>CM050165.1:434387564-435708254 GCA_027410445.1 Discoglossus pictus | reverse complement strand
AAAACTTGTATTTGAGGGACTAAGACCCTAAAAAGCCTTTTGTTTGGAGCTCAAGCATGCACACAACCTCTTGACACAGTGTATTTTAAAATGATGAGAAAAACATGTTCTGTAAACTAAATAAAAATCATTTTAGGAGGTTAAGAGAAAAAGAAACCGAATGGGGGGATACCGAGCAGAGCACACCATCTACAGCCCACTGGGAGACAAACTCATCCATTCCCCCAGTGGACAAAGCCAGGTGGTACTCTGCCCGGATACGGGAGCGCACCAGCACCCGGAACATGGCCTCAGGTGACAAGGGAACCCCCCCTATCAAACACTGCTTCCTGGACTTATATATAGCCAATTTGGCTAATGCCAGGAGCAGGTTGACGAGGAGGTCCCTGGCCTTATTGCCCCGGGACACTGGGCGCCCAAAAATAAAAATGTGAGGGGAGAAATGCAGCCAGAACTGCAGGAGGAGGCCCCTCAAGAATGACAAGAGGGGCTGCAGTCTGGCGCAACTAAAATAAATATGATACACGGACTCTCCCTTGCCACAGAATGGACAAGTGGAGGGAGAGTCCGTGAATTTAGCTAAGTACTCTCCCGTGCTCAGTGCACCATGGAGCACTCTCCAACTCAAGTCCCCGGTGGGTCGTGGAACTAAATCAGAATAAAGTTCCCTCCACCGGGGCCTCTTGCCCTCGTCAGCTGGTAGTACCCGCCTCCAGATGGTATCGGGACGGGTCACGAGGGCAAGGAAGTGCACTGTATGGAGCACGAGAGAATATAAGCTCTTCCTCGGCATGCCGCGAAAGCATGCCGAGGGTATGTCCCTCAACTTTGAGAGGTTGGGGACAGGAGGAGCCTGAGGGGAAACACGGGGCTTGTGTCCAATGCAAACAGCCGGAGCAGGGGTGTTGAAAGGTGCATGTGGCACTCCGGCCTGCAAAGCCCCGCGAAGGAAGGTGCGCGAGTCGGGGGAGATGGCATCCCTAATCTCCTGGAGCAAGCGCCCTGAGACTTTGGGCGTCACATATCCCAAACGGAGCGCAAGCTCCTGGGGTGACACCCAATCAGAACGCCCGTATTCCAAGAGATCCCCGACTCGGGTCATCCGTGCATGACTAAGGCGGCGGATGATACTGGGGGACTGTAACATTGGAGCCCCCACTGCTGCATTAAATAGCAGGGGCTCTGTGAATATTTCATCCCCCAAAGGCACGCCCTGCCTGGTCACGGAGACCATGCTCCAGGCCTTGAGGGTTTCCTGGTAGTATGCCGGCAACACAGAGAGGTCTCTCCCAAACCCCTCGGGCCTGATCAGAAATAATTGCCGGTCATACCCCAGGTTGCGCAACTGGCGAAAAAAGCTGGATGCCAGTGCGCACCACTGCGGAGAGGGATCTGCATATAGGTATCTCTGCAGGTACTGAAGGCGGAAGGTGGACAACTGGGAGCACACACATACTACTCCCTGTCCACCCTCCACCAAAGGCAGACTTGCCACCCCTGCAGAGACCCAATGCCTTCCCATCCAGAGGAAATCTAACAAATTCCTCTGGATATTGGTGACAAACTCGGGGGTCGGACTCAGACAAATCAGCCGGTGCCAGATCTGAGAAGCCACCAGCTGATTCACCACTAGAGTCCGCCCCCTAAGGGAAAGCATTTTTGCTAGACCCCTCCATCGTCCCAGACGAGAGAGGACACTGCCCTCTAACTCCCTCCAGTTGTCTGGGACGGAAGCGTCCGCAGCGGACAGGTAGACCCCCAGATATTTAATGACATCTGCCTCCCACGTGATGTCACGAAACGTGGGAGGCAAAGAGTCCACCTGTAAATTACCCTCTAAAAGGCCTGTGCATTTGGACCAGTTGATCTGAGCGGAGGAGGCAGCTGAATATACCTCCTGGCACTGTTTTGCCAGCTCAAGATCAACTGGATCCTGGGCCATGAGGAGCACATCGTCAGCATAAGCTGAAAGGACAATCCGCATGTCTGGATCTTTTAGCACCAGCCCTGTGAGCCTTTTCCTCAGTAGGCAGAGGAAAGGCTCAATGGCCAGTGCATATAACTGTCCAGACAAGGGACATCCTTGACGCACCCCTCGTCCAAATACCAAAGGTGCTGTTAGGGACCAATTGATTTTAAGTAAACACTCTGCAGAGGCGTACAGCGTTCTTATAAAGCCCACAAACTGTGGGCCAAAGCCGTACGCTTGCAGAGTGGCTATGAGGTAACCATGGTCCACCCTGTCAAACGCCTTCTCTTGATCTAAAGAGAGAAAGGCGAGTGACAGACCAGTCCTGCGAGAATAATGCAATAGATCCCGGACCAGAAAGATACTATCAAAGATAGTCCGGCCCGGGATCGCATAGGACTGGTCAGGGTGAACCAATTCTGCCAGCACAGACCCAAGTCTAAGCGAGATGGCTTTAGCTACAATCTTGTAGTCCGTGCTGAGCAGAGAGACCGGTCGCCAGTTCTTAATAAGCCGGAGATCCCCCTTTTTGGGCAGCAGGGCAAGTACTGCCCTGCGACAAGACAGGGGCATCTCCCCGGTCTCCAGGGCTTCCCCAAGGACCAGATGGAAATCAGGTCCCAGAGTCTCCCAGAAAAATTGGAAAAACTCTACAGTCAGTCCGTCCAGTCCTGGAGACTTTTCACAGGACATGGCACGGAGGGCTTCAGAGAGCTCTTGAAAAGATAGTGGTATATCAAGCCGCTCTCTTACACCCTCACTGACTGTGGGGAGCCCCTCCCATAGCACCCTGCAGGCGTCTGGAGAAATGGGATCCGGAGAGTAAAGATCTTTATAAAAGTTCCGGGCTCTATCCCGGATACTCTCCGGATCTGTAAGGGGGGCACCGTCTTCATCTAGAAGACAGGTGATGTGCCTACTGTTACCCCCCTTTTTCTCCAGTGAGTAGAAGAGGCGCGAGCCGCGGTCTAGATCTTTGAGAAAACCTAAGCGGCTGCGCACGTATGCCCCCTTGGCCTGGTGTCGTTCCAGGTCACAGAGGACACCCTTCCTCTCTACATACTCGCTCTGCAGGGATTGGTCCCTACAAGTGAACAGCCTCTGCTCCAGATGGAGTACCTCCCCCCGGAGTGACTCCAACTCAGCTTTGCGCTGCCCACTCGCACCCTTGGTATATTCCTGACACAAAAGTCGAAAATGAACCTTGCCCACGTCCCACCACAGTTTTAACATGGCAAAGTCCCCCTTGCAACCCCTCCAGTCCGTCCAAAACTCCCGGATCAATGTCACGAGCCCCTGGTCCTTCAACAAAGCATTGTTGAAGTGCCAATAGGCGGCTCGTGGCGCTGTTGGCGTTAGCGCCACTGTCACAGACACACAGTTGTGGTCTGTGAACGGAGCCAGCCTAATGGCACAAGAACCGACTCGTGACATATAGTGACTAGATATATATAGTCTGTCGATCCGGGAGTGGGACACCAGACCGGCTCTCACCCTGACGTAGGTGAAACCGTCTGATGCCCCTGGGTTCTGCTCTCGCCAGATGTCCTCCAGGGAGAAGCGGGCGATGATCTCCCGCAGGGCTGACGCAGAAGGCGGGTACGGCTCTGGACTATTCCGGTCCAGAGCGTCGAGGGTGCAGTTGAAATCACCCCCAAGTACCAAACACTCATCTGCGTCAACCGTCTCCAAAAACTGGGACAGTCTGGCGAGGAACCTCACTCTCTCGAGCCCTCCAGCAGGGGCATATATATTAACTAGGTTAATGATGCTACCCTGCTCTCGGACCCGGAGGTGGATTAGACGGCCTGGGATAACAGCTTTCACAAGCAGCAGCTCTGGCTGAAAAGACTCTGAGAACAGGGTCACCACTCCACATGACGCCGATGTGAAGTGGCTGAAGAAGACCCTGCCTCTCCACTCCAGTTGCCACGAGGCCTCAGCCTCTGGAGTGGTGTGAGTTTCCTGCAGGAAGCTCACAGAGTACCCTCCCTGATATAAATAGGAGAGTACCTGGAACCTGCGGAAACTGTCTTGACAGCCATTGGTATTTAGCGTGCTGATGTGCAAAGCCATTACTGCGTGTCAGGAATTGTGCGTTCCTCAGACCCTTGAGACTGCTGATAGGACACGCACATTTTATAGAATTTCCGGACGCGGAGATGCTCCGCAGTCCCAGAATTCTTGGCCCTAGTTCTGACCACTAGATATTGCTGGAGAGAGTGGAGAATAAACGACATATTCTTCCACCTCTCCAAGGCCAGCCGCACCTTCCTTTTCTTTTGTCCATGAAGGGTGCTCTCAAGGAATAGATCTATTTCCTTGACAGGGATAACCCACCCAGAATCTGATGTTCCTTCTAGTGGGTCACCCCTGGGCTCCTCTTGGCTGAGGGCTTTTACTCCATCCTCCCCGGCTGGAGTCAGTTTCCTCAGCTTTATTCTCAGGGACCCCCTCTTAGATGATACAGAAGGAGTCCCTTTAGCACCCTTCAAGGTAAATAATGGACCCTTGGATTGCTGCTGCACCCCTGTAGCTTCAGGAGTGCATTCAGGGGTAGCTGGCTGGACAGCAGTGGCTGGCATGGCTTCCTTAATGGAAGCCTTGGAGGCTTTATATGCCTCCTCTGCCAGTTCCACCGCTGCTTGCTCAGCTTGGATGGCACCGATGTTAGGGTCAGTGGACGGCTGAGGAGGGTAGACAGGCTCTCCCATGATGTTAACAGGAAAACCTGTTTTATCACCCTCCCCCATTTCCACTTCCCCTTGTGCCACATCCCCCCTGACAGACAAATCCATGGGGTCCTGAATGGGGGTCATGCCTATATTCCCCCCCTCCAGTAGTGACTCGGCCTGGGGCTCTAACAAAGCCCGAGGTACGTCACTAGAGAGTGACACTGGAGGAGGAGACTGACTGGTGCCCTTGAAGCTCAGCACCTCAGGGACACTGACTACCCATTCAGCAGGGGCTTTGTTGGGTCCCCCCTCAAAGGCCAGAGGCAGAACCTGATCTTTCTTGTCTACCCCTGCCTCACTTGGGAGACCCTCTTGCCCCTGCTTTTCCTCCAGACCCTTTTCCACATTAACCCCTATAGGGTCTGGAGAGAGAGATGTGTGGTCTGGCACCGGCTGGCTGAGCTTAATAACTGGGCCAGACAATGTCACCGGATGAGGAGGAGATGTTTTGTTCCTCTTCTTGCTTTTAGAGGGAGGTGCTCCACTATAGAGCACTTCCCACTTATCAGCAACCTCCCTGTTGGTTTTATGCTTCCTCTTCCTGGGGACGTCACTCCTGGAAGAGGAGCTGCCACTAGCTGCCTCCCCTGCAGAGGGCTTATTATCCCTCTGCTTACACTGTGCCCCCACACTAACTGATGTAATTATGGTGGGGGCAGATTGGGACTTGGGAGATGCAGCTGTGACACTGGGAGGACCGGTGACATTCTTCCCCTTTTTCCCCGTGTCTGCAGTCTTGCTGGAGACCACAGACACAGATGGCTTTTTTGGGGAAGAAGGGGGTTTGGAGGCCGTGGTGGTGGCTTGAGGAACGGCCTCCTTGCCTGAGCTCTGTGGGGGGGCTATGACCCTTGAGGTCCCCGCTGTTATGGGCTCAGCGGGGATGGGTGCCGTACTGACGGAGGTGCCATTTGCTGGGGCTGGGGCATGATGCTTTACATTAGGACAATTCCTACGTGTATGCCCCAACCCTTTGCAATGATAGCACTGCACCTCCGTAGTGCTGTAAAAAATCCTGTACAGCACCCCCTCAAATGGAACCCCAAAAGACCCCTCTATGTTTTCTGCGCCCTGAGGCAGGCACATTTGTACCTGCCTCTTGAAAGAGAGCACATGACGAAGTGCTCTCTCTCTGCACCCCAGGGGAATTTTTATAAATGGTGTTTTTACTTCCCCTAGGGTTAGCAGGTGGGGGCGCAGGAGGGAGTCTGGTAGGAAGGGGGGCACATTAGAGAGTGTTACTTTTGTGCCCAACCCTTCCAGGGGTTCTATTGGGACATATAATCCCCCCACTGTGATGCCTCTCTGTATAAGAATGTGTGCAGCAGCCAGAGTACGGGTAAAAAAAAAACTGCTTTCCCGTACATTTTGCTGGCTGCTACTATAACAGAGGGGCTGATGACATTAGCTGCAGCACGCAGATAGATATCAATGCTGTAGACCCCAGACATCTGACATTTAACCCCATGCTTCCTGGTGATCTGCCCCTCAGCCCCAGCGGTGGTATTACTGGGGCCAGCAGAAACCACCTGTGACCAGGTATTAGCCACAGGGGTAGGTCTGCTGGCAGAGCCACCAGGAGCTGGGGCTGCCTTATCTGCCTGGGGCCTATGCTGTGCAGTGCTGCAGCTAGGATTTTCAGGGGCCATTATTCCCCCTTTTGACCCCTGAGGCTTCTTAGTGGTCTTATCCCTCATGTTTAGACCCTTTTTTTTTTTTAGATTATTTGTTTTATTTATTTTTATTTTTTGTTTTATGATTTTTTACTGTTTTATTTTTTTAAAAATATAAAAGTGTGAAAAAGAAACAAAAAGACAAAACTAAGGGAGACAAAACTAAGGAGAGAGAAAGATGATGTTTGGCAGTGGAAGGGTTAATGGCCTGTTGCAAGGTGTTGCTATTTGCAACAACACAGAGAACACAGAGGCTTTTTAACCCCTCTGTGTTTCTGTGTCAGATGTTAAAAAAGCCTTTTAAACAAAACTTCAAATTGTTTTCCCCCCCACTGCCTACAAAGATGTTACTTGTCTTCTCTCCCCCCAAAACATAAAACCCAACACCAAACAAACAAAACTTTAACAAAACCTGAAAAACTTTAAAAAAAAGTCAAAGTAAAAAAGTTCCAGGAGTGCAGGTGAAGTGCTAAGGGAGGGGTGTGGCAAAGTATCCAGGAGACAGCTCACTCTCCTGGGATAGAGAGGTGAGCCTGACCCCCAGAAAACTAAAACTTAAATTAAACTAAGAAAAAAACCACAAAAACTCCCAAAAATGAACAACACCGTGCACAAAGTGCTTATTAACAGAAAGGTGTTAAAATAAAACTTGTATTTGAGGGACTAAGACCCTAAAAAGCCTTTTGTTTGGAGCTCAAGCATGCACACAACATGCTCTCTGGCACAGTACTTGAAAGCAAGACACACACTCTGGCTAGCGGTCAAGCAAATGAACTTTGATTGACGGTCAGGCAAATGCACTTAGATTTAAGAAAATAAAAGTTTGGGTTTTTTAAATGTGGACTGTTGGTACCCCAAATAGATTGGATTGGTTGAACTTGGCACAGTACTTGTAAGCAAGACACACACTCTGGCTAGTGGTAAAGCAAATGAACTTTGACGGTCAGGCAAATGCACTTAGATTTAAGAAAATAAAAGTTTGGGTTTTTTAAATGTGGACTGTTGGTACCCCAACTAGACTGGATTGGTTGAACTTGGCACAGTACTTGTAAGCAAGACACACACTATGGGTAGCGGTCAAGCAAATGAACTTTGATAGACGGTCAGACAAATGCACTTAGATTTAAGAAAATAAAAGTTTGGGTTTTTTAAATGTGGACTGTTGGTACCCCAACTAGATTGGATTGGTTGAACTTGGCACAGTACTTGTGAGCAAGACACACACTATGGGTAGCGGTCAAGCAAATGAACTTTGATTGACGGTCAGGCAAATGCACTTAGATTTAAGAAAATAAAAGTTTGGGTTTTTTAAATGTGGACTGTTGGTACCCCAACTAGACTAGATTGGTTGAACTTGGCACAGTACTTATAAGCAAGACACACACTATGGGTAGCGGTCAAGCAAATGAACTTTGATTGACGGTCAGACAAATGCACTTAGATTTAAGAAAATAAAAGTTTGGGTTTTTTAAATGTGGACTGTTGGTACCCCAACTAGATTGGATTGGTTGAACTTGGCACAGTGTATTTTAAAATCATGAGAAAACATTTTCTGTAAACTAAATAAAAATCATATTAGGAGGTTGACAGAAAAAGAAACCGGATGGGGGGATACCGAGCAGAGCACACCATCTACAGCCCACTGGGAGACAAACTTATCCATTCCCCCAGTAGACAAAGCCAGGTGGTACTCTGCCCGGATACGGGAGCGCACCAGCACCCGGAACATGGCCTCAGGTGACAAGGGAACCCCCCCTATCAAACACTGCTTCCTGGACTTATATATAGCCAACTTGGCTAATGCCAGGAGCAGGTTGACGAGGAGGTCCCTGGCCTTATTGCCCCGGGACACTGGGCGCCCAAAAATAAAAATGTGAGGGGAGAAATGCAGCCAGAACTGCAGGAGGAGGCCCCTCAAGAGTGACAAGAGGGGCTGCAGTCTGGCGCAACTAAAATAAACATGATACACGGACTCTCCCTTGCCACAGAATGGACAAGTGGAGGGAGAGTCCGTGAATTTAGCTAAGTACTCTCCCGTGCTCAGTGCACCATGGAGCACTCTCCAACTCAAGTCCCCGGTGGGTCGTGGAACTAAATCAGAATAAAGTTCCCTCCACCGGGGCCTCTTGCCCTCGTCAGCTGGTAGGACCCGCCTCCAGATGGTATCGGGACGGGTCACGAGGGCAAGGAAGTGCACTGTATGGAGCACGAGAGAATATAAGCTCTTCCTCGGCATGCCGCGAAAGCATGCCGAGGGTATGTCCCTCAACCTCGAGAGGTTGGGGACAGGAGGAGCCTGAGGGGAAACACGGGGCTTGTGTCCAATGCAAACAGCCGGAGAAGGGGTGTTGAAAGGTGCATGTGGCACTCCGGCCTGCAAAGCCCCGCGAAGGAAGGTGCGCGAGTCGGGGGAGATGGCATCTCTAATCTCCTGGAGCAAGCGCCCTGAGACTTTGGGCGTCACATATCCCAAACGGAGCGCAAGCTCCTGGGGTGACACCCAATCAGAACGCCCGTATTCCAGGAGATCCCCGACTCGGGTCATCCGTGCATGACTAAGGCGGCGGATGATACTGGGGGACTGTAACATTGGAGCCCCCACTGCTGCATTAAATAGCAGGGGCTCTGTGAATATTTCATCCCCCAAAGGCACGCCCTGCCTGGTCACGGAGACCATGCTCCAGGCCTTGAGGGTTTCCTGGTAGTATGCCGGCAACACAGAGAGGTCTCTCCCAAACCCCTCGGGCCTGATCAGAAATAATTGCCGGTCATACCCCAGGTTGCGCAACTGGCGATAAAAGCTGGATGCCAGTGCGCACCACTGCGGAGAGGGATCTGCATATAGGTATCTCTGCAGGTACTGAAGGCGGAAGGTGGACAACTGGGAGCACACACAAACTACTCCCTGTCCACCCTCCACCAAAGGCAGACTTGCCACCCCTGCAGAGACCCAATGCCTTCCCATCCAGAGGAAATCTAACAAATTCCTCTGGATATTGTTGACAAACTCGGGGGTCGGACTCAGACAAATCAGCCGGTGCCAGATCTGAGAAGCCACCAGCTGATTCACCACTAGAGTCCGCCCCCTAAGGGAAAGCATTTTTGCTAGACCCCTCCATCGTCCCAGACGAGAGAGGACACTGCCCTCTAACTCCCTCCAGTTGTCTGGGACGGAAGCGTCCGCAGCGGACAGGTAGACCCCCAGATATTTAATGACATCTGCCTCCCACGTGATGTCACGAAACGTGGGAGGCAAAGAGTCCACCTGTAAATTACCCTCTAAAAGGCCTGTGCATTTGGACCAGTTGATCTGAGCGGAGGAGGCAGCTGAATATACCTCCTGGCACTGTTTTGCCAGCTCAAGATCAACTGGATCCTGGGCCACGAGGAGCACATCGTCAGCATAAGCTGAAAGGACAATCCGCGTGTCTGGATCTTTTAGCACCAGCCCTTTGAGCCTTTTCCTCAGTAGGCAGAGGAAAGGCTCAATGGCCAGTGCATATAACTGTCCAGACAAGGGACATCCTTGACGCACCCCTCGTCCAAATACCAAAGGTGCTGTTAGGGACCAATTGATTTTAAGTAAACACTCTGCAGAGGCGTACAGCGTTCTTATAAAGCCCACAAACTGTGGGCCAAAGCCGTACGCTTGCAGAGTGGCTATGAGGTAACCATGGTCCACCCTGTCAAACGCCTTCTCTTGATCTAAAGAGAGAAAGGCGAGTGACAGACCAGTCCTGCGAGAATAATGCAATAGATCCCGGACCAGAAAGATACTATCAAAGATAGTCCGGCCCGGGATCGCATAGGACTGGTCAGGGTGAACCAATTCTGCCAGCACAGACCCAAGTCTAAGCGAGATGGCTTTAGCTACAATCTTGTAGTCCGTGCTGAGCAGAGAGACCGGTCGCCAGTTCTTAATAAGCCGGAGATCCCCCTTTTTGGGCAGCAGGGCAAGTACTGCCCTGCGACAAGACAGGGGCATCTCCCCGGTCTCCAGGGCTTCCCCAAGGACCAGATGGAAATCAGGTCCCAGAGTCTCCCAGAAAAATTGGAAAAACTCTACAGTCAGTCCGTCCAGTCCTGGAGACTTTTCACAGGACATGGCACGGAGGGCTTCAGAGAGCTCTTGAAAAGATAGTGGTATATCAAGCCGCTCTCTTACACCCTCACTGACTGTGGGGAGCCCCTCCCATAGCACCCTGCAGGCGTCTGGAGAAATGGGATCCGGAGAGTAAAGATCTTTATAAAAGTTCCGGGCTCTATCCCGGATACTCTCTGGATCTGTAAGGGGGGCACCGTCTTCATCTAGAAGACAGGTGATGTGCCTACTGTTACCCCCCTTTTTCTCCAGTGAGTAGAAGAGGCGCGAGCCGCGGTCTAGATCTTTGAGAAAACCTAAGCGGCTGCGCACGTATGCCCCCTTGGCCTGGTGTCGTTCCAGGTCACAGAGGACACCCTTCCTCTCTACATACTCGCTCTGCAGGGATTGGTCCCTACAAGTGAACAGCCTCTGCTCCAGATGGAGTACCTCCCCCCGGAGTGACTCCAACTCAGCTTCGCGCTGCCCACTCGCACCCTTGGTATATTCCTGACACAGAAGTCGCAAATGAACCTTGCCCACGTCCCACCACAGTTTTAACGTGGCAAAGTCCCCCTTGCAACCCCTCCAGTCCGTCCAAAACTCCCGGATCAATGTCACGAGCCCCTGGTCCTTCAACAAAGCATTGTTGAAGTGCCAATAGGCGGCTCGTGGCGCTGTTGGCGTTAGCGCCACTGTCACAGACACACAGTTGTGGTCTGTGAACGGAGCCAGCCTAATGGCACAAGAACCGACTCGTGACATATAGTGACTAGATATATATAGTCTGTCGATCCGGGAGTGGGACACCAGACCGGCTCTCACCCTGACGTAGGTGAAACCGTCTGATGCCCCTGGGCTCTGCTCTCGCCAGATGTCCTCCAGGGAGAAGCGGGCGATGATCTCCCGCAGCGCTGACGCAGAAGGCGGGTACGGCTCTGGACTATTCCGGTCCAGAGCGTCGAGGGTGCAGTTGAAATCACCCCCGAGTACCAAACACTCATCTGCGTCAACCGTCTCCAAAAACTGGGACAGTCTGGCGAGGAACCTCACTCTCTCGAGCCCTCCAGCAGGGGCATATATATTAACTAGGTTAATGATGCTACCCTGCTCTCGGACCCGGAGGTGGATTAGACGGCCTGGGATAACAGCTTTCACAAGCAGCAGCTCTGGCTGAAAAGACTCTGAGAACAGGGTCACCACTCCACATGACGCCGATGTGAAGTGGCTGAAGAAGACCCTGCCTCTCCACTCCAGTTGCCACGAGGCCTCAGCCTCTGGAGTGGTGTGAGTTTCCTGCAGGAAGCTCACAGAGTACCCTCCCTGATATAAATAGGAGAGTACCTGGAACCTGCGGAAACTGTCTTGACAGCCATTGGTATTTAGCGTGCTGATGTGCAAAGCCATTACTGCGTGTCAGGAATTGTGCGTTCCTCAGACCCTTGAGACTGCTGATAGGACACGCACATTTTATAGAATTTCCGGACGCGGAGATGCTCCGCAGTCCCAGAATTCTTGGCCCTAGTGCTGACCACTAGATATTGCTGGAGAGAGTGGAGAATAAACGACATATTCTTCCACCTCTCCAAGGCCAGCCGCACCTTCCTTTTCTTTTGTCCATGAAGGGTGCTCTCAAGGAATAGATCTATTTCCTTGACAGGGATAACCCACCCAGAATCTGATGTTCCTTCTAGTGGGTCACCCCTGGGCTCCTCTTGGCTGAGGGCTTTTACTCCATCCTCCCCGGCTGGAGTCAGTTTCCTCAGCTTTATTCTCAGGGACCCCCTCTTAGATGATACAGAAGGAGTCCCTTTAGCACCCTTCAAGGTAAATAATGGACCCTTGGATTGCTGCTGCACCCCTGTAGCTTCAGGAGTGCATTCAGGGGTAGCTGGCTGGACAGCAGTGGCTGGCATGGCTTCCTTAATGGAAGCCTTGGAGGCTTTATATGCCTCCTCTGCCAGTTCCACCGCTGCTTGCTCCGCTTGGATGGCACCGATGTTAGGGTCAGTGGACGGCTGAGGAGGGTAGACAGGCTCTCCCATGATGTTAACAGGAAAACCTGTTTTATCACCCTCCCCCATTTCCACTTCCCCTTGTGCCACATCCCCCCTGACAGACAAATCCATGGGGTCCTGAATGGGGGTCATGCCTATATTCCCCCCCTCCAGTAGTGACTCGGCCTGGGGCTCTAACAAAGCCCGAGGTACGTCACTAGAGAGTGACACTGGAGGAGGAGACTGACTGGTGCCCTTGAAGCTCAGCACCTCAGGGACACTGACTACCCATTCAGCAGGGGCTTTGTTGGGTCCCCCCTCAAAGGCCAGAGGCAGAACCTGATCTTTCTTGTCTACCCCTGCCTCACTTGGGAGACCCTCTTGCCCCTGCTTTTCCTCCAGACCCTTTTCCACATTAACCCCTATAGGGTCTGGAGAGAGAGATGTGTGGTCTGGCACCGGCTGGCTGAGCTTAATAACTGGGCCAGACAATGTCACCGGATGAGGAGGAGATGTTTTGTTCCTCTTCTTGCTTTTAGAGGGAGGTGCTCCACTATAGAGCACTTCCCACTTATCAGCAACCTCCCTGTTGGTTTTATGCTTCCTCTTCCTGGGGACGTCACTCCTGGAAGAGGAGCTGCCACTAGCTGCCTCCCCTGCAGAGGGCTTATTATCCCTCTGCTTACACTGTGCCCCCACACTAACTGATGTAATTATGGTGGGGGCAGATTGGGACTTGGGAGATGCAGCTGTGACACTGGGAGGACCGGTGACATTCTTCCCCTTTTTCCCCGTGTCTGCAGTCTTGCTGGAGACCACAGACACAGATGGCTTTTTTGGGGAAGAAGGGGGTTTGGAGGCCGTGGTGGTGGCTTGAGGAACGGCCTCCTTGCCTGAGCTCTGTGGGGGGGCTATGACCCTTGAGGTCCCCGCTGTTATGGGCTCAGCGGGGATGGGTGCCGTACTGACGGAGGTGCCATTTGCTGGGGCTGGGGCATGATGCTTTACATTAGGACAATTCCTACGTGTATGCCCCAACCCTTTGCAATGATAGCACTGCACCTCCGTAGTGCTGTAAAAAATCCTGTACAGCACCCCCTCAAATGGAACCCCAAAAGACCCCTCTATGTTTTCTGCGCCCTGAGGCAGGCACATTTGTACCTGCCTCTTGAAAGAGAGCACATGACGAAGTGCTCTCTCTCTGCACCCCAGGGGAATTTTTATAAATGGTGTTTTTACTTCCCCTAGGGTTAGCAGGTGGGGGCGCAGGAGTGAGTCTGGTAGGAAGGGGGGCACATTAGAGAGTGTTACTTTTGTGCCCAACCCTTCCAGGGGTTCTATTGGGACATATAATCCCCCCACTGTGATGCCTCTCTGTATAAGAATGTGTGCAGCAGCCAGAGTACGGGTAAAAAAAACTGCTTTCCCGTACATTTTGCTGGCTGCTACTATAACAGAGGGGCTGATGACATTAGCTGCAGCACGCAGATAGATATCAATGCTGTAGACCCCAGACATCTGACATTTAACCCCATGCTTCCTGGTGATCTGCCCCTCAGCCCCAGCGGTGGTATTACTGGGGCCAGCAGAAACCACCTGTGACCAGGTATTAGCCACAGGGGTAGGTCTGCTGGCAGAACCACCAGGAGCTGGGGCTACCTTATCTGCCTGGGGCCTATGCTGTGCAGTGCTGCAGCTAGGATTTTCAGGGGCCATTATTCCCCCTTTTGACCCCTGAGGCTTCTTAATGGTCTTATCCCTCATGTTTAGACCCTTTTTTTTTTTTAGTTTATTTGTTTTATTTATTTTTATTTTTTGTTTTATGATTTTCTACTGTTTTCTTTTTTTTTTAAATATAAAAGTGTGAAAAAGAAACAAAAAGACAAAACTAAGGGAGACAAAAACTAAGGGAGAGAGAGAGATGATGTTTGGCAGTGGAAGGGTTAATGGCCTGTTGCAAGGTGTTACTAAATGCAACAACACAGAGAACACAGTGGCTTTTTAACCCCTCTGTGTCTCTGTGTCAGATGTTAAAAAAGCCTTTTAAACAAAACTTCAAATTGTTTCCCCCCCCCACTGCCTACAAAGATGTTACTTGTCTTCTCTCCCCCAAAACATAAAACCCAACACCAAACAAACAAAATTTTAACAAAACCTGAAAAACTTTTAAAAAAAGTCAAAGTAAAAAAGTTCCAGGAGTGCAGGTGTAGTGCTAAGGGAGGGGTGTGGCAAAGTATCCAGGAGACAGCTCACTCTCCTGGGATAGAGGGCTGAGCCTGGCTCCCAGAAAACTAAAACTTAAATTAAACTAAGAAAAATACCACAAAAACTCCCAAAAATTAACAACACCGTGCACAAAGTGCTTATAAACAGAAAGGTGTTAAAATAAAACTTGTATTTGAGGGACTAAGACCCTAAAAAGCCTTTTGTTTGGAGCTCAAGCATGCACACAACATGCTCTCTTGCACAGTACTTGTAAGCAGGACACACACTATGGGTAGCGGTCAAGGAAATGAATTTGATTGACGGTCAGGCAAATAAACTTAGATTTAAGAAAATAAAAGTTTGGGTTTTTAAAATGTGGACTGTTGGTACCCCAAATAGATTGGATTGGTTGAACTTGGCACAGTACTTGTAAGCAAGACACACACTCTGGCTAGCGGTAAAGCAAATGAACTTTGATTGACGGTCAGTCAAATGCACTTAGATTTAAGAAAATAAAAGTTTGGGTTTTTTAAATGTGGACTGTTGGTACCCCAACTAGATTGGATTGGTTGAACTTGGCACAGTACTTGTAAGCAAGACACACACTATGGGTAGTGGTCAAGCAAATTAACTTTGACGGTCAGGCAAATGCACTTAGATTTAAGAAAATAAAAGTTTGGGTTTTTTAAATGTGGACTGTTGGTACCCCAACTAGATTGGATTGGTTGAACTTGGCACAGTACTTGTAAGCAAGACACACACTATGGGTAGCGGTCAAGCAAATGAACTTTGATTGGCGGTCAGGCAAATGCACTTAGATTTAAGAAAATAAAAGTTTGGGTTTTTTAAATGTGGACTGTTGGTACCCCAACTAGACTAGATTGGTTGAACTTGGCACAGTACTTGTAAGCAAGACACACACTATGGGTAGCGGTCAAGCAAATGAACTTTGATTGACGGTCAGGCAAATGCGTTTAGATTTAAGAAAATAAAAGTTTGGGTTTTTTAAATGTGGACTGTTGGTACCCCAACTAGATTGGATTGGTTGAACTTGGCACAGTACTTGTAAGCAAGACACACACTATGGGTAGCGGTCAAGGAAATGAATTTGATTGACGGTCAGGCAAATGCACTTAGATTTAAGAAAATAAAAGTTTGGGTTTTTTAAATGTGGACTGTTGGTACCCCAAATAGATTGGATTGGTTGAACTTGGCACAGTACTTGTAAGCAAGACACACACTATGGGTAGCGGTCAAGCAAATGAACTTTGATTGACGGTCAGGCAAATGCACTTAGATTTAAGAAAATAAAAGTTTTTTTTTTTTAAAGTAGACAACTAGTAAACAATATTAGATTGTATGCGTTGTGCACACTTAGTATAAGCTGTGAGCCTGACACACACACACTTGCAAGCAGGGGCTAGCAGTGAGACAGGCAAATGAAATTAGATTACACAGAAAAAAAACAAAGAAAAAAAAATGATGTTATAGCCCTAAAAAGGGCTTTTTGGGGTGCTGTGTTTACAGCTGAGAGCTGATGAGTCCTTCAGCACAGCACTGGACACTGAATAAACTTGCCTAGCTATTGATTTTCCTATTCAATCAGCATCACCTACACTCTACCTCCTCTCTGTAAGACTGCAAGTTAGTTATGATTCCAAAATGGCTGCTGTCCATGAGGTAGAAGGGTGTGGAAGGGAGTGTATGCTGCTGATTGGCTGGAATGTGTCTGCTGACTGTGACATGCAGGGTCAAAGTTTGCTCAATGATAAAGTATTGGGGAGCGGGTCGAATCTTGCATATGTTCGCTTTTCGCCTTGAACGCGAACATGCTATGTTCGCCGGGAACAATCCGCCGGCGAACTATTCGCGACATCTCTAGCTAGCTGTAAAAGAGAGAAGAATAGTATATGTGTTAATTATGTTGAATGATACATTTTGTTTGTTTGTTCCCCACTATCTGACATCCTGATAAAGCTGGATGTTTCACTTAACTTGTACTATGTATAGCTATCATTTACTAGATGTGATCAAATCTTTGGATTATGAGCTCGATTTTTATTGGCTCATAATAGTGTCTTGATTCTAGCTGGGGCCTGTACCTGCATATACTGCAGTAGACACACCCATACATGCACTCTCTATTGGTTGATTACTCTTGTTGTTCCCATTAATGACAGTGATTTGTAACGTTCATGGATATAATGACGCATGAATCATCCATCTATCCCAGTGTCATTGTTGGTCATCATTTATATGTATTGTGTGCTTTCTATGTGTGTGTGTGATGTACACGTGGTGGCATGTTAGTGTATCTGATATTCACTGACATGGAGGCTGGATCCTGTTGGGCCACCAGACCTGGAGCTCCAGCAATGGGACCTGGCAAAACATATTCTTGAGCATCCTCTCCCACTCATTGTATTTGACAGTCATTTGGGGGCCACCACTTTGTGCTGTCACTGTGCTCTCCTCGTTGGCCATCATTCTCCTCACCTCGGCCTGGACGTCATCAAATTGAAGATTTACAGACCTCACATCCCTTTCTGCAAAGCCCATTGCTGGGACTGAGGCTGCTACCTATGCACCGCAAGGATAGTGGGGCGGTCACATATGGCACTGAGGAGGACCACCATCTCCTTGTGCTTGTAGTTAGTGACCCTGTGTCTGCCCCCAGCCTCTTGCCCTCCCGACTGTGGATGGGGATCATGTGCTCCTTCCTCTGACCCTGAGGCCTGTCCCTCCTCCACACTACCACCTCGCCTAGGATCATGCCCTTCTCCCTTCTGACCCTGAGCTGGGAGTGCCTATAACTATGGGTGACCCTGTCCCGCGCCCTTTACTGCTCCTCCACTCTCCTCCACCCTTCTCTCCGCCACTCCTCCACTCTCCTCTCCTCCACTCCCCACTCCTTCACTCCCCACTTCTCGACTCTCCTCTACTTTCCATGGTCACCTCTCTCTCCTCTTTTTCCTCCTCTCCTCTCATCCTTTTCTCCTCCCCACCTCTCCCCTCCTCTCTTTACCCTCCTTATTAATCCCAAAAGTAAAATAAGGATAACTGAAAATAAGTGTACATTTGTATATTTGAGATTGAATTTTTTTAAATGTTCTAGGTGTATTTATTACTGTGTATGTTAGGGTATAGGGTGGGGGTAGGGTTGTATGGATTTATTGATCTATCTATATGTGTATCTACATGTGTTCTTACTCTATGTGTATGTATATTATGTGTTATGTGTTAATATGTATTTGGATGTATTAGGTGTAAAATAAGTCTATAGGAAATATTAATGTCTAAAATCGCAATAACCTGCTCTCCAAAATCGCCTACTGTCACTCTCCAATACAAAACCACACTTCATGTGTGTATGAACTTGGGGGTTTGGGTTGACAAATCCTCCCCAGATTTTTCTATATGTATGTATAATCAAGCTATTTTACAGCCTGTGTATATAATGAGCTGTATCCCCCCAGAATTATTGTGGCTCCTACACCCTGGCCTGGGACCTGTGTGCTAATTTGTGAAAATCTACAACCGAGTCAACTCAGGGGCGAATGGAAAGCAGCGTTACTATCTCCCCCTGTTAATCATTATCCATTAGCCCGTTTTCTGTTGGTTCCAGATGCTGTGAAGCACACTGTAATTACAGGATTGGATTGTCCTGCGCCCGCCATGTACTCCAGCCCCTAAGCAGCTTGCGGCCATGGTAAGAGTTTACGGTTTTAGCCTTCAGGTCTGTACTTGCGGGCTTGAGTCTATTCAATACATCTGTAACTGCATCAAATTTCTAACCCGCCAACATACGACTTGCATGAAGGTAATTACGGGTCTTTGAATTAATCTGGGGCCATAGATGGTTTTTTCTGGATGTTGGGATTTCCGTGGTCTGTTTTTGGCTCATCTGATGAAGGGCTACCAACATTGTGGAAATGAACCAAGTGCACTGATTGACACAGTGACAAGCATTTCATTTTAAACATTACAAAGGTTACTTTTTATAGGAAAAAATATTAAGTAAATAATGTTTTTACGTCATTGAAACCAGAGGACATACTTTAGTCTGTAAATCTCATTGGCTGGCAGAGGCAGGCCCTCAAAACCAATTAAAACTTTTCTTTTTTTTTCCTCTTAAAACATAAAACACACTGTGACACATTATCAAACCCCCTAAATATTTCCACGTCCCTTAAAAACATAAACAATTTGTACTTTAAATATATTGTAATCCATTTGGAATCAAAACAGTTAAAAAGATTAAATGATGTTAGATGTAAAGGTTTGTCAGTGAAGCATCACAATGGTTGCCCATATTTATAATATGTTCCTGTCTTTCCATGAAAACTGGACATACTTTTGCATTGTAATTTGCATGAGATATTTACATCCTATAAAACGATGTATATGTATATAAAACAATATCTTCTCAGTGAACACAAAGTCAGATCTCTTTTATTAACACAGTGATCAAGAAAACCATCGAAAATATGACCAATTTTGATAAAGAAAAGTATATGACACAAAGTTTACCACTTTTTGTGGTATCAGCCATTGTATGTTTCGTTGGTGTGATGTCAAACACATTTATTGTTGCTGTGAATTTAATAGACTGGTTAAATGGACGTTCCATCAGTGCATCCGACAAGATTATGACTTGTCTGGGGACATCAAGATTTTTGAATATATGCACTTCTCTACTTTGCATGTACTGGAACATTTTCCAACTGGATAAACTGAGTCTCAATATAACTGATTATATTATCGGATTTTTTGAAGCCTTATTTACTTTTTCCAGCATTTGGTTTGTGTGTTCACTTAGTATCTTCCTCTGTTTGAAGATCTCCAACTACAGCAATGACCTCTTTGTGACTCTCAAAACAAAAATCACACAACGGGTTCACTACTTGGTTATTCTTTCGGTGCTCTTTTCCTTTCTTAATTCCTTTGTAAGTATTTGGATTGTTGATAACATAGCTCTAGCTAATTCCACCTTCACATGGAATACTGAAAAGGAAAAGATAACGGTGTTAATCTTTTTATTAGGAATATCTCTGCCCTTCATTATACTCAGCATTTCTGCATGTTTTCTGATTGCTTCTTTGTCCAGCCACGTACGTAGAATGAGAGACAACACGTGTACAAGCACTCAACTGGATGCCTACTATGATATTACAAGGGCCATCATGTTGTCTGTCTTATTGTGTACTTTTCATACTGTCTCTACTTTTATTGCTATATTTTATTATTATTCACTAAACTATACATTGATAAATATGCTGATGAATCTTTTTCAAACACTACATACAATTTACCTTATCAAGAGAACTACAAACTACAGACAGCAGTTCTGTAGAATAATCCAACTTTTTGCTAACTGTTATGTACAAAGAGATAGCCCAGAATAGACCAGGGACCAATGACGACTTGGACACCATTGGGCTTGTGTAGTGCTCACTGTTTGTTAGGAAAAAATAGTTCAGTCAAGACCAAGAACCAATGACTCCGCAACAATGTGGATATATCGAGCTTGTCCCTCTCCCTAATTCCACCTGGACATGAAATACTGAATATGTCTGTCCTTCTTCATGTTTTTTGATTACTTCTTTGTACAGCCATCAATGGAGAATGAGAGGCAACAGTAACAAGCCTACTATGATACTACAAGATCCATCATGGCGTCTGTTTTAATTTATATTTGTCATATTGTCTCTAGTTTTATTGATATACAGTACTGTATTACTATTTCCTAAACTATGCATTGATAAATATTATAATGCATCTTTTTTAGGCATTAAATACAACTTACCTTATCACTTAGACAGCAATTATGTAAAATAATCCAACTTTTACTAACTTTTTTTAACAAAAAGACAGCCTGGAAGAGACAAAAGACCAATTCTGCAATATGTTGGACAACATTGGGCTTGTGTAGTACTTACTGTACTTTTCGGGAAAAACTTTTGCTTAAATATCTTTTTGATAATTATATCTAACTTGACTTTTACATTTTTAAAATGTGTCTGTGAATTATATGGCTGATGTAATGATGTATATCTTTGTTTAAATAATAATAGTATAATATTGTGCGTATTGATTAATCACGTGTAAGCTACACAATCTATAAAGTACATTGACCAACTTAGTTGCCTCAGAGAACTAACAGCTATATTTCAAAGTAGATTTTCATAGCAAAAATTAAAAGTAAAATTATACTTGGGTGCTATGAGAAAGGGGACGAGTGCTATCTTTAAACTTATCATCTCTATTATTTTTAGATTGAATGACACATCTACACATCTGCATGTGGAAGCAGGATCCAACTTGACACCATTTTGAGTGTGTAGATCCAAGTAGGAACCGTGTCTTAATTTCATATACAAGAAATATCCAATTTTAATAATAATAACTATTCTTATTGAACAAGTTAATACTGTCTATTTCATAACAATCTATAAGAGGTATGCTCTTTGTGGAGATTTTATATGACCTGAGAGTCTGAGTAGTCTGTATAGGATTAGTGACTAGACCCAGTGGGTTATGTCTACAATGAAAGGTTATGTTTTTTTGACCAATTACTAAATTTACACTCAAGGCACCATAAGAGGCACAGAGGTTAGACTGGTCATATTTCTTATTGTTTAACTTTCATACAACCATAAGCAACCATTCCTATGTGTTATGGCTTGGGAAATAAAGATATGTATAACAACTCACTTATGTGAAACCACAGAGAAGAGGAACGAAGATAGGAATTGTGCTTTAGTCCCATATACTGTGTAATTTGTGTTGTGAAAAGGAAGTGTAAAAAATAATTTCTGACTTTGTATTATTCCGATGCTTATGTTGAAGAAAGCACACAAGTAATTAGGAATTAGATGATGCAAATTTCCTTTTTCAGACAATTATTACAAATTGAAAACATATATTTAGCATTTTCTGATTGACTGAACTTCTAACATGACAATATTTGTAATCTTTGAGTGGTATACATGACTGATATCAGAACATCTTGGTATGACCGCTTCTGTCTTCCCTTTGTGCTGCAGCAGTGGTCATCCAAGGCCTTGTTTTGTTGCTATACCTTATACAATAAATAAATCACTTCAACTTTTGCATCCACTATCCTGGTCACTGCCTGAGTTTCTGTGGTCCTGGCTTTTACAAGCAAATATTATATACCAGCACAAAAGGAGAAAGTAGCTTAGCATTACTCCCCATTGGCAAAATGATTAATACAAAATTGTTTTAATTGTGTAAGATAAAAAAAAGTATACTTGTCTGTCAATTCATTTACCAGTTATTATGTTTTTCAATGTTTGTTCCATGTGAAAAATAAATTACAGTTTGACATATTAAAATATCACATTTATTACTGATTGCCTGAAAACTGATTTGTGTCAATATGTTTAAAATCTCAGTTTTTCTCTTTAATTTGCTATGTACTTCATAAAACCTTTCATTTTACCACACATTGCAACTCCATCCATAATACGCGTGGCATTATGTATCTGTGTTAGAGAAATATGTGGATTTTTTTGTCTATGATAATAATTAATATATTTCTTCCAGTTTTAACTAAGGATTATTTATACCAATTAAATAAAATGTATCAATCTTTTTTTTTTTTAATTGTCCATGCGTGCCTCTTTCCTTATATAAATATGCATCCTTATGAAATTGCGATTCGGCCAATTGAATAGGGCTCTATATAAGCACATAGTATATTTTTTTACAGAAGTTTTTAGTTAGTGAACTTCTATCCAAAAGCAAGGTCTTCACTAACTAAAAACTTCTGTAAAAAAAATATACTATGTGCTTATATAGAGCCCTATTCAATTGGCCGAATCACAATTTCATAAGGCTGATAATGAGTAAACAAAAGGAATGTAATATGTGTATATGCATGTCCTGATTTCTCACTAGGCAAACAAGTCAGGGGCACCTCCCTAAGTGGGAGCCGCATTTGAAAAGTTTAGATGTGATTCCATCAACTCCTAGAGCCTTATTATCAGCAAGACTTACTAGGGCCCATCTCACTTCACTCTTCAAGATGTCTTGCTCCATCTCAATGGACAAACTATTAAGGTTGTCAGTGCTGTTAAGATAATTTCTGTATAGATCCTTCCTGTGTACATTTTAATCTGATCTGCTTTTGCTTCTGAAGTCCCTACCATTTTTGTCCTTTATCAAGCTTTTGCATGAAAGGTTCTCTTGAGATCCCCAATTTTCTTGAAGAGATCTCTTGACTTTCCCAATCTTTCTTCTTTCTCTTTACATCACTCACAATTGAATATCTCCTTGACTCTTTCTAAGGGTTAAATGGCTGCTAATGTTAATTCTTTATAAACATGTGAAGATTTTTCTAAAAAAAAACAGTGGTGCTTTAATGCATTTGGGTGTGAGTGGTCAGTCCATGAAATCCAAGGGTCACTCAAGCCATGGACTTATTTTTTTTGTAAATCATGTGTAATACATTATCATAAGCTTCATAAAAAACTTGAATATACATTTTTTTCCACTATGTCTAAGTTTTACATTCATTTTTTAGTGATTTGAAATTATTAAAAAGGAAGAGGTTTAACACAAAAATGCCATTAGTATATTAAAGGATGACTAGGAAATTGCCCATAAAAAATGAAGGGGATAATACCCCCCTCCCCTGTGTCTCCACCCCCCTCTCTCCCCAGTGTCTCCTTTCCCCCTCTCCCTCTCCTGAACCTCCTTTCCCCCTCTCCCTTTCCCCCTCTCCCTCCCCTGTGTATCCTTTTCCCCCATCTACCTCCTCTGTGTCTCCTTTGCCCCTCTCCCTCCCCTGTACCTCCTTTCCCCCTCTACCTTTCCCCCTCTCCCTTCCCTATGTCTCCTTTCCCTGCCTCCCTCCCTTGTGTCTCTTCCCCTGCTATCTCTCCCTTGTGTCTCCTTGCCCCTCTCCCTCCCTTGTGTCTACCTTCCCCCTCTCCCTCCCCTTTGTCTCTTCCCCCTCCTCCCTCCCCTGTGTCACCTTTCTCCCTCTTCCTCTCCTGTACCTCCTTTCCCCCTCTCCCTTCTCCCCTCACCCTCCCCTGTTTCTCTTACCCCTCTTCCCTCCCATTTTCCCCCTCTCTCCCCTGTGTCTCCTTTCCCCCTCTCCCTTCCCCCTTTCCCTCCCCTGTGTCTCCTTTCCCCATCTCCCTCCCCTGTGTCTCCTTTCCCCATCTCCCTACCCTGTGTCTCATTTCCCCATCTCCCTCCCTTGTGTCTCTTTCCACCCCTCTCCCTCCCTTGTGTCTCCTTCCATCCTCTCCCTCCCCTGTGCTCCTTCCCCCTCCGCTGTGTCTCTTTCCCTCTCCCTCCCTCCCCTGTGTCTCTTTTCAGCCCTCTCCCTCCCATATCTCTATTTCCCCCTCTCTCTCCCCTGTGTCTCATTCCCCCCACTTCCCCAGTCCCCTTTCCCCTTATCCTCCTCCCTTTCCCCTTATTCTCCTCCCTCCTCCCCCCTCATCCTCCTCCTCCCTCCTTATCCTCCTTGTCCCTTTCCCCCTCCCCAATGGCCTCCCTTTCCCCTTTCCCCCTCTTACTGTGATCCCTTGAGCTCCTGGTGCTCTGTCCCCTGCAGCACGTCTTTTGGCTGTGTCCGACCAGCATATGCTAATGACGTGAAGCACATAGTTACATAGTTACATAGTTACATAGAATTTAAGGTTGAAAAAAGACTTTCAGTCCATCAAGTTCAACCTTTTAAGATCTCCTCTGATCTGCAATATGCGGATATACTATTAATTCATTAGTTGTTAATTAATTATTAATCAATTATTTATTTAATGTTTTTTTATTTTTTTATTATTAATTAGTCTAGAGGAAGGCAAATATAAAAAAAAAAAAAAAAAACACAAGCAAGACTTAGCCAATTGTCTCAAAGGGAAATGTAAAAAATTTGGATCAATACTGTCTCTCTTATTATCCATGATAACCCTGAATTCCCTTTTTAATTAGAAATAAATCTAGTCCCCTTTTAAAGTTATCTATCGAATCCGCTGTCACCACCTCCTCTGGTAGAGAATTCCACAGATTAACCACCCTTACTGTGAAGAACCCTTTTCTTTCTTTGAGGTGGAATCTTTTTACTTCTAACCTCAAGGGATGTCCTCTTGTCAGTTGAAAACCTCTTGGCACAAAAAGCTCTCCTGACAAATCTTTATACTGACCCTGGATGTATTTATATAAGGTAATCATATCTCCTTAGATGCCTTTTTTCTAGAGAAAATAAGTTTAATTTGGTTAGTCTTTCTTCATAACTTAGCCCCTCTATTCCCCTTATTAGTTTTGTTGCCTTTCTCTGTACCTTTTCCAGCTCTAAAATGTCCTTTTTATGAAGTGGTGCCCAAAATTGTACTCCATATTCCAAATGAGGGCATACTAGAGATTTGTATAGTGGCAGAATTATATTTGCTTCCCTGGCTTCTATACCCTTCTTAATACATGCTAATATTTTATTTGCCTTTGCAGCTGCTGCTTGGCTTTGAGCACTGTTACCTAGGTGGTTGTCCACAAGCACTCCCAAATCCCTTTCAATATCTGATACACCTAGATTTGCTCCATTAAGATTATAAATTGCATGGCTATTTTTCCTTCCCAGATGCATAACCTTACATTTATTCGTATTAAATCTCATCTGCCATTTAGATGCCCATTCCTCAATTTTATGTAAATCCCCTTGGAGGGAAAGCACATAATTATCTGATTTAATTACCCTGCACAACTTTGTGTCATCAGCGAAAACAGAGACCCCACACTCCAATCCTACCTCTAAGTCATTAATAAATATGTTAAAAAGGAGAGGACCTAATACTGAACCCTGAGGAACCACACTTACCACATTAGTCCAATCGGAGTATGTTCCATTTACAACAACCCTTTGCTTCCTGTCTTTTAGCCAGCTCTCAATCCATGAGCAGATATTTACTGCAATTCTTGTATCCCTTAGTTTGCACAATAGTCTCCCATGTGGCACTGTATCAAAAGCCTTTGCAAAATCCAAAAAGACTACATCCACTGAGTTGCCTTGATCCAGGTTCCTACTAACCTCCTCATAGAAACTAATTAGATTTGTTTGACATGACCTATCCCTCATAAAGCCATGTTGACTCATACTTATAATCCTTTTCAAATATACATATTCTTGTATATTATCCCTTATTAACCCTTCTAAAAGCTTCCCCACTACAGAAGTGAGGGTCACTGGTCTATAATTCCACTCATCTGGTAGAGACCCTGTGCTGAGTGAATCTTGAAAAATTAAATATAATGGTTTGGCTATTACAGAACCCAGTTCCCTTAGTACCCTTGGATGTATTCCATATATATGAAGATGTACTGTGTATATATATAATGTGTGTGTGTGTATATATAATGTGTGTGTGTATATAATGTGTGTGTATATATATAATGTGTGTGTGTGTGTATCACATATATAGTTGTGAGCATGCGAGGGCCGCACTTGCTGGGAAGGAGCGACGCAGGAGCTCCTTGCCAGCAACTGCGACCCTTGCAAACTTTACGTCGCAACGCAAACAACATACGAGACACGTTAACACACATTACGGACTCACAAAAATCGTCTGCAACCCGCGGACATGAAAAAATGAAAAACACAATAAATACACACAGTACATACATAAAAAGCTTACCTACAGCAAGAGGGAGCATCCAGGACCCCAAAAAATGAAGTTACACCTTCATTTAACTCAAAATAAAAGAGTTTAGACACTAAAAAATTATCTAAGCGAGAGAAAAAATGGCCACCGAACAAAACGAAAAGGAGGCTACAGCACTCTAAACCCGCAAAACACCACAAGAAACACGCAAAACACCTACGGATATTCCGCTACAGACGTATACCACACATTAGCTGCCATTTTAGAACAATAACTTATACAATGCGGAAGTACACAGCTACGCTAACGGTTTGGTCTCTCTACGCTAACAGTTTGACCCTGAATGTATTTATGTAAGGTAATCATACCCCTGATTAAGTGCATTTTTCTAGAGAAAATGTGTTTAACTTGGTTAGTCTCTCTTCATAGTCTGCCTTTTTGCCTTATTAGTTTTGTTGCCCTTCTCTGGACCTTTACCAGCTCTTCAATGTCCTTTCTTTTTTAAAGTGGTGCCCAACTCTGTACTCCATATTCCACATGAATGCATTTTATGGATTTGTATAGGTGTCAGATTTATATTTGCTTCCTTGTTTCTATACCCTTCCTAATGCATGCTTATATTTTACTTTCCTTTGCCAATACTGCTTGCATTGAGCATTGTTAAATAGGATATTTATCACATATAATAGTTGTGGAAAGTTATGAATGTTGGTCACGCAATGTTAAATGTTACGGGCTTGCGCATGTGCAATGAGCGCTGAAGGCTCTCATTGCGGGCCCACGATGAGTGCCGTGAGCGGCCCGCACCACTTTGCTGCAATGAGCTCTGAAGGCGCTCATTGCAGGCCTCGCAGTTGTGGCCTTTCAGGGTCCCTCTAAGGGTCCTCTGTTCTGTCATGGTTTTTATTTGCCTGAGGACGCTCCATCGATGGAGGATGGAAACAGATTGAAAGCGCTCATCGCGAGCATCGCAATCAGTGCCGAGGGTTGTAGGACTTTGGCTCTAAAAGCGAGGCATGCAAGACTTGGAAAAAAATTACGACTTTAATGGACGATATTTCTCCAAGCCCGTAACTCCGGAGACGCCAATTAATTAAAAAATTTACTTACAACCTCATACACCGAACAAAGGGGGAGAGGCATGGAACCTGTGAATGAGGTTGCAAGCTAATTTAAGGCTTAATTGGCGTTTTTCGAAGACTATAAATCAGCTATGCAAGGAGAAAAATGTTGTCCGTAAAGACGTAAATGTTTTCAAAAAGCCATCAAAACAAAGCCTAAGCCCATTAATGCGAGCCCCACAAGACTTTGAAAATACAAGCAACAGCACTTATGACACAGCACGCAAAGACACATGGGAGGGAGAGGAGGAAGAGGAGGGAGAGGGTGGAAAGGATACATGGGGTAGAGAGGGGGGAAAAGAGGCACAGGGGAGGGGAAATAAGGGGAATAAAGGGCAGGGAGGGAGAGAGGAGGAAAAAGACACATGGAAGGGAAAGGGGGAAAACAGACACAGGTGTCAGAGAGTGGGGAGAGGTTCGCAATGAGCTCCGAAGGTGCTCATTGCGAGGCATGAAAGTGAGTGGTTGGACGAGGCCTACAATGAGTGATGAAGGACCGTAAAGTAGGCGGTGGGAGAGGCTCGCAATGAGCCCCGAAGGCAAGTTAGAGGTGGGAGAGCCTTGCATTCTGTGGAAGCATTGCCAGCCTTCAAATTTTATTGCCGTCATTTTTGATGGGCAAGTCACTAGTTTGTATTATGTCTCATCTGTCATTTAGCTGCTCTTTCTTCGATCTTCAATGTGCATATAAATAGGCTTAGATTGTGATATATATTATTAAAAGTAAGTAGAAGAGACAAAGCCATGTTAAATGTACTGGGAAACTATTTACTTATCATCACTGTTTGAACATGTTCTTTCACCGTACGTATTATTTATATTTTTCTATGGGAGGGCAGCAAACGCATGTTACACAAACACATATCATGATCACTTGTATCAAACATAAAAACTGTGAAATTATGAAAGCGATAGGACCACTGCACAATGAAAACAGAAATTGTTTGAAAAAGGTGAGTCTAACTAAGAGCATAAGTTATCAAGAAAAAAGTCATACAGCTAGTTTTTAATTAGAAAAATACATTTTGATATATCTGCTGGGCCCTAAGGGAATCCATGATACATAGGTGGAAGTTGTGTGTGTGAGAGGAGCGATTACATTTCTATGGGAGATAATATTGCATTTCCTGGAGTAAAAAAAAAGTCTGGGCCAGTGAGGGGAAACGTGTGTGGTGTCAATTTCAATTTTCTCCAATTAAGGAATATTTCTGTTTCTTCCTTCCTCAACTCTCCTTCCAAAAACACACCCTCATGATTCAGCTCTTATGAAGTAATATTGTTGTTGCTTAGTCGTTCAGTCATGTCCGACTCTCTGTGCCCCTATAGACCGCAGCACTCCCGATTTATCTGTAAGTCACAGACTCTCTGAGCTTGATTAAGTTCATGTTAATCGAATCAATGATCTCATCTATCCATCTCCACCTCGGTCATCCCCTTCTTCTTGTGCCTTCAATTTTTCCCAGCATTAGAGTCTTTTCTAAAGAATCCTGTCTTCTCATAATATAACCAAAATATTTGAGCTTCAGCCTTATGATCATAGCTTCCAGGGAACAGTTTATCTTGATTTCCTGAAGTACTGATTTATTGGATCTTCTTGCAGTCCAAGGGATTCTAAGCAGTTTTTGCCAACACCACAATTCAAAGGCATCAATTCTATGGTGCTCAGCCTTCTTTATGGTTCAGCTCTCACATCTGTATCTTACTATTGGGAATACCATAGTTCTAACTGTGCAGACCCTTGTTGATAGTGTAATGTCTTTACTTTTTACTAGCTTGTCCAAACTTGCCATGGCTTTCCTCCCCACAAGCAAACATCTTTTAATTTCATGGCTACAGTCACCATCTGAAGAGATCTTGGATCCCAGCAAAATAAAATCTGTCACTGCCTCCACTTCTTTCACATCTATTTTCCAGAATCTGATATTGCTGTTTGCCATGATCTTTGTCTATTTAATGTTGAGAAGCAGGGCCACTTTTGCACTTTCTTCTTTTACCTGCATTAATAGGTCCTTTAGTTCCTCCTCACTTTCAGCCATCAAAGTAGTATTGGTGTATCTGAGATTATTGATGTTTCTTCAGCAATACTGACTCCAGCTTTGGACTCATCCAGCCCAGCTTTACACATGATGTACCCTGCGTATAAGTTGAATAAATAAGATGACCATATACAACCTTGTTTCACACCTTTTCCTATCTTGAACTATTCTGTTGTCCCATGTTCAGTTCTGACTGTGGCTTCTTGGTCCAGATACAAATTCCTCAGGAGGTGGATGAGATGATTTGCTACTCCCATCTCCTTAACACATTTTGTTGTGATCCACACAGTCAAAGGCTTTAGAATAGTCTATGAAGGAGAAGTAAATGTTTTTCTGGAACTCTCTTGCTTTCTTTATCCATCAGACATTGGCAATTTGATCGCTCGTGCCTCTTCCGGACCCGGTTTGCACATCTGGTAGACTCTGGTCCATATATTGTTGGAGCCTAGCTTGTAGGATCTTAAGCATTACCTTCCTGGCATGTGAAATGAGTGCAATTGTTTTATAATTGTAACACTCTTTGGCACTGCATTTTTTGGGAATTGAGATGTAGACTGACCTTTTCCTGTCTATTGGCCACTGTTGAGTTTTCCAAAATTGTTGGCATAAGGCAAGCAGCACTTTCACACATCTTCCTGTAAAATCTTGAAAAGTTAAATTGGGATTCCATCAACTCCTGCAGCCTTGTTATTAGCAAGGCATCCTAGGGCCCATCTCACTTCACTCTCCAAAATAACTGGCTCCAGCTCATTATACAAACTATTGAGGTCATCACTGCTGCAAAGATCATTCCTGTATATATCTTCAGTGCAGTCCTGCCACCTCTTTTTTATCTGAAATGCTTCTGTTATGTCCCTACCATTTTGATCCTTTATCAATCTCTCTTTGGCATGAAAGGTTCCTTGGACATCCCCAATTTTCTTGAAGTGATTTCAAGGGCTCATTCAATTGGGATTTGAATAGGGTTGAATAGGGCTCTATATAAGCTCAGAGCATATTTTTTTTACAGAAGTTTTTAGTTAGTGAAGACCTTGCTTTTCGATAGAAGTTCACTAACTAAAAACTTCTGTATAAAAATATGCTCTGTGCTTATATAGAGCCCTATTCAATTGGCCAAATCACAATTGAATGAGGCCCCTGTTATCCTCTTCTATCTCTTTAAATCGCTCACTGTAGTATGTCTCTTTGTGTCTATGTGCTATCCTCTGGAATTCTGCATTTAGTTGGACAAATATTTTCACCACCACCTTTCACTTTCCTTCTTTGCTGGGCTACTTCCAAAGCCTCATCAGATAGCCAGTTTGCCTTTTTAGTTTTCTTTGTTTTGGGGATATTCTGTGTTTCTGTTTCCTGGAAAATGTGGCAAACTTCTGTCCTTCAGGCACTCTATCTTCTAGGTCTAGTGCCGTAAATCTATTATTTACTTCCACTGCATATTCACAAGGGATATTATTTATTTTTTATTGGTTGGCCTTATGATTTTCCCTCTTTTCTTCAGTTTAATTTTAAACTTTGCAATAAAAGATCATGGTCTGAGCTGCAGTCAGCTCCACATCTTGTTTTTGCTGACTGTATAGAGCTCCTCCATCTGTGGCTACAAAGTATATAGTCAATCTGATTTCTATATTGTCCAGTTATTCCAGGTATCTTTTGGTTCCCTACTTTAGCATTCCAATCTCCTAGGATGACAGTAACGTCTTTTCTTGGTGTAATATCTATGACATGTTAAAGATCTTCATAGAACTGGACAAATTCAGCCTCCTCAGCATCCATGGTTGGAGCATAGACTTGGATCACTGTGATGTTAAATGGCTTTGATTGACTATGAGGGCTACTCCATTTCTTCTGTGGGATTCTTGACCACAGTAGAAGATTTGGTGGTTGTCTGATGTGAAATGCCCCTTTCCAGTCCAATTAAGTTCACCAATTCACCAATTAGCCTTGTCATCTCATGTTTGACCACGTCCAGTTTACTTTGGTTCATAGTTCTAACATTCCAGGTTCCTATACTGAATTGTTCTTTGCAGCATCAGACTTTCCTTTTCCCTCCAGACACACCCTCAACTGGTTGTCCTTTCAGCTTTGGCCCAATCACTTCCTTAGATATTGTGCTACTCATACTCGCCCTCTGCTCTTCCTCAGTAATGTGGTAGGCACCTTCTGACCTGAGGTGCTCATATTACAGTGCCATATTGTTATGTCTCTGGTTGTGCTTGTCTATAGAGTTTTCTTAGCAAAGTAACTGGAGTGGGTTGCCTGTAATATAACAAACACAAAATGGATTCCCACACCCAATTCAGATTTCCCAAAACAATGTTTATGTTCATGATTTACACATACCTGACAAACAAGTGTCTTTTTTTCAGCTGCCCTTTTTAGTAAGGATTTAAATGTTGTCTATTTATTTTCAGTATTTGTACCTGTCAGTTTTTTTGTCCCAGTCCATACCTTTTTTTCAGCAGGAGCTCATCGCATGATAGTAAGGAGAGAGGGGAAAGGGAGGTAATTGTAGAGGGGGGAAGGGAGGATGAGGATGAGGGAGGAGGATGAGGTGGGAAGAAGGAGGAGAAGTTGATAAAAGACACAGTGGGCCTCACAATGAGCGCCTATAGCAATAATTGCAGCCCAGGTAGTGGGGGTGATGCAAGCCCTGCAATGAGCGCCTTCGGTGTTACCAACATCACATAAGTTCCAAACACTGACAACTACAGTACCTTGCAAAAATATTCACCCCCCTTGACTTATAACCGATTTTGTTACATTACAGCCTTAAATGCAATCTTTTCTTAATCTGAATTTTATGTGATGGATCAGAACACAATAGTCTAAGTTGGTGAAGTGAAATGAGAAAAATATATACATAAAACTATTTTTTAGAAATAGAAAACAGAAAACTGGCATGTGAGTATGTATTCACCCCCTTTGTTATGAAGCCCATAAAAAGCTCTGGTGCAATCAATTACCTTCAGAAGTCACATAATTAGTGAAATGATGTCCACCTGTGTGCAATCTCAGTGTCACATAATCTGTCATTACATATACATACCTTTTTTGAAAGGCCCCAGAGGCTACAACACCTAAGCAAAAGGCACCACTAACCAAACACTGCTATGAAGACCAAGGAACTCTCCAAAGAAGTAACGGTCAATGTTGCTGAGAAGTACAAGTCAGGGTTAGGTTCTAAAACAATATCCAAATCTTTGATGATCCCCAGGAGCACCATCAAATCCATCATAACCAAATGGAAAGAACATGGCACAACAACAAACCTGCCAAAAGACGGCTGCCCACCAAAACTCACGGACCGTGCTAGGTAGGCATTAATCAGAGAGGCAGCACAGAGACCTATGGTAACTCTGGAGGAGCTGCAGAGTTCCACATCAGAGACTGGAGTAGCTGTACATAGGATAACAATAAGCTGTAAGCTCCATAGAGTTGGGTTTTATGCCAGAGTGGCCCGAAGAAAGTCCTTACTTCAGCAAAAAACTAAATGGCACGTTTTGAGTTTGCGAAAAGGCATGTGGGAGACTCCCTAAATGTATGGAGGAAGGTGCTCTGGTCTAATGAGACTAAAATTGAATTTTTCGTCCATCATAGAAAATGCTGTGTCTGGAGCAAACCCAACACATTGCATCACCCAAAGAACACCTTCCCGAAGTGAAACATGGTGGTGGCAGCATCATGCTGTGGGGATGGTTTCAGCAGTCGGGTCTGCAAACTAGTCAGAGTTGAGGAAAAGATTGATGGTGCTAAATACAGGGATATTCTTGAGCAAAACCTGTACCATGCACGTGATTTGAGGCTAGGAAGGAGGTTCACCTTCCAGCAGGACAATGACCCCAAACACTCTGCTAAAGCAATACTTGAGTGTTGGAATGGCCTGGTCAAAGACCAGACCTCAATCCAATGGAAAATCTCTTGTCAGACTTAAAGATTGTTGTTCACAAGTGCAAATCATCCAACTTGAAGGAGCTGGAGCAGTTTTGCAAGGAGGAATGGGCAAAAATCCCAGTGATAAGATGTGTCATCATAGAGACTCATAGAGACTTACCCAAAGGGACCTGGAGCTATGATTGCCACAAAAGGTGGCTCTAAAAAGTATTGATTTTAGGGGGGTGAATAAAAAAAAAACATCTTCAAAGTTGTGGGCATGTTCTGTAAATTAAATGATGCAAATCGTCAAACAATCCATGTTAATTCCAGGTTATGAGGCAACAAAACACGAAAAATGCCAAGGGGGTGAATACTTTTGCAAGGCACTGTATATATGTAATTATTCATTTGACTAAATACAAGATACCCTCATTTCTAGTAGATTCTTAAAATGCTTTTGTCAGATAATGATCTCTGAGTGTACTCAAGAACCCACTGCCTTAGCTGAACTGCTAGTCTCATTCATCTAGTTTATTTCAAGGTAGGTAAAATCTCCCATTATTCAAACTTGACATGCTTAGCAGCATCTGTTGCAATAATTTCAGTTCTGCACTGTAAAGGAGGAGAAGCAGCATGAGAAGGAGGAGGAGGAGCAGGAGGAAGTATATCTAACTACTGAGTAGGAGGTGGAGCTAGAACCAAGATATGACTGAGGCTATGAAGAGGAGGAGAATGAACACTGACAGGAAGAAGCTGAGGAATCTGAGGAGGTGGAAAGCATGTTCATGTGGTCAGTGGGGGGAGCCTGCAGGCCCATCTGCAACAATGGTGCAGTTTGGCACCATTGGCCCACTCCATCTGCAGACTGATCCTCCCGGTGCTTTATATTGCTAAGACCCTGGTTCTTGTGCTGTTGCCCTCCCATGATACCACAACTACCACTTCCCACACAGCTTCCACGTCACCACAAAGCACAGTGGTGGACATGTCCTCACACTGCCACCACACTTGTATTGTCTCAGGGATATCATCTCTACCACCAGTCATCACAACCTGCTATTAGTTGGGCTTGAAAATGCCAAGAAGTCCATTCGTACCTGCAAGGATAGTTTAAGCGGAGGATAGGTCAAGCTGCCGATCCTCCAGACCAAGATTTAGTTGCAGGGCCAAGTTGTAGAGATTCAGTACAAGTTACTGGGTACCAGGACAAGTTGTAGAAATGTATTTCTGATTACAAAATAAATAAATGCCTTTCCTCTAAATGAAACACACCATCAACTTTTTTTTTCAATACACATTTTTGTACAGTGTTTACATCAATCACTATTGGCCACTTCCCTTGGTAATCATACATTTTCACCTCATATCCCCATTGAACTACCCCGCATGTGTCAAATCTGTCTCCAAGAATTTAGTGCCACCTGTCTTCCCCACCTAGGTGCCGAGCTGTGTAAGGCTCTCAATTTCATTTAACTCTGGCAGGATCTGGGCACAGCAGAGGATGGTAATGCAGTGTAGCTGATGGAGACAGAGTGTCTGCGTTAGTGGCTAGGCCTAGCCAATGTGGGGAACCATAACACTGGGGCTTGGGAGTCTTAGATTATTGGGGCCAGGCTCTCCCCTATGTGGGAAACCTAACAAAAGGTAGTAGGTGGGTTGGTTAGTGGGCTTAGGGTATCTCCTGAGTAGAGAGGGAATAGAGATAAGGTACGGTGAACTCAGGGGACTATGAGGTTGGGCTTACCCGCTCCCTAGCCAATCTCCACTTGGATATGGATAACTTTATTGAGTCTGAGGGGAGTCAGCTAAGAATTTTAAGGCCGCTCTGGGGTGTATTCACTTTTCGAAGCCAATCAGGACTCCCATAATAATTTTAGACAGGCTATTATAAGGCTGAATGGGGATCACGAACAATGGCTAAGGTCAAGTATTTCGTAATTGGTGGTTAGCCATCAGACAAAAAATCTAAGAGGTATCACTTGCAGAGCACTTGATGTCACTTAACCTTTGTCTATTGAAATAAACAGTTCCACTGGGCTGTTGGTATCTGGTGTAGCTCACATTACTGTTCAAATTCTTGGAGGAACCCATCTATGTCCCCCATCTATGCTTAAAGCTTCTGTACTCTGTTTTTATCCTGGCGGCTGATGGGTCCCTTACTTCTATAGGTTCTGATGAAAGACTGGTATACCTCTTTTGGCTCTCCCACCGGACCTTTTGGCTGATCTGAGTCTGAAGGGCCAGTAACTGGTTACTGGTTAAATTTGACACCGTGGTTTTCCATTTCTGGAACCTTTTAATAATTTCCTCCTTATCTGACAATTTTTCAAGAGCAGGGACTGGGTCTGGTTTGACATCTGAGACCATATCCTCTGTCTCCTGTCTTTCCTCCATCTGACAGAGTTCATCATCCGGCAAGAGCTCCTGGATCATCACTGACTTATTAGTGGTCCCTTTTCTGTGGAACCCCTATCCCAGAACAGGTCCCTGAGGTTCGTACTGGACATGCTGGCATATCTGGACATCCTGCTTTTTTACAGGGATCTCACCACTTGCCACCAGCTGTCAAGATGTGCTGCTTCAATGGGCTTAACTAGAACCTAGTTCAGATCCTACCCAGCAGTTCATGGGGTTAGTATGCACAGACACCATACCTCCTGTTATTTAAGTACTGATGGTGTAGGGAAAGAGTGAGAGCGAGTCGGAAACTGATCTTGAAGTAGGCACACAAGGAACTAGGAGTTAGATCATACATGTTTACTTTCCTTGGATACTGATTACAAATTTACACCATACATTCAGCATGTTTTAAAGGTATTATTTATAACCAATAACTGACAGAACTTCCAACAATGATTAATATCAGAACAGCTTGGTATGACTGTTCCTGTCTTACATTTGTGCTAGAGTAGTTGTCATTAGAGGCTTCAATATCTTGCTATACCTTACACAATGAATAAATCACTTCATATTTTGAATTTACTATCCTAGTCATTACTGCGTTTCTCTGTTTCTGTTTTTTCCAAATAAATATTATATACCAGTACAATAAGGAGAAAATACCTTAACATTAATGGGTATTGTACTCCCCTGTTGCCATATATATTAAAACAAATGTCCAGGGGCCCTCACCTACCATTCATAAGCACTGTCTGTGGAGGTCGCTCCTTAGTCATTCCCTGTGCTTTTACTTTCACCAAGCCCTTCATTTTAGGCCCTATCCACTAACCAGTGACCTTCTCTGGATCTCCCTAGGCCTCAAACAGGCTACAAAGGGGTCAAGTAGCACCAGCCATCCATCAGCTACAAATCGAGAGAGGGATCCTCCTAACATTTCTGCTTCTATTTCAGCCCTTTCCTAATGTCCATAAGAGCATTCACATTCCTGGAGAGCCATGCCTGCGGCATCACAATCATACAGGTTCTGTTTTCTTATCTTTCACCTAGACCTTTATTATAATTTTTGCCCCATATCTACTAAACAGTGTTCTTGTTCATGCCAAAAGTCACACCTTCATTCTCACCATACGGCTTTAAAAAGCTTTCTATGCATATTCTGGCCCATATCTACTAAAACATGCAGCTTTCCATAAGTCTTTTAATGAATATTTGGCCCATAGTCGCTTTAGCAACAAGCCCTCTATTACAGATTGTGGCCCATAGCCACTAAACAGGATTTTTTGCCATGTCCATGGTCAAACCTTTAACCTCATGATGTAGATTTACATAAATTACCACATGAGCGGGACCTGACCACAAAATTGGTTTAATTGTGTAAGATAAAAACTTTATGTCTGTCATTCAGATAGTAAAATATGTATTTCAATGTTTGTTCCATGTGGAAAATAAATTAGAGTAAGACATATAAAAAATCAAAGTTATTACTGATTGCTTGAAAACTGATTTATGTATATATGTCTTAAATCTCAGTTTTGTCTTTAATTTACTATGTACTTTTAGTTGTACCACCCAGTGCAGCAAATTGAATTGAATCAAATTGTACTGAACATTATGTATTTTATATCTGTGTTAGAGAGAAATGTTCAATTTCTGTCTTAGATTATATTTAATATGTTTCTACCAGTTTTAACTAAGGAATAATTACACAAATTAATGAAAATGTACCAATATATCTCAAGAAAAGATCCATGTGTGCCTATTATCTTATATAAATATAATGAGTGAGTAAAGGGAACGTGATATGTGTATAAGCATGGCCTGATTTCTCACTAGGCAAACAAGTCAGGGGGCACCTCCATTAGAGGATGCCTCATTTGACCAGTTCTGCTGGGATTCCATCAACTCCTGCATCCTTGTTATCAACAAGGCTTCCTAGGGCCCATCTCTATTTACTGTGAAAGATGTCTGGCTCCAAATCATTGGACAAACTATTGATGTTATCACTGCTGTTAGGATCCTTCACTTATAGATCGTCTGTGTATTCCTACCACCTCTTCTTTATCTGATATACTTCTGTTAAGTCCCTACCATTTTTGTCTTTTATCATGACCACTTTGGCCAATTTCCTTGATGAGATCTCTTGACTTTCCCATTCTGTTATTTAACTTCTACCTATTTACATTGCCCATATTAGAATGTTTCCTTGTCTCTTTTTAAAAATTACATGGCTACTAATTGTATTTGTTACATACTTTCCAACTTGAAGATTTTCCTAAACTATATGCTGCATTTGGGTGTGAGTGGTCAGTCTATGAAATCCAATAAATGCTTGTACATCATGGTTATTAAATTATCATTAATTTCAATGTAAATTTAAATATACATTTTTTATTCAATCTGTCTTAGTTTTACATTGATTTCCTAATAGTGATTTGAATTTGTTAAAAATTAAGAGATTTAACACTAAAATGCCATTAGTATATTAAAGGATGACTAGTCAATATGTAGCTATATGTTCTTTAAAATAACTAAACTGATAATGGTCTGTCTGGGAATCAAAACATTTAAAAAGAGTAGATGTAAAGGCTTACCAGTGAGGCATCACAATGGTTGCACTTAATCATAATATCTTTCCATGTAAGCTAGGCATTGTAATTTGCATGAAATATTTACATGGTATAAAACTGTATATAAATCAATAACTGTTATTGAACAAAATTAGCCATTAGCCATTAGTTCTCTTAACACAGTGTTCAGAAATCAAACATTGACAATATGACCAATTTTGAAAAACAAAATGATATTACAAAACATTTGCACTTTTTGTGGTATCAGCCATTGTATATTTGTCCGGTGTATCCCTTCCATCCGTGCATCCGACAAGATTCTGACCTCACTGGAGATATCAAGATGTTTTATGCATGTGTTTACTTTGCATGTACTGGAGCATGCTCCAACAGGATAAACTGAATATCATTATAATTGATCATATTATTGCATTTTTTTTAAACCTTTACTTTTTCCAGCATTTGGTTTGTGTGTTTGTTTAGTATATTTCTCTATTTGAATATCGCCAACTTCAGCAATGACCTTGTTGCGACTCTCAAAACAAAAATCACACAACGGGTTCACTACTTGGTTATTGCTTTGATGCTCTTTTCCTTTCTTAATTCCTTTGTAAGTATTTGGATTACTGAAAAGTATAAGATAGCGGTGTCAGGCTTTTTATTAGGATTATTTTTGCCATTCATTCTACTCATCATTTCTTCATGTTTTCTGATTGCTTCTTTGTCCAGCCACGTACGTAGAATGAGAGGCAACACATGTACAAGCACTCAACTGGATGCCTACTATGATATTACAAGATCCATCATGTTATCTGTTTTATTGTGTACTTTTCATGCTGTCTTTACTCTTATTGCTATATTTTCTTTCTATTCACTAAACTATGCATTGGCAAATATTCTGATAAACCTTTTTCAATCACTACATATGATTTACCTTATCAAGAGAATTACCAAGCTAAGACGGCGGTTCTGTAGAATAATCCAAATTTTTGTTAACTGTTTTTTTACGTAAATATAGCCCGGAATAGACCAGGGACTGCAAAAACTTGGACACCATTGGGCTTGTGTGGGGCTTATTGTTTTTTAACGAAAAAGTTCAATAGAGACCAAGAACCAATGTGGATACATCGTAGTTGGGCTGTAATTACTGTTTGCTGAGAAAAAAAAAACGATTAGCAAAAGCCAATGACTAGAAAGCAACTAGCACACGACCACAATTGGCATGTCAACCTTAACTTGTACTTTTGCTTAGTATCTTTTCAATAATTATTTGTAATCAATAATCTTTTTAAAAGAAGTCTGTTTGCGAACTAAATTGCTGATATATATCTTTAAGTAATATGAGTATACTATGGTCCAGATTGTTTAATCATTTGTAGTACCAACATTTATAAAGTACATGTACAATAACAATGTCCAGCTGTGTTCCCTAGGAGAACTAGCAGGCATGGTTTTAAATAATATCCTGTTTTAGTTTTGATGAATCACAGATAAGAGCTCAAGTAGTGTAAAATATGGCCAATAACCGACCCGTGATGACTGTAACCGAAGTTTAGAAGCTTAACAATAGAATTAATGTAAGAAAATTCTTGTTGCACATGAAAAGAGAGCAAAAACAGAGACAATATTGTGAGAAAAGCTTACCCCATTAATTACCAAGAGATTTGCCCTTGGTGGAGGCTATGTTTTAACGTAGATTTTTGATAGCATAATTTCAGCATATTAGACTGATATTGGTTAGAGCGATCATGTTTCTTACTGTTTTACTTTTTATAAGCAATCATAATCAATGATTCCTAAGTGTTAGGGGTTGGGAATTATGATAGGTATGACCCTGAAAAAGAAGTATATAGATGCTAGTTTACTTTCCTTGAATACAGTTTACAAATTTACACCATATATTCAAAAAATGTTAAACTTATATTTATGTAACCAATAACTGCCTAAACGTCTAACATGACCATAATTTGTAATATTTGAGAGGTATAAATGACTGATATCAGAACATCTTGGTATGACCGCTCCTGTCTTACTTTTGTGCTACTGTAGTGGTCATCCAAGGCCTTGTTTTGTTGCTATAACTTATACAATGAATAAACCACTTCAACTTTTGTATCACTATCCTGGACTCCACCTGAGTTCCTGTGTTCCTAGTTTTTAAATCTTACACTAAGTAAAATAGAAAACATCTTAGCATTGATGGGTGTTGTACTTGAAAAAAGTATTGATACTGAATTATTTTAATTGTGTAAGATAATATATATATGTATATACCGATATATATATATATATATATATATATATATATATATATATATATATATATATATAGAATTGTCCTTGAAAACTGATTTGGATTAAATCTCTGTACATTTGTGCTTTTGTAAAATGTATTTAAAAAAACTGTTAATAAATGATGTATGTTGTGTATGTTGAATTTCTATCAAAGATCACATATTAGATTTTTCTTATAGTCTCAAGTATCGATTAATTATTCTATTGAAATAAAAAAAAGGTCCATGCATGTCTGTTGCCTTATATAAATATAATGAGTGAGGGAACATATTATGGTTGTATGCATGGCCTTATTTCATACTAGGCAAGCATGGCAGCGAACAAGGGATATATATATATATATATATATATATATATATATATATAAATAAAGGAAGCCATTTTTAAAGTGCTAGCGGCTAGGGATGCCACACATGTAAATACATAAATCTAGGGTCTCTGTATATGTATAAATCTCAGTATATCTAGATATATTACAGAAAGACTAAAAAATCCACATAGAAATTAAGCAGTATTTCATATAGATAGACTCGTTTTTTACTTTTAAGAATTCCAGCTTACCTTGTCACATGTGCTGATCAGAGTGATAGTGAAAAACTATGGGCCCTATTCTATTAAAAGCCTGCAAATGCCTCTAACCCGTAATTTTGGCTGCAGGTGTTTTTTTTTTTCCACTAAATGTTTTGTTGTAGTGTTTTGACTCAAGCCTGCAATTTACCTCCTTTTGCCTAAACCATGCCTTTGTAAGTCTGATTTTAGGTGGCGCGATCATATGATCTGACAATATTTAAGCAAGCCCATAATTTACTTTTTAGACACAGCCAACAGTAAATGAGACAGTCATCATGATGTCCGTAAAATATGGAAGTTACACGTAATCTGCAATGGGAGGCTAAAAATTAATTAGTGCCAATATGTAATATTTGCCGATTGGGCTTGCAATCTAGAACTCTATAAAATGCATTAGATCATGTGTTCTAGTCCATGTGGGTTTCGTAACCTCTTGAGTCCCCAGATCAATACTACTCAGAAATAACATTTACAAAATAATTGCATATTTGTAGGTTTGAGACTGTTGTGCAATTAATTAAAATGCCTTTCCATGCCTTGCCATGCAGTATTGTGTGTTTAATTGCTGTTACAGCTCTAATAAATGTTTGAAAAAGCCCTTTATTTAGTACTTTTTCCAGTTGTAAATTAGATTTTATTTGCAAGCTATTGATTTTGTGTAACTTTAATTATTTAGAGCTTATAATATTCGAGCTGTGCTAAAATCAATGGAGTTCTAAGGCCAAATTTGCATCTATGGCTGGCCCGTAGTGATTATGGGTGGGGAACTCATGCCAGTCACTGAAAACACTGAGTCATAATTATGTGCTATTAATAAGAAACTATGTTTCATGTATAAATGCTTTAACTAGGCAAATTAACTATTTTTATCCTCCTCTAAGTAATTGTCATATAACATTTGTAGTTCACTAAGAGCAAACAGTAGTATTACACTGGTTTGTGAAGCCCCTCCCCTGTGGGAGTAGCCTTTGGTCACAGCTAAACACAATGCTAGGTTCCAGAGAAACTTGCATTGAGAAAGGGGGCACAAAAATTCACAAAACTACAGGCTCAAATATACATGAAGATTAATACAATCAGACATTAGGTGTAGCAAATAAAAAATAACAAACAAACACATAAATAGGGTTACATATCCCCTTCTCTCTCACACACACCCCATTCTCTATTTCACCCCTACTCTCTCTGCACCTTTCCTCTCTCCCTCTGTCTTCCACTTCTCTCTCTCCCCTATCTTTCTCTCTCTCTTTCCCTCTTTCTCTCTCCCTCTCTCTCCTTCTCTGTCTCTATCGCCCCTCTCTTTCTCTCCCTCTCTATCTCCCTCTCTCTTTCTCTCTCTCCCTTTCTCCCCCTCTCTCTATTTCTCTCTCATTATTTATCTCTCCCCCTTCTCTCTCCTCTCTCTCTCCCTTCCTTGTCTCTCCCCTCTCCAACTCCCTATATTTCCCTATTTTCCCCTCACCCTCTCTCTCCCTCTTTCTCTCTCCCCCTCTCTCCCCCTCTCTCCCTCTCTCTCTCTCCCTCTTTCTCTCTCCCTCTCTCCCTTTTTCTCTCTCCCTCTATCTTCCCCCTCTCTTTCTCTGTCTCACTCTCTCACTCTCTCTCTTCTAACTTCTCTTTTTTTCTCTCTCTCTCCTCCTATTTCTCTCTCCCTCTCTTTCTCTCTCTCTCTCACTCTCTCTCTCTCCCCCTCTTTTCTCTCTCTCTCTGTCTCCCTCTTTCTCTCTCTCCCCCTCTCCTCTCTCTCCCTCTCTCTCTCTCTCCCTCTCCTCTCTCTCTCTGTCTCCCTCTTTCTCTCTCCCTCTCTTTCTCTCCCCCTCCCTCTCTTTCTCTTCCCCTCCCTCTCTTTCTCTCTCTCTCTCCCTCTCCTCTCTCTCTCTCACTCTCTCTTTCCCCCTATCCTCTCGCTCTCTGTCTCCCTCTTTCTCTCTCTCCCCCTCTCCTCTCTCTCTCTCCCCCCCTCTCCTCTCTCTCTCCCCCCTCTCCTCTCTCTCTCCCTCTCTCTCTCCCCCTCTCCTCTCTCTCGATTTCTCCCTCTTTCTCTCTCTTCCCCCTCTCTTTCTCTGTCTCACTCTCTCTCTTCTAACTTCTCTTATTTTCTCTCTATGTCCCCCCTCTTTCTCTCTCTCTCTCCCTCTCTTTCTCTCCCCCTCCCCCTCTTTTTCTCTCTCCCCCTCTCCTCTCTCTCTCCCTATCTCTCTTCCCCTCTCCTCTCTCTCTCTCTCACCATCTCTCTCTCCCCCTCCCTCTCTTTTTCTATCTCCCCCTCTCCTCTCTCTCTCTCCCCCCTCTCCTCTCTCTCTCTCCCCCTCTCCTCTCTCTCCCCCTCCCCTCTTTTTCTCTCTCCCCCTCTCCTCTCTCTCTCTCCCTATCTCTCTTCCCCTCTCCTCTCTCTCTCCCCCTCCCCCTCTTTCTCTCTCTCCCCCCTCTCCTCTCTCTCTCTCTCCCCCCTCTCCTCTCTCTCTCTCCCCCTCTCCTCTCTCTCTTCCTCTCTCTCTCCCCCTCTCCTCTCTATCGATTTCTCCCTCTTTCTCTCTCTTCCCCCTCTCTTTCTCTGTCTCACTCTCTCTCTCTTCTAACTTCTCTTACTTTCTCTCTCTGTCCCCCCTCTTTCTCTCTCTCTCTCCCGCTCTTTCTCTCCCCCTCCCCCTCTTTTTCTCTCTCCCCCTCTCCTCTCTCTCTCTCCCTATCTCTCTTCCCCTCTCCTCTCTCCCTCTCACCCTCTCTCTCTCCCCCTCCCTCTCTTTTTCTATCTCCCCCTCTCCTCTCTCTCTCTCCCTATCTCTCTCCCCCTCTCCTCTCTCTCTCACCCTCTCTCTCCCCCCTCTCCTCTCTCTCTCTCCCTCTCTCTCCCCCTCTCCTCTCTCTCTCACCCTCTCTCTACCCCCTCTCCTCTCTCTCTCTCCCTCTCTCTCCCCCTCTCCTCTCTCTCTCTCTCTGTCTCCCTCTTTCTTTCTCTCTCTCTCTCTTTTGCTCTCTCTACCTCCTCCTCTTTCCTTACCTCTCTTTCTCGCACTCACTCGCTCCATCTCTCTCTTCCTCTTTCTCTCACCCTCTCATTCTCCCCCCTCCCTGTCTCCATCATCTTCTCTCTCCCGCTCCCCTCTCTCCCCTTTTTCTTTCACTTTCTTTCTCTCTGCCTCTCTCTTACACCCTTGTCTTATTCTCTCCTTCTTTCCCCCTCTCTCTCTCTCCCTTCTTCCCTTCCCCCCTCACTTTCCCCTCTCTTTGTCTCCCTCTTCCTCTCTCTCCCCCTCTTTCTCTCACTCTCTCACTCTCTCTCCCCTCCCTTCTCTCTCCCCTCTCTTTCTCTCTCTCCCTCTCTCTCTTTCTCTCTAATCCCCCCCCCATCTCTCCTTCTTTCTCTCTCTCCCTCCCTCCTCTCTCTCTCCCCTCTCTCCTCTCTTTCGTCACTTTTTCTGTCTCTCTCTCCCCTTCTCTGTGCCTCCCTCTCCCCTATCTGTCCCTCTCATTCTCTCTCTCCATCCCTCTCGCCCTCTCCCTCTCCATCTCTCTCTCTTCATCTCCCTCTCTATTTCCCTCTTTCTCTCTCTCTTTCCCTATCTCCCTCTCCTTCTCTCTCTCACCCTCAAATTCTCTCCCTCTCTCTCCTTCTCTCTCCCTCTCTTTCTCTCTCTCTCTTGCTCTCTCTCCATCTATGTATCTCCCTCTTTCTCTCTCTCCCCCTCTCTTTCTCTCCTTCGTCTGTCTTTATCCCCTCTCACCCCTTTCTCCTTCCCTCTCCCTCTCTCTCGGCCTCTCTCTCTTTCTATCTCACCATTCTCTCTCCCTCTTTCTCTGCCTCCCTCCTCTCTCTCCCCTCTCTCTTTCTCTCTTTCACTCTTTCTGTCTCTCTCCCCCTCTATGTGTCTCCCTCTCCCCTCTCTCTCCCTCTCATTCTATCTTTCCCTCTCTCTCACCCTCTCCCTCTCTATCTCTATTTCCCTCTTTCTCTCCCACTCTTTCTCTCTCTCCTTCTCTCTCCCTCTCTTTCTCTCCCACTCTTACTCTCTCTCCATCTATTTTTCTCCCTCTTTCTCCCCCCCTCTCTTTCTCTCCTTCTGTCTCTCTTTATCCCCTCTCTCCCCTCTTTTTCCCTCTCTTTCTCTCTCTATTCCCCTCTCTTTGTCTCCATCTCTCTCCATCTCCCTCTTTCTTTCTTTCCCTCTTTCCACTCTCTTGCTCCCCCTCTTTCTTTCTCCCTCTCTTTCTCTTTCTCTGTCTGTCTCTTACTCCCTCCCCCTCTCTCTCCCTTTCTCCCTCCCCATTTCTCTCTCTCCCCTTTCTCCCTCCCCATTTCTCTCTCTCTCCCTTTCTCCCTCCCCATTTCTCTCTCTCCCCCTTTCTTTCTTGCCCTCTCCTCCTCTCTCTCTCCATCTCCCTTTCTCTCTCCCTATTCCCCCCTCTCTTTTTCTAACTCTCTCTCTCCCCCCCTCTCTGTCTCTCCCTCTCTCCCCCTCTCTGTCTCTCCCCCTCTCTGTCTCTCCCCTCCCTGTTTCCCTCTCCATCTCCCCCTTTCTCAACATATTATACATGCTGATAGCAGGGATACATCAAACCTACGATCTGCTGATCAGGATTTGTCTAGTGACTTGTTTTAGCCCTACCAAATAGGAAATTGTGACACCCTCTATCCCTCTTTCTGTCTCCCCCTCTCTCTCTCTGTCTCCCCCTCTCTCTCTCCCCCTCTCTCCCCCTTCTCTCTCCCTCTATCTCTCACGTTCCCTTTCTTCCTCCCACTCTTTCTTTATCTCTCTCCTTCTCTCCCTCTTTCTGTCTCTAACTCTCTCTCACCTGCACCCTGGTTTTCTCTCTTTTCCCTTTCTCTCTCTCGCCTCTCTTTTTCTCTCACTTCCTCCCTCCCTCTCTCTCTCTCTCCCTTTCTCCCTCCTCCTTTCTCTCTCTCTTTCTCCTTATCCCTTGTCCCCTCTCTCATTCTTTTTTTTCTCTCTCTCTCTCCTTTTCTCTCTTCCCCTTTCTCTCTCTCTGCCATCTTTCTCTCTCTCTATTTCTCTCTCTCCCCCTCTTTCTCTCTCTCCCTCTCCCCGTCTCCCCCACTTACTTTGTCTTTTGTCCTCTCCCTCTCTTTGTCTCTCCCCTTTCTTTCACTCCCTCTCCCTATCTCCCTCTCTTTCTCTCCCTCTCTCTCTCCTCACTGTTTCTCTCTCCCTCTCTATGCCTCTCTTTCTCTTCTTTCTCTCTCTCTCCCTCTCTTTCTTTCCCTCTTTCTCTCCCCCTTTCTCTCTCTCTCCCACATCTTTTTTCTCTATCTCTCTCTCCCTATCTCTTGCCCCCTCTTTCTCTCTCTCTCTCTCTCTCTCTCTCTCTCTCTCTCCCCTTCTCTCCCTCTTTCTCTCTCTCTCCCCCTTTCTCTCTCTCTGCCATCTTTCTCTCTCCTTCTCTGTCTCCCCCTCTTTCTCTTTCCCCCCTCTCCCCGTCTCCCCCACTCACTTTGTCTTTTGTCCTCTCCCTCTCTCTGTCTCTCCCCTTTCTTTCTCTCCCTCTCCCTGTCTCCCTCTCTTTCTCTCCCCCTCTCTCTCTCTACTCACTGTCTCTCTCTCCCTCTCTTTGCCACTCTTTCTCTTCTTCTTTCTCTCTCCCTCTTTTTCTTTCCCTCTTTATCTTCCCCTTTCTCTCTCTCTCCCACATCTTTTTTTCTCTCTCTCTCACTATCTCTTGCCCCCTCTTTCTCTCTCTCTCTCTCCTTCTCTCCCTCTTTCTGTCTCTCCCTCTTTCTCTCTTTCTCCTCTCCCTCTCTCTCCCCCTCAATTTCTCTCTCTCTCTCCCCCCTTTATTTCTTGCCCTCACTCTCCCGCTCTCTTTCTCTCCATCGTTCTCTCTCCCTTTCTCTCTCCCTATTCCCCCCTCTCTTTTTCTCACTCTCTCTCTCCCCTCAATAATTTTAGACATTCAGGCTCCTCTTAGGGGGCATTGATTGGTGGGAGCAGCCAGAACTTAAAAGCAGGGGAGGGTGGCTGGAAGACAAACTAACAGGTGGACGTCCACTGCAACATCCTCCCCATTTTCTTGCAAATCAGGTCCATGAGAGGTCTGGAAATAATACTGTAACATAGAACAAACCTGCAGTAATACCCTTCAGTCCTCAGGAAAGCCAGGGAAGCTTTGGTTTGGGGGTGGGCCAAGCGGCTTTCCTTTCTACCTTCACTAACTTGGGTTTAATCTGTCCGCTACCTACCCAGTGCCACATGTACTGTACCTCTGTCCTAATGTCACTTATGCTGAATGCATCTAGACTGACCCTAATGTGCTGTAGGTGTTCCTCCTGAGAAACCTTGGTGCACTTGCAGTAGCTGATGTACCAGGTAGAGAGTGCATATTTCGACCCGAAAAACATAATCATAAACTGATAGAGGCCAAAGGAGGTGATAAATCCTGACTAGCAGACATCATAAGGGGAATCTACCAGTCTCCCTTTAGAGAGATCCAGGGTAGTCAGGTACTTAGTGGTCCCTAAGCAGTGGAGAAATTGGTCCATGTAGCAAATAGGGTAAGCACCCATGTCATGATCCCCTGACCACCTAGCACCTTTAGACTCTTATTTATGCAGTTGTGGGACTGGGCTCAGTAGTTTTACAGTATGTTTTATAGTTATTTAATGTTTAATGTTATGTTATGTTGATTACACTATGTATTTTAATTACTGCATGTCACTTTGCTTCTCTATGTTTGTTTGACTTATGGTATTTGATTCTGTATGTTGCATGTTCAGTTGATGAATAATGAACTTATTAAGAATGTGATGATGTAATCAGTAACTGTAATGTTGAGAAGCAGCTAGTTAGTTAGTTAGTTAGTTACTAAAGTTTTGCCCTGGTCTGTTATGTAGCGTCTTCTCTGACTGAATTGTATTTTTGCCATAACTGTAAAAAAAGAGGGAGGTAACAGCTATCACTGTCTGACTGGATTAATATATAAATGGAATAATATATCTGGAAGATATATATGTGTGTCAGAATCCCTATAGAAGACGATAACAGCTATCACTGTCTGACTTGATTAATATGTATATGTTATAAGATATCTGGAAGATATATATGTGTCATAATCCTTAGTGAAGATAATAGCTGCCCTGGTACTGTACAACTAGTGGAGTAGATGTTATGATACCTTGCATATGAAACATTGTCAATGACTGTATTAACACTTTATTCAAAACCCAGAAGACTCACTGACTGTTGCAGATGGTTATCAGTTCAAGTTTAAATATACATCTATTGAACATGCTATGAATTTCAGAAGCAAATAAAAGCAGTTCCTGATTCTTTATTACATGCTGGTTCTTTGTTCATTTTTTTAAATGCTGTATTAAGGGTATTTTAGAGACTTCTGCTGCCTTTGTGAAGGGATCAAAAGAACCTGGTGAATCTGCTGGGTAGGTTTGGACATAGCGCCCTAATAAACCCCACTGAAGAAAGCAGGTCTCCACTTTTAGCTTACAATAATCCACGCAGAAGAAGGTTGTCCCAGGAGATCCTGGAAAGCCCAGTGGCAGCTGGACCGTTAAATTACTCTTAACCGCAGCAACTCATACAACTCTCTGTGGGCACTTGCACAGATGGCCTCTGGGACCATATAGGAGGGTTGCTTTACAGGAGACATTCTGCGATGAGCACCTTGTGGGCAGGTCCGGATCTACCTTTTTGTAGCCCCTAGGCAGGGAAGTCTAGGACCCCCTGCTAGTGTGTGCGTAAGGTGTGTACACACCCATTTTCCCCTTTTCTATACATCGATCTCTTGGTGTGTGAGCAAATGACAGACATTTCCCCATAACAGCCATTTTAACAACATAGCTACTCATACACACACTAAGCTATTAATTGCTTATTAAATTAATTTTATGGTGGGCCATACTATTTATATTTTTCTATTGGAGGGCAGTGAGCAGATGTTATACATACACATATCAAGGTCACCAAACAAGGAAAACAGAGATTGTTTGAAAAAAATGAGTCTAAGTGCATAAGTAATCAGGAAAATAGTCATACAGCTAGTTTCTAATTACATAAAATAATTATAAAAATGTTGATGCCTCTGTAGGGTCCTATGTATCCATGATAAATAGGTCGAAGCTGTGTGTGTTATAGGGGTGTTTACATTTCTGGAAAGATAAAGCTGCATTTCCTGAAGCAAGAAGCCTACTTCTGGGCCAGGTAACAGGGTGAGGTGTGATATAAACTTCAGTCTAATTATGAAATGCTGGCTGTTCCCTCCCTTACTTGATACTCCCTCCAAATACCCTCATGATCCAGCTCTCATAAAGTGATGTAACAAACAAAAAAATTTTTCTATATTTCTCATAAAGAAAGACTACAAAAATTCAGATTTTCCCCCAAAATGTTACGCATACTTGACAAAGAAATGCATTTTTCTTGAACTTCAGTGAGCCTTTAATGATAAAGCTGACCCCTATTGTAATATAAGTTATCAGTGAGTATGTGATCATAATTTACATTTATTTGTGTGTACCTTATTTCTCAAGATGAGAAGTAAGCCAGACACACATCATGATCACTTAGCCCACATACACATACATAGACACACACACACACACATATAGGTATACACACACACAAACACACACACAGAAGTAAACACACATATTGCTAATATGCACACACACATATGGGTATAGAAACATATATATATATATATATATATATATATACAGGTACTAACATCCCAACATCCCAACACACACAAAAGTATAGACACACACATAGAGGTACACACACACAGTTACACACACAGATTGATGTACAGACATAACACATACAGATAGACACATACCCACACATAGAGGGACACACAAATAGATACACATATACACACATAGATGTACAGACACAAACACACAGATAGATACACACACACATAGATAGACACATACACACACATAGAGGGACAAACAAACATAGAGAGACACATACACACACAGAGGGACACACACACATATCACACACATATCACAGCTCTCCATCAAGGATCTCCTCATTACCTTGTCCTGTCTGACTGCTTGAGTATTGGGGTGAGCATCCCCTGAGATGGTACTACCAGAGGAGAGGTCTGCTTCATCCGCCCTTCTTACTGATTGAGCTTATCATCCTGCTGGAGATGCTCGATCATTGCTAGACAAGTCTTGGATCATGGCAGCTGAATACCCCTTGCTTTAATCTCCTCACAAAGTGCACTGTCAGACAAATCCTTGTACTCACCATCCTGGTAACATGTCTCTGTTATTCCATTGCTACCACCATTTGTTACAATCAGCTCTCTTCTTTGGGCTTGAAAAGGCCAAGAAGATCAAACCTACCCACAAGTTGTATAGGTTCTTTTATCTCCACAAACAGGATATCTTAACTGGAGGGTAGGATTAGTTGCCAATTTCCAAGACCAAGTTTAGGTTGCAGAGGTTCAGGACAAGTTACCAGGTACCAGGACAAATTGCAGAAATTAATTTCTGGTTAAAAAAATATGAAATGTCTTCTTTCTAAATGAAACACAGCATGCATATGTGTCCCAAATAGAACATCAACTTTATTTTTCAATTTGTCAATGTTTACAATGCATACAATGTTTGTACCAATGGTCACTTCCCTTGGTTAACATACATTTAACCTCATATGCCCCCTTTGAACAACCCTATGTGGGTTAGGTCTGTCTCCAAGGACTTGGTGCCAGCCTGTCTCCTTCCCTTCCTATGTGTCTAGGGGTCTACAGCCCTTGTTATCAGTTACTTCCGGCATGATCTGGCTACTGCAGATGATTATTAGGCAGTGTAACTGATGTAAATAGAGTGTCTGCATGAGGTGCCTGGGTCTAGCTCATGTTAGGTGTTGGGGTGTTAAAGTCTTACATTATAGGGGAAAAGCTGTAATCTATGCCGAGAACCTAGCAGATGGTTAGCAGCCTTGTAGTACCTCCTGAGTGGCGAGGGAAGCCCACTGACTATGCGGTTGAGTTTAGTCACTACTTAGCAGACCTACCCTTGGATAGAGATACCTTTATTTATTTTACTTTATTGAGTCAAAGGGGAGCCAGCTAATGAGTTTGTGGTAGCTCCGCGGTGTAATCACTTTTCTGCCCTTGATACATTCAGGCACCTATGAACAATTCAGGCCCCTATGGTCCTAATCTCAGCTCGTTACCTGTATAAAAGACACCTGGGAGCCAGAAATCTTGCTGATTGGTAGGGGTTCAAATACTTATTTCCCGCACTGACCTGCAAATCAATTTATCACTTTTTTGACATGCGTTTTTCTTGTTTTTTTTGTTGTTGTTCTGTCTCTCACTGTTAAAATACACATACTATAACATTACTGAGCCCAAAGGGTGGTCAGGGGGATCTTGACAATAACTTTTTTTCTATGTTTTATTTAGTATTTGGACATTTCTACTAAATATTAATTTATTTTACCTGCTAAACTATCCCATTTGAAGCATTATGTCAGCTCTCCTATTGAGAGATGCAAACAGACGGTTTAAAACCAGTCACATATTTTGCAGTTCTGAATAATTAGGGTAACTTGGCCCTCAGATGTAGGGATCACAATTATTTTACCAAGTAATATTATTTAATGGCACTGCTGTTTAATTGTTTTTTGTTAATATATGTAACGGAGTTGGAACACAAATCCAATATCTCCGCTGGTATACGGTAAAATACCCAAGAGGCACTACAGTTTCACCATTCCCAACCTCCCATATTGGACGACACACAATTTGGGAGTCAAATGAATACTGACTTTATTTTGTTATGTGCAGAAATATTTATACACATCTCTTCCCACAGGCAATACACATCCCCCATAGTTGGCCACACAATACACATAGAGGGACAATAGGTGGGTCACACCTCCCTGAGGCTACCTGGCAACTTTGATACAATCAGACATTGATTAGATCATGCTTCTTTGTTCTTATGTCTCACAATGAAAACACTTATACAATAGACTTCCTTATCTTCTGGGGAGTCTCTGTAATAGGATTATCTATTAGCCTAGTAGCTGTAATATTCTGAGCCAATATATTCTGTAGAACATAAACCAACATATCTACAGTATAGCAATGTGATCATATTTTAACCAGGAATTAAATAACCATAAAACAGGGTAAAACAGTGATGGGTTCCGTTACAATATATTTAATTAAAATTGTATTTTCCATATAAATCCCTGGTAAAGACATAGGTGATAGAACTATGTATTTCCAGGATTCTGGGATTTCCATGCTCTGTGTGATCTGATGAAGGGCCACCAACACTCTATGGTCTGCTCCAGCCAGTGAGATGTTGAGAAGAACCCTGATGGAGAGTGGCAAGCATGTTTTATACATTACAAAGATTGTGTTTACATGAAAAATATTTAAACTTCATTGAAACTGAAGGGAAATGCAGCGAGCATACTAGCCTGTAAATCTCATTGGCTGTCAGACGGCAATACATTTGAAATCAAAACAGTTAAAAAGTTGGGAGGATGTTAGATGTAAATGCTTGTCAGTGTACCATCACAATGGTTGCCCATAATCATAATATGTTCCTATCTTTCCGTGTAAGCTGGACATACTTTTGAATTGCAATTTGCATGAGATATTTACATCCTACAAAACTACATATATAAAACAATTGTTAATGAACAAAGTCAGATCTCTTTTTATTAAAACAATAATCAGAAAAACCATTGACAATATGGCCAATTTAAAAAAAGAAAAACCACACAAAACATTTGCCACTTTTTGTGGTATCAGCCATTGTATGTTTCGCTGGTGTGATGTCAAACACATTTATTGTTGCTGTGAATTTAATGGACTGGTTAAATGGACGTTCAATCAGTGCATCCGACAAGATTCTGACTTGTCTGGGGACATCATGTACATACTTCTCTACTTTGCATTTACTGGAACATTTTCCAACAGGATAAACTGAATATCAATATAATTGATTATATTATCAGATTTTTTGAAGCCTTATTTACTTTTTCTAGTATTTGGCTTATGAGTTCATTTAGCATATTCGTCTGTTTGAAGATCCCCAATTACAGCAATGACCTCTTTGTGACTCTTAAAAGAAAAATCACACAACGGGTTCACTACTTGGTTATTCTTTCGGTGCTCTTTTCCTTTCTTAATTCCTTGATGAGTATTTGGATTGTTGATAACATGGCTCTAGCTAATTCCAGCTTCACATGGAATACTGAAAAGGAAAAGATAAAGGTGTCAATCTTTTTAATAGGAATAACTCTGCCCTTCATTATACTCAGCATTTCTTCATGTTTTCTGATTGCTTCTTTGTCCAGCCACGTACGTAGAATGAGAGGCAACACGTGTACAAGCACTCAACTGGATGCCTACTATGATATTACAAGAGCCATCATGTTGGCTGTTTTATTGTGTACTTTTCATATTGTCTCTAATTTTGTTGTTATGTTTTATTACCATTCACTAAACTATACATTAATAAATATTCTGTTGAATCTTTTTGAAACACTACATACAATTTACTTTATCAAGAGAACTACCAAGCCATGGCAGCAGTTCTGAAAACATTTTGCAAACCAATAGCCCTGAAGAGACCAGGGACCAATAACTCTAGATACCATTTTACTTGTGTAGTGCTTACTGTTTGTTAGGAGAAAACAGTTTAAAAAAAAACACTGACCAATGACTCTGCAACAATGTGGATGTATATTAGGCTTGGGTGTATCGGGCTTGGCAAGGAAAAAAAACTTTCTAGCAGAGGTCAATGACTAGAAAGCAACGAGCACACTTGGCATGTCAACCTTTACCTGCAGTTTTGCTTAATATCTTTTCTATAATGATATGTCGTTTGGCTTGTTTGATCAACATGCCCCTACCATATTGTTCATATTTTAATAAATATTTTTTTTTAAATTAGTCTGGTTCTGAACTTTCTGTCTGATGTAATGATGTATATTTTGTATTTAAATGCTGATAGTATAATATTGCGCACTTTGTTTAATCACTTGTAAGCGCCCAAATCTATAAACTATATTTAAAAAAACAATGTCCAACTTGGTTCTGTAGACTAAAAGGCAAGAATTTACAGCTTTTATGAATCGTAGATATTTAAGCTTTTATGAATCGTAGATAAGAGGTTAGTGTGGTTTAGACGCTTAGAAATGACACAATTAATGCTTAAAAAAAACTTCCTACATGTGAAGTGAGAAAAAAACTGAACCTATATTATGAGAAAAGCTAACACCGATGATTGGCAGGAGATCTGCAGTGGTGGAAAATATATTTAAAAGTAGATTTTTCATAGCTTAATTTTAGAGAATAATTATACTTGGGTGATATTAGAAGGTTGGGGGAGTGCTATCATTAAACTTTTATTATTTCTATTATTTTTATTATTGACAACTTCATTTAAACAAAGTTATTTGACAACCCATTTGGAAGCAGGGCCCAACTTTACATCTTTTGAGTGTATAGATTCAAGTAGGATCCCTGTATTAACTTTACATACAAGCGATATCCATTTTTAGTAGAATTGACTAAACTTATCGAAAAAGATAATATTGTAGATTTAATAACAGAGTTAAGCGTTTGTATAGATTTTATATGACTTGAGATTTTGATTAGTTGATATAGTATTAATCATATTTAAATAGATCCAATGGGTAATGTATACAATGAAGCGCTATGTTTACTATATTTACATTCAAGGCACTATAAGAGGTTTAGAGGTTAGACTGATCATGTTCTTACTGTTTTACTTTCATAAGCAATCATGTCTAAGTGTTAAGGGTTGGGAAATAGGTTAGGTATAATGTGAGTGGGAATAAATTAGCCGCACCCCGTTTATTAGATGATGTTATTAGGACTCATCTAGTGATGGAATTGTGGTTTAATCCTATATACTGTGTTATTCAGGCTGTGAAAAAGAAGTGTAAGAATGAATTTTTGACTTTGTATTATTCAGTCACCTTTTACCTGGATGGTCAGTTTTATAAAATGTGTATATTCTTTAGTATCCACAGACATACGGAGCCTTTTACATAAGTACTGCTGTTGTAAAATAGTGAGCGCGAGCCAGAAAATGACCGTAAAGAAAGCTCACAAGGAACTAGGAGTTAGATGAAGCAACTTTACATTACTCTGACAATTATTACAAATGTAATACATATATTCAGCATTTTCTAAAGTTATAATTTTTCTAACCAATAATTGATTGAACTTCTAACATGATGATATTTGTAATCTTTGAGTGGTATACATAACTGATATCAGAACATCTTGGTATGACGGCTTCTGTCTTCCCTTTGTGCTGCAGTAGTCATGGCCTTGTTTTGTTGCTATACCTTATACAATGAATAAATCACTTCAACTTTTGCATCCACTATCCTGGTCACTGCCTGAGTTTCTATGTTCTTGGTTTTTACAAGTAAATATTATATACCACCACAAAAAGAAAACAAAAAATTATCACTGATCATGTAAACCTCTAGCACCTTGATCCATGTATCTACTTTTTTATAAGATACTAGCGACTTCCCCTTCAAAAAATGACGGCAATAAGATTGTAAGCAGGTAATGTTGTTTGCATGCAAAATAAATTTTGTTGGTGCTTTAAGATCCTTCGGCGCTCATTGCGAGGCTCTTGGTTGTTTGTGTGCTATGAGCAGCGTTGGTCTTTTTTTTGGTATGGCAATGAATAATTAATAAAATAAGACATTTATATACTTTACCTATTGTGAAGTGATATATGCAGGAAGAATTGTGTTGAAGAGCTGGCAATCTGTTTTCATGTTGCTGCAGCATCAGTGCTGTGGAGCTGCTGTGTAAGCGTCATGAATATGTGCAGTGTGTAGTGTAATAGTGTGCGTGCGCGAGGCAAATCCGTTAGGGTAGCTGTGTACTTCCGTATTGTATAAGTTAGTGTTGTAAAATGACGCCTAATGTGTGGTATGCGGCTGTGGCTGATTTTGCGTCCTTGTTTTCAGATGACGTCTGACTTTTTGGGAAAATCCGTAGGTGTTCGGTGGTGTTTTGCATCTTTAGAGCGCTGTAGCATCGTTCTCGGTTTTTTTGGCGGCCATTTTTTCTCTCCCTTAGGGGATTTTCGGGTGTTTAAACTCTTTTATTTGGAGTTAAATTGAGGTGTAACTTCAGTTTTCGAGGTCCTGGCTGCCACCCCCACCCCCCACCCCCCTTGCTGTAGGTAAGCTTTTTATGTATTTGTTGTGTGTATTTATTGTGTTTTTCATGTTTTCATGTGCGGTTGTAATGGGTCGTAGCAACAGCCCGCATGCTCACAACTATGTATGTGATTGATTCACTGTAATAAGAATGTCTTCATGATTTTGTGTCATCAGTGAAGATGGACAGTTGTTTGTTCTTATACATTTTGTTGTTGTCTTATTTTATTACAAATATATTTTTAATATGATCAATAAAGGTTATGTTTTATTGAAAAGTTGCCTATACTTGGAGTCGGTCATATCTACAGCCCATTACGTGGCTTCTCTTTGGGGGATTTCTCTAATAGTTCTCAGGTGTTCTTTTCACTTTGGATTAGTTGTGCTTCATAACACTTTCTAGTAGGTTTGGCCTGTTCTGAAGATTCTTTTGAACTATGTACTAGTCTTGGATTTGCAAGTTGGAAGGACTTTAATGCCTTTTTAGGGTGCCACTACATACTAGGATATATTTAGTACAAAACAGGTTCTCCGCCTGGGAAGATTATTGTAAATTGTTTGTGCCAAAACGTTTGATTTTACCACACAGTGCAGCAAAGCCATTCAATTTGGCTTGACATTATGTATGTAATATGTGTGTTAGACAAATATGTTTAATTTCTGTCTAAGGTTATGTTTAATATGTTTCTTCCAGTTTTAACTAAGGATCAATTAAATAAAATGTACCAAGCATTCACAAAAAAGACCCATGAGTGCCTGTTACCTTCTATAAACATAATGAGTGAGCAAAAGGAACGTAATATGTGTATATGCATGGCCTGATTTATCACTAGGCAAATAAGTCAGGGACGTCTCCCTGAATAAGAGCCTCATGTGATCAGTCCAGGTGGGATTCCGGTAACTCCTTCAGTCTTATCAAAAAGGCATCCTAGGGTCCATCTCACAACACTCTCCAAGATGTCTGGCTCCAGCTCTTTGGACAAACTATTGAGGTTATGAATGCTGCTAAGATCCACCCTGTATAGGTCGTCTGTATATTCCTGCCACCTCTTCTTAATCTGATCTGCCTCTGTTAAATCCCTACCATTTTTGTCTTTTATCATGCTCTGTTTGTCATAAAAGGGTCCTTTGAGATCCCCAACTTCCTTGATGAGTTATTTTGACTTTCCCATCAGTGGCAGAACTAGAGAATGGAGGGCACTGGTGCAAAACAAATGTTGGGCCCCTTCATCAGTGCCTTTGCCAAGAACCCTTCCCAAGACAACACTCCTTCCCAAGACCCTTTATAACAGCTGCTCCCCTTCTCTTACCTCCTTCCTGCGTGAAGCACACTTATATACATGTATATACATATACTAACTCTGCATTGCAGCCAATCCCTCTCAGCAAACATTGTCACATAGCACCCAGTCTCTCTCAACATCCACCTCCACACAGCACCCACCCCTCTTAGGATACATCCCTACCCAGCACCCAGTCCTTGTCAGCATCTATCAAAACAGTAACCAACTCTTCTCAGCACCCACCTCACAGAATCCCCCTGTACTTTGCTGTCGCCCAGCTCCTGCTTTCTCTCTCTCAGCTCTTCCCTGATACACATCCCCAGCACACTGAACTGCTCTATGCTGCCACCGCTTAGAGCTCCAGTAGAAATGCTCTACAGAAAAAAATTAAATGCAAAGAAAAAGTGCCCAGCACTGAACCCCATAGAGGAGGGCCCTGGTGCATTGCACCACCTGCACCACTGGAAGCTCTGCCCTGTTTCCCATTCTGTTATCTTACTTCTATCTCTTACATAACAGAATATGTCCTTGTCTCTTCTTAAAGGTTACATGGATGCTACTTTTATTAGTTTGGTACATATTTTAAAAACATGTGAAGATTTTCCTAAACTATAGTGTACTTTTATACTGTATTTTGTTGTGGGTGGTCAGTCTATGAAATCCAAGGGTCATTGAAACCCTGAACTTAAATTATTATACATCATTGTTATTAAATTATCATAGACTCCATTGTTAAAGTAAAGATACTTTATTTATCCACTATGTCTGTGTTTGTGTTTGCGTTGTTCAGTTAGGTCCGGTTCTCCGTGACCTCATGGACCTTAACACAGCAAGCTGATTCACTTGGTATTCAAGCAGAGATACTGGAGTGGTTTGCCAGTTCCTTCTCCAGTGGGCCATAGCACACAGCGCCTGGTATTCCTATGTAGTCTCATATCCAAGTATTGACCAGTCCCAACCCTGCATGGCTTCACGGTGCCACTATGTCTGTTTTACATTAATATCCAAATAGTGATTTGAAGTTATTAAAAATGAAGAGATTTAACAGAAAAATTGCAATAATATATTAAAGGATTACTAGTTAATATTTTTCTATATGTTCGTTTAAATAATAAAACTGGTAATGGTCTGACTGTGTTTAAAAAAATAAGCACCGTCTTTACATTTTTAACTTTGTATATAAAATAATACAACTTATTCCACTTTCTTATGTGTACTCATCCTGCTTTCCTTTTTCTCAGAAGGGAACATTTGTGCAATCTTAAGTAAATCCAATTAAAACTTCACTGAAATTAACAGGGAATGCAGATTGCATACTTTAGTCTGTAGATAACACTGAAGTTAAACTTCTGACTAAGTTTTTGTATTCTGAAAAAGAAAACACACTGTGACACATTATCAAAATTCTCTTTTTAATGCAACAAAAAAAAAATATTTCCATGTCTCATTAAAATAAAACAATATGGACTATAAATATATTGCCATCCATTTGGAATCCAAACAGTTAAACAAATAGAGGATGTTAGATGTGAAGGTTTGTCAGTGAACCATCACAGTGGTTGCCCATATTTATAATATGTTCCTATCTTTCCATGTAGGCTGGACATACTTTTGCATTGCAATTTGCATGCGATATTTACATCCTGTAAAATGATATATATAAAACAATTCCTTGTTAATGAACAAACTCAGACCTCTTTTATTAACACAGTCATCAGAGAAGCCATGGAAAATATGACCAATTTTGAAAAAGAAAATTATATCACAAAACATTTGCCACTTATTGTGGTATCAGCCATTGTATTTTTGGCCGCTGTTATGTCTAACGCATTTATTGTTGCTGTGAATTTCCATGACTGGTTGAATGGACGTTCCATCCGTCCATCCGACAAGATTCTGACTTGCCTGGGGACATCAAGATTTTTTTATGTATGTGTTTCCCTACTTTGCATGTACTGGGGCATTTTCCACCATGATATAATGAATACCAATATAAATGATTATATTATCGCATTTTTTGAAACTTTATTTAGTTTTTCCAGCATTTGGTTTGTGTGTTCGTTTAGTATCTTCCTCTGTTTGAAGATCTCCAACTACAGCAATGATCTCTTCGTGACTCTCAAAACAAAAATCACACAAAGTGTTCAATACTTCGTTATTGTTTCTGTGCTCTTTTCCTTTCTGAATGCGTTAATAAGTGTTTGGACTGTTGAAGACGTGCCTGTCTCTAATTCCACGTGGACATCGAATACTAAAAAGTATAAGATATTTGTTTTAGTCTTTTTATTAGGATTATTTTTGCCATTCATTCTACTCATCATTTCTTCATGTTTTCTGATTGCTTCTTTGTACAGCCACGCAAGTAGAATGAGAGGCAACACATGTACAAGCACTCAACTGGATGCCTACTATGATATTACAAGATCCATCATGTTATCTGTTTTATTGTGTACTTTTGATATTGTCTCTATTATTATTATTATATTTTATTGCTATTCAGTAAACTATGCATTGGCAAATATTCTGATAAACCTTTTTCAAACACTACATACAATTTATCTTATCAAGAGAACTACCAAGCTAAGACAGCGGTTCTGTAGAATAATCCAACTTTTTGCTAACTTTTTTTTACAAAAAAATATCCCGGAAGAGACCAGAGACCAATAACTGCAAAACTTGGGCACCATTGGGCTTGTGTGGTGCTTGTTGTTTGTTAGGGAAACATAGTTAGTAGAGACCAAGCACCAATGACTCTGCCACAATGTGGATATTTTGTGGTTGTGTAGTAATTACTGTTTGTTAAGAAAACAAAAACAGTCTAGCAGAAGCCAATGACTAGAAAGCAACTAGCACGCTACCGCATTTAGCATGTCAAGCTTTACTTGTACTTTTACTGAGTATCTTTTCTATATTTATATGTAGTTTGACTTGTTTTATCAATACTCTTTTTAAATTTAGCCTACTTGTGAACAATTGCTCATGTAATGATGTATATCTTTATTTAAATGATAATAGTATAATATTGTGCTCATCACTTATAAGCTATACAATCTATTAAATACATTTCTAATGGCAATGTCCAACTTGGTTCCATAGGAGAACTAACATGCAATCATTTAAAGAAAGTCCTATTTGAGTTTTTATGAATCACTGATAATATCTCTAGTAGAGGCTAGTGTATAATATGGTCAGTAATTGACCCTTGAAGAAGGTAGCTGAAGTTTAGAAGGTTAGAAATGACATAATTAATGTAAAAAATATCTTGCTACATGTGCAGTGAGGGTAAAACCTAGCCTCTATTGTGGAAAAAGCTTACAACAATAATTGCTTGGAGATCTGCAGTGGTGGAGGATATATTTCAAAGTAGATTTTTTATAGGATAATTTCAGAGTATAATTATACTTGGGTATCGCTATCTTTACACTTTTATTTGTTCTACAATTTTTTGTTTGAAATTTAAATCTACACATCTGCAGTATTGATCTTTACAGCTTTCAGAGTATTTAGATCTATGGAGGATCCTTCTGATTAATTCTTAGTACTGATAAGGAGGAAGAGGTGACTTCTCAAAGTTAACTTCACATACAAGTTCTATACATTTTTAAATGGATTAACCATCCTTATTGTAAAAGTTAATATGTTCTCCATTTCATAATAATTTATAAGCAGTATATGCTTTGTAGAGATTATATATGACTTGAATAATCAGTAAAGGACTAGTGATAATTGAATAGATGCAATGGGGTATGTCTACAATGAAGGGCTATGTTGTCTTTAGAAATTACCATTCAAGGCACCATAAGTGGCACAGAGGTTAGACAAACCATGTTTGTTAGTGTTTTATGTTCATAAACAATAATGAGTGTTGGTGGTTGGGAAATATGTTAGATATAATCACCCATCTATGTGAAACCACAGAGAAAAGGAACTGAGACAACATTGTTATGACTCATGTAGTGATAGGAATTGTGATTTAGCCCTATATACTGTGTATTTGGGTTGGGGAAAGGGAGTGTAAGAGTAAATTCTCACTTTGTATTACTCAGTCACCTTTTGCCTATTTTTCTTTTGCTGGATGGTTGGTTTTATACAATTTGTATATTATTTAGTACGCACAGATATACAAGAGCTCCATTCTCCCTTTTACATAAGTACTGATGAAAGGAAAGAGTAAGAGTGAGCCAGAAACTGACCTTGAGGAAGGCACAAAAGGAAATAGGAGTTAGATGATGTAAGTTTACTTTCCTTAGATACTGATTAGAAATTTACAACATACCGTATATTTAGCATGTTTTAAAGCTATATTTGTTATAACAAGCAACTTACTGAACTTCTAATATGGCCATATTTGTAATATTTGAGTGGTATAAATGACTGATATCAGAACTTCTTGGTATGACCGCTGCTTGCCTTTATGCTGCCGTAGTGGTCATCTATACCATATACAATGACTAAATCTCTTCAGCTTTTGCATACAAAATTCTCGTCTTCGCCTGAATTCCTGTGTTACTCGTTTTTAAATCTTTCACTAAGAAAATATTATATTCAGATGCAATATTGAGAAAATAATTTACTATTAATATGTGTTGTACTCCCCCATTAGGAAACTTATTAAGACTAAACTGTTTTAATTGCGTAAGATAAAAAAAATTAGATTTGAAATGAGAGTGTGACATTATAAAGTTATTACTGATTGTTTGAAAAACAGATTTGTCTATTAATAAATCTTTTGTTTTTACCATAAAATGCAGCAAAGTCATTCAGTTTGTGCTTGACGTGTATTTAATCTGATTAATTACACTAATTAAACTTTACCAATCTCAAAGAGATCAATGTATGTTTTTTTTCCTCCCATATATAAATGTAATGAATGAACAAAGGAAACATAATGTGTGTATATGCAGGGCCTAACTGCTAGGGGCACCTCCCTGAAATGGGTGCCTCAGTTGTCTATTATTATTATTATCATTTATTTATAACGCACCAACATATTCTGTAGTGCTGTACATAAGATAAGTTCAAGACAAAGATAAATACAAATTAGACATAGAAAGCAAGGAGGGCCCTGTCTTTGAGCCTCAAATCCAGTGTCCATAGGGCTTCCCCAAAGCACCTTGTGGGATTGAAACTTGCAGACTTGAAGTCTGCGAGTTTCAATCCCACAAGGTGCTTTGGTGTAAATACATTTCACCTTATTTGTTTTTAACATGTAGCCCTTGCTAGAGGCTGAGAGCATGTTCATTGGGGGTATAAACAAAACAAATGGCAAGGGAGTTCAATGGCAAGTTCATCGTTCCTGCACCCCCTGCTCCTCATGGATACTCAGATGCAGGAGGTATCCGTTAATTATAGTAGCTCTGCCTCTCGCTGTCAGCGAATCACCAAGCTTTCCTCCTCCCTCAGGTCCTGAAAGCACCATAATCAGTTCACCACTGGCTTAAGTTAACAACACAGCATCCTCCTCCGCCTATTTATGGGCCTCGGAATCACCAACTAGTATTTCACCTTCTCGTAGTTAGTAGTTAGTAATTAAAAACTATTAAGTCTTGGCCTGGCATGTAAGAGGAATAATGCTTCATGTTGTGTTTTTGGTAACAAAGTAATACATTTTATTATATGTTATGATGTTTTATTTGTGCCTATATTGATATCCAAATTCTCCCTTTTCCAGCCCACTATTTCCTTTTCAATCAGACTACTTTTCAAGCATTCTTTACATACTGTATTTTTCCGTGTATAAGACAATATACTTTTATAACATTTTGAAGTTTAAAGTAGGGGGGTCGTCTTATACACGGAATACAGCACAGCACAGCCAGCAGCAACGCTGTTTGAACTGTAGAGCCATTACTGTAACAGGAGTGGAGGACGAGGTGGATGAACAAAGCAGACAGGAAAGAGCTGATGGTGAGAACCAGGGTTGTGGTGGGAGAGGTGGGCTCTGCATACTGTGTAAGGGAAAAATGAAGCCATGTATTAGCTGTGTGTTCATTATATGTGTACTTTGTATACAATATCTAGGTATGTGTCTATGTACATGTATGTGCAGAGCTTCACTAAATACATGTGTGATTGTGCTTTATATATACACCAGCAAGGTGTGTGAGTCCATGTAAATGCATGTGCAGGGGGTACATCTGATAATATATGTTTGATGAAGCTGCACATAGATGCACTTTTGGATAAGAGTGCAGATATTTTTGCAGTAAAAAACATACAAAACAAAACTAGTATATGTGTTATACATTTTAAGGCTACTGATAAGAAATATTAAAATACCCTTCATTAACAGTTTTTTTGTGTTTTTTTTTATTTCGTTTTTAGAAAGCATACAGAAAACAAATTTGGATTATTGGATTTCAGTGTGGGAACATTACAAAACTGTTCAATATCTAAACACACAATGCATGTTTATAAAAGAAAAATAGAATTGAAAAAAAGAAAAAAAGAAAAAGGGAAAATTATTTTGCACTAAGCTTAGTAAGATCAAGGTTACTCATATGGATACATCCTAATCACAGGATAGAAAGCTTTGAAACATTATATAGACTCCATATAGTAGTCCCATTTCGACCAACTAAAGTGACGGGCATAGCACTCCGAAAAAGTGTCATTACGGTTATTCATTAATTCTCTATTTATATAGACAAGATTACGTAGTTCGTAAATTGTTGGAATCGTGGGTTGCTTCCAATATTTTACTATAAGGTACTTCGCCACCAGAAGAATGTGGCATGTCAAGTATCTCTCTATGGGAGGTAATTTCTCTATATTCATGTGGAGAATGGTTACTTGGGGAGACAGAATAATTTGTTTATCAAACAGCTTGGATATTAGTTGGGAGATATCTAGCCACCACTTCTGTAATTTAATGCAATCCCACCAGGTATGATAGTCGGTCCCTCGTGAACCACATAGTTTCCAACAGCGATCTGTTGCATCTAAGTTGATTTTCACCATTTTAACTGGTGTTAGATGCCATCTGTGGATAATTTTAAAATACAGCTCTGTATATGATGCATTAACAGAGGATTTTTTTGTGGTTTTAAGAATATCCCTCCAACTTGTGGCTTCCAAACTGATCCCTAGATCCATTTCCCAACCTTTAACCCCTGAGCTTTTAGTAAAGGGGGTGAGGTCATCTATAATGCTACCACATTTTGATATGATATGTGAAATTTTTCCCTTTAAAATGAGTTCTTCTAATTTGGTCAGGATGTTCATCCCAGATAATGTATACCCTCTTGCCAGCAGGTTTTGCTTGAGACTTACGTAATTTAACCAATTTAGTTTTTTTAACTCTGGATTTTGCTGTAGTGCATGTAAAGTAAGGAGATTGCCATTATTATATAGATGAGAAATGTTTCTAAAGCCCTGTTCAAATAACAACTTTATTATAGGACATTGTACCTTGGGTTTTAAAATTTCTAGAGGAGCCGCAATTGAAGGTATATTTAATATTTGCATCTTTTGTCTGAATTTATACCAAAGTTTTAAAATAGCATGAAGATTTTTTGGGAGGTTGCTAGTCATAGTTTTGGTATATACAGGGAGCCAGAGCAATAATTGAATAGGGAAATCCTCCATTAATGCTTCTTCCAAGATTAGCCATCTAGGCTTATCATTGGTGATATTCATTAACAGTTTTTTGAGCACTAGCCCATAAAAATGTCAGAAAATGATTAAGTAACCTAGTTAAAATGTTTATATGAAACTATTTTTTCCTAAAAAGTCCACCATGATTGCATATTTATTTCTTAATTTTGAGCTTAAAAAATAGGGGTCATCTTATACATGGGGGCGTCTTATACACGGAAAAATATGGTATGTTCTTTCTATACGTACCTGTATTAAGCATTTGTATACAACTTCTCTTACAATCAAACCAATAAAACATATTAAACATAAAATAAAAAAAAAGAACAGTTTACTTTATTGATAAAACTCTTAAAAAAGCAATTACTGTAATGCATAGAACACAGAGAGTTTAAAAAATATGCTTGTACTAATGGCATGTTACCGTTAAACTAGCCACCATGAGGCATTTGCATTAAACAAATATATAAATATATCCATATTGATATATTGCATAAATTGGATCTACCTTTTGTTGGTTTCATTTCTTCCTCAATTTACTAGCTATCTACTTTTATGCATTATTGCCTATAAAATAATGTTAATGCTGAAATTTAAAAATAATGTATTAGCCCTAAAGGTTCTCACAGGTCAAAATAAAATTATTTACAGTAAAATCCTGGTTATACATAACTAACTGGGACTCTCAAGCAACCGGTACCGTCATCAATTCCTCATTTTAAAAAACTCCAGCTAAACCAACATTATCCAGCACTATTCGGCAGTTCGAGACTGCAAAAAAAACAACCTTTTTTCTAATTGTTGTCTCTGGGCCTAAAGGGCACAGTTTAGGTGCTATTGCCTTTTTAAAGGCATTTTGAGGGGTTTAAGGGTCGTTTAGACTTTTTTTTCGGTCCCCATGGGTGCCGGATAACTGGGTTGTTACAGTATATAAAAACTATCAGAGTCATGCTGCCTCGTGCAGACACACAACATGTCGCTATCTGCCTCCTAACAACATTGTACTAGTAGTGTAAAACCCCTTCCTCAGGTTACAGCTTTAGGTTACAGCTGTGAAACATAGCACCCTGCAAGAGGTAGAACACAAATCTTTTGTTAAAGAAGGTGAAAAACTGTTCCTCTGAGGGCTTCTTAGTAAGTGAAGTTTAAATAATGTTTGACAATTTAAGAGAATACAATCAAATTATTAGTATAGTTAAAACATTTAAAAAACATATAAATATTTGGCTTTAATTGTTTTTAATTTGCTTCTGAATCTCTTGTATTTTTTAATTACTGTATATACTCGAGTATAAGCCGAGTTTTTCAGCCCTTTAAGGCAAAAAAGGGCCCCCTCGGCTTATACTCGAGTCACTCTCCCCCTGTGTGTCTCTAACCCCCCCGTGTGTCTCTAACCCCCCCGTGTGTCTCTAACCCCCCCGTGTGTCTCTGTGTCTCTAACCCCCCCGTGTGTCTCTAACCCCCCCGTGTGTCTCTGTGTCTCTAACCCCCCCGTGTCTCTTTCCCTCCCCCGTGTCTCTTTCCCTCCCCCCGTGTCTCTTTCCCTCCCCCCGTGTCTCTTTCCCTCCCCCCGTGTCTCTTTCCCTCCCCCTCCTCAGCATAAACCCCCCTCCTCCACCTAAACCCCCCTAAATACCTCCCCCCTCTCCCCTCACTTACATGCTTGTCCCCCGGCTCCGCTCCTCACATGCATGCAGCGTCATTAGCATATACCCGGTTGAGGATAAGGGGTTGAGGAGAGAGGATGACGATGGGGGGTTGATGATGAGGAGGCAGGTTGAGGGGGGTTGAGGAGGTGGGTTGGGGTTGAGGTTGAGGAGGGGGTTGAGGGGGGTTGAGGTTGAGGAGGGAGGTTGAGGATGGGGGGGATAAGAAGGAAGGTTGAGGAGGGGGTTGAGGAGGGGGGGTTGAGGAGGGGGTTGAGGATGAGGAGGGAGGTTGAGGAGGGGTTTGAGGATGAGGAGGGAGGTTGAGGATGAGGAGGAGGGGTTGAGGAGGGGGGTTGAGGATAAGGGGTTAAGGAGAGAGGATGAGGATGGGGGGGTTGAGGATGGGGGGTTGAGGATGAGGAGGGAAGTTGAGGATGAGGAGGAGGGGTTGAGGAGAGGGGTTGAGGATCAGGGGTTTAGGAGAGAGGTTGAGGATGGGGGGGTTGAGGATGGAGGTTGAGGAGGGGGGTTGAGGAGGGGGGTTGGTGTTGACGGGGGGTTGAGGAGGGTTGAGGTTGAGGAGGGGGTTGAGGATGAGGATGGGGGGTGTCGAGGAGGGAGGTTGAGGAAGGGGTTGAGGAGGGGGTTTGAGGTTGAGGAGGGGGGTTGAGTATTTTATTAACTTTCTATTTTTATGAACCTTATTATTTTCTATATATAACTAATTTTATTTGTTTCATAAATTATTGAGATTTTTACTTTATTTTACTTCATATTAGCTGGATAAAATCTATAGCGATATAGATATTACTGTTTACTTTAAACATCATAATAAAACTAGAAAATTACATTAAAAAACAGCAAAAACTGTTAAAGTATTCTTAAAATGTTTATTAAGACATTAGAACATATTGCATTTACAAGATTAAAGTATTTAAGATATATTTATGTATTTAGGTTTTGTGCTGCCCTCGTCCATTCATATTTGTACACCTCCATGCTCACTTGAAACACCTCCTTTCCTTTTTTATATCTCAAAACATAAGTTTTATGTGTGTTTACATGTTTATATAATTGAAGAGTGAAGCAGCTGTGAATGTCCGATAATCTAGTAATTTGGCAATTATTAAAAAAACATAACAATACTGACATGAGATGGAACCTTCAATTGGAATGTAAACAGATGCAGAGAGAGGGGAAACAGCATCTGACATTATTAGCTTAATATATATATACAGTATATATATATATATATATATATATATATATATATATATATATATATATATATTGCATCAACACAACATAGGACCCTATTAAATTGCCAAATTGCAATTACCAAAGCGGTAATGTATCCCACAAAAGTTATTGATATTTAATTGGCCTCCTCTAGATACCCACATTCTATTTGCAAGCTACAGGCTGAAAATGCCTGCTGTTGTCAAAATCGTAACTCCATCCAATCTACGCCTTGATCTTTCAAGCCCGCAAATGTTGCAATTGTGAAAATCGCTATTTCATTGCTACTATTCCCAAGGATGCAATTGCAGTCAAACCCGCTAATGTCAAATGTAGCCCAATATATTACGCGTTGCCAATAGGACTCGCAAATAGTTCTTAACACTGCAAAAGACAATAAAAGCACACAGCAATCCACAAAGAAAAAAATAGGCCTAAAAAAAAAAAAATTCTAATATGTTGGAATGGTTATGCTTATGCCAATATGAAAAGTTCTGCTGCAAGATGCATAAAGCAGTTAAAGACACACTACTTGATTAAATTACAACACAAAAACAGGAAACTGCCTGGCATATTATCTCTGTCCCACTTTCAGGGGCTCTAAATTGGATCCTAAAAATAAAAAGATATTCTTATATAGATCTCACTCTTCAGATCTAGATTGGGAAAATAAATAGTGGCCAAATTACACCGCCACATGACATATATCAAATACCAGGGGAACATACACCACACTAATCTACTCTATCCCTCATGAGGAAGGGCTGCCAACACACATGGAGGTTGTACAGAGGCATGTGGAGCAACATCCAACTCACCTCCATCAGGGACAATCTCTGCTACACCCATCCTGGAAAGTCCCACGCCATTGCTGGTGGCCATGTGCCAATATATATACCCATTTGGTGAAATCACATCAAGTGTTTTGGTATCAATCAATTCACATTATCACCTATCATATTGTTATCAGCCCTTCAGGGGAATGTTGATACTCCACAGTAATACAAATTAGACCTCTCATGTGTATTAACCCTATATTATTATATTAGTATTATTATGTATTAATTTCACTGCATATTAACTAGGGCTCCTTAGTTTACTGATATAGGAATGTGACACAAATGTGATGTATGTGGATGTCCCAAAACCAAAACCATTGAAAACACACTGACACAGTTAAAAGCTTTATTTCATACACAGAACACACTAAGAAATGTACAAGACTATGCATTAATATCATTGGTGTGGTGTGGGCAGATCCCCGAAGGTCAATAGGCTTTTTGAGGAAAAGGAGGATACCAAAATGGGGTAATTTCATAGTCTAGAATAATCATGATGCATAGCACCTACCAGGGTCACATGTGGTAACTACACCGTTGCAACCGGAATCTGATAAAAAAAGGATCATCAGAAATAACTCAATTTAATAGAAGTAACCAGTAATGTGCCTAGCACTTACTTCTGGTCATCATCTGCTCAATTAAACAGATGCAAAAAGTCATGGATAATGTCGTACAATTCAATTCCACACACAGCGTGTTTTCATTGTGATTACAGTATAGTATTTCATATTCTGAACATAATAATAAACCAATTAACATAAACGTCATCTACGAGCAGTGATAACCATACTGAATCTGTCCTGACAATCAGTGTCCCTAAAATATATTGAGGATGTGTAATTTCACACAGAATGCTTCACTGTGACCACAATCTGTTAGCAAAGAGTACTATGACTATCTACATGTAATTGTTGTGCCACGCTGATATCACATCTCATTGGTATACAGGTGGTACCACAGCAAAACAGATTATACTGATCACATTACCAGTAAACACATACCCATTGATCCTGATGTAAAACAGAGGACATCATCCATACTGTTTGTATATTAAATCACACACATGAATCTGTTTTCAGAATGTTAACGGGATGACATGCAACAATAACTAATGTATAACTACTGGTTTGGATTAGCAGATCTTAATAGGACTGTGCAACTCTACAGACTGGACTGTATTCAATTTAAAATAACACCAGTCATGTTCATTAGTGAAGAGATATGGAGTCATATATGACATTTCAGATATATCTGCTGGGGAGAATGCCATTGATCTAATGCCTGATAGGTAATGGGTTGTGAGTTTACTTACATGACAGGATTGCACTGCTCGAAGATGACGAACATGTCTTCATGGTCATGAGATTTGGCTATTAAGACCTACAGAGACAAGAACAAGATATCAATCAGAACACTATTAAGAATGACTACCACACCTCATCTCAACGGCAATCCCCATTGAACATCAATCTGTGAAATGGTAAACATACTGTAACCGTATGTGTACACACTCTGTAGCCAGGCAATAGTATGTTAACATTTAAGTAATATTCAGTGAGGAGTGTTGATGAGGAGGACTTAGGGGATGTTCCCAACTATCTCCTCTTTCTTATCCCTTGGTCCCACCTTACGTGGCCCCGCGCCTCCTCCCTCTAAAACGTGTAGGAGGTGTTGAAGTGAGGAATGTCTCCACCTTGCGTGGCTGTGTCAGCTTGCGTTGGTGGTGAGGTTTGAGATAAGGAGGAGACCGGCTCTGGTTGCAATGGACGTTTTAGAATTGAAGGCTGGAGAGATATGAGCTGGCGTTCCGCCAATTCTATTATGCGCTGTCTGTCCCTATTTGCCATTTTCTCATACCTCTCCATCCTTCGATTGTGCCTGCTCATCTCAGCATGTAGCAACCTGTTGCTCTCAAGGAGGGAGGTAGTGCCAGCTTACCCATTCCTGTGGTATTGCTTGTGCCCTCCCTCTCAAGGCAGAGTAGAATATCCCTCCAAGTGGCTGGTGAGGGGCGTGAGATCTGTCACTGGACATGCCGGGACTTACGATGGGCTGCGGTGATGCCAGAGGTGCCGGTGGCTCCATGACATGTGAGGTAGAGGTGGAGATGGCTGAAAAGGTTGTGAATGTGCCCATGATGAATGTGAGGGCCCAGGGGGTAATTCTCAAACTGGTGATATGGGTAGCCTTCTTGCTGCTGATGGGCCAGCTTCCTGTGACGGCCCTCTGGAATGTTTTCACCTTCCTCAACCACCACTTCCAGAGGTGGTTGTGGTTCCTCCTCCAGTGCAGCCACCGCCTGTGTCTCATTGGGTGGGCTACTGAAATGAAAGAACAATCGTGTTTGAGTTGAGATTCTCTACACAATTGATAGCTGTGTGTCACTATTCCCCTGGCCATCCTTTAAGTTCAGTCATTTTTGTTGTTATTTAATATGTTTATATGTTAAGTTGATTACCCTATGAATGTTAATTACTGTATGTTATGTTGCTTTCCTATGTGTGATTGACTTGTGATGTTGGATTCTGTATGTTGAATGTTTGGTTCATGAAGTGTTAACATATATAGAATGTTGTGTTGTATTGTAGGTCTGTAACTGCTAGATAACTTCAGATGAGATTCAGTTAGTTGGTAATGTGTGTCCATGAGGAAAATCCAGTCTGAATGCAGTCTACTTGATACTTCTGACAGGAGAAAAGTGAGGTAACCTAGCTATCAGTGATTCTGAGAAGATTAATATATATATATATATATATATATATATATATATATATATATATATATATATATATATATATATATATATATATATATATTAAATAAGATGTCTGGAAGATATTTACAGTATGTGTCAGAGTCCATAGTGAAGAAAATCATTGCCCTGGTTGAGCACAACTGCTGAAATGGATGTAAAGATGTTATGATGCCTTGCACATGAAACATTGTCAATAACTATTAGCAATTTATATTAAACCCAGAAGACTCATAGACTATTGCAGAATATTATTAGTTTAAGTTTAAATATACATCTATTAGACCTGTTATGAAGTTTCCACAGCAATAAAAGCAGTTCCTGATTTTTTTAAATGCTGAGCCTGCATTCATATTTTTAAATACTACATCTAATTAAGGGCATTTTAGAGACATCAGCTAAGACAAGGGATCAAAAGAACCTGAAAGGTCTGCTGGGTAGGTTTGGCCACAACAGCCTTATTAAGCCCGACTGATGAAAACAGATTGCAACACTATGTGTTTCCATATCCCCTGACATCATGGTCACTTGTAATAGGCTGTGGTGATTGTCTTACGCAGATAAGCATTGCCCTGCAACATGAGCATTGTGAATCATGGCTCATATCAATATATGTAATGCTGGTGCGGTGTGCCATCTGCATGTCATTAGGACACGTGCTCTGCTGAGTCTGCTGTGCAGTGTGTGCAGTATTGGACTGATATTTTATTGCTCACAGTTCTGATTATGATATGTTTGTTTCCTGGATTTAAATAGTTATTGCAGCTCCATACATCATTAGTCATGACCAAGGAGCTTACACTGCTGCATGGTGATTGTATGACAATTATGCATGTGTGTGGTGTTGATGTGTGTGCATATGAGGGTGTAATGGTGGATATGATACTCACATTGCAGGGCGGTGGGCACACTGATGCCCAGCTGTCCTGGAAGACACACTAATGCCGCAGGCTCGATCCGCTCCATTAGCTTTTAAAGTCGTTTCCTGTGGCGTTGATTGGCATTCTCCAGGTTCCTATTGGTTAATTGGGCTGTGACAGGATTGGTAATTATGGGCTTGCACAACTTTGGGGCTCTTCATTTGATTGGCTACTCGCAAGAGTTACATACAGAACCAGGTTTTACGTTTTTAAGCCTTTGGCTTGTTCAATTAAATCGATCTGTAACTGTTGCAAGCTTGCCACAGCTTTCCTCCCCAGAAGCAAACATATTTTTATATCATGGCTACAGTCATCATCTGCAGAGATCTTGGATCCCATTAAAATAAAATCTATCACTGCCACTTTAGTGATTATCCAATGCTATTTCTCTCTATGTTTATTCTGCTTCATGCAATATGGAGAATGAAAAAAATGTTGAGTTCATAATAGGATTTTCTCATACTATTAAAACCTAAAATACATGTATTTCTGAAGAATTCTCTTGGAAACTTTCAGTCAATATATATATTTTTTAAATAATATCTTACACGGTTATAATAAAGATTAATAAACATTAATGTATTTTCCTCCTTTTTTAACACTGAAATATACATTGTGAACCCACAAAGCTTCAAATGTGCTCCTTTTGGAGGGTTTACGTTTATTATGTCCATATTTTCATAAGGAGCCAGCCCACACTGTTTGCCTAATATTTTCATGTGTACTGTACTTATGGAAAGAAGCTTAAAATATGGACGGAAATAATATGTTCTGATATTAAACCTTTAACTTTGCATTCACCTATTTATAGATATATGTGGTTAGTGTAATATTTGTAGTTGGGTAAAATATTTTAATAAAACATTACACTTAATTGCAGACAGATCGCATAAAGCTTGCAATCCTTTTCTAGGCTCTGTAACATACTATATCAATAATATTCTACCGAAATAGTTTAGGTGCCCCTAAAAAAACATTTTACATGGGAGCTCTGGGAATTTCTGTATGCCACCGTCTGCCCCATTATCATTATTTCATATTCAGTTTATCATGTTAACAGTTAACACTACATATACATAATTTAATTCATATAAAAAGTAAGTGATAAATCTTTGAAGCACAAATTTAATCAAGGTGCTCTGAAAAAATATTAGGAATAATGGAAACAACGTATTTGTTCTTAAAAATAATTATTATGAAATACTGCTCCTAACTCTCAAAAATCTAATTGTTGATTGCAAAAATAGAAAGTTAATTTAATATGTTTGTCCAATAAGAAAGGTATCACTATCTATATACTGAAATACTCTGAATATTCATCTAGATTACTGGACACTCATAGATTGAGGTATTCATAATATATCGAGGGAGCTTTCAAGAGATAAACCTCTCTTTAACAAGTAAAAAAAAAAAAAAGCTTTTTGACTTGATAAAGAGAGGTTTATCTCTCGAAAGCTAAATTGTTATATATATATATATATATATATATATATATATATATATATATATATATATATATTATAAGTAGTGCTGATAATTTGTATTACAACTGTTAGTTTTTTCATAGAATGATTAGATAATGTTCCTTTTGGCTTTGTATCACTGTTATTTTTGGGGCCAATGGTTACATTATCCATATTATGAGATAGTAGAATTTATAAACTCATATATCAATCCAGTTTCATGTGATTCCTACTGAGACCTGTCCAGGGGGGTTCCAGGATGTACATATCTATGAATATTATACCTCAGGTAGCTTGATATATGAGTCTACAGCTTGAGAGAAGTCCCATAAGCCACAGTAGGGTTGCACTGGAAAGAAAACTAAAAAGCATTACAATGAAAAATGATATTTTTAACCTTTTATATTGTTTGTTGTTGTTTTGCCCTATGGCTGCTTCAGTGAATGTCATTTTATTATTATTCCTTTGAGTGGTACCAAATTTATATGCTACAGAAGATCCCCCCTTGTGAAGTAAGCAAAAGGAGTAAGCTGCGTAAACCTACTAAAGTTTGTTCTTTCTCTGACTTGGTTTTTGCGTATTATTTAGTTTTGCTTGAAATATGTCATATTTCTCTAAATATTGTGTGCTTCACAATTTATAATTTTCATTGTTACATAAAATACACAATGTTACATCAACTTAGCAATACCTTTTTAACTTTACCATACCAACATCTATATATATATTTTGTGGCGTTCAGTCGTGTCCAACTCTCCACCGTACAGTAATACAGTAAATAAATAGTACATAGATATACTGCAAAAAAAGTGAACCCTTGAAATGCTTTTTGCCACACGATGCAAGGCTCTCTCCCACTCTAACTTTCGGGCCTTGCGATGAGCACCTTTGGCGCTGATTGAAAGCCTTTCCCCCTCTACTTTATGGGCCTCACGGTGAGCGCATCGGCTTTGCTGCTCATTGCAGGTTGCGGCATGCGCTGTGCGCATGCGCAAGCCCGTCACTTTGCTGGCATTACAGACAAACCATAGTTTAAAAGCCTCTCTTCCCCTCTACTTTACAGGCCTCGCGATTAGCGCCTTCGGTACTCATTGCGGGCCCCACAATGAGCGGCTTCACTCATTGCAAGATGAAGCATGTGCTGTGCACATGCCTAAGCCCTTAACTTTGCTCTCCCTCCCCTGTGTCTCTTTCCCCCATCTCTTACCCTTGTGTCTCTTTCTCTGTGCTCCTTTTGCCATTTACGGGTTTGAAAACTTTTGCAGGCTTGGGAAAATTTATCAATTTCCCCAATCCCGCAAAATGTATAACTTTTTTGACATGCATTTTTCTTGTTTTTTTTTGGGGGGGGGGGGGGGGTTGTTATTCTGTCTCTCACTGTTAAAATATACCTAACATTAAAATTAAAGACTGATCATTTCTTTGTCAGTGGACAAATGTTCAAAATCAGCAGGGGATCAAATATTTTTTTACCTCACAGTAAATTATTGCTTATTTGGTATGGGAGGGGTGGAAACTAGAATTGTGGAGGTAACTATATTTGTCTGTAGGTTTCCTATACACAGATGAGTGAAGATTACCATTGGCGATAGATATGGTGGTGTCCAAAAAGTTCACCTGTTCAGCTGAACTTTATATATAAGTTTAACATAGACTGTGTCTCTTTCCCCCCACTCCCTCCCCAGCGTTTCTTTCCCCCTTCTCCCTCCCCTGTGTCTTTCTCCACTCTCATCCTTCCCTGTGCTCCTTTTGCCATTTATGGTTTTGAAAACATTTGCAGGGTTGGGGAAATCAATTTCTCCAAGCCTGGAAAGTGCATCCGTGTTTCGGGCTTGAAATTTTTTTAATGCCCTCCATTTTTTTTTCAAGCCTGTAACTCGGATTACGTTGGAAGGCCGCAAAAAGACTCCAATTGAATGTCAAATTACCTGTCAATCTCACTTATGGCCTTCCTACTTCAGGAGGAGGCAGGGAGCCCATAAGTGAGGTTGACTTCAATTGGCGTCTTTCGGTGTCCTCACAATGGCTTCCGAGTTATGGGCTTGAAAAAAAATGGCGGCCTTTTTTTTTCAAGCTTGTAACTTGGTAGTCGTTCAGAGCATCTTCCCCCTCGGGCCTCGCAATGAGCACCTCCAGTGCTCATTTAGAGCCTCTCCCTCTCTCTAACTTGAGGGCCTTGCAATGAGCGCCCTCTATACTTGTTCATTGCAGACCTCTGTAAACCCGTAACCTTCCGGCCTCACGATGAGCGCCTTTAGCGCTCATCGTGAGCCTTGTAATGAGCGCTTTGTTGCTCATTACGCATGCGGAAGCCTGTATCTTTGTGAAATGTTGTGAGCGTTTCGAACAAATTCACAATTAAGTCAACTATATATATATATATATATATATATATATATGACGGCAATAAAATGTGAAGCCTCGCAATGCTGTTTGCCCCACAAGGCTCCCTCCTCCTCTAACTTGCAGTCCTTGGGAGGATCGCTTTTTGTCCCTGTGTCTCTTTTCCCCCTCCCCCTTCCCTGTGTCTCTTTCACCCTCTCTCCCTCCCCTATGTCTCTTTTCCCACACTCCCTCCAGAGCATCTCTTTCCCCCTCTCTCCCTCCCCTGTGTCTCTTCCCCCTCTCTCCCTCACCTGTTTCTCTTTTCCCCCCTCTACCTCCCCTTTGTCTCTCCCCCCCCCCCCCCCCCCCAGCTGTCCCTTCCCTATGTCTCTTCCCCTCCGTTGTGTCTCTTTCTCCCATCTCCCTCCGCGCTCTCATTTGCGGGCTTGGAGTTGTGAAACCTGTAACTTTTTTTTTCAGGCCTGCAAGACTTGAAAAAAAGGCCAGCAGGCTTGAAAAAAAGTTACGGGTTTAACGCAGCAATTTTTTTTCAAGGCCCTAACTCGGCAGCCGTTGGGAGGCTGCCAAAAGACGCCAGCTGAATAGCAAATAAGCTTTCAACCTCACTTATGGACTTTCTGCCTCGTAAGGTCTTTGCAACTCTCCACCCTCTACCTTATGGGCCTCCCGAAGAGCGCCGTTGGCGCTCATTGCGCATGAGCAATCTTGTAATTTTTAACATAGCATGGCCAACAAATCAAGATTAGATAAAGAACATATTACATCAGAGACATTATTTAAGACATCACCAAACTACACTACAAAAAAACTACTTTTAATCTTAAATGACATGGGAAAATTATTTTGTGTATAGAAACTGCTTTTTCTCCAAAAAAAGTCATATTTGGAAACATATGAAATCTGACTAAAACATAATATATTTCAATACCTGTGTCACTGAATATCAAGCTGTTTTTCCATAAGGAAAAGAAAGTCTTCTGGCACAATTTTTCTGGAAAATATCCCATAGTGCATATGGTTTTTGTTATCACTATAATCATTAAAAGTTTATATTGACTGAGGAGTTGAGATCTTTTTTCCACAACATTGTTATTTGTTGTAAATCAGCAGAATACTTGTAGGTCTAAGCTCATTAATTTACAAGTTTACTAATTAGTCTTTCGGATTATGCTATTAACATGTCTGTTAATCAAATTGTCATTTAATACAGTTGGTTCATGCTTAAATCTTTTGTGGCATTTTTAATATGAACTAATTGGGCTCGGTCTATTATTATTTAGTCTCCTCTTTTCTCATTAGAGAGATACATGTATTGGTGCAATTTGTAGACTGGACACCGACCTATTTGGCAGAGGATAGTGGGATAAACAAGGATAAAGGGATAAGGAAGGTTACTGGATGTCACTAGGTATATAATACCCCTGTGTATCTATTTACTTTTATGCACTTTTATTTTATTAAGAAGCGCTTATAAGCTCTGTTTTTTACTTATTAAAATCATACAAATAGTCCCTGTATTGGTCTTCCCTCTGGAGTTTATGCAGACACAGACACTGTAGAACTGGATGTAGCTCTGTAGCCAGGGACCACATTTCAGCAGCATGTTGCAGCATAATCCTTGATAGGCTAAGACACTGCACTGCACATCCAGCCCTACAGAGTCGTGTCTGATTATGCTCCAGTGGGCAGACCCATACAGGGACTATTTGTTTGATAAGTATTAAAAACAGAGCTTATAAGAACTTCTTAATAAAATACATAAAAGTAATTAGATATATAGATTCAGTGGCTGAACTAGTGCATGGGGGGCTCAAGCCCAAAAAATTAAATGTGGGCTCCAAGTACTTCCTTTGAAAGTTCAAACTCCATACCTAGCTGCATTTCCTGTGTGTACTTAGTTATGTAAGCTTCCTGTGGGTGTGCAAAGCTGGAATTTACTTTCCTGACTATAACTTTGTAAGTACACTGAACTTAACGCATATTTTGCTGATAATCACTGTCTGTTTCTTACTAAATATTGGAAACTCAGGAAACTTTTATATACCTTTAACCAGATCCTGTACAGTGGATGCAGGTAATGTGATTAAAGAAGCAGGAGGGTTGGGTCACTCCAGCTGAGCATGCCTGTCCTAGGGACATGGATTTAGTGAGAATACCTCATTTTATATTCAATAATATATGGCGATTGAATTAAATAAAAAATAATTTAATTCTGGCTCTACTGCTAATATTTAATTAAAGCATACACATAATCCTACATTTACAATATACTTTTTGAATAGACTTGGAATTTTTAAGTAAGATATGCTTTTATTTCTAAAATATTATGTACAATAATTTGTTGCTAGGTAACAGAAATTGCCTTTTTTAAGCTGCTTAATTGAGCTGCTTTCTCAAGCCTGGTGAGCTTTATAAACGAATGAGATTTCCATCAATCCTTTTGAAAACACTGACACTAAGAATTTTCACATTTCAGTTTTCACATTTGAAAACGTTAGGGCATTCAAGTCTCCTTTCACATATTGAAGCTAAAACAGTGGCTCCCATTGCTACATAAATATATATACATAGTTGTGGTAATTGCGAGTTCGTGTGTAACGCTCGTAAAGTTATGGTCTTGCACATCGCTAGGCCCGGAAGGTAGAGGAAGAGAGGCTCGCAATGAGCGCCAAAGGAGCTCATTGTGAGGCCTGCAATAGAGAGGGGGGAAAGGAGGGACGCAATGGGCACAGGGGGACAGGCGAGGGCCGCAATGGGCACAGGGGGAGAGGCAGGGATCCAGTAAGTGAGGTTGCAAGCTATTCAACTCGCGTCTTTTTGCCGGCTCCGGACGGCTTCCAAGTTACGGCCTTGAAAAAATGGCGACCGTTAAAGCCATAACCTTTTTTCAAGGTCGTAACTCGAAAGCCCTTTATGTTCAAAAGGAGCACAGGGAAATGAGAAAGACACAGCGGAGGACTGGGGGGGGGGGGGGGAGAGACACAGGGGCGGGAGTGTGTGGGGGGGGGACACACAGGGGTGAGAGAGGGGGAAAAGAGACACAGGGTAAGGAGTGTGTGGGGGGAAGAGACACAGGGGTGAAAGAGACACAGGGGAGGGAGTAGAGGGGGGAAGAGACACAGGTGAGGAGGAAAAAAGATACAGGCGAGGGGGGAATTCACAGGGGTGGGAGAGTGATGAAAGAGACACAGGAGAGGGAGAGGGGGCAAGTAGACACAGGGGAGGGAGAGCGGGGCAAAGAGACACACGGGAGGGAGTGGGGGGAAGAGCACAGGAGAGAGAGAGAGAGGGCAAAGAGACACGGGATGGAGAGGGGTGGAAAGAGACACAGGATGGAGAGGGGGAAAGAGACATGGGGAGGGAGGGTGAGAGACATGTGGGGGGAGAGGAAGGGAAGAGACACAGGGGAGGGAGAGGGGGTAAAGTGACACAGTGGAAGGAGAGGGGGAAAGAGACACAGCGGTGAGAAATGGGGGAGAGGGGGGAAAGAGACACGGGAGGGATTGGGGGGAAAAAGACACAGGGGTGAGAGAGGGGGGAAAGAGACACAGGGTAGGAAGATCGGGGCAAAGAGACACAGTGGAGTGAGATATTGGTAAAGTAAGAAACAGGAGAGGGAGAGGGGGAAAGAGACAAATAGATAGTACATAAACAGACAGAAAACTCAATATATAACACTATATCATGCCGTCATTTTTGACGGACAAGTCGCTGGTTGCATATAATCATTAGTTTACATTATCTCATTAAATTCTAATTATATTGCATGAATGTTATGAATTCAATAGGACAATGATTTTCTTCTACTAAAAGCATGATTCACAATGTACACAATATAGCAAGTTTCAAAAGACCCTAAGATTAATATCATGTCTATAAAATTGGTAAAATATAAACATTTGTGAATTTAAAAATGAATGGGTACATAGAGTCAAAAAATAACAGCCATTTAATAATATTTCAGAAAAAAAAACAAAAAAAATGTCAAAGCATTATCATGTATACTACATAAATGCACTGCAAAAGATTAGAGGGGATTATCTGTGGGAAGGACTTTAAAGCTTTATTTTCACTATGGCGCATATATAAAAATATAAAATGATATAATCTAAAATATAAAAAAATATAATTTACTGTGATGGATAGGAAATAATAATTTATAGTAAGAGGGGTAGGAACTTGGGGGGGGGGGGGGGGCATTAAGGGGGAAATTTTCCCCCAGATTATATGAATAGGGGACACAAAAAATAGCAAAAATGAAATGTAATCATGCATCACCAGATTTGTGCTATGGAGCAGTTTTGCCATGAAAGCTTTGACCCAAAATGTATATATACAAGCTAATGAACTGGCCCCACGCTGATGAGAGGCAGTAATCTTGAAACACCTGTACATGGGTGGGATTCATGACTTGCTCAAAGCTGTGTAATACAGTGGGCATATGCTTAAGAGAAACCGTGTTTGATATGGTTATGGATTGCAAGGGCGAAGCCTTTGTGGGTACATTTGCATGCCCCTGCCAAGGTTCCAAGAGTGCAGTGTAATAACTGTATTTCTTGGAATTCTGGATATTAATACAAGTTATTTAACTTGTGTTAGATATTTAAATGTGAACACAAATGTACTATTTACTATATATATGTATATATATATATATATATATATATATATATATATATATATAATGAGTTGCCATATAGAAATAAACTATATATTTATATATAAATATATATATATATATATATATATATATATATATATATATATATATATATATATATATATATATGTTTTAATTATGTTGGGGCCAGGGTCATTGAGAATTTAACTGAAGGAAATAAAAAGTCTTTGAGGTGCACTGCAGCAATGGGCAACCCCCCACCACCACCACCACCCAAAGCAGGGCCCCCAGGTGGTAGATCCGCCACTGCTTCCTGTCCTTAGAGTAAAGTTTAATTTTCCCCCACAGATTTTTGGGGCTCCTACATCCATGCTTATAACGCATATTTATTAACTACACTTTTAAGCTCCATAGGGGCATATGTAACAAATGAGGTAAAAGATGCAAAATGCATCTGTTTCTACAGGTCAAATATTTGCTAAATAGAACGAGCGAAGTAAACTATACCATTTGTTCCTCACAGATCTTATTTTCATTATAGTACATTAATCCAAACCAGCTGTATTATAGTTGGTATATCTCTGTCTTTTGTCTCTTAAGAACATCACGAAGATCCACTATAATATGTTTATAACACAGAGAAAGACCATATGAGTTTAGGTGGTGGAGAAATAACAAGTTCAATGAAAACTGAGATGTTACTGATAAAAGTATTGGCCAATCTCAATATACGTCTTGATGACTCTGCAATGTTTTTGCAATAGACATTTGGTTAGGATACAAGATCATGTGATGCATGTCTACTGGAACACAAGGAGGGCAGAGTCATTTCCTCTCTATCACTTTACTTCTGGCACCCGAGTCTCTCTCCTGAATATTTGTAGAAAGAAATTCCTTATGTATTTGGCAGACATTATTATTTCAGATCTTTGGAAGGAGATATTAAATGAGATTTAAAAACTGCTTATCTTTTTTAGTGTACTGAGTTTAAACACACACACATACATACGGCTGGGGCAGTTTTTAAACTTGTAGGTGGGGGGGAGGGACTATATAGAAGAATTGGGGTAAATAGGGTAGAGAGGGAAAGGGATGAATTAGTTACCCATGGGGGAGGAGAAGGGGGAGGGTTACAATAGACAGTAGGTTAGTTATTAATAGGGGCCTCAAATACAGTGGCAGGCACTTCACCACAGCAGAGCCATAGCAACATAAAGTGTATGCTTGCTAACGCAAGACGTTTGCCTGGGAAAATGGATGAGCTAGAAATATAAGCAGTACAAGAAAAATGGGGCTTAATAGGCATTACTGAAACATGGTGGGATGAATCTCATGACTGGACTGTTAATCTGGAGGGTTATAACCTATTTAGGAAAGATAGGGAAATGGTAAAAGAGGAGGAGGGATCTGTCTTTATGTTAAGCCTGAATTTAAGCCTATAGTCAGAGAAGATATTTATGCTGGCACTAACGGCATCATTGAATCTTTGTGTGTTGAGCTAAATAGTGGAGGAGCCAATTCTAAAAGTATATTGGTGGGAGTATGCTATAAACCCCCAAATATAGCTGAAAGTGAGGAAATTATTATTAATTATTGTGACAGATTGGAAATGCAGCTAAGCACGGGCAAGTTCTAATAATGGGAGACTTTCATTACCCTGAAATAAACTGGATAAATGAGACCAGCAGCTCAGCTAAGGGGAGCAGGTTCTTGAGCACACTCAGGGATCATTATCTGGCCCAGGTAATACAAGAACCTACTAGAAATGGGGCCATCTTGGATTTAGTCATCACAAGTAATATTGATATAGTATCAAATGTTAAAATAGGGGAACCCTTGGGGTACAGTGATCACAACACAGTATCATTTGAGATTGAATACAAAAAACAGAGTTGTAAGGGGCCAACAAAAACTCTAAATTTTAAAAGGGCTAACTTTATCGGGCTACAGGCAGCAATACTACAGATAGACTGGGACAAAGCACTTACAGGGAAAAATACTGAAAATAAATGGACAACATTCAAATCCTTACTAAATAAACACTCATCATGTTACTCATGTAACATGTAGAAATAAAATGAATAGGAGTAAATCACATCCTATGTGGCTTAACAATGACTAAAAGATCATGATGAGGAAAAAGAAACATGCGTTTAAATTATACAAGAAGGAGGGAACAGAGGCAGCTTTATGTGACTTTAAGGACATCAACAAGGCTTGCAAAAGGGCTATTAGACTGGCTAAAATAGAAAATGAGTCAGTTGCAATGGAAAGTAAGACTAACCCTAAAATATTTTTTAAATATATTAATGGGAAGAAGGCCAGGAAGGAAGCTATAGGAACATTACAATGTGACAGAGGCCATCTGATAATTAGTGACCAGGAAAAGGCAGATGAGCTAAATAGGTTCTTTTCGTCGGTATACACAAGGGAGGTATCAGTGGTTGGGACACAGCAACATAATGGGGCTACACTACCTTCACTAAATAATTGGTTAACGCAGGAAAAAATCCAAAAGAGATTGGAGAAAATAAATGTTAATAAAGCCCCAGGTCCTGATGGAATACATCCAAGGGTACTGAGGGAGTTGGGTTCTGTAATAGCCAAACCATTATATCTAATCTTTCAAGACTCACTACAGGGTCTCTACCAGATGACTGAAGAAAAGCAGTGGTTATACCTATATTTAAGAAGGGATCTAGAGCAAATCCGGGGAATTATAGACCAGGGAGCCTCACATCTGTAGTTGGGAAGCTTTTAGAAGGGTTATTAAGGGACAGAATACAAGAATATGTCTATTTGAACAAGATCGTAGGTAGCAGTCAACATGGATTTATGAAGGACAGGTCGTGTCAGACCAATCTAATTAGTTTTTATGAGAAGGTTAGTAGGAACTTGGATCAGGGCAACTCAGTGGATGTAGTCTTTTTAGATTTTTCAAAGGCATTTGATACAGTGCCACATGGAAGACTAGTGAGCAAACTAAGTGATATAGGAATTGCAGTAAATATCTGCTCATGGATCGAGAGCTGGCTAAAAGACAGGAAGCAAAGGGTTGTTGTGAATGGAACATACTCTGATTGGACTAATGTGATAAGTGGGGTTCCTCAAGGTTCAGTATTAGGTCCTCTCCTTTTTAACATATTTATTAATGATATAGAAGTAGTACTCGAAAGTAGTGTCTCCATTTTTGCTGATGACACCAAGTTGTGCAAGGTAATAAAATCAGATAATGATGTACTTTCCCTGGGATTTGCATAAATTAGAGAAATGGGCGGCTAAATGGCAGATGAGATTTAATACAAATAAATGCAAGGTTATGCATTTGGGAAGGAACAATAGCCAAGCAATCTATAATCTTAATGGAGCAAATCTTGGTGTATCAGATATTGAAAGGGATTTGGGAGTGCTTGTAGACAACCACCTAGGTAACAGCGCTCAAAGCCAAGCAGCAGCTGCAAAGGCAAATAAAATATTAGCATGTATTAGGAAGGGTATAGAAGCAAGGAAAGCAAATATAATTCTGCCACTATACAAATCCCTAGTACGCCCTCATTTGGAATATGGAGTACAATTTTGGGCACCACTTCATAAAAAAGACATTTTAGAGCTGAAAAAAGTACAGAGAAGGGCAACAAAACTAATAAGGGGAATGGAGGGGCTAAGTTATGAAGAAAGACTAACCAAATTAAACTTATTTTCTCTAGAAAAAAGGCGTCTACGAGGGGATATGATTACCTTATATAAATACATCCAGGGTCAATATAAGGCTTTGTCAAGTGAACTTTTTGTAGCAAGAGATTTTCAACTGACAAGAGGACATCCTTTGAGGTTAGAGGAAAAAAGATTTCACCTTAAACAAAGAAAAGGGTTCTTCACAGTTAGGGTGGTTAAACTGTGGAATTCTCTACCAAAGGAGGTGGTAACAGCAAATTCGATAGACAACTTCAAAAAGGGGTTAGATATATTTTTGATTAAAGAGGGCATTCAAGGTTATCCTAGATAACTAGCGAAGGAATATTGATCCAGGGAGAAATTTGATCGCCAGTTTCTGGGGTCAGGAAGGAATTTTGCTTTTTTTCCCCTTATGAGACAATTGGCAAAGTTTCAATGTTTTTTTTTTTCTGTTTGCCTTCCTCTGGATCAATTAACAATTAATAATAAATAGTGCACATTAAAAAGATCAATAGAGATATAAAAAGGCTGATCTTGAGGGACTAACTCTTTATTCATTCTCCAATACTATACTATTAATAATTATTTAATCAACAAATTAATTAATAACTAATCTGCATATTGCAGATCAGAGGAGATCTTAACGGACTGAACTTGATGGACTGAAAGTCTTTTTTCAACCTTAATTACTATGTAACTATGTAACTATATTATATACTTAATAAGGGGTTCAGGTGTACAAATAACAGCTTTAGAGGGTGGATGATATAAAGGTAGTGAGGGGGGAAAGAATACACATTGGGGATGAAGAGAGAACAGGGTTGAGGAGAATACAAACGGAGGTGTGGAGAACAGACTGAAAATGAGGGTAGAGGAAAGACCAAAAGGAAGGGTTGAAGGAGAAACTGAAAGGACTAGTGGAGAAGAGACCAAAAGTATGGGTGGAAGAGAAACAAAAGTGAAGGTGAAATACTGTAATGGGTATAAAGGTATGACCGAAAACGGGGTTGGTGGAGAGACCAGAAGGGGGAGGGAGGAAGCCGAAGGGAATGGGGATGGGAATGGGGATACTTGAGTGGATAAGATGGAGGATAGATGAAGCGATGGTTGATATAGGAGAAAGAAGGGATGGGGTACAGACGGCAAAAAGATGAGGGTGTGGGAAAGAAATGGGGATACAGGAACGAAAGGGACTGGGATAGAAAAAGGAAGCGTTGAGGATACAGGATTAGATGAGGTGGGAGATACAGAAAACAGGAAGAGGTGGGCATAAGGGAAAGAAATAGAAGAATGAAACAAGGTAATGCCTATATGACATTGTCCCAAACCACCATGTGGCAGTCATGGCTGTGTGACATATTATTTTTGCTCCATGCCTCTAGGCTAATGGATTCATTGTACTGGTCACACCATGTTTAGCTCTGGGTTCACTATAGAGATGGTTGTTTCACTGCACTGTAATACTTGGTGCATTATATTTCTGGGTAATTCTCTTGCTATAGTGATTACATTCATATTCAAAATGCATGTTATTTGTATGCATTGTTTTATAAATAGTTGTGTGGCAACTTAAGGAATACTGGGTGACATGGTCTATGAAATCAAATTATTGTTTGCAAACGTAGATCTAAGATGTCATTTGTGGAACTGACACAGTGCTCCCTATGGAACAGATTATCATTGATGGCCTTTTGGGGAGAGATACAACAAGCAGATATGAAAACCAGTCACACCGTGCGCAATGTGAGTAATTAGGGTAACTTGACCTTCTGATTTAGTGATCTCAATTATGTTATCAAGTAATGGCACCACTGTTTAATTACTTTTTGTTAATGTGATTAGTTACTATAGTATTTTCCCTATAAAAATATTGGACCCTGTTTAATAAACAGATCTTCTGGTTAAGACATAGGTGATATAATTATGTTCTCTGCCTGGATGATGGGATTCCCATGCTCAGTTTGTGGCTGTCTGATCTAATGAAAGGCTACCAATATTTTGCTGTCTGCTCCGGCTGGTGGGGTGTATAAATTAACTCTGCACGGAGAGCTGACCCCTTATTGTGACACACTAAGACAGTCTTTGTAAGGAGAAAGGTGACAGTGGGAGAGAGAGATAAAAGATGGAGAGGGGAGGAGCGAATGAGAGAGGAACGAAGACAGCACATCTGATGAGAAGAAGATATAGACATTACATGAGGACAGAAGAGGCTATTATATGGGACAAGAAGAAGAGAACATGAAAGGAGAGAGAAGAAGAGAAATGAGAGGACGGCATGGAGACACAGTAGGCAGAAAGAGAAAACCTGGGGATTGAAAGAAGAGGGGATAAGAAGAAAAAGTGGACAGACAGTATTTAAAATATAATTAAATATGCAACAATTAGACAATATGATTAGAAATGAGAATTGTAAATCAGTGGCATTGCATACAAAATAGAACAATACAAGTGTGTTGTTTGTACATTTTTTTAGTTTTTTTAAAATAAAATTTAATAACCGTATATACTCGAGTATAAGCCTAGTTTTTCAGCACTTTTTTTAAGGCTAAAACGGGCCCCCCTCGGCTTATACTTGAGTCACACTCCCCCCCCCCCATGTCTCTCTAACCCACCCGTGTCTCTCTAACCCCCCCGTGTCTCTCTACCCCCCGTGTCTCTAACCCCCGTGTCTCTCTAACCCCCGTGTCTCTCTAACCCCCGTGTCTCTCTAACCCCCCGTGTCTCTCTAACCCCCCGTGTCTCTTTCCTTCCCCCCTCCTCATCCTCAATTCCCCCTCATTCTAACCCCCCGTCCTCATTCTACCCCTCTAAATATCTCCCTCTCTCCCTTTCCCCTCACTTACCTGCATCTGAAACTTCTACTCCGGCCTCCACTCCTTCCGGCGTCTTGACGTGGCGACGTGACGCGCATGTGACATCACGTCATTAGCATATACCGAGTTCCGGCACACAGGGAAGGGAGAGGGGGGAAGAGACACAGGGAAGGTAGAGGGGGGAAGAGACACAGGGAAGGGAGAGGGGAAAAGAGACACACGGGAGAGAGGGGGACACAGAGGGCACAAGAGGGACACAGGGGGCAGCACATTTCCCATTCCTCGGCTTATATTTAAGTCACTCATTTTACCCAGTATTTTGTGGTAAAATAGGTGCCTCGGCTTATACTCGGGTCGGCTTATACTCGAGTATATACAGTAATAAAAATTACATTTTATAAAAAAAAAAATGTACAAACAACACACTTGTATTTTTCTATTTTGTATGCAATCTCTGATGTTTAACCAGACCAGACTTACACTGAAAATGTTTCCCACATATAATAAATGGCATCGCCTGGAAACACATTGAAAGTAGGTCTTATGTTTAAAGGGAGATTCCTTTTTAGAAATGTTGTTTTACTTTGATTTGTAAAGATTTATCAATGCAGTGGCACCCAAACATTGGTTCAAATGATAGCTCTCCGTGTAATTGTGGGCAGATTATTAAATTATCTATCATGAACTTTACAAGAATATGCATTAAATATTACAAAATATCTGCAAAAATAATATATATATATATCACCCTGAAAATAGCTTTTATAAAAATGTCAGCACCACCTTCAGTGTCAGAAGCAGCCAATCAGAACGTAACTAAATTGGACTGCTTAAGTAGATTGGAATACATTTTTACTCATTTTATCATTTGTAGCACTCTCTCTCATACATGTAATGCTGTATATATTATAAATTAAGAAGCATTTTTTGCTGCAGTGTTCTTTTTCAATGTCATTATGTCACCCAGTATGCAGGGGTGTAGGAGCTAGAATAATTCTGGGGGCATACAGTTCATTGTATACACTGGCGGTAAAATAGCTTATATATACATACACACAAAAATAGAAATATATATCCCTCCAGTTCCTACACCCATGCACATGTATGTTTGGGATAGATGGGTGCATACATTGCAAACTTTAGCTAAGAAGTGGAAGATGCTTTAGAATAAATGCAGAAAAAGTAGATCCCGGGTCACTTAAGTATTTACCATATAGTCTTTGTGCAATGTTTTTTACATATAATATATACAAAAGTTCCACGTACCAAAAATCAAATTAGATCAGTGTACTGAATTGATATGTGGGTTTCATACTATTATGATGATTTAACCAATAATAAAGATGTCCCAGTGCCTCTATAACAATAAAATATAGGCTATTATAAAGAAATTGTAGTAGTACTGATTATACATTATATCCGTTTGTTTATTTATTTATTTTTAAAACGGCCATGTTATCTTGTACCACAAGAGGGCAGTGGTCGGTCAAAATCACTTTTTCATTGAACAGATCTTGGATTAATTATGTTTAAGCGTCAATCGCAAAAGACATTAAAATCTATGGGCCATATGTCATAAAAGATGCTTGTGTTATACAAATGTGTCTAGGATTTATTTTGGCACTATGCGTCATTGTGATGCAAAACAAACGTTGGTGCATGATGTGCTTGTGCACCAACTGGATATTGTTTAGGGAACTAGTAAGTGAGCCATAGAGGTCAGTTATTTGTTTCTATGCTGCATCTTGACTTTTACCAATATTCCAACTGCTTACCTGTTCACCTTTGGCTTTGTTCATACTCTGCGTTCTGGCACTTCTCTGACCCCTGACCCTTCTCTCCACTCTTGTACATAAACCCTGGCATTGTTATCTGGACTATCTAAGCTCTGACTACCTGACCTCTTGGCTTTTGTTTTCACCTGCCTTGCTTGCCACCTGCCCTGAGTTATATGACTATCTCCAAAACATGTTGTGTCTGCTACCATACTCCGCCCTTGCTTACAAGGCTGACAGCTGGAGGTTTTTTATTGTATGATATCCTATGCGATATGTATTAAACTTGGACATCTCCTAACATTCTCCAACGGACATACAGTATGATTCCATATTAAGACGTTTGCACTGATCTTGAAGAGATTCGAATTTGGATGAGAATTTGTTTAAACTCAACAATTTGTAAGTCTAGTGAACTTTGAAATAAAAAGTTAATAGTTAAAAAAAGTAAATTAGGAACTTATTTCATTTGTAAGAAGAAAAGGATCATAAAATCTCATAAGAAGATTAAAAAGATTATCCCATTATTAGTTAGACAGGTGGGTTTCTACTGACCGTGTCGAGCTTACAAGGTGAAAACAATTAAGACATATGTTAACGTTTAATTAAAGTGAGTGAAATTCATAATAAGCGTAATAGTACCTACTCACGGTTCCCTGGTGGTCCAGTGGTAAGGGTTTCAACACTGCGATCTAGGTATGATTTCAAGTCAGAGAATCAAGAGGTTACACCGCCCTGAAGCTGAGCCGAGCTGGGCCTGGTCAGTACTTGGGAGGCCACCTAGGATTAACAGGAGCTGTATGCTGTGGCCCACTGGAGAAGGAACTGGCAACCCACTCCAGTATCTCTGCCATGAATACCAAGTGGATCAGCATGACCATGGACATAAAGATGTGCCTGGTGTTTTAGGGTCCATGAAGTCATGGAGAGTTGGAAAGGACAAAAAAAAATAAACCTGCTCTAATAAAATTCTGGAGTCTTTGTCCCAGTTCAGATGGACTCAAAATTGTAATATTTCACATTTTAATTTAAAAAAGCAAGGTCCTTAATTTATAATGGACTCTGTATGTAATTTGTTTGTTAATCTAGAATCTGGATGCATCACATTAATAACACCATATATTCAGTGAATGGCTTAGCACCTTAAGTGCCACATATACACTATTTGCAACACTCACTTCTCCCTTGGATATTCAGTATGTTACATAAAATGGACATGGTTAATGTTATATGGCAAAGTATTCACTTTACTTAGACTCTCCATATAGCTTACTTATTATTTCATTATCTGTATGCACCACATTAATAACAATGGGGCCTCATTCAAGTCCCTATATCGCAAAGTTACACACGCATGAAAAGTGCCGGTAACTTTCCCTAGCTATTCTATTCCCCCCTCTCAGCATGATTGTGAGTGTGCTACATGAAATGCCTGTGAGTAACCCCTACTCGCAATATCACACCAGCTTACCCATTGATTTTCACACTTAACGAATATTACAAGTTGCTTGAGATCCAAAAGGCTGTTAAATTCCAAATTACTAAAAATTACTTGGCACTCACAACTCCTAATATTCCTGTTTTTTCTAAAAATATTGTGAGTACTATTGAGCACTCTCAAAGGCATAAATATACATTTCCACCTGCTTTCCACCTCCCCACTCACTGCCGATCGCCCCCTTCCCACTCACAACAGACCCCCCTTACCCGGTCACCCCTATCAGTTATCTACATAACCATGGGGGTTCCGTGAGACCCCATGGGATCTAGACCATTAATCCCATGCCACAAGGGTCTTTAAAGGACCCCTATGGCACCTAAATGTTAAACCACATCACAGGGTCCCTATGGCACCTACACTTAATCCTGATGCTGCAGGGATTCTAAAAGGACACCCGTCACATTTTACTTTTAACCCCTGCCATCTATTAAGGACCTTCGCTGCATCTAAAGTTTTACCCTGTGCTACAGAGGTCCTTAAAGGACCCCCATGGAACCTACTCTATTAACCCTTTAAGGACCTCTGCTCATCTAATAAATGTGAAGATCCCTGAGGCATCTATTAATTCACGCCATACCATGCTGGTCCTTAAAAGACCCCCATTGTATCCCTGTTAGCCCATAAGATACCGTGGGTCTATACAGACCCCCCACAGTATCCCGATTAACCCAAAACATTAACTCATGAAGTGCAATGGGGTCCCACAGAGACCTCTTTGGCACTCTAAGTAAAAACACTACACTAACTACAACCTCTAATAACATAATACAAAAATATATATCATCCAAAATTATAAAATCTACACTTACAAAACATAATAAGCAATTACTTAAAAATAAAAAACTCACAAATAAAATAAAAATTACAATAAAATAAAAAAGAATAAAACCTGTAAAATAAATAGAAATGAAAATACTTACCTACCCAAAATGATCATCCAGCAATGATTAGCGACGCTCTGATCCTCACGGTGCTCATTGCGGGCCTTTCCCCCCATGTACTTTAACTTTCCTGCTTTGCACTGATCACCTTTGGCGCTCATTGCGACCCTTCACTCCCGCCTTCTGTACAGTCTGCTCATTGCAGGTTTCGTTAACCTGCAAGTTTTGTGCTTGGGAATGCCATGTGTGTCTTTCCACCATCTCCCCCCTGTCTTTCTCCTCTGTGTGTCTGCTGAATGTTTGCGTGTTACATGCTGACTGCATGTCTGGCGTTGTTGGTGTAAGTGTTACTGTCTTTGCCGTTGTGTACTCTCTGAATCTCGCATGCCTGGCTTTGCTCAGCCTCGTTTTCATCCAGTTTCAGAATTTTTACGTTTTTCGTCCGCCATTTGTTTCTTCGCTTAGCCAATTTTGTATTGATGAAAAACCCGAAATATGGCTCAAATTCGCTTTCAACATCACTCTAAGGCTTTCTGGCTCGCGCCCTGTGTTTTTAGAGTTACACACTTGGCTCGCAATTGTGACTCTAGCAGTCGCGTGCCTCAACTGCTCAACTCGCAAGTGCAATTGGCGCTCATTGCAGCCTAAGGCCTGCGTGCCTCATATTAGGTTGATTACCGATTAGCAGTAAAAGAGGCTTGACAATTAGCACTTTGATATGTACGTTTTCAAAGCAACATAAGGCATCTAGAAGAGTTCCAAAGATGCCAAATAGTCATGGGGAACAGACTGAAAAGTAATGATAGCATAAATGAAATGTAGACAAACTTCATCGACAAAGAGAAGCAGTGGTGACAAGTCAAGAGGATAGACAGAAACTTCACAGGATAGTTGCTAAATGCCACAAAAGTCTCAAAAATTCCTCAGAATCGAATTAACTTCTCTGGGACCGAGTATCAACAATAACTTCTTGAGCTTCCCAAAAGTGGAATTTAAGGCAGGGGCAGGGCTGCCATTCAGAAACTACTTGCATCCACACACAAAGACACATAACCTGGTGTAAGGAGCTTGAAACCTGGATACTGAGCAATGGAAAAAGTAATATGGTCTGATGAGTTATCTTTCACCCTATTTCATACATCTGAACGGTATGTATCAATCCCTTTACAATGTTTGTTTCTGCACAAAAATCTTGTGAGAGACATTAGGTCCGACAACTGCTCTACATGGTTGTATAATAGCCAAGGTATATGAGGCCATTCTACATGACCAGATGTACCCTATGATGAAAGCATTGTTTGCTCATGATGTTCTCATATACCAGGATAAATTCAGGGCTGTTGAGAAGGGGGTACTTTGTGCAGGGCCAGCCCTGGAAGGGTGGCCCATGCTGACAGGCATGTATTTTATTTGCCGAGATGCCTGTCATCATATATAGAAGGAACAAAGCTATATATCAGCCATGCGCAGATAAGCTGTATTCGTCAAATTTATAAAATATACTCACTTAATAAGGGAAACAAATGAGATTGAGATTGGTTAAACCCCTTCCGTGCCATTTGCCCCAGACTAAAATAATGCAGGGTGTTTATGATCCCTCTGCTTATGATCCTCTACCCCCTAGTAGCCCCAAGATCCCTTGACATGCCCCCTTTTCTACCCACTAAGAGCCATGAGATCCCCTGGGATTCTCCCTGACTATAAGTAATGAGCCTGGGAATCCCATGCCAACACGCTATGAGCCTGGGGATCCCCTGCCAACACGCTATGAGCCTAGGGATCCACTGCTAATGCACTATGAGCCTGGGGATCCCCTCCCAACACGCTATGAGTCTGGGGATCCCCTGCCAACACGCTATGAGACTGGGGATCTCCTGCCAACACGCTATGAGCCTGGGGATCCACTGCTAACACGCTATGAGCCTGGGGATCCCCTCCCAACATGCTATGAGCCTGGAGATTCCCTGCCAACACACTATGAGCCTGGGGATCACCTAAGATTCCAACTGCACAATGAGCCATCTAAAGCATAACCATACAGAACTCCGTGGCCCATATCCTTTACCCCTATGAGGTCTCGACCAACACCTAAAATGAATCGATCACAATTACCCCCAATAAGTCTATTAATGATTTATACTTTGGATGTATAAAGCTTTACAAGGGCTATAATCTCTATTTTCTGTTTTTGAAATTTACCATCCTATTCAACCCTCTTAAACCAGAGTCAAGGTTTGGTAAATCTACCCAGTATCAATGAAAACTGAAATATACAGCTTCACTTGCTAATGAAGGGGTTAAACCTTATAGCTAACAAAACTCAAGTATTATCATCCAAACAAATTTTCCCAATTATATACATAAGCTCAGTGGGTGGCAAAAGACTTGGAAAAATCTAGATCTTTTTTACTGGTACAGATCCATATTACAGCTCATTTGTAGAAAAAAAAAATATGAGGTCCAACTTCATTAGCCAAAAATATGTATATTACTGCCAGTTTGATAACTTGACAAGTTATGTTAACCGAGAAAAGTTACCAAAAAAATAAACATACAAGTCGGACCAAACAATCAACTAAAATAATTAGCAAATCAAACAAATAACCAGCAAAACAGTATACTAAAGCCAATACTGCATAGAAACAAGAATCAGGATATTCTGCAGGATTTAGTTTCCAGGGATTGAAGTATTGCAGCTGTGAACCATTTGCGGCAATAAGATCCATAATAAAGTAAGCATATAATTTAAATTTTCCTATTGGAGATATTAAATCAAACATTAGATATCTAATTCAAAAACAATTAGGTGTTATATTTTGATCTTTATTTGTCTTTTTTGTAGCCTAATTAAATACATTTTGGTTGAGATAATAGATTTTAATAACTAACTGCATAGGATTAGATTGTAAGCTTTCAAGGTCATAGCCCGACCTCAATGTAAGTTCAATGTAAAATTGACATTGGTTATTGGAAAATAAAAATTCACTCTTTAGAAACTCAATAAGTGAAAGTAGAAGCAATGGTGAAATAAATACTTTCTTGATATTACGCTCTTTAGAAAGCTCACGCTTGTCACCTGCAGTTTTACAAATGTGTTAATAAAACTGTCATCCTTTGAGAACCAATTTCCTAGTCCCATGTTGTCACACGTGACTTTAATCTCTACAAACAGAGCCTTGCCTCATAACTTAAAGGGTCACTCAAATCATGTGCTCATGAAATACAGATACAGCAGTGAAAATAACATAAAAAAATGCACAATTTGTTTTTAAATTATTCACTTTTCATATGGGCGTCTGATGCTCCTTTAAGCCATCCTCCAGTGTCCTACATTAATAATGAGCAGGGGTGTGTAGCAGCTGTAGTCAATGGCTGTTTACTATATAGTACATTGAAGTCTATGGAAATGGCTGTGACTAACAACTCTGTCAGTCAGACCCTCGCCATTTGTTTCAAACAGTGATGATGTCAAGGCTGGAGGATGTCCTAGCCTCTCATTCCCCAGAGACTGTTTGGAGGAGGCAGAATGCAACCCCTGCAATGTCTTACAGAATGGTATGTCCTGCTTACGACCCACAGACTCATCTTACTATATATCATTCTGCCTGTGTCCTGCAGCAACTTTTGCTGTAGGTAATAAGGAAAATCAAGTGAAATGTATTGAATATAATACAATGTTTGTATGTGCATTTACACAACACTATGTACTTAGAGTGACTTGAGGACATTCACATGTGAGCCTCAGAGATTCTGATACAGTTTAGTAGGAGATCTAGAAGAAAAAGAGAAATGCAGCAGGACATTATCCATGCCAGAAAGATCAGTGTGTATTTTACATCTATTTATCTATCTATCTGCCTCTCTGGTCTGCATTGTACTGTAGTGCAACTTTTTGAAGCGGTCTAAGCAGTAACTGTATTAATCCACCTTAACAGAAACAGAACAGACAGGCATAAAATAAATCTCCATTCTGATTGGCTAAATAGCTGCACCCCATAACATATCAGTGAGGAGGCACGAGGTCGGACTGGAATCAATGTAAACATGAAATCTTCAAAAACCATATTCCACCAACTTTGTGTTCTTTTAAAGAAAACCAAGTAAGGTTTCACATACTGACTTAGGTGTATCTTTAATTTTGAATTGTTTCCATGCAATAGGACAAGTATTTCCTCCATCTTTTGCCATCCCTAGGCTCTAAAACCCTCTAAAGCCTCTTAGATTGAGACCCTCAATTAATTCTGAACAAGTATGTACCATGCTTGGTGGACTATGTTGGGGCTCTTTAAATAGAGAATAATAATTCATTAACGGTGTCTTACATTAGTATGGTTTATCAGAGGGTTCAGTAATATCTTTATAGTTGCTATAATATATAATATTCTCTATCACTGCATAGGTCAGCGTTTCCAAAGCAGATGGTTAGTTACCTATTAATATATTATATTTTTAAATCGAAACTGAAACACAACCATGGAATTGTAAATCTGTAAAATAGTGTCAGGGGGGCTTCTATCAAAGTAACCAATACATATTGTAATGTATTACTTGGATTACCTCCTTAATTATCATCAATCAATGTTGTATAATTGGTTCAACCCCTGAAAAATACATATGGAAACCTTTCAAGAAAAAAAAAAATGATAAATATAATTAGAAAGTAAATAGAAGAAAAAAATGCATACTATAATATAAAATAATTTTCTATTGGCTATGCTCAGTTAAAATATGATTTACAGCTTCATCCTTAGAACTGGATCTGATTATTGGAGAATAGACCCTAATATCTAACAGTGACTGCTTTCCTTTACAAGTCCTTTATATGTTTCAGTAATGTAATCTTCCCTGTATGAATAAGTAGCTGCTGTGAGTACAATATAATAGTTGTGTATAGATCTGAACATATTAACTGGAGTACAATCAAAACCCAAGCACACGTTGTGTAAAACCAAGATATTAGTATAAACAGTGTATAAACAAAACTTTATGAACCTAACTTGGAATATTGAATATTGAACAAGTCTTCAATAAGTCAAAAATATATTTAAAAAAATAAATAGTTTTACAAGAGTATTTTTTTATAGGGGAATGAGTTGGTACTTGGACCAAGGCAATTTATTTTAGTTTATCTGGATTGTGTAGAGACTTTGATGAGGGCCTGTGTACAGAAATGCTAACCATGTGTAATCAAAACTCAACTATATGTTATAAAAATCAGTTTATAAATATAAATAGTGCATTATGAAACCCAAACCAGTGTTAAACAAGCATGTTTAATACACCAACAGTATATGTGTGCAACTATATGGTTTTATACAGAATTAATTTAATAGAGGGAGTTGGACGTTGAACCACATTGGTTTTGAAGCATTGTTCAGATTTTACTTGGTTTAAATGTTTATATTTATAGAACACATACAAATACAATGACCTGGATATGAATAACATGCCCAGCGGTTCAAGGAAAGGCGTTAAGATTTGCCTGAAGTCATCACACCTAACACTGGGTTTAGAAATCCCCTTCAAGCTCAGTCTTCATTATGTTTTCGGTGACCAGCCTTGTTTTTGTCAGGTAGAACATCTTGTGTGGATGTTAATGTGCATTACAGTATGATAAAACTAACCAAGAGTGAGAGGAACAAGCATCTGCTTTGGATTTCGGCATCCTTTACTCACATAAAGGAGTCTTTTCTACTGTTCCATGAACTAACTATCCAGATGAATCTCTCTGATCTGTGTAGAGTTACACGTTACTGTAGGGGTGACTGAGAATACTATGGATATGATTAGACTCGGAAAATTACTTAATTCATGTACTCAGATTGTTATAAATTGTATCTCCAAATGGTACAACTATTTTGTTGTCAGTAGTAATCTGATCCTAACCACATGCTGTTCCAGTAAGATGTTCCAGTGTCATAACCTGTAGACTTTCAGAATAATTGCAGTGTTAATATTTAAATAAAGTTTGATGTAGAAAGGCTTTGCGTACAAAAGTGGTTCTTCTCGCCATCAAAATATGTTTCAGTGCTAACAAATTAGCATGGCGTGTAACTCATAAATATGGATGTGTTAAATATTTTTCGGGTGATATCATTTTGGTGGCATCACCTTTTGCAAATACTGATCATTAACAGTGATATTTTAATTCTGAAGTTGGTCTTTTTTTACCTTTCTCATAAAACTGCACACTTATTTTTGTTTTATCTTTCATTACTAGAACTCTATTTAGATTACCATAGTCAGAATTGATTATGATAATCACCTAGTGAGGAAACACATTCCAGTGGCAGATTATATTTTTTAGTTCCTTTGGAAAATTTCAGGGGCGTGAATAAATATTTTTTTTTTAGTTTGATTACTTTTTTCCATCGATTTTGTTTTTTGTTTTTTTTATGCCCCCTATTTGGACACTGAGATTAGATGGTATATGGAAGCTTCTGGATATAAATCTACCTAGGGAGGAAAGTCACTGTCAATTATAGCTCTTCTCTATAGGGCCAGGTTGATATTATAATAGGATTTTGGATTTTTCAAGTGGTTATTTGCTTAGTGTGCTATTTTGAATAATTTTGGAGCGCAGTAAGACAATTATTGGAATATATACAGTGCCTTACAAAAGCATTCACTCCCTTGGCATTTTTTGTGTTTTGTTGCCTCACAACCTGGAATTAACATGGATTGTTTGAGGATTTGCATCATTTAATTTACAGAACATGCCCACAACTTTGAAGATGTGTTTTTTTTTATTGTGAAGCAAACAACAAATAGTACAAAATAACCGAAAAAGTCAATGTGCATAACTATTCACCCCCTAAAGTCAATACTTTGAGCCACCTTTTGCGGCAATCACAGCTCCAAGTCGCTTTGGATAAGTCTCTATGAGCTTGCCTTCTCTTACCACTGGGATTTTTGCCCATTCCTCTTTGCAAAACTGCTCCAGCTCCTTCAAGTTGGATGGTTGTCGCTTGTGAACACCAATCTTTAAGTCTGACCACAGATTTTCTATTGGATTGAGGTCTGGGCTTTACTAGGCCATTCCAACACATTTACATGTTTCCCCTTAAACCACTCAATTGTTGCTTTAGCAGTGTGTTTGGGGTCATTGTCCTGCTGGAAGGCAAACCTCCGTCCCAGCCTCAAATCATGCCGGGAGTGGTACAGGTTTTGCTCAGGAATATCCCTGTATTTAGCACCATCCATATTTCCCTCTACTCTGACCAGTTTCCCACTCTCTGCTGCTGAAAAACATCCCCACAGCATGATGCTGCCACCTCCATGTATCACTGTGGGGATGGCGTTCTTTGGGTGATGTGATGTGTTGGGTTTGCGCCAGACATAGCGTTTTCTTTGATGGCTGAAAAGTTCAATTTTAGTCTCATCAGACCAGAGCACCTTCCTCCATACGTTTTGGGAGTCTCCCACTTGCCTTTTTCGCAAACTCAAAAAGTGCCATTTTGTTTCTTGCTGAAAGTAATGACTTTCTTCTGGGCACTCTGCCATAAAGCCCAACTCTATGGAGCGTACGGCTTATTGTTGTCCTATGTACAGATACTCCAGTCTCTGCTGTGGAACTCTGCAGCTCCTCCAGGGTTACCTTAGGTCTCTGTGCTGCCTCTCTGATGAATGCCTCTCTTTGCAGGTTTGCTGTTGTGCCATGTTCTTTCCATTTGGTTATGATAGATTTGATGGTGCTCATGGGGATCATCAAAGATTTGGATATTTTTTTATAACCTAACCCTGACTTCTCAACAACATTGCCCCTTACTTGTTTGGAAAGGTTTGTATATGTAATGACAGATCATGTGACACTTAGCTTGCACACAGGTGGACATCATTTCACTAATTATGTGACTTCTGAAGGTAATTGGTTGCACCAGAGCTTTTTAAGGGCTTCATAACAAAGGGGGTGAATACATACGCACATGCCAATTTTCTTTTTTCTATTTCTAAAAAATAGTTTTATGTATATATTTTTCTCATTTCACTTCACCAACTTAGACTATTGTGTTCTGATCCATCACATAAAATTCAGATTAACAAAACATTGAACTTAAGGCTGTAATGTAACAAAATAGGTAAAAAAAAGCCAAGGGTGGTGAATACTTTTGCAAGGCACTGTATATATATATATATATATATATATATATATATATATATATATATATATATTTATTTAAATATATATATATATTTATATATACGGTATATTGGTTTTTTTTTTCCTTCAGTTAATTATAATTATTTTTTATTTACCATGGTTCGTGTTTTTTTATTTTATACAATTTTTACAGGAGTTGTTTAATAAAAGTTATATTTTAATCATTAATCATCTATCCAATATACAGGGAGTGCAGAATTATTAGGCAAGTTGTATTTTTGAGGATTAATTTTATTATTGAACAACAACCATGTTCTCAATGAACCCAAAAAACTCATTAATATCAAAGCTGAATATTTTTGGAAGTAGTTTTTAGTTTGTTTTTAGTTTTAGCTATTTTAGGGGGATATCTGTGTGTGCAGGTGACTATTACTGTGCATAATTATTAGGCAACTTAACAAAAAACAAATATATACCCATTTCAATTATTTATTTTTACCAGTGAAACCAATATAACATCTCAACATTCACAAATATACATTTCTGACATTCAAAAACAAAACAAAAACAAATCAGTGACCAATATAGCCACCTTTCTTTGCAAGGACACTCAAAAGCCTGCCATCCATGGATTCTGTCAGTGTTTTGATCTGTTCACCATCAACATTGTGTGCAGCAGCAACCACAGCCTCCCAGACACTGTTCAGAGAAGTGTACTGTTTTCCCTCCTTGTAAATCTCACATTTGATGATGGACCACAGGTTCTCAATGGGGTTCAGATCAGGTGAACAAGGAGGCCATGTCATTAGATTTTCTTCTTTTATACCCTTTCTTGCCAGCCACGCTGTGGAGTACTTGGACGCGTGTGATGGAGCATTGTCCTGCATGAAAATCATGTTTTTCTTGAAGGATGCAGACTTCTTCCTGTACCACTGCTTGAAGAAGGTGTCGTCCAGGAACTGGCAGTAGGACTGGGAGTTGAGCTTGACTCCATCCTCAACCCGAAAAGGCTTCACAAGCTCATCTTTGATGATACCAGCCCAAACCAGTACTCCACCTCCACCTTGCTGGCGTCTGAGTTGGACTGGAGCTCTCTGCCCTTTACCAATCCAGCCACGGGCCCATCCATCTGGCCCATCAAGACTCACTCTCATGTCATCAGTCCATAAAACCTTAGAAAAATCAGTCTTGAGATATTTCTTGGCCCAGTCTTGACGTTTCAGCTTGTGTGTCTTGTTCAGTGGTGGTCGTCTTTCAGCCTTTCTTACCTTGGCCATGTCTCTGAGTATTGCACACCTTGTGCTTTTGGGCACTCCAGTGATGTTGCAGCTCTGAAATATGGCCAAACTGGTGGCAAGTGGCATCGTGGCAGCTGCACGCTTGACTTTTCTCAGTTCATGGGCAGTTATTTTGCGCCTTGGTTTTTCCACACGCTTCTTGCGACCCTGTTGACTATTTTGAATGAAACGCTTGATTGTTCGATGATCACGCTTCAGAAGCTTTGCAATTTTAAGAGTGCTGCATCCCTCTGCAAGATATCTCACTATTTTTGACTTTTCTGTGCCTGTCAAGTCCTTCTTTTGACCCATTTTGCCAAAGGAAAGGAAGTTGCCTAATAATTATGCACACCTGATATAGAGTGTTGATGTCATTAGACCACACCCCTTCTCATTACAGAGATGCACATCACCTAATATGCTTAATTGGTAGTAGGCTTTCGAGCCTATACAGCTTGGAGTAAGACAACATGCATAAAGAGGATGATGTGGTCAAAATACTCATTTGCCTAATAATTCTGCACTCCCTGTACATTTATACCATGTTTATGCCTGGGAAGGATATAGAATGCGGAAAAGGGTGTATTTCCATTTCTCTTATTTTATTCAGTTCACTAATACTGCTCTACATCTTCAAACAGGGTAATGAAAACCAAATAAAAGCCATTTAATTATTGTTTTTAAAATTGATGCACATTTTCCTGTTTTGTACTTCCTGCAACTTCCTTCACTCTGCACGTTCTTTGAGGACAAAAAAGCACAAGCACCCATGCAAATGTTAATACATTGTCCTTGCTGCAGTAACAAAAATATCAGATTGTTCCTGGGTTTCTTGGGATTGCGAAAAATGGAAATGAATTATTGTAGTGAATATAAAATATTAACATTTTAAGGGAGCTTCTATGGTGTTCCCAGGAACTGTGAACATTTTGCAAGCCAGACTTCTGAAAACTCAATGTAAAACAGTTATAGCTATAAAGCTACCAAGACATCATTTTATAAAAATTATAAAATAATGAAAAGGGTTTCAAGTGAGAGAGTTTTTATACATTTTCTAATTGAGTTAAACAGCCCATATGATGATGCACAAGCATCAATGGCCCTTTAATCAGCATAAAATGGCAGCAAACAACAGTAAACATCACTGTTTGTCATTAAAAAAAGGCCTTCAAAGTCTCAGAGTTTTTGGCATGCACTTAAAAGATCATGCTTAAACATTACAAAACAGTTTTCTGGCATGAATAATTAGTGATCTCAAATTTAGATAATTGGCTTACAAACAACTGCAACTTGAATGTATCCTTATCCCTATATCATAGGAGGACACCTTGAAAGACATTAAATTATCAACTATTTACCATCATTTTGAATAGAGACTATCACATTGGCAATGGTAGAAATGAACGCAGTCTGTATTTGAAATCAAGACCTCTTGATAAGCCTAGTCCTTAGTCCTAAAGTTTATGGACCAGACTTGCAAACATCTTCTGGAACCCAGACTAGAAATATGTTAAAGTTGATTTGGTGGATATGTGTATTCCATCACCCCACACTCACATGTGTAATGAGTGAGATCCACAAAGATTTATGAAGGCAGCAAAGGGTGTTCCATGTTCTATTTTACAACACTGAAGTTCTCTCCGAATGTACACTTCTTATTTGTACTTTTACCTTCTTAAGCCATTTAAAAAACTTCTCAATGGCTTAAAAACCTTCTAAACATTATTTTACGAATATTATTTTTATGAATAACTTGATCTGATCACATGCAAAATTGTCTTGAAAATGTTAAAATATATATATTTGACCCTTAAAAGACTGATATAAATATCTTTGTAATTAAAAATTATGATATGTTAGTATTAAGCCTGTTTTATGATACAAAATCCAGGGTAACACGCAAACCAGTACTCATGGGGTTCATGCCTGTCACAATACCATGTTGCTTAGGAACAAACACTATAATGCATTGTCTATAAATATATCATATTTTAACACAAAATAAACACTTTATTGAAGCTATAAATACAATTGTCACATCATTTTCATATCAAAATAATAAATAAAAAACAATTACTATATATATATATATATATATATATATATATATATATATCAGTTTCATTGCCGTAGCCAGTTACATCACTTGTTACAGCACTTCTCATAACATTCATGATTTTCACATTTCCTATTGGCTCCTAGGGCCCTGTCTCATCCGTAAAGGTTGTTTTGGCTGCTCCTGCACAGAAATCTTTTACTGCTACCGAACAGGATTTATGGCTGCGGGTGGAGTGCTCTCATCTGGGGGAGTGAAAAAAGCTCCTGCAGCCAATTTAGAGCAGTGCCCTAACCTAGGGCACCTGATTTACATGGAGGCTCATTGTTCTTTAGCTAGGGTGTTTTTCAGTATTAGAGTAGCTTTTTGCAATATGAATTCTTGCTGAGCCGCTACGGCGGTCCTCCTGGAACCTAGCATTCTTTTGTAGCATGGTTTTTAAATGTGATTTTAATAATCTAATTAAACTTGCAACTTGCCTATCAAAAATGACGGGGCAACAACATTTGAAGCCATGGCAATGCTGTTTGAAACACAATGTAAAGCTTTTTCTACTCTGAGGACCTTCGGCGCTCATTGCGAACCTCTCCTCTCATGTACTTTTGCTCCTCTGAGCACCATCGGCGCTCATCACAAAGACATATATATATATATATTTATATATATTTTTTTTTTAAATAATAATTAATTAATTATTTACTTAATAAATTAATATACTTTACCTATTTCTAATTAATATATCCAGCAATCAGCCTGAAGAGCTAACAATCTGTTTTCATTTTCCCGCAGCCTATAATAAGGCTGCATGCGCGAGGGCAAACTGTTGATTTAGTTGTGTATTGCGCCATTTTAGATTGGTAATGTTATTAGTTGCAAGTTAGTGTTGTAAAGTGGCGTCGTTTGTATATGTGTTATGTGGCTCGCAAGCATTTTCCGTCATTTGTAATAGTGTTTTTTGTATCTTGTACGTTCCTGTGTCAAAGTGCTACGCGGTTGGCGGTGTTTTGCATGGTCCGGGGTCGTACAGCCGCGTTTTCATTTTTTGGGGCGGCCATTTTTATTCTTGCTTTGTTGATATTCCAGTGCCGAAACTCAGCCAAATCGACTTAAATTTGCGTTCCACCTCACTACCAGATGTCCTGGCTGTTCCCCCGTGCTTTGTGTGATGTTTTTGTTGTATTTTGTGTGCTTTTAGTGTTTTTTGCTTTGCGCGGTTCGGCCGTTTTCCTATCTCATATTTTTTTTCCTAAGCCCGCCTCTCATATTTTTTTTTTTAAATCCCGCATCTCGTAATATATATTTTTTTAAGTCCTGCGTTGGTCAACTGCTTGCAGCCTAAGGGATCGTTTACTAAGTGTTTGGTGGCTATGTCCCGCGTGTTTCATTGCCTTCACTGCTCGCCTCGATTTGGCGCTCATCGACTTTGTGCTGCGAGTTTTAGGGCCTTAACGACGAGGCTCACTAAGTGAGGCTCGCAGGCTCTGAGTTAACAGCTCACCTCGCTTTGCGAGGCTCACACGCGATGAACGACGCCTAAGTCCTACGCACCACGCAAAGCGTGACGACATCTAGTAGTTTGACAACTATTATATGTGATGTTATGTTTTCCTGCAAGACTTATATACTACAGGATATTTTTCCTTGTGAAGGGCACAAGTGGCTAAAATAGGTTGCTCTCAGAGTGGGTTATCAAGTCCACAGAACTAACCAATTAATGTTAGATCGTACTCTGATTTCTTCCTGCGTTAGCCAATTATTAGGTGAAGGTAGTGTAGCCCCATTATGTTGCTGTGTCCCTACCACTGGTACCTCCCTTGTGTATACCGAGGAAAAGAACCTATTTAGCTCAACTGCCTTTTCCTGGTCACTAATTATCAGACAGCCTGTGTCACATTGTAATGTTCCTATATCTTCCTTCCTCACTTTCTTCCACTTAATATACTTAAAAAATATTTTAGGGTTAGTCTTACTCTCCTTTGCAACTAACTTTTCATTTTCTATTTTAGCCAATCTAATAGCCCTTTTGCTGCCTTGTTGATTTCCTTGTACTCCCGTAAGGCAGTCTTTGTCCCCTCTTGTTTGTATAATCTAAATCCCTGTTTTTTACTCTGTATCTTGATCTTAAAATCATTGTTAAGCCACATTGGATATGATTTAATCCTTAGACTTGTATTTCCACGTGGTATATGGTGATAAGTATGTATATTTAGGAAGGATTTGATTGAATATATATATATATATATATATATATATATATATATATATATATATATATATACAGTGGATATAAAAAGTCTACACACCCCTGTTAAAATGTCAGGTTTCTGTGCTGTAAAAAAATGAGACAGAGATAAATAATTTCAGAACTTTTTCCACCTTTAATGTGACCTATAAACTGTACAACTCAATTGAAAAACAAACTGAAATCTTTTAGGTGGAGGGAAGAAGAATAAAAAAGAAAAATAATGTGGTTGCATAAGTCTGCACACCCTCTTATAACTGGGGATGTAGAATGTGTTCAGAATGTACATCCTGGCAATAATATGATGTTATACTTTGTGATGGCTATATAGCCCTCTGACTCCTCCTTAGTCCAGTCACATCTACTCTGTAATGAGACTTATAAATCGGAAAAGACAGGCTAATTACATAGCCCTCCTGCATTGTTTGAAACCTATCATAGTAACACTACATACCCAAAGAATCTTTTTATTACTTTCAGAATATCTTTCCAATTTAAACAAAAAAAGGGGGAGTATGGTGGCTCTAGGTGAAGACGTATTAGTAATGAACCGTTAATAGGGTGCCGACAAAGGGTCAAAAAGACATATGAAAAGAACTTAAAGAAAGGTTCTCTCTTATAGTGCACACCTATTATTCCCAAATATCTTGAAGAGACATAAATAGATAAATAAAACCTAACTTTTACTAACTTAGTTAAAAATGTATTCAGACGCTGCATTTCTTTCAGGGATTATGTCAATATAACCTATTATGCAAATTAGCACATACTAAATATCTGGTGCAATCTTAAATTAAAGTGCAAAAAATAAGTCTCAAGTGCTATTAAGGAGCGTGGAGATCGCGGTTAGGATGCCTCGCGATGACGTCACTAACCCGCGTCTCACGTTGCTGCGTCTGACCCGAAGCACGTTTCTAGATTTCTTCAGGGGTATATATATATATACACATAACTATATATATATATACTGTATATATATACAAATAGTTACATAGTAATTAAGGTTGAAAAAAGACTTTCAGTCCATCAAGTTCTACCTTTTAAAATCTCCTCTGATCTGCAATATGTGGATTAGTTATTAATAACTTAGTTGTTAATGAATTGATAATTAATTATTAATCAACTATTTATTTATTTTAATTATTAATTAATCCAGAGGAAGGCAAACAAAAAAAACAAGTGAAACTTAGCCAATCGTCTCAAAGGGAAAAAAATGTAATTCCTTCCTGAACCCAGATAATGGAGATCGGATTTCTCCCTGGATCAATACTCTCTCTCTAATTATCCAGGATAACCTGAATTCCCTTTTTAATTAGAAATAAATACAGTCCCCTTTTAAAGTTATCTATCGAATCCGCTGTCACCACCTCCTCTGGTATATAATTTCACAGATTAATCACCCTTACTGTGAAGAACCCTTTTCTTATTTTAAGGTGGAATCTTTTTACTTCTAACTTCAAGGGATGTCCTCTTGTCAGTTGAAAACCTCTTGGCACAAAAAGCTCCCTTGACAAATCTTTATACTGACCCTGGTAATCATATCTCCTCTTAGACGCCTTTTTTCTAGAGAAAATAAGCTTTTTAAGCTTGTTAATCTTTCTTCATAACTTAGCACCTCAATTCCCCTTATTAGTTCTGTTGCCCTCCTATGTACCTTTTCCAGCTCTCAAATGTCCTTTTTATTAAGGGGTGTCCAAAATTGTATTTGCTTCCCTTGCATTTATAACCTTCTTAATATATGCTAATATCCCCTTGCTTTTTCCATTGCTTTTGCACCCTTCTTAATATATGTTAATATTTTATTTGCCTTTGCAGCTGCTGCTTGGCATTGAGCACTGTTACAAGCAACCCCAGCACTGTCCACAAGCACTCCCAAATCCCTTTCAATATCTGATACACCTATATTTGCTCCATTAGGATTATAAATTGCATGGCTATTTTTCCTTCACAGATGCATAACTTTACATTTATTTGTATTAAATCTCATCTGCCATTTAGATGCCCATTCCTCAATTTTATGTAAATCCCTTTGGAGGGAAAGCACATCATTATCTGATTTAATTATTTTGCACAACTTCCTGTCATCAGCAAAAATGGAGACACTACTTTCCAGTCCCACCTCTAAGTCATTAATAAATATGTTAAAAAGGAGAAGACCTAATACGGAACCCTGAGGAACCTCACTTATCATATTAGTCCAATCGGAGTATGTTCCATTTACAACAACCCTTTGCTTCCTGTCTTTTAGCCAACTCTCAATTCATGAGCAGATATTTACTGCAATTCCTGTATCCCTTTGTTTACACAATAGTCTCCCATGTGGCACTGTATCAAAAGCCTTTGCAAAATCCCAAAAACTACATCCACTGAGTTGCCTTGATCCAGGTTCCTACTAACCTCCTCATATAAACTAATTAGATTTGTTTGACATGACCTATCCCTCATAAATCCATGTTGACTCCTACTTATAATCCTGTTCAAATAGGAATATTCTTGTATATTATCCCTTATTAACCATTCTAAAAGCTTCCCCACTACAGAAGTGAGGCTCACTGGTATATAATTCCCCGGATTTGCTCTTGCTCCCTTTTTAAATATAGCTATCACATCTGCTTTTCTCCAGTCATCTGGTAGAGACCCTGTGTTGAGTGAATCTTGAAAAATTAAATATAATGGTTTGGCTATTACAGAACCCAGTTCCCTCAATACCCGTGGATGTATTCCATCAGGACCCAGGGCTTTATTAACATTTATTAACATTTTTCCAATCTTTTTTTGATTACTTTCTGGGTTAACTAATTATTCGGCAAAGGTAGTGTAGCCCCATCCTAACCACTGGTACCTCCCTTGTGTATAATAAAGAAAATAACCTATTTAGCTCATCTGCCTTTTCCTGGTCACTCATTTTCAAACAGCCTGTGTCACATTGTAATGTTCCTATAGCTTCCTTACTCGCCTTCTTCCCATTATTATACTTAAAAAATATTTTCATGTGTGTATATATATATATATATATATATATATATATAGAGAGAGAGAGAGAGAGATGTCGCGAACAGTTCTCCCGCGGACTATTTGCAGCGATTTTGGCATGTTCGCGTTCGCAGCGGACGGCGAACATATGCGCTTTTCGGTTCGCCCCCTATATTTTATCATTGAGGAAACTTTGACCCTGCACCTCACAGTCAGCAGACACATTCCAGCCAAATAGCAGCATACACTCCCTTCCAGAGCCTTCCATCTGAAGGACAGCAACCCAAAAAGCCCTTTTCAGGGTTAGAACATCATTTATTTTATTTTATAATTTTTTTCTGTGTAATCTAATTGCATATGCCTGCCTGCCAGCGTGTGTGTGTGACAAGCTAACACCTAACAGCTTATATTGTGCTTAGTGAAATAAAACAACACTTTTTTGACTGTAATAGATTGAATAGCAATTACCTGCCTACAGGCGTGTGTGTGAGGCCTACAGCGCCTACTCTGCCAACTTTTGCCAGTGCACAACTTAGATTGCACGCGCAGTGCCCCAAATTTGAAGTGGGAGGACCGACCAAGCATCTTTTTCCATCTCCCGCTTCCAAAAATCCATACTATATACACGTCCCCTGATAGGTGATGTAACAGGTATCAAACTGATAGGAATAAATAGTACAACTTAATACACCACTCCTATCTGGTGGCACATTACATTGCATGTGCAGTGCCCCAAATTCGAAGTAGGAGGTCCGACCAAGCATCTTTTTCCATCTCCCTGTTCCAAAAATCAATGCCATATACACATCGCCTAATAGTGGACGTGACAGGGATTAAACCGATAGGAATAGTACTACTTAACAGTACACACCTTATAATAACGCAGACAGAGGCAACGCAGAGAGCGGAGTCTGAAGAAGAGAAGTCAGAGGCGGAAGGTGGCTTTGAGGAGGTGGAAGACCAAACACAGCAGGCGTCCCAGGGGGCTTGTTGTCACCTTTCGGGGACCCTTGGTGGCTGGGTGGAGGAAGAGACCTTCAATGACATCAGTGAGGACAAGGAACGGGACATGGCTAGCTTGTGCAAATGGGGAGTTTGCGGTTGTGCAAAAGGACTGTTTGCGGTTGTTTGCGGTGCATTAAACGGGGAGATTGGTCTGTTACTGTGAAGCGGGTGTAACCCTTACACTACCTGGTTGATACAACATCATGCCTGATGTTTTAAAGCATTTATGGCTTAAAACCAGACTCTGCATCAACTATGTAATTTTTCGTGGGAGTTTTGCCATGGATCCCCCTCCGGCATGCCACAGTCCAGGTGTTAGTTCCCTTGAAACAACTTTCCCATCACTATTGTGGCCAGAAAGAGTCCCTGTGGGTTTTGAAATTCACCTGCCCATTGAAGTCTATGGAGGTTCGCCGGGTTCGTCCGTTCTCGAACATTTGATGGAAGTTTGCGTCCGGCAAATTTGATGTTCGCGACATCACTATATATATATATATATATATATATATATATATATATATATATATATATATATATATATCACATATATAGTTGTGAGCGTACGAGTCGTTGCTCACGCTTGCGGGCTCGCGAAGCGAGGGACGCAGTTCGCCGCAAATGCGGGTCCTCGCGAAGCGAGGGCCCGCATTTGCGGTTGTGGAGGCTCAACGTCGGCTGTGTTAACACACACATACACACACACGACTTTTTTAACAGAATAAACCCAACCGCCCAGCCAACAAAAACCCAACAACGTCCCCGCAAATGCGGATCCTCGCGAAGCGAGGGTCCGCATTTGCGGTGGTGGGAGCATCCCAACATCGGCTGTGTTAACACACACATACACACACACACAACTTCATAACAAAAAAAAACTCAAAGTCGCCTCACACGCTTACACCCAGACACACAGACGCAAGACTTAACAAAAAAACAGTAAAAAAGGCCCTTCACACGCTTTTAACACACATACGCACGACTTAGAAACAAATACACTGCGTCGTACACGTAAAAGCTAACTGCGTATATCGCAAAAAAATACGGCAACATCGCAACAAAATACGGCCGCATCGGAAAAAAATACGGCCGCGAAAGACCCATTCCAACCGCCGCGCATCAAAACATCACAAACACAAGAAATAAACACAACAAACACATAAAAAGCTTACTTACAGCACGGGGGGGCATCCGGCACCTCCAAAAGTTCATTTACACGTCCATTTAAGTCAAAACAAAGAGTTTAAACGAACGAAAATCGGCTAAGCGAGAGAAAAAATGGCCGCCGAACAAAACGAAAACGAGGCTCCAGACGTAACTACACTACACTTACTCGCAATAATGAAACACATAGGGCCTCATTCTATTATCGGCCGTAAATCGGCCGTAAGGCTGCGATTCCTTGCGAGGGTTCAGTTAACTCGCGATTCTATTATACGGCCCGCAAGGATCTCCTTTTACGGCCGGCCGCATATCTTGGAACCGGCCGTAATCTGTGAAATATAAAACCGCAAAAATAAATTCAAGCCTGCACTGTACAGCTCTGTAAATGCTAGGGATCATATTGGGGGACATGAGGATTAAAAGGAACCCACTCTCAAGCTTGCACATCTGCCCAAACCCGAGTTCAAATTAACTGTTTATTTTCCGGCTGCGGCGTGGGCGTGTCTGAGGTGCTCCAAGCACTCTGGACTTTTTACATGGATATTTTACGGATATTAAAAATAAAATATTTTACGGATTTGAGTACAGGATAATTATGTGCTATTTTTTCTAACACCTAAAATCCCTTTATAGTCTTCTCAAAGTGCAGGATGGCTTTATTTGAGCTATTTTATGTGCTTAATTGGTGCTAGCGAGACCTTTTTCCTGCAAGTAACTGCGGCTCGCTTTTAGCCTTGCAGAGAGGTTTCCCGGAGCAATTGAATTGCAAATCTCTTGCGGCCGTTTTAGATCAAAGGCTTTCCTCCGGCGCGAGCGGCCGCAAGAGATAGCAAGGCACCGGCCGCAAGCCTGCCGGAATCCCCGGCCGTAAGGGAATAGAATAGCCGAATAGCTTGCGGCCGGTCCTTGCGGCCCCGCAACGGCTGCGGCCGATAATAGAATGAGGCCCATACTATGCGGAACGGATCACACTCATATTAAACACCATTTTAACCACTACTACGCACAAAATGGCGGATGGAACGCAAATTGTAAGCTGGAACGCAAATAGCGCATGCGTATTACGTTCTAACGGTCTAACTTTCCAGAATGTTCTACAAGTTGATAAATACTGTCTATTTGACAGAGAAAAATACATTTCTCCTCAGGTGATGAACAGAGTGACTTCGAAGATAACTGCTGCTAAAACTTGAGAAGATAATTCTTTCCTAATTTACTACTTTACATTGTGCAAATTACAACTGAGAGGTAAGCTATAATATATTACTTATTTTCAAGACAGGACATCAAAAAAAAAAATTAAACAAGACAAAGAGGTTTATGTATACTGACAAGTGACACGCACATATATGCGTATAATGTATATTGACAAGTGACACGCACATTTATGCGTATAATGTATAGTGACAAGTGACACGCACATTTATGCGTATAATGTATACTGACATGTGACACGCACATTTATGCGTATAATGTATACTGACAAGTGACACGCACATTTATGCGTATAATGTATACTGACAAGTGACACGCACATTTATGCGTATAATGTATACTGACATGTGACACGCACATTTATGCGTATAATGTATACTGACATGTGACACGCACATTTATGTGTATTGCCCCTGCAACAAACTAATTAAACAACTACATTTAAATTACATTAAAAAAAAATAAGTTGGAACTATTAAAATACTATTAAAATATGAGTCATGTATACTGATATGTGACACGCACATATATGTGTATCATCTATAGTCACATGTCACACACACATTTATGTATGTTGGCCAAAAATAAAAATAAGGCTAATTTAACAATTAAAATATGATTCATGTATACTGATATGTCACACTCACACAAAAAAATTACTTTCAACTATGGAAATGTGCTTCATGTATGTGACATATGTGTGTAGCACCCACCAAAAAATAATGTTAATTCAAATTAATTACAGAAGTATAATTCAATGAAATTAATTTACTGCAATTCAATAGATCACCTAAAACTCAATCTTTCTACTTTTTTAAATATTCAAACAGACTCTGCATCAACAGCGTCTCTCAACAATTTGCACTGTGCACTGTGAAGCACAATCCCTTTTAAAGAACACCAACAAAGAACAAGAGGTAAGATACAAAAATACTTTAAATGCTGAAAAGGCCATGGTTTGTTAAATACAAATAAAAAATTCTATAATTCACTATTTCACTTTATTTTTCAAACAGACACTACAAGAAGACCGGCGGATTAAGATTGGCAGGAGGGGACCCTCTGTCATTCCACACTTCAATCAAGGTAAAGTATTTAAGTATAAAAAAGAACCGAACCATGAGCCTTATTCAATTGTGAGTTGGCTAATTGAATAGGGCTTTATATAAGCACATAATAGGTCTTCACTAACTAAAAACTTCTGTCAAAAAATATTTTATGTGCTTATATAGAGCCCTATTCAATTGGTCAAAACGCAATTGATTCAGGACCTAAATATGTTTAATGGCCGAGGGCCTCATTCAAATGTGATTGTTTAACAATGTATAACCATTAGAAAAAACACTACATAAGTATAACAAAAGTGGTGCCCATCAAACAGGATTTACATTTACATTCTTATTTTAATGTTTAACAACCTATAAGCCTTAGAAAGAAGCCTAAATAAGCATACCAACATTGGTGCCCACCAAACAGGATTGTATGAAAACTCACACAAACACATAACAAACTACATTTACATTCTTATTTTATGTTTAACAACCTATTAGCATTACAAAACTACATTAATAAGCATACCAACAGTGGTGCGCATCAAACAGGATTGTATGAAAACTCACACAAACACATAGCAAACTACATTTAGATTCTTATTTAATGTTTAACAACCTATAAGCCTTAGAAAGAAGCCTAAATAAGCATACCAACATTGGTGCCCACCAAACAGGATTGTATGAAAACTCACACAAACACATAGCAAACTACATTTAGATTCTTATTTAATGTTTAACAACCTATAAGCCTTAGAAAGAAGCCTAAATAAGCATACCAACAGTGGTGCGCATCAAACAGGATTGTATGAAAACTCACACAAACACATAGCAAACTACATTTACATTCTTATTTTATGTTTAACAACCTATAAGCCTTAGAAAGAAGCCTAAATAAGTATACCAACAGTGGTGCGCACCAAACAGGATTGTATGAAAACTCACACAAACACATAGCAAACTACATTTACATTCTTATTTTATGTTTAACAACCTATAAGCCTTAGAAAGAAGCCTAAATAAGCATACCAACAGTGGTGCGCACCAAACAGGATTGAATGAAAACTCACACAAACACATAGCAAACTACATTTAGATTCTTATTTAATGTTTAACAACCTATAAGCCTTAGAAAGAAGCCTAAATAAGTATACCAACAGTGGTGCGCACCAAACAGGATTGTATGAAAACTCACACAAACACATAGCAAACTACATTTACATTCTTATTTTATGTTTAACAACCTATAAGCCTTAGAAAGAAGCCTAAATAAGCATACCAACAGTGGTGCGCACCAAACAGGATTGTATGAAAACTCACACAAACACATAGCAAACTACATTTAGATTCTTATTTAATGTTTAACAACCTATAAGCCTTAGAAAGAAGCCTAAATAAGTATACCAACAGTGGTGCGCACCAAACAGGATTGTATGAAAACTCACACAAACACATAGCAAACTACATTTACATTCTTATTTTATGTTTAACAACCTATAAGCCTTAGAAAGAAGCCTAAATAAGCATACCAACAGTGGTGTGCACCAAACAGGATTGTATGAAAACTCACACAAACACATAGCAAACTACATTTAGATTCTTATTTAATGTTGAACAACCTATAAGCCTTACAAAGAAGCCTAAATAAGCATACCAACAGTGGTGCGCACCAAACAGGATTGTATGAAAACTCACACAAACACATAGCAAACTACATTTACATTCTTATTTTATGTTTAACAACCTATAAGCCTTACAAAGAAGCCTAAATAAGCATACCAACAGTGGTGCGCACCAAACAGGATTGTATGAAAACTCACACAAACACATAGCAAACTACATTTACATTCTTATTTTATGTTTAACAACCTATAAGCCTTAGAAAGAAGCCTAAATAAGCATACCAACAGTGCTGCGCACCAAACAGGATAGTATGAAAACTCACACAAACACATACCAAAGTACATTTACATACTTATTTTATGTTTAACAATCTATAAGCCTTAGAAAAAGGCCTAAATAAGCATACCAAAAGTGGTGGACACCAAACGGGATTGTAGAAAAACAAAGAAATAATGTCATTTTTTAGTTCATACAAATACATTAAAATAATATTACATTTTCATTTTTATTTTATATCAGATACTGCGTCAAGAACATCGGAACAGGAGTTTCAACTGAGGACCACACCAGCGGACGAGGACTTTCAACAGAGGACCAGACCATTGGACGAGGACTTTCAACAGAGGACTACACCATCGGACGAGGACTTTCAACAGAGGACCAGACGATTGGACGAGGACTTTCAACACAGGACCAGACCATCAGACGAAGGCTTTCAACACAGGACGAACAAAGATTCTGCTTCAAATCAAACTTCAACCAAGGTACAGTATAACAAGTAAAAAAAGAGAAAAATTAATTAATATTCTTCTTTAATGTTTAACCACCTATAAGCCTTAGAAAATAGCCTACAGAAGCATACCAAAATTGTGGCGCACCAAAAAGGATTGTAGAAAAACACAGAAATAATGCAATTTTTTCTTTAATACAAAGACATTCAAATAACATAACATTTTCATTTTTATTTTATAACAGATACTGCATCAAGAACATCGGAACAGGAGTTGGAACTGAGGACCACACCAGAGGACGAGGACTTTCAACAGAGGACTACACCATCGGACGAGGACTTCCAACACAGGACCAGACCATCGGACGAAGGCTTTCAACACAGCACCAACAAAGAATTTTGCTTGAAATCAAACTTCAACCAAGGTACAGTATAAAAAGTAATATCTATCATCTATCTCTTATTTGTCTTTTAGGGCCAATAATCTTTAACAATAAATACAAACTTCAATGTAAACTTAAAAAATAAATTGGCATAGTCCAAAAAAGTCTAAAAACACAGAATCTATGCAATTTGTCATTGTAACATTCCAGTCCTAAACCCTAATTTAATTGCCATTTGACAAATTGAATAGTGCTGTAAATAAGGACATAACATCTTTTTTAAAATACCTTTTTAGTTACTGAAACACTTGCTTTTGGATACATGTTTAATAAATAAAAATGTCTTTAAATAATTATCTCATGCCCTTATTTAGACTTTTATTCAATTGAACGCATTGAAATTGATTAACTATAAAATGTTAACACACTATTGATAACTATATGTCATGAAAAACAACTTAACATCTCAAAATAAACTAATGGTACATTATTTTATTTTTACAGATTAACATGGCTGATAATGAGAGTAAACAAGAAAAGAAAAGACGCCAAGCTAGAGAACGACGACAGAGAGCAGACAGCCAGCAGACACCGGAGAAGAAGGAAATTCGACGAGAAAAAGAACGCAAAAGAATTGCAAGCAAAAGACTGTCACTTGCAGAAATTAAAGATATGTCAAAAAAAACTACAAAGAAAATAAAGCATTTACAACCTGTTGCTCAAACATCAGATGACATTTTGCCAGAAAAAAGACAAGAGATACCAAAAAAAGCAACAAAGAAAACAAAGCATTTAGAACCGTTTCATGAAACATTATATGACATTTCACCTGATGAATATGAAAGGCAAAATCCTATATGCTTTGCAAATTGTCCTCTACTCAAGTCTTTAGCAGTAGAGGTTCATAGTTGTGGGGACATGACTACTCAATGTCAGTTTTGTGAGGCTTATTATTTTAAACAGGAGAGACCCAGAGATGGACAATTTATTAGTTGTTGTCAAAAAGGCAAGTTCAAACTTCCAGAAAGGAAAGAATTTCCAATTTATTTACAAAATATTATGACTGAACCTACTTTTCCAAACTACAAAAATTTTAAGACAAACATAAGATCCTACAATAGTGCCATATCCTTTGCATCCATGGGGGCAACATTAGCTGCTAATGTACCAGGACATGGTCCTTACTGTTTTAAAGTCCAAGGACAAATTTATCATCGCACTTCCCATTTACATCCAGAGGAAGGAAATAAAAGAAAATTCGCTCAACTATATGTCCTAGATACAATGGAAGCTGTTGACCAACGTATGCAGATGGAAGAAAATAAAAAATGCTTACCCACTGTTTTCATAGAGCTAAATAACATTATGGACAACAATCCCTACAGTAAAGCTTATAAAAAATTGGCAGAAGTAGAAAATGAACAACTACTTCATTCACAAACACATCAATTACCAATGCCGAAGGTTAATATGGTGCTTAAAAGAGACAGACATACTGATAAACGTCGTTATAACTTGCCAACAACAAATGAGGTTGCAATGGTGTTTCACAATGATGAAGGAGAACCACCATTTCAAAGAGACATTCGAATATATCCTAGAAATGAGGACCAACCGTTTATTAATATGAGTATCTTAAGTCCAAATTTAGATCCAATGACATATCCCATCTTTTTCCCACACGGAGAAGCAGGTTGGCAACCAAAATTAACTCTTCCCAGTTACCCAAATGCTAAAGCCAGAATCCGAAATAATGTTTCTATGCTTGAATTTAAAGTAGCTCAAATTGCCATTCGCAATGTATTTAATCCAATTTTATGTGGTGGGAAACTAACACAACAATGGATTATTGATTCATATTTGCAAGTTGAGGCAAATAATTTAAACTTTATCAAATATCAACAAGATAAACTCCGTGTAGAACAATATTCTGGACTCATGGACTATGTTGCTGACGTGGCTACAAGCAGAGACATGACAGCTGGCAAAGCCATCATTTTACCATCTTCCTTTCAAGGATCTCCTCGGAATATGAGAGAAAGATACAATGATGCTATGGCTATTGTGACAAAATTTGGCAAACCCGATTTATTTGTGACATTTACATGTAATCCACAATGGCCAGAAATTACACTAAATCTACTTCTTGGACAAACTGCTTCAGATCGACCAGATTTAGTAGCCAGAGTTTTTAAGATTAAATTAAATGAATTAATACGTGACTTCACTATAAATCAGTTATTTGGCAAATGTCTTGCTTATGTATATACCATTGAATTTCAAAAAAGAGGCCTTCCACATGCACATCTTCTAATAATACTTCAAGAAAAAGATAAATTAGATACTTCAGACAAAGTGGATGCAGTCATTGTTGCTGAACTACCAGATCCAGAACTATATGGTAGACTATATGAGATTGTTACTCATCGCATGATTCATGGACCCTGTGGTGACCTTAATCCACAATCACCATGTATGGAAAATAATAAATGTTCCAAAGAATTTCCCAAAGATTATAGAGACAAAACCTATGCCAATTGTGATGGATATCCACTTTATAAAAGAAGAGAAGGAGATAGTGCCATTATTCGTGGGAAAAAAGTGGACAATAGATATGTAGTACCCTACAATCCACATTTACTCATGAAGTACAACGCCCACATCAACGTAGAAGCCTGCACTTCCATCAAATCCATTAAATATGTCTACAAATATATTTACAAAGGTTACGATGCAGCTACTGTAGTCGTCAAAAGTGCAGACAACCCTGAAAGTAGTGAGTTAGTACATGATGAACTTGCATCTCATGTAGATGCTCGCTATGTCAGTGCGCCAGAAGCTATGTGGCGGCTTTTAAAATTTGAAATGCATGATAGATCACATGCAGTATATAGGTTAGCAGTACATTTGCCACAACGACATTTAGTCTATTTCCATGCTGGAAATGAAATGAATGCATTGGCCCAAAGTGAAGATCGTCACACTACACTAACTGCATGGTTTGCATTAAATTCCACTGATGCTGAAGCAACACAATACTTATATATTGAAATTCCATATCACTATGTTTTTGTGAATGGATTATGGAGACCAAGAAAAACCAGAGGCAATAAAATTATTCCAAGAATTTACACAGTCAGTCCAAGAGATGTTGAACGTTTTTGCTTACGGATATTACTTTTAAATGTTCCTGGAGCACAAAGTTTTGAACAATTAAGAACTGTTAATGACATTGTATATGAATCCTTCCATTTAGCTGCAAGACATAGAAACTTACTCGCTGATGATACAGAGTGGGAAAGATGCTTAGAAGAAGCAGCACAATGTCAAATGCCACGACAGATGAGAGAACAATTTGCTTTTATTTGTATCTTCTCAAATGCTCCAAATGCATTAGCTTTGTGGGAGACTTTTAAAAGTAATATGGCTGAAGACTTTATGCGACGATACAATGAACCCATTGCACACTTAAAAGCGTTAATGGAAATCCAAGAAGTCTTTTTAACTCATGGATTAAGTTGTGCAAGTTTTAATTTGCCTGATCCAGGTCTTATAGATGACATTAACTTTGAAGACTATGACATTCAACTACAAGCAGAAAGAACAGAAGAAAGACTTGCAACTTTAAATACACTACAATTGCAAGCATTTCATGCCATTAAAAATGCTATAGATGATGACATGGTGACAGAGCGTTATTTCTATCTTGATGGACCTGGCGGATCAGGAAAAACATATTTGTACAATTTATTAATGAGTTCAGTACGAGCACAAGGAAAAATAGCAATGGCGTTTGCCACTACTGGAATTGCTGCACTTTTATTAGAAGGTGGAAGAACTGTTCATAGTGGATTTAAACTGCCAGTGCCTATTTTAGAAAATTCTGTGTCAGATATTCGCATGACATCCTTACAAGCAAAGAAATTGAAGAAATGTAAATTAATTATAATAGATGAGGCCACAATGATGTCATGCTATGCCCTCCAATGTATTGACCGTTTGCTTCGTGAAGTCATGGATAATATTTTTCCATTTGGTGGAAAGGTAATGTTGTTGGGTGGCGATTTTAGACAAACATTACCTGTTGTTGTACATGGAAATCGAACTGACATTATCGAAACATGTATAAAGTCAAGTACAGTATGGAAACATTTTACCCATCTTCAACTGCAACAAAATATGAGATCAGAAGGCCAAACTGATTTCAATGATTGGCTTATTAAAATTGGAGAAGGCAGAACAGAAAAAATACTAAATTTACCTGACGACACTGTAGAGATCCCACCTCATATGATTTGTCAACAAGATATTATATCGGCTATATTTGAAGGGAGCATAAATAACGAAGAATATTCCGAGCTTGCCAACCAAGTCATACTGACGTGTAAAAATAAAGATGCATTAATCCTCAATAATAAAATCTTAAAAAAAATTTATGCACCACAAAGAAATTATCACAGTGCTGATTCTGTACTTGCTGATGACAATGAAAGTCAGGCTAACTTTTCCACTGAATTCATAAACTCTTTAACTCCTTCTGGAATGCCACCACATATTTTGCAGCTAAAGAAAGGTGCAATTATCATGTTACTGCGAAATATGAATCCCAAAAAAGGCCTATGCAATGGCACAAGATTAATTGTTCAACAATTAAAGGACCATTTTATAGATGCTGAAATTTTAACTGGGACCCATAGAGGAGAGAGAGTTTTCATACCAAGAATAGATTTAGCACCAAGTGAAAGTAGTCTCCCTTTTATACTTCAAAGAAGACAATTTCCCATTATTATGGCATTTGCCATGACCATTAATAAATCACAAGGTCAAACTTTCAAATCTGTGGGTATTTTCTTGGAAGAACCAGTTTTTGCACATGGTCAATTGTACGTTGCGTTGTCAAGGTGCAAAAATCCACAGGCAATTAAAGTTTACATTGAAAACAATGAAAGTCAAGGTGATTTATTAGAAGATGGACGTATTTTTACTAAAAACATTGTCTACTATGAAGTACTATAACTTTGAAGGATACTAATTAAAGGTGCCAAGATTTTTTAAAAGCATTGCAAAATACATAACAATTGGTTGTTTAATTCAGTCATAATTAATGGAAGTCATGTTTATGAATGATTCGCCTCACAAAATACTTGCCTTGCATTGTTAGTAAAAATTATGTTAAAATGTTAAGTCACTATGTTAATGTTTCTAATGTTACAAGTTTAAAAAATATATTTTGAAGTTATTTCATTCAACATATTACAAAGTGGATGTTAAGAGGTCAAGCACCTTTTAAGTCACAATGTAAATATTGTCTGTTATCTTAAGATTACTACCTACATTAATGTTTATCGCCAATTTATGTGCTCAGTAATAAATTAGTTTAATTACGTACGTTTTAAGAAGAGTTTGACTGTATGCCTTCCTCTACATTCAATGTATATTCAAGTTAACAATTATTGTGATAGAAATTGAATTTTAATACTGATTAATTTAAATGTCAATTGTTTTTACATTCAAATGTTAATACTTTTAATAAAAAATTACTTTACAAAATGTATTCACTATGTTCCTGTTTATAATGTTCAAAATTATACCAATGTTTTGTCAACTTCTAAACTTACATAAAAAATAAAGTTCAAGTTTAAAAATATATACTTTGATGGTTATTGCTTACATATATTTTAAACTTCATGTTAAAATTTGCAACGTTTAAAAAAGGCTTTTTACTTTTGGCTTTCCTATTCATTCAATGTATATTCAAGTTAACAATTCTTCAGATACTAATTACATTTTAAAAAACCATTACATCAACATTTTACAAAAATACACGTTCATATTAAAATACTTACAAGTGTCAAAAATATATGTTAATAACTAAACAACTTGACAAACATATACATAACATTGCCGTCATTTTTTGACGGGCAAGTCGCTAGTATATATATATATGTGTGTGGTTTCTACATTATTGCTGAGAAAAAAACACTAAATTACCAAGAAGACATTTTTGAATATCAAAGTAACTGTAACTTATTTTTATTTTCACATTGGTTCTTGGTGCTTCTGTTGAATTTGTTTATGTTTGCTATACATATATTAGATAATGATATTGAAATCTAAAACAATATTTGATGTTCTTTGTAGGAAGAGAATTAATGGGCCTGTCAAACAAAAGCTTGAACAGAAATGCTGATTTTCGTAACCAATAAATCAAGCTTGCTCTGAGACCACAGCTTACGCTATATCTTTCAGCGGCCTTTCACCGCCATCTTGGATGGTTCTTTTTCTCATTAAATAGTGTTCTGGAGTTATAGCTACATTCTGAGGTCGCCATATATGCTCCTGCTGCTGTGCTCTGCTCTCTTGATAATCAACATCAGTGAAGGAAAATAAATCATGACCCTACAATGCACCATTGCCATCATCAGCATGGCTTTTCCAAACTTCAGTCAACAGATTTTACAAAGAAACCAGATGTTAAAAAGTTTGTTAATCCTATAACTAAATCTTAGATGTAGACCATCAGGCAGATCTTGTAAATACTAAAGGACCACCATAGATCCCCCGTTATAAAGCTTCTAACACCATACAGTAAGTGAAGATAAACTTTTACTGAGCCTCCATTTAAATTTACAATTTTAATTTGTTGTCTTTTCAACCTGTTTAATGGAAATTTCATCAGTCTACAAGTTTCCTACCATGTTGTACCTTTCTTCTGCAATCAGCAGAAATGTACCCAATATATAAAGCTGTGGGCTATGTAAGCCTTCATTGTTGAGTTGTACCATGCATTACACATAAGTCCTGAACACCACCTACCTTGTCAACAGCTCTAATGATGATATTATTATACCAAAGGTCCACTGGCCTTGGATTCAAAGGTGTTCATATTATGCACTGAGGTCTGTGAGGTCCCCAAAGATTGTGAACACATCTAATCAAAGTCTTAACAGATCTTTTACATTAAATGTAAAGATTAAAACAGTTTTGCAATGTATGGTGGTTAAAAGGTAGTGTTATAATCTTTAAACATGTGTCACATGGGAAATACACTGTAATTCAGTGGAAAATAAGTTCTGGCAGGGACATAACTCACTTGCCTGATTGCCCAAGTACTTTCACGAACCAACTGGTGCCTCAGGGTTTAAACTCTGGCATATTCCCAATATATACAGATAATGTAATTGAATTGCTAATTTTGGATTAAAAAAAAGAAATACATATTTATTAAAGGAAGTAATCAACCCTCAGTTGAATAACTTTTTGATAAAATATGTTTTTGCAAGATTATACAATGATAATATTTACAAAATGGTTAAACTGGCTTAATCGAAGTTAAAAATGGGATGAACTTGGTTTGAAAAATGGCCCCAATAGAAAATATAAGAAGTGGAGATATTTAACTCAATTATTCCTACCCTGATGTGTCATTTTTCCCAGATTTAGGGCCCTGTTAAATTGTCAAAATCGCAATTACTGAAGCCGTAATGTAGCCCGCAAAACGTTTTTGATAATCAATTGGCCTCCTCTATCTACCTGCAATCTATTTGGAAGCTACAGGCTGAAAATTCCTGTGGTTGTCAAAATCATAACTCCGACCAATCTAAGCCTTTGATCTTTCAAGCCCACAAATGTTACAATCGCTAAAATCGCTATTTCATTGCAACAATTCCACAAGCCTGCAATTGCAGTCAAACCCCTAAATGGCAAATGGAGCAAAAAATTCTACGAGTTCCTAGAGAGGACTTGCAAGTAAGTTAAACACCTGATCGTAGCACTATAAATTCAAATATACACACACTCCTGTACCTTAAAATACGGAGAAAGCGATGAAAGCAATTAGAATTACACAGTCTCAAGCTCGCAAATCTGCAATAAAAAAATATTTGTTTTACGTTTAATTTCAGTGTTATGTCTTTCTCGTTAATCATGGAGTTAATACATATCAAGCCACCCACATGGACTAGAACAGTTTCTTCATTAATCTTTATTGATTTTTAAATCGCTGGATTGTGAGTTTGATCGCATATCAGACATTTTAACACTAATTGATTGATATTTCAACACCATGTTTTACTGATGTCATGCCAGTCTCATTTATTGCCTATTTCTAAATAGTTACTTAAGGGCTTGCTTAATTGATCATGATCATATACAGAATTTAATAGTGCCCTTAGTCTAAAAAATTATAGATTATATTTTGTAATTTTTCAATAATTCCGCTTCTCTGTCCCACCAGTGATTTTTAGCCTTGTGATAGGAGTTTCTCACATCAATTAATTTGCAGTAAAAATTATTATGTATTTTTTTGAGGACTAAAGAAAAATGTTAATACTGAATGTCCCCATCAAGGGCAAAAACATTATACATACACTTGTTCTGGTGATGTATAATAGCATTCAAGGCTTAGCTTGTGTCCTTGTGATACAATGAAATATGTTTTACTTAGGTAGAATCTTTTAGTACATCTTTGGAATTTAAGCTGGGTTTGTATATATTTATGGAAACTTTTATTGCAAAAACTTCACATAAAACTGTCAAAACCGCTAGGCCATAAATGAATCATGGCCAGAATACTGTCATCATGTCAGCTCTTGGCAGTACAGTTAGCATATTGTACTCAGTATGTGGCCACGGCTCTGTGATCTTCTTCATGTCATTGTATCATGTAACCTTTTTCATGAGAGCTTTTTGTTAGGTTGCTTTGAGTTTATAAAACATACTAAATAGCTTGGGGGCAAAAACGTACGTCACATTCATGTAGCAACAAAGTCTTAGTGTTTGAGACGTGAAGTAATGCAACAAAACAAATAATCTGAGGAGGGATTGTTATTTGAGTAGATGTATATGACAGGTTACTTAGCTGATACATATTGTAATGGAAGAGCTCTGAAGACTTGATCTGTCCCAAAATGAAAATCAAGAATCTGTTTGACGAAATTAAGAAATTGAAGGTATGTAGGTCAAGGATCTTGGAAATTCTGGCAATACATTTTATAAATTTAAAGTTTTAAATGGAAAGTAGTAATGAAACAGACCCGTAGTTAAAAGTTGAGCACACTTAGCAAAGTAGTTGATTTTTTTCAAAGTGCAACTCTGTATTGTTTATTCAAAAAGCAAGAATTATGACATTCTGTACTACAACAGGTTTATATATACAGTATATATATCAGTGGCGTCTGGTGACTTTTCAAGTTGGTGGGGCGGAAGGCAAAGACCTGGCCCCTCCCCTTATATTGACCCCGCCCCAAAGTAGAAACTCCTCCCCTTAACAACATGTTACCTCTGTAGGCCCTGCCCACTGACACATATTCCACCCACTTACTTGTTTGTTTTTTTTCCTTTCACTTTACGTACGTATTATCTTGATGAGGGTGAGGTGGTGCTGGTTCTGCTCACTATTCTTATGGTGGGAAGTGCTGGCATTTTCTGGATGACATGCAATAATTAAATAGAATACATATAAAACAAGTTAGATCAGGATGTAAAGCTTTGGCATCTCATAGAAATACCTCATAGAAATTATCCCATAGAGAGACAGGGATTGAGAGAGAGGGATGGAGAAAGATCGGGGGATAGCGACAGGGATAGATAAACAAGCAGTAAAGAATAATTCAGCATAAAAGACAGGATTTCTAAGAGAGGACCCTGTTGGTGGAAAAAATGTAAGGCATACAAATAAGGGGACACCAGAGGAGGAGATTGATAGATTAGGTTATTGAAGCAATGACCATGAACTCGAGGAAGCTCAGAGGGTAGTAGCAGACAGATGTGCCTGATGTGCTGTGGTCCATAGGGTCACAGAGAGACGGACATGACTGAAAAAAAACAAAAGTAATGGGGGAAACCTTACTATATTTGAATACATTTTTACACTTTAACACTACATGGTCTAAATGCTCCTACAGGTAGACTGTTTGAAGTAAAACCTAAAAAGCAGACATTAAGTTATTTTACTTGACAATACAAGAACTAAAACTAAAGTAAAAACCACCCAACCTCTTGTACCATAATCCATCGTCTTAAACTGGCTACAAGCCCTGTGTATCATTTGAATTAAATAAAATCAGTTGTTCCTTGTTATACTAAACTGTACTAAAACTGTTTATTGCAAGCGCAACAAGTACATATAATGTATATTCTATATGATATATGTGTCATGAGGTTGCAAGTTAATTTGAGCCATATTTGCAATTTTTCACGATCGAAAATCGCCTAAGCAAGAGAAAAAATGGCTGCCGAAAAAATGCAACAATTTTCAAGTATATATATGTATGTATGTGTATATATATATATATATATATATATATATATATATATATGTGGGTCTGTGTCATGTGTATATATATGTGTGTATATAGTTGTCAGCAGTGCGTGTTGTTGCTAACACTTGTGGGCTCGCGTAACTCCTTGCGCTGGTGGAGATGAGCTCTGTATGCGCTCATCCCTACGATCCCTACCACTTTCGGACCTCAAATGCGGACCCTCTCAAAGCGAGGGGGCGCATTTGGAGGCTCTACGGACTTACACATAAAAAAAAAAAAGAACCGCGGCACTTACAACGGAAAATGTACGGATGTACCATAAAAAAATAAGAGACGCGTGAAAAAAAAACATTACGACTTTGCAAAAATACGACCTTGACGGCCGAACCGCGCGAATCTGAAAACATTTTATTACATAAAAACCTTCCCCACAGCAAGGGGGGGGGGGGCACCCAGATCCTCTGCAAGTGACGTTACACCTCAATTTAAGTCCAAATTCACGAGTTTAGACACACGAAAATCCCCTAAGCAACAGAAAAAATGGCAGCCGAAAAAAACAAAAATAAAGGCTACAGGACACTAAAGACGCAAAACACCACCAAGTGCATACGGATTTTCAAAAAACCTGTACGAGGTACAAGATACACTCTTAGCAAGGACGCTAAATCATACACACCCGCATACCACATACACATTAGCTGCCATTTCCCAACACTAACTTACAGAATGCGGAAGTACACACCTACCCCTCGCGCACGCAGCCTATTTAAACTACACACTGCACAAATTGCTGACACTTACACCTCAGGTCCACAACACTGCAAACCTACATTGTATGCTGCAGGAACATCAACACAGATTGTCAGCTCTTCAGCACAATGCTTCCTGCATATATTACTTCCAAATAGGTAAAGAAATTAATTTATTAATGTATTAATTATTTTATTAGCATACACAAACAAATATAGAAAAAAAAAACAAAAAAACAATCTCACAATAAACAAAAAAAATACTACAGCCTCGCAATAAGCACCAAAGGCGCTCAGCGAGAGGCTCGCAATGAGTGCCGAAGGATCTCGGACCACCAACAAAATGAATGTCTCGACAAAACAGCATTACCTGCCTTACAATTTTATTGCCGTTATTTTTTGACGGGCAATTCGCTAGTATATATATATATATATATATATATATATATACCATGTACACGTATACATTTAAATATGCATCTATACATGTATATATATTGTGGTGAAGTGCCACCAGAGGGCAGAAGAGAGCTCTTCAAGACTTTTCCCCAGGAATGAGAGAGTTAACAACCTGCTCAAAAGGCAGGGGTGTGGCTGCAATCAGGACCAGCGGTCGCTGTCTCCAGGGGGGAAGCTGTTTGACAGTGCTGGAGCGTGGAAGTGTGCAGGACCGAAGTCAGAGGCTGCACTGAAAGCTAATGGAACAAAGCCAGAAGCTTTTAAGAGAAGGTACGCAGATGAGAGGAACAGAAAGTCCCTCAAGGTGATGACCGCAGGAGGGATCTGCTTTGGAAAGAGAGACCGGAGATACAGAGCCTAAGAGAGGTGAGAGGAAAAGACACCTCTGCTACCGTTGTATGGACTGTATGTTTGCACGCCTACATAAGACAGTAAGGGAAACTATAGTTCAGTTATGCAGGGCTTCAATGAGAAGCTAGGACTTATTTTCTGTTTGGTTTTATTTTCTGTTGTATGCTGACAAATAAACAGCCCCAATCTACTAAACATTTAAAAGGCTCCAGAGTACTCCATTGTGGTGCTGGAAAACAAGGCACGGATCCTGAGAGTGGCAGTGAATCTGTCACATCTATGGTGGCAGTGGTGGGATAGTAAATTGTCTGTGTATAAGAAGACAGCCCACAGTACAGGATAATAATGGAGGAACTATTGAAAGCCCTGTTAGACGCCACTACATGCCAAAAAGGGGGGGGAGCTTGTCAGCAAGAAAGTCAGCTGAAAGGCCTGAAAGAAATTGCAGAAGACAGAGCCCTTGCTGCAAATGATGCTCGACTAAGAGGTGCTGCTGCATGTCTGAGAGAGGCCACAGAGAAATGGCAGAGACAAGCAGAAGAGGACCTAATCCGCATGCGTGAGGCCACAGAGAAATGGCAGATACAAGTGGAAATAGACAGAGTCCACATGAGAGAATCATTGGAGGCACAGAAAGTGCCGCTGCAGAAACTGAGGTCTTTTTTTGACAGACCGGCTTATTGCTATCCAACGAACATGCTTGTCTGCCCAAGTTTAAAATGCAGTTTCCCTGTTAAGGGAAGGCAAATCAAACCTGATGAAGAAAGAAGTCAGGAGTTAGAGACCTGGTGGATAGCAGAGCGAGTGCAACAAACCACCAAGAAAGCGTCAAAAAAGACTGCAGAGCAGGCGAGAGAGACTGCAGAGCAGGCGAGAGAGATGGCAGGAGCCGCTGCAAGCGAGACGGCAGGAGCCGCTGCAAGCGAGACGGCAGGAGCCGCTGCAAGCGAGACGGCAGGAGCCGCTGCAAGCGAGACGAGTGAGACGGCAGGAGTCGCTGGTGAGACGGCAGGAGTCGCTGGTGAGACGGCAGGAGCAGCTGCAAGTGAGACGGCTGAGAGCGCCGCAGAGAGCGCCACTGTGAGGCTGGGAGCGCCGCAGAGAGCGCCACTGTGACGGCTGGGAGCGCCGCAGAGAGCGCCACTGTGAATGCTGGGAGCGCCGCAGCAAGCGCCACTGTGACGGCTGGGAGCGCCGCAGAGAGCGCCACTGTGACGGCTGGGAGCGCCGCAGCGAGCGCCACTGTGACGGCTGGGAGCGCCGCAGCGAGCGCCACTGTGACGGCTGGGAGCGCAGCAGAGAGCGCCACTGTGACGGCTGAGAGCGCAGCAGAGAGCGCCACTGTGACGGCTGAGAGCGCAGCAGAGAGCACAAGTGAGATTGCTGAGAGAGCAAAAGAGACCGATGATGCTGATAAAGTCATTGGGGAAGAAGGGAACCCAAACAGATGCGGAAATCTTGTGGACAAGAGCGAGGAGAAGGCCTCCATAAGAGACCTGGACAGACACAGCCACCTGTCCTTGGTGAATACTCCTGAGCGGGAGAGTACTAGAGAAAGAAAGTGCCTGACAAAGATCTCTGACCTAGAGAAAGGGGAGACCAAGTGGAAGAATATGGCCAGTGTTCTTAGAAAGGAAGAATGTCATAAAAATGATAAAGAAACTGGAAATCTTTCCAAAATAAAAGATAAGGAAGAAAAGAGTCTGGAGATTGAGATGGAGAAAGACAAACCACTGTCTCTGAGAGAACATATGAAGCAGGGCATGGAGGTGTGTCCTTCTGAAACTATTAAGTGTCCCGAGAGCGTTCTGTCTCAGTTTGCCATAGAACAAAGTGCTATGGATAAAGAGAAGCAAGACGGGAAACAAGTAAAGCAAGGAGTACAGTTGAACTCTATCCCAGTGGGTTTCAAAAAGCCGGAAGTAGAAGACAGGCAAGTTGCTACTGAAATTAAGGGGATCAGGATGATGCCAGGTTATATTCCTGAATGGAGAAGGAAGCCTGTGTTTGAGGACAGCAGAGTGTCCTATAGGAAGAAGACATCGATGTCTAATTGGGAGCAGTGGAAGAGTCCCCCCAAGTACAAGATGAATGAGAGAATTATGCAGAAGCGGCTGCACAGTGGCGAACAGGTGAAACGAGACCTCCCCACTGACTTTATATCCCAGAGGGAAGCAGCTGCAATAGAAAAGGAGCTCCTGTTCCATACTCCAGAAAAGCAGAGGGTGAGCACACTCCCTGATATTGAGGCACAGTTGAAGCAGAGTGGAGTTGAGACTAAGTCCGATCTTCAGGAACTGTGTGCACAAGATGCTACATTGAATGCAGAGCGATACTTGCAGAAAGCTCATATGCGAGGCATGGCTAAGGAGCTTGTACAAGAAAGACAGAATGGTGAAGAAAACACGGCTGAGCAGACAAAGATATTCGGGGAGGACCTGATAGAAGAGTCAGAGGAGATTCCTGAATTGAACATACAGCAAAACATCCAGTACAGGCAGAGTGAACTGGATTTGCAACAAACTAATGAGGAGAAACTGCGGCTGAAGGAAGCCAAAGACGATGAAAAGCTGGAAGCCTTGGAGGCAAAGCAAGTGGACAAGCCACTGAAAGAAGATATAATACGGATTGTAGCGGAACCCATCACTGTTTTAAACTGTTTTATGATTATTATGGTTAAAATATGATCCTACTATATATATATTGGTTGATGTTCTACAGAATATATTGGCTCAGAATATTAGCCAGACTTTTGCAGACCTAGGCTAATAGATAATCCTGTTACAGAGATTCAAGAGATAAGAAAGTTGTAAAGGATCCTTGCATTTTCCAAAGTGTTTTCATTCTCTGATAAGAACAAAGAAGAATGATCTAATTAATGTCTGATTGTATCCAAGTTGCCAGGGAGGTGTGACTCACCTATTGTCCTATATGTGTATTGTATGGGGGATATGTGCAATGTCTGTGTGTTATGTGTAAAAACATACTTTTACTAACTTTTGAACCCCTGGTCTGATTCATGCCATTTTTGTATATGTTGTTCCCCTGGGTGAGAGATATTGAATGGTGCGGGACTTAAAGGTGTACCCCCTGTATTTGGGGTACATCCAGAATGTGGTTAAAATTGTGTCTGTTTTAATTGTGTTACCTGTTATCTGAGGGTAGGAGACGTGGGGGTTGAACCATGTATATAATTGGCTGTTGTGATAATTATGTGGGTGTAGCCCTTCAGAGGGCACCATTGCATAAAAGGAGATTCCCTGTCATTAAAAGATAGTTCTTCTTGACCCTTCAAAACGTAGCCTCGTCTCGTTATTTGAGGGGATCGCTATCATACTGGGGATTGCTATGCTTCTGCATACTCCCTTGAGCTGTAACTACTGAACGCTTGTTCCTGATGTACTATCCTTGGAGTCTGTGATGGTTTTGGTGTCCGGTGCGGTGCTTGTAGGCCTCGACGCAAGCTAGGACGCATCCATCAACGGAGGTACCCGGTCCGGGTGCCAATAGAACCGTTACACGGATGAAGGCTGAGGATGCCGGAAATAAAAGTGTTTTCCAGGAATCTAGGATTCAAGAGGCCACTAAGAAGTGTACTGGCCTATCTGCTGAGTGTCAGCCTGGAGTTGGTGAACAGCTGGAGATATTCCAGCAAAACCCAACAACTGGGCGATCCTTCCTGGCAGAGGTAGAGAGTTGCAGACCTTACAGGACTGAAAGCACAGTGGTAACGAGTAGTCCTGCTGTGAACCGCAAGAAAGAGGAGGTGCGGACCCAGGCACAAGAAGCAGCCCTGAGAGAGGACATGCTTGTGGAGCCTCTTAAGGATGCTGTACCAGAAAAGAATAAGATGATGGGTCTAAAAGAAAAGGTGCATCTGATGAAAGACAAGGTCACAGAAACCTGTGATGTACCCCCAGGGAAGCGACTGTATGGAGAAACATACTCTCATACCAAAGTACAAGAAGTACTTTTCAAGGGTCCCTGGGGCAGGACACTCGGAGAGATGGGCGGGCCGGTGTCCTACCCTCAAAGTTTAAGTGACAGCAGGCCGAACGGCAAAGAAAGCAGAAAATATGAAGTGAAAGGAAGAGCGGGAAAAAGAATTGTCTCTTCACCCAGAAAGAAAACACGGTTCCAAGGAAAGACAAAGGAATTTGAAAGCAGTGATGAAGAAGGTAAGCTGCGAAATGGAAATGATGATGATGATGATCCTAACGAAAGAGTATTGGAGACCCTACAGAAAGGTCTGAAGGGAGCCCAACAAGCTCAAGCGGTCACGGAGGTTGACCAAGAGTTGTACAGATCGACCAAAGAGAACCAGCTGCTATCTGAGCCAGACACAAGTACCCAAATGGGTGAGTTGAAAGCGCAAATGAAGAAAGTGGAAAAGTGTGCAAGGTGGAAAGCAGCCAAAATTCCTACAATGGAGAATACCATCAGCGATGGAAGACCAGAGGTGTCACAGATGTCGCAGAGTGAAGTTAGGGATGCCAAGATACAAGTTGAGGCTCCGAAGATTCACGGAGCGATAGTGAACCAAGAGGTCACGATCACTAGCAGATCGCAGGAGGTACCAAAGAGAACACTGATGATACAGAGGATGCGTTGGATTGCGGATACGGCCTCACGGCGTTGGACGCTCAACACCATGGTGTCGAGCTGGGGTGGGGGATATGTGGTGAAGTGCCACCAGAGGGCAGAAGAGAGCTCTACAAGACTTTTCCCCAGGAATGAGAGAGTTAACAACCTGCTCAAAAGGCAGGGGTGTGGCTGCAATCAGGACCAGCGGTCGCTGTCTCCAGGGGGGAAGCTGTTTGACAGTGCTGGAGCGTAGAAGTGTGCAGGATTGAAGTCAGAGGCTGCAGTGAAAGCTAATGGAACAAAGCCAGAAGCTTTTAAGAGAAGGTACGCAGATGAGAGGAACAGAAAGTCCCTCAAGGTGATGACCGCAGGAGGGATCTGCTTTGGAAAGAGAGGCCGGAGATACAGAGCCTAAGAGAGGTGAGAGGAAAAGACACCTCTGCTACCGTTGTATGGACTGTATGTTTGCACGCCTACATAAGACAGTAAGGGAAACTATAGTTCAGTTATGCAGGGCTTCAATGAGAAGCTAGGACTTATTTTCTGTTTGGTTTTATTTTCTGTTGTATGCTGACAAATAAACAGCCCCAATCTACTAAACATTTAAAAGGCTCCAGAGTACTCCATTGTGGTGCTGGAAAACAAGGCACGGATCCTGAGAGTGGCAGTGAATCTGTCACAATATATATATATATATAGATATATATATATATATACCTATATAATTCCTTTCTTACCTGTCACTGGGGGTCTGTAGGGGCCCCTCAGAGCTCAGGGGCCTCTGTGTCTTGCATCGGCAGCACCCCTTCCCCTCACCGGCCCAGAAAACTGACAACACCGTTTTTCACCAAGTAAACAAGTGAACAACCCACACAACTTCCAACAATGCATCAAAATCCCTCCAGGCTCCTGCAGAGGCAAAAAAATGTATGTTTTCCTAATTTAAAACTAGCTGTATGATTTTTTTCCTATTTAATAATGCTCTAAAAGTCAGACTCAAACTTATACATCACATATATAGTTGTCTTAATTGCAAGTTTGTTGGTAACGCTATGTTAAAAGTTATGGGTTGCACAATGAGTGTGGAATACAAGGGCCGAAAAATGAAGGTTTGACAGGGGTTGCAATGAGCGCCACTACTTTGAAAAAGGTCGTAGGCCTTTGGCGCTTATCACAAGGCTAGAACAACTTTGAAAAAATTACTGTCGCCATTTTTTTCATTGCAAGGCCCGCAAGTTAGAGGGGAAGAGCATTGCATTGTGTGGCAAACCGCATTGCCAGGCTTCACATTTTATTGCCATCATTTTTGATGGGCAAGTCGCTTGTTTTTTTATAATTGTACAGTGGCCCTGTAAGGTATGTGAAGCTTGGGTAGGGAAAATGTGTTTGACAGTTATTGTTTCAAACTGACAGTTAATGATCAAACCCACATTTAGAGCCCAAAGATTTGGAAAGGGAAGATTAATTGTCCAAGGTTTTGTTTCTTTTATTCACAAAGCTGTTCCAGAAAAAAGTTTCTCATAAAACAGACTCTCGTATCTGTTTCCACAACTTACTTCTATGATAATAATCTTTTTTTACTGTCTTTAGTTGTTACAAGGTTATAACAATCCCATTACCATTACAACTAATCCCTGGACATATTTACTAAAATTGGAATTTATATTGGTTTTGCACATATTTTGTAAGACGGTTTTATTATAAATATCATCAAATTCTGTTTATCTTGACATAAAACAAGCCAAATTTAGTCAACATTTTAGTGCAAGGGACATCACTGTGTAGATAACACTCTGTATGAGGGCGGCCACAGATTTGTATGATCCAATGGATTTTTTTATTGGCTTTGACCTTTCTTGGATGGATACATGCATGTAGTGATATAATACCACTTGTTAGGCAGATTTTGGCAGTTGTAAATACAAAACTTTTATGTGTGTATAATAAATTCTCAACATAGGAGATTAGACAATGCATCTCAGTGACTAATTTGTGATAAACTGTTGTATGAACAATAAAAAAAGGCTCATCGGAGCTGATGTTAAAGACAATTGAGACTGTTCAGCTGATAAACATGTTCTTATAGATTGTACAATTAGGAAAAATAAAAATTATAGGCAAAGTATGCAACAAATCTGCATGAAAAGCCAGTAAATGAATAGTACATTTGTGTTTACACAAGACACAACTAAAATCCTTATACGCTCTCTCATCATCTCTCGGCTAGACTACTGCAACTCGCTTCATGTTGGCCTACCCACCACCCGACTATCTCCATTTCAATCCATTATGAATGCCTCTGCTAGACTCATCTTCCGTACACAACGTTCAGTGTCGGCATCACCTCTCTATCAATGACTCCACTGACTTCCCTTGGCCTCCAGAATAAAATTTAAAATCATGACCCTAACTTAAAAAGCCCTCAACAATAGCGCACCCCGGTATATCTCTTCTCTCATCTCCAAATACTCCCCCACCCATCCTCATTGTTCTGCTAATGACCTTCTTCTTTCTAGAACTCTTGTCACCTCCTCTCACCCCCGCCTCCAGGACTTTTCCCGTGCTGCCCCTATTCTCTGGAACTCCTTGCCTTACTACATCAGATTATTCTCTTGCCTCAAAACATTTAAAACCTCACTTAAAACGCATCTCTTTAAAGAAGCGTATAGCCTTCCACCCTAATACGCTCATCACCTCTCTCTCCCTCTTTTACCGCTCACTATACCTTAGATTGTAAGTCTGCGAGTTTCTATCCTAAGTACTTTGGGAATTCACCATGGACATTGGATTCCTAGCTCAACGACAGGGCCCTCCTTGCTTTGCTATTTGTTGGTTTATATTTATCTTTGTTTGAGATTGACTTGTGTACAGCGCTATGGAATATGTTGAACTATAATAATAATAATAATAAAAATGTCTAAGAGGCAGAGATCACAAGATGCAGCACATGTTCAGATTCATCCCATAAAATGCTTTTGACTACAATACAATACATAATTGCTCCAGAAAGTAATTAGCCATTATGACACTGTAGAAATACAAGAAAAAAACATTGACCTATGAGCTTAGTATCCGACACCCAGGACACGAAAGACCATTCCCACGAGAAAGATTAACGATCTATGAAAAAATAATTTAACTAACCTAGATTGCAGCTACTTCTCTATATTTGTAAGGAGAGGATGGTGCCATTTTAAGATGAGATTTTGTCACTGAGACACTGACATTTAGAATGCTGAGTAGATAGTATCAAAAGATCAAGAGCCAGTTCAAGAGTCAATCAAAATGCAGATGATTTCGAAGCAGTGACGGATACATTCATTTTCCTGTGTTCCTCAGCAGATCACATCAACTAACATGCCAATTTAACATTTGTATACATATATTTGAACTTCTATAGGTGCACTTTTGCATGCAAGAGCAACTTGTGTTTAGGTGAAAGTTTCTCCTCCTTTGTGACAATATTGAGACAATACCGATGATATTATGCTCACACAGAAGGTGCAGAGACCCTCTGGATTTTGGGTACAAAATAAAACTGATTTAGGCCACTGAGGCACAAACCAGAAAAGGGACCAGCAGACTCAAGACTAAGGATGGAAGGTGATAGTAATAATACTTCCTTATAGGAGATAGATATTTTCATCAGTGCATAACACTAATATGATAACCCTAAAGGATATATGTAGGAATATAAGTAAATACAACACTTTATTAATCCATATTGGGGCAACAACAAGGTTAAAAACATTTAAAAGAAAAATATTATAGATCATTATTTTGACTTCAGGAAAAGTATGAAAGGTACCAGTAGTCTATGGCCCTCGAAGGGGGTACCTCCTGAACTGGAAGGTGTACAACTAGTGACACCCTGATTTCTGACTTGTTCCTACTGGTTAACCTAAATGTTCATACATTAAATAGATAGATAATATATATTGTCACTGCAGTGCTATAGCAAAAAAGGATCATATACAATGATTTCCACACATGAGCTATAGATTGGCACAAAATTATTATTATCTTTAAACGGTGAGGCACAACTAGACATAGGATATAACAGAATGCTACTACTACTATTTTTATAGATAAAAAAATATATATTGAAATGAAAAAGGAGCGCTGTAATTAAATACAAAACTGCATATGTATGTGAAGTGTGTAACAACTGCCAAGACTTCCTACAAATATAAAAACATTTAATTTTTTTTTAAAGAAGATCATATCTTGTTCTTTCTTCATTGCTTGCTTAGAGCTGGGGCCTTAGGGGTTTGTTTAATATCTATTAGTGGAATGAGGGGTTGGGGAGGCGGAAGAAGTGACATGGATTTGTTTGATCACTGGCTCTTGATGCATTTGACACCTATCCCATACCCTGCACATGTTCAGAAACAGGCACCCCCAACAATAAATAAATGAATATAAGTAAAAAAAATATATACAGTGGAGGTTAAAAGTATTTGATCCCCTGATGATTTTGAACATTTTTCCACTGACAAAGAAATGATCAGTCTATAATTTTAATGGTAGGTTTCTTTTAACAGTGAGAGACAGAATAACACCCCCACATGCAAGAAACGCATGTCAAAAAAGTTATAAATTGATTTGCAGGTCAATGAGGGAAATAAGTATTTGACCCCTTCGACTTAGCACTTTTTGGCAAAACCCTTGTTGGCAATCACAGAGGTCAGACGTTTCTTGTAGTTGGCCACCAGGTTTGCACACATCTCAGGAGGGATTTTGTCCCACTCCTCTTTGTAGATCCTCTCCAAGTCATTAAGGTTTCAAGGCTGATGTTTGGCAAATCGAACCTTCCGCTCCCTCCACAGATTTTCTGTGGGATTAAGGTCTGGAGACTGGCTAGGCCACTCCAGGGCTTTAATGTGCTTCTTCTTGAGCCACTCCTTTGTTGCCTTGGCTGTGTGTTTTGGGTCATTGTCATGCTGGAATAGCCATCCACGACGCATTTTCATTGGAAGGAGTTGCTCACCCAAGATTTGATGGTACATGGCCCGTCCATCGTCCCTTTGATGCGGTGCAGTTGTCCTGTCCCCTTAGCAGAAAAACACCCCCAAAGCATAATGTTTCCACCTCCATGTTTGTCAGTGGGAATGGTGTTCTTGGGGTCATAGGGAGCATTCCTCCTCCTCCAAACACGGTAAGTTGAGTTGATGCCAAAGAGCTTGATTTTGGCTCATCTGACTACAACACTTTCACCCAGTTCTCCTCTGAATCATTCAGACGTTCATTGGCAGACTTCAGACGGGCCTGTACATGTGCTTTCTTGAGCATGGGGACCTTGCAGGCACTGTAGGATTTCAGTCCTTCACGGCGTAGTGTGTTACCAATAGTTTTCTTGATGACTATGGTCCCAGCTGCCTTGAGATCAATAACAAGATCCTCCCGTGTACTTCTAGGCTGATTTCTCACCGTTCTCATGATCATTGAAACTCCACGAGGTGAGATCTTGCATGGAGCATCACACCGAGGGAGACTGTGTTTCTTCCATTTGCGAATAATCACACCAACTGTTGTCACCTTCTCACCAAGCTGCTTGGCGATGGTCTTGTAGCCCATTCTAGCCTTGTGTAGGTCTACAATATTGTCCCTGACATCCTTGGACAGCTCTTTGGTCTTGGCCATGGTGAGAGTTTGGAATCTGATTGATTGCTTTTGTGGACAGGTGTCTTTTATACAAGTAACAAACTGTGATTAGGAGCACTCCCTTGTAAGAGAGTGCTCCTAATCTCAGCTCGTTACTTGTATTAAAGACACCTAGGAGCTAGAAATCTTGCTGATTGATAGGGATCAAATACTTATTTCCTTAACAGACCTGCAAATCAATTTATAACTTTTTTGACATGCATTTTTCTTAAAATTATAGACTGATAATTTTTTGGGCCCCCACTGTTTATATATATATACAATCTTGTCCCTGACATCCTTGGACAGCTCTTTGGTCTTGGCCATGGTGAGAGTTTGGAATCTGATTGATTGCTTTTGTGGACAGGTGTCTAGATATCTAAATAGATATCTAGATAGATATATAGATATATAGATACATAGATAGATACATAGATACATAGATAGATACATAGATAGATAGATAGATAGATACATAGATAGATACATACATAGATACATACATAGATAGATACATACATAGATACACACTGTACATAGATAGATAGATAGATAGATAGATAGATAGATAGATAGATAGATAGATGGATATACAGAGAGATAGATAGATAGATAGATAGATAGATAGATATGGATGAATTGATTTATATATAGAGAGAAAGAAAGTGGAGTAGCCATGAATTCAGATTAATAACTAAAAAAAGGTATTTAAATTTATATATATATATATATATATATATATATATATATATATATAGAGAGAGAGAGAGAGAGAGAGAGAGAGAGAGAGAGACAGAGAGAGAGAGAGAGAGAGAGATTTGTTGTACAGTGGTCATATATGATGTGCTCTAAGGTGAATACAATCCTCTCTTTATAAATTCATACAGAATTATATCTTTCCACTAAGTAATATTTTAAGTGATGGGATATTACTTTGTGGTTTAGTCCTGAGCTATGAACAACACATTCTTTAATTAACTTATCACATTTATCTTAATTTGACATGATCCAATAGGGACTGTGGGTTTGAATTGCAAGACCTTTTTCCACTGCTTGCAAGGAAAGTGAATCTAGCCAGTAATCGTTAAAACAACACCGTAGTACACAATTTAAATATAAATATTTCAGGATCAATATATCACGCTATATATACATTTTTTTGGCCTCCTTACTACCGTGCAGTTTGCTGATGGTTTATGAGGACGACTGGTTAGAGGAACATTTGAGGTCAAATCTATCACATGATGATCATCATTTGTGGATAGGGACTTGACGTTTCCTAACAAGAAAATACATCAGTCCAAATTCGTCTTCCTGTCAACCTTGCTGCCAGCTTTCTCAGCCTAGCTGACAGGTTTCGTACACTTCCCCAAGCCAGAAACCGAGCACAGTTGATAGGTAGTCACCGTGCGCACATATGTATGATCTTTCATTCAGACTTAATGTAGACATTTCCCTGACATAAGTACGAGGTACTGGAGAAGTGCGCTAACTCAGGAAGGAATCACTGACAGATGATATATGGCCCACAGTGGTGCAGAGTAATTTAATTATCATCAACTGTGATGCAAATCACAAAAATGAAAACATTTTAGTTGAAGCAAGTGAACCAGGTCAGCTGAAAATTAGATTACTCATTTAGTGATGTGAGCTCCTTGGAAGACATTTGCGAGGTCTGGGAAAGGTTTTAGTTCCATCTTGTTTGTTATTGTTAGTGCTGTAATATGAATATGTAGTGTTTATACAGATGTGACCGACACCATTGGTCACACGACACACCAATCTACCTCAGGCTTAACCACACGTTCCAGAGGAGTCATAGTGTCAGGACTCAAGTCTTGGCGTCGTTCTTGTCAGATGTTACTTCCCTGCTGTGTGACTGCTCCCTCGCCTCTCTTCTAAACCCTACTTTCCTCAATCTCTCTCTTTTAACCTCAACCAATTGATTTATTCTCTCTTGCTCCTTGGCTTCTCTCTTCTACTTGAAATTTTTATATCTGCCACTTAGTGTTTTATCCATGAATCCATAACCCGTCATATTTTAACCCTTGGATCATCTTCTATTTTTAACCCTTATTTGACTGAATCTCTTTCGATGTCTGATTCAGAGTATTTCTTTCCAAGTATATATCTGTTCCGCTTCTGGATCTCTACCTTGTCATGGTGAAGTAGCCTGTGTACCTCAATGAAGCTGTACACTATACCATGTAGGGTCACTCAAGGTGCATAGGTCATAGCAGAGAGGGCAGACAAATGGAAAAGGAACTGGCTACCCATTCCAAAATCTTTCCTAGGATTAGTGAGAGTCAGATTGAACAGTAACAATATCTCCTTTTACCTCTGACCTTGACACACTCTCTCCACTTTAATTGGCTTTATTCTCTTTTTAACACAGCCAACTTTCTCTTTTTTAAAAGGGACGCAATAAAAAATGGTAAATATGGTGTAATTTAAACTATTCGTAATATTTTTAAGTTTTTTTTTTATTAATTTAATGTTTTTCATAAGTGTTTCTTTAAAGGGTCACTGCAAAATGAAAGTGTTGAGTCTGACTAAGAGCATGAATAGGCAGGGAAAACGGCTTAAAGTTATTTTTTAATTAAGAGAAATATCCAAATTTGTATACCTCTGCTGATCCCTGGACATATTCATGATACTTTGGTGAAAGTTATATATTTGAGAGGGTTCTTTACATATCTGCAGGGGCAAAGCTTGCAATCATTATTGCAAGCTGCCTCCTTCTGAGTATGTTTCGTGGTAGAGGTCCAGTATTTAACAAGTATATGTCCCTCTATCTCCTAGTCCTGTTTTTTTTTATGTATCTCCCGGTTTTAATGCTCTCCTCACTCACTATTCTCCATCCCTTAACCTCCCACCTTCTCTGGCAATGTTATTTATTTCCAACATTGTTTCAATAAAATTCATTGAAAAGTCCTTTTGTACGATAAAGAAGACAATTTGTGGAAAACCTTTTGTTACGTCTACATCTTTGATTATTATTATTATTATTATTATTATTATTATTATTATTAATAATACAAGTAATAATACACTTGATAGTTGTGCATAACAGATTAAATAAGCTTATGCTTTATTAATTTATGTTCTTAATTGTTTAATATCGTTGCATTTAGCAAAAACATTATATTTTTTACTCAACTTTAACCTTATTTCTTTTTTTCTGTTTAGTTTACTGGAAATAACAACTTTTTTCCCAAGATTTTCATTTCATTGGACACGTTTCAGTGACAGATGGATTGGGGCATGATTCACGTTTCCCTACAACATCCAGTGTTATATCTCTGTAGTATCACTATTGACCAAGTAATAAAAGACAGATGTCAATGGAACAGAACTACAGTGCTGATATTACCAAAATATATCTTATTCAGCTTATACGATAATTCTAGGATGTGAATGAATTGAGCAGAGAAATCCCATTTTTCATCTATATACCAGAGAATACATTTATTTATGTAATTAAATACAAAAAAGACTATATATATATATATATATATATATATATATATATATATATATATATATATATATTGATAGATAGATTATTTTTATTCTTTAATTAAGGAAATTAAGTTTTCAGTAGCCAATTATATGTATTTATGTACAAACGTTGATAATTAAAGGCTCCATATCGATTTTTTGCAATAAACTTTCCGTGGTTTATCTGTCAAGGAAATAATAAAATGATAATCTTAGTCTCTGCTATTTAAAATTTTGACATGAAAGTAGGAAATCTGGCACCTCTTATATTTGGAATGGAACGCTGAGAATTATATTGTGTAAAGTTCTTTGGAACACCATTTAGAAAATGTATTTCTAGTCTGCCAGAGACAACTATTCTTCAATGAGCTAATTTCGAGGTCAGTGGTAAATGGTCACAACACACAACTCAACCACCAATACAAATATTCCAAGGTCTCTGCTCAGAACTTATTTTTAGATTTTTTTGGCTTTTTTAAAGAAAATATCTCATGTTTGTAAATCTTGTAATTAACAACATCAGCAACTAAAAAACATTTTTAATTAAAATCTTAAATGTTGCTGATTTAGCACCATTTGTCATGGAGACTCCATGTTGGACTGACAGTTTACCTGTAGTTTAAGGGGATCCTCCCATTGCTTCCAGGTTGGATATTGCAAGTATACTATATATACCACACCAGCTCGGTAATTTAATGGCAATGTGTTAAGTTTTATGACAAAGTCTGCTTTCTACTTCTATCTTTACGCACTCTTCCTCTTATTAATATTTTTATTTGCACTAACTCTCTGCTAACCTTGACCTCAATTGCACGTCTCCCGTAGGATCTCGCCCAAGGCTGATATTTAGTTGCAAGAGTTCTTATGAGAGTTACATAGTAATTGTGGTTATAAAAATACTTTCAGTCCATCAAATTCAACCTTTTAAGATCTCCTATTGATTAATTAGTTGTTAATTCATTGTTAATTAAATATTAATCAGCAATTATAATTGTTTAAATTAATAATTAATTGATCCAGAGGAAGCAAACAGAAAAAAAAAACAAGTGAGACTTAGCCAATCGTCTCAAAGGGATAAAAAAAAATGCCTTCCTGACCCCAGATACTGGCGATCAGAATACTCCCTGGATCAATACTCTCTCTCTAATTTTCCAGGATAAGCCTCAATTCCCTTTTTTATTGGAAATAAATCAAGTCCCCTGTTAAAGTTATCTATCAAATCCACTGTCACCACCTCCTCTGGTAGAGAATTCCACAGATTAACCACACTTACTGTGAAGAACCCTTTTCTTTCTTTAAGGTGGAATCTTTTTACTGCTAACCTCAAGGAATGTCCTCTTGTCAGTTAAATACCTCTTGGCACAAAAAGCCAAGAGTGTTAATAAAGTTAAGTAGTTATTATATGGCTACCGGTCGCGGGTTCATGGAAGAGCTTATTTATACATAGTCAAAGGGTTTGCCATGTTAGGGTTTTGAGAGTGTACACGAGGGTCCTTAAGTGATTCGTAATCAGCTTCTTGATTGAATCTATGAGGGCGCCCCCACAGCATTTCCTGTAGCAAATCCAGTAAAGTGACAGAACGTCAGTAAATATTGCAACGTTTGTTCTATAAGATTGTGTTTCCAGCTCTGACACTGCAATGTGTATATATATATATATATATATATATATATATATATATAGTGTCCATACTTGTATATATGTAACACTCCATGGGAGCGTAGGCACTTACTTCCTAAGTCAGTAAGGAGCTACGTACATGCGCAGCTCAGTATGGATGCTGCGAGTGCGTGCACATAGATTATAAAACGGGAGGGGAGAAGAAGGGGGGGGGGGAGGAAGAGGGCAGAGGAGAGGGGGAGGGAGAGGGAGGGGTGAGGAAGGAGGAGGAAGAGGGAGGGGGAGGAAGACACAGGGGAGAGTGGGATAAGAAGGGAGGGGGTAGGAAGACACAGGGGAGAGGGGGAGGAAGACACAGGGAAGAGGGGGAAGATACCGGAGAGGTGGGAAAGACACAGGGGAGGGGTGAGACACAGGGGGTGAGACACAGGACAGGGAGGATAGATACAGGAGGGCGGAGAGACACAGGGGAGGGGTGAGACATAGAGAGTGAAGAGAAACAGGTGAGGGGGGAGAGACAGAGGAGGGGGGAGAGATACAGGGAGGGAGTGGAGGGGAGAGACAGGGAGGGAGGGTTGGGAGATACAGGGAAGGGAGAGGGGGAGGAAAGATACACAGGGGAGGGAGAAGGGGGAAGAGATACAGGGGAAGGGGGTGGGGGGGCAATAAATAAATATCTTGTCATTTATAGCGGGCAAACGATTAGTCAATAATATAATTAACAGCTTTATAAAATTACATTGCGGCCTGGTTTGTGGCACTGTTAATGTTCTATTTTAATTCCATAATAGGACTCATTCTGTAGATGAGGAACAACTAACTCTATGGTATTTTACAAATCAGTGGTAGTAAACAGAGTTAAATGTGTGCTAATAAGGACATAAATTATGAAATAAATCATATAACTGGGGTCAAATATCAGATCAAAACAACATTATATAATTGAAATGGATCTTTATGTATTATTCCCTGTGCTAGGGAACACTAGGAATATTTTGATAATTTTCATGTGTACATCCTAAAAAAATTTATATTTTCTTTTTTCATGTAGAAAGCGTTGCTAGGTTCTCCTGATTGCCTATAATGATAAACAGAACATTAACACTCAGCCAATAGTCATTAATAACAAATCGACTGCAGCAACTTAAGAATCCATTGCAAGAATGTTCCAAATGTTATTGTTGGATCAGCGCAATGTAATCTAGCTTTCCTTTCGTGACAATTACATCAGTGCAATTGAACTGCCATAGTCATGGGTCCCTTACTGCTTTTAAGCTAAATCTGGTGATTCACTTCAGAAAGAGAACATGTAACCAAAGGAAAAGGAAATATTTGGGGCCAATGTAATTAATGGAGCTTTGATCATGATGGCATTATCACAGACAAAGCTGCAATGGACAATATCACAGACAAGGATGTCAATCAAGGCAACTTTGTTCAATTTTATATAAACATCTTTGAAGCCTACTCAAGAACGTTTTGCTTATGGGGTAGTATATATTATTTAAAAAGCAAGTGACGGATTCTATTGTTATCAAGCAACTATCTTATTATGTATAATTGGACTTTGACTTGGTCTTCAATTATGTCAGACCAACATTAACATGTAGGAGTAATGTTCAAAAAGTACAACCTTAAACAAATGGTGTTAGATAAGAGGAACAACCTTCCAGCAGACTTTGTTAGGATAGACACAATAAAAGAAGTCACATCAGGCTGGTATACAGTAAGCCCATCTTAAGAATTTATTACGCCAAGCTTGATTCATACAACTGGTAAACTGGATGGGGTTTTGGATGTTATCTGCCATTAAATCTATGGGCCCTATTTTATTGTCAAAATCGCAATTACAGAAGCCCGTAATGTAGCCAGCAAAAGATACTGATATTCAATTGGCCTCATCTAGCTACCTGCAATCTATTTGCAAGCTATAGCTGAAAATTCCTGCAGTTGTCAAAATCGTAAGTCCTATCTTGTCCTATCTCCGCCTTTGATCTTTCAAGCCCGTAAATGTTACAATCGCTAAAATCACAAATCGCTATTTAATTGCAGCAATTCTACAAGCCGCAGTTGCTTTCAAACCCGTAAATGGCAAATGTAGCAAATAAATTCTTCGAGTACTAGAGAGGAATCGCAAGGCAGTTAAACACTTGTTCATAACACTACAAAAGCAAATAAATACACAATACTGGAGTTTAAAATATGGAGAAATTGATGAAAGACATTAGAATTAATTGCACAACAGTCTCAAGCTCGCAAATCTGCAATAATATATATATATATATATTTGACTAGTGATGTCGCGAATAGTTCGCCGCAAACTGTTCCCGGCGAACATAGCATGTTCGCGTTTGCGGCGAACTGCGAACATATGCGATGTTCGATCAGCCCCCTATACTTTATCATTGAGCAAACTTTGACCCAGCACCTCACAGTCAGCAGACACATTCCAGCCAATCACCATCATACCCTGCCTTCTAGACCCTTCTACCTCATGGACAGCAGCCATTTTGGAATCATAACTAACTTGCAGTCTCACTTAGAGGAGGGAGAGTGTAGGTGATGCTGATTGAATAGGGAAATCAATGGCTAGGCAAGTTTATTCAGTGTCCAGTGCAGTGCTGAAGGACTCATCAGATCTCTGCTGTAAACACAGCACCCCAAAAAGCCCTTTTTAGGGCTATAACATCATTTTTTTTTTGTCTAATCTAACTTCATTTGCCTGTCTCCCTGCTAGCCCCTGCTAGCAGGTGTGTGTGTCAGGCTCACAGCTTATACTGTGTGTGCACAGTGCAACCAATACAATCTTGTTTACTAGTTGTCTACTTTTAAAAAACCCAAACTTTTATTTTGTTAGTTATTTTGCCTGACCGCCAATCTAAGTTAATTTGCCTGACCACTAGCCAGTGTGTGTGTCAGGCTTACAAGTATTGTGCCAAGTTCAACCAATCCAATCTAGTGGTGTACCAGCAGTCTACATTTAAAAAAACAATAATTTTATTTTCTTAAATCTAAGTTCATTTGCCTGACCGCCAATCTAAGTTCATTTGCCTGACGGTTAGCCAGTGTGTGTGTCAGGCTTACAAGTATTGTGCCAAGTGCAAACAATCCAATCTAGTGGTGTACCTGCAGCCTACATTTAAAAAAACAATAATTTTATTTTCTTAAATCTAAGTTCATTTGCCTGACCGCCAATCTAAGTTCATTTGCCTGACCGCTAGCCAGTGTGTGTGTCCGGCTTACAAGTACAGTGCCAAGTTCAACCGATCCAATCTAGTTGGGGTACCAGCAGTCTACATTTAAAAAAACAATAATTTTATTTTCTTAAATCTAAGTTCATTTGCCTGACCGCCAATCTAAGTTCATTTGCCTGACCGCTAGCCAGTGTTTGTGTCAGGCTTACAAGTATTGTGCCAAGTTTAACCAATCCAATCTAGTGGTGTACCAGCAGTCCACATTTAAAAAAAAAAACATTTTTATTTTCTTAAATCTAAGTTCATTTGCCTGACCGCCAATCTAAGTTCATTTGCCTGACCGCTAGCCAGTGTGTGTGTCAGGCTTACAAGTACTGTGCCAATTTCAACCAATCCAATCTAGTGGTGTACCAGCACTCTACATTTAAAAAAAACAACACTTTTTTTCTGTGTAATCTAATTTCATTTGCCTGCCTGCCAGCGTGTGTGTCTTAGGCTCACATCGTATACTGTGCCCACTTGCCCAGTCAGTGCCACCACTCATATCTGGTGTAACAGTCAGTAGTGCACATTTAAACAAAGAATACAATTTTGACTGTAATACATTGAATAGCAGTTACTTGTCTGCAGGCCTACAGCATCTACACTGCCAACTTCTGCAAGTGAACAGTGCCACTCATATCTGTTGTCACAGTAGCTTGCACGCATAGTACCAATATGTCAAAACCTGTAATGATGAATGAGGTCTAGAGTAGCCTGGTTCCCTTATCCTCTACAGGTTGAGACCTAATGTTTGGGTGACTCCAGACCAACACATGAGTACAAGCAGCACACAAACTCAAAGCCGCCATCCTCCTCTTGGTCCAGCATCATCAGCCACATCAACCACTGCTGTCCTCCTTGCCCCCTCTCAACTATCCGCCACTCTGTCTCTCGCCTTTAGCAGTTCCGGCTCATCAGCCCATAGTCAAGTGCCTGTAAAGGACATGTTTGAGCGTAAGAAGCTAATGTCACAAAGTGCCCCAAATTTGAAGTGATACGACCAACCAAGCATCTTTTTCCATCTCCCGGTCCCAAAAATCCAGGCCTTATACATGTGCTGATAGGTGACGTAACAAGTATTAAACTGATAAGAGTAGTACTTACAAACACGCCACTCCTATATGGTGGCACCTTTGATTGCACGCGCCGTGCCCCAAATTTGAAGTGATACGACCAACCAAGTATCTTTTTCAATCTCCCGGTTCCAAAAATCCAGGCCTTATAAACGCCCCCTGATAGGTGCTGTAACAGGTATTAAACTGATAAGAGTAGTACTTAAAAACACGCCACTCCTATCTGGTGGCACCTTTGATTGCACGCGCCGTGCCCCAAAATTGAAGTGATATGACCAACCAAGCATCTTTTTCCATCTCCCGGTTCTAAAAATCCAGGCCTTATACACGCCCCCTGATAGGTGCTGTAACAGGTATTAAACTGATAAGAGTAGTACTTACAAACACGCCACTCCTATCTGGTGGCACCTTTGATTGCACGTGCCGTGCCCCAAAATTGAAGTGATACGACCAACCAAGCATCTTTTTCCATCTCCCGGTTCTAAAAATCCAGGCCTTATACACGCCCCCTGATAGGTGACGTAACAAGTATTAAACTGATAAGAGTAGTACTTACAAACACGCCACTCCTATCTGGTGGCACCTTTGATTGCACGTGCCGTGCCCCAAAATTGAAGTGATACGACCAACCAAGCATCTTTTTCCATCTCCCGGTTCTAAAAATCCAGGCCTTATACACGCCCCCTGATAGGTGCTGTAACAGGTATTAAACTGATAAGAGTAGTACTTACAAACACGCCACTCCTATCTGGTGGCACCTTTGATTGCACGTGCCGTGCCCCAAAATTGAAGTGATACGACCAACCAAGCATTTTTTTCCATCTCCCGGTTCTAAAAATCCAGGCCTTATACACGCCCCCTGATAGGTGACGTAACAAGTATTAAACTGATAAGAGTAGTACTTACAAACACGCCACTCCTATCTGGTGGCACCTTTGATTGCACGTGCCGTGCCCCAAATTTGAAGTGATACGACCAACCAAGTATATTTTTCCATCTCCCGGTTCCAAAAATCCAGGCCTTATACACGCCCCCTGATAGGTGCTGTAACAGGTATTAAACTGATAAGAGTAGTACTACTTAACACACCTTGTAATAATGCAGAGAGAAGCAAAGCAGTGAGAGGAGTCTGAAGAAGAGGAGTCAGAGGCGGAAGGTGGCTTTGAGGAGGTGGAAGACCAAACACAGCAGGCGTCCCAGGGGGCTTGTTGTCACCTTTCGGGGACCCTTGGTGGCTGGGTGGAGGAAGAGACCTTCAATGACATCAGTGAGGACAAGGAACGGGACATGGCTAGCTTGGTATCCAACCTTGTGCAAATGGGGAGTTTGCGGATGTGCAAATGGACTGTTTGCGGTTGTTTGCGGTGCATTAAACGGGGAGTTTGGTCTGTCACTGTGAAGCGGGCCTAACCCTTACACTACCTGATCGATACAACATCATACCTGATGTTTTAAAGCACGTTATTCCAAACAATTTAGGAATGTTAGGTAATTTATGCCCTTTATGGCTTAAAACCAGACTCTGCATCAACTATGTAATTTTCCGTGGGAGGTGTTAGTCCCGTTGAAACAACTTTCCCATCACTATTGTGGCCAGAAAGAGTCCCTGTGGGTTTTAAAATTCGCCTGCCCATTGAAGTCTATGGCGGTTCGCCGGGTTCGCCGGTTCACGAACATTTGCGGCGGTTCGCGAACCGAAAATTTTATGTTCGCGACATCACTATTTTTTACGTTTAATTTCTGTGTTGTATCAATCTCGGGAATCAAGAAGTTAATACATACCAGGCCACCCACATGGACTAGAACAGTTTCTTCATGCATTTTTATTGATATTTAAATCGCTAGATTGCGAACCTGGTCTCATATTGATTGACATTTAAAAGCCATGTTTTACTGATGTCTTGATGACGGTCTCATTTACTATTGGCTGTTTCTAAAACGTTACTTACGGCCTTGCTTAATTGATCGTGATTATGCCCTGAAATGCTACGTACGGGTTCATGGTTTACTGTTTTAGACTTCGTCCCTATAATTGCGGCCTTTTTCAATTAAATTGATCTGCAACTGCAATTTTTGGGAATTTAATAAGGCCTATTGTTTCTATATTTCTATTAGTAGTGCATATCTTATAAAGAACCACTTTAAATATCAAGAGAAAACCTAAAGTTCGGCTAAACCACATTTCCATCTAGTTGTTTTCACCAAGATATCAAGAGAAATATAGTGTTCAGGAATGTGTTTGTTCTGGAGTATTCATGTATTTTTGGAGTAGTGTAACCATAAAATAATACTTTGCACAAACGCCTGCCATTTTTAAAGAATAGTAATAACACCAGCAAATATTCATCTGTTTTTAAAAATAGGTGTCCTTTGGCTTTTTGAAATATTGAGTAATTATTTCCTGGATAGTCTCCATATATGGAGATCCTGACTTCATGGTGATCTCACCAAAGAATTGTGCTTCTTGGTTGCAAAATAGATTACCTGTAAAGTCTCAACGTATAGCTACAGTAATAGAGGCATTACATATTATTATTATTATTATTATTACTAATACAATTAAATACGAGTAGGCCAAAATAAAGTATTACCTTAGCATAAAAAATATGAAAGCTTATATAAATTCCATCCAAATGTGCTCATGGTAATAACATCAAATGTAAACAGGAAAATACATTATAATCTTACTAATGAAGAATAATACTTAATCAGTATTTTTCACTTTTATTTAATTATGATATCATACATTTTAAAACCTACATACAATCCATTCAGACAACACAAAGAAAGTAAACATAAAAAATATAATTATCACATTTAAAGGAAAACATTTATACATATGCATCTCATTCACATAATATCTCACCCTACTGTTCCTATAGTGTATTTCTTTATTATAAACATTATTAATTGAGTTAAACAATTCCATCTGATTTGATAACTCTGAATACTTCCAACGTCTTGCAAATTTTTATATAGCAACCATCAAAATATTAACTGGGCTTTTAGTAAGTTTTAAAGAAGCAGACATGTCTTGTCTAAAGAAAATATATTTTAGAAATTAAAAAGGATTTACGGTAAGTTTCAAATAAAAACCATATTCTGGATGGGAAATATGAATTGATCTTGTAATCTAGAAAAATATTTAATGTGCTCAATCAAAAAATTAACGCTAGTAGTTCCCATATTTTTCTTCAAAAATATCTATTAAATATCATAGATGAAGTAACTACTGATAAGTATTCATAGGACAGGCGAATTATAATAAATCATATCTCAAATTTAATTATTTCTATGAATTTAAACAAGAATATAAAATGATTAGTTCTGGTTGGACACGTGGAACATCATCATTATGTAGAAACAGAATTACCCTAAGTTTAATTGGTTCTATCCAATAAGATTCAATATCATACCAACTAAAATTATTACAACATCTAAGTCATTTCAAACCATGCTCTAACATAATTTCATTATAATGAACAAATAGGTTGAGCATTTTAACTCCACCTCGCTCATATACATTTTTAAAAGTCTTCAATGTAATTCTCGTTTTTTATTTAATCATACATAGTTGGCACATTATTATTGCAATTTTTCTAGCTAATATTTGGGGATCCTTAATGGGATAGATCTAAATGTATATGTAACTTGTGGCAGAACCATCATCTTATAAGCAGTTATCCTGACCAACCATGAGAGTTCTACATTTTTATATTTATCCACCAATATTTTTATTATATCATTTAATGGTTGAATATTATTCCTAACTAGATTAATAAAATCTCTGGTGATAAATATCACTAGATGCTTGATTGATTATTTTGCCATTTTTACCCAAAAATATTTTTCACAGTCCTTAATTCTTTAATTGGTATACCTACTCCAATAGCTTCTGATATAGTTGTATTTAATTTATGGTAAGAAGTCATGAATTTGGTCTAAATTATTCAATGATTCCCTTGTATTAGTAATAGTTTCTGCAAACATAGAACTTTACCCATTCTAGAACCAGATTAATTTCCTTTATTTTAGAATTCAACTGAATCACTTGAGTAAGCAATTCTATTGATAATGTACAAATAAGGGGTGAAAGTTACATACCTTTCTTGTCTAATTATTAAAGAGAAATAGCTTTGACATAAAGCCTAGTCCTGCCACTTTAGCAACTGGTCCATAATACAATGTCTTACTATTCCAAAATTGATAGACTATGGAACTCCCAGTTGACCCTGTCAATGGCCTTCTTGGCATTTAAAGACAGTGCCATCATGGGTGTCCCTTTGAGGATATATATGAAATTAAATCTATCAATCTCCTAATATTGTCTTAACCTTCACTGTTATGTATAAATGCTACCTAATAAATATTGATCAGGGAGGTTAATAAGTGGCTAAAACCATTGTATAGATTTTTTTAGATAAGTAGAATTTGAAAATAATATATTTATTTCTTCTTTGATGTATAAACCATAAAAAATGTGGTCTATTACCAATACTGATCTGAGAACTTGAGAACCTAGTGATACAAACTAGCAGCCTTATTACATTGTAATTTTGGACAATTGAATAGGGCTCTTTTTAAGCACTGAGCATAATTTTTTTACAGAAGTTTTTAGCTAGTGATCTTCTATCCAAAAGCAAGGTCTTCACTAATTAAAAACTTCTGTAAAAAATATATGCTCTGTGCTTATATAGAGCCCTTTTCAATTGGCCAAATCGCAATTTAACAAGGCTGTAGATATTTTCAGTCTTATTAAATTGTGATTCAGCCAATTGAATAGGGCTCTATATAGCACATAGCATATATTTTTACAGATGGTTTTAGTTAGTGAACTTCTATCCAAAAGCAAGATCTTCACTAACTAAAAACTTCTGTAAAATAAATATGCTGTGTGCTTAAATAGAACCCTATTCAATTGGTCGAATCGCAATTTAATAAGGCTGTTTGTTTACAAGCTCTATCATTCTCATGGTCTTTTTAACTTCTCATTACAATCTCTCACAATTTATATGCATATTTTCTACTTCTATCTCCCTCTGTCTTATTTTCCCACTTCATTACTACTCTCTTTTTTCATCCCATTATAGATGTATTCTTTGTCTCTACATGCATCTCCGTTCTGCCAATCCTCTCCAGTCATGAAAAACATTTGGTTTATGTTCTATATATTCCTAGCAGGCCAAAGGTTGGCCAACTCTATTTTTGGATTAGACAGATGTTTTCTTTGGATCTATAGCTACATTTCGTAGGGTACAAAAGTTGTGTACATTTCCTTAACTACGCTTTCTGTTACGGGAATTCTGCAATTGTCAACATAATACAATGATTTAATAGAAAAGTTGCCCTATTTGCCTTAGTCTGTCAGACGACCTAATTCCGAATGATGATCAGATGGTTGGCCAACCAAATATTTTTGCATTGTACATGATTGCATTAATATTACCGGACTTGATGGTTTCATATTGCCTGACAGGAAATGGATGATGTAGTGTCTATCATTCAACATGCCATATTTTGATCCTAGTTGGGAGTATTTAGCTGTGACCCTTGACTGATGGATGCATGTTTATGTTTATAAAAAGATGGATGTCTTACAACCACAAACTAAATAGCAAAACAAAAGTGGCCACAGCCATTACTGATCTGCTTTTGTGGTATTTTTATGAACTAAAAAATGCCTTCACTTGCCAATTCAATATATGGATGTAATTTATTTAATTTCAATTAAATGTTGCATGACCACAATCAAATTCCGCTCAATGCTGACATCATTCGTTGCAGCTATCCAAATATCTTTAAGATGCCTTACAGCTATCTGTATGTCAGACTCCATTATAATGGTATATTGGAACAGGCTGAGCAAGGTTATAAAGGAGGAGTATTCAACATTTTCACAGGAGGGTCCACACTTAAACTATTTTCTCACTGAAAGGCCATGCAAGCAAATGTCTATCTATCTATCTATCAGAAAAATTATGGGCATCCCTAAATCTTCAATACACATGTGCTTTATTGTGCCACCACAATGGTGCTGATCCTATGTGACATCAGGCCTTCTCGATAGACATCTGATGTAATAGCTTGAAACATAGAATCGACACCTCGATGGTGGTACAAAAAAGCACTTAATATCAAAGACCTATGAATGCCCACAAGTGCTTCTAAAAGAAATAACATATGACTGGGCAGGAATCTATTAAGAGGCTGTTTCCAGTGCAGGGACCTACAATTATCTGTATGCATAAGTGCATGAGTGCATAATATAGTTAAGGGATGTGAGTGGTGAATTAGAGGGGGAACTTAGGGAGAGATAAAGGAAGAGGAGGACATCTTGGTAGAGACACATACAGGACAGTGTTCGGTGTGGGTCAGTGGGGCCTCCTTATGGACTGAAAGTCGTTTTTTGTTATAAAGTAGGAAAACTATAGACTCACAAAATGTATACATGGGAATAGAATAAAATCTATTTTCTATATATCTACCTAATTTGTTAGTAGGATCCTAAAAGTACAGGCCGAGAAAAAATCTTTAATATATGCCACCATGTAGTAATATTTAAATGTCACATATTAAATGATCTCTAATAATCAAAAACATAATACTTCATAGTGAAATCACAATGTTTCTACAATCATATGGCCCTATGCTAATGCCTGAGTAAACCCTACATAGCTATGCTAATCACCCATCCTTAAAACATTGCAAACATACTGCTACAGGCCACTGCTACCAGTGAACTTCACAACACAGATGAAAAGCACGGCATAAATCTCCACCGAGTTTTGCACTGACAATAAATTACAAGTTACTCCATTACACTTTGACACCCAAACCCTATGCTAATGAGATTTTCACTCGCAAATTCGGGCAGTGCCATAATTGAAAAAATAGAAGAAAGATTTAAGTGTACTAGAGACCACTCGCACATAGTTTCAAAACCTTTGCTGAGTCTCCCAAAAGCATTTCAACATTATTTGGCACTTAACAATCCGATATAAACAATCCGATATAAACATATGTGTAATTAAAAAATATGTTATGTTGGTAATAAGCCCGTTAGATACAGCAATCCATCGTAACAAAGGGGTTAATACATGTCACAAAGCCACTTTGCCTAGGAACAAACCCTCTAATGCACTGTCTATCAATATATATGATTTTTACACATTTTTATTTATTGAACCAATAAATATCAAAATATATCAAAATATATTAATACATAAAATGCAATTACTTTATTTATATATATATATATATATATATATATATATATATATATATATATATATATATATATATATATATATACAGGGAGTGCAGAATTATTAGGCAAATTAGTATTTTGACCACATCATCCTCTTTATGCATGTTGTCGTACTCCAAGCTGTATAGGCTCGAAAGCCTACTACCAATTAAGCATATTAGGTGATGTGCATCTCTGTAATGAGAAGGGGTGTGGTCTAATGACATCAACACCCTATATAAGGTGTGCATAATTATTAGGCAACTTCCTTTCCTTTGGCAAAATGGGTCAAAAGAAGGACTTGACAGGCTCAGAAAAGTCAAAAATAGTGAGATATCTTGCAGAGGGATGCAGGCTGCAGCACTCTTAAAATTGCAAAGCTTCTGAAGCGTGATCATCGAACAATCAAGCGTTTCATTCAAAATAGTCAACAGGGTCGCAAGAAGCGTGTGGAAAAACCAAGGCGCAAAATAACTGCCCATGAACTGAGAAAAGTCAAGCGTGCAGCTGCCACAATGCCACTTGCCACCAGTTTGGCCATATTTCAGAGCTGCAACATCACTGGAGTGCCCAAAAGCACAAGGTGTGCAATACTCAGAGACATGGCCAAGGTAAGAAAGGCTGAAAGACGACCACCACTGAACAAGACACACAAGCTGAAACGTCAAGACTGGGCCAAGAAATATCTCAAGACTGATTTTTCTAAGGTTTTATGGACTGATGAAATGAGAGTGAGTCTTGATGGGCCAGATGGATGGGCCCGTGGCTGGATTGGTAAAGGGCAGAGAGCTCCAGTCCGACTCAGACGCCAGCAAGGTGGAGGTGGAGTACTGGTTTGGGCTGGTATCATCAAAGATGAGCTTGTGGGGCCTTTTCGGGTTGAGGATGGAGTCAAGCTCAACTCCCAGTCCTACTGCCAGTTCCTGGAAGACACCTTCTTCAAGCAGTGGTACAGGAAGAAGTCTGCATCCTTCAAGAAAAACATGATTTTCATGGAGGGAAAACAGTACACCTCTCTGAACAGTGTCTGGGAGGCTGTGGTTGCTGCTGCACGCAATGTTGATGGTGAACAGATCAAAACACTGACAGAATCCATGGATGGCAGGCTTTTGAGTGTCCTTGCAAAGAAAGGTGGCTATATTGGTCACTGATTTGTTTTTGTTTTGTTTTTGAATGTCAGAAATGTATATTTGTGAATGTTGAGATGTTATATTGGTTTCACTGGTAAAAATAAATAATTGAAATGGGTATATATTTGTTTTTTGTTAAGTTGCCTAATAATTATGCACAGTAATAGTCACCTGCACACACAGATATCCCCCTAAAATAGCTAAAACTAAAAACAAACTAAAAACTACTTCCAAAAATATTCAGCTTTGATATTAATGAGTTTTTTGGGTTCATTGAGAACATGGTTGTTGTTCAATAATAAAATTAATCCTCAAAAATACAACTTGCCTAATAATTCTGCACTCCCTGTATATATACTGTGTGTATATATATATATATATATATATATATATATATATATATATATATATATACATATATATATATATATATGATCCCTGCTGTAGCTAGTTAAGGGCAGTTGTCCCTGCAGTTCCCCCTCATTATAAGATTTATTCTTTTCACATTCCCTTTTGGCTACTAGGGCCATCTCATCCGTAAAATTTGGTTCGGCTGCTCCTTGCTCAGAAATCTCTTGTGTCCACAGAGCAGGATTTATGGATCTCACCTAAGTGCTGTAATCTGGGGGTCTGAAATATTTGAATTATTGTAAAACTCAGGGATAAAAAAGTTCCTGTAGCCTTTCTACTCCATTCCCCTTAGTTAGGTCCCCATATTAGCCCAGGGCTCATATCTGCTGCTATGGAAATATGATAATACAAAAAGCCTCTCTAAATACATATTTTCCTTAAGCTTCATTCACATTGCACTAAAGCAATGTAGGGACTCCCATGGTATGGGAAATCATTTATGGTTATTGTGACGAGGTGCCCTTTGCCACTTTGTCCTGGAGAGGACTTATTGCCAGCCTCCTGCCCTGTGACTATGGCCCTGGGACATATTGCCCTTTAAAAACAGTATTTGGCCATACCAGAGTGTATGTCACTCATTCTGGCCCTTTAAATACAGGGGGGTCATTCGGTACTTGCCCTGTGTGAGCGGTGATACTCCAGATAGCTATGCCATGGAGCCCGTTCATATAATGAAAGATTATGGGAAAGACTTTATCTACATGGCAATTGAACTGTGTGAATAAGATCTGAGCACTATTCGGTAGTTTTGTGCGCTCAGATCCCAGCTATCTGGGGATGTGTGAAATATCTGTGTGTTATGTGTAAAAGGTGACTTTATGTATTTTAAAGTGGTTTATGTCTTTTTGAAACCATGTGCTCAATGGAGTCTGCCTCTATCCCTGGATTACTTTCCCCATTGTCTCCAGTATAGAGGCCTATGTAAAACATGTTTGAGCAAGGGCCCAAAAGATACTTTTACTAACGTTTGAACCCCTGGTCTGATTCATGCCATTTTTTAATATGTTGTTCCACAATTTATGTTGTTCATAAAAATGTAAGTTTAAAAATGTATAAAAATGTGTAAGTTTTAGCTGGGAGATAATTGAGTAGATACAGTAAGAAACTCAATTATCTCCCAAGCAGAGGGGAGGGAAACTGCGGGCGTTACTATTGTGTTATTGGTTGTTCTATACCTCCCCCTGGGTGTGTTCTGTTTGTACCTGACTGTAATAAAAACCAGGCTGGGTGTGCCAGCAAGAGTGTTCTACTTGACCCTGCAAAACGTAGCCTCGTCTCGTTCTTGGAGGGAATTGCTATATTACACTGGGGATTGCTATGCGCTGCATACTCCTTTGAGCTTTAGCTACTGAACTCTTGTTCCTGATGTACTCTCCTTGGAGGAGAGGTCTTCCCCACACTGTCCTGGATGCTGGAGATTCATACAGGGTGGAAGGAAGACGGCATGGCTCCAGTTAAGCTACAGCGGTTGTGGAGCCTGTGGTGGTTGTGGTGTCCGGTGCGGTGCTTGTAGTCCTCTGCGCAAGCTAGGAAGCGTCCATCAACGGAGGTACCCAGTCGGGGTGCCAGGAGATCCGTTACAGTTATGCTTTAGATTACAATGGGGGTCCATAGAGGGAGGATCCTGGGGATATCAAGCTCATAGGAGGTAGCAGGTTTTGAGGGGGGGTTCTGAGGGATAACCAGCTTCATATGGGGTAGAGGGTTATAGACGGAGGCGTACCTTTATTTTATTATTTAGCCCCCTTCCCTGCCATGGGAAGTGGTTTATATAGATAGATCAATGGATAGGGATATGGGAGGATGTTAGGGCTAGTGTAGTGTGTTCACTTTACTTAGTGGGGGACTTTCTTTAGCTTTGCTGTAAAGATTTCCAGAGGCTTCTTTGGGTACACTTTAGGCAGGATACAGAGCTAGAGAGCTCTAAGCAAAAGCCCCTGCTACGAGTCTATGACTAAAGTGTAGGAGTCACGGATGAGCTCCTCAAATTTGCTTATAAAACTTTTGAAGCTACGAGTCAGTCCAAATAGGTTCTTACACTAGCCATGGAATAGAGGCCTATGTTAGCAATGATTATCTATGAAGAAAGACATGGCTAGTACAATGTATATATGGTTTAATGCTTTTTAAAATACCTTACAAATGTATGTTAATATTCTAATTTATAACATATATTTCCATTACTACATTTTTTAAATAACTGGGTAAAGCTAATTACCATGAATTATTTGTACTTTTTTTTTTATGAAGACAAACCACAAAATTAGTAACATTACATCATAGTTCCATTAGTAAAATCAAAAAGTATTTATTAAGTGAAAGCATTTAAAGCAAATGTGAGATATATTAACAATAAGATTAATACATGTTATGATATACTTTAATTACTTTTGTTTTCCAAAAATTATGAGGTCTGTCTTTTGTCTTTTTTGTAATTATTTGTTCTAGTATTTACCTCTCTGCTTTACATTAAATAAAGCTTGGTTTGACATAACGTTGTTTTTTCCTCGCATATAACGCTCTTAACATCATCACAGTATTAACATTGGCAGGGCAAGAGACATAGTGAGACAAACCCTACCTACAACACCCAGTGGCAAGGTACAGAAAATGTTTATTGTCCCCCTGTTTATCATAATATGATTGTTAATTATTAATTGTCTAATAAATTCTACATTAATTGTATTTTATTTGTACTGTTTTACAGATGTCTGAGCGCAAGGAGGATCAGCCAAAGTTGAAGCACCAAAGCATACCACTGGATGGGAAAATACTGGTGCTGGACCGCATGGAGAAAGTGGCGCGGCAAGTGGATATTGGAGTGGATCTGAAATTGCCAACCTCCACCATCCGCGCCATCCTAAAGAACAAAGAGAAGATAAAGTCTTAAGCAACCACCAGCACAGCATCTTCTGCAAAGAAGATTACCTGCTCCAGATGCTATGCCCTGAATCTGGAGCGTAAGATTCCTCTGAGCCAGACCATCATAATGGGGAAGGCGAGAAGCATTTACAGCCTTATGCAGACCCAAACACCAGATTTGACAGGGAGCATCACAGAAAGTAGTGGTTGGTTTCACTGCTTCAAAAATAAGAGCAACCTCTACAACCTAAAGATAAATGGAGAAGCTGTAAGGGCCGGCACAAGCGGCTGCTGGTTTTCCAACCACTTTGAAGGCTGGAGGCAATTATCCATCAGAACTGGTGTTTATTGTGGATGAGACTGGCCTCTTCTGGAAGCGTATGCCAAGCCGCACATTTATTTCAATGGAGCAGAAGAGATCACCTGGCGTTGAAACTGCCAAAACACCAGCTAACCCTTCTTCTGGGTGGGAACGCCAGGGGTGACTTCAAAATTAAGCCATTGCTGGTCTACCACTCAAAGGCACCCAAGAGCCATGAATTGCATTGCTAAATCCAGTTTTCCAGTAATTTGACAATTTAACAGTGAGGCCTGGATCACCATGGACATATTCAAGGAGTAGTTCGGGGACCATTTCTGCCCTTCCATGCAGCACTATTGCAGGAGCAAAGGACATGAGGAAAAAGTTCTCCTGATAATGGAGAAAGCTCTAAGCCACCCTACTAACCTGGCTGAGCTCCACTGCTGCATCCTGGTGGAAGTAGTGTTCCTGCTGCCCAGCACTACTTCACTACCTAGCCTATGGACCAGGGGGTCATTGCAACGTTAAAGGCCTATTTGCTGCACCAGCTAATAGACCAGATGGACAGCCAGGACATACAGTCAATAATGGAGTTCTGGAAGAATTACACCATCATGCAGGCAGAAGGAGGTGACACAGCAATGTCTGAAAGTTGTATGGAAGAAGATCTGACCAGAGCTGTGTGGAGATGTGCAACCAAAAGAGCCCATCATAGTGGAAATAGTGGACCTTGTAACCACAGCTGGACTGGGAGATGTAGATGGCCAGGAAACAGAGGACTTGGTACTGGGTGAGAGTCTGACCAATGAGGACTTTGAACAACTGGAGCAACAGGACTGCAGTGACTGCGACATGGAGCCACAAAAAGATTTGTCAACTGAGTTCCTCAGCAAGACTTTGCTGCAAATTAATGACATCATGGATGGTGTGGTGGCAGATGATCAAGATGCTACAAGGAGAAGAAATGCAAGATGCATCGTTCTTAGGGGTATGTCTTGATACCGGAATCTGCTAGATGGATGCAGTAAACAAAAGCAGATGTTACCAAGAAAGTCAGGCTGGAGGATGAGCCTGAAGTGTTAACTTCTGAAACTTTTGTTATTTTTTTATTTATGTTTACAGTTTATGCAGTTAATATAAAGTGTATATGAGTTCATATAAAGTGAAACTGCTTCAAACTTCTATTAGCACTGTTTCGCTTAACACTCCGAGTACCTAGAACCCATCTATTAGCCTTATTCAATTGCCAATTCGTTCACTCACAGACGGCCGGATGTCAGCAAGTGAGCTGCAACCTGCGTTTCCCCTCCATTTCCGAGACTCGCTGCCCGATATTCAAAATCAGAAATCCATGTTTCAGACGTAAGCAAATCTGGGATTGAAAGCTCGGAGCTTCTGCTCACCTTTAGCCAATGGGAGTTGAGACCGTTGATGGTACTCAAAGCTGCGAGCGCTTTCGCAGCCTCCCTAAATGAAACCCTGCTGCAGGGGTCCTCATCGGGAACCCCACAGTGTCCCCACATGACCCACATGATGTGGGGGTCCTGGGCGGGACACCCACAGGACCCCACATTAACCCCTTGCTGTGGGGGCCCTCCAGGACCCTCATGACATAAAGTCTAAGCACTACACTACACTTTTAACCCTAAATATACCCCATTAACCCAAACTAAACCCTGTTGACCCTATATGGACCCAATAACCCTATCTAGGCATGGTTAACCTAACTGGCCCTATCTAACCGTAACTGGGCCTATTTAACACCATCTGGACCCAATAACCCTAACTGGGCCTATTTAACTCTATCTGGACCCAATAACCATAACTGGGCCTATCTAACCCTAACTGAGCCTATTTAACCCTATCTGGACCCCATAACCCAAACGGGCCCTACCTAACGCTAACTGGACCTATGTTACCCTATCTGGACCAAATAACCCTAACTGGGCCTATTTAACCCTATCTGGACCCAGTAACCTTTACTGGGCCTATCTATCCCTAGCTGGGCCTTTCTAACCCTAACTGGAGCCAATAACCCCATCTAGACCTATTTAACCCCCGTCTAGACCTATGTAACCCATCTAGACTTATTTAACCCTGTGTAGTCCTATTTAATCTTAACTGGGCATATTTAACCCCAAATGTACCCAGTAAACCCCATCCTACCCTACCCTATTAACCCTTACACTACCTACCCAACTCCTACCCTACACTATTAACCCCCTCTACCCTGTTAAACCCTACACTACCTACCTACCACCCTAATAAAATCCCTATTACCCCACTAATTACACAAAATAAAAACCTAATTACACAAAATAAAAACACTAGAATTACACAAAATAAAAAAGGACATTACTGAAAATAAAAAAAGAACATTACTAATATTAAAAAAACCTAAGTTACATAAAAAAAAAATGTTTTTTTACTAAAAATAAAAAAACCTGTTACATAAAAATAAAAAACCTACTTCACTGAAAATAAAAAACCCCATCAGGACCCCTGCATCTTTGGGGTCTCATGTAGGAGTGTGGAGAGATTGTTAGGTGCAATGGGGACTTTCGGGGCATATACGTAAGATCTTCTAAAGGTCATAGGAGAGAGGTCAGAAAAATTGCAGTCCATTGGAGAATGAACTGGCAACTCAATCTACTATATTTGCCATGAAAGCTTTATGGATCTGCACAACCAGACACAAGATGTGCCTGGCGTGCAATGGTCCATAGGGTCCCGAAGAGTTGGACACGACTGGACAACAACAACAATTGTACCCTTAGCTGTGTAAGATACCTGATAGCTTCTGAGCAAATCAAATCTCAAATGTGGGAATCAGCAGAAAAAATAACCTTAACTTCACTTTAATGAACATTTGTAATAAATTAACCCCACAAGTGTACAGTACAGTTTTTGGCTATCTTAAAAGTCACAATACTTTAAGCAAGGAAACAGATGCAGCAATTTTCTAAATCTTTTTCTCCCTATAGGAAACCTGGCAACAACTCAAAGCATTTTAAATCGAATAAATACTTTTCTGATTTTGAAAACAGTTACTCATTTAAGTGTGTGGCGAATTGAAATTGTGTAATAAGACCCTCTATCTTTTGAAGATAATTGTGATACATCCAAATCACACAATTTCACGTAGTAAGAACGCCTTTGCTTTGGTATTTTGAAGCAAAACTGTAGAAATCGCACAGGATTTTTTTTTTATGTTTCTGGTGACTACAAATGTTAGCAAGTGTTGTATTGTTCCGAGTCTTATGTTGAATGCCCTAAACACATGGTTACTATTTGTAATGCTTCATTGATGGTCAAATATATAGAAGAACAGAAAGAGAACAAAATGAATAATTTTAAATGTTATTTTAAAATCCTCATTGGATTGTATTAATCATTCTTATTTATAAAACATAAAATAAAACAGGTTAGTTTGGCTGAATAAGTCTCGGTTTGGGTGGTGTTCTTTTGAATATTGGATTATTCCACCCAACTGTATAAAGCGCTCTACTGGGTATTTCCATCTCTCTTTTTTCTCTGTCATGGATTCCTAAGGGGCTCTTGCCTTGGTAATGTTAACAGGAAGAACCAAGCTCTACATAAAGTGCATTTAGTGTATATTACCGTCCAAGATCTCTTCAGATGGTAACGGCAGCCATGAAATCAAAAGATGTTTGCTTCTGGGAGGAAAGCTAAGCCAAATTTGGACAAGTTATTAAAAACACAACAAAGGTTTGCATAGTTAGAACTATGCTGTTCCCATTAGTAAAATACAGATGTGAGGTATGGAGCATAAAGAAGGCTGAGCGCCGTAGAATTGACACCTTTAAATTGTGGTGCCGGAGAAAACTGCTTAGAGGCCTTGATTGTAAAAACATCCAACCAATCAATACTACAGGGAATGAACCCAAACTGTTCACTAGAAGTTTGATCATGAGGCTAAAGCTTGAAGATTGTGACTATATAGAAAACAGGATTCCCTAGAGAAGACTAATACTGGGGAAGATTGAAGGCACTCGAAGAAGGGGATGACAGAGGCAGAGATGAACAGATGAGGTCATTGAAACAATAAACATGAGCTTGGGGAGCTCAGAGGTGCAGTGGATGAAATATGTGCCTGGCATGCTGCAATCCATAGGGTCATAGAGAGTTGGACGTGACTGCAACAGCAACCCTACACTAGAAGCTACTGTTATTAAGCCCGTTTTCAGAACACACAATGCAAATGCAAACTTGGGGAATGGATATTTTGGTCAGTTAAAGTGCCACTGTAGTGGTCATACAATATGAGTTTCTTTCTTTTTTTAAGTTACTGCTTTTAATATTTACTTCTTAAATTAACATTGTTACTTCCAACAGATATGCTTCTCTCCACCCCTATAGGATTTTGTTTCTAACTGGTGTAGTTTTGCCTACAACAAATAAGGACTCCCGTCAGTCAAGTCTCCACTGGAGGATCCTCTCCCACCCTCTGTACACTTTACAGGGATTGGAGCGCAACATGTATGATGAATTATAAAATAAACTTATATTGCCTGAAAAACAATACATATCAAAGATAAATGAGAAGGATTTGAGATGATTGACTATGAATGAACTAAACCTTGAAATGACAGATATGAATATTATCCATTTATTCCTAAAGCAGAACCTCTAGTTGAAAAAAAGAAAATATGCCTAATGAGAATCCAGACTTGCATGTGTTCAGTCGGGTATCACTTTAGATGTAAAATGCAATTGCATCATTAAAATTATTTTCCATCAGACAGAAGAACTGTGATCATGTCCACATGTAGCTGAATATAGCTAACCAGACATGCCTCTTCAGATAATAATGTAAGGGACACCATTTTCCCACACTAATAAATACCATGCAAAAAAAAAAAAAGTCACTTTTTCCACTCTGCACCAGCAAATATTTAATTAAAGGGTATTGAACCCTTCAAGAAATATGCACCCTGTCATACCCAAAAGGTTTCCTTTCTTAGAACAATATTCCTAAAGATTGTACTAAACTTTAAACAAAATCACTATTCTGGTATACAATATTCTCTACATACAGCTATTCCATGTCTCATAGCTAAAAATATGAGTAAGGTTACCTTTTTAACAAATTCTGAGATATCACTTACCACACCTAAATGTAACCTGCAAGAAATGCCTTCTGTATGCTCATAATATACCTAAAATCAGAAGCCATGACTATCTGTCCTATTGATATTTTCTAAAATGTTATCAGCAGTGAGATTTGAATACTCTAAAGGTTTACACTTACAGTAAGTCCTTATGAGTGTTGATATTTTGCAAAATATTTTTACCCACCCGCATAGTCACACAAAATGCCTCTGAGAAGCCAAGATGCATCAAATCTACAATACAGGGGTTAATAACTCTACCTCCATGAGCCATAACATGGAGGTCCTTAACAGACCCCCATGGCAGCAAAAATGTACCCCATACCATGGTATTCTCAATGGACCCCCATGGCAACTTAAATTAACCTCATACCATTGGGTCCTAAACTCCTAGAGTAAAAGTAACTATAACCATGGGCGTCCGCTGCTTGGGGCATCTCTCCAAACCCAGGACTTTATCCTATTCCTATCTGCTTCCAACCACAGCATCCTATAATAGTACCAGACAAAAGAATTACAGTAATCTCATACGCATGACCTGTCACCACACCAGCATTGTTTATGTCCCAAGTGCTCAGCCTTCTCTCTCCATCACCCTATAACAAAAATCCAGCCAGCATTACTCTCACCTAATATTTCTATCACTTATTACCTATTAGACTGTAAGCTCCTCCTGTACCAAATGTACAAGTTTTATGTGCCTTGAAATGTAAGTACATTTTTTCCTTTTTCATTGTACTAAAATTCTATGGAATCTGCTGGTGCTCTAAAAATAACATATAATAATAATAATAATAATAATAATAATAATAATAATAATAATAATAATAATAATAATAATAATATTAAAAATATAATTAAAATTATATTAAATAATAATTTCCTACATGAAGAGCCCACACTGGGCTCGGGAGGTTTCCCCACCCTACCTTACTTTGTCCCCACACCTTTTGTAATTAGGGTTTGTTGGCAATATGAGCAGTCTAAGCAAAAATTCAAAATAATAATTAATATTTATACTCTTACTCTTCTTAATACATTGTGATATTTGACTTGCCTTTGCAGATGCTGCTTGGCATTGAGCACTGTTATCTAGGTGGTTGTCCACAAGCACTCCCAAATCCCTATCAATATCTGACAGCCCTAGATTTGCTCCATTAAGATTTTAAATTGCATGGCTATTTTTCCTTCCCAAATGTACAACTTCACATTTATTCATATTAAATCTCATCTGTCATTTAGTTGCCAATTTCTCTAATTTATGCAAATCCCCTTGTTGGGAAAGTACATCATTTTACAATTTTATTACCTTGAACAACTTAGTGTCATCAGCAAAAATAGAGACAATGCATTTCAGTCCTTTCAGTACTTTTCATTAGTAAATGCGTTAAAAAGAAGAGGACCCAATACTGAGCCATGAGGAACCCCACTTACCACATAAGTTCAATTTGAGAATTTTCCATTTACAACAACCCATTGATGATGGTACTGTAACCTTATTTTGTTGCAGTGTTCCAACCACTGACACCTTCCTTATGTAGTTACAACATTGACTTGTGTAGTTAAATATTGACTATGCTTAGCTGCATTTTCAATCTGTAACAATAATTGCAATTCCTTACTTTCAATTATGTTTGTGAGTGTATTGCATATTTCAACCAATATTATTTTAGAATTTGTTTCTTCCCTATTTAATTCAACCCACACGGATTTAACATTATCACTAGTGCCACCATATATTATCTTCTCTGACTATAGGCATAAATTCAAGCTTAAAATACAGACAAATCCCTCCTCATCTTCTACCATTGCCCCAATCTTTCCTAAATGGGTTATAAGTATCTAAATAATAGTCCAGTCATGAGATTTGTCCCACCATGTTTCAGTAATGCCTATATCCATTTCTCATTTACTGCTATTCATAATAACTCGCCCATTTTTCCTGACAAGACTCTTGCATTAGTAAGCATACAGCTTATGTTGCTATGACTCAGCAATTTTGAAGTGCTTGACACTGTATTTCAATTACTAAACCTCCCTATTGACTATACTAACCATCCCCCTTCTCCTCCATTAGTAGCTAATTCATCTGTTACCCCTCTATACTCTCTACCCCATTACTTCCATCTAGTTCCCACACCAACCCACTATTTAAAAAAACTCCTGCAGCCTTTCTACAATCCTTTCCCATTGCACACAAGCTCCCTCTTCATTAACATGCAATCCATAACTGCTATAGAGATTGTACCCAAGTGAGAAGTCAGCCCAGTGCTCTAAAACCCCCAACCCCTCCTTAGTTCACCCCTTTTTTAGCCATACTTCAACCTCCCTAAGCGCCTTCTGTCTCCTTGGGCTATCACGTGGCACTAGTAGTATCTCAGAAAATACTACCTTGGAAGTCCTTGCATTAAGCTTATTTCCTAGTTCTGTAAAATCATTCTTTAAGACACTCAATCTTCCACTTATTTTTTTCATTGGTATCATTATGTACCAAGACTGACGGCTTCCAGTCCCTCCCAGTAACTTTTCTACCTGATCCACAACATGTCGAACCCAAACGCCTGGGAGACATAAGTCTGTCTACCTTCCTAATAATAGAGTCCCCTACCACCAACACCTGTTTCTCTGCCTATTCTGCCCTCCCCCTCCTCCAGTAGAACTGTTCTCCTGGCTGTTAGAGTGTGCAGCTCTATCTGTCATTGCCATTCCTGGATGAACATCCCAACAATTTCACTCAATCTGGAAGACCTGTTGCTGCTTGCCTCCTCCTCTTGTTCCCCCTGCTTCCCCTTTTCAATGTAACCCAGCTACCTCCCTGGACATCCTCACTAGTCCCAACTGCACCCTCCATTCGAGGCCCAGCGAAACCATGCTCTGTGATCACCAACTCCCTTTCCAGTGGAGCAATAACACTAAGTACTGCAAATTTCCTCTCCAGTTCTCCAATTTGAGTTTCACAAGAAGCAACATGCTCACACCTGCCACAGAGGTATGGATCAGCTGCTCCAGCAGTGCATGCGTTGGATAGGATGTACACTGAGTGAGCTGGCACTGGACTAACTTATGATTACTAATTACAAAAATGCAGTGAGAAAGCAAATCAATATATTTGTATAAGGTTGTTTTTATATAGCTTGATTTTACAAAATATATTTTTTCTTCTGCTTCCTTCTTCCCTTTTCCCTTTTTGTACTACATTTTAACCCCTTTTATTCGAATGCCCTCCTTTTATTTAAATTCCCACACTTATACTATAACTGCACTTACACTAGAAAAGTTCGCTAGCTCCCAATTTCGCTCCTTTCCCTGTTTAAGTTAGATTCTGACTACTCACTTGCACACTGATCACTGCACACAGTACAGAAAACACCCTTTATTTTTCAAACTTAATTCACAGAACAGATGCCTTGACTGGCTGATTTTTCTGAAGATTTGGAGAAATTATGATTATATGACAATGTTCCATTGTATGCTAACGACTTTTACCTATCTGTTAACTCATGTTTTTATTTTGCTTTATTGCATGCATTTTTTTAAATATTTTTGTGTTTCTATATTACTTACCACTAGATGGCAAAAAAACACAAATGTGCACACAGGATATGAGCTGCACCGATGAGCAGATAAACTTTGTAAATGCTGACAGTTATTGCAGTGATTGATTATTAATTTTATTCTTAACTCTAAACATTTATATACAATTTACTTCACATAATATCATGATATCTGCTATTCTGTAAATTGACTAACTCACCCACACACATATACACACACATACACTGTACATATATGTGTAAATTTTTTTTAAATGTATATTAAAACACAATTTTGTGATACCACAAGGCCTGTTGCCCTTTGGGATTCTCTTGCAATATATATATATATATATATATATATATATATATATATATATATTGTTGACCTAGGCAAAAACACTTATGTCAATGTGCGTATGACTTCTTTATCTTGTTAAACAAGGCACATGAACTTCCATTCAATAACAGCTAATGGTAAACTAGGAATATTAATACAGTGCCTTGCAAAAGTATACAACCCCCTTGGCATGTTTTTTGTTTTGTTGCCTCACAACCTGGAATTAACATGGATTGTTTAAGGATTTGCATCATTTAATTTACAGAACATGTCCACAACTTTGAATAACAAATAGGATAAAATAACAGAAAAAGTCAATGTGCATAACTATTCATCCCCTAAAGTCAATACTTTGTAGAGCCACCTTTTGCGGAAATCACAGCTCCAATTCACTTTGGATAACTCTTTATGAGCTTGCCACACCCTCCCACTGTGATTTTTGCCCATTCCTCCTTGCAAAACTGCTCCAGCTCCCTCAAGTTGGATGGTTTGCGCTTGTTAACAGCAATCTTTAAGTCTGACCCCAGATTTACTATTGGATTGAGGTCTGGGCTTTGACTAGGCCATTCCAACACATTTACTTGTTCCACTTAAACCACTCAAGTGTTGCTTTAGCAGTATGTTTGGGGTCATTGTCCTGCTGGAAGGTGGTACAGATTTTGCTCAAGAATATCCCTGCATTTAGCACCATCCATCTTTCCCTCAACTCTGACCAGTTTTCCCAGTCCCGGCTGTTGAAATGGTGTTCTTTGGGTGATGTGATGTGTTGGGTTTGCGCCAGACATAGCGTTTTCTTTGATTACCAAAAAGTTCAATTTTAGTCTCATCAGACCAAAGCACCTTACATTTTGGGATCCTCCCACATGCCCTTTCGCAAACTCAAAATGTGCCATTTTGTTTTTTGCTGAAAGTAATGACTTTCTTCTGGCCACTCTGCCATAAAGCCCAACTCTATGGAGCATATGGCTTATTGTCGTCCTATGTACAGATACTCCAGTCTCTGCTGTGGAACTCTTCAGCTTCTCCAGGGTTACCTTAGGTCTCTGTGCTGCCTCTCTGATTAATGCCCTCCTTGCCTAGTCCATGAGTTTTGGTGGGCATCAGTCTCTTGGCAGGTCTGCTGTTGTGCCATGTTCTTTCGATTTGCTTATCATAGATTTGATGGTGCTCCTGGGCATCATCAAACCAATGAGTGCCGAAGGATCTCAGACCACAAATTTTTTTTATGTCTGTGGCAAACAGCATTACCTGCCTTACAATATTATTGCCCCATCATTGTTGACGGCAAGTCGCATGATTCAAATAATAATAATTATTATTCTGTAGCGCTGTATATAAGTTAAGTTCAGACAAAGATAAATACAAATTAACATATAACAAAGCAAGGAGGGACCTTTCTTTGAACTACCAATCCAATGTCCATGGTGAAGTACTTAGGATAGAAACTCGCAGACTTACAATCTAAAGTATAGAGAGTTGTAAAAGAGGGAGAGAGAGGTGATAAGCATGTTAGGGTGGAGGGTAATACGCTTCTTTAAAGAGATGCGTTTTAAGTGAGGTTTTACATTTTTTGAGGCAAGAGGATAATCTGGTGGAGCGAGGCAAGGAGTTCCAGAGACTAGGGGCAGCACAAGAAAAGTCCTGGAGGTGGGAGTGAGAGGAGGTGACAAGAGTTGTCGAAAGTTAAAGGTCATTAGCATAACACAGAGGGCGGGTAGGGGAGTGTTTGGAAATGAGAGCAGAGATGTATGGGGGGAGCATTATTGTTGTAAATTAGGATCATGATTTTAAATGTATTCTTGAGGCTAAGGGAAGCCAGTGGAGTGAGTGACAGAGAGGTGATGCTGAATAATGTAGAAAATCAATATTCTTTATTAAACTTACTTACAAAGATCAGATTCCCATCCCTAATTGTTTTGCTGGTCTCCACCCCTTAACGGGTCATCTGGATGGTGTCTCTGGTTATCAAATAATTGAAAACTATCAAGCACAAGATTGTTTGCTGGGGAATTGCTGTGTTGAAATGATTTCTCTTCCCAAAGAGATATGGCTAGGAGACAGACTATCAGCCCTATTAAATTCCCTGAACGTGTAAAACCGTAGCCCGTAATGTAGCCCGCAAGACTTGTGGCGAAAAAGGCTACGGGACGGGGAAATTTGAACTGCGCGCCCTCAAATCCTTTGTTCTCTCAAGCCCGTAACTGCTACACTCCAATTTCACTATTTAATTGCAACAAATTTCCTGGCGTTCCTGCCCATAACCCGCAAATGGAGGCAAAAACATTGGGCAACAGAAACACACCAGTGGACATTAGAATATAGGAAAAGCATGGAAAGGCATTACAATTACTTGCACAATAATCCCCAAATAACAAAAATGCATTAAAAAAATATATTGTTTTATCATATGTTGGACTGGTCATGCATATGCCAATATGAAAAGCCATGCTGCAACATGCAGAAAGCAATTGAAAACACACTACATGATTAAATAGCAACACAAAAACATGAGACTCATGCCATATTAACCCTTTCTCACTCACAGAGGCTCTAATGTGGACCCTGGAATATATATATGAATGCATAAACATCTCGCTCATCACATCTACATTTGGGAAAATAAATAGACGCCAAATTACATCGCCACATCACAAATATCAAGTACCCGGGGAACATTTTTATATTTGTTGTTCAGTCCTTCAGTCGTGTCTGACTCTCTGTGGCTCTATGGACTGGAGTACATTTAGCTAGGTCTCTGCCTGTGCTGTTGCACAAGGTTTGCATGCCAAAGATACTGGAGTGGGTTGCCAGTTCCTTCTCTAGTGGACTGTGATTTGTCTGGCCCTACATGGTATAGCTAACAGCTTCATTGAGGTACACAAGCGCCTTCACCACCACCACTTAGCAATCCACACTAATGTACAGTAAATTGATGAATAGCAGAACATAATGGGAGGTCACAAAATGGGAATGGCAAGAGTGGAGCGGATATTATCCCTGATGGAGGTGAGTTGGCTGTTGATAAACGTGCCTCTGCATAGCATCCATGTGTTTTTGCGGCCCCTTCTGATGGTTTAGCGTGGATTAGTGTGGTGAATGTTCCCCTGGCCGCCTTCAGCATTGCTAAGTGGTTTTGGTGAAAGGGCTTGTGTACTGCAATGAAGCTGTGATCTATACCATTTTGGGTCACTCTAGGTGGGCTGGTCATAGCAGAGAGGTCAAATCACAGTCCACTAGAGAAGGAACTGGCAACCCACTCCAGTATCTTTTGTCATTTTCCTTTTAGGCCCTCAGGGGAATGTTCATACTCCACAGTATCACTAATTGAACTTGGCATCTGAATTAACCCTTTATTATTCTTATATATGAGATATAGTATTATATGATATCTAATGCTAGTATTACTAATATTATTATATGTATTGCTCAATTGCATAGTAATTAGGGCTCATTAGTTTACAGATATAGGAATTTGACACAAATGTGTATATATGTGAGTGTTAAGCCTAGTTTTCAGCTGTCAGAAATTACAAGACATTTTGCTAACTTCAAGGTTCGTGTTTAAATGTTTATTTTGGTATTTTTCATAAACAGAGCACAATCAGAAATGGCCAAGACTGTGCATTAATATCATGGGTGTGGTGTGGGCAGATCCCGGGAGAGCAAGAAGCTTATGGAAAAAAGGGGATACTTCATTAGATGATGCCTCCTCTCCTCCTTATTGCGCCATGCCAGGCTGTGCATGAGCTCTGCCTGATTGGCGGAGATGCTGGCCTGGATCCCCTGAAGTAAGTCCACCTGCTGCTGCATGAGGGCCAGCATATCCGCCTGCGCAGCCTGGCCTGATGTGGAGATGGAGGCCTGTGGAGCGTGACCAGGTGAGTCGGTGGTGGTGCTGGAGTGGGTTGGGTCTGGGGCCTGGCTGGAAACTTGCAGTGGTGTGGGTGGGCCTGGTGGTGACAGCTACGCCAGTACACTGCTGTGGGGGGAAGGAGGTGGTGGCTGGCTGGTCTGGTCACTATATGTCCAGCTGGAGGGCCCTGGCAAGATTCCTAATCTTTGGAGGAGGGGGATAGTGGGGTTGACTCCCTGCGCTGTTGCCAGAAGCCTGGATGGTGACCCCACCACCCATATTACATCCTCCTCTTCCGAGCCAGGTCCCTCAGATCCTCTTCTGTCCTCCTGCCCCTGCGCCGGTTCCTGCTGGGCGGGGGCTTGCTCCTCCACTTCCTGTTTCGATGGAGCCGACGCCCCCCACCTCTGGCTCGCCACTAGACCCAGACCTCCACCTGGATGCTGAAAGATGGAAAAGAAAGGAATATGTCATTAGTATGATGAATAATACATTGTTATGTGTTCATTCCTAACTATCTGACATCTAGGCTTGAACCTGGATGATTCTACTAATTGCAGCTCAGATTAGCTATCATTTGCTAGATAAGATCTATTCTTTGGTTCTTGGTCTTGATCATTTTTGGCTCCTAACGCTATTTTGATTCCGGCTGCGTTCTGTAACTGTATAGGCTGCAGTGGGCACACCAATAAATGGACTCTCTATTAATTGATTACTGATGTTGTGCCCAGGAATGACAGTGATTTGTCAGCTTCATGGATTTTCATGATGCATCAGTGTCCTTGTTGGTCATCATGTACATATGTAGTGTGTGTGATGCACATGTGGTGGCATGCTGGCGGGCAACTGTCTCAGAAGGTCCCTTGCAACCCTCTCCCACTCACTATAGGTCCGTCTAGACCTCTTTCTATTAGCTGAGAGGCCTGTGTTATACCACAATTGGTTATTGACTGCCGATCATGGCTCGTCCGGACCCTTTGCAGCTTGAGTGCTCGGAAAGGATTTGCGGGCTTGCGTCTCAAGCCCATAACTTTTGCCATGGTCTAATTTAATAGCTCTGTACCACAGCCGTATTTCAAGCCCGTAGGCTTTGCGGGACTCACTCTACGGGCTTCGAATTTAATGTAGCTGTAGGAATGACTGAAGTTGGTGTCTATCTAATCAGATTCTTCTTAAAACTCCTTATAACTGTCTTACAACCAGACAATTACTCCACTTGATTATTTTGTAAGGGAAGAAATGAACAAATGGCTGATTAATACGTTTATTATTGAATATTACCTTTTTTAATTGATTGAAATGGAATTATTTTAATGTTCACTCCATATATAAGCCAATTACGTCCTTTTGCTAGGGCATAACAGTTACAATTTAAGTAATAGTAGTGACATGTTCCGATACGTTTCTTCTTACATTTTTATTCATATTTTTAGTAGAGTTTCAGTTGTTTCCCAATTATCTAGATTTATATTTAGCTTGAATGATAAGTCTGTAGGAATCATCACGGTTTAGACCTATAAAGATCAAAGAAAAGAAAATATTATTAATACCAATGAAGCCTTATAATATACATTTGTAATATGGATAAATGGCAAAATACAGTCACTTTACTCATATCCTCAGACTCAATGATCCCTAGGTAGGACTTTTAAAGTGTCCTATTTATAATTTGCTCTGTGAAGCCTGAAAATGTTTTCTAAAAGGGTAAAATAAATAAATGCACCTTTAACTGTTGTATTTAATTGTTGATTTAATGTATCTAACAGGATTATAAACCTGAAAGAAATGAGTGGAGCCTTAAGCTGCAAAAAGATCTCTATTCAGTTATGTTGAGATACCACTTTACAAAGACACTTGACAATCGAAATGAACAGAAGAGTATGTCCTAATTTCCCTGATGAGACAAACAATCATGTATCGCCAGATAAACAGAATATTTCCAATAAAACACTTTTTCCAAATAACCACTAATCTAGTCTTGAACGCCCTTCCAGTGTCAGATTATAACATTCATTATATATTTGTTGCTATTTAGTCATTCAGCCATGTCCAATTCTCCGTCATTCTATGGACCACAGTGCTCTAGGCCCATCTGTCAGCCTCTATAGTTATATATCAGAAAAAGTTAAATATAAATACTTCTCAGAACGGCACATTTCTTTCAAAACATTGAAGCCTATGGTCTATAAAGAGGAAAATCAAATTTAATCAGCCATTTTGGCTTCTGTAAGGTTCACACAGAGATCAGCCCATAACGGAAGACCCAAATCCTTAGAACATGTCAGTTACACTCTTCTTTGGGGCTAATAAATTACTCCTAATTGGAGATGTTTTACACAATTGGCAACATGTTTGCAACTGTTAAATAATGTCTTGTTTCGGAATATCGGAAATTTGGAAGGAGGTCTAATATTTTGGTATTTAAAAGGCTAAGAATTAAATTCTACTTTTAAAGTCCTTACACATTTTGAATTATTTTACCTGAAGGAAGTTAATTTATAGTTTTAGATCAGATATATTTTGCAGTGTGCCTCCTGGGAAAGTAAACTCTGTAACTTTGTGTTTTGTAATATTAATTAACTTGGGATTGCTTACGTTTCCCCAGTGCCTCAATTAAAGGCATATATTCTGGATTATTAGTGAATCTGATAGAGGATAATTAATAATGTATGAAAACATTTTTTTTCAGGAATAAATATCAAAATAAACATTAAAAAACTTACCTTGAAGTTAGCAAAATGTCTTATAATTTCTGACAGTTGAAAATTAGGCTTAACACTCACTCCAAACTCAGGCTAAATTGGAATACAATTCCTAATTTGTTTTCTCCAAGGAGGAGAAATCAGAGTTTAGCTGAAACATTTGAAAAAATATCTGTGGTTCCTGTTTGTGCTGCAAAGCAGCCTGGGATATGTAGTGTGGTCCATGTTAGAAGGTGCTATTGCAGCACTGCTGAACACAGCATAGACAGGAAGCAGCAGGGAGGGTCATATCCCAACAGTGACTTGGGGGCTGACATCACTGCTCTCCTATTGGCAGAGGAAGACATAGCAGGTGAATAATAGGTTAAAACTGGTCTCTGAATGCTGCATGCTGATTGGATGGGGATCAAGGGCCTGGGTAGATACCCCTGGGGGTGTCAACATTATCATTAGAGTTTTTTTAGATATTAATAAAAAGAAAAGGTTTTATGAAATGTGCTGCTTTTATGAAAGATGCTTTTTGCATAAAGAGTATGTAATAACCCAGGAACTTGGATATGCCTTTAACAGAAATTAACACTAGTTCTTGACCACAATCACCTCACTTACATTTTGGATAATAAACCAGCTCCCTTAATGTTCAATACTACTATATGCATCTTATGCTATATACCATCAACCCTCATAAGTAAACCTAACAAGATGCAGATTACGTCTTTAGGTTAGTTTTGGCATTCTCAATAATAACAATAACATCTAATTTGAATGTTGATTGTATGGCAGTGAAATGTGTGATGTACACGCTTACTTCTGATAGACATCAATATAAATTCAGCCAAAGTATATTGGTCTTCCACATACCCCACTTCATACCATCATGTTCTGGGGGCCACTGCCAAAATGTCAGAGCATTGATGTTGCTTTTGGCAATCAATTTGGAAGTAAAATGCTCTCGCCAAATAGAAAGAAGAATTTGTGATTAGAACTTTTAACAAAAGTTTAGTTGACATGATCTGCCAGAGCAAGTTGAGTGATAATGAGCCATGAAATACTTCCCATGAGTTTTCAAGTATTATCAACTCAAAAATGAGAATATTAAACCAAGATACTGCCCTGATTTCCATGTGGCAATTAGCAAGCTGGGGAGGGTTGTGCAGATTTCAGATATACGAGAGGGAAGAGTGAAACAATTTACATCTGATTACTATAATGTTCATAAAAAAAAGATTCAATTAGCTTATTTAATTATCAGAAATGTCAGTATTTGTTAGTATGTTGCAGACCCAAATCAGATTTCTAGTCTACTCAGGAGCTGTCATGGTAGGAGTATATATCTACAGCCAGGGCTGGATTAACCATTAAGCAAAATAAGCATGTGCACGTCTATTTTTGCATCTGTTTAGCTTTTTTTTTGTTTCAAAATTATAACATGGTTTGAATAGGCACCTAGCTTTTTGTTAATGGTATTTAGCCCAACAAGTGAAATTTATAACATGTAATGAATAGGAATTTAGCTTTTTTTGTGGGGGTTCCAGCTTTTTGTTACCTACATGAGTTGGCAACTCTGGTGTACCAAGCCAGCCAGTCTTCTACTTGCCACGGTTAATTCATTAATGGTCACAAATTGCTCAGCTGAGCATTCATTTTCAAGTTGAAGTTTTCTAAGGAAAGAAGCAAACATTGAGTATCTTATCAAAGACTTTGCAATAAAAAAAAACTAGGAGAAAACTTTTCAACTATAAATAAAGTGGATGTAAACAAAACTAAACATTATTTTCCATCTTTCAGTAAATTTTGTTTAATTTCGAAAAAATAGCATTTTATTTTATGGTTTCTTATTGTTTATATTTTGAATTAAATATATATGGGGGCACCAAAATCTTATAAGTGCTTAGGGCCTCTAAGGGTCTTAATCCAGTCATGTCTACAGCCTTTTCTTCAGTGGTCACTGCTGGCAAAATTGACTGGTCAGAAAACAAAAGTAGGATTGCCCAAATACAATAAATGGTTAAGTAAACGCTAGCGGTGGTTATAATATTATTATTATTATTATTATTATTGTTTATTGGTAACACGCCGACATATTCCGTAGCGCTCTACATAAGTTAAGTTACAGGATAATATATAGTACAATATATCTAATTTTCCTGAAACTGGTCCAATGAAGCTGAGTTAGCGCTTGTATGGATAAAACAGAGATAGCATATACAATATTTCTTTTTCATATCATATCATTCAATCAGACATGTTCTAAAAATATAGCACGGTGATGTGGTCGTTAACCAAGAATAACCAATTTGTCATTTGTCTAATATTAACAATACGGCATTGCTACTGTTTATCTTAAAGGTATATGGAAGTTTCCCTGTTTGTAGGCACTATGTAGTAGCCAATAGAAAAACTGAATTCAAGTAAGTTCTTTAACCCTTTACTGACTTTCCAACCAACAGCAGAACAGCGCAGAAATCCAGAGCAGCACTGCCTGAGTTGTTTCCTTGCATCCTTGTGGGAACAAGAGACTATGCATCCCATACAACAATGTTGTAGGTGCTTCTGATTGACCACAACAAATTATGAATGTTATACTACGTTAGCAACTCGAAATCAACTGCCACAAAATAAAATTGTAAACTTTAGGGTAAGTTTATTTATGTGTATTGTGGGATTTCTTTTCATGCTGAGAAATGTTTTCATACACTACTAATTCTCCTCTATCAGATGTAACCATAATCCATGACATTTCTTCATACAGGTAAACCTTCCTTAATGCTAACCTGCCTGCTGATTCGATATAGCGCTCTTTTGCTTTCAAATTCCTTGCTCAATGCTAATTCACATGATAGCGTTTGTCCCTTTAAATCCCAGCTTAGAGCTGTAATGTTCGCCATGGCGCTGTCTGTGAGCGCTATGGGGATAAAATGCCCCATTTAGCACTGTTTCATATAGCGCTCCGGCATGCAGGAACACATGTGAAGTCCTAAACGAGGTAATCGCATATCTTTAATTTACAACTGCATCTGTAGCTAAATCTGCAAAATGCCTAGCGTGTGCATGTAACTTGTTAGCTGTATGAATAAGGCTAAAAACATTGGCCTCCAAGTCCACTATGGAGGGATATATTGTCTTCTTAGTGCCAATGATACCATCCATAGTGGAGGTGAAGTCCGAGATTGCAAAGATGTAAAGAATGTGGCCGAGATGTCTATAAGTATAATCTGACATTCTCCAAGTTACTTTTGACATTCCTGATATTAATAGTAAAAGTCGGATTCAAATGTTTATTGTAGGGCAGGTAGGCCCATAGGTGTAGGAATGATGGGGGCAAATGTGTGTGTTTATGTGTAGAGAAGATGTTTTGTGCTATTTTTGTACTTTATGTGGTATCCCCTCCAAATTTTCTTTGCCTCCTACACCCAGGCCCATGAGGCCAAGGCCTAGGGCAGCACACAGTCATGAATGAAACATTGAAATATGTTTGTATATACACAGAAATGTCTATATGCAGTGATATTTCTTTGTGTAAGTGAGCCTGGCGCTTTCTGACATTATATACATTTGTGGACATATTTGTGTGTCCCAGCTCAACTTCCCAGAATGCAGTGTAATAACTGTTTTTTCTCAGAACTCTGAGCTGGAAGCAGGTTTTTTAACTTACTTTGGACATTGAGGTGTGAACACAGATGTACATTTTATTTACTGTACTACTGTACGGCGGAGGCTTCTATCGCTCTTTTGCCCACCATATTATAAATGATTGTTGTGGTGAACTACCTACTCATAAGGTCCACAACACAGGCTGAGATCCCGCTCCATGTCAATGATAGCCAGTAAGCTTGAAACATGTACATGGATTGGATACTCAGCCTGTGTTTATTCCAACCTTGGCTTTGCATTAAAGCTGTGTAATACAGCATGCATAAGCTTAAAGGAAGCCATGTTTGATGATGGCTACGGAATGAAGAGCGAGGCATTTGTGGACATATTTGTGTGTCCCAGCTCAACTTCCCAGAATGCAGTGTAATAACTGTTTTTTCTCGGAACTCTGAGCTGGAAGTAGGTTTTTTAACTTACTTTGGACATTCAGGTGTGAACACAGATGTACATTTTATTTACTATATATATATATATATATATATATATATATATATATATATATATATATATATATCACATATTATAATTGTCTAACTACGATTCGTCTTCACGCTGCGTTGCGTAGTGCGTACGACTTAGCGATGAGCGACGCTAAATGAAAACGAGGCTATACTACTACGAACTGCGTAAAACACAGTCACAGACGTATGTCTTTGAAAAACAACGAGATAAAGGATGCGGATTAACCGCGCAATGAGTAAAAAGACAGTAGCGAGTACATTTTACGAAACACAATTACAGATTTACGCATTAACACAAATTTAACGACTTTGTCTCGCGCAACATCGGATTTCCCGCCTAAACCAACGCATTTGATGTGAAATATAAGTTGGAAGTTACAAAAAAAAAAAAAAATTTTTTATTTATTTTAAGAAAAAAAAAAGAGACAAATGTAGCGTCATGTTTCACTACATTTAATTTTTATTGACTGTCATTTGACCGTTTGACCATATTTACTGTTAAACCGTAGTACTTTAGCGGGCTGAGCGATGAGCGCCGCAGGCGATCATTGCCCGGCGAGCCTCGCGCAGCAAGGCGTGCCGTTAAACCGTAGTACTTTGGCAATGAGCGCCGCAGAAAAAATGCCGCACGAACAAAACGAAAACCAGGCAACAGCACTATAACCACGGAAAACACGTACCGATAATCCGCTAAGACGCATACCACACATTATCCGCCATTTTAGGATAATGCGGAAGTACACAGTTACGTTAACGGTTGCGGCTTGCGCACGCACACTATTACACTGCACACATTCATCATGCTTACACAGCACCTCCACACCACTAATGCTGCTGCTCTTCAACACAATGCATAAAAATACGTACATTCATTTATTAATTTGATTTCTATATTTCAGTAGTACACAGAAAACAGCATTAGCTATCTTACAATTCCATATGTATATTAATAACTAAACAACTTTTAAAACATACAACTCTGATTGCCATCATTTTTTGACGGGCAATACGCTAGTATATATATACTGTATATATACATATATATATATATATATATATATATATACATAAACACACATTCACTTATGATGCGAGATATAGAAAGAAGAATGGAGGATCTGCAAGTGGGGCTTGGGGGGACACACAAATCTGAATGAAATAGGGCAGCATAAAACCTAAATATGCTAAAAGCCGGCAGTCACGTGTTTGCTATAAATTATTAATGTATCCACACTTACTTCTGGTAGACAGCAACACTAAACCAACCAAAGTAGTTTTGGGAATAAGTCGGGCCAAGGAGTAATAGTAACTGGGATGATGGAGGCACATACATTTTAATGCTCCTAGAGCATCATAATATCTAAATATGCATGACCCCGGCATGATCCATTTGGCTTTGTCAAATAAACAGACAGACAACCGACTTTGGGAAAAATACTGGCCACAGCTTTATTAAACCAACCAATTTATATAACCATAAATTAACCTAATTAACATTCTTAAACAATTTCTTTAATTAGGGGAGGAGCCCGGCCAGGTCAGTAACCTCACGCTCTGGGCCGGCGCCCAGAGGCCCCCAATGCTTTTCCAAAGAACGCCCATGAGACAGGGCAACGCCCAATTAAGCCAGTAGTCCGGGCAACTCACCTCCCACCACAGAGCAGACAAGGGACCCCTCCTGAAGCTGCGACCCGCCCCTTGCCGCTCAATAAAGCAACGGCGGGGGAAGCATGAGGAACAATCACTGATCTCCTGTGTCTGTGCCTCGGTGACCTCGCAGTCAGTTACCCCCCAGAGGAGTATTCAGATTCCGCCACTGTAGTGGCTCTATACCTTAAAGTCTCTCTCTGGTCTGAGGGCCTAGGAGGGTCAATGACGTCACAAACCTGGTCATGTGCCTGAGTCCCTTTGACAGTCCCTGTATCCTGAGTGATATCAGGGTTGGTAGAGCGGAGCTGTGGCCTAACACTCTTGTCGAGGTAGAGATCAAAGGACTGTACCTGCTTGTCGACTTTTGGACCCTTGTGGGGCGCATCTGCCGTGCCCCCGCAGCTGTCACTGGAACCTCATTGATTACCACCAGACTGTTGTTGGCCGCCATCTCATCCATCACTAGGTCGTAAATCCCTCCCCCTGAGCCCAGGACAATCAGGAGCGCCCAGGCCCCGCCGGGTCACGCTGCGCTGCGTCAGACCCGGCGTTCCTGGGCTGCCTCCGCGCTGGCCCTCTGCTGCTGTGGTAAAATAAGCAATAGCTCTTGAAAACTACAGGTTGCATCTAGTGTAAAGTAAAGATTATTATACAAGTTTTATATATTATGTATTTTTATTTACCCTTTGCCCATCTATAGGGCTGCGATGTTGGCTTCTCCTCAGGGTGTGTCACTATGTGAGGTGGATTTGGAGCAAACTATAAATCTCCATCAATAAAGCAAATTTAATATAAACCATATGATGTACTGTCTTATTACAAATCATATTAGACACTTTATACTTATTATATGAGATGTCAGACATGTAGTTCTTGTGACTTGTAACTTTTTTCCGGCACATCCTGACTCATATAATTCATTTAAAATGCTGAGCATTTTTTTCTACTTCACGCTCCAATACTTCCCATGTGTTTGGTGTTTTTCCTGCTGTGAAATTGCTAAATGTTTGAAAGCAGAAAATTCTCATTCGTTATCATATTAATGTTGTATTAACATTTCAAATTCCAAAGGCAACTTTCTGTAATGAGCTTATAAATGTCTGTTTGTTAGAAAAATGAAACAAGATATAGGTGAAAATTCAAAAAAAAATATTTGCAAAGATTTTATAAAGTTTTTACAAAGTTTATTGAGTCAAAATGGTTGCAAAGGTCATAAAGTGTTCAAAAGTGTTACACATTGTTCAATGTGAAAGATTAGGGTTTAAGGAGGTTATAGTAAAATTTGTAAAGTCTTGCTCCACCTTGGCTTGCTATATAAAGTAATTTTATTATAATATTTTGGTATGAGAGCTGGATTGCATGAATCTTGGTTTCAGTGTATGACGTGGGTATCCTGGTTTTATGCTTCCTCTCTTTGATTGGGCATAGTATGCCATCATTTGTTGGCCATTCATGACAATAATCGTGTGGTAGATGGCAGAGTCCCGAGACCTGGTTATTATACAGCAGTTTGTCCAGTATCATTGATCTATGGATATTTAAGTTGTGTAGCATGTGTGCTGTGATCAAACCTCATTAGATGTTATACATCATATGTATTTTGCTTGGCTGTACCAAGAGTATAGTACAACACATGAGCAATGTGTTCTAGATAAATACATAAGTAGATTGGGATACTCAATTGAAGGCAATTTCAACATATTTTTTTGTCAAAAAGCACCAAATGTTAGATTTAGATCTTAATTTTAGCAGCCTCTGCTAGTAACTGTTGTAACCTTTGTGCTATCTTTCAGGCATCTGCACTTTACAATGCAAATCCTGTTGTTCATACTCTGTCCTTAGTACACTGGATAGAAAAAATTACGGTCATGTTAGGAGCTCTTAAAAATCTGGGGGGATAAAGTTTAAAGAGACAAAAAAAAAATGCAGCACTGCTGCTGCTTCTTGGCTGGCCATTGCATCCTCCAGGGTTGGAGTAAAAGGCTTTGCTGGGTCAAAGCTTTCCTAGGAGAGACTGACTGCTCCATAGAGCTGGCGATTCCAATAATGCATGATTTAGTTTAATTTTGCTATTTTGTATGTCCCCAGTTCATATATTTTAGGGGGATTAATCCCCCACTCCCAGTTCCTACACCCCTGTGTCAGCATCTAAACACTAGTTAAGTCTGGCAACTTTGAGTTGTCCTTCACTAGTGCTTTCATGTTCTTGGCTTTTTGTTGTTCGATTCAGTCGTATCCGATTCTCAGTGAGCATATGGACTCCTGCACACTAGGCACATTTTGTCTCTGGTTGTGCTTATCTATAAGGTTTTCTTGGCAAATATACTGGAGTGGGCTAACAGTTCCTTCTCTAGTGGACTGCAATTTGTCTATCTTCTCTGCTATGACCCTAAATGGTATAGTTCACAGCTACATTAAGATACAAAAGCCTCTTCACCACAAGAAGGTAGCAATCCAAAATGGGGTTCTTGTCTTACATCTACTAATCCTGTTTGTGTTCTGCATACTGCACAATCATGCAATGTTTTTCTAAATTACAGTTTCTATTACAAAATACAGAATTAGTGAAATGCTTCTAGTAGTATTGTGTAGCTAATTATTTAATTTCATATGATACTCATTTAATAATTGAATTAAGAACAAAAGAACTCAACAAAACACAGGGTGTTATTAAATATCAGGACATCCTGTCTCTGACCACTGGAACTGAATTGTGAATGCACCATTGCAATATTTGTAGGGTCTTTGAAATTTTGATTTATAGATGTGATACTTAGAATTTGCAGAATTGGTTATGTACTGTTTCATGCCCAAACTTCCGTAACATATTACATTTGCGATCTTGAGAATGTTGTGTTACTAATTGTAATACCGAACATCACTTTCCATTTTAGTATAAGTATTGTAGTGTGTTTATATTTGCATTTAGAGTGCTAGGGATAGGACTTTACCACCTAGCGTGTCCTCTCTAGTGCCAGTTTGCTTTTTGGCTCCATTTGTATGTTATGGGCTTGAACGCCAGTGCATTCGTAGCAATTTTATAACGTGATTGGAACTTAACAGTTACGCCTGACAGATCAAAGGATTTGCGGGTGAACAGTTCAAATTTTCACGTCCCGTAGTCATCTCTCGCCCTTACCCCGAAAGTCATCAGAGGGTTGCTTTACGGGGCCAATTTAATAGCTGCAAGGCTTGCGGGCTACGTTACGGTTTTCAACGTTGAGGGAATTTCATGGGGCTGTATATTTATTAGTAAACACATGAGGCAAGAATTGCCTGACAATTGTTTGAGCTGTGCTCGTTCAGATGATTTATGATGTAGTCAAGAGGATAACGTATTGACCTCCATTTTACCTTTGTTTTTCTGGTTTCCAGCTGTCATGATAAAAACAAACATTTATCATTTCCATTATACAACATCATTTGTAATTGTAGACTACTTGAGACACAAATGGGTGGACATTTATTCTTTGCACATTCTAACTTTGCATACCCTCCTACCTAATGAAACTTCACTTCTTCCTGACACTTGCTATTTCTTATCTGCCTCTTCCATCCCCTTTAGATTGTAAGTAGAGAGTTTTCAATCTTGTAGGGTGCTTTGGGAAAAAACACTTTCTACAAAGATTCTAAGCTCAAAACAGGGCCCTCCATTTTTTGCAGTTTGTTAAAATTATATTTTTCCTTGTTCTTTTCCCCTGTATAGCGCTACGGAATATGTTGGCGCGTTACAAATAAAAGTAATAATAAAAATAATAATAATTGTTGTTTTTTTTTCTTTATCATGTTTTTTTTTTTTATTGTAAAATAAAAAATGTATTTACGTGAATACCAAAGTGATAAGATGTTAATTAAGGAAAGCATAAAAAACATTTTAAACAATCTGTACAATTGTTATTGGACTCACATTCCCTTTTCCATGAGAGCAGGACTTAATGTCCTTAACTGTTTCCCATGTTAAGTGGACCTGAGGCAAAAAGGTGGTATGATTTGAGGCTCATTTGCATGTCATTACCCAGGATCATTAGCTACAGTGGAAATACTGTTTACTGATATGTTCTGTGGGAAAAACTGAGACATGTAAATTACTCGAGATGATCTTTTATGTCCTTTATGGATGGACTGTAGAGGGTTTTTCAATCACCTTTCTAGCCACCATCATATATTTAGTGTATGTTCAGAGTCTCTCTCCAACCTCATTGCATTGTTCTCAGAACAAACCTCATCCTGATGAGCCCTATAAGGGTGAAACTGCACTCTGTGACTGGGGTCTGTACCCTAATCCAAGGCTATGCTCTAAAGCCTGACTGAGAGTAGGGCCCATAGTCCTAAATTAATTCCCATGTTAAGGTGGTTTGAGCCTCATTTGCATATCACTATTCAGAAGCCATAGTGTAAATTATGTTTACTGAGAAGTTCTATGGGAAAAATATGTCTCTTGGACCGCTTGAGACATGTGCTCAGAATAATCCTTTAGGACCTTTCCTGTTGGCTGGACACATGCAATGATGCCCATCGGCCACTTGGTGGCGTGGCCGAGATTTCAGTAAATGTCATATGGTTAGGGGTTAGATTTTAGGTTTAGGGCTTAGGGTTAGGCCTTAGGGTTAGGATGTACGGTTAGGGTTTAGAAATAGTGTTTAGGGGAAGGGCATAGGGTTAGGGGTAGGGTTTAAAATTAGGGTTTAGGATTAGGGTTTAGAGTTAGGGCATAGGGTTAGGGTTAGGAGTTTAGGGTTATGGGTATAGAGGTAGGGGTTTAGAGGAAAGGGTTTAGGGTTAGGGTACTGGCAAATAATAAGCTTTAGACTAAAATCTAAGCCACGCAACCTAGTGCCTGACAGGAAAGATCTATCCTTTATTTCCTTCCATTATTTTCTTAAGATATGACCTTACAGTCTGGAGCAATATTAACAAGTTTAAAATATTTTACACGTGGAACAGAGTTTTTATACATTGCTGCAAATGAAGTTTACAGTGGAAATCTAGATAATGATCCGATACAATATTCCACAGTGACAAACAGTTTAGGAAAAACTGGTGGAAGTTAATTATTTATTTACGTTTGTATATCCAAGGAGCATCACATGGTTATAAGAGAGCATCACATCATAGTTTCGGAGTATAAAGTAGTACATTTGCAGAAAAATATAACAGAATAAAAAGTTAGGATTGGATTTGTTGCTGGTAAGAATACAAAGGACCATTGGCAAGATCAGGGTCATGGCCATCACAGGTGAAGCCAGGAGAGCAGGAAAGGAAGGGAGAAATGATTTAAGTGGTATCAGGGTTGGATAGAGAGAGGAAGTGGATCTTCGTGGAGATGCAAAATGTGTGTAAGTTTGTAGACTGTCTAATGTAAAGTGGGAGTTTATTATTGTGGATAGGTGCAACCAGGAATGGAAGCAGGACTGGGCACATGGTGGGAAATGAACTGTGAGTGTAGAGAGGGATCTGGCAGTGTTGTGGCACATAGGGAGAGATTAGTGAGGGGAGATATATGGATATAGGTTAAGGGATTCGTAGACGGGTTACAAACTTTGAAACGGCAACAGACAGGGAGCCATTTGAGCTGTATAAATAGGATTGAAGGGGAGATTAGATATTTAACAGTGGGGGCATTTTTGTAGTTTTGTCACAGAGAAGATCTTGAAAGCCAAATGTTACAAATGTTATACAAGTGGAATTAGCATTGCGAATAATTAGGGTCGTGTGACTAGTGAGAGAAAGAGGAGGGTCAAAGATGATGCCAAAGTTTAGACCTGTAAGGCATTGTGTGAGATAGTGAGGGGAAAGAGATGGTGGAGGTCCGGGTGGGGTAGTGTGAGACGGAAAGTAAAGAACTTCCTGCACTAATAATTGTTTTTTCTGAATTTTTAATTTCTTTAAATTAAATTTTTATTTCATTTCATGAAAATAATAGATAAAATATCTAATTCATTAACATAATTTACTGAATAAATATATAGGATAGTATAATTCAGGAGATAACTTTGGTTTTTGATGGGCAATTATTTAATATCTGAGAGCTATACTAATATCACTATTATTATTTAATTTTAATTTGTTTATGGTAAAAGTTAATCTGTTGGTTCATATTGTTTTTTGCTTTAAGTATTCTTTTGCTTTTAAGTATTCTGTTAGCTGTAAACACCACCAGATATTTTATTTAGGTTTCTTGCCAGCCAATAAGATTTCTTTACATCTGTGGATTGGCAGATATGGCTTGATGGTTGGTTGGATGGAGAACAGATATCAATGGAAGGTATTTTGAGGGTTAAGTAGGATTATTATGGAAATTACAATAAAATAATGTGTATGCTATGGACAGTTTATCATGATTTTCCACCTCAGAAAACATATTGAGGGATTTATTGATATCCTCCAATGGTCACATGCTGCCCAAAAATGTACCAACCACACAAATAAAAACACAAAACAATATAAATATATAGGTAGCATTTATTTAGAAAAGATAGACATGCTCATTTTAAATCCATTAGTTAGAAGATATATAAAATAAATCGCTATGAATGTAAACACTGTAATCTTAGAGTGAGATTCAAGTGAGTAGAGCTTAACATACAATATGGAGGCCGGGTAATTCGCTTCTTTTACTACTTTTTACAACAACACGGCTCTTTGGAATAGACTCTATCGTCCTCTGAACCGGATAACTATTCCTCGTGTTTCTTAAAGACTAAATACATTATCTCTTTGTCAGGAAAAAAAAAAAAAACACAAACATACACAAAAACATCAATCGTACTCAGCTACTATGTAAGATATCAACATGATACAAGGCGTAAATTGAATAAAAAATGAATAGGCTCATTTTCTAAAGCATTAAAAATATCCACCAACTTACTGGGGGATATGGTTTGTTAACATACAATATTGAAAGGTGTTTCAAGCCATTTTTAATTCTAAAAAAAGGAAATGTTTTATCAAAGTTAACACAGGCACACTTACTCAGTTGCAATTGTACTTATCAGTCATTGTTTCATGACATCACACCGAAGTAAAGTTGACAATTATTTAACAATAGTATAAAATAGTTTTATTAACTTTAAAGCACCATCTTATCCCAACTGCAAATCAAGTATATATATATATATATATATATATATATATATATATATATATATATATATATATATATTGTGGGCTATAGATGAACTGCTATACTTACATTTCATTGAGCTCCCAAGGTAACAACAAAATTAAGGATTAAGGATGACTACCTCCACCACTCTGTTGACCATCGACTGATGATGACCACATTGCTCATATATTTTACTTACAAGCATTCTAATAATGGAAGAACACATCAAAATATCCTATTAACTGGAAGCACATCTTTGTTTAATATAGAACAATGGAAAATATTAGCTAAAAACACAAAAAACAGAAATCCAGAGCGCGATTGGTCTTTTGGCACAAATTTGGTGTAACTGCATAGTAAATGTTTATGGATTTTAAATGCATATTTGTTTATAAAATCCATTTTCTTTGGCTTCATCGATGAACACCTGCAATAAATGAAAGTGCAATAGCTGAAATACTGAAGTGCAGACTGAAATATACTTGGTTTAAGTCAAGGAAGAAGCAAAGTCTACCACTGGTCTTATAAAGAAATCTATTTACTGTTGCTTTGGCTCATACACAAGATTCTGTAGATTTTGCACTTGTGTCCAGATTGGAATGAGCGACTTTAATTGCATAAAAACAAAGTTCATGTGTCTCTGTATACTGTTCATTGTTTTATGCACGTCACCCCGGCATCCTCTGCATGTCCGCAGTTAGTCTTGCCCCAGCTTGAGAAGCTGCATTGTAGGATTGTCTCTTCGGTGCCTTTGCAAGCCACGTCATCCATCCAGATACGCCCAACACCTGTGAAAACAAAACGTTTATTTGTTAGTTACAGTATCTATTTCCCATCATGCAAAATAAGATACGGTAATTTATCATTGGAAGCAACAATGGACTCAGAGCTGGCGTTCAGAGAAAATGTTTGACCAGATTTAAAGTCTTCCCTACAATTTGCTTCAGATTTTTTATAATATTAGGAACTGCGTGCAGACTTTCAAGAATCTCTAATGATTTCTCTTTCCATGAAATCATCAAAAGTATTTAATTAATAGTGTAATGAAACACAAAATCATTTAAACTGTTGTATGTTCAGGCTAATACTTGCTGGCCAAAATGTTTGATCTGCCCCGTACCAGTTCTCCTTTCCCCTTAACCTCAATTATCTAACACTTCTACTAAAAATATTTTAATAAGAACCTATAGAAATTAGTTATTTACATGTGTACCTTTCATTTGTGGAATTATTAATTATTATTTATTAATAATTAATTATAATTATTATTATTGTTTATTTGTAATGCGCCAACATATTCCGTAGTGCCAGAATAATGTTACACGTTGCCAGTATTTTAACAAGAAATCATAGTATTAAGACATTTGAGCCATTATCATTATTATTCTTTATTTCTAATGTGCCAACATAGGGCCCTTTTCTATTAGCTGCTCACAAATGCCTCAAACTATTTTTAAAAAAAAATGTTTAGATGCATTCTCTTGACTCCAGTTCGCAAATTCTGACCGCAATGCTGGACTCGTACACCCTGCCTTTTTAAGTCTGATTTCAGGGAATGTGGTCATAATATTTAAGCAAGCCTGTAATTTACTTCTTAGACACAGCCAATAGTTAATGAGACCGTCATCATGACGTCAATAAAACATGGAAGGCAAAGAGTTAATGAGTGCTAATAAGTAATGTTTGCCGATCAGAGTCACAATCTAGCAATCAATAAAATGCATTATCTCATCTGTTCATGATGTATTAACCCCTTGACTCCTGGGATCAATATTACTCAGAAATAACGATTAAATATAATATTGTTTAATTTTATATTTGTAAGTTTGAGACTGTTGTGCAATTAATTCTAATGTCTTTCCATGCCTTCCTGTGCTTTTATAGTACAGTATTGCATGTTTAATTGCTGTTACAGCTCTAATAAGTATTTGAAAAAAAACATGAGAGTCCTATTTAGTACTCGTAATATTTTTGACAGAAACTTGATACTTTTTTCAGTTGCAGGTTAAACTTTATTTGTGAGCTATCACTTCGGGTCTAATAGAATATCAATTTTGTGTAACTTCAGTTATTTAGAGCTTGTAATATTCGAGCTCTGCTAAAAACCAAGGGAGTTCTAAGGCCGGTTTTGCGGGTTTGGCAGATTGTGGGTGGGGAACTCGTAACCGGATTGCAAGTAGCTAATAGAATCTGTGGCAATATTAAGAGCAGTTTTAACTGTGTATAAATTGGGTAATAGAATAGGGCCCGTATTCCGCAGCACTATACAGAGGTTACGTACAAGCCAAAAACAATTTAAACACAAATATCACATATTTATTATCTATGTAGCTTGGACAGAGGTACGTTTTTGTCTGTCTCCACTTTCAAAACAGCATTAACTGTTAGAGTAACTGTAACAACGCATGACAGATGAAAAAAAGTAAAGTCAAATTAATGAATAAATCTGAATAAATTAACAGAAGTAGCATCTTTATGTGGTTTGAAACATGTATAATATGAACAGTTGCTTATTTAATAAACAGTGTAATTCAGCTTCAGAAATATTTGTACTGGATAAACCTGAATCATAAGGATCTAAGAAAAAAATGGTATAGATACAAATAAGTAGTACAGCTCGTTTCAATTAATTGTAATGCTACTTGCCATTAAACATCTGGCTCCATATGCTTTAATAAAATGTAAGTAGTGAGAAGAAATTGAAAAGGTGGAATACTTGTGTAATAATACTAATAACATATTTAGAGCTCTAACAGATTCCATATTGTTAAGGGTACCATAAACACACATATAACAGTTACATATACATTTGAGGACAGTATAAATGAGACAAGACAGCACATTGTAAATGCACATTGGTACCATAAAGAGATGAGAGTCCTGCTCTTTTGAGAGCTGAGAATCGAATATTGTCACAATAATGTGCCATTAAAACCCAGTCACATGGGCTCAGGGGTCTGGAGTCAATTGCTCGATAATTCAGTAACATGGGTCTGACGGCATGGAAGATAAGACAATTAAATTATTGAGAAATGGCATATGTTGTAGAGTCTTGGAGCAGTACATAGAAGGGTGGGACAGGATGAGGATCAGTTTGTTCCATGGGTTTGCTATTTTGTTCAGATTTAGTTTTTTTCAGCTGATACAGATTTTTTTAATAACATACGCCTCACTGGTATATGAGAGGATAAGAACCCTGGTCATAGCAGGTATTTGTAATCAAGACAGATATGAAAGCAATTTAGCCCTATCTCTCTACTAGTCTGTACTTCAGGCAAATGGTCAATTGATGACCACCACTTTTATCTCTTGCTTTGTTCTTCTTGCCTATAATTATTTGTAATAATGCTCTTCTTCAATTAGTTAACAGAAAGTAGACAACTAAGTGAAAGATAAATAAAATAAAGTAACTATAGCTTATGATTTCACATACATTGCATGTTGGAGAAAACAGAGTTCCTTGGACTCGTTGATGTAGGAGCCCCCCAAAAATCTGGGAGATAATTCAACTCTACACCCAGGACAGGAAGCAGGGGCATAAATATAAATTACATTTTGCTATTTTTGTGTCCCCTATTCATTTAATCTGGGGGGTGGGGAATTTAACTCCCCATCCCCCCTCCCCATTTCCTATGCCTCTGCTTGTACTACAAGAAGCTCCAGTCAATCAATTCTAAATTAAATGAAGTCAAGCTGTTCACTGAAAGGTTTGATCATGCTGATAGAGCTGAAATATTTAGCCATCATTAGAAGATAGGATTCCCTAGAGAAGACCATGATGCTGGGAAAAATTAAAGGCACACAAAAAATAGGACGTCAGAGGCAGAGATGGATAGATAAGGTAATTTAAGCAATGAATAGTGTCATACACGACTGAATGACTAAACAACAACATTCATGTACATCTTATGTTTTCCTTGAAGAGTTTATTTGAGAGAAAAGTTATGCACAAACCTAACCCTAAAGTGTTCAAATGAAGTCAAAGATTTATAAAACTAAAGGCGCGACTTTGCATAGAGTATGTAAATAGATATATTTTACATTTACTCATGGATTTTACTCAAGGTGTAGTAATGATTATTACTGACACTATGTTTATTTTCCATTGTCTCGATGTATCAACTATAGTTTACCAGTTGCACTGTACGTACATGTGCTTTTAATTAAATAGGTTCTACAAAGTAAAACCATTTAAACACAAAATAAACATGTTGACTTTCTACATGTTTCATTGAATTGGTGGGAGGCACAGATATGGTCCAGTTTATCTCTGGCTAGAGTCCCTGCGTATTATACTGCCAAGGTTTCCATGACTTATCTGATGGGAACATGTAGACCATTCTAGTTACTGCCGCCTTCGGGCATCAACATTTTTTTTTAAATGACTGTTTCAGTCTAGTTAAAGTTCTGCTTTGGCACCGCCAAATGTCGTTCCATTTCATCAGTTCAAGAAATGCTCAATTTAGCAGCTTGATTTATTTTTATCTGGTTTGCTCATAGAATGTTCTCCATCATCTGATGAAGATTCTTCTGTTATTACGTTTTTAGACAGAGCTTGTAATGTACCCAAAACATCACCACTAGTCCTGGCACACACGGTTGTGTGGACTGGCACCAACTTGCTTTTCAACACTTCTTTCTGCTTCAATTTTAGATCAGGGAAGAAAACATCAACACACATTTGCCTGCGATATTTACTTCGGTTTTTATTACACATACTCTCAATATGACAGAGCTAGACAACTATTTTCCACATTTTATTGGAGTTTATGATGAAATAATCGCAAACAGAGAACTTTTAATTCACTTCACCGGAAGGGATGTTATCTTAGACAGCATACGCATAAAGTAAATAAAAACAGTAAAAATGGAATCTAATACTTTCATAAAAATATCTGTAAACTGTAAAGAAATGTAATCACATATATAGTTGTGAGCATACGAGCCGTTGCTCACGCTTGCGGGCTCGTGCAGCGAGCCTCCGGCCCTCGCAAAGCGAGGGCCTCAGTTGCTGGAAAAGCGAGGGTCGCAGTTGCTGGCAAGGAGCGCCAAAGGCACTCCTTGCCAGTAACTGCGACCCTCGCAAAATTAACGAAATACGAGATACGTTACGACCCATTACGACCTTGCAAAAAACGGCCGCAACACGCGCAAATCAAAACATCAAAAATCCAACAAATACACACAACAAATACATAAAAAGCTTACTTACAGGAAGAGGGAGCATCCAGGACCTCGAAAACTAAAGTTACACCTCAATTTAAGTAAAATTAAAAGAGTTTAGACACTAAAAAATTCTCTAAGCGAGAGAAAAAATGGCTGCCGAAAAAAACGAAAACGAGGCTACAGCAGTCTAAAGACGCAAAACACCACCAAACACCTACGTATTTGCCGAAAAACACCTACGAGATTAGAAAACAAGGACGCAACACAACGCAACCATAAAAACTTTACAAACACAACAAATACAAACAAGAAACACATAAAAAGGTTACTCAAAGCAAGGGGGGACACCGAGGACCTCTGCAAGTGAAGTTACACCTCCATTTACCACAAATTTCGGAGTATAGAGACCCGACAATCACCTAAGCAAGAGAAAAAATGGCCGCCGAACCAAACGAAAACGAGGCCAAAGGTCCCTAAACATGCAAAACACTACCATAAACACACAAAACACCACTAAACAGCTACGGATATTCCGAAAAACTCGCACGACATAGAAAACGAATATTACGAAAAACTCGCACTACATAGAAAACGAACGCCGCTACATCAGCCACATTATATACACCAAACACCCTTAGCTCACTTACAATATAATTTTAAATAATTCCCCTCACTAATTGTCTTCTCTACCTGTCTTCTTCTATCTTTAGTTTCCTCTTCTATTCCCTATCTCTCTCCACCTGACATTCACTGAAGTTCTCTAAATAAGATGATTGTAAAACTGACCAAGGATAATAGTGCAATTAAATCTAACCCATCTAATTTAATAGATATATTTTATTTTCGAGCATACGTACCACCAATTTACAACATGTATACCACAGAGTGGAAACGCTTAAGCAAAATTATCTAAAGTCATAAATATGCCAACATCTGTATATTTTTCGACTAGATTTCTTTATACTGCTATTATGCTTTACCAAAATCAGATGTGTCGCACATGCTTGGCTCGTATGTTGGATTAGAAGAGGTTTAAGTGTAAATAATGGATCTATAGTTTGAAATGTCAGTTTGCCCACTAAAAAATATTTATCTAAACTCAACTGAAGCACCATAATGGTGCAATCCATCCTAAAATGTTTTGATGTCTAGATAAACGTTTACTCCAAAAAAATGAAAGTTCATTACAACCCGATATAAAAATAATTTGAACATGAAATAGATACACATTTAATTATATAAATCTAAATTGAATTAAATCAATATATATATATATTTATATATATATATATATATATACATATATATATATATATATATATATATATATATATATATATATTAACTGGTAGCAAATTGATGTGTAATCAAAACAGATAAGACATCAACCTGTTGAAAGTTATAAAAAATTTATATTTTGTTTAAACTGTATTTATTTTACACATCACCATTTTGTGAATGAATTAAAGGTTAAAGAAGACAATTCTGTTATCATTAGATTCCACAATATCAATGCCCTCTTTATTATCTGTATTGAAAAACATCTGCATGGTGTGTCCTACCATGATGAACGATAAATTGATAATTATTCAGTCTTTAATAAGACATATTTAATAATTACATATGTAGGAAAAAATTATCTCAACTGCCAGGACCTATTGTAACCTCAACTACTCTGATCTGCCTTGTTAAGTAGTCTGTGGCCCCTATTCAATTGAGCAATTGTTAGTTGCTGGAGCCCGTAATGTAGCCCATAAACTAATTTGCTATTCAATTGGTGTCTTTTCGCTACCCACAAACAATTTGCAGGTTACTGGCTGAAAATCCCGGCAGTTGATAAAATCGTAACTCCAACCCAGCTAAGCCTTTGATCTTTCAAGCCCGTAAATGTTACAATCGCAAATCGCTATTCAATTGCTATAATTGCCCAAGCAAGCAATTGTTTTCACACAAGTAAATGGCAAATGTAGAAGAAAATCCTATGAATACCAGATAGGACTCGCAAGGGGGTTAAACACCTGATCGTAGCACTGTAAATGCAAATAAATAAATACTGCACTTTAAAAGACGGGGAAAGCGATAAAAGACATTAGAATTAATTGCACAACAGTCTCAAGCTCACAAATCTGCAATCAAAAATTATTTATTTTACATTTAATTTCCGTGTTATATCAATCTCGGGAATCAAGGAGTTAATACATATTAGGCCACCCACATGGACTAGAACAGTATCCTCATTCATTTTTATTATGTCGGACATTTAAACGCTAATTGATTGACGTTTAACCTCCATGTTTTTATGATGTCATGATGACGGTCTCATTTACAATTGACTGTTTCTACATCGGTAGTTACGGCCTTGCTTAATTGATCATGATCATGCTCTGAAATGCTACTTACAGGTGCATGGTTTACGGTTTAGACTTTCGGCCAGGTAGTTGTGGGCTTGTACAATTGAATCGCTCTGTAACTGTGGAGGCCTGTGACTTAAAATATGATAATGTATCTGTTTATAACCACTTTACTAGTTGGAGTCTCAGGATTTATTGTTATTGTCCAATTGTTTAATTGCTCTCTGTGACCCTATGGACAGCAGAATTCCAGGCGTATCTGTCGGCAACTGCCCCTCTGAGCTCCCTCAAGCTCGTGTTCATTGTTTCAATGACCTCATCTATCAATCTCTCTGTGCCTTCTATCTTTCCCAGCCTCAGAGTCTTCTCTAGGGAATCCTCACTTCTCATGATATGCCCAAAATATTTGAGCTTCAGCCTCATGATCAAACTTTCCAGTGAAGCCTTATGCTTATCACAGACATGCTTAAATTCCTTAAATTCCATGTATCTACTACTTTTTTTCTAACATACTGCTTTCTGACATTATCCCTAAGTCTTCCATGTTACAACTTTATATTATGACCTCTCTGTCTTGCATTCCACTTTTTCTCAAACACACTTTTTTTTTTAACTTCTTTGATACCATATTTTTCTGTGTATAAGACAGTATTTTCTTACCAATTTTTTTAAGTCTAAAATAGGGGGACCATCTTATACACGGAATGTTGCAATTAGATACCCTGGTCTGGTAGTGTAATGCTGCATCTGGCCACTAGTTTTAAGGCAGGAGAAAAGACACACGTATTGGAAATGCATTGGTTCCACTTAAATTGCATTACACTGCACGCTGGCATAGAAATGTGTATTTTAAACGTTTTTATTGTGTTACACATATATTTTAGTGCACTTTCTGTCATGATGTTCACTGATTTCCATTCCAGCTCAATATCCTTGTATTCACATTACTTATTACTCAGTCGCGATGTGCAATTGCATTTTTCCGGTTTAACACAGGATCACAAAGATATTGCGCTGGAATGCAAATCAGTGAACATCATGACAGAAAGTGCCCATAAATATATGTGTAATACAATAAAAACTTCTAAAATACACATTTCTATGCACACTTGCAGTATAATGCAATCTAATTGTAACAAGCCTTTACAATACGTGTCTTTTCTCCTGTCTTAAAACATCGCCATCTACTGGCCAGATGCAGCATTACAGTATGATGCCTGTGTTAATCTTACACATTGTGAATGAGCTGTACAGCTTGTGTGTGGCATATGTGTGCTACTTGTGTGCATAGAAATCTGTCTTTTCAAGTTTTTTTATAGGTTTTTATTGTGTTACACATATATTTAAGTGCATTTTCTCTCATGATTTTTACTGATTTCCATTCCAGCTCGATATCCCTGTGAGCCTGTGTTAAACCAGAAAAATGCAATTGAACATTGTGACTGAGTAATAAGTGATGTGATCACAAGGTCATTGAGCTGGGATGGAAATCAGTGAAAATCATGGCAGAAAGTGCACTTAAATATATTTGTAACACAAAAAAAACTTTGCAAAAATAGGGGTCGTCTTATACATGGAGGTGCCTTATAGACGGAAAAATATGGTATTTGCTGGTTTCTATCATATCACCCCTCTCTACACATATTCAGGCCAAGATGTCAATTCTTATAAGTTATATCGTTTACACCATGCACCATCCCTTTTAAATTGTTTAAAATGTAAGGTGAAAGATTTGTGTGTTCTGAAGAGAAACCACTATAAAATTATGAGACAAGAAGCTAAAGAGACCATTCAAAGAAATAGCCCATTAGCTGCTTGCAACTAGCTATTCCAGGCCTATATGTACAGTGGGTCTATGTGTTCTTGTATTGCCTACACTCATTTTCACTCTCTGTGCTTACAGGAATATGGAAGTTGATTCCTGGATTACAAATGACCCAACTTACCAATGACCTGTAATTAAGAGCCGGCTTCCAAAGCTTTTTGTAAGAGTTTTTTTGTGTTCTGTTTGTTTGAATTAAAAGACAGAGCACAATAGTTTCTGTAACTTATTACTACAGTATGTGAGTATTATTATTGTTACACTGTATTATTATTACCACTTATGAGCCATTATAGTATTGTGGTTATTATTATTATTCATCAGGGATCTGACTTACATACAAATCTGACTTAGGAACATTCTCAGGAACGGATCTCCTACATAACATGGGGACCACCTGTATTATCTACCGTATGTACTCGAGTATAAGCCAACCCGAGTATAAGCCAAGACACCTATTTTACCACCAAATACTGGAAAAAATGAGTGACTCGAGTATAAGGGTAGGATATGTGCTGCCCCCTGTGTCCCTCTTGTGCCCTCTGTGTCCCCCTCTTGTGTGCCCTTTTCTTGTGTCCCCCCTCTCTCTCCCCTGTGTCTCTTCTCCCCTCTCCCTCCCTTATGTCTCCTCACCCCTCTCCCTTCACTGTTTCTCTCCCCCCTCTCCCTTCCCTGTGTCTCTTCCCCTATCTCCCTTCCCTGTGTCTCTTCCCCCCTCCCTTATGACCGTCCTCAACCCCCCCTCCTCATTCTCAACCTCCCTCCTCAACCCCCCTCCTCATTCTCAACCTCCCTCCTCAACCCCCCTCCTCATTCTCAACCTCCCTCCTCAACCCCCCTCCTCATCCTCAACCCCCTCCTCATCCTCCCTCCTCATCCTCCCTCCTCAACCTCAGCCCCCTCCTCATCCTCAACCTCCCTCCTCAACCTCAACCCCCCTCCTCATCCTCATCCTCCCTCCTCATCCTCCCTCCTCATCCTCAACCTCCCTCCTCGTCCTCCCTCCTCATCCTCAACCACCCTCCTTGTCCTCCCTCCTCATCCTAAACCACCCTCCTCATCCTCCACCTCCCTCCTCAAGCCCCTCCTCATCCTCAACCCCCTCCTCAACCTCAAACCCCCATCTTCAACCCCCCATCCTCATCCTCAACCCCCTCCTCAACCTCCCTCCTCATCCTCAACCCCCTCCTCATTCTAAACCCCCTCCTCATTCTAAACCCCCTCCTCAACCTCAACCCCCCATCCTCATCCTCAACCATCCCCATCCTAAACCCCCCCATCCCCATCCTAAACCCCCCCATCTTCATCCTACACCCCCCATTCTCATCCTAACCGCCCCCGCCATCCATTATCCTAAAACCCCTCCTCAGTTTACCCCTCCTCATCCTAAACCCCCTCCTCACTTTACCCCTCTAAATACCTCCCCCTCTCCCTTTCCTCTCACTTACCTCCATCTGCAGCTTCTCCTCCAGCCTCCACGCTCCTTCCTGCGTCTTGACCCGGCCAATGCTAATGACGTGGTGCGCATGTGACGTCACGTCATAAGCATATATCAGGTGCTGATGCAGGAAGGAGCGGAGGCCGGAGGAGCAGCTGCAGATGAAGGTAAGTGAGGGGAAAGGGAGAGGGGGAGGTATTTAGAGGGGTAAAGTGAGGAGGGGGGTTTAGAATGAGGAGAAGGGGTTGAGGATGAGGAGGGGGGAGGGAAAGAGACACGGGGGGGTTAGAGAGACACGGGGGGGTTAGAGAGACACGGGGGGGTTAGAGAGACACAGGGGTTAGAGAGACATGGGGGGAGAGTGACTCGAGTATAAGCCAAGGGGTCCCTTTTTAGCCTTAAAAAAAGGGCTGAAAAACTCAGCTTATACTCAAGTATATACAGTATTTACTTCTATGTACTTTATTTTATTAAGAAACATTTATAAGCTCTGTTTTCAAATATTATCTGCCTGGTTCTGCCGTCTACAACAAACGAAGACACAGACTCTGTAGTAGTGGGTGCGCAGTGTCTCATACTAACCAATCAGTGACCATCTCTCTGCAACATGCTCCTGAGACATGGTCCCTGATAGCAGAGGCAGCCTTTGCATTATGGCAAATGGGGAAAATTACCTCCCAAAATTATACAATACTTCGCTATTAAATACACATTTAAAAATTGTACAATTTCCATCAATATAAACATAGAAAAAGGATATATATAAAAAAAAATCTTTTCTCATTTGTACCTGCTGCTGTAACTTTATAGATTTTTTTTATTTTTAATTTACAGCTCCTGACTGAGGGTGATGAGCAGCCTGAGCAAGCCATATCAGAGCACATGTGACAACTTGTCGATATCCAATTTCGCCAAAATTGTCAACTGCTCTCTGATCTCAATCAATGTCAGCCGCAGCTTTCCCAATCAAATTTAAAAGCAGGCTGAGGTCGGCCAGAGGGACCGTCCCCAGCCAATAGAAGAGGTAGTTCTCACTGTGAGCCAGATCACTAGCCGCTGCCTAACAATGGATTATTTTTGGGATGGGGCTATGGCGCTGGATCTGGCAACAGCAGGCACAAGTTATTTTATACTGTTTTACTAATTATAAAGCAGAAGGTATTGTTTACTAATGAAAGCACTTTGAGAACCACCAAATTATGTTTTGTCTAACAATCATAATGCACTGTGTTTTAGTAGAATATATTCTATTCAGTTATACAACACAAAATCTAATAACGTTTGTTTTTGAAAGCTTTGAAATATATAGGATGAAATGTATTCCAATTCAATTACGATAGCTATGTGCTAGACTAATACTGGGCACAGCAAATCAACTCGAAATTAAATGGTGTCCTAGAAGTCCAGGAACTTGGTTTTGTATATCTATGGGTTCCACTGTTTTACAAATGCTTCAAAAGTACGCTCAATTCTTAATTAAAAATAACGTTTTTCAAGTATGAATAATTTTTTTGTGAATACTGTATATATATATATATATATATATATATATATATATATATATATATATATGTAAAATGCAATTAAAGTGTTAGAGTTGTATTACTTTTGGGGATTACAGTTTCTAAAATTTGGTGAGAAAGCAGACAATCTGTAAAATGTGCAGCTGACATAGTTATCCAAAAACCTGCCCCATAAGTATGTGAAAATGGTGTTTGTGTGAGATACTGGAACGTAGGGACTCCAGAGAGTATACTGAGATATGTGAACACAGCTAATCCCCATGATGTTCATCATCAAGTGAGTGAAGTAGAGAGGAAACATTAATAAATATTAAGCAATCACAATAATTAATAGCATTATTTAGTACTGTGTAAGGTTATACACAAATGAATTTCTCTCTCCATATTTCTTCCTCTTTTCCTCTCTCCCTCTTTTATTCTCTCCCTCTGTTTTTTTGTTTTTTCCTCTACCCCCCTTCCCTCTCTTCTTCTCTCCCCCTCTTTATTTTTTTTTTCTCTCTCTAAATCTGCCTTTTTTCCTCTATTGTTCCCTTTACCTCATTTCTTCTCTCCCTCTTTCGCCCTCTTTTCCACTCTCTCTCAAAGGGATGATGGTCCTTGATAGCAGGTGCAGCTGTTGTATTAGGACAAATAGGCAAATGCCCTCCCAAAATTATACACTGCTTCACTATTAAACACACATTTAACAATTGTACAATTTCCATCAATATAAAAATAACAAAATATATTTGTATAACATTTTAAATCTTATGTTTTCATACCTGCTGCATACCACTTTATATAATTTTATTTTTAATTCAAAGCTTCTGCCTGATGGTGATGAGCAGCCCGGGCAAGCCCGATCAGAGCACATGTGACAATTTGTTGACATCCAGTTTCGACAAAATTGTCACCTGCTCTCTGATCTCATTCAATGTCAGATGCAGCATCTCCGAATCAAATTTAAATGCAGGCTGGGGTCAACCAGAGAGACCGTCCCCAACCAATAGGACTTGTATATGATATGGTCGGCAATGCCTCCTGGGAGATGTAGTTCTCAGTGTGCCTCGAGATTTATAGCTATGCGCTGAGAGGTAGCCTCCATAAATATATATAAAATGTAATTAAAGTGTTACAGTTATACTACTTTTTGGGGATTACAGTCTCTAAAATTTGGTGAGAAAGCAGAAAATCTGTAAAATGCGCAGCTGACAACATAATTTAGCAGCCTGCCCCTCAAACATGTGAAAATAGTGTTTGTGTGAGATACTGGAACGTAGTGACTCCAGAGAGTATATTGAGATGTACAGATATGTGAACACAGCTAATCCCATGATGTTCATCATCAAGTGAGTGAAGTAGAGAGGAAGCATTAATAAATATTAAGCGATCACAATATTTAATAGCATTATTTAGTACTATATAAAGATAAAAACAAATTAATTTCTCCCTCCCTCTCTCTCTCTTTTCCTCACTTAATCCCTCTCCCCCTTTTCCTCTCTCCCTCTTTTTTCTTCTCCTTCCCTTTTCCTTTCTTCCTCTCTCTCTCAATCTCCCTTTTACTCTCTTTCTTCCTCACCCTCGTTTCTTCTCATACTCTCTTCTCCCTCTCTCTATCTCCCTCTATCTCTGCCTCTTTTGTCACTTCTTCACTCTCCTTTTCTCTCTTCCTCCCTCACCCTCTCCCTCTCTCTCTCTTCTCTTCCTCTCTCCCTCTTTCCCTCTCCCTCTTTTCCGCTCTCCCTTTTTTGCTCTCTTTACTCCTCTTTTTGTCTCTTTCTCTCTTCTCCTCTTATCCTCCACCCTCCCCCTCTATTTCCTCTCTTAATCCTTTTACTTAGCCTCTTTTCCTCCCTCTCGTCCTCTCTTACCCTCCCTCTCCCTTGATTCCTCTCTTTCGCTCTCTCTCTATACCCCTTTTCCTGTTACTAAATCTTAGCATATTGAGCCACCATAAAGGATAGACTTTTTGGCTCCAGCCACTGGACTATGTGCATAAACACCTCCATTGTATTATAATCTGTTTTGTCCCATTGTTTGCAAGGTAAAATAAATGTACTCTATTTGAGGTCTGGACCACTAGACATGGAGACAGCATTATGTGTATTTGGAGGTTGGCCAAACGTTGATAGGTACCGGACAGGATGCCAGACGAGTCAATCTCCTTTGTTTGTCTGCCTCTCCCTGTCATTGTTGTGTTGTATACACCCCCCCTCTGTATCTAACCCCTATAAATATTGTTGACTTTTCAAAAATAAGTCAGTTCACTGTTGAGACATATAGAAATGGTATGTTCTCTTATTTGTTCCTGGTGACTGCAATACTGAACCTATCTTCACTCTGACCTTCCACTTATCTAATACTTTTTCTGTAAAGTGGTAATTTCTCATATTACACCTAAATATTCCATCTTCCAACTTCAAATCATGATCTCTTGTTCCCAGTCTCTGACTGCCTTGTTTAGCCCTATTGGCACAATCTCTGCTTACTCTTTCATGGCCAGATACCTAAGCCCCACTCTCTGAAGTATGTTTAAAGAAAATACAAGTATAAGGATGTAATTTACATACAACTGTGCGCCAAGACTTTTCTAACAGAGCCTTGTAAAGTTCTTTAAACAAGTTATTATAACCTTCAAAAGAAAAATATAATTTTCAAAACATGCAAAACTAGAGATTTAGATTTTTTTCATAATCACACATTCCTATTATAGTAATAACATTGAAAGAAACAATATTTAAAAATCCAGGATTTTTTTTACAAAAGAATATTTCGCAATAATAATAAAAATGTTTCCATACATCCCAATGTTTATTTTCTCTTTTTGAGAACTTATGATGATGAAAGTCTTATGGCCGGCCAGCTCTATCTGTAAATCTGACAGCTGAGACATACACTCTGAAGGAGATCAGATTCCAGTAATTATGGGCTGGAGAATAACTCCAGTAAACAAGCGTTTCATGTATATAAATATACTTCTGGAAAAAAAAAATATAGTTATATCTTTGAAATTCTGAAAATCACACATTTTGATTTAATCATAATATTATTTATAAAAAATATTATTAAATCCTTTTTATGCTTTAAATTAACTCAAATTTTACAACGTTTATGTTCCATGAAAATGATTTTAACGGTACCAAGGAAAATTAAATTCTGCTGTAGAACTTATTTATTAGTCATATTATTATGCATAGTATGGGATAAGGGTGCACCAACTTGGAACAGGGGGTTCAACTGAGGGCTCCTATGAAAAAGAAGAGTAATCAATACGCATGTGCAAGGGACCTATAGAGAAGATAGAGAGAGAGAGCAACAAGGATTATACAAGACGGAAAGCAAAAGGAAATAAAGAAGATAATTTAGAAATGAGAGGTTCGGTCTGGTTGGTATAAGTATAAATAGTTTTGGTTGCAGTTAGAGCAGCATAAGGTGGGCAGTTACATGGACCAGACCAGGTGGGCAGTTACATGGACCAGACCAAGTGGGCAGTTACATGGACCAGACCAGGTGGGCAGTTACATGGACCAGACCAAGTGGGCAGTTACATGGACCAGACCAAGTGGGCAGTTACATGGACCAGACCAGGTGGGCAGTTACATGGACCAGACCAAAAAATTGGCATAGCAGGAGGTAAGAAAGGTTCCCCACTCCCATGGGTGTAGGAAGTTGGGGGGACATAGCCCCAGATTTTTCTATGTGTGTGTTTATGTGTAGAGAAGCAGTTGTGGTATTTTTATACTATATGCAGTATACCCTCACATTTTCTATGGCTCCTACGCCCATGCCAACTCCACTAAACAGGTATTGTCATGTGGGGGCACTGACTCCTCTTTGTTCAGTATCTTCTACCCAATGTATATGTGTGGCTTAAATCAGCTGATTGATCCCCTAACTAAGGATTGTGTCTTAACTGGGTATTTTAAGCCTATAATATGTGCTAGGTGACAGACAAAGACAATATTTCTTAAACTTTGTTTTATTTTATTAGCCCATCACACTGTAGGAATGCTGCCAAGCACTTGGTAGGGTAATTTAAATATTTTAACTTAACCCTTCAGTTTTTTTTCCAAAACAGGACATATTCACCTAAAACTTCTTTCCTCTACACAATCTATGACCACAGCACTCTTCAAATCTCATGTTCTTGTGTTTCGTTTATGCAAAACTTTCATTGGTGAAGCAGTTAAGAAGAAGAGCCAATTTAAAACATATTTACAGGTGGAGGGACAAGACACTTTTGTGCACTCCGCCTCTGTATGTGCTTTATTTAACCAGTTGTTAACTATCTACTGTCCTACTTTCAAAATTCCACCTAAAATCAATGGACCTATTGTGTTTAGTCTTGTCCGACTCTCCATGACTCTATGGACGTCTCTGGTTGTGCTTATCTATGAGGTTTTCTTGTCAAAGATACTGGAGTTGGTTGCCAGTTCTTTCTCCAGTGGACTACAATTTAACTGGACTCTCTGGTATGACCTGCCCATGTCCGGTGACCCTACGGGGGTATAGCTCACAGCTTCATTGAAGTACACAAGCCCTTTCACCACAACAAGGAAGTGATCCAGAAAGGAATGCATCCATTACACGAAACATATCAGTAGAACTTGGACGTCTACACCGTCTACACTGGATACATCTGATCCAATCAACAATCAGCAATCAGCAACTAGTTTATCAATTAACTAGGGCACCTATAGTATATTTAGTCATTTAATATACAACTAAAAAGCAAGTTATCAGGGAATATACATGCCACCATCTAAAAACCAATGTAGTTGCCTTTTGAATAACTAAGCATGATCATGGGCAAACCCTAATATTTTACTTTAATATGTAGTTATTCTTTACTGTGTGGCCCTATTGTATTTACTGAGATGCTTCTATCAGAAGGGTGTGTCCATGTAAATGAACAAGCGTTCCATGAATCAGTTTCAGCTAACAGATATGTTTCCTCTACATTCAAAGTCTTCTTCTGTCTCTAGACGTAGATGTGTAGAAACTAAAAAGGTAATACATTATAGGCCATATTTATTTATTTACTTCCTTAAAGCAGTTTGCTCATTATCAATTGAAGTGCTTCAAATTAAAGACCTACAGAACTATAGTGGTCACTTAGGTAATAGTCTATTGGATGCCCTCATAAAATCACTGGTGGTCCCATACAGAACTATAGTGGTCACTTAAGCAATAGTCTATTGGATGCCCTCGTAAATCACTGGTGGTCACATATAAGACTATAGTGGTCACTTAAGTAATAGTCCATTGGATGCCCTCATAAAATCGCTGGTGGTCCCATACAGGACTATAGTGGTCACTTAAGTAATAGTCAATTGGGTTGCCATGTAAATCACTGGTGACACTGGCGGTCCTATATAGGTTTATATAATTTAAAAAAAACTCTTACTAAAAGACACTCTGTATATTGAATCCAAGTAAATCATTTAACACCAAAGCTTTCTCATAGACGCGAATGTTAGGAATGGATAAATCATAGCCCTGGATTCAGTTTGTTTTTATTTAGTCTGATTTCATTTTCCTCTAAACTGTATAGGATAAAAAAGATGGCTTCCTTCTCTACAGCAAGGAATGTTGAACACTGAACAAACCCAGTTTTTTTGTATTGGCACCACACGACTAAGTTAAGTAACCATATGAGTATGAAAGGTCTTAGACATGACGTGTCGTTGGCATATGCCCAATGCTTGCATAAGGCTATGCATAGGTTATTAACCCCCTAGCACTCATAGGATTTTCTCCTTCTTTTGCCAATTACGAGTGTGAAAATATTTGCGGGCTTGGAAAAATTGATCAATTGTATAGCGATTTGTGATTTTAACCATCGTAGCTCTTGCAAAACTGAAAGATCAAAGAATTCGTGAGGCTGTACAATGGGGGGGGGGGGGGGGGGAGAAGTATTTTATCCTCTGCTGATTTTGAATGTTTGGTAGGTGTATTTTAACAGTGAGAGACAGAATAACAAAATAAAACCAAGAAAAATGCGTGTAAAAAAAAGGTATAAATTGATTTTCAGGTCAGTGAGGGAAATAAGTATTTGACCCCTTCAACTTAGTACTTGGTGGCAAAACCGTTGTTGGCAATCACAGAGGTCAGATGTTCCTTGGAGTTGGCCACCAGGTTTGCACACATCTCAGGAGGGATTTTGTCCCACTCCTCTTTGCAGATCCTCTCCAAGTCATTAAGGTTTTGAGGCTGATGTTTGGCAACTTGAACCTTCAGCTCCCTCCACAGATTTTCTATGGGATTAAGGTCTGGAGACTGACTAGGCCACTACAGGACCTTAATGTGCTTCTTCTTGAGCCACTCCTTTGTTGCCTTGGCTATGTGTTTTGGGTAATTGGCATGCTGGAATACCCATCCACGACCCATTTTCAATGCCCTAGCTGAGGGAAGGAGGTTCTCGCCCAAGATTTGATGGTATATGGCCCCATTCATTGTCCCTTTGATGCGGTGCAGTTGTCCTGTCCCCTTAGCAGAAAACCCCCCCTTAAAGCATAATGCTTTCAGCTCCATGTTTGACGGTGGGGATGGAGTTCTTGAGGTCATAGGCAGCATTCCTCCTCCTTCAAACATGGCGAGTTGAGTTGATGCCAAATAGCTCAATTTTAGTCTCATCTGACCACAACACTTTCACCCAGTTCTCCTCTGATGTTTGCTAATGAACATCTGAATCATTCAGACAGGCCTGTACATGTGCTTTCTTGAGCAGGGGGACCTCGCGGGCACTGCAGGATTTCAGTCCTTCACGGCGTAGTATGTTACCAATTGTTTTCTTGGTCTTCTTGGTTTCTATGGTCCCAGCTGCCTATAGCTCATTCACAAGATCCTCCCGTGTAGTTCTGGGCTGATTCCTCACTGTTCTCATGATCATTGAAACTCCACAAGGTGAGATCTTGCATGGAGCATCAGACTGAGGGAGACAGGCAGTTTTTTTGAGTTTCTTCCATTTGTGAAGTTGCACCAACTGTTGTTACCTTCTCACCAAGCTGCTTGGTAATTGTCTTGTAGCCCATTCTAGCCTTGTGTAGGTTCACAATCGTGTTCCTGACTTCCTTGGATGGCTCTTTGGTCTTGGCCATGGTGGGGAGTTTGGAATCTTATTGATTGATTGCTTTTGTGGACAGGTGTATTTTATACAGGTAACGAGCTGAGATTAGGAGCACTCCCTTTAAGAGACACCTGGGAGCCAGAAATCTTGCTGATTGATAGTGGATCAAATACTTATTTCCCACACTCACCTGCAAATCAATTTATAACTTTCTTGACATGAGTTTTTCTTGTTTTTTTTTTCTTGTTATTCTGTCTCTCACTGTTAAAATACACCTACCATTAACATTATAGACTGACCATTTCTTTGTCAGTGGAAAAACGTTCAAAATCAGCAGGGGATCAAATACTCCCCCCCCCCCCCTCACCCCCACTGTAAGTTACAGGTTTAACCATTGCAATTTCTTCAAGGCCTTAACTCGTAATACATTTAGAGCCCGCAAAAGGACACCAATTGAATAGCAAATTAACTTGTGACCACACTTACGAGCTACTAGATCAAGCGAGAGCTCAATTGAATCTGGCTCAGTATATGTATAAATAAATAAATATATATATATACGTAAACAATTGTAAATTGATAAACATGATAAACATGTAGTGGCAGAAGTGGGATACTTACATTTTTAGGATGATGCTGTAGCTCTCTAGGCCTGGTCTAGTTTACTAGGTCTAAGCATATAACTTCATTCAGAATATGATGTACCTTCCTAATAACAATGCCTCCCTATGCTTTATTGTATAGGAGTGACTGTTGCCTACAGACTAATTACAAAGCAATTTCTTCAATATGCAGTTTCTTTTCAAGTTTCTCTTCTAATATCTGCATTAAAACCTTATTTATACAGTAATACATATAACACGTGCAGAAATAAAGAGTAAAAAAAACAGAATAGTGAAGTATGTATGGTTGTATAGAGCTAAAAGCAGTTAATGTATATACTACACTCACATGTATTCTATGGTTATTGAGAGTTGGACACACATACATACATATATATAAAAAGATATACTGATATAATAAAATATTTAAATATCTCATTGACTGAGCACAAACGTAATAACTAGTAAAACTCTTCTGGGGAAGGGGTTGAATTAATGGCACGTTTTAGTAGTTATTATGTTTGAGTATTTTCATCGATTTTTATGTCGTTTATATCATCTTGAATGTGTCCTAATAAATGAGTATGCTGTTACAGCTAAATCTGGTTCTACATGACTGTATATACTGTATACACGTTTGCTTTTATGCTTTCTACTTCTTTTTATATGCATTTACTGTATCCCATGTGTAAATGTTCCCAACCATAGGGCCTCATTCAAATGCGATTTGGCCAATTGAATAGGGCATATTATTTTTTACAGAAGTTAGTGAATTTCTATCCAAAGGCAAGTTCTTCACTAACTAAAAACTTCTGTAAAAAATATGCTCCGTGCTTATATAGAGCCCTATTCAATTGGCCAAACTGATTTGATAGCAAAAGGAAAAGGCTCTATCTAGTCTGCCCATTCTACCTACTTGGCTATTTGGCCTACTTACTTGGCTTTATTAAGCCAACAAAAGTTCACTCTACCAGTTCTCTGTGAAGGCTATTCCTCGTATTTACTATTCTAAATAGTACACTTGTACTCACATAAAAGTAAAACAATTATTTCTTGCTCAGAATTTTGAGAAATTGGATTGCACTCTGGGAAACTAGGCTGGGGCATGCAAATGAGTCCACAATACATTTTAAGCTTAAATCCAATACCTATTTATACATGGTTCCTTATAGCATATGCCTGCTGTATTACACAGCTTTCACGCATAACTTACGATGGATTTTGCGCAAGTTAGAACACCTACCCACAGACAGTCACTGTTTCAATCACATATATAGTTGTGAGCGTACGGGCCGTTGCTCACGCTTGCGGGCTCGCGTAGCGAGCCCGCAAGCGCGAGCAACGGCCCGTACGCGTAGCGAGGGCCGCGGCCGAGGGCCTGGCCAGGTACGTGCAACACGTGGGTGTGTGTGACAAACGAGGACGTACCACTACAGTCACCATGTGTGGCATAAGATGCGCCCTTTCACATAGCAACCCCAAAGCGTGCAGTAGTTCCTGATTGACACCAGGTAGCGGAAGTGACGCCCACCCGGGCCAAGGGAAACCGGAAGTGGAGAGAGTTCTGTCACTGGCTGTTCGCGTGACCGCACCGGAGCCATGAAGCGGGACGTGAGGATCCTCCTTCTAGGGGAGGGTGAGATATGTGACACAAGGGCATGGGGTGATACTGAAAGTGGGAGACAGATAGCAAGGAGAGTCAATGTGACCTCTGTCAGAGTGTACGATGTATAGGTGTATGATGTATATGTACAGCACTGAGTGACTGGGACACTGACAGACATCATATATGAGTGTGATAGGGTATATATGGGTGTGAGAGGGCATATGTGAGTGTGACAGGGCATATGTGAGTGTGACAGGGCATATGTGAGTGTGACAGGGCATATGTGAGTGTGACAGGGCATATGTGAGTGTGACAGGGCATATGTGAGTGTGACAGGGCATATGTGAGTGTGACAGGGCATATGTGAGTGTGACAGGGCATATGTGAGTGTGATAGGTATTGGGAATTTTCAGATAGCTCACTGAGAGAATGTTCATTGCAGTATAGTGATACCATTTTTATTTTTATTGGACGAATATATTAATAATAATAGTGACAGGCTTTGGAGAGATTAACCTCTCCTTATTAAGTGAGACATGAGAGAGACATCTCTCAAAAGCTCATTGCTATTATTATGAACCTATTCATCCAAAAAAAGGGTATAACTATATACTGCAATACTCTATATGTGTGTGCATATATATATATACACCCCCCCCCCCCCCCCCCCCCTTGGTGCTCCAGGAGGCGCTGAGTGGCAATAACAATGAGCACCAAACTTCCATAAAGTGTAATGTAAATTGGTTTTAGCAAGCCCAATGAGTACTAAGAAAGCTTTGTTGCAAGATTTTTTGCTCATCAGACGCATTGAATACCAAAATAGTTGAGTACCAAGGGTCCACTGCATATATACATGTGTGTGTTTGTATGTATGTATGTATGTATGTATGTATGTATGTATGTATATATATATATATATATATATATATATATATATACATACATACATATATATATATATCTATATATATATATATATATATAAACATATATCACATATATAGTTGTGAGCGTACAAATTGTTGCTAACGCTAGCGGGCTCGCGTAGCTGCGGGCAAGGGCCTCAGTTGCTGGGATGGAGCGAAGAGGCCCTTGCGAAGCGAGGGCCTCGGTTGCTGGCATGGAGCGCGAGCCGCGCCCCTTGCATAGCAGGGCTGCGGGCGAGGGCCATAGTTGCTGGCATGGAGCGCCTAAGGCGCTCCTTGCCAGCAACTGCGACCCTCGCAAACTTTACCTTATAACGCAAACAACACGACACACCAACTCCGACCCTCGCAAACTTTACCGCGCAGCTCAAATAACATACGACACGTAAACACTCATTACGACCTCGCAAAAACCGTCCGCAACTCGCGAACATGAAAAAAAGCAAAACACAATAAATACACACAGCACATACATAAAAAGATTACCGACAGCAAGAGGGAGCATCCAGGACCTCAAAAAACCAAGTTACACCTTCATTTAACTCAAAATAAAAGAGTTTAGACACTAAAAAATTGTCTAAGCGAGAGAAAAAATGGCCGCCGAACAAAACGAAAACGAGGCTAAACACGCTAAACTCCAAAAGCAACTTGCAAAACACCATACGAGACACGTTACCACACATTACGACATCGCAAAAATCGGACGCAACCCGCGGACAGGAAAAAAGCCAAAACACACTAAAGTCACACATCACATACATACAACCTTACCTACAGCAAGAGGAAGCATCCAGGACCTCAAAAAAACTACTTACACCTTCACTTAACTAAAAATAAAACACTTTAGACACTAAAAAATTCTCTAAGCGAGAGAAAAAATGGCGGCCGAACAAAACGAGGCTACAGCACTCTAACCACGGAAAACACCACAAGAAACTCGCAAAACACCACAAGCAAACTACGGATAATTCGCTAAGATGCATACCACACATTACCCGCCATTTTTACGCTAATGCGGAATTACCCAACTACGTTAACCGTTTCGGCTCGCGCATGCACACTATTACACTGCACACGTTCATCACACTTACACAGCACCTCCACACCACTAATGCTGCAGCAACATCAAACAAGGTTCACAGCTCTTCAACACAATGCTTCAAAATAGGTAAAGTATATTAATTTCTTAATTTTTATTATATATTTCAGTAGTACACACAAAACAGCATTAGCTACCTTACAATTCCATATGTATATTAATAACTAAACAACTTTCCAAACATACACATCTCATTGCCGTCATTTTTTGACGGGCAAGTCGCTAGTCTTAAATAGATCTCATCATTGTGGGTCCTTATCAGGTATATACCAATCTAACAATATTATCAGCTGTGTAAGTAAAACATTTTAAGAAAATCAGAATTCATTATGACTCTGTATATGAGTATATGTATGCATTGTGTGTTTGTTACATCTCAGCATGGGAGCTGGATAATGGAGATGTGTGTTTATAGTTATCAGTGGACAGAGGAGTGTGGAAGGAAGGAACAGGAAGAAGTTCTTAGCTTTTTTGATAACTTATGAGAGGATATGACAGAAATTAACATAAATCCCCTTTAATGGCCCAGAAACAGAACATTGCATTAAAGGATGCAACCAGAAATGCTAATCTCCCCCTTACACACGCAACTTCCATTAATTCGTCATGTTTCCAAAAGATGTATATGTTTTTTCACTGTGCAGAAGTCCTTTAAGAAACATGTACTACTTTGCTTACATATCAGCAAAACCAAACTGCAGGAAAATTGGCATTTTAATAAATATAAAATTCATTAAGAGATATACTGTAAATTCCAAGAGGAAGTAATAAGAGTTTATGAAAGCAGAGCGGTTTATTACTTGAAAGGGATACCTTGAATGTTTTCATTATAACTAGGTAGAAATGTACATGTAGTTCAAGCAATTTGTGAGTAAATTATTCCCATATGATTGGTTCATGATAAAATGCAACTCAACATAACTACTTTGAACACTTATATAATCCCTAAGACTCAATTCTGGCCGATACTTGCCATTTTTAACATAATATTCTAATTGAGTGCAATTTTTCTGAAACAGCGTGAAAAAGAAAGAAAAAAAGTTTGTGGTTTCTCGCTTTGAAATGTTAATAAACTGTAACATGCTAAAGAAATAAAGCTTAGCCATATGAATGTTACAACGGAAAAATAATATATATATATATATATATATATATATATATATATATATATATCATTATTTATACAATATATACTCAATCCTATAGTTGCCATTTCATTCAGGAATGCATTTAAAGGGCCACTATAATGGTCGAGCTTTAATATCTTTTAAGTAGAAGATGTCAGTATAAACAAGTGTCAGTTTATTATGATAAAAAAACAGGAGATACTGAAATGCCATGACTCCTGTAAGAAACCTACCCTATGTATTCTGGTAAAGCCATATGGGCGCGTTCAGTGATCCTAAGCCCTATGTGGAAACTGAACCTCCCGCAACATCAGCTAAAACCCTACTATACAAGTAACAGCTCTCACTACAATAAACCTTGCTGGGATCACAGCAGGGAAGGAGTTAAAATATATAAAAATAGATGAGGAGAGTTTATGACTCCACTGCCTATACTCTGCTATCTCCATGCCCCCCTATATTACCAAGGACACTCTCATCTTCTAGGTGGATACTGAGACCCCCTTCACTCCACCCCCTTAGGCCCAATAACCTCACATTAACCCCGTAACCTACCAACACCCACAATAATAAAATCTAAAGTACCCTGTAACGGTTCCAATGGATTCCCCATAGTCCCTATCCCATATGAGGTTCCTACAATCCCCAAAGGGCCCTGTCATTAACTACCATGGGGCAACTATAGACACCAAGGGTCATATTCAAATTGAAGCCGGTAACTCGATCACAGACTGCTACAACCAATGCACTGGTTCAATTCTGATCAATTCAGCAAGCCTGTAACCGTCCATTTTGAATCGGCCAATAGAAAATGAGACTGTAATTATTACGGCAGTAAAACATGGAGGTTACATGTCAATCAATTAGGTTCGGTGGTCCGATATGCGATCAGACTCGCAGAATAAAAAATTATGAAAATGAATGCCAATTATGAACCATGCTGTTCTAGTCCATGTGGGTGGCCTGATATGTATTAACTCATTGATACCCGAGTTTGATTTAACCCCGAAATGACACATAAATAATAATTGTATTTCCTGTCGATTTGCAAGTGTGAGACTGTTGTGCAATTAATCGTAATGTCTATCATCGCGTTCCCTGTTATTTACAGTGCAGTAATGATTTTTTATTTGCATTTACAGTGCTACGAACAGGTATTTAACCCCCTTCCAGGTCCTCTCTACAGTCGTAGGATTTTCTCCTTAATTTCCCATTTACGGGTGTGAAAACATTTGCGGGCTTAAGGAATCATAGCAATTAAATAGCGATTTGCAATTTTAGCAATTTTTAGGCATTGGAAGGCTGGAAGTTACGAGTTTGATCTGCACCATTTTTTCAAGTTCATAATCGTAAGCCGATCCGAGCCCGCAAAAAGACTCCAATTGAATAGCTTCTGGATCTTAAATTCGCTCAATTGAATATGGCCCCAATACATAAGCTATCTCTTTTAAATCTTACATTTGAAGCTTAGTTTTAAGACTTCAACAGATAAACTGCTTCAACCCATAATCATGTGTCCAGGGAAGAGGGGAGGATCTGTCCAGTGGGATTATCCTGTTGGTAGTCTCTATGGGTTGTCAGTTAACCCATTGATAATTTGCTTGTTACCTGCAAACTTACACCTGTTCAAAAATTAGGCCAATCTTTTGAGCATGTCCTCTTTCACCTCATGAGCACCTAATAGGGACTGTAGAAAGGAAGATCTGTTGGAAGCTACAATGATAACTTCAAATGTCAGTGTTCTTTAAAAGTTATAAAACTGAATCATTGCAGTAGCCCTTTAAGAAGTTGCAAAGGTAGAAAAAGAATAGTTACTGCAAAAACCTGCTACAAAGTCCTTGTTTTCTCTTAAAACCATTTATTATTATTATTATTATTATTAATATTATTATTATTATTATCGTTTGTTTGTAGCATGTCAACATATTCCGGAGTGCTATACTTGAGTTCTAAATTATTAAATTAGGTTGGCAGATATTTACTTTATAGAAAGGGGATCTGATCACGATCGGTGGGATAACCATGTACAATATTTTTGCCTTTTTATTGACCCCTACAGGGTAGATAGAGAAGATGCAAGGGGGGCCCAAATCTGGCGGGGGAGATACTGCATATAATATAAAAATACCACACAACTGCTTCTCTACACATAAACACTAACAGTGAAAAATCTGAGGGGGATTTGTCCCCCTCGTCCCTCCAAGTTCCTACACCCATGGACCCAAGTTATTTTGCATTGGGGCCAAAGTTTGGACCTACTATTTAAATGCCCATCTATGATTTCAAGGTTATATAATTCCGCCACTAGATGGCGCTGAACTAATGTAAACACGATTGCACTCTTCTATACTGTAGATCGTCTGATTTTACAGTTCTCTCTCCAATACCTCCATATCTAGACTGCTACTTATCAAATATTGTATGAATTCACACACAGAGCACTTAGACCCCACCATCCAATTCCTCCTCTTCTTCTCCCCGAGCAACCATATCCACAATTTTTTGTATATGGCTCCATCAAAGCTGGCGCCAAAAGATATACAACTTTTAAACACAGGATGGATATGCATGAGTTAGCAACCCACCCACAGACAGACCGGTTTCTTCTTTGTGGGACTCAATAGTGTGAAACTAGTTATTAACACATGAAACAAATATGGTTAAAAGTCCAAGTCTACCATTAAGGAATTTATTATTTTATTAATACATCAGCTGATCTTGTAAAAGGTATGAACTATTCCAACCCACATCCCTATGAGTCTGATTTTTTAAAAATAATTAACACATTATATAGCTATATAGTTTATAACTTCACTTGCCTAATGGTAAATTCTAATTAAAATATCTGCCAGTATCATAATATCCTTTTTTGAGTTAATAAAATAGTTATGTATTTAAAAATGCTTTAGCTCGAATCCAAGACATACTTGGAAACATTCACCATGTGAACCAAATAATGGTCTCTATCCAATGACAATGAATTTCAGGATGTTCTTTCCTGGATATATGTGTATTTTTTGTTGGCATCATATTGGTTAAAACCTATTGTTTTATCCCTTAAAAAAACCTTTTTGTTCTTCATTAAACCGATTGTGCCAATTTTGTGAAAGGGGAATTTTTTACTTGCATAGCACATGTGGTTTTTGTTACCATTCGAAATGTATAGCACAAACAATTTAAAAACCTAAACTGATTGATTAATTTATATTTCTGAGTCTTAACGAACACAATAAAATTACAGTAATAAACCTTAATTTCAATTAAAATGATTACTACTGTGTGTAACGGTTTCTGTTGAGGGATAAAACATAAGCCTTAAAGAGACACAAGCTTTACTATTTTGAAAAAAACTAAAATATAATTTTCAAGTGTGTTAATGATAATAATAATAATAATAATAATAATAATAATAATAATACAGAAAATCTTACTGAAAGCATGTTCAGAACTGAGCTATCATCAGCAGATGTCCTCCTTCAGATAGATAACTGAGCCTTCCACATGTGGGAGTTTGGTATTACTAAAAAATGCTGAGTGTAATCACTATTTAGCACCAATCAACCCACTGAAACACTGACTTTATGGGCTAGTTACGTGCGGACTGCATAGTAACCAATTATAATATATCTATCCTCCTACGTTCAGGAGGCTGAGCTGTGGGGGAAGGAGCTAAAGCACTTCTCCTTTGAAATTGAAACTACTATTTCAGTTTTTCTTAACACATTGTGCATCATCAGTTTGGCTCTCTAGAGTCTACTCAATCATGCTTTATGATAATATCTATTATCACCAAGTAGAAAATTAGAATCAGTATCATGCCCATCATTTAATAGGTCATTTTCGGCCCACTTTTACTATTTTGACAAAGGTAGATTACATATGATGCCCTTCATTTAATTGACCACTGTTGACCCTATTTTGGCATTTGGTCTTTATGATACTAGCTATTATCACCAAGAAGAAACTTAGAACCAGTATGATGCCCTTCATTTGATGGACCATTGTTGGCCCACTTTTACTATATGGTCTTTATGATAGTATCTATTATCACCAAGTAGAAGCTTTGAATAAAAATGATGCCCTTCATTTAATGGACCACTGTTGACCATATTTTACTATTTGCTCTTTATGATAGTAGTTATTATCACAAGGAAGAAACATAGAATCAGTATAACAACCTCTAATCACCAAGGCGAAATTTAGAATGAATATGACGCCCTTCATTTGATGGATCATTGTTGGCCAACTTTTACTATATAGTCTTTATGATAGTATTTATTATTACCAAGTCGAAACTTAGAAAAAAAATGATGCCCTTCATTTAATGGACCACTGTTGACCATATTTTACCATTTGCTCTATATGATAGTAGCTATTATCACAAGGAAGAAACATAGAATCAGTATAATGCCCTTCATTTAATGGACCACTGTTGGCCCACTTTTACTATTTTGTTTTATGATAGTATCTATTATCACCAAGTAGAATTTACAATCAATATGATGTCCTTTATTTAATGAACCATTTTTGGCCTACTTTAACTATATGGTCTTTATGATAGTATCTATAATCACCAAGTAGAAATTTAGAATGAATATGATGTCCTTCATTTGATGGACCATTGTTGGCCAACTTTTACTATATGGTCTTTATGATAGTATTTATTATTACCAAGTCGAAACTTAGAAAAAAAATGATGCCCTTCATTTAATGGACCACTGTTGACCATATTTTACCATTTGCTCTTTATGATAGTAGCTATTATCACAAGGAAGAAACATAGAATCAGTATTATGACCTTCATTTAATGGACCACTGTAGGCCCACTTTTACTATTTGGTCTTTATGATAGTATCTTTTATCACCAAGTAGAATTTAGAATCAATATAATGTCCTTTATTTAATGGACCATTTTTGGTCTACTTTAACTATATGGTCTTTATGATAGTATCTATAATCACCAAGTAGAAATTTACAATGAATATGATGCCCTTCATTTGATGGACCATTGTTGGCCAACTTTTACTATATGGTCTTTATGATATTATTTATTATTACCAAGTCGAAACTTAGATAAAAAATGATGCCATTCATTTAATGAACCACTGTTGACCCACTTTTACTATTTGGTCTTTATGATCGTATCTATTATCACCAAGAAGAAACTTAGAATCAGTATGATGCCCTTTAATTAATGGATAATTTTTGGCCCACTTTTACCACTTGGTGTTTTAAAGAACTAAACTTTTTTTCAATACAAAGGCCATAAAATTCAAACCTGTATTGCACAATATTAAGTGCTAATAATTTATTGTGATTTTGTTCTTTGTGCAGAGAAGTGTCTCACCGTCTTCTATCTTCATGGCTCTAATTTTAAACAAGTTGCGTAAGGGAATAGACTTGCAATGTCGGATACACAAACAGTCACCTAAGTTGATTTTCATCATTTGTTCATAAACTGATAATTATGTGTTGTCTTTTAGTCAATTATTTATTATTTGTCAATTATTTTATAAGGAAGAATGATCCATTTGCTATCAACATTTATTTATATTTATGTGTATATATCACAGTTAATTTATTCTTTGTTTTGTATCAACTGGGAAAAATATTTTTCCTTGTCAACTAATACTTATGGCTGGATTGCAAGTGCTAGTAATTGAGATTGAGGCTGTTTTTCTTCACTCCGACCACTTATGTTCCATGGGGATGTTAAAATGTAACTGGATATCATGTTTACATGCTTAACCAATGACTTATGCAGATAAGGTTATTATTTGACAGTAACAAGCTCATAATATGAGTAACACTGAAGGGCTTAAACTGACAAGATGATTATGGAGGTTACGTATTAAAAAAAAAATGAAAAACACAGTATTTTCAAAACAGGTATTCTTACGGGAAAGGGCGGAGATTGCAGATCTTGCATATAATCACATACTTGTGACTAGTGATATACTGGCTACAGAAAGATTTTTTTTATTTTTTATATTTTGATGGAATTTTTTACTTAACCTCCTGATCCCCGAGCTTGCATGAGATATTTGTGACCCACATGTGCTAAATATGTATTTCTTATAAGCAGGTATGGACAACTACTCACCTTCCAATGATACGCAGTTGTATTCGTTTGAGTGGGATAGGTAGTGGGGGCATTTACTATTATATATAAAAATATCAGTCTGCCCCATAGCAATCTCACGCTATAATACATTATAATATTCCCCATCCAGGTTACTTACCAGTTCTAGGAGTCCCCATTCTACCAATATTGACCCTAACTTACAAAGCCCTCAACAACACTGCACCCCCTTACATCTCTACTCTCATCTCCAAATATTGCCCCACCTGCCCTCTTCTCTCTGCTAATGACCTTCTTCTTTCCTCCTCTCTCATCACCACTTCTAACTCCCTCCTTCAGGACTTTTTTCACACTGCCCTTATTCTCTGGAACTCCTAGCCTCACCCCACCAGACTATCCTCCTACATCAAATGCTTCAAAACCTTACTAAAAACACACCTGTTCAAAGAATCCTATCACCTACCTCCTTAACATGCACACTGCATTTTTCACCCTCATGTACCACACTCAAAACCTTTAGATTGTAAGTCTGCAAGTTTTCAATCTTGCATCGGTGCTTTGGGGAAAGCTCTATGGACACCAGTTTCAAAGCTCAAAGACAGGACCCTCCATCTTTTGTAATGTGTTAATATTATTTTACCTTGATCACAACGTATGTATAGCGCTACAGAATATTTTGGCACATTACAAATAAATGATAATAATAACCACATATACACATATATACAAATATTAGATTTTTAGGGCTTATAATTGTACCCACATGCACTTGGACAGAGAAAGTGAGAGGAAATAATTATGTTCTTGCACCCTTGGTATTGTGTTATCTCTGAGACAAAAGTGTGTTGACACCAATATATTAGATGTCTATTCAAAAAGTAGCCAAGGGGCTTTTTTAAATGTGTTATAAAATAATTCATAAATGGATAGTTTTGTGAAATAACATATTAGCTATTTTTAGATTCTTGACAAAGTGTTCTTTTAGTCCCAATGTACCTTTTTCAAGGTTTTTCGTGGGGATTTATTAACATTGTTAATGATATTGTAGGGTATTTGAGGTTCGCAAGCATAAAAAATCAACAGGAAGTGGAGGGGCTAAGGAGAAAGAGAGTGGTGGTGATAAACATGAAGAGGGGGAAATCTTTGAATCAGGAGATTAGGGAAAAATCACACTCAAAATTGTTGCCCTGTTTTAGGGCAGTTTAGGGGCACATAAAAAACATTGTTGGGCAACACAATGGTTGCAGGTTGTACAACACTGTTTTAAACAAGGCAATTACCAAGACAGTGGTTGCAGATTGGACAATACTTTTATAAACAAGACAATTCCAAAGATTTTTATTACCTTGACCAAATCTGGCAGTCCTGTAGACTTCCTCTGCTCCTTTGTAGCCCAACATCCGGCAAACCACATCACCGTCTTTCTTGTCCCAGCCATCGTCGCATACAGTTCCCCAGCGATGGTCATAAAACACTTCTACTCGCCCTTCATGAAGTCCTGAACCATTCACTAATCGAATTACACTTTCTTCCACTGTGCCTGAAATACAGAACAACATTTAATTTAAAGAAAGTACATTTCTGTGTAGCTTCCACTGCTTGGGAATTCAGATTTGATATAATTTTTTCATATTTCTGAACGGTTAGGATTTCTAAAAACTACATAGCAATGTCTAAAGATGGCCTAAAGATTCATTAATGGATTAAAGGTAATCAAATCCCCATATTTAACCTGCTTCCTATCTACACCTACTGTGCAGTTTGTAAAAGGAAGACTAACATTCGTGACCAGTTGGCCATACCGATTAAATAGCCTCCATTTGAGGTTAGCTATCTTGTAGTGGCAGTTTGGGGCAAACATTGATTTGTATGAAGTTTTGCTGTGATGGCAGGGTTGGCTCAGTGCATTAGTTATTCCAGCCTCTTCTAGAGCACTGCACTGTGATGGATATAGTAGTAGATTAAGGCACTTGATCACTTAGGGCCACCCTTGCCCACCAGGCTTGTAAGTATAAGAGAAGGATAGGATCGGTAGACTCTACTTTATCACTTAGGACCACCCGTGTTTACCAGGATTGTAAGTTGAAGGGAAGGACAGGATCGGTAGACTCTATTTTATCACTTAGGACCACCCTTGCCCACCAGGATTGTAAGTTGAAGGGAAGGATAGGATTGGTAGACTCTATTTTTTCACTTAGGACAAACCTTGCCCACCAGAATTGTAAGTTGAAGGGAAGGATAGGATCGTTAGACTCTATTTTATCACTTAGGACCACCCTTGCTCACCAGGATTGTAAGTTGAAGGGAAGGTTAGGATCAGTAGACTCTATTTTATCACTTAGGACCACCCTTGCCCACCAGGATTGTAAGTTGAAGGGAAGGTTAGGATCAGTAGACTCTATTTTATCACTTAGGACCACCCTTGCCCACCAGGATTGTAAGTTGAAGGGAAGGATAGGATCGTTAGACTCTATTTTATCACTTAGGACCACCCTTGCCCACCAGGATTGTAAGTTGAAGGGAAGGATAGGATTGGTAGACTCTATTTTATCACTTAGGACCACCCTTGCCCACCAGGATTGTAAGTTGAAGGGAAGGATAGGATTGGTAGACTCTATTTTTTCACTTAGGACAAACCTTGCCCACCAGAATTGTAAGTTGAAGGGAAGGATAGGATCGTTAGACTCTATTTTATCACTTAGGACCACCCTTGCTCACCAGGATTGTAAGTTGAAGGGAAGGTTAGGATCAGTAGACTCTATTTTATCACTTAGGACCACCCTTGCCCACCAGGATTGTAAGTTGAAGGGAAGGATAGGATCGTTAGACTCTATTTTATCACTTAGGACCACCCTTGCCCACCTGGATTGTAAGTTGAAGGGAAGGATAGGATTGGTAGACTCTATTTTATCACTTAGGACCACCCTTGCCCACCAGGATTGTAAGTTGAAGGGAAGGATAGGATTGGTAGACTCTATTTTTTCACTTAGGACCACCCTTGCCCACCGGGATTGTAAGTTGAAGGGAAGGATAGGATCGTTAGACTCTATTTTATCACTTAGGACCACCCTTGCCCACCGGGATTTTAAGTTGAAGGGAAGGATAGGATGGGTAGACTCTATTTTATCACTTAGGACCACCTTTACCCACCAGGATTGTAAGTTGAAGGGAAGGATAGGATTGGTAGACTCTATTTTATCACTTAGGACCACCCTTGCCCACCAGGATTGTAAGTTGAAGGGAAGGATAGGATTGGTAGACTCTATTTTTTCACTTAGGACCACCCTTGCCCACCGGGATTGTAAGTTGAAGGGAAGGATAGGATCGTTAGACTCTATTTTATCACTTAGGACCACCCTTGCCCACCGGGATTTTAAGTTGAAGGGAAGGATAGGATGGGTAGACTCTATTTTATCACTTAGGACCACCCTTACCCACCAGGATTGTAAGTTGAAGGGAAGGATAGGATTGGTAGACTCTATTTTATCACTTAGGACCACCCTTGCCCACCAGGATTGTAAGTTGAAGGGAAGGATAGGATCGGTATACTCTATTTTATCACTTAGGACCACCCTTGCCCACCAGAATTGTAAGTTGAAGGGAAGGAAAGGGTCGTTAGACTCTATTTGCATAGTTTCATGTTTTACAGACACTTAGACTGAGTAATATGAAGCTGTGTTCATTTGTTTTATATACCTACCTTCATTGCAAATGCTTTTTAGAGTATATGATTTCTTTAATCCCCAAGAATTTTTTATATACAGGTACTGGCATCCCAAAAAATACTATATATGTACAGTATGTATATGGAGTTTGTTTTAAAGTTGGAGTATGTATTAAGCTAATGTATTTTAGGCAATATACCTGCATGAATACACCTAACAACTCCAAACAAATAAACTGATTTACAACAGATCCTGGTAGGGTAATCTAATATTAATGTATATACTTGCTTTAGTACACTATTAAGGTAGATGCCATATACTGTAAGCATAGGAGTTCTTTCTGGTTGAGACATTATATTGGTTCACTCATACATTGCTACCTACAGTCATGTGACCAATCTCTTCAAGTCTCCATTTTTTACATCTCCAGACACATGGGTGGAAGTGGCTTCAAAATGATTGGGTTGCCCTACCGTCATAAGACATCTGTCTGTGTATCTTAAACCAATTTGCTGCCAGATCCTTTATATACCGCTTAAATCCCTAATATATTACAGATGGCGGCACAAACATTAACATTGACCTGTTTTACTTTAGGACAAAAGTAACAAGTGCCATACTATGTTTATTTATTATCTTCTAAAACATATTGACCATTATCAAATACAATTAGTGAAAATATATAAAAACTAACCACAGTGGTGAATTTAAATTAAGTTTTTATATTTTTTTCCAGAAAAAAAAGGATAAGAGGGTTTTAATTAACAATTTTGTCCTTTTCCCAATCCAAATACAAAGAAAATGCCAAAGCATCATTATAAAAATGACTAAATTCTAAAGTCTTATATAATTATATTAAAGTGCATTTATCCTGCTCTGTTTTCTTACATCATAAAGTTACAAATGATATTAAATCCAGACATAACAAATGTTTTTACAATTACATAAAATACTTCTTAATTCTGGGACTAATTATCTTACTTTGTTGTGGTGTGGAAGAGTTTGAATAATTTATTTTCTTTTTGTTTTTTTCTTGTTATCGAATACGAATGTTGATTTTGTGAATAAGTAAATTTTTATCATCTCTCTCGCTCCAACTGGGGCATAATAATTGAAAGTATTTATAATTCTACAACCTACGGTAAATGAATATCTTTTTATTTTTTATTAAGGTTGATTGCTATCTTTCCTGTTTTGTCCCTGCCATAGCGATGGTGTGCAGGGGCAGTAGAGGGTGCGAGTGTTGCCCGAGGAGACTTTGATGAATTTGTTCTTAGGGTGAGGGTTAGGTGTTAGGGTTACAGTTTAGGATTATGGTTTAGGTAGTGGCATGTTCTACTTTACTATGTAAAACTTATCATCTGTCACTACCTAAACCCTAACCCCTCACTCTAACCCTAGGAACAAATTCAAGAAATCTTGGTGCGCCACCATTGCACCATCTGCTGGCTGCTGCATGCCATTGTACTGGTGTGGACATAACAGGAAAGGTCTGTTGGTTATTATATTTTTTTACATATAAGGGAGAATGCAAAACAAATACCCTTATTTGTTCCTTTAAAACAGGATGAGGTATAGCAGTTTTTAAAATCTCAACATAAAGTTAATGTGCTACAGGTTTGTCTAATTTGGTGTTTGGGAATCAAGGTAGTCTTAGGATTTAGACATACTGGCTTCTAGGGCAGGATAGGCAAGGGTTAACACTAACTAAATACACATTTTCACCCAATCTACCATACATTGTGCCAGATTCCCCACTCAACATTAGCTACCTTAAGTTAGACTTATGCGTGGGTAAGCTTCACAATGGGTTACCGGGTGGTCCAGTGGTTAGGATTCAATGCTTTCATCACTGCGACCTAGATTTGATTCCAGTTAGGAAACAAAGAGGTCACACCACCCTGAAGCCAAGACGGGGTTGGGCCTGGCCAATACTTGGATGGGAGACCAGCTAGGAAAACCAGGAGCTATATGCTGTGGCCCACTGGAGAAGAAACTGGCAACCCACTTCAGTATCTCTGCCATGAATACCAAGTGGATCAGCATGACCATGGACATAAACGTTTAGTTGATTTTAGATATAGTTTATGACTTTATGATCCAATTAGGTAGTATCCAACCTAAATATATACATAATATAAATGGGACACACAGTGGCAACTCTTCATATTATACGGTTGACCATGCGGCTTCCATAAAATGCAATGGACACTGGATCAAACTAAAGTAATAGATGCAGGGGATCAATAGGCTTAATAAAGTATCGGCATTTAATTCAATGGGCAACGGTATTTGGAGCACTTAATTTCACAATAGTTTTTTGCTTATAAACCTTTAATGCGTACAATAGTTATAATAATATGTTTTTTTTAGCATCAACATTTCACAAATAATTATGGACAAAACTGTAATTGCCACTGTTGTATATTCTATGGATATTTAACATTGTCCTCTACGATTAACATAATAAATTCAATCTACCTTCAAATAATTAGGAAATAATTATAAAAATAATAAAACTACATCAGCATAAACCTAACAAAATATATACAGTCAGTTTAATGGAATTTTCTTTTATCAAAAAATTATTACCAAACCCATAGTAAAAACCTTTAACCCCAGAAATGTAACAAGAGCAATTTTTCGGAAATAAACACGACCTGTTATGAAAACAGCTCTTTATCCCAAACAGCTGGATCACTAAATCAACATTTCCATAATTTAGAACATCTGTCAATGAAGAATTCGAACTGTGTATAGCACGTGTCAGAGGGAATCATTCAATCAATAAATTAGGCGTTTTCATGCTGAATGGACATCAAGATTTTCTGATTATACGCTTACATTCGGCTATTGGAATGAGAGCATTAGAAAAAATGGTATGAGTATAGTACAGTCACTGGCTCCATTTCAACTAATGATGACAGGGTTAATAGAGAAGAAACATCCTGCAACCATTGTTGCAAGAACACAAGATGGTGGAGGCAGCGTTATATAAATAGATAATAACGACATATCACTAATATAGTTTCCGTAGTGTGTAATGCTAGCTCACGCATGCACACTACGGAAACTATATTCAGCAATGCGCAGTACACAGTAATAACCGCGCATGCGAACTACGTGTCAATGAGCTTCACTAGCTGGGCTTGGACATTACGCATCAATATGAGTCACCAACTAACTAATGAGTGAAAAGATACACAGGAGTTGGAGGGAGGAGGGGAAAGAGACACACTGGAGGGAGGAGGGGAAAGTGACATAGTAGCAGGAGGGAGGAGGGGAAAGAGACACAGGGGGAGGGAGGAGGGGAAAGAGACACAGGGGAGGGAGGGAGGAGGAGAAAGAGACACAGGGGAGCAAGGGAGGAGGGGAAAGAGACAAAAGGAAGGGAGGGAGGAGGGGAAGAGACAAAGGGAAGGGAGGGAGAAGGGGGGAAAGAGACACAAGGGAGGGAGGGGTGAAAGAGACAAAGGGAATGGAGGGAGGAGGGGAAGAGACACAGGAGATGGAGGGAGTAGGGGAAAGAGACACAGTGGTGGGAGGAAAAAGGGGAAAGAGACACAGAGAAGGGGAAAGAGACACAGGGGGGGAGGGGAAAGAGACACAGAGGAGGGAGGGAGGAGGGGAAAAAGACAAAGGGGAGCAAGGGAGGAGGAAAAAGAGACAAAGGGAACGGAGGGAGGAGGGGAAGAGACAAAGGGAAGGGAGGGAGCAGGGGGGAGAGAGACACAAGAGAGGGAGGGGTGAAAGAGACAAAGGGGATGGAGGGAGGAGGGGAAGAGACACAGGAGATGGAGGGAGGAGGGGAAAGAGACACAGTGGTGGGAGGAAGAAGGGGAAAGAGACACAGAGAAGGGAGGGAGAAGGGGGGAAAGAGACACAAGGGAGGGAGGAGTGAAAGAGACAAAGGGGATGGAGGGAGGAGGAGAAGAGACAAAGGAGATGGAGGGAGGAGGGGAAAGAGACACAGTGGTGGGAGGAAGAAGGGGAAAGACACAGAGAAGGGGGAAAGAGACACAGGGGGGAGGGGAAATAAACACAGAGGAGGGAGGGAGGATGGAAAAGAGACACAGAGGAGGGGGAAAGAGACATGGGGAGGGAGGAGGGGAAAGAAACACAGGGGAGGGAGGGAGGAGGGGAAAAAGACACAGGGGTGCAAGGGAGGAGGAAAAAGAGACAAAGGGAAGGGAGGGAGGAGGGGAAGAGACAAAGGGAAGGGAGGGAGCACGGGGGAAAGAGACACAAGGGAGGGAGGGGTGAAAGAGACAAAGGGGATGGAGGGAGGAGGGGAAGAGACACAGGAGATGGAGGGAGGAGGGGAAAGAGACACAGTGGTGGGAGGAAGAAGGGGAAAGAGACACAGAGAAGGGGGAAAGAGACACAGGGGGGAGGGGAAAGAAACACAGAGGAGGGAGGGAGGATGGAAAAGAGATACAGAGGAGGGGGAAAGAGACATGGGGAGGGAGGAGGGGAAAGAAACACAGGGGAGGAAGGGGAAAAGAGACACGAGAGAGGGAGAGTGGGGAAAAACACAGGGGAGGGAGAGGGAGAAGAGACATGAAATATACAGTCATTTATGACGGGCAAACGACTAGCATTTAATAGTGAGTAAACAGGTATTTGCCAGTTTGTAAGCCTGGCAGTACCTCTCGTGAGGAGATAAGCCATGGTTGCTGCTCCAGCACAATATGATGATGTGTTTCATAAAATGAGAGAGAGTTTGGCCAAAATCCAAAGCCAGATTCATAATTTAGTGAAATTCTAGATCTCATATTTTTTTACCTAACAGTTTATTTGGATATACCAAAGACAACATGATATTATCAGAGTATATATATATATATATATATATATATATATATATATATAGGTACACATAGGTACAGTTAAAAAATAGATGGGGAAGAAGTGGAGGCAATGACAGATTTTATTTTCCTTTGATCCAGGGGAGCAATATTAACCCACTATTTACCTGCTGTTGCTTGCTCAGCCAATCTCATTGCAGCTTCCTCTCAGCAGCAATACTTAGCACATATCAGTGATATACTACGTATTCCAGGCTGCTTTACAGCACAAACAGGAACCCAGAGTTAATTCAAATACTTTAGCTAACCTGATTGGCCAAAACAAATAATTTTAAATGTGATGCTAATTTAGCCTGGGTTTGGAGGGTGTTAACCCTAATTTGCAACTGTCAGAAATTACAAGAGATTTTGCTGACTTCAATGTAAGTGTTTAAATGTTTATTTGGGGATTTTTTCATGCAAAAAAACTGAATACACTACTAATTATCCTCTAGCATATGCATTTATAATCCAGCAAACTTACATATCCCTTTAACAAATTGGAAGTCACACCCAGCTCAGCTTGGCTTTTCCAACACTGTAGTAGTTTTCCCCTACTGGATCGCTACCTTGTTGAGGTGAAGGGGCTTGAGTACTTTAATGAAGATCTGAGCTGTACCATGTACTACATTTTAATGGCACTACATTGCTCTGGATATAAGGCAAATCTTATGACAAAAACAAATAAAAACAAGAGTAATCCACATTCATCAACAATTAGTCCACATATTGCAAAGATCAGAGGAGATCTAAGAAGGTTGAACATGATGGACTAAAAGTATTTTTTCAACCTCAATTACTATGGAGCTATGGAGCTATATAACATGGGGTTGGCCATAGTAGATATGCCATGTTCAAAAGGGGGGTCTCTATTTCTATTTAAAGCCATGTTCTAATTCTCCACAGTTGTTTCTTATAAAATCTTGATTTTGATCCCTTTAAAAATAGTGATGACTTTGACCTTACTTTTCTTGGAAAGTTTAGCCATTTGTATAAATGCAATGTTAAATGAAATAATTGATACAAATGACTTTGCATTTGGAAATACAATGTGAACATAATAGCCCATTTTCTCTTCTGACGGTTCCTATCTCATCCCGTACTGGGATGCTCGCAGTGTGATTACTTCTAATGTGGGACCTGTCATGTGGATAAATAGATTACCGTATTTAACATCTGGAAACATTCACATCTGTTGTAGTAAGCGCTCATGCGCACTGAGAGCCTCAGCTCTTTTATTACAATGAACGTCTCAGCCAGATCCTGATTAAATTGTTTATAGGAAAAAAAGACTAATCAGAAGGTTCTGAAGGTGAATGTTTAGTATTGGGAAGCCGTAGAGACAACGATAAAATCTACATCCACATGTGAGTGGTATAGTCTAAGGATAATGAGGGCCAGAAGGTAGCTGAGGCAATATAATCACCTGCTCTGGTAGTGATTATAGAGTGATCTAAACAGGTCTAATTGGCTGTGGCAATGCTGGCTTTGCTCTTAATCTCCTGTGCTGGCTCAGTCCCATTGTTCTTTAACACTAATAATTGTGCTGTGCTCTCAGCCCTACTTACTTTATAAATATTTGAACTAGTTAGTGTAAAAGGTTGGCGATTTGCTAATTTGTTGTATCCTTCTAGATATCTCAAATGTTGGTACTCTTCAAAAAGATTCATTAAGTGCCAATAAGAGTGGCAATATGTTGGAGGTGTGGCTATTGTTTGATGGTACCATTGATATATGTATATATATATATATATATATATATATATATATATATATATATATATATATATATAGGACAAACATGTTCATAGGTTTCATGACATGAAATCATGAAACCTATGAATATGTTTGTCCAATAAAAAAGGTATATTGCAATACTCTAATTATTCATCTGGATTACTGGACATTCACGGCTACCTCACTCTTTTTATATATATATATATATATATATATATATATGTAGAGTGGGATGGACATGAATGTCCAGAATAATCAGAGTATTGCGGTATATAGTAATAGCGTTTTTATTGGACAAACATATTCATAGGTTTCGAGAGCGGACCTCTCTTTGTTGAGTCAGAGGCAATACTGATTAGAGATTTACAAATAAAGCAAAACATTCCAGGATTCACAAATAATGTTCTGTTCAGCCAGCTGTGCAAGTGTGTGGGGGTGCAGACCAGAGTAAGTAAATTGGGGTTGTAAAATGATTCACATCTAAGGAACCATAGAGCTGTAACCAAACACAGGAAGAAGGCAGAGAACAAAAAATATAAAATAAACACACATATATATTAACAATCAGGAATGTTAGAAGTTACAATAGATTTTGGGCATGCAATAAAAATTCCATGTCTACATTAAGCCCTGAGTTATTACTGTTAAAGAGCATAATCATTTTAATTTCAAATGTCTTTCTTTCCTTGGTGTTTTTAAAAAAACCTTTGAGTATTTTGATTTTGAGATTTTTCATGGAGTGGTTATTCTGAGTGAAATGGTGTCCAACTGGAGTACAGTAATTGTCCTCACTGTGCTTATTGATGGAATGGGAGGTAGATTCATCCTCATATGTAATTTCTGGCTGGTTTCTCCAACGTAGCAGCCTCTCTCACATACAGTAAAAAAGGTATCACTATATACTGCAATACTCTGATTATTCACCTATATATATACCGTATATACGCAAGTATAAGCTGAGGCACCTATTTTACCACAAAATACTGGGAAAACTTAGTGACTCGAGTATAAGCCGAGGGTGAGAAATGTCTCTTGCTTCCCTGTGTCTCTTTCCCCTTCTCCCTCGTGTCTCTTAACCTCCCTTATCACCCCCCTCAACCCCCCTCCTCAAAAGCCCTCCTCAACCTCCCTCCTCAACCCCCCTCCTCATCCTAAACTCCCCTCCTCAACCCCCTCCTCAACCTCGCTCCTCATCCTCAACCCCACCTCAACCCCGCTCCACATCCTCAACCCCCCTCCTCAACCTCTCTCCTAACCCCCTCCTCATCCTCCCTCCTCAACCACCCTCCTCAACCCCCTCCTCATCCTCCCTCCTCAACCTCCTCCTCATCTTCCGTCCTCAACCCCCCTTCTCAAACCCCCCTCCTCAACCTCCCTCTCAACCCCCTCCTCAACCCTCTCCTCATCCTCCCTCCTCAACCCGACTCCTCAACCCCCCTCCTCAAACTCCATCCTCATCCTTAACCCCTCCTCATCCTCTCCCCTCATCCTCCCTCCTCAACCACCCTCCTCAACCCCCCTCCTCATCCTAAACCACCCTCCTCAACCCCCCTCCTCAACCTCCTTCCTCATCCTCAACCCCCTTCTCAACCTTGCTCCTCATTCTCAACCCCCCTCCTTAACCTCTCTCCTCAACCTCCCTCCTCAACCCCCTCCTCATTCTTCCTCCTCAACCCCCCTCTTCAACCCCCTCATCAACCCCCTCCTCATCCTCCCTCCTCAACCCCCTCCTCATCCTCCCTCCTCAACCCCCCTTCTCAACTTCCCTCCTCAACCTCCCTCCTCAACCCCCTCCTCATCCCACCTCCTCAACCCACCTCCTCAACCCACTCCTCATCCTGCCTCCTCAACCCCCCTCCTCAACTTCATTATTTTTTGTGTCCTCTATTCATTTAGCCCGTGGGGATTTGTTCCCCCTGCCCCTCCCCCTAAGTTCCTATAATCAATTCAGTATTGTCTAACATACAACCCTCCACCTAGCTCCTCCGTGTCCCTTTAAACATTCATAAATTGATAAGTACAGTGGTACATTGATTCTCAACCTCATCGGAACTCAACATTTTCGATACTCAACCTGTCTGGATGAGCAAAAAAACTTGGTACTCATTTTGCTACTTTGGTAATCATTATTTATGCTAAAACCAATTTACATTACTCCTTATGGGAGTTTGGTACTCAACCTTTTTGGTAATCAACCTGCCATCTGGCATGGATTAAGGTTGAGAACCAAGGTACCACTGTATATATATTTATCCTACAGTTCTCAGAGAGCTCTATCTCTAGGTTATAATATTATGGCATAGCCCAGTGGATAGCAAAATAGTTTAGTTTTTTTCATAAAAAGAGCAAAAAGAGCACTAGTAAGTGGCTACAGTAACTATTTTATTAAAAATGTTGATAATAACAAACAAATCTTTGTTTCTAAAATAAATTTTAAGACCCCTCCCTATAAATTTACTACATGATATCACCATTTGGAACCTGTAACCCAACAAGTAGATTAATATAATTTAAGGTCAATAACCATAACATGCTTCTTGTCCATAAATATATATAATTAATTGTCAGCCTGTGCATGATGTGGTTCAGGAAAAAAGGCACTTGTTTGTGAAGTACGTAATTAATATTAGCAGCTGTGTAAGATATGGTCATATTTTTTTTTCTCGAGAAAATCCTAATTTTTGAAGACACTGTTTATGAACATAGGAATACATTTTGTGTTTGATACATCACTTCTTCAGGGCTGGATCATGAGGGTGGGAACAAGGATAGATCAATAGTCCTTGTTAGTTAATTGGATTAGATTGAATTGACACCACACTCCTCCCCTTTACAAGCCTAGGTGTATGACGTTTACATCAATAGATGCAACAACAACTCTTCAAAAATTTAAATTCCCCTCTAACAAACACACTCTTTCCACCAAAGTATCATGGATGCCTCCAGTGTCTAGCAGTGACATCAAGATGTTTTTTTTAAAATAATTAATATTAGCTTTATCGGTTTTTCATTCAGATTTATATTTTATTTCACATGTAATAATTGATTGAATATTATTCTTAGCCACTTTTTAATTTTAATTATCAAAAAAAAAACTATTTCATACATCTATAAATTCTAAAAATTAAAATGCTATAAAATGTCTGGGAAAGTGTAGTTTAATAAAAATGTTTCAACTGATGACACATTTTAGCACATTACTAAATGCTTAACTATAACTTAATACTATGAAAAATCCCTTAAAATGACTGAGTTATAACGGCAGTGCACATTTTGACCCTTTGAACCCAAAAATATATAAAGCAGGAACGGCGAGGAATTTACGATTTTTATAACACAAGCCGTTCCCTTAATACAAAATATATGGGGAGAGTCGGTTGGAGCTCTCGGTCTGATATTCCTTTATTATCGTGATTGCTGCCAAGTCAGGCATGTGGAGTCGGTACAATTAGGGATCTTGGCAAATGTTTCAGTGCAAATTAAAGCTACTTTTGAAGTAGGAACTGACAAAACTGTGACCTTCAATGGACCCAACTCTATCAAAGCATTACAGACTACACCTTCTGGAGATCTCGGGGGACCAAGGGAAACATAGTCATGCTTTGTAGTCTGATTTCCATAACCTACATTAAAAATAAATTAACAAGAACGGGTTGTATGTGAAACAAAGTAATATATTTAGAATTGTACAAATAGTCCCTGCTTCGGTCTGCTCTCTGCAGCAAATGAAGATATAGATTCTGTAGTACTGGATGTGCAGTGTCTCATACTAACCAATCAGTTATATGACCTGGTTCCGTACTAACACTGCCCCCTTACCACACCCTTACAATTCACACAAATAAATAATCAGGAATCTCTCCAGTTGTTTATGCGCAAGAAACCAGCTGTGACAACTGCAGTGCCAGCAAGTAGCTGCTAGATGGCACCTTCAGGTTTCAGGGAAGGCCTATAATTATTCCCCCCTCCGACGTGGCGCAACTTTAAGGTGCTGAATCGACAGCGAAGCCATTGCTATGTTTAGTGCGGACCCTCGGCCCTCGGGCGCCTCTTAAAGCTCAAGGCCTCTTCTGTCGGCACGCTTATATGCAGCAGTATTTTGAAAGTTGGCAGCGCCATCAAAGTCGGCAGCACCATCTAGCGGTTGGCTGCCTCACTGCTGCTGCCAATCTTTTGCCACAGCCACTTTATAGGTCACATGACCAACTTACAGGGTTCAGGCACTAGCACTTTTGCTGTCGGGATGTCCCCCACCAGGGCTGACCAGAGAGAGGCATCATTCCGCCTACAAACCATAAAAAGGGACTGAGTCCAGCCTACCAAGGGGTGGCACTTAAGCCATAGACACACCCAAGTACCCAGGTCGTCCTCCCTAACTAGGCACCTGGCAGCAAAAAAAACTCTTGCAAGCTGTGACTAGCAATCATTTAAATAGATATCAAACTGAACAGGAAGGGTAGGTGGGACAGGGAGGGGAACAGCACCTGAAAGGAAGTGAGGGAGGAGCTCGCTTATATCCTCTTCCAGCTCCTCCCACTCTCCTTGTGCCTTCCCACTGCCTCGGTCAGGCCACCTTTCCTCGATCTCTCCACCAGGAATTGCTATCTCTCAGCACCATGCTGCTGAGATGTGTCCCCTGATAGGCTAGGACACCACACTGCACCTCCAGCCCTATAGAGTCTGTGGCTGCATATGCTGCAGTGGGCAGAACCATACAGGGACTGATTTTAGATAGTAGAAACAGAGCTTGTGAGAACTTCTTAAAAAAATAAAGTAAGGGTACACAATGTTCTTATTTAAAACCTAAAATGTAATAAAGTAATATACTTAAAGCCTTGAATATACTGTGCAATAAACAAAAATAAACAGGGAAATAAAAATCATAAACAATCCATTCAAAATTGAAAGGGACGTAGAAGGTTCCTGGATGTTACTAGGTAGATAATATCCCTATGTAACTATTTACTTTTATGTGCTTTAACTCCGCCCTGTTGCTGGTTAGCTGAACATTACATGAAGGGCTTTGGCTCTATAGACATAAGTTGCAGACCTTAAGATTATACGGCACCAAACTAAATTGAGGAAGAATTATTTGATTTGATTAAAAATTTAGAAATTAAAGTAGAAAATAATTACCCTAGTGAGTTAAAATAATATGTCACAATGTGGAGACTTATGACATAGTAATGTATTGACCAATTTATACATTTATAAACACTTAAAACTGCTCTTAATATTGCCACAGATTCTATTAGCTACTCACAATACGATTACGAGTTCCCCATCCACAATCACTACAGGCCAGACAAAGATGCAAAACCGGCCTTAGAACTCCATTGGTTTTATCACAGCTCGAATATTTCTAGCTCTAAATAATTAAAGTTACACAAAATCGATATTCTATTAGACCCGTAGCTCTAGATCACAAATAAAATCTGACCAGCAACTGAAAATAGTATCACGTTTCTGTCAAAAATATTACAAGTACTAAATAGGACTCCCAAGGGCTTCATCAAACACTACTGTACTATAAAGGCATGGGAAGGCATGGAAATACATTAAAATTAATTGCACAACAGTCTTAAACCTACAAATATGCAATTAAAAAGTAGGATTTTTGACAGTGTTTTTTCTGAGTAATATCGATCCCGGGACACAAGGAGTTAATACTTATCATGAAACCCACATGGACTAGAACAGATGCTCTAATGCATTTTATAGAGTGCTAGTTTGCGAGCCTGATCAGCAAATATTACTTATTGGCGCTAATTAATTCTTAGCCTCCAATTGCAGATTACGTGTAACTTCCATGTTTTACTAACGTCATGATGACGGTCTCATTTACTATTGGCTGTGTCTAAGAAGTAAATTATGGGCTTGCTTAAATATTGTCAGATCATATGATTGCGCCTCTTGAAATCAGACTTAAAGAGGTTTAGGCTTTCGGGTTAAGGAGGTCAATAGAATACATCTAAACATTTAAAGAAAAAAAAACACCCACAGCAAAAATGGCGAGTTAGAGACTTTTGCGAGCAGTTAATAGAGTAGGAACCATAGTCTGAAAATAAAGGTAAAAGTTTAATCCAGGATTCTCTTTTTCCGTGATAACGATTGAGGTATAGGGTACGTAAGTCATAGTTAGCCTCAGACATTTACATTCTCGATCGACTTTCCCAATTGGAGGCCAAATTATCCTATAAAGAACTTTGCTGAAATATTAAGCTAAGGATGGGAGCAAATGAGGTCACATCCACTGATTAATATCTTCTGAGTGACAGGTAAAAGTCCCAAGAGCTACAAACAGTTTGATAAAGCACCATTACACTGGAATTTAATATTAATTACCTAAATATTTGGATAGTTCTTCACATTTAAACCTCTACAGTGATTCTTAGAAACAATATTGCAATAGATCAACAAGTTGTTCTGCCAATTTCTGTACATTCACCAACAGCTAATAAAAGCGGCTTAGTTTTGGGATCTCAGTGGGACCCATAAAGCTGTCGCACTTTCAAAAACACAGATCACGGCACGGATTGTAAGTCCTGAGGCCGCCACACGTTCCCCACTACAGGTGCTGGTGTGGAGATGTTTTACAAGGGGTCACCATGTCACTAGTAAAAATGTCAAAACTGCACACAATACCTTGACCCTAAAAGTCTTTAGCAGTGAAGACAAATACTCAGATGAGTGGAAAATTGATGGTCTGGTCTATTATTTTTGGCTAGAAAACTTTTGAAACATTTTCTTTTGTAAAATATTACTTAGATGATGAAATAATCGCATTAACAAATCAGTGAAAGTTCACATTTATGATCCTAAGGCAGTGAAAATGTGTTAGAAGTAAAGATACATTAGGGAATTTTAGACTTTATGTAATATTTATTAAATGGTCACTTAAAAAAGAAAAATTACTTTGGGTAGCAGGGAAACCGCATACATATTGGATAGACTATCTCCAATGCATTTTACTTAAGATGTTCCATTGGTGAAACAGGTACGGTAACCCATGTTTAGCGCTACAGAATATGTTGGTGCGTTACAAATAAACCATAATAATAATGATGATATTATGGCCTCATTTTTTTAGAAGCAATGGATGAAATACATTTGAAAGTGTCTATTCTTCACTATGGCATATATGTTCCACAAGGATCGGCTGGCGATCTTAGTTCAATCAAGTTGGACTATATAAAAGTATTTGTTGTGAGGTTATCACATTTGCAAAACTCTACTAAAGGATCTCATTATACCTTTTGAAACAAATATGTGTTTTATTTAAACTTCAAAAAGACACAGAATTTGGAAGAATAATGGGAGAATAATTCTTTAAAAACTAATGGTGTATGGAAAACTCGGGTATGAGAACTGGATATCAGCTTAACCAAAAGCTGAACCTAAACAATATTCCCAGGATTCACCAAACAATTAATAGGTACCGTATTTTTCGCCGTTTAAGACGCACTTTTTCTTCCCCAAAACTGGGGGGGGAAAGTTGGTGCATCTTATATGACGAATACACATTTTGCATGCATTAAAACTGCCTCTTTCTGCCCCTCTTGATCCTCTCCCCCTCCTGATTCTCCCCTTCGACCCCTCTGATCCTTCCCTTGGCCCCCTTTAGATCCCCACTTCTGATCCCCCCCCCCCCCATTGGCGCTTCCTATGGCACCAGTAGCATGCATCTCGTCTGCCGGTGCATCTTAGTGACGTCACACACACGACGCAAGGGAAGACTGCAGTACCGGAGGAGTGCTGGTAAGAAGCGCTGCGCGATGGGGTGAGATCAAGATGGGCCAAAGGATGATCATGGATGGGCAGAGGGGAGAATCAAGAGAAGAAAGGGGAGGATCAAGAGGGGCAGGGGGGATCACGAGGGTCAAGAGCTCCTGGAGGCTCCCAAATGCTCCAAAATGTGTGTGTGTGGTGTGTGTATGTGTATGTATATATATATATATATATATATATATATATATATATATATATATATAGAGAGAGAGAGAGAGAGAGAGAGAGAGAGATATATTTGTGTGTGATGTAGGTGTCTATATGTGTGTGAAGTGTATTTGTGTTTGATTCAGAATATTTTTTTCTTGTTTTTCTTCCTCTAAAAACTAGTTGCGTCTTATGTGCAGGTGGGTCTTATATGGCAAAGAATACGGTAACTTAAAATAAATCTATATTGTGCATGCCCCAACAAATATAAAATGTGACTTTTAGAAACAAATAACGAATAGCATACTCCTTCTGGATTAGTACCTTGTTGTGGTGAGGGGGCGTGTGAAGCTATGAGCTATACCATGTAGGGTCACCCAAAATGGACACGTCATAGCAGACAGGTCAGACAAATCGTGGTCCACTAGAGAAGGAACTGGGGACTCACTCAGTTATTTTTGCTGAGAAACCTTATTTGTGTCACGGAGAGTCAGACATGGATGAGCAACTAAACAACAATAAGGTCAATATAAGCTTATATTTATATCTCAAGCATCTCAAACCCTAGCTCCAAACTACCAGCCAAAAGAGTTAAAACCAAGATAGAGGTTAGCCAATGGGATAATTGAGATAGTCAAATGGGAATGTTGCAACATAGGGAATAAGGGGATTGCTCCTTCCCTAACGGCAAGCCCTAGCCCCTCAAGACAGTCATGTGGATAGGGTTTCCCACATGGGTGTAGGGGACTAGCAATTTTAATTGGGCAGTTCAGATATTAGGATGTGGCCATACTATTTAGGTTATGTCCGCATGATCCTTTGTCATCAAGAGACATCCTAATAAAATTCTAGTTGCTGATCGTTCTTGGAGGATTCTGTGGTTTCAACTTTCCAGTTTGAGCTGTTACCCCAGGGAGTGTGGTTATGCTCAGAAAAATATGAGTGATTCCAGAAATTCCATTTCATTTTCCTCATAAGTTTACACTACTTTTATTATTCCTTTTTAGATATTTTTTTTTATTGGTGCTTCTCACATTGTTTCAAATTCTATTTAATTATTGTTTCACATTGTTTCATTTTGGTTCTTAGAAATTGTAGGTTTTTTATACAGTAAATGTTACAATATATTTATCTACGATTACCTCTACATATTTTATTCAACCGCTTCCAGTTGGAGGCCAAGGTAACCGTCATAATATGTAACAGTTTTTTGGAATAATTATCATCATAACATTTGCCAACGCATACAAACACATATTACCCTTCCACCATTAACAAGAATGAGGACCAGGACAAGTGAACAACGACATACAGTGATCCTGGAGTTAATTATTATGGGGTACTAAAGGAATTGCAATTATTCATAAAGGTTTATCTCAATGACATCATTATCAGAAATAATTATTGAAGGTGTGCAGTATTACGGCATGTTCTCTACCCAAGACTCAAGTAAGTTGTGTAAGCAAGTGGAGTTTTTATTATGTTGCTCTGTTCATAGTTAATTAGTTTTATTGTCAAGGTCCACACCATGGTTCAATCTCATAAAACATCTTTGTGCTCTAGGGACAGATGTGTTCTAGGGACAGGTCAGTCAGAAGTACCTCCCCTAGCTTTTGTAGCTTTTGATGCTGTTTCTCCTCATTGGTTGTTCTTAAGCCCCATCTTCCTACCAGCCAATCACACCTCATCTGAGACTATTTATTGCTGCTCCGGCCTCCTCCCAAGTTCCTGTGCATGGGAATACATCTTGTTGCCAGTGTGTCTTCCTGTTGTTTTGCTTTTAGGACAATCTTTACTGCTGACCCAGGCTGTTATTGGCCTCCTTGGATTTCTGCCAGCCCCTAATCTTTGGCTTGCCTGACCATTCCTTTGCCTGTGCCCTTGGACTTGTTGCATTGGATATGCCATCTGCTGGTACGTCACTCTTAAATGCCTTCACCCGGACAGCCCTGACATTTGTTCATTTTAACTGAAGTCTACTAGCGACAATATATATAAGAAAACTGGTAAATCATGGGGTCCCATTATAATTATACTGATCCCCTTGTGTAATTTGTTGAGCCTTGGGATATGCAGATCTATCCCTAGAAGAAAGCAAAGAAAGTCTATATAAATTCTAGAATGATTTTTTTCTAGAGGCCATGAAGTGCAACAGTCCATTATGCAAATAATTGTGTGTCCGCTCAATGGTTTCAGGTATTGGGAAATGGTACTGTCCTCATGGCTTTAATCCCCAACCAACCACTCAAAGTAACAGTGAGAAACTGGGCTTCTTTATCACGATTAAAGACTTTCTAACTATCATACCCATGGAATATTTATCACGTGACTGTGATCATCCCTTGATTTACTATTACATTTGCACTTACCTTCTCATCCCATCCACTTATGATGCTTAGTAAATTCCCCCTATAATGTTATGTCTCTCGAATTCGATTAATGGCCTATACATTCATTTTAATAAGCACAAACGTAAATACCCGTTTTTGGTTAAACGTTTGTAAGTAAGCACAGGACATCTGATGGGCTGAAGTGTAGGTAACTATTTTAGATATTACATCTAGTTCCCTGGTGGCCCAGTGGTTGGGATTTGGTGCTACCTGGGTTTGATTCCAGTCAAGAGGTAACACCACCCAGAAGCCATGCAGGGTTGGGCCTAATCAGTGCTTGGATAGGAGACCTCCTAGAAATACCAGGAGCTGTATGCTGTGGCCCACTGGAGATGGAACTGGCAACCTACTCCAGTATCTCTGCCATGAAAACCAAACGGATCAGCATGACCATGGACATAAAGATGTGCCTGGTGTGTTACAGTCCATGAGGTCACAGAGAGTTGGAAACGACTGAACGATGCAAAAAAAAAATATATATATAATAAATATAATAAAATAGGGATGAGAGATTCTTCAAATGTTATTATCATTTATTTATAGCACACTAACATATTCCATAGGGCTAATGTTCTTCAAAATCCATCTGACCCAATGTTTTGGAGAACTCTTGACCATATCTAGGAGAACATATCTGTTACTATGTATGGCATACTCCTTTAGTATAAAACGACTACAATTTTAACTTGCTATTCTGGTTAAATATTATATGAGTTTATATATATTATTAGTTCTTTATATTTATTTAATATCTAATTTCTAATTTAACAAAATTGTTAGTTGGTAGGGTCATTTATGTGTTGAATATCATTCATTTTATTGTTTACTGAATCTACTGCAATAACGAGTTATGGATAATTTGTTCATGTAACTTAATGTTATAAAACTAAATTGCTTGTTAATTGTTATTGTTGGAGATCTTCAAACACCAGCACAAATGGGATCTGAGGACAAACCGTATGACATCATCGCATACAACATTCCACGGAAAAACTAAAAGCTCTGATAATTATAACAATTATTTTAACACTTTTGCAACTATTTTAGTTGACTATATATAGATCGGATTGAAATTATCAAAAAAAAATTATTAAAAGGAAAAGGAACATTCAAAGACTAAAAAAGACACAAAAACCGCAAATTTTCTACATATAAGTAATTATTCTTTACTGCGCAAATCCATTTTGTTTACTGGTCCTGGTTATTGCAGCTTCTCAACAAGTTGCATATTTGTACATAAAGGAGCTTTCTATTAAAGCCAATTAATGCAATGTCTGATTTATCTGCCTCCTTCACACTGTATTCTTGTGTGTTTAAAGTCTCCTCCCACTTCAGAAGGCTACTATGGTAGGTTCCACAGCAGCGTAAATGCATATAAAAGTTATAAATTAGATGCTTTATTATTTTTCTTTCTATTATAGAAACAAGTTTTTTTTCCATATGCAGTTATTGATAAGGGTCTTTTTTAAATGTTTGATCACAGTGGTCCTTTAATTAATATAATATTTATCATACAGGGTTGAGTCACAATATTATGACCACTTTTGACGTCAGCAGGACGTAGCCAATGAAATACGTCATGTGTCGTGACCTGGTTTGGAGGGCTGCCTTCTCTGAGAAAGTCACGTTTTTGACTCCATCGACTGGACAGACGTTGGCGTGTCAACCCTACGAGAACAAACACTCTGTAACCATTGTTGGAAAAACACAAGTTGGTATTGGCAGCGTTATGATCTGGGAAATGTTTTCTTGTCATTGTCTGGGTCCACTCATACCTCTGGAAGACACTATAAACCGATTGGGTAATCTATCCATTCTTGCAGTTTAAGTACACCCATACATGTCTTCCGTGGAGAGGATGGGATCTTACAGGAGAACAATGCAATGTGTCATATGGACAGAATTGTCTGGGAGTAGTTGGAGGAGCACAAAGAAGGACTTCCCTGGCCTCCAAATTCCCCAGACTTGAACACTTGACTTGATAGACGTGGTCCCACATGTGCTTGATCAAGCACCTGTGGCGCCTCGTTTATCACCATGTTCACCATATGGATCCTCCACCATGCACTCTTCACCAGCTGTCAGATGCACTATAGTCTGCATATCTCCAGATACCCTTTCCAACCTTCCAGCATCTTATTTATTTACTACTGACTCCATCAAAGACTGCTTGCCTGCCTGTAGCTTGAGTGGAAGGGATATCCTACTGAAGCTTACTATGCTATTTCATCCTATTGTCAAGTACCAATTTGCAATCTTTAAACATAATCAAATACAGAGCTTCTCTGAACAAACCCATTCCTGCTATTCCTCCAGAACTTTAAATCCAAAGACAAAATATCTGGAGTGAATAAAACAAAATTGAATAGAATATTGAAAAACTAAAAATGTGCCCATTATTATGTATAAAAGCATACTATAAAAATGGCATTTCAGTGGTCGTTCCTTTAAGATATATATTCACTTAGAGTTTCAACAATCCCATATTCAGAATCCTATATGAATAATTAATATATTAGTTGTAACCTGCGATTGGTCAATTCTGAATAGTACAGATGTATTACTTGACAAAGATTGTCCTACCGCAATGCACATTCCTTATATTCTCATTAGGTAACTAAATACAAGACATTAATCCAAACTAAGGAGAAAAACCAACCCAATGTGCACACAATATGCTGCTTGAAAGACTTTTATGAAGTATTATCTATAATTTTTCTTGAAACCCCAGCATATAATAAAGAACTATTACTCATTTATAGGGTGACATATGGTTCTTGTTGCAGTGAGAGCTTCTAATATAACATCGTATAGCAGACAATATTTCCCAGATTGCCTGGATAGTATTTGGTACATACAAAGTCAACACAACTCTGAAGTGCACGGTGTGTTTGGGATCGTAAGGAGATAGATTCACAAGGTGAGAGATCTTCAGATGGCTTTCTTATGTTATGCTCTCTACATCTGCAAAAAGAAGCTCCATGGGGTTATATGGTAACTGGAGAGGTCCGTTTCAGCTTGGGAATCATCTTGCTCAAGTTTAGCATTGCTTAAGAATACATTGGTAGAAATGGAGTTATTCACAGTGAGGTGAGCGTACTGTAATTATGAGGCTGTATTGACTCAATAAGGGTTCCCTGGTGGTCCAGTGGTTAGGATTCAGTGCTTTCACTGCTGCAACCTGGGTAAGATTCAAGTCAGGGAATCAAGAGGTCACACCACCCTGAAGCCATGCAGGGTTGTTTCTGGTCCCTACTTGGATAGGAATACCAGGAGCTGTATGCCGTGGCCCACTGGAAAAGGAATTGGCAACACACTTCAGTATCTCTGCCATGAACACCAGAGAGTTGGACATGACTGAACGACGCAAACACACATTGCCTCAATAACCCACCTTTTTTAGTGTAAGTTAGATACATACCTATTACTATAATGGCTACAACATTAAGCTTGTATAGGGTATGTGTATGATGAAAATAATGGATTGACTTTATTTCCTATAATAATTGACCACTTGCATGATGCAGAGTGGCAGGGAGACATACGGTTGTGCTTCATTGTTCTTGTTGTTTAGTTCTTCAGTCATATCTGACTCTCTGTGACCCCATGAACTGCAGCACAACAGGAACAGCTGTCGGGATCTGCCTATAACCATTCTGCTGCATCTAGTTGGAGGGTTAGGCTTAAATAAGCCTCCAAATTGTTATTATTGATTAGTGGTTCAGTTATGCTCCACTCTCAGTGACCCTATGTACCAAAGCACATGCAAATCTGTCAGCCATTGCCCCATGAGCTCTCTGCAGCTCATGTCCATGGCTTCAATGACCTCATCTGTCCATTTCCGTCTCTGCTGTACCCTTCAATCTTTCCCAACATCAGAGTCTTCTCTAGAGACTCCTATCTTCTCATGATATGGCCAAAATATTTGAGCATCAACCTCATGATCAAACCTTCCAGTAAACAGTTTGGCTTAATTTCCTGTAGAATTGATTGGGTGTTTAACTAAACTCACTAGTCGTGTTAAGGTAGGCTAAACACATTGCTTTCCACCAGTCTCTGTGCTTTCTTAGTGTTTTTAACATAATATCATTTATGAACTTTTTAAATGGATGATAATTTGTGTTTATGTTTTGTTAAAAGCATCAACATACCCCCCCCCCCCCCCAATCAAGCCAATGTTATCTTGATGGCTCTATTAAATAAAAATCACTAGCCAAATCCCACATTAACTCAGAAGTATTAGTCCCCACTGGTATTGTACAATGGGAAACAGATAAAAGGAACTTGACAGTCGCATGTTATTATTATAATAAACCGATACAAGATTCTGCTTCTAAAGTGATACTTTTTGGTGAAAAAAGTTGAAAGACTTAGAAAATATAAGTATCACAAACAGTTAATCAGTCACTAGTAAAATATAATAAAGTAAGTAATATCTTGCCTGAAGGAGAACCATTTTCTAACCATTAGCAGCTTCTATAACACCTTTTTAATATTTATGGGATATTTATATAGTGCTAACATCTGGGAATGAATCCACCATACGCATCTGGATCACAAATGACACTTATTTAAAGTGATGGAAATCCCAATATATTACCAGAATAACATTATAGTAGGGTGGATGCAGCTGGAAATGACTGCTCTTCTGAACGTGTGTCTTTCAATGCTGACAGAATCTTGTGCGCCATTACTTTTTATGTTATTATATTTAAATATTAATTATTCAGTCTACAAATGAAGGTAAATACAACTAGTGGAAAATATTCAGCCAACAAGCAGCTGTTCATCATTAATAGTATTGTAAGTATTGTATAAAAACAGATTTTAAACTTAACATTAAACAAATTCAAGAATGCCTTGGATATGCAAAAGCTATTCTTTAGTTTTAGGTAGACAAAATGGGCAGACTAGATGGGCCTACTGGATCTTTTTGGTTTACTAATGTTTATATTTACTTGAAAAATCAGTGATGTAAGGTTTAATGAACATTCATCAAATCCTCATCATCATCACTAGCCGCTAGTAGTAGTAGTAATAGTAGTAGTAGTAGTAGTAGTAGTTGTACTCTATTTATAAAGCACCACCATTATTATTAGTAGTAGTAGTAGTGGTAGTGGTAGTAGTAGTAGTAGTAGTACTCTACTTATAAAGCACCACCATTATTATTAGTAGTAGTAGTAATAGTAGTGGTAGTAGTAGTACTCTATTTATAAAGCAACACCAATATTATTATTATTAGTAGTAGTCGTGGTAGTAGTAGTAGTAGTAGTAGTAGTACTCTATTTATAAAGCACCACCATTATTATTATTATTATTAGTAGTAGTAGTAATAGTAGTGGTAGTAGTAGTAGTAGTAGTAGTAGTAGTAGTAGTAGTAGTAGTAGTTGTAGTAGTACTCTATTTATAAAGCAACACCATTATTATTATTAGTAGTAGTAGTGGTAGTAGTAGTAGTAGTAGTAGTAGTAGTAGTACTCTATTTATAAAGCACCACCATTATTATTAGTAGTAGTAGTAATAGTAGTGGTAGTAGTAGTAGTAGTAGTACTCTATTTATAAAGCACCACCATTATTATTATTATTATTATTATTATTATTATTAGTAGTAGTAGTAGTAGTAGTAGGGGTAGTAGTAGTAGTAGTAGTAGTAGTAGTAGTAGTAGTAGTAGTACTCTATTTATAAAGCACCACCATTACTATTATTAGTAGTAGTAATAATAGTAGTGGTAGTAGTAGTAGTAGTAGTACTCTATTTATAAAGCACCACCATTATTATTATTATTATTATTATTATTAGTAGTAGTAGTAGTAGTAGTAGTAGTAGTAGTAGTAATAGTAGTACTCTATTTATAAAGCACCAACATGTTTGAGAGCACTAGAATACAGTACAGCGGGTACAATAAACAAATTACAAAGGCAAATTCTAAGGTTAGTAGAAATACAGGTACAGATAACATACAATACAAATGGGTCAGCAGACAGCTTGGTGTAACAGAATTGGCGCAACTAAACTGAGGTCTATACTCCAAAGAGCTTACATTCTAGAAGATTAGGGTGGGGTATGAGATAGGAGGTGACAGATGCAAGATGGCAGGGATCAAGGCAGTAGGCTGATACAAATGGTGATAACACACACAGGACTGATTGGAAGGCCTACAGAACAGACCAACCGATATTCAGACCCAAAAATGACTGTGTTTTGGACAATTGTTTTGTTGCAACCTAAAATGTATCTTTTATCCTTATATGTTAAATGTATGTGATAATAAAAATAATTAAAATAAACTAAGCTGATTCCCGAGACTGCTTCTTATATCTCCTTCTACTTAATTTGGCTGGTTATTGCTGCTCTCATTACAGTATGTAGTGTAGGTTGTCTGAGCAATTTGGTGGAGGATGCGGTTTGTGCATGATAAGGCTGAATGTGATAAACTTTGAACAGATGTGTTTTTAGTACATTTTGGAAGATTTTGAGGCAGAAAGATAGTCTAGTGGAGCGAGGCAAGGAGATCCATAGAGTAGGGGCAGCAAGAGAAAAGTTCTGAAGACAAGAGAGAGAAGGTGATAAGAGAGGAGCAAAGTAGAGGTTCATTAACAGAGCGAGTATTTTATTGTTTCGGGTTTATATGTTAGGGGCGTGATTTTACATTTTTATCTGGAGGCTAAGGGAAGCCAGTAGAGTGACTGAGAGGAGCTGCAGACACTGAGCGTTGAGTTGAATAGATGAGTCTAGTGGAACAGTTCATTATGGATTGAGTGGAGACAGATGGATAATTGGGAGGCCAACAAGGAGAGAGCTGCAGTAGTCAATTCAAGAAATTATTAGAAAATGGATTAATTGAATGTTAGTTGTGTCTTGGTGAATGCAACATGATTTGGTTATTGATTGTATATGAGGAATGAAATAGAACCCCAATACAGCAGGCCTGAAAGGTGGGAGTGATGTCAATAGTGAGGAGTGGAAGCTGTAATTGAAGGTGTGAAGCTTAGGAGATCTTTGATATGTTGAACTTTAGTTCATGGGCAGACATCCAGAAGGATGTGCTTGAGAGGCAGATGGCAACAAGACAGTGGGATAAATCTGGTGCTGAGAGATAGAGATCATACTGAAATGCAGATTTTTATTAAGGAGGAAGTATAGATGGAGAAGAACAGGGGCCTAGGACTGAACCTTGGGGTGCTCCAGCAGTCAGAGTGAGTGGGGAAGAGATAGTTACATTTATAGGAGAAGATAGGAATGGGTTTGTACAGAGTCTTTTGAACAGTCTTTTTTTTTATTACTATTATTTCACAGTCATGGAGAGACGTGGCTACTTTCATACATTCATTGATCCTTTACTTAGATGCGTAGAGACTAATGGGAGGTGCCCACTAACAAACTGTTGAGAAAATACGCCAAGATGAATTAAAAACAAGCAGATAAAAGGTTTACTATAATCTATAATATTCTAAATTGTGATTCTGATGAGCAATAGAAGATTATAATGTAGATTATTACGGGAAGATGATATAGGGAAGGTAACATGTAAAAGAACATGGAACGTTATTTGGAACTGGGCTCAAAAGACCTCAGTTTTATGCAGCTTAAAGAAAATACAAGATAAGGCTCCTTTCATACCTTCCAGCTTTTAAGACTATCAAAAACTCTCCAACTTCCAAGTGTGACTATTTTAGATGGTTGAATATTTTTAAATTGCTCTTTTGTGTATATATTTTACCATTTGCTAATCACAACACAATAGTATTGCATACAACTTAATTTCTATGCTGCACCTCATGGTTCCTTTGCCTTGTATGGGTTACTTGATATGTATAATATAATAGCTACTGAGTTTTTGTAAGCCTAGTTAGCAGTTTTATCTTTATAGTTGATAGTTGGTATTTTGTATTTCCAGACACACTCCATAGACCACATAAATGATGAATACCTATCACAAAAGGAAGCAAGACATAACTACATTTTCTACGTCTAAAATTGTTACAACACCCCTGGGTATCCTAAGTAAGTCAAGAAAATACCACACTTCAAAGCAGGTATTTAAAATCAGTCAGTAGCTAGGAACCCAAGAGATCCAATATATAAAAAAGACAGATATATAAATCATGCTTCCATTTTTATGTGTTTATGTCCATGTTATATAGCTTCAACCTGTCATATCCTGCTGGAAAAGGATGCTAAGTTTTATGTTTTTGTAGCGGAAATACTGAGATATTATATCAGGTTATAGATCAGTGGGGGGGTCTCAAGTAGAGGAATCCATATAGTACCGGAGAGCATAAGTAAAAAAAATAAGATCTTGGTACATGGTTTACATGGTGAGGCACATTTCCATTATCCTCTGGGTTTGTGGCCATGTTCCCGTCGCTTTAATGGAGGGCACAATACAAGAAGCAGTAATATTTTTCCCCAATTTCACTACAATTTTAGCCAGTGATACAAAAATGATAAATCAAAATAAATCATACAATAGAATCGGCCTAGCTCCCACTGAAGCACTACCTTAACTAATAACAGTTACTTCCATATCCAGCTCATCTCCAACTAAAACTGATTGGAGCAAAACAAACATTCCACTAGTTTGTTAATCACTGTCCTGTATCTTTCTTCAGATCTCCAGGTCTCCACTCTGCTCCAAACGATCTCCCTGTCTATGTCTCTCTCCGGCTTTGGACAAACTGCACAAACTTCTCTATCTGTGTCTCTTTTTCCAGCTTCAATAAACTGCACATACTTCTCTGCGTGTGTGTCTTTCCCCAGCTCAAACTTCAAACATTCTATTCCATCAGCAGCCCAACCCATACTCTAGTAGCAGCCCTAAATCATGTCTTCTCAGGTGCCCCTAATCAACTGCTCAGGAAATGTAACTCCTTCTGTCCTCCTGGGGGAAGAGAGCTTTGCAAAGTCTGTGGCTGACATTACCACATTACCCCTTATATAACTCTGTCATAATCAGGATTATACAAACTGGATGCATGAAGAATTCAGGAGTAGGAGAATGAAGAGCATCTTCACATTGTTGAAAAACTAATAAAATTAACTTTTTTAACCTTTTCAGTGTTTTTTTGTTAATTTAATCCTGTTCTTTAACTCAAACAAACAAAATATGTGAGATACATGTCCCTTTAACATTGCATTAACTATCAAAAACTTTTCTGTTAAGGCAAATACCATACGCAATAGCATTCCAAAATTAATCATATAATTTATCAGTACAGGAAACTGGAATAAATACACATTTTTAGTCTTAGTCACATTTTTCTACTTCATATGCATATTGGCTTTGGGCACATGCATGAATACTATCTCTTATGGCATTACTTCTGTTACAAAAGCAGAAAAAGCCACAAACAAAATGCTAATTATTCCAAACAAAAACAACTATACAAATATGAATAATGCATATGCGATTATTATCAAACAAAATAAACCAAGTCAATAAAATAAACTTATACATGAAACAACTGGGTCATGGAACAAAATAAAAGACCACCAAAGTTGTGTTGTGTGGTTTTAAGGGTTGTTACGTTTAATGATGTGCTCATTCTCCAAAAATTAACCCTAGCAGGTTACACACTGTCATAGAAAATGGGAAAAGATAAAAAAGTTGAGAATTATTTCTATATAATTATATATATATATATATATATATATATATATTGTAACGGAGCTGGGACATGCAGTCCAAAATCTCCGCTGGTATACGATAAAATACCCACGAGGCACTACAGTTTCACCATCCCCGACCTCCCATATTGGACGACACACAATTTGGGAGTCAAATGAATACTGACTTTATTTTGTTATTGCAGAAATATTTATACCCATCTCTTCCCACAGGCAATACACATGCTGCACAATACACATAAAGAGAACAATAGGGGGGTCACACCTCCCTGGCAACTTTGATACAATCAGACACTGATTCAATTACACCTCTTTGTTCTTATCAGAGAATTAAAACACTTTGGAAAATGCAAAGATCCTTTACAACTTTCTTATCTCTTGAATCTCTGTAATAGGATTATCTATTAGCCTAGGTCTGCAAAAGTCTGGCTAATATTCTGCAGAGCATCAACCAGCATACATATTGTAGGATCATATTTTAACCAAGAATAATCATAAAACAGGGTAAAACAGTGATGGGTTCCGCTACACACCTCCCCCGTGACCATAAGCCGGCATACACGGTCTGATCCCAACGGATCGGCCTGGGGATGTCCGGACAAAAGTATTTGTTGGTCAATTCTCTAGTTTGACAACCCATCAGCATTACTGCAATTCACATTTACTCACATTTCCCATATCCCCAGATAGCTGGGATCGGAGCGCACAAAACCACCGAATAGCGCTCAGATCCTCTTCACACAGTTCAATTGCCATGTAGCTAAAGTCTTTCCCATAGTCTTTCATCATATGAATGGGCTCCATGGCATAGCTATCTGGGGTATCACCGCTCCCACAGGGCAAGTACAGAATGACCCCCCTGTATGTAAAGGGCCAGAATGAGTGACTTACACTCTGGTATGGCCGAACACTGGTTCCAAAGGGCAATATGTACCAGGGCCATAGTCGCAGGGCAGGAGGCTGGCAAACAGTCCTCTCCAAGCCAAAGTGGCGAAGGGCACTTCATCACACATCTCTCCTTTGGGGGGAAGTCTAACCAGGCACCTGGATATTTCGCTGGGGTGATGGTGCAACACGCTGAGGGGACTTGAGGGGCAGAGGCCAGCGGCACTCTGCCCTGATGCCAGCTCTTCTGCTGGTATAACCTGCAGGACCTCCTGCACTGTACCAGGGACAAAGGGAGGGCAGAGGCCGACTGCACTCTGCCCCGCTGTCAGCTCTTCTGCTGGGGTACTTGGGACATATTCCGGCTCAGTAGCCAGGGAAACGTGGGGGTCAGTGGGGGTTAACATTTCCTCTGTTAACCCTGGGGCCACATTAGAAGTTAGCTGGGGAGGGGAGTTTGTACTTACCCCCTCCTCCGGTTGTCCCAGTGACGGTAGTTGGGGATCTGGACAAGCTGTGGGCGCAGAGACCACGGTCCCATCTGCGCCATCTGGGAGATTGGTGTCTCCCCTGGTTAGGGTAAACTGTTGCTGGGGGGGAAGGATGACACCTTCTGCCCCCTGGGGTTCACACTGCCGCTGGGGAGGAAGGACGGCCCCTTCTGCTCCCTGGGGTACACACTGACGCTGGGGGGGAAGGCCGACACCTTCAGCTCCCTGGGGTACACACTGCCGCTGGGAAGGAAGGACGACACCTTCAGCTCCCTGGGGTACACACTGCCGCTGAGGGGGAAGGACGACACCTTCTGCCCCCTGGGGTTCACACTGCCGCTGGGGGGAAAGGACGACACCTTCTTCCCTCTGGGGTTCACACTGCCGCTGAGGGGGAAGGACGACACCTTCTGCCCCCTGGGGTTCACACTGCCGCTGGGGGGAAAGGACGACACCTTCTGCCCCCTGGGGTTCACACAGCCGCTGGGGAGGAAGGACGACACCTTCGGCTCCCTGGGGAACACACTGCCGCTGGGGAGGAAGGACGACACCTTCAGCTCCCTGGGGTACACACTGCCGCTGGGGGGGAAGGACGACACCTTCAGACCCCTGGGGTACACACTGCCGCTGAGGGGGAAGGACGACACCTTCTGCCCCCTGGGGTTCACACTGCCGCTGGGGGGAAAGGACGACACCTTCTGCCCCCTGGGGTTCACACTGCCGCTGGGGAGGAAGGACGAGACCTTCGGCTCCCTGGGGAACACACTGCCGCTGGGGAGGAAGGACGACACCTTCAGCTCCCTGGGGTACACACTGCCGCTGGGGGTGAAGGACGACACCTTCGGCCCCTTGGGGTACACACTGCCGCTGAGGGGGAAGGACGACACCTTCGGCCCCCTGGGGTACACACTGCCGCTGGGGGGTGGAATTAGTTGGAGTATTCCACGTGGAGCGGTTTCTGTTTCTGGGACAGTCTCTCTGCATGTGGCCCTGCTGGTTACACGTGTGGCACCTGATGTACCGTGGAGGGGTTTGGTAGTTCCCACCACCCGGACGCAGTGCTGGGGGGGGTTTAATGGTGGGAGGTGGGTTAGCAGCTCCCAAGATGGACCGCTCCCGTGCCCGCATCTTTTCCATTATGCATTTGTGGACATCTGTCATTAACCATTCCAAGGTTTTTATGGGAAGCGTACCTGGGAAAAAGGCCAGTCTTCTTTGGAGTTCTCTTCCAAACTCATTCTGTGGGGTAATACGAGGTACTGTAACCATGAGTTCCTTTCTGTCTGCATCCCTGTAGTCCGCGGCCGCCTCCTCCTCCTCATGATGGAACGCTGTCCGAAAACTAGCCGGTTCCATCCTGCTGTAGCCAGGGGCGCTGTACGGATACTAGCGTTGCCCTCAATCTGTACTCCACGGAATGGTGTCTCCTGTAGCTGTCCTTCTGACCGTGGGAACAATCCCACCACTTGCCAACAAATGTAACGGAGCTGGGACATGCAGTCCAAAATCTCCGCTGGTATACGATAAAATACCCACGAGGCACTACAGTTTCACCATCCCCGACCTCCCATATTGGACGACACACAATTTGGGAGTCAAATGAATACTGACTTTATTTTGTTATTGCAGAAATATTTATACCCATCTCTTCCCACAGGCAATACACATGCTGCACAATACACATAAAGAGAACAATAGGGGGGTCACACCTCCCTGGCAACTTTGATACAATCAGACACTGATTCAATTACACCTCTTTGTTCTTATCAGAGAATTAAAACACTTTGGAAAATGCAAAGATCCTTTACAACTTTCTTATCTCTTGAATCTCTGTAATAGGATTATCTATTAGCCTAGGTCTGCAAAAGTCTGGCTAATATTCTGCAGAGCATCAACCAGCATACATATTGTAGGATCATATTTTAACCAAGAATAATCATAAAACAGGGTAAAACAGTGATGGGTTCCGCTACATATATATATTCCAATTTAATGAGCACAGAAATGGGGTCACTGAACCAGGAACCAGGAATCGACCTTATTCAGCTTTAGGCCACAACTGTTTTTACTCAACCTTTACTCAAATTGCTAATTCACCCACTGTCTGTTGATGCGGAGGAGGTCGAGATCACTGTCTTCTAGTTGGATGGAACTTCTGAAAGTTCTTTGGAAAGTAAGAAGAAAGGACATTTCAAATGTATATACATTCTGTATATTTATATGTGATGCCACATAAAAAAAACATTTTGCTATCCACACTATGGAAAGGAATATTAAATCAGATACATCAAGGGCCTTATTAAATTGTCCAAATTGTAGTTACTGTAGTCCGTAAAGGAGCCTGCAGATGTTATGGCTATTAAATTAGCCTCCTCTAGCTACCCTCTATCTATTTGCGGGCAACAGGCTGAAAATTCCTTTGATCTTTCAAGGCTGCTAATGTTACAATAGCTAAAATCGCAAATTACTATTAAATTGCCACAATTCAACAAGCCCGCAATTGCCTTCAAACCCGTAAATGGCAAATGTAGCCAAGAATTCTATGAGTACTGTTTGTAGAGCTGTAAATGCAAATAGAAACACACTACTGTACTTAAAAATACTGGGAACGTGATGAAAGACGTTAGAACGAGTTGTATGATATCCTAAAGCTAGCAAATCACCAATACATTTTTTTTTTTTTTATGTGTAATTTTTGTGTTATATCAATCTCAGGGAACCAATGGGTTAATACATATCATTGAACTCGCATGGACTATAATAGTAGATTTATTGATTTTTTTTTATATTGAAACTTTTCTGGATTGCGAGTCTGATAGCAAATCGGACTTCTAAACACTAACTGATTGTGGTTTAAACGCCATGTTTTACTGATGTCATGATGACAGTCTCATTTACTTTTGGCTGTGTCTATATTGTAATTTACGGGCTTGCTAAATTGATCATGATCATGCCCTGAAATGATACATATGGAAGCATTGTTTACAGTTTAGGCTTTGGGCCAGGTAGTTGTGGGCTTGATCAATTTAATTGCTCTGTAACTGTTGCAAATTTCCAGCCCTTATAGCCCTTAGACTTATGGGCTGTATGAAGGCAACTGCGGGCTTGAAATTCAATGAGGCATCATGTCATCTATTTAATTACTTGTCTTTGTTCCTTATGCTATTTAGGGGTTAATGGAATGTACTGAGATTAGGGTCATAAATTTATTATTATTATCGGTTATTTGGAACCTGCCAACATATTCCGTAGCGCTATACATGGTTACGATCACGGTGAAAAACGATAGCAATATTAACACGTTGCAAAAGATGCAGGGCTCTCTCTTTGAGCTTTTCCATGCAAGATTGAAAACTCGAAAACTTTCAGTCTAATGATTTACTATCTCTTGTGCTGTAAAGAATGGTAAGTCGGAACAGCCAGGAATTATCTATAGGCTCACTGTAGCCCAAACATTTCTATCTTCCAATCAAAAGATCCTATTTTAAACTTTGCTAAATATTTTATATAAATGATAAGTGGTCTATAGTGTAGATAAATTACTCTGAATTGGGAAAAAGAAAATCAATTTAAAGTCTTTCCATGAGAGTTTAGCAGCACTTATACTTCCTTTCAATTCACTTATAAAATAAATTAATCTCTGATCTATGATGTTTTATTGGTAATTTTCTTAAATATAATTTATTTAGTTAATGTATGAGACATATTCTTTTAAATACAAAGTAAAAAGTGTTGCTCTACATTGGCCCTTTAAGGATAATCTCTGTCTCTAAATGTAAATTGAATCTATTGATTTAGTCCCAGATCCGGGAGGTTTGGCAATAAGAACAAATTATTGCTATATTCATAAATTAAATACCATACAACCATATGGCCTAGATATTGCACAGCATTTCTCATTTATGTAAAATCAAAATTATTGCAGATGTTAATTTAATGGATATCATTGTATTTTACCAATCTCTGTAAAGTATCTGAAATTGAATATTATGATCCAAACAATATATTTTAATCAGTTTTAACAGGCAATTTCCTTCTGGTTTAAACTCAGATGGGATATTCTGTTTAGGTTAGTTGTTGTTAAATTAACTGGTTGGTGTGGCTTTTGGTACTTAAACGTCTGATAATTGTTTTTAACTTAAATGGGTCTGAGGCATCAATGGTACCTTGGAAGTAATACATTTTTTTCACTTTAAGATGCACCACTTTTCTAACATATATATATATATATATATATATATATATATATATATATATATATATATATATATATATATATATATATATATATATATAGTCAAGACATCCAGGTGAAGATTGGTGTTTCAAGAAGACACCAGACACTGTCTATATATATATATATATATATATATATAACCAATTGTAAAGAACACGTCTCACCACTAGGTTAAAAGGTCAATTTCTAAAGGATCAATTTCTAAATAAAAAACATAAGATGTTATAATCAGTTCATTTGTAAAAACCAAACATGGAGTTCCTCAATCACGAACATCTTACGTTCTTGAGTTATAAACTGATGATGACCTATTAACCTAATGGTGAGATATGTCTGTTGCAAAGCCTTGTGGGTAATATATGTATATATGTGTCTCCTTCCTTCTAGTGACACTAACCATCATACTGCCAATATCATTCTATGATGAACTCTTTAATGGATCCCATTAATTATGTGGTATATCTGTGTTATTTCAACTGACAACCTTTAGTAGACACAATGTATGATGGTAATTGAAACCCGAGCCACATTTACATTAAAGAGGAAATGTCAATGTAAGATTCGAGACACAATCTAATCTTGTGAGATAAGAACTCGTAATACAAGGATATCCATTTCTTTCTGTTTTACCCACAACCTAATTATATTTCTCATGCCTATTTATAGTATTCTCAGAATTTGCACATTTAATTAAAAGCTATTGACAAAAACATAGTAAGGAACATAAAAGCATTTTTGAGAACATTTTATATTTAGATGACTGATTGTGCCACTGGGGGCTAGTCTGTCTGTAGCTTGAGAAACATGGTTGCCCAATGAGCTCTTAATCTTTTATTGAGTTGCATTCTCAAAGGACTATTTGGACATTTTAAGATAACTGAATACAGATCATACCCTTCTTTGGTGTATCTTATCATTTTACAATATATGTCAATCATCATCAAAAACATTGAATACAATAATTAAAAAATAATGGTTGTAATTATTTATATTAAGCTGTTTAGAAACAATTTGTCCGTTATAGAGTCAAGTTTTTCAAAAAGAGCATATGATAAATATTACACTTTAGTGGTCTGTTAAGCTATTAAGTGTCTCCTGTTTAAATGTCCCCATTAATCGTAGGTAATAAATTAAATGTTGGTCTTCATTAAAGGTTAGATATATAATGGGTAGATATAAGGCTTCTCTAAATGTACTGTAAACAATAAGTAATTGTCAATTAACTATTATATCTTGATCCTTCTCTTATTATGTCCTTCTACTCTTTCTAACTAGTTCATCACAGTCTACACCAGATGCCAGAGCTGTAAACAGTACCTGAAAACTCGTAATCTATTTTATATAACAGGACGGGTTGGGTTGTATTCCCCTTTGATTCTTCACCTCCTTCTTCCCCCCAATGATTCCACCAAAACAGTGTAGTTCACAAACAAATTATAATAAAATCAGTTACATTGTGATCGTCTGCAGTTATTAGAATGGATGGACAAAAAATATATATTGACTTCATGTCTCCTACTCCATCTGCAAATGTCAGTTGTCGAGTATTAATATACAATAACGGAAGGATATACAAAAGACTCTCATCCATGGGGATTGGTAGATGCTGGATAAATGTAGTTTCTGGTTGCTTGAGAGTTACTAATAAAAGAGGACGAGATTAGCTGCACATAGGATGCTGTGCTAAGTATATTGTCAGTGAGGGCTGTTCTAGCAGCAGCTTTCACTCCTCACTTACACACGGGTATGTTCAGCTGGGGGGGTGCAGTGCTGAACCCGGGGAATGTAACGCCAACACTGCCCAGGCTCAGTCACTCATACCCGGGGAATGTAACCCCAACACTGCCCTGGCTCAGTCACTCATGCCCGGGAAATGTAACCCCAACACTGCACCGGCTCATTCACACATGCCCAGGGAATGTAACCCCAACACTGCACGGGCTCAGTCACTCATGCCCGGGGAATGTAACACCAACACTGGCTGGGCTCAGTCACTCATGCCTGGAGAATGTAACCCCAACACTGCACCAGCTCATTCACACATCCCCAGGGAATGTAACCCCAACACTGCCCTGGCTCAGTCACTCATGCCCGGGGAATGTAACCCCAACACTGCACCAGCTCATTCACACATCCCCGGGGAAAGTAACCCCAACACTGCACCGGCTCATTCACACATGCCCGGGGAATGTAACGCCAACACTGCCCTGGCTCAGTCACTCATACCCGGGGAATGTAACCCCAACACTGCCCTGGCTCAGTCACTCATGCCCGGGGGAATGTAACCCCAACACTGCACTGGCTCATTCACACATGCCGGGGGAATGTAACCCCAACACTGCCCTGGCTCAGTCACTCATGCCCGGGGAATGTAACCCCAACACTGCCCTGGCTCAGTCACTGATGCCCGGGGAATGTAATGCCAACACTGGCCGGGCTCAGTCACTTATGACCGGGGAATTTAACGCCAACACTACCCTGGCTCAGTCACTCATGCCCGGGGAATTTAACGCCAACACCACCCTGGCTTAGTCACTCATGCCCGGGGAATGTAACCCCAACACTGCCCTGGCTCAGTCACTGATGCCCGGGGAATGTAATGCCAACACTGCCCTGGCTCAGTCACTCATGCCCGAGGAATGTAACGCCCACACTGGCCGGGCTCAGTCACTCATGCCTGGGGAATGTAATGCCAACACTGGCCGGGCTCAGTCACTCATGCCCGGGGAATGTAACGCCAACACTGCCCTGGCTCAGTCACTCATGCCCGGGGAATGTAACCCCAACACTGCCCTGGCTCAGTCACTCATGCCTGGGAAATGTAACCCCAACACTGCCCTGGCTCAGTCACTCATGTCTGTCTGCTTCCAGGTAACACTGAATAGCAGAGACGTACAGTGGGTGACATCTAGGTGCCTGGAAGCATTTTGTGGCCGGACAACCTGGCTCCTGGCATTTGTAGAGCCCTGTAAATTATTTTTTTTATTTTAAGTACAGTATTCAATTTTTCTCTGGTTACCTGAGAGTCTACTGTAATTCTCAAAAACGTGTAACTTAAAAGGCCATTGAAGATTAATAGTAAGCTACTATAGATAATGTTTTCAGAAGAAAAGCAAAATAAATATATACATTGTACTAAAATTTGCTTTACTGGTAGATATGATTGTTTTTGGTCCTGACATAATTTTCTCACCTAGGAGGAAGATCAGATCTCCATTCAAATCATCTGCCACTTTCAATTGCCACATAATAATAGGAATAGGCCCTGTTAGGCTCCAGATAGCTATAAGAGCTGTACAGGTACAAAATTGCTTATTTAATCTATATCTGCTGATGACTTTCATATTGTAGCTACTAATATTTATTTTTCATACTTCACAAATAGATGTTTTTTTTTTTTTAAACTACAGTGTTATTTTAATGTTGTGTATTAATCTAGTAAATAAATGCACCATTAAATAACTATATATTCTATGGTACAACTAATTACGATGGGGAATAAATATGTTTTTTTCACCAATTAAAATTAATTAATTTCAGCCTTACAGCAAATTCTCGTGAACTGATGCCAAACTCGCACTCTCATGTTTAATATCATAGAGCAAGATTACACAGCTTTACTACATCTCCAAGGACAGCATTATCCAATGTACGTAATATGTTTGTGCAGAAGAGTATCCAGAACATAGATAGCTGGAGGATGACTTCAAGATTCCTGTCTCTAAAAAGTGTAGAATACAAGACAGACGTATCTGAGAGTCCAACTTATCTCTGGTCTTGCGTAGAAAAATATTACAACCCAGTCCATGTATTTCCTGCAGTCTTTGAATGATTATCTGATAACGGTGTGAGGACATTCACTGTCACTGTTTTTATTAATGTTTCGAAGTTTTTGCCAATGGCTGAACCAACTGGCTGATTAGTTGTTGTATTAAAGAAACAGTGTGCCTTTTAGTTTGTAAGTGACTGCAACTTTTGAGGTTTTGAAAAAGCTTAATTTTCTTATCTTTACTAGAATATTGCCCGTCAAAAAATGACGGCAATGAAATTGTAAGGTAGCTAAATTAGTAAATGAATATAGTGTACCTATTTTGAAGCATTGTGATGAAGAGCTGGCAATCTGTGTTGATGTTGCTGCAGCATTAGTGGTGTGGAGCTGCTGTATAAGCATGCTGAATGTGTGCAGTGTAACACTGTGCGTGCGCGAGACCAAACCGTTAGCGTAGTCGTGTACTTCCGCATTGGTGTAAAATGGCGAGTAATGTGTGGTATAGGTCTGTATCGGAATATCCGTAGGTGTTTTGTGGTGTTTTGCGAGTTTAGAGTGCTGTAGCCTCGTTTTCGTTTTGTTCGGCGGCCATTTTTTCTCTCGCTTAGATTTTTTTTTAGTCTCTAAACTGTTTTATTTCGAGTAAAATCGAGGTGTAAGTTGCATTTTTGAGGTCCTGGGTGCTCCCTCTTGGTGTAGGTAAGTTTTTTATGTATGTGCTGTGTGTATGTATTGTGTTTTAAATGTTTGTATGTCGGCGTGTTGCGTCCGATGTTTGCGAGGTCGTAATGTGTGGTAACGTGTTTCGTACGTTGTTTGCGTTCCTCGTAAAATTTAGCGAGTGTCGTAATTTGTGTGTCGTGTTTTTTGAGTAGCGACGTGAATTTTGCGAGTGTCGTAATTTGTGTGTCGTGTTTTTTGAGTAGCGACGTGAATTTTGCGAGGGTTTGAGGCCCTTGCCCAGTGACCTCGCCAGCAACTGAGGCCCTCGCTTCGCGAGGGGCCTCAGTTGCTGACATGGAGCGCCTTCGGCGCTCCATGCCAGCAACTGAGGCCCGTGCCCAGTGACCTCGCCAGCAACTGAGGCCCTCGCTTCGCGAGGGGCCTCAGTTGCTGGCATGGAGCGCCTTCGGCGCTCCATGCCAGCAACTGAGGCCCTTGCCCAGTGACCTCGCCAGCAACTGAGGCCCTCGCTTCGCGAGGGGCCTCAGTTGCTGACATGGAGCGCCTTCGGCGCTCCATGCCAGCAACTGAGGCCCGTGCCCAGTGACCTCGCCAGCAACTGAGGCCCTCGCTTCGCGAGGGGCCTCAGTTGCTGGCATGGAGCGCCTTCGGCGCTCCATGCCAGCAACTGAGGCCCTTGCCCAGTGACCTCGCTACGCGAGGGCCGCGGCTCGCTGCGCGAGCCGCGGCCCTCGCTTCGCGAGGCCCGCGGCTCGCTACGCGAGGGCCGTGGCTCGCTTCGCGAGCCACGGCCCTCGCTACGCGAGGGCCGCGGGCTCGCTACGCGAGCCCGCAAGCGTGAGCAACGACTCGTACGCTCACAACTATATATGTGATACTAAAAGAAGTTGTGCCCCATGGAACAGTGTTAAACTAATTATAAATGTCCTGTAACCATATAATAGCTATATAATATAAATATACAATCACAGACAGAAAATTTCCCAGGTGCGGACATCTAAAAAATAAAATATCCTAATCGTAATTATTTCAGTTTAGATTAGCAACATTTTAGTTCCCTGTCTAATTAATAAAAAATATACCCTAAGTACAATAGAAGAGGGCCTGACAAATCTCACGAGCCACAGCTCGTAGAATCTTACTTTTGGCTTCTAACTTTTTAATTGTTATATTTTTTGCTGTTGTTGTTCAGTCGTTAAGTCGTGTCTCTTTCTCCATGACCCTTAAGGTTTTCTTGGCAATGATACTGGAGTGGGTTGCCAGTTCCTTCTCCAGTGGACCGCAGTTTTCCTGACTGCTCTGCTATGACCTGCCCATTTTGATTGACCATACACGGTATAGCTCAGAGTTTCATTGAGGGGCACAAGCCCTTTTATGATGACAATGTAGCGACCCAGAAGGGGATATACATTTAGCTCTAAATACAATGCATTTGCTGTCTCCTAAAGAAGTTTAGCCACCCTGGCTGGCTCTTAAGTTTCATATATATGTGGACATCAACCCTTGCGACATCAAATAAAAAATCTAAATTTCTCACTTCATATGTTGAAAATTTGTTTATTTATCAGAGCTCCATTTCAACCTTAGTTTCCTAAAACATGCTTATACTGCATTATAAATGTACATAAATAATTAAAATGGCTCAAAAACTATAAATCTTGATCCTTAGGGATCTATTAAATTATCTCACTTGGCTGATTCCTATTTATGCGGGATATTCTTTATTATTTTTTTTAATTCCATTGTGTTTGTGGATTTATACATTTATGTCCCACATAATCACATGATTTAATGCGTAAGTAGAGTTTTGGGTGTGCAACATGGATCCTTTTTGAGGCAACAATTACAAATGTCCAGATACCTCAAGTGCATAGGCGTAGGTACTAGGGCAATGGGGGGGGGGACAAATCCACCCAGATTATATGAGGGTATATAAGTGTCAAAAAAGCGCTAAACATGGCATTGGAGAGCGCTGAGCAGGGATTTAAAGGGTTACACAGTGATCAGTGACCAAAACACCCCAGGGTTTAGCGTTAAGCTTTGAATTACAGTTAAAAGATTGCTATATCAAATTAGCGCTAAAAGGGTTACCTGTATATACTGTAATCCAACCTTGGCTTTGCATTAAAGCTGTGTAATACAGCATGCATAAGCTCAAAGGAAGCCATGTTTGATAATGGCTATGGATTGAAAAGTGAGGCATTTGTGGGCACATTTGCATTTCCCAGCTTAGATTCCCAGAATGCAGTGTAATAACTGTTTTTCCTCAGAATTCTGAGCTGGAAGCGGGTTTTTTAACTTGTTTGAGACATTCAAATGTGAACACAGATGTACTATTTATTTACTGTACTACTGTACAGTGGAGGCTTCTATCGCTCTTTTGCCCACCATATATTATATGATTGTTGTTGTGAACTACCTACTCATAAGATCCACAACACAAGCTGAGATCCTGCTCTATGCTGATGATAGCCAGTAAGCTTGAAACGGCTGTCCATGGGTAGGATACTCAGCTTGGGCCTCATTCTATTAGCGGCCGCAGCCGTTGCGGGGCCGCAAGGACCGGCCACAAGCTATTCGGCTATTCTATTCCCTTACGGCCGGAGGCTCCGGCAGGCTTGCGGCCGGTGCCTTGCTATCTCTTGCGGCCGCTCGCGCCAGAGGAAAGCCTTTGATCTAAAACGGCCGCAAGAGTTTTGCAATTCAATTGCTCCGGGAAACCTCTCTGCAAGGCTAAAATCGAGCCGCAGCTTACTTGCAGGAAAGAGGTCTCGCTAGCACCAATTAAGCACATAAAATAGCTCAAATAAAGCCATCCTGCACTTTTAGAAGACTATAAAGGGATTTTAGGTGTTAGAAAAAATAGCACATAATTATCCTATACTCAAATCCGTAAAATATTTTATTTTTAATATCCGTAAAATATCCATGTAAAAAGTCCAGAGTGCTTGGAGCACCTCAGACACACCCACGCCGCAGCCGGAAAATAAACAGTTAATTTGAACTCGGGTTTGGGCAGATGTGCAAGCTTGAGAGTGGGTTCCTTTTAATCCTCATGTCCCCCAATATGATCCCTAGCATTTACAGAGCTGTACAGTGCAGGCTTGAATGTATTTTTGAGTTTTTATATTTCTGAGATTACGGCCGGTTCCAAGATATGCGGCCGGCCGTAAGAGGAGATCCTTGCGGGGCCGTATAACAGAAACGCGAGTTAACTGAATCCCCGCAAGGAATCGCAGCCTTACGGCCGATTTACGGCCGATAATAGAATGAGGCCCCTTGTGTTTAATCCAACCTTGGCTTTGCAATAAAACTGTGTAATACAGCATGCATAAGCTTAGAGGAAACCATGTTTGATAATGGCTATGGATTGAAGAGTGAGGCATTTGTGGGCACATTTGCATGTTCCAGCTCAGCTTCCCAGAATGCAGTGTAATAACGGTTTTTCTTGGAATTCTGAGCTGGAAGCAGGTTTTTTAACTTATTTTAGACATCCAAGTGTGAACACAGATGTACTATTTATTTACTATATATATATATATATATATATATATATATATATATATATATATATATATATATAATGTCATTCGGTCACTTATGAATCTATCTCCCCCAGATTTTGTTCTGTTCCTACGCCTTTGCTTAAGGGGATTCTCAATGTTTATTCCAAGGAATAGAGAAGTGCAGAACAAATATTCTCAATTCATTACGCAGCAGCAAATGAAAACAATGTGGTAGATCCATCATGTTGACTAAATAATTAAAATTCTAACCAACTATTAACCAACTGTTAACTAGACTCAACTGTGGTAGAGGGTCCAACCAGAGAAGTGAAAATGAGTATTGGTTTAGCATCCTTGTATACTGTTAATATTACTTTCAACCACATATATAACAACAAAGAGGCTCTGTTTATATATTAAACAAAGACAGAAATGGCATCATAAGACTCCTTCACTCCGAGCCTAACCTTATATCATATTACAGTGCATTGGATACAGTTGCTTTCTGTTCATTGTCTTCACACGAGCATCTTTGGCTCATGAGACAGCTTCTTATGGACAGTCAAGATACTGAAGCACTAGGATATGGAAAACCAACTAGCACATACAGGTGGCAATGGCCATCCTTGGTCATACACACAACTGAGTGTACATAATGGACAATATTCACTATTATTCTTAGAGGCTGTGAAGTGGTGTGCAGTCTGCCATTACTTTTAAACTGAATATAAAAGATTGGTGTGTTTATGAACAGGACAAGGCCAGGTCTAGGGCAAGCCATTTTCAGAGAAGAGCAGGATGACTCAAGTCGCATAGGAATAGTATGTGGATACGCACAGAAATGTCTGTTTGCAGTATAAGTATTAATTGGGGAATGGGGGGCACAAATCTAAATTGGCCTAGGTCATCATCAAATTTATACACATCCCTGTAAATATAACCACTACTAGAATGCTGTAAATTAGACGACTCCAAGAAAAATTGAATTAAATATTAATTACCTGTCTCCCCTCTATCTCCTCGATCACCCTTTTCTCCCTTAAGGCCTCGTTCACCTGGAAAGTAAAAATAAAATATCGATAAATAATTAGTCAAAGACCAAACATTACTGAGGTGCCAACATATATAACAAAGCTATAACATTCAAGCAAATGCCAACTATTTACCTGATTTTATACCAACCAATTGGTTTCTTTTACATCATAGCTCCACTAATAGCTAATTCAAATCTTGTGTAGAAGCAAGCTAATGGACAGAGACATAAGTTGACAGAGGCTTCTTGTTTTTAGAAGATCTCCCTTTTTAAATTAAGGTTAAGTTGTGAAAATGGTTTCAGATATTAATATATTCACTTAACTTGGTGATGTACAAATTATTACCTCAGTGCATAACACGAATTGTGTCTAGATAGAGAGATTATTGTGAGGAATTTATTAATTATCTTTATTATATCCGTAGATAAAAAGACACAGGCCCTCATTCTATTATCGGCCATAAATCGGCCGCAAAGCTGCGATTCCTTGCGGGTCTCCCGTTACCTTGCAATTCAAATATATGGCTCCGCAACGATATCCCCTTACGGCCGGCCGTATATCTTGCAACCGGCCGTAAGCTCAGAAATCTTTAAAAGCAAAAATAAATTTAAGACGGCACTGTAAAGCTCTGTAAATGCTATGGATCATAATGGGGGACATGAGGATTAATAGCAACCCCCTCTCAAGCTTGCACATCAGCCCAAATCCGAGATTTAATTAACTGTTTATTTTCCGGCCGCAGCGTGGGCAGGTCTGAGGTGCTCAAAGCCCTCTGGACTTTTTCCATGGATATTTGAGATAAATTAAAAAATAAATTATTTACGGATTTGAGTGTAGGGGAATGTTGTGCTATGAATGCTAACACCTACAATCACTTTATAGTCTCCTCAGAGTGCAAGATGGCTTTATTATGGCTTTATAATGTGCTTAAATGTGTGCCTGCGGGACCTTTTTCCTGCAAGTAAGCTGCGGCTCGGTTTTAGCCTTGCAGAGAGGGTTCCCGGAGCAATTGAATAGCAACCGGGATTTGCTTGCGGTCGAAACTCTTGCGGCCGTTTAAGATCAAAGGCTTTCCTCCGGCGCGTGCCGCCGCAAGGGATAACAAGGCTCCGGCCGCATGCCTGACGGAGTCCCCGGCCGGAAGGGAATAAAATAGGCATATAGCTTGCGGCCGGTCCTTGCGGCCCCGCATCTCCTACGGCTGATAATAGAATGAGGACCATAGAAATTTAAAAAAAATATATAAAACACTTTTTAAAAATTAATATATTCATGTTTTTGTCTTTTAAACATATACCTAATTAATGCCTTTAAATCCAATATCATGTATAACTGCATGAATAACTACCCACAGGAATACAAAATATAAAGTTTCTCAGGATTCTGGGAAGTGACAAATAATCTTCACATTGTTCTATTTTCTTGTTTACATTCAATTTATACATGGACCCTGTCATTACTCTTACACATCAATTGGACATTCAATGTTATGTTACAAGCAACTAATGTGAATATCTTGTTGCTAATTTTAATTGTGCATTTATTTGCTCTCATTGTAGTTTGTGAAATATGTTGGATGTTTCTCTCCCCCAATAGCACATTTAAACAAAATAATATTGTAAAACCAGAGAGAGCAACTTGCCAGGCATCTGGCCTCTGACCTAGGAAAAGGAGTGCACTCCACCACCATAATTCCAGACGGGGAAGCCAAGCTAATGTGGGCAGATGCTTTCTCTCTGGCCTCAGTAATAAAAGCTGAAATTAGTTAATTGCCCTCTAGGGTTGTAAAGCAAGTCAGGTGTGAGCACCATGATAAATTTAACCCCCTCCTCCCCAACCTATGGGCAGAGACACATACCAGTTCAGGTATATATCACAGGAAAGAATGTCGCTGGAGGAAGGGGTTGGGGGGTGGATCTTTTGGTGCTGTGTAACATTTATTTTGTAAGGAAGAATAAAGCCAGTCTGCTTTGAAATATGAAATGGTGTTGCTGGTCTGATTTTTCATGTGTCTCCCTGACTGATGTCTTGATCTGAATTGCTGGGTGCTGAGATAAAAATAAAGTCACAGCCTGCCGATTGCTCCTATAAGCTACAGAAGGAGAATTATGGGTTTACTCCCCTCCTCGTCTCATATGTAGCTGTACAGGACATCCTAATTATACAAATTAAAAAGGCAACTTACAGTGGGAAGGTGAGTAGAAATCAGACATTCCAAAAACAGACAACCAGTAAATAAATAAATAAAAGCAATATAAGAAAATAAATAGTGTAAGTTCTTAAGCATGCATTCTTACAAAATAAAGGTTCAAGTATCGTTTGCATGCAGCTACCTAGAATTTTTAGCCATAGTGGAAGCATCGAATTCGGGAGAAATCATGGGAGAACACAGTTTTTTGTTGCTTCTGATTCACAAAGAGTTGATTACATTTTATTTTTAGTATTTGCTGTAAATAATGAAACATTTAAGTAAAAAAAAATGGACATTTGAAGAATTTGAAGTTGTAAACCCTAAAAATAAACAGGCGTTGTGAAACCGGTGACAACAAATATGTACAGAAAATAATGCCATAAATATAATGTAAACAAGAGTTGGAGCCAGTACCATATAATATGCTATTTTAATAAGAGATATGAAACAGCTGTGGCTTCAGTAACCTCAACGTTGGCTGACAACACGGAATGATTATTATCAACTTTTAGTATACTTTCCGAGCCTTCTGGTCAGTATGTTCTGTCATATTTATTTATAGATTTTTGTTTCAAAACAAGGGTGGAAACGACACAAAATATCCTGATTCTAAGGCAGATTGTAATTATTTAAGACGTACACTGAAGACTCCTTTGTACATAACAGAGACATGGTGGTATCATAGTGTTAGTAAGTCTATGAGCATGGCCGTATTTTTGTAATAAAAAATAACAGAAGGGTGGAAACTATACAAAATATCCTGATACTCATGCAGATTTTAATTATTTTAGACATATACCGAAAACTCCTCTGTGCATAACAGGGATAGGGTGGTGGCGTGTTAACTAGTAAGTCGACAAGCGTGTTGGCATTTTGGAATTAAAAATAACAAAAGTAATATACAAATAAACCTTCAATGACTAACTGAGGTGAGAGAGATAAAGTGAGTTTTTGAGACTACTTTGTTTCATTCATCAAACTGAGCATTCGGAAACACAACCGAGACACATTGGGTCCAATTACATTTTCAAAATCGCAATTACTGAAGCCCGTAATGTAGCCCGCAAAAGTTACTGATATTCAATTGCCTTCTCTAGCTACCCGCTATTTATTTGCGAGCTACAGGCTGAAAATGACTGCGGTTGTCAAAATTGTAATTCTGACCCATCTAAGCCTTTGATCTTTCAAGCCCGCAAATGTTACAATCACTAAAATCGCGAATCGCTATTTAATTGCAACAATTCTCCAAGCCCGCAATTGCTTTCAAACCCGTAAATGGCAAATGTAGCAAAAAATTCTACAAGTACTAGAGAGGACTCACAAGGGGTTAAACACCTGTTCTTAACACTATAAAAGCCAATAAAAACACAATACTGGACTTTAACACAACAGTCTCAAGCTCGCAAGTCTGCAATGCAAAAAAAATGTTTACGTTTATTTTCCGTGTTATATCAATCTCGGGAATCAAGGAGTTCTAAACATATCAGGCCACCAACATAGACTAGAACAGTGTCGTCATTCATTTTTATTGATTTTCAAATCACTGGATTGCGAGCCCCATCACGTATCGGATGTCTAAACACTAATTGATTGACATTTAAACGCCAAGTTTTTCTGATGTCATGACGACGGTTTCATTTACTATTGGCTGTTTCTAAATCATTACTTTGGGCTTACTTAATTGATCATGATCATGCCCTGAAATGCTACATACGGGTGCATGGTTTACGGATTAGGCTTTCGGGCCAGGTAGCTGCGGGCTTGTTCAATTACATTGCACTGTAACTGTTGCAGTTTTTAAGCTCGCAAACTTATGGCCGGTATGAAGGCAACTGAGGGGAATCTAATAAGGCCCTTTGTATATTATATATCAGTATCTGTACAGACATCACTGTTTGTCAGTTTTTAAGAAGTTGTGGTTTCTCTCAATGTGTCATCATTATTATTAGTACTCTTAAGATTAATCTTAATGTTACTTCTATTATTATTGGAACTTTACTTACGATGGCTTTCAAAAATATTAGGGAATGTAGTAATATATGGTGGCAATTGGGATTATGTTTTTAAAGAAAAGGGCTTTTTTTCTTCGCTGTTATGTGCCTTCCAGTATTTAGGAATCCATTACTAGGGAATCTTTTCTGGTCCAAGATGAGCCACAGCTCTCCACAATGTCTAAAAATGCACATTGGTAAATAATTTGACACTCCATAGATTGTGTGTAATGGGGCATCAAAGATACATCTCAGTTTTATAGTATGAATGTAGAGGCCCAGTCTAAACATTCAAAATGTAGGAAAACACAATTATATCACCATAGTGTGAAATGTTTCATATTGCTTTAGGAATTTTTTGAAGATGGTGCAAAGTATGAGACCGACATGGAATCGAGTTTTCTAGCGTTCACACTCATCCTCTATGCTATCATTCATTTTACATGTATATTATAAAAGTAAATTTAATTTTTTGATCTTAGTTCCAAAAAGGGCCGCGGGCTCTCTATGCGAGCCTGCAAGCGTTAGCAACAACTCGTATGCTCACAACTATATATGTGATTGAATCCAGAATGGCTTTACCTTTTTGCATTAACACCATGTATGCGAGGCTATGCCTCGCTTCCCACAGCCCTTCCAGCAGGAAGGATTGGAATTTGAATAATATCTATTAATATTATCTGTAACCCAGTACCACCGCTGTACAATGTTAAAATATAATTCCATATATATCTCTAATAGCAGACTGATTCCCTAACCTAAATGCCGCCTTCCATGTATTTACACTATATATTTTTTCAATATCTATTTCCCATTCTTCCATCCCTCTGAATTTATTAAATTGATTTCTAGGAGATATGATTTTGCCACACTTAGAGATCAAATGCATGTCCTTTCCGTTAATTATCAATTCTTCTACAAACAGTACTTGTGTTGTCTAACCCAAGCAAACACTGTATGTCTTGAGATCTTGAGCTTGAAACAAGTTTTATGACGCATAAATGTACATACAACTGTATTATTTTGTTTGCTTTACTCTGTAAGATTAGGAGCATCTTAATTTCACAACTTTCACAAAGTACCTTGCCAAGATAGCCACTTGTACTCCTCCAGCTGCCACAGTTCATCTTGGAGTGTTTATTGTATATCAATGTCAGTTTGTAAATGTAACACAACTACTGCACATGAAAATATTAAAATGTGAGATATTAATTAGGTGTTATCCAGTATCTTAACTGGTATATTTGTTTATGCAGCAACGTAGTTGGGGCTGGGGTGAGTTTTTATCTCACACATTGATTTAACAATCTGGTTTTCTGAAGAAGTGTTTTCCAAGATCGTAGTGGTACCTGCCAAATTAACTCCTTGAGTCACTCCTTGGGGATCAATGACCTATGTACTATAAAGTTTAAGGGGCCACACCCTACTAATCTATGGACTGTGAAAATGATCTTGTTTTGTAGAGCCATATACAACAATCTTTACAATGTTATATGGTGCCTATTTGGATGTTATTACAGTGTTGATAGACAGCAATCTATATTGTTGGAAGCTTTTAGAGGACAACATAATCTCCTCTAATAAAACATCCATGACTACCCCCTTAGGCACAAAAGAGAATAAGCTTGTAAAATAAAGATGGCAAGTAATAAGTCAGCTCTAGAAAGAAAAGCTCAAATATTTATTTTATTGAATGGATAAATATATGGGTCCTAAAATGTTGCTCTTGTCCTTAATAAAAAAAAACTTGTCTTTTTAACACAATTGTTTCTAAAATGTGGAAATATCTCTAAAACTAAACTTTTTCGTACACAAAACACAATCAAAATCCCAACTCACTCACTATGGTCCACACTGATTATTATTTAACTTGACCCTCCCCACTACAATCCATCTTAAATGCGAGACTTATCCATTTCACCAGTCGGTCTTCAACTGCTACTCATGTCTGTTAATATATTTATTAAATACCCATCATCAACCATACAACAGCTGGCTGCAACTCATTTGATCTTTCTAATACTCCCTATAACTGTTCTGCCCACAATGTATTACTCTCTTTACCAATTATTATCTCAACCTACTTTCTTCTAAATGACTTCCCCCATGCTGAAATTCTCTATCTTATCCTGTGAGACTCTACCCCGCACCTCACAGCTTCACTCTCTGAAACTAATATATTCATAGTTACATAGTTATACAGTATTTGAGGTTGAAAAATATGTTTAGTCCATCAAGTTCAACATTTTTAGATCTCCTTTGATCCTTCTAATATGTCGTTTTATTATTGATTGATCCTGAGAAAGGCCACAAGAAAAGAAAAACAATTGAAACATTGCCAATTGTCTCATCATGGGAGAAAAAAATCCTTCCTGACCCCAGATACTGCCAATCAGATTTGTCCCTCGATCAGTACTTCTTCTGTTCTAATTATCCAGGAAAACCCCAAATGCCTTTGTCCGTTCAAACCACTCAACACAAAAAGGTAACTTACGTTGACCCTGGATGTATTTATCTAAGGTAATCATATCCCCTCTTAAGCGCCGTTTTTTCTAGAGAAAATAAGTTTAATATAGTTCATTTTCCTTCATAGTTTAGCCCATCCATTGCCCTTATTAGTTTTTTTGCCCTTCTCTGTACTTTTTCCAGCTCTAAAATGTCCTTTTTATGAAGTTGTGCCCACATTGTACTCCATATTCCAAATGTTATATTCAGACAACCTTGTAACAATACACCATTATGTCTACCAAACAAAGACACAGGAAATGCTTAATTTCCATGGATTCTGCCATCCAACAGACCACCATCAAGTAATTACATCCAATTTGTCTCTAATATCCCCCACACCCACTATGATTGAAAACACCTTGTTGCCTTCTGTACCAGTTTGTATTCTTCCATCTTGTTTATATTTACTTTTACTCCTACATTTAGAGATATGGAATATGCTGATACTTTTATAAATGATAATAGTAACATACACAAACAGGGCACTCCGTCATAGACTTCATTACTTTTGAGTCAGTTCTCCATTTGCCACAATTTCATACACACCCTGTAAGTAATTAGCATCCTTATTTTCAAAATGTCAGATGAAATTACATTGTTCCGTTACAAAGACAAGACAGATTGTAGCTAATCCTTTAAGTATCTTCTTGATGTGATTTATAACTATAATAAAATATATATACAGGATATCCCTTCTTGTACTCGTATAAGTGTTATATTATTTTCACGTTTATAGCCTTTTTGGAAACAATTTTTAATCCAAGCCACTGAATTTAATTGGGAACATAAACATGGTATCATAGGGACAGTGGACTGGAAAATAAACAAATGCTTGTTTGGAAAATAAGACATCATTGCAATTAATCCTACTATTATACAGTTTAGTGTCACATAGCGTGAAATAGTACACAAGTTATTTTGCCAGGACTCAACAACGTCACAAAAAGAGTGATTGTTGATTTGTTTTATAGTCCAAGATTCAACAAAAATAGTTTTTTTCATAAACAAATAATTTCAGTCCCCATGAGAGTGGTATTACCAGTTCCGACAAATAGGCCAGCAATGTCAGGCCAAAGTATTCCGCTGACATAAAGATAAAATATAAAGTTTTCCTATTTAAATGAGAGGGAAGGCTAGAATAAGCACCTTAGATAGCCTTTTGGTTCATAACGTTCATCAAACTTGGGCTTCTATAAGACAACATTACAATAACAAATTATTCCATTAAAGACTGTTGAAAAGCTGAAGATCTTGAGCTTCAAATGATGGAAAACAGGTGATGGAGATCTTAGTTCTTAGACATGAACAGAACTAAGTACAATCTGATAGTGTAGACAACATTACTATAATAAATTGGTCCATTAACGACTGTTGAGTAGCTGAAGATCTTGAGCTTCAAATGATGGAAAACAGGTGACGGAGATCTCAGTTCTTATACATGGACAGAACTAGTACAATCTGATAGGGTAGACAACATTACTATAACAAATTGGTCCATTAACGACTGTTGAGTAGCTGAAGATCTTGAGCTTCAAATGATGGAAAACAGGTGACGGAGATCTCAGTTCTTATACATGGACAGAACTAAGTACAATCTGATAGGGTAGACAACATTACTATAATAAATTGGTCCATTAACGAATGTTGAGTAGCTGAAGATCTTGAGCTTCAAATGATGGAAAACAGGTGATGGAGATCTTAGTTCTTAGACATGGACGGACCTAAGTACAATCTGATAGTGTAGACAACATTACTATAACAAATTGGTCCATTAACGAATGTTGAGTAGCTGAAGATCTTGAGCTTCAAATGATAGAAAACAGGTGACGGAGATCTCAGTTCTTATACATGGACAGAACTACACACTCATATGCCACCATTTTCACCCTCCTCTCTAACATTGCTGGATCATAACACATTTTTAGTTTCTTAAGTCTCAATATCATCAAAGGAGAGTGCATTCCCTCCATTTGATCTACTGAATCAATAAGTACATCTGGTGTAGATAATTTCACTAAGGTAAGTTCACAGTCCATAACTTACATCCATGTTTCCATTATTACTGGTTTCTAAAGCATCTCTAGCTTGTTATAACTCAGTAAAAGCAAAATCATTCCCATTCCTTCCTTCTCTTCCACTGACCCAATAACCATAAGACATAAAGCACAGGTATGCTTTATGCTAAATATATACAGTTGCTACATCTTTCCAGGCCTGAATTTAGAGTAACGACATGAAAGAAGCAGTCAATGTTGTAAATACAGACTCAATAATCACTTGCAGCTCCTTAAACTTTCTTCAATTAACGATCCCGGCTCTTGCTCATTTTATACATAACCATATATTGTTTAAGCTTAAATATAAAATTGTAATAAAAAGTACAGGAAATTCTTGTCCTTGAACTTAGAGACTCTGGAAAAGTATTGCTCCCAAGGGTTCCTTCAGCTGGGTCAAATACACAAAGGCTGCTTCTACTCGACTGCTCTGATGAGAAGCAGATGAGTGACGTTCGTGTTGTTAGAAACTTGTATACAAAAATCTTAATAAGTTATAGCACTTCATGAATGGGTGCAGTAATAATATGTTGTGGCTTTCCTAATGATATTATAGAAACCTCAGTGGTTTTGTGGGTACAGTAACATTAATATTCTCTTTACCAGGCTTAGATAATTACTGGCTTAAAGTCAGAATGAGGGATCAGGAATATAAGCGCTTAGCAAGAAACTATTTATTAAAGGATTAGCTTGTGGATATCAATATTTAGCTCAGTGTTTTGATTCAACACCCATATGGAAAGATTGCCAGAAACACTGAATTTTTTTTCCGCTGTTAGTGCAAGTAAATGATTTACCATGATTCAGGGTAACAAGATTTCTGTTTCTCATGTCACCATGGAACCATATCAACTTTGTATGATATCTCATAAAACCATTGTCTGTTATAAAAAAAAGAGATAATAGCCTACATGGCTTCTTTGTCTTTCATAGAAAAACACCATATTGATAACTCCATACAAAACTAAAAATCTAAATACTTAGAGGACATTTCAAAACCATCCAGGAAAGAAAAACAAGCATATCTTCCTGGATGTCTGTCCATCAACTCAAATTCAACATGACAAAGACTGGGCTCTTAATCTTCCTACCATCTACTACAGCTTCCATTCCTCATATATCTCATATATCTCCAAAGACAATCTCATCATTACTTCCACCTCACAGGCCCGCTGTCTTGGAGTTCTATTGGAGCCTGCCCCTGCCCACTTCTTCTTTCATCATATACAACCATTAACTAAATCTTGTCTCTTCCACCTAAACATCTTCAAAATACGTCAGTATCTTACACGAGACACAACTAAAATTAATTCTCTCATGATATCTCGCCCCATCACCCATCTATCTCCACCCCAATCCATAATGAATGCCTCCGCCAGACTCATCTTCCATACTCATCTCTCAGTATCTGCTGCACCAATCTGTCAATCGCTCCACTGGCTTCCCATAACCTCCAGAATAAAATGTTAAATAATTACCCTAACTTACAAAGCCCTCAACAACAATACAACCCTTTATATATCTCCGCTCCTATCTTAAAATACTAGCCCACCCTCCCTCTTCATTCTGCTAATGACATTCTTCTCACCTCCTCTCACTCCGCCTTCAGGAATTTTCTCGCATTGCCCCTCCTTGCCTCGCTCCACTGCACACTTGACCAAACAGAACATGTCAATTCTGGTCTGTTTTCCACTACTTACATGTATACAGGATTGCTTCTGACTTGATAAAGAGAGGTGCTACTCTCGAAAGCTTGTCATTCTAAGCAATATGTTTCTATCACTATATATTATATAGAAAACAAAAATGTTAATTATTTTTCTGCTCTAAAGAGCTATCAATCTAATATGATCATAAAGGGAAAACACAGTAAAGTGAGGTGTAATATCCAATACATATCTATGTTCTTCTTGCAGTGCGAGCTTCATTAAATGGCTTTCCAGCATTAGACAGATTTCTATGAACACTTAACAGAACTGTGCTCCCCTGACACCCAACATTAAGTTATTGACATAGGTCCAGAATCATTGTAAAACATGTCCTTTTAATAAGACATTCCAAGCCATTTAATTACATTCCCAGGAATAGGGTAGAAAATATTCAGCGATGTGCGCCAAACAATGTCAGCTCCCTCTTTTATTCTCGTTATAATAAATCGGAGACTTGGATATGGAAAAGAGTGGTCATGCTGTCTTTTTAAATTCTGTTGTGAGAATTAATTACTAAAATAAATATCATTTTCTCGGAAGAGAAGCGTTTTAGACCCCCACACCTTCCTTTGTATTGCTTTGGTTTTCATTTTCTGTGATAGTTATTCAAGTAAAAGCTTCCTGGCTCCGCCACACAGTCACAGAAAACCGCAGAGCCATGTGCTAAACACAATATCTGCACTGCATCAAGATAAAACAATATACACTGCTTGACAACTCTGCGCATTGTTCCACGTGTCTCAGTTTTAACTCTGGGAAAACCTTGTATACAAAACATTTCTCCAAACATTTGTGGTTTTGAGAAGCAGCATTCTTGGTAACACAACAATCAGTGTTATGTATTTCAGTACATATGTGATGTAACAGACAGAAATCTATGTGTATGTGCATGCCATGTATGTACAGTATGTATGTGTGTACAGTATGTATGTATGAATGAATGTATGTATGTATGAATGAATGTATGTATGTATGAATGAATGTATGTATATATGTATGTATATCTGTATTTCTCAACATTCTGAGCAGGAACCAAGTTTTTTAACTTGTTTTAGACATTCAAATGGGAACACAGATGTACTATTTATTTACTGTACTACTGTACGGTGGAGGGCTTCTATCGCTCTTTTGCCCACCATAAATTAAATGATTGTTGTGCTAACCTACCTGCTCATAAAATCTACTACACAAGCTAGGAACCGACCCTGTGCCGGTGAGAGGCAGTAACCGTGAAAAAGTTGTATGTGGGTGGGATTCCTAGCTTGTGTATAATCCATCCTTTGCCCAAAGCGGTGTAATAAAGCAGTCATATGCTTAATGGAAGCTATGTTTAAAATGGTGATGGATTACAAGAGTGAAGCCTTTGTGGGCATATTTGCATGTCCCTGCCCAGCTTCCCAGAATGCAGTATAATAATTGTATTTTTCAGAATTCTGAGACGGAAACGCAGTTTATAATTCTTTTAGACGTTCAAATGTAAGCACATTTTTTACTGTACTACTGTACGGTGGAGGCTTCTATCGCTCTTTTGCCCATTATAAATTAAACTACCTACTCATAAAATCTACAACACAAGTGAGGAACCGGCCCCACGCTGATAAGAGGCCGCTGTACGTGGGTGGGATTCCTAGCTTGTGTATAATTCATCCTGAGCTTTGCCTAAAACTATATATTACAGCAAGCATATGCTTAAAGGAAGACATGTTTAAAATGGTAGTGGATTACAAGAGTGAAGCCTGTGTGGGTACATTTTCATGTCCCTGCCCAGGTTCCCAGAATGCAGTGTACTAACTGTATTTCTTGGAATTCTGAGCAGGAAACACATTTTTTTTACTTGTTTTAGACATTCAAATGTGAACACAAATTTACTATGGCACCACATAATAATGTAAACTCAGATAATGTAATACAATTCTATGACCTCTCTCGCCCTCGCTGAGACAAGACTAAAAAGACTCCACTCAACCAGAAGGAGGTAACAAAGCTCAAGATCTACCCATAGTTTTGACACTTCCTTATTTGAGGAATGATCTGTTGAACTCACAAGCTAAATCAGAAGACATCAAGGCAATATCCAGGATGCAGGTATGCTCAAGTAGGACCGCGTCACCACAAAATTACTGCAGTCCTCTAATAATGGAGGCAAGGCATCGCATGTCGATGAAGAATATGATAAATCTTCCTCACTGCTCCCTCTTTCCTCCCCTCTTTCCATGATAAATTTAAAAAAAAACACCAATTAGTAAAACATTTGTAAAAAAGGAAAAAATTACAAATTGGAACCTTCTATATTAAAATGATACATTTTATCTTCATGGTTACACAGCTTTTATTGGTATTCCTTTATTATATACTACAAACATGTGCTGGTTTTCTTGAACTACATTGATCCTTTAAGATTTAGTTAGAACTCTAATTTCAAGAAGTTTATTTTTCGGTAACTTTGCAATAATTTTTCATATTTTTCACGTTGTAATTTGATGACTTAATTAATTCTACTTCAGCCACTATGTAACTAGTAGATGTATGCTCTATTTATGCTAATGTATTACATTTTTCAAAAGGGCCTATTGATGAGGGTGAAAGAAGACAGTGCAAAGGTTGGCCCACTGCTCAACGTCTAAAGGATGAAGATCATGGCAAACAGCAATCTCAGTTCCTGGAAGATGGGGAAGAAGTGGAGGCAGTGACATATTTTATTTTCCTGGAATCCAAAATCTCTGCAGATGGTGACTGCACTGCAGCCATGAAATTAAAAGACACTGGCTTCTGGGGAGGAAAGGTATGGCAAGTGTTGACAAGCTATTAAAAAGTAAAGATATTACAAAAAAGGTCCTGGTAAAAGTATGGTATTCCCAGTAATAACATACAGATGTGAGAGCTGGACTATAAAGAAGGCTGAGCACCCTAGAATTAACGCCTTCGAATGATGGTGTTGGAGAAAACTGCTTAGAGTCCCATGGACTGCAAGAAGATTAATTAAATTATTACTACAGGAAATCAAGACAAACTGTTCACTGGAAGATTTGATCATGAGGCTGAAGCTCAACATTTTGGCCATATCATGACAGGATTCCCTAGAGAAGACTCTGATGCTGGGAAAGATTAAAGGTGCATGAAAAATTAGACGGCAAAGGCTGACATATGTGCCTGGAAGGCTGCGGCCCATAAGGTCACGGAGATTTGGATCCCACTGAACAACTTAACAAATCAGACATCTTCATGTGAAAATGTAATTGTCTAGTGTGCTATGGACAGTTGATTTTTGTTATAGTGAACACCATCACATAGAAACATACTGTATGTTTGGCCAATGTTTTATATAAAAAAAAATATTTGGTATCTTTGGTAGTTATTATAGAAACAAGTTTTTGTCTTTAAGGGTTTACCAACACCGTGATTTATTATTCCTTGTTGAGTGGAAGGATTGTGAGCTGCTCATCATCCTGTCCAGATACACATTTGTAAAACACTCTCTGTTTTTCGTTAAAGGCCAAATGGCCAGCCGGAGTCTTTGTGGTTTTAAATTTATGGGAGATTGGTGTAATGTGGTATTGGGAATTCAGAGCTCTGAGACATTAGAGGATTAGAAGAGAACATTTGTGATGTGGAAAAATGAGAAATGTTATGTGGTCGCGTTGGAAAAAAATGTTTTTACAATCAGACCATGAGGAGGAATTATCTTAAGTAGAAAAGGGTATTTTCTCAGCCTCATTGTTGACCTAAGCTAAAACAAATTCTTGTGGTTGGAGGTTATCCTAATGTGTTGATAGACGAGTTATCTGTTGATCCTCTCAGTTGGCATAACGTGCAATGACAAAATCCTTCTAAAGATGGTTTAGAATATTACATTTCTCAGGGTTATTCTGTTTTTCTATGGAAAATTATTTACACGCTCAACATAATCATATATCAGAATGAGACAGCCAGGTGACAGTGCATAATTAGACTTTATTAATTAGCAGATGCCCTTGTCATTTTATTTTAAACCAGTCATGACGAAAGTAGTCCATTGAATACAATCTCCCATTAAATACAACATTATTATTCTTATATCTTCGCATTACCTTTTAACCCTTTGCTGAGATTCTCTTAGAATCATGGGCAACATTCCCTAAAGTCAATACATCATAATCTCTAAATCTTATAATTTAACATATTACTGTATGTGCTCTCATCATGTGATGCCTATGGTCTTTCCATGTCAAAATGGTTACATTTTTCATAAACAATATATATATATATATATATATATATATATATATATATATATATATGTCCTTTTAAATTACTAGAGGAGTTTCCAAACAATATTATTATGCTTGAGTTTGTAAGAAAACGGTGTAATGTTTGGCTTCTTCCATCCACCCACGATAGCCGGACCTTTGGCTGAACCCACCGGGCCGTGCTGGTTCACGCTGTTTCCTCCACCACATTTCTGTTGGTCAGTGAGATGGGAGGATGGAAGTAGTGTGAACCGGCGTTAATCTGGTGAGTGTGTAAGCCATGGCACATGAGCCTTACATACATGAAAACATGTTTTATATTACATCTTTATTTTAATTTTAATTATTAACGTGAAACTACACTATGGAGATTTTATTTAGCAAACAACAGAGATATAATAAAATAAAGTGCATAAATGTTTATGCATACACAGGTCTCACTATAATAGTTGTGAGCATACGAGTTGTTGCTAACGCTTGCGGCCCTCGCGTAAGGAAGCGAGGGTCGCAGTAGCTGTCAAGGAGCGTGGAAGGCGCTCCTTGACAGCAACTGCGACCCTCACAAACTTTACGTCGTAACGCAAAGAAAATACAAGACACGTTACGACCCATTACGACCTCGCAAAAAACGGCCGCAACACGCGCACATGGAAACATCAAAAATCCAACAAATACACACAACAAATACATAAAAAGCTTACTTACAGCAAGAGGGAGCATCCAGGACCTCGAAAACTAAAGTTACACCTCAATTTAACTGAAATTAAAGCAGTTTAGACACTAAAAAATTCTCTAAGCGAGAGAAAAAATGGCCCCCGAAAAAAACGAAAACGAGGCTACAGCAGTTTAAAGACGCAAAACACCACCAAACACCTACGGATTTGCCGAAAAACACCTACGAGATTAAAAAACAAGGACGCAACCCGCGCAACCCCAAAAACATTACAAACACAACAAATACAAACAACAAACACATAAAAAGGTTACCCACAGCAAGGGGGGCACCCAGGACCTCTGCAAGTGAAGTTACACCTCCATTTAAGCACAAATTTCGGAGTTTAGAGACCAGAAAATCACCTAAGCAAGAGAAAAAATGGCCGCCGAACAAAACGAAAACGAGGCTAAAGGTTCCTAAACACGCAAAACACTACCATAAACACGCAAAACATCACCAAACACCTACGGATATTCCAAAAAAAAACACCAAAAAGCTACGGATAAAACTTGCACGACATAGAAAACGAACGACGCTACATCAGCCACATTATATACACCAAACAGCATTAGCTCACTTACAATTTCATTGCCGTAATTTTTTGACGGCAATTCGCTAGTTTTATTATAATTAGTAAAATCCCGACAATGTTCATATCTCTTTAGGGACATCTCTGCTTGAGCTCAAGTGGGTTTATCAGTAGCTCGGTCATTCTTACTGAATATCAGAATATCCAACAGAATATCCCACATTTCTGATATACATTGGCTTATTAATAGAACTGAAGTTAGGAACAAATGCTCCGCTAATGGTTGCTTCAGACTCACAAACTGTGTAAGTTTTAAATTGTCTATAAAAGGGTTTATACTATGTATATTGTTTTCTAATTTTTGCATATTGACGTACTATTACACAGGCTAGGTGTCAACTGCTATCAATATACAGAAATGACAAAACTAGATGTTGGTTTCTGAAACAACAATTAGGGAAGGGGAGCAGCTATGGGAAGGGGTCTTAGGAAGGCGTGCAGCTATGGGAAGGGATCTTAGGGAGGCGTGCAGCTATGGGAAGTGATCTTAGGGAGGCATGCAGCTATGGGAAGTGATCTTAGGGAGGCGTGCAGCTATGGGAAGAGATCTTAGGGAGGCCTGCAGCTATGGGAAGTGATCTTAGGGAGGCGTGCAGCTATGGGAAGTGATCTTAGGGAGGCGTGCAGCTATGGGAAGGGGTCTTAGGAAGGCGTGCAGCTATGGGAAGGGATCTTAGGGAGGCGTGCAGCTATGGGAAGTGATCTTAGGGAGGCATGCAGCTATGGGAAGTGATCTTAGGGAGGCGTGCAGCTATGGGAAGAGATCTTAGGGAGGCATGCAGCTATGGGAAGTGATCTTAGGGAGGCGTGCAGCTATGGGAAGTGATCTTAGGGAGGCGTGCAGCTTTGGGAAGGGATCTTAGGGAGGCGTGCAGCTATGGGAAGGGATCTTAGGGAGGCGTGCAGCTATGGGAAGGAATCTTAGGGAGGCGTGCAGCTATGGGAAGGGAACTTAGGGAGGCGTGCAGCTATAGGAAGGGATCTTAGGGAGGCGTGTAGATATGGGAAGGGGTCTTAGGGAGGCATGCAGCTATGGGAAGTGATCTTAGGGAGGCGTGCAGCTATGGGAAGGGATCTTAGGGAGGCGTGCAGCGATGGGAAGGAATCTTAGGGAGGCGTGCAGCTATGGGAAGGGATCTTAGGGAGGCGTGCAGCTATGGGAAGGGATCTTAGGGAGGCGTGCAGCTATGGGAAGTGATCTTAGGGAGGCATGCAGCTATGGGAAGTGATCTTAGGGAGGCGTGCAGCTATGGGAAGAGATCTTAGGGAGGCATGCAGCTATGGGAAGTGATCTTAGGGAGGCGTGCAGCTATGGGAAGTGATCTTAGGGAGGCGTGCAGCTATGGGAAGGGGTCTTAGGAAGGCGTGCAGCTATGGGAAGGGATCTTAGGGAGGCGTGCAGCTATGGGAAGTGATCTTAGGGAGGCATGCAGCTATGGGAAGTGATCTTAGGGAGGCGTGCAGCTATGGGAAGAGATCTTAGGGAGGCATGCAGCTATGGGAAGTGATCTTAGGGAGGCGTGCAGCTATGGGAAGTGATCTTAGGGAGGCGTGCAGCTATGGGAAGGGATCTTAGGGAGGCGTGCAGCTATGGGAAGGGATCTTAGGGAGGCGTGCAGCTATGGGAAGGAATCTTAGGGAGGCGTGCAGCTATGGGAAGGGAACTTAGGGAGGCGTGCAGCTATAGGAAGGCATCTTAGGGAGGCGTGTAGATATGGGAAGGGGTCTTAGGGAGGCATGCAGCTATGGGAAGTGATCTTAGGGAGGCGTGTAGATATGGGAAGGGGTCTTAGGGAGGCATGCAGCTATGGGAAGTGATCTTAGGGAGGCGTGCAGCTATGGGAAGTGATCTTAGGGAGGCGTGCAGCTATGGGAAGGGATCTTAGGGAGGCGTGCAGCTATGGGAAGGGATCTTAGGGAGGCGTGCAGCTATGGGAAGGAATCTTAGGGAGGCGTGCAGCTATGGGAAGGGATCTTAGGGAGGCGTGCAGCTATGGGAAGGGATCTTAGGGAGGCGTGCAGCTATGGGAAGGGATCTTAGGGAGGCGTGCAGCTATGGGAAGGGATCTTAGGGAGGCGTGTAGATATGGGAAGGGGTCTTAGGGAGGCATGCAGCTATGGGAAGTGATCTTAGGGAGGCGTGCAGCTATGGGAAGGGATCTTAGGGAGGCGTGCAGCTATGGGAAGGAATCTTAGGGAGGCGTGCAGCTATGGGAAGGGATCTTGGGTAGGGGAACAGCTATGGAAAGGGGTCTTGGAGAGGGGAACTGTTTTGGGATGGGGTTCGAAGAGGGGAGGGGAGCTGTTATGGGAAGGGGTCTTGTGAAGGAAGCTGTTATTGAAAGGACTCTTGGGAAGGGGAGCAGCTGTAGAAATTGTTATTGGGCAGGTAGTTGTTATGGGAAGAGGTCATGAAGAGGAGATAGGAGCTGTTTTGTGGAGAGAAGCTGTTATTGGAGGAGCTCTTGTGAATGAAGCTCTAATTGGAAGGGGTCTTGAGAAGGGCACGCAGAGGGCACAGCAAAAAGAAAGTAGCACTGAGCGAGTTGGCACCTGGTGGAGGCCGAGCGAGATAAAATACAATAACATTTCCTATTAAATCACTGTGAGACCTTTTTAACTATCTGGGGGCTGCATATGAGGTCCTTCAATTGAAACAGGCTGCCTGCCATTGCTTTAGAGTAGTGATTCCCAAACCTCTCCTCAAGACTCACCAGACAAGCCATAATTTAGGTGAAACACTGTAAATTCACAAGTGAAGCAATTTGAGGCTCCACTACTGTTGCATACTAGTTACCTCACCCCATGTTCAAACAGTGTTTCACTTAAATTCATGGCCTGTCTGGTGGGTCTTGAGGAGAGGTTTGGGAACCCCTGCTCTAGAGGATTCAAATCACGGCAATACATCAGAAGCTTACAAGTATTTCTGAAACATAGTACTGACAACATATGATTTATAATATATTAATATATAATAATATATGAATCATGTGTCTCGGATTCTGCTGGTAGTTATGATAAACCAAACTTCCCAGCTTGTATTATTGACTGATCAGAACCTCACCAGGACTAACCCTCCTCAGCCCCGTCAATTACCAACTTCTTCTTTCAATTCTACTCTTTGTTTTAAGTTTGGCTCCAGTGCTTTCCGATTGCTAGTTGTATTTCACCAACAAATAGAGAAAAAAGCCCTTACTAGAACGTTCTATGTTGGCATGCATTCAAACAACTTTATTTAGCATCACTCATGCAGGGATATTTAAGTAATTGCCCTGTGATTATAATGAAACTAATTGTTCAGTGATTAAAAACATGGGATATGATTGGAAATGTGTTGAGCAGATCTTTCCTCTCATCCAAATTATGGCTACCACAAGAAATGTTCCAAATATAACGATGGGCCAAGAACCCCCCCCCCAGAACTCTTGGCCTGTTCAGCTCCCACAGCCCTTACTGAGCAATATAATTATTAATTGAAATTTTGCTGACACTTGCTATCTGCGTTAGTCTATCCCACACTGATTAGACCTCCAAATATATTGACATCGAGGAGTACAGTTGTGTATGTGCTTATATCATATCATTCTGCATTGAAGATGTATACATTTAATTTAGATTGGAAGTTATTTGTTTGTTCTGGCATCCTGCCCCGACCTCATTTCCTTCACTTCTTTCGTTTAATATGAAGCTGCCTATTTTCTTTCCTCTACTTATTTTTCTTTCCTTATTGAAAGTGCTTGTCTAAACACGTATGTTGATAAACCCTCTGGTAATTAATTGAAATTAGCAGATAATATGGGCTATATACAATAAAAGTTCATATTTATCTCATGGGAAATACATGATAAAATATTATTATTGGGAAGCTATTCATGAGTGTGTCTGCAATATCATAGTATTTGACAGCAGAGAATATATTTCTGAACAGATAAGTCTCCTTTGTATTATTTAGCTGGGGTTTGGTGGCAATGACCCTACAGAAATGCAATGCATTGTGGTACTTTGAAGGTCAGCTGAGCAATAATTTTGTTATGATCTTATTATATACAGTATATGGTAACATTATATATTTAAATATATATATATATATATATATATATATATATATATATATATATATATATATAAATATAATAAGATCATTAAAAATGATTGTTCAGCTGATATATATGCTAACATTATATGCCCCTTCTGGATCGCTATCCTATCGTGGCGAAGAGGCTTGTGTACCTCAATGAAGCTGTGAGCTATACCATGTAGGGTCACCCAAGATGGGCAGGTCATAGCAGACAGGTCAGACAAATTGTGTTCCACTGGAGAAGGAACTAGCAACCCACTCCAATATCTTTGCCAAGAAAACCAAATGGATGAGCACAACCAGAAACACAGACAGATGTGCCTTGTGTGGTGCGTCTATATGGTTACCGAGAGTGGGACGCGACCGAAGGACTGGACAACAACAACAAAATATATATATTTATACATATATATATATATATATATTATTATTTATTATTATCGTTTATTTGTAACGCGCCAACATATTCCGTAGCGCTATACATAAATTAAGTTACAGGCAATGACAAGTTAAAGATTCATACATTGCAAAGAATGGAGGGCCCTGTCTTTGAGCTTGGAATCCAGTGTCCATAGCGCTTTCCCTAAAGCACTGCGCAGGATTGAAACTCGCAGACTTACAATCTAAATCTATATATAGAGAGAAAACAAATAACACATTAGTAAGCTCATTTGCATGTCTAAAAGGTGGGAACATGCAAATGAGAATATAACGTACCTTACTCTTTCAATCCAAAAATAGCAATTTTATATTTATATTTGGAGCAATGTATAAAGTTGCTATTTTTGGATTGAAAGAGTGAGGTACGTTGTATTCTCATTTGCATGTCCCCGCCTTTTAGACATGCAAATGAGCTTACTAATGTATTATTCGCTTTCTGTACTCTGTACGGTGGAGAGCATTTCCCACTCTAGTGTCACCATATACTAAATGATTGTTGTGAAATACCCAATCCTGCACACGCACATGCACATGTATGTATGTGTGTGTGTATATAAAATTTGATTAACCCTTCCTTACTTGACTTTTGAATAATAATAATAAACTCTCAAACAAGAGAATGTGGTGTATATTGGAAAACAGAGGCTTCACTGTGAAGCCAATGTATCTTTTGTATTAGCTTCCCTTTTATAAATAAAATATACATAAATGAATCAGCTAAGTAATGGATATACCTTGGCTTTATGCTATTCATCCCTGTAGATCTATACTATGATAAGAGTCACAAGATCTCACAGCCTAGAAATGATACTTTCACTTGGCCAACTGACCCCTCCCTCTCCGCAATTTAATGAATTCTCTTACCGGGAGCATGAGGTGCCATTATCTTGTGAGCCCCTCCTGGACTGTTAAGGGAATTTATTATATTGTATTGTAGAGGAGCTGGGGTGGGTAAGAGAGAGAGAGAGGGGATGAGAGGGGAGGAGAGAGAAGGAGTCCAGAAGAGTGGGAAAGAGAGGGAGGGGGAGTGGGAGGGAGATGAGAGGGGGAGAGGAGTGTGTGGGGAATAGGTGGGAGGGGTTGGGTTCAGGGAGTGGAATAAAGGGGTAGGGGCGAGGTGTGAGACGTGAGGGACGGGAAGGAGGAAGGAGAAGAGTGGTGTTGGGAGGGAGAAGGATAGGAAGGGAGATCAGAGACTGGGAAGTGTAAATGAGGGGGGCAAGGTAAAGAGTAAGGGATGGTAAAAAAACTGAGGAAGAAGAGACAATTGGGGAGAAGGGGGGAGAGAGAAGAGATAAAGATGAAGGGAAAGTAGATACAGTGAAGGGGGAGAAAATACAGGAGAAAAAAAGAATGGTGGGGGAGATAGAAAAGGATGAGAAGGGTAAAGAGAGGGAGGGAGGATTGTAAGAAGGAGAAAGAGAAGAGTTAAGATGGAAAAAGGGAGGGAGTGAAATAGAGGGTAGGAGAAAGTAGACACTGAGGGAGGGATAAAAGATGGACAAAGAGGAAGTGAGAAGATGGAAAAGAGAATATATATAATAGGGTTTTTAAAAATAATATAAAAACCTGTAAAAATTCTAATTCTGTGTTAATAGTCATGATGAGTGGGGAGTGGGGGGCACTATGTCTTAGAAAGACCTAGGGCAGCAAGAATCCTAAATACACCACTGGCAGGAAAAATATGAGGGTTAGGGTGACGCTGAGGGAGTGCTGCGAGAGTAGAGAGGTCTGAAAGGAGTATGAATTACTCTCAAAACCATCCAGTTATGAGGCATGAAGCCTCCAGTCAGGTCACTTTACTCTGCCCCAACCGGTAACTGGGGTACACCAAACCACACAGGGCCCAATGCACTAGATAAGAGGTAGTGTAGTCAGTCAAGCTATTCCATATATATTACTACTAGAAAAACTACAGCGCACATAATAACAACAAATTATGAAAATATTTTTTTTATTCCGGACAATCTATTAAAAAGCAAATATATTACACTATCAAGAAAGGTCAGAGAGCTGGGCCATAAAGAAGGCTGAGCAAAAGGGGGGATTGTTGTTGTTGTTCAGTCCTTCAGTCTGGTCTGACTCTCAATGACCATATGGACTGCGGCACATATATCTATGTTTCTGGTTGTGCTTATCCATATGGTTTGCTTGGCGAAGATACTGAGGTAGGTTGCCAGTTCCTTTTCCATTTGTCTGACCTGTCTGCCATGAGCTGTCCACCTTGGATGAAACCCCCTACTCCCTCCCTCCCCTGTGTATCTTTCCCTCCCTCTGGGTGTCTCTTTCACTTCCTCCCTCCCCTGTGTCTCTTGCCCCTCCTTTGTGTTTCTTTCCCCCTTCTCCCTCCCCTGTGTCTTTCCCCTCCTCTCCTCCTCCCTCCAGTATGTTTCTCTCCCCTTACCTGTGTCACTTTCCCCTCGTCTCCTCCCTCCTCTGTGTCTCATTCCCCTCCTCCCTCCATCCCCTCCTCCCCCCACTCTTTCCAGTGCGCAATGCTTGGCTATTGCCACACGTGCCTGTGCGCGCTGAGCATTGCTATATATAGTACACATGCGCTAGAACAGAGTTACACACATACAGAAACCATATTAGTGATACATTGCCGGATTGCAAGCCCGATCGCATATCAGACTTCTAAACGCTAATTGATTTACATTTGACCGCCATGTTTTACTGACGTCATGATGACAATCTCATTTACTAAATCGGTAGTTACGGCCTTGCTTAATTGATCACGATCATACTCTGAAATGCTACTTACGGGTGCATGGTTTACGGTTTGGACTTTCGGCCAGGTGGCTACGGGCTTGTTCAATTGAATCGTTCTGTAACTGTTGCAAATTGCAAGCCTGCAGACCTACGGACGGGAATTTAATAGCCAGTAAATATAATTTAAAAACACAGTTTCATTAATTGTCACTGTTGTACTCCTCCCATCTCTCTAATTGTTCTGAGCACTATTTTCTGACTAAAGCTTTGCTGCTGATTGAACATGAATTTTTATGCTAAGTAATGGTGAACTAAACACAGGGATCGTCACCCTATTAATAACAACCACCCACAACTCTGGTAGTCCCTGAACACTGAGGTTCATTGGATTTATTTTATATTACTTAATAAACAATTGAAACCCTATGGGCCTCATTCTATTACCGGCCGTAAATCAGCCGTAAGGCTGCGATTCCTTGCGGGGGTTCTGTTAACTCGCGATTCTATTATACGGCCCCGCAAGGATCTCCTCTTACGGCCGGCCGCATATCTTGAAACCGTACGTAAGCTGTGAAATCTAAAAACTCAAAAATAAATTCAAGTCTGCACTGTACAGCTCTGTAAATGCTAGGGATCATATTGGGGGACATGAGGATTAAAAGGAACCCCCTCTCAAGCTTGCACATCAGCCCAAACCCGAGTTTACATTAACTGTTTATTTTCCGGCTGCGGCGTGGGCATGTCTGAGGTGCTCCAAGCACTCTGGACTTTTTACATGGATATTTTACGTATATTAAAAATAAAATATTTTACGGATTTGAGTATAGGATAATTATGTGCTATTTTTGGTAACACCGAATATCACTTTATAGTCTTCTCAAAGTGCAGGATGGCTTTATTTGAGCTATTTTATGTGCTTAATTGGTGCTAGCGAGACCTTTTTGCTGCAAGTAAGCTGCGGCTCGTTTTTAGCCTTGCAGAGAGGGTTCCCGGAGCAATAGAATCGCAACCAGGCTTTTCTTACGGCCGATTTCCTTGCGGCCGTTTTAGATCAAAGGTTTTCCTCCGGCGCGATCGGCCGCAAGAGATGGCAAGGCGCCAGCCGCAAGCCTGCCGGAGCCCCCGGCCGGAGGGGAATAGAATAGCCGGAAAGCTTGCGGCCGGTCCTTGCGGCCCCGCAGCGGCTGCGGCCGATAATAGAATGAGGCCCTATATGAGCACTAAAGTTGAGCCCTTTAAGAGCCGCAGACTAATGAATGCAGTTAGTATTATTTCAGTACTAGTAACTTGCCCGTCATAAATTATAGTGTCAGTATTCTGTCACTCTCTGTGCCCTCTGTCTCTCTGTGAGCTCTCTCTCTCTCTGTGCGCCCTCTCTCTCTGTGCGCCCTCTCTTTGTGTGTGCAAAAATCTATCTCTCTCTGTCTTCTCTCTGCTCTCTGTGTGCTCTGTCTCTCTCCATTCCCCTATCTCTCCATCACCTTTCTCTCCCTCCACCTTCTCTCCCTTCCCCTCTCTCCCTTTCTCTCTCCGCCTCCCTCACACTCTCTCCCCACCTCCTTCTGTCTCTCTGCCTCCCTTCCTTTCTCAATGCAATGCCTCCCCACTCTCCTTCTCTTTCTCTCTCTCCCTCCCTCTCTCTGCCTCCCACCCTCCTTCTCTGCCTCTTTACTCCTCCTTCTCTGTCTCCTCTCTCTCCCTCCCTTTACTTTTCTTTCTACCTTTCTGTCCCTCTGTGCACTCTCTCTATGTACATTGTCTCTCTGTGTGCGCTCTCTCTCAGTTCGCCATCTATCGCTCTCTCTGTGCCCTTTCTCTCTCTCTGTGCCCTCTCTTTGTGTGTGCACTCTCTCTCTTTTGCCCTCTGCTTCTCTTTTTGTCCTCTTTCTGCTCTCTGTGTGGTCTCTGTCTTCCTACCTCCCCCTCTCTCTCTTCTCCCTTTTTTCCTCCCTTTTTCTCTCTCCCTCTCTGCCTCCCTCTCTCTCTCCCCCCTCCCTCTTCCCCCTTATCCCTGTCTCTCACCCTCCATCTCTCTCTGCCCCCTCCCTCTTGTTCCCTTTCTCTCTGCCTCCTTCCCTCTCTGCCTACCTCCCTCTCGCTCTTCATCTCTCTCTCTTTCCCTCTCTCTCTGCCTCCTCTCCTCCTCCCTCTCCCTCGTCCCGTTCTCTCTCCCTCTCTCTCTTCATCTCCCATTCTGTCTACCTCTGTGATCTCTCTCTCTCTCTGCGATCTCTCTCTATGTGCACTGTCTCTCTCTCTCTTTGCACCCTCTCTCCCTCCTCCTCTCTCTCCCTCCCTTTCTCTCTCTCCCTCCATCTCTTTCCATCCCCTCTCTCTCCCTCCCTGCCTCTTTCTCTATCTTTCCTCCCTAACTCTTTCTCTCCCCCTCCCTCCCTCTCTCACCCGCACGCTCCATGTCTCTCTCCATCCCTCTCTCTCTTCTCTCCATCTCCCTCTTTCTTTCTCTCCTTCTCTCTCCTGTCTCTCTGTCTCTGTCTTCCATCCTCTTTCCCCCTCCCTCCCTCTCTCTCTCTGCCTCCCTCCATCTCTCTCCTCCCTCACTCTCCCATTCCCTTTCTCACTCCCTCCCTCCCTTTCTCTATTCCTCTCTCTCTCTCCCTTTCTCTCGACCTCTCTGTCCACTGTCTCTCTCTCTCTGTCCACTGTCTCTCTCTCTCTCTGCACTGTCTCTCTCTCTCTCTCTGCACTGTCTCTCTCTCTCTCTGCACTGTCTCTCTCTCTCTGCACTGTCTCTCTCTCTGTGCGCCCTCTCTTTGTGCGTGCGCTCTCTCTTTGCCTTCTGTCTATATCTGTGTCCTCTCTCTGTGCTCTGTATGCTCTATGTCTCTCTCCCCCTCTCTCTCTCTGCATTCTCTCCCTCCCTCTGTCGTCTTCCCTCTCTGTCCCTCCCTCTCTCGCTCCCTCTCTATCTCTCTCTCCCTCCCCCCTCACAGCACAAACAACGCAACTGTTACACGATTCTCCCAAGTGCTGGAGAATCAGCATGTGAGTAACGCCTGCGCAGGACGCATCTTGCAGGCGTTACTCACATCTGTTAACTATTAGAAGTGATTCCAGCCCTGACTTTTGGAAAATGCCATAACCTTCACTAAAACTCCTATTATAATGATAATCCAGAGATAGACCAAGCTGTCACTTATTCATCCCTAGTTCTCTTCTGTGAGTGGTTCAATCAGGCCAAAGCCTAGGACAACATTATCAGGGGCAGCAGGTTGGCTGAAGATGCCAGTACACTGAAATATGTTTGTATATTCCTAAAAGGTCTATATGTAGCGAATGTGACACTTTCTGACACACCGTATTTGTTATATATATATATATATATATATATATATATATATATATATATATATATATATATATATATACACATAACATAATTGCACATAAAATGTAATAACTTAAAGACAAGATCTGGTTGCATTTCTTGAAGAAAGGCATCTGCTTCTGGGCCAATCTTCACCTCCCTCCCCTGATGGCCTAAACTCGCATCCCCATCATCCAGTTCTAAGAATGTGATGTGATTCTAAAATCCAGATTTTCATAAAAAATGGCTATGTCTTACTTAACTCCTAATATTGTTACTTTTGTACACGTCACATCAAACAAATCTACATTAGGAGGAGAAATACAATTTAATCACACTAGCCTTGCAAATTTCCTTATAGTGTTGTTCTTTCTATTCCCTCAAGCCCTACAAATGTATAGCAAGTATATACAAGAAGTGTTGAGCAACCAAAAGGAAATACATTGAATATTGGGACGTAATGTGGTTGGCGTCCCTTAAGATTTCTTTGTGGTTATACAAGCTCTATGTACTTTCTTTATGAGTAACAAAGGGTGGCTTTTCAGTTTTTTTTATGTTTTTAAAGCTTTTTTTCTGCGTTGTTGTCATTTGTTTTTCCCAAATATTTTTTTTGTATCATCACAATTGTTGTTATGCACTTTTGGGAGATGCTATTTTCTATCTATTAGAAGCTCGCAAATGCCTCAAAACTCGTAATTTTGGCTGCAGGTGTTTTTTTAAAATAAATGTTTAGATGTATTCTATTGACTCCAGTTCTCAAATTCCGACCGTAAGGCTGAACTCATAAACCCTGCCTCTTTAAGTCGGATTTCAGGGGGTGTGATCATATGATCTGACAATATTTAAGCAAGTTTATATGATGAGTCCCCGTGTGTACTGGGTCTACAGTGCCTATCCCCAGCACACCATAGAGACACACAAGGGGACTCATCATATACATTTCCATCCTACTCTATTCCATTTAGAGATTTGTTGTTATCTTTTTAATATTTAAGCAAGCCCGTAATTTACTTCCTAGACACAGCCAATAGTAAATGAGACCGTCATCATGATGTCAGTTGAACATGGAAGTTACACGTAATCTGCAATTGGAGGCTAACAATTAATTAGTGCCAATTAGTAATATTTGCAGATCGGGCTCGCAATCTAGGACTCTATAAAATGCATTAGATCATCTGTTTTAGTCCATGTGGGTTTCATAATATTCATGATTAAGCACTGGGATTGATATTACTCTGAAATAATAGTTAAAAATAATATTTTCTAATTGCATATTTGTGGGTTTGAGACTGTTGTGCAATTAATTCTAATATCTTTCCATGCCTTCCTGTGGTTTTATAGTACAGTATTGTGTGCTTAATTGCTGTTACAGCTCTAATAAGTGTTTGAAAAAGCCCTTGTGAGTCCTATTTAGTACTCGTAATATTTTTGACAGAAACTAGATATTTTTTTCAGTCGCGGTTTAGAATTTATTTGCAAGTTAGATCTACGGGTCTAATAAAATACTGATTATGTGCATTTAATTATTGAGCGCTTGTAATATTTGAGCTGTGCTAAAACCAATGGAGTTCTAAGGCCAAATTTGCATCTTTGGCTCCTCAGTAGAGATTGTGGATGGGAAACTCGTAATCGGATTCCGAGTAGCTAATATAATCTGTGGCAATATTAAGAGTGATTTTAAGTGTGTATACATTTATGAATTGGGCAATAGAATAAGGCGCTGATTCAGATTAAAACCAATAAAAAAATCACAAAATGTTGCAGCTCAGACACTCATAAGGCTCACTGCCCTTTGTTTCCTGCAATCTATCAGGAACCTATATTTAATGTAAATACTTTTTATAATGTTTAAAACGTGATCTATTGAATGCATGCTGGAAATGTTTAGTCGAAAGTGGCCCTTTAACTGGCTCTCGTTTAAGGGATCTCATACCTTCATTTTTTTCAGATGCTTCCATTTTTTGAGGCTGAAGAGCACACGCCCTCTGACCTCTCCCTTGGTAGCCATTAATGGCTTGCCATGTGCGCCTGTTTATTTTAATGAGGTGTGTGACAGCCTCCAGTGGCGCATAAAGGGAAGAAAGCAGATTACAAAAGTCCAGGAAAGCTCCTATTGACATCCCTGGTTTTCCTAAATGCTGCACTAACAAGCAATTATGCAGCCTGGTTTTACCCCCCGGTGGATTGAATTCCTTTATGCAAAAGAAATACAATAATATTCTATTATATTCTACAAATCCATTTTTCCAGTTGCACCTGTGCTTGGGAAAAAAGAAAATTACCTATTTTCCAGATTATGGAAAAATACATAAACTGATAAATTAAAGATATCAGGTCTTATACCACTGAACTGGTTTTATTTAAAGGAACTTTTTAACCCTTACATTCGCACTGCTCTGCAATACATTTTATTTACTGACATCCGTAATTTGCAATGTGCTCTTCTGATAATGACAGAATGTTTATAGTAATTAAAAATACACATAAACACAATATTAAATGTAATAAATATTGTATTCAATTATTCAGCAGTGAGAGCAACCTTTTAGTTTATATTGTCACCTCAAAGTAAACTGTGGCAATTCAATCGGAGTAATGAGTATTAAAGGGAAGCTATGGCAAGCTTGGACACGCTAATAAAAAGTAAAGATATTACACTATCAACAAAGTTCTGCATAGTGAGATCTATGGTATTCCCAGTAGTAACATACGGATGTGAGAGCTGGACCATAAAGACGGCTGAACGCTGAAGCATTGTGGTGTTGGAGAAGACTGCTTAGAGTCCCTTGGACTGCAAGAAGATCCAATCAGTCAAAAATACGGGAAATTAAGACAAACTGTTCACTGGAAGGTTTGATCATGAGGCTAATGCTCAAATATTTTGGCCATATCATGAGCAGACAGGATACCCTAGAGAAGACTCTGGTGCTGGGTTATCCTGGTGGCAACCTTGGATCTCACCTATTTTCTATAATGCTAATGACCCCTGTGCCTGTTCAGTGGGTTAAAAGGTGGAAACCTACAACATCACAGGGCTCACTTTTTAATAATTAGATATTAGTAAATACTAGGATGAAAATACAGCAGCAGTGATGAGCCATGACTAACTCAGAGCAGAGAGTAGGATCAGTGGAGCAGAAGGAAGTATACCAAGCATACTTATCTAAAGTATGTATAGTGTAGATAGGATCACAATATTTTGTGTTGCTTGAAAGGTTTAAGCTTTATTTTTTGTGTTATTTTGTGTGTCTTCCCCACACCTCAGATTTTGTTGTTCCACTTGTCCTCTCTCTTTTCTGGGGAGGTGGAGGAATAAAGGACTGGATTAGTGGAAGAGATGGGGGAAGGAGAGGAAAAGACAGTCGTAAAGGAGAGGAAGAGATGAGTGTCAACAAAAGACAGTGTATACATGGAGAAAAAGAAGTAATGTACTTGGAAATATGTTGGCATTTATAAATATATGATAATAATAATAAATAATAATGTAGTAATAATAATAAATCAAGTTCTTAAAAAGATTTGAGTACCAGAAAATGTCCTCCTCCTCCTGAGAAATATGTATGTGGACCAAGAAGCCATGGTCAGAACCAAGCATGGGACAACAGAATGGTTCAAGATCTGAAACGGTCTGCGACCAGGTTGTATAGTCACCTTATTTATACAACTTATACGCAGAGTACATCATGTGTAAGGCCAGACTGGATGAATCCGAGCCTGAATCAATCAATACTACTCTTGTGGCTGAAAGTGAGGAGAAACTAAATGACTTATTGATGAGGGTGAAAAAAGAGAGTGCAAAAGCTGGCCTGGTGCTCAATGTTAAAAAGACAGAGATCATGGCAAAATAGATGAGGAAGAAGTGGAGGCAGAGACAGATTTTATTTTCCTGGGCTCCAAGTTCTCTGTAGATGGTGACTGTAGCAATGAAATTAAAATACTTTGAATCTGGGGAGGAGAGCTATGGCAAGCTTGGACAAGCTATTAAAAGAAAAATATATATCACTATCAACAAAGTTGATACTGCATAGATAGAACTATGGTATTCCAGTAGGATGTGAGAACTGAAACGTAAAGAAGGCTGAGCGACACAGAATTGTGGTGTTGGAGGAAACTACTTGGAGTCCCTTGGACTGCAAGAGCATTCAACCAATCAACAATACAGAAAATCAAGTCAAACAGTTCACTGAAAGGTTTAATCGTGAAGTTAAAGCTCAAATATTTTTGACATATTATGAGAAGACAGGATTTCCTAGAAATGACTAGGATGCTGGGGAAGATTGAAGGCATATGAAGAAGGGGACGGCAGAGATGGATAGGTGGAGCATTAAAGTAATGAACATGAGCTTGATGGATCTCAGAGGGGTAGTGGCTGGAGGGCTGAGGTCCACAGGGTACTGGAAAGTCAAACACAAATAAACAACAACAACATAAATCATATCTTCATTCAGGACTACACAGAGCTGACTCTTTACATCCCTTTAGTACACTTGTTCCTTTGTTTTGGTGCATGCTTTTGCTTCTAATATATTACAGAATTAACCGTGGAACAACTATAATGTGTAATAACAATCAGGGCTGAGTCTATATATATAATATGAGATAAGGAGTGACAGAATTCAGCTCAAAACTGCAGAGTATTTTAAGTGAGATGCTCAGTGTAAAAAAATGTTTCAGACTCAAATCTCATCCTGTTTCTGATTAACTGAATTTAATTAGAAAGATGAAATATTGTCTCCATTGAATCCTGAGGGTCATTAAAGTAGATATAAATAGGGCAAATATTTATGTTCCCCTGTGAATATATTATATTATTGTTTGGGAATACTAAGAGTTATTTAAGTAATCCTCTGGGTCATTTTATATTACCCAAATTATATTATACTAGCGACTTGCCCGTCAAAAAATGACGGCAATAAGATTGAAGGCAGGTAATTTTGTTTGTGAGCGTATTCGGCGCTCATTGCGAGGCTCTTGGTTGTTTGTGTGCTATGAGCAGCGTTGGTGTTTTTTTTGGTATGGCAATGAATAATTTATAAAATAAGAAATGAATATACTTTACCTATTGTGAAGTAATATATGCAGGAAGCATTGTGTTGAAGAGCTGGCAATCTGTTTTCATGTTGCTGCAGCATCAGTTCTGTGGAGCTGCTGTTTAAGCGTCATGAATGTGTGCAGTGTGTAGTGTAATAGTGTGCGTGCGCGAGGCAAATCCGTTAGCGTAGCTGTGTACTTCCGCATTGTATAAGTTATTGTTCTAAAATGGCGCCTAATGTGTGGTATGCGGCTGTGGCTGATTTAACGCCCCCTTGTTTTCGGATGCGGCCAACTTTTTAGTAAAATCCATAGGTGTTTGGCGGTGTTTTGCGTGTTTAGGGTCCTTTAGCCTCGTTTTCGTTTTGTTCGGCGGCCATTTTTTCTCTCGCTTAGGTGATTTTAAATCGAGGTGTAACTTCACTTGCAGAGGTCCTGGGTGCCCCCCCCCCTTGCTGTGGGTAAGCTTTTTATGTGTTTGTTCTGTGTATTTATTGTGTTTGTAATGTTTTTGGGGTCGCCCGGTTGGGTCCTTGTTTTCAGATCTCGTACGTCTTTTTCTGGAAATCCATAGGTGTTTGGTGGTGTTTTGCGTCTTTAGAGTGCTGTAGCCTCATTTTCGCTTTTTTCGGCTGCCATTTTCTCTCTCGCTTAGGGGATTTTTGAGTGTCTAAACTTTTTTATTTGGCGTTAAATTGAGGTGTAACTTCAGTTTCCGAGGTCCTGGGTGCCCCCCCTTGCTGTAGGTAAGCTTTTTATGTATTTGTTGTGTGTATTTATTGTGTTTTTCATGTTTTCATGTGCGCGGGTTTCGGACATTTTTTGTGAGGTCGTAATGGGTCGTAACGCCTTTGGCGCTCAATGCCAGCAACTGCGGCCCTTGCTGCGAAAGCCCGCAAGCGTTGGCAACAGCCTGCATGCTCAAAACTATATATGTGATATAATCCCATTCCTACAGTAGTTCAAATACAAGTAGTGTGACTGTAATATATAACTACAAGAGAGATGTAGGTGGTGATTTAAGTCTTCCAGGTAGTGGGAAGAGATTAAATGAATATGATTAAAGGGATATAGAAGGGCCCTGGAGTTTTCTAGATATATTATATACTGTACCTGTGTATCTATCTACTTTTATGCACTTTATTTGATTAAGAAATACTTATAAGCTCTGTTCTTACTGGCTAAAATCAATAAATATTACCTGTATGGGTCTAAAGGGCTGGTTGTGCTATGTAGACACAGAGTCTGTGTCTGCATGAGGTGCAGTGGTCAAACCCATACAGTGACTTTTTATTAGATTATACAAGAGGCTGTATGTACTTTTCCAATGTTCACTAACATTAACAAAAGAACAAACAAAAAGTTTATTGAAAATAATAGGCCTAGCTTCCACTGAAGTACTACCATAACCCAGAAACAGTTTACCTCACTAACCAGCTCACACCCAGCTAAATCTGGGTGGAGCAAAACAAACAGTCCAACAGTTTGTAAAACTACTGGCCCATATTCTTGACGTTTCCAGGCCTCCACTCTGCTCCAAGCGGTCATAAGCTGCAAGCTGCTGTCTCACTGTGTGTGTGTCTCTTCAGGTCAGACAAACTACAAACTATCAGTCTACAAGCAGCCCCTCCAATGTTCCAGGAGCAGTCTTAAATCAGGACTGACCAGGTGCAGCTAATTACTCTGCAGGCTTCCTGCGGGAAGAGATCTTTGTAGAGTCCATGGTTCACATAAACCCACAGTATGAAGATGCCTTATATAATAATTGTTGGGGCACCTTGACTTTGGTAGGTCTAGGGCAGCACAAAACTTATATACACTGGCCACCATCATTTAGAACAGTTAGAATGGTTGATCACTTTGGGTTAAGATTTTCCTGAACAAACCTGAGTGTCCTCGAAGTTTGAAGCCCACACTACCTTCATCACAAATAATATTGTTTTAGCTGTTAGTCTCCATTTACAACTACCAACATATACCCACTTATCCTTCAAAACAAATCCCAAGCTTGCTTTGCAAGTAAAAACAAAAAAAATCAATGTTAAAATATGTGCTATAATGTAATTATTTTACCATCCTACATGGATGATCACATTTAAAAATGATTTCACAAAAAGCATATCCTTGAAAAATGTTTTCATGATGAGATTATACTATTTGGCACCAATGTATCGGCTCTTTGTTCTAGTCTGTGAGGTGCTCTGTGAAGACCATGAAGGCCGGGAGAAGTCACCGTCCAGATTGTTTGTTTTTGTTCTCCAGTATCATTCCTCACACTGTGTTCTCCTGGCCTTGGCGATGTCCTTGGTGTAGGATTCTGTAGGAACGCTGGGCTCTTACACATTAATGCACATTACAGGAAATAGTGTACTAGACATGGTTTTGACATTACCTCCATTAATGCAGATGAGAAGAGGTCTGAATAACAAAGACTGGCTTAAGTGGTCGGGATACTGGGAAACAAACCAAGCACAAGAAACAAAAACGGCTGGTTTACTGGGCACACCGGTGTACTGTTTCTAAGCTAAAGGTTATAACAATATAAGGAATACAAAGCAAGAGAAAATATATACAAACTTGTGTTTGCTGCTTAAAAACCACCATATTCCAACCACGACACAGTTGAATCAATCTGATAAGGACTGAGTACTTAAAACTAATCCATATACCAAATATTGGCAAACTTTCAGTGACTGATCAAAGAGAGAGGTCACAGATTATTGTTGGAGTTGAATACATTTATTATTTAAGCAATGGGTTCCCTGGTGGTCCAGTGGTTAGGATTCCAGTGCATTTGTTGCTGTGACCTGGATTTGATTCCAGTCAGGGAACCAATAGGTCACACCACCCTGAAGCCAAGGGTGGTAGACCACCAGGAGCTGTATGCTGTGGCCCACTGGAGAAGGATATGACAACCCACTCCAGTATCTCTGCCATGAAAACCAAGTGGATCAGCATGATGTGTTGTGGTCCATGAGGTCATGGAGAGTCGGACACAACTGAGCGACGCAAACACACACGTAAATATTTAAGGGCTGGCTTTATAACGCATTTTTAACTTTGTTTTGCTACACATATAAAATCTAGGTGGACGCAGAAAAATAGTGATGACTAAAAGGAAACAAACAAAAAAAATAATAATAAGAAGAAGAAAAACAACTAAAATGGTGCCATGTCCCAAAAATACTTATGAGGAAAGACTTCATAGCATTAATATGTATACCTAAAATGGTAGAAGGGAGATAAGATATAGTCCTTCAAGTACATTAATCTTCAGGAGAGAAAGTAATTTTTAGAGAGAAATGCAAGAAGCGGAGGTCATGACTCAAGGTACAAGATTTAATTATATCTGTGCAAGTACTATTTCAAAGAAGGGGTGGTATATAAGTGAAACAAATTATGTAAATTGATTCAAGCCTGTCTGGCATATACATAACTGTCCCTTTTATGTACATAATATAGGCCACCTAAATAGGCCTCTTGGTCTTTATATATTGCCTCATCTATGTAATCTATGTATACAGACCTCAGTACTTTGGGTCATGACTTTACATAACTACGACTGGACTCCTGCAACGGCCTTTATCTGGAGCTACCAAATAAAGAACTACATCGCTTATATTTGGTACAGAATGCCACCAAGAGGTTATTGACAAAGCAACCATGTTCCTGCCACATAACACCTGTCCTTATAAGATCTGCAGGAACCTCAGGTTCCGAGTTTCTATATGCAGCACCAAGATGCTGGCACACTCTACCACTCTCTATCAAGGAGGCTCCAAGTTATGGCCATTTCAAAAAGAGAGTGAAGACCAGTCACTTCATCCAGACCTTCCAATAAGTTACAACTCTGTCTCATTTAGTTCTCTCCTAAGCACAGACCTTTTTGTGAGAAAATCTATTTTTTAATTTTTATAAATTAATTGATATTATATTATTATTATGTTTCTATGATTTTAAAGTCATTATCCGAAGTAGGGGTAGAAATAGGGTCTCCATTTTTCCTGACGACAGTAAGTTGTGCAAGGTAATTAAATCAGATAACGATGTACTTTCCCATCAATGGGATTTGCATAAATTAGAGAAATGGGCAACTAAATGACAGATGAAATTTAATATTAATTAATGTAAAGTTATGCATTTAGGAAAGAAAATAGGCATGCAATTTATCATCTTAATAGAGCAAATCTAGGGGTGCTTGTGGACAACCACCTATGTAAGAGTACTCAATGCCAAGCAGCAGCTGCAAAGGCAAATAAAATATTAGCATGTATTAAGAAGGGTATAGAAGCAAGGGAAGCAAATATAATTCTGCCATTATACAAATCCCTAGTACGCCCTCATTTGGAAAATGGAGTATAATTTTGGGCACCACTTCATTAAAAAGATATTTTAGAGATAGAAAAAGTACAGAGAAGGGCAACAAAACTAATAAGGGGAATGAAGTTATGAAGAAAGATTATTACATTATTATTTTATCTCTAGAGAAAAGGCGTCTAAGAGGGGATATGATTACCCTATATAAATACATCCAGGGTCAGTATAAAGCTTTGCCAAATTAACTTGTTGTGCCAAGTGTTTTTAAACTGACAAGGGGACATCCTTTGAAATTAGAAGAAAAAAGATTCCACCTTCAAGAAAGAAAAGGGTTCTTCACAGTAAGGGTGGTTAATCTGTGGAATTCTCTACCAAAGGAGGTGGTGACAGCGGATTTGTTAGATAACTTTAAAAAGGTATTGGATATATAAAAAAAAGGCATACAGGGCTATCCTGGTTAATTAGAGAGGGAGTTTTGATCCCCAGTATCAGAGGTCAGGAAGGAATTTTATTTATTTTCCCCTTTTCATACGATTGGCAAAGTTTCACTGGGGTTTCTTTCTTTTCTTTTTGCTTCATCTGGATCAATTAACAATTAATCCACATATTGCAGATCATTAATATCATTAATATTGATAATTAAATTATTTATTTTTTTTCCAGTCATTTCTGATTTGTTGTGACCTCATGGACCCTAACACACCAGAACATCTCTATGTCCATGGTCATGCTGATCCACTTGGTATTCATGGCAGAGATAGTGGAGTGGGTTGCCTGTTCTTCTTGCAGTGGGTCACAGCATACAGCTCCTGGTATTCCTAGGTGGTCTCCCATCCATGTACTTACCAGGCCCAACCATGCATGGCTTCAGGGTGGTATGATCTCTTGGTTCCCTGATTGGAATCAAACCCATGTCGCAGGGGTGAAAGCACCAAATCCTAACCACTGGTCCACCAGGGAACCCATGTTATTGTTATTACATATTCCATAAACATGTACAGTTCTTCTTGATTCATTTTAAATATTGTTATTTTGTTCTCCTCCATCTTTCCATATATTAAGTGTAGATCTATATATGGGCTTCTTCCTTTTGAACCCATTGGTTTTGTTACAGCCTTTGAGAAACAAGTGTAAACCTCCTAAACCAGAATGGGACTCCTCTACCCTAATGCATATTCTGATGAAATCGTGATTATAAAAAGTAACTGCAATAATGCAACACTGGAGAAGGGAAAATGTTCAATTAATTATTAATACATCTGGGCTTCTACAACTATATTAAATCTATCAGTAGCATGAACAATACAAATGCAATTAATTGGAAGAATCAATTGCAATGCATATTAATGTAATTCACAGAATCCTATATATTTAGACTGTACATATTTATATTTATTATTGACATATGCATTTAACTATGAACAGATCTCTGACTGTGATGCATAAATGGTAATTAGAAATTCATTTTATATCCCATGTTCGCCTTTTATTCTGCAAATAGTTTCTGTGTTAAATCCGCATTCATGGATATAGTCATATAAATAAAACATAGCTTTAGGGATTTGAGCGACATTTGTGGTTAACGCCACTCTTGTTTCACATGTGAAATACAATACAATAGAAGTCTCATGACATAAGCCACATCTGGATTTATACTAGAATAAAATAATTAAGAGAGAAAAATATACAGCTTTATTTTATATAATAACATTATATAGCACTCGTATAAATGATGCAGAGGGGTATATTTATCAAGATGGGATATATCAACAACCTAAGATACGTGGATGATACTTCTCTGATGGCTGAAATCGAGGAGGAACTAAAAGACTTACTGATGAGGGTAAAAGAAGGGAGTGCAAAAGCTGGCCTGCTGGTCAACATTAAAAAGATGAAGATCATGGCAAACAGCAATCTCACTTCCTGGCAAATAGACGGGGAAGAAGTGGAGGCAGTGACAGATCTTATTTTCCTTGGACCAAGATCTCTTTAAATGGTGACTGTAGCCATGACATTAAAAGACGCTTGCTTCTGGGGAGGAAAGCTATGACAAACTTGCACAAGCTATTAAAAAGCAAAGATATTACACTATCAACAAAGTTCTGCATAGTTAGAACGATGGTATTCCCAGTAGTAACATACGGATGTGAGAGCTGGACCATTAAGAAGGCTGAGCGCGGAGAATTTATGCTGAAGCTACATGCCCACTGTGTCTCCTCCCTCCTTATCCTCCTTCTCCCCCCTTATCCTCCTCCTCCACCCCCTTACCCCCCTCTCCCCCACTTATTCTCCTCTCCAAATCCAACCCCCCACACACTGTGATCAGATGAGCTCCTGCTGGTCTCTCCCCTGAAGCGGTGTCAGACCAGCATATGCTAATGACGTGACGTCACATGTGTCTTTAGCATATGCCAGTTGGACACAGCCAGAAGACGCACTTTAGGGGAGAGAGCCAGGGGAGAGGGGGAAAAGACACAGGAGAGGGAAAGGGGGGAAGAGACACAGGAGAGGGAGAGCAGAGCAAAGAGAAACAGGGGAGGGAGTAGAGGGGGGAAAGACAGGGGAGGGGGAGGGGGGAAAGAAACACAGGGGAGGGAGAGAGGGAAGAGACACAGGGGATGGAGGGGGAAAATGAAACACAAGGGAGAGAGAGGAGGGGGGAAATGAGACACAAGGGAGTGGGAGGAGGGGGGAATGAGATGCAAGGTAGAGAGAGGAGGGGGAAATGAGACACAAGGAAGAGAGAGAGGAGTGGGGAAATGAGACACAAGGGGGGGAGGGGGGAATGAGACACAAGGGAGGGAGAGGAGCGTGTTACGTCATTAGCATATGCTGGTTCCGGACACAGAGAGAGACAGGAGAGCAAGAGGGGAAAAAGAGACACGGGGGGGGGGAGACACAAGTGAGGGAGACGGGGGAGACACAAGGGAGGGAGAGGGGGGAAATGAGACACAAGGGAGAGAGAGGAGGGGGAAATGAGATGGGAGGGAGGGAGAGGAGGGGGATATGAGACACAAGGGAGGGAGAGGAGGGGGAAATTAGACACAAGGAAGGGAGAGGAGGGGGAAATGAGACACAAGGGAGGGAGAGGAGGGGGAAATTAGACACAAGGAAGGGAGAGGAGGGGGAAATGAGACACAAGGGAGGAAGTAGAAAGGGAGTGCCAAAGGCACTCATTGCGAGCCACGAGATGAGCGCCAAAGCTGCTCAGCACAGGGCTTGCGATGAGCGCCGAAAGTGCTCACATTGGGTGGCAAACAGCGTTGCCAGGCTTAAAAGGTTATTCCCGTCATTGTTGATGGGCAAGTAGCTAGTTCTTATATACTTATCTGTTACAGCACCATTTGCAAAACTATCCCATTCTGAAAGTCCTGCTCCCATCTGGATCCAATCCCTCCCTCCCTGCCCCTCTCCCACCCCTTCTTTCTCTTAATTTATAGACTCATTCAAATGTTTCCTCTCACCTTCTTCTTTTTTACAACCTCCTGTCTGTCTCTCAGATTCTCCTCCCCATTTCCCCCACATCATGTATCCAATTAAATAACCATTTCACCTTCTCTCATCTCCTCCCCTTTTCTTTGCTCCCACAAGCTCCTCTCCTTCCTCCAGTCACTATCACCTCCATCTCCTACAGCTCACAAGCAAAAATGCTTCTGTAAGACCCACTCCCTATCTCTTTCACTCCTCCTTCTTCTGGCAGCTGGAGATATATCTCCTAATCCAGACCCCTCACTCATTTCCACCCTTTGTCAGCCACAAACTGCCCCCAGGATTGCAAATACTCCAACCCCCCACAACTTAATACCTATCTCCTGCCACAAACCATCCTCTTTGTCCTTCTCCTGTGCACTCTGGAATGCACAATCTATCTGCAATAAACTCACTTTCATCCACTTTTAACTCCCTAAATTTACTGGCTCCCACTTAAACCTGCCTCTCTCCTTTAGACACTGCCTCCCCTGCTGCACTCTCCCATGGTGGTTTTCAATTCAGTCACACACCTCTACCTGGGAACCAACATGGTGGCGGTGTTGGTATATTACTTCTCCATATGCACATTTCACTCCATACCCACTACTCCTTCCCTCAATTTTTATTATTTGAAGTTCACACCATCCGCCTTTTCTCACCTATCTCTTCACGTGTTGCTTTGATCTATCGTCCTCCTGGCCCAGCCTCTCAATTTCTTGATCACTCCGTTGTCTCTCTCTCCTCCAACGTTCCTTCACTCGTTCTTGGCGACTTCAACATTGCCATTGACACTCCTATCTCCCCTACTGCTGCTAAACTACTTTCACTCACATCTTCCCTCGGCCTCTCACAACTGACAGATTCGCCAACTCACCATGATGGACATTCCTTAGACCTTATTTTCACCCATCTCTGCACAACCTCTAACCCCATCATCTGCCCACTCCCTCTATCTGACCACCACCTTTCCCTCACTGCCCTCCCTCCTGGTCCCCATTGCCCACAGAAACCTTCAAGCACGTGACCCACAACACATTTCCAGTGTGTTACAATCCCTTCTTGGTCCCCTTTCTGATCTCACCTGCCCTGCCACTGCCACCTCACAGTACAACATGACCCTTACTTCCACCGCTCTCATCCACATCCATGGCACATTACACAAACACGATACATCCAGAGGTTCTCCCGCACTGCTGAACGGCTATGGAGGAAATCACGCACTTCAGCAGATTGTCTCCACTACAAGTTTATGCGCTCCTACATCTCTGCTGTCAATCTTGCCAAACATCGCTATTTACATCTTTAATATATACAGTGGATATAAAAAGTCTACACACCCCTGTTAAAATGTCAGGTTTCTCTGGAGTAAAAAATGAGACAAAGATAAATCATTTCAGAACTTTTTCCACCTTTAATGTGACCTATAAACTGTACAACTCAATTGAAAAAAAAACTGAAATCTTTTAGGTAGAGGGAAGAAAAAGATAAAAATAAAATAATATGGTTCTATAAGTATGCACACCCTTTAAACTAATACTTTGTTGAAGCACCTTTTGATTTTATTACAGAACTCAGTCTTTTTGGGTATGAGTCTATCAGCATGGCACATGTTGACTTGGCAAGATTTGCCCACTCTTCTTTGCAAAAATACTCCAAATCTGTCAGATTGTGAGGGCATCTCCTGTGCACAGCCCTCCTTAGTAACCCCACAGATTTTCAATCGGATTCAGGTCTGGGCTCTGGCTGGGCCATTCCAAAATTTTAATCTTCTTCTGGTGAAGCCATTCCTTTGTTGATTTGGATGTATGCTTTGCATCGTTGTCATGCTGAAAGATAAAGTTCCTCTTCATATTCAGCTTTATAGCAGAAGCCTGAAGGTTTTGTGCCAATATTGACTGGTATTTGGAACTGTTCATAATTCCCTCTATATTAACTAAGGCCCCAGTTCCAGCTGAAGAAAAACAGCCCCAAAGCATGATGCTGCCACCACCATGCTTCACTGTGGGTATGGTGTTCTTTTGGTGATGTGCAGTGTTGTTTTTGCGCCAAACATATCTTTTGGAATTATGGCCAAAAAGTTCAACCTTGGTTTCATCAGACCATAACACTTTTTCCCACATGCTTTTGGGAGACTTCAGATGTGTTTTTTCAAAATGTAGCCTGGCTTGGATGTTTTTCTTCGTAAGAAAAGGCTTTTGCCTTGCCACTCTACCCCATAGCCCAGACATATGAAGAATACAGGAGATTGTTGTCACATGTACCACACAGCCAGTGCTTGCCAGATATTCCTGCAGTTCCATTAATGTTGCTGTAGGCCTCTTGGTAGCCTCCCAAGGTTCTCCCAAGTTTTCTTCTCGTCTTTTCATCAATTTTGGAGGGGGCTTCAGTTCTTGGTAATGTCACTGTTGTGCTATATTTTCTCCACTTGATGATGACTGTTTTCACTGTGTTCCATGGTATATCTAATGCCTTGGAAATTCTTATGTACCCTTCTCCTGACTGATACCTTTTAACAATGAGATCCCTCTGATGGTTTGGAAGCTCTCTGTGGAGATGCTGTGGGATGCGACTAAGAACATTTCAGGAAAGACCAACTAGAGCAGCTGAACTTTATTTGGGGTTAAACAGAGGCACTTTAAATGATGGCAGGTGTATGCTGACTCCTATCGATTTGGAATGTGATTGCTTAATTCTGAACACAGCTACATCCCCAGTTATAAGAGGGTGTGCAGACTTATGCATCCACATTATTTTTATTTTTTATTTTTCTTCCCTCCACCTAAAAGATTTCAGTTTGTTTTTCAATTGAGTTGTACAGTTTATAGGTCACATTAAAGGTGGAAAATGTTCTGAAATTATTTATCTTTGTCTCATTTTTTTACAGCACAGTAACCTGACATTTTAACAGGGGTGTGTAGATTTTTTATATCCACTGTATACTGTCCTCTAACCTCAAACGTTTGTTTGCTACGTTCAACACTCTTCTTCACCCACCATCACCCCCCACCGACCTTCCTGTCTCACAGCTGAAGACTTTGCTAGCCATTTTAAGCATACAATTAAAACATTTGTAACAAACTCTTCTCTCAACATGGACCACACACTCCCTCCTCTCCTCTTAGGGCCATGATTTTAATATTTAAAATCATGACCCTAACTTACAAAGCCCTAAACAACACTGCACCCCCTTATATGTCTGTTCTCATCTCCAAATATACCCCCAGAGGAACCTATCAAACTCTGCCTACAGACACCCCACAGAACTAATTCTAATTGAATATCCACTAAGTTCCCAGGTTACATTTTAAAGCATATATAGTGCTTATATCAGTTTAATTGTATAGAGAAATATAATTACATGTGGTGTCTGTGTACAAGAGGGAAGTCTTTTGAGTTTCAGGAGTTAAGCCCATAATGTTTTTTAATAATTTTAAATGTTTTTAATCATCGCTGTGTACCATAGATACTAATAACATTTGTGAATTTGAATTCCCCTTTAGAGTTTAAAATATTAAAAAGTTAAGATATTACCTTATCAACAAAGGTACGTATAGTTAGAGACTGTCCCTCTACACCCGACTTACCTTATGTATGTCTTACTTTACCCCACCACTTGTTCTTGTCTCTTTATTCACATTACCGCTTCATTTCTTACCTGACTTTTCCTTTATTCTGCTCCATCAGACACAAATCCACATTTCTTTCTCCTACATATTGTCTCACAGGGTTTTTCCATCATAAAAACACTTGCATTCACAAAAATAGATGTTTTTTTTACATACAAGACAGATTTTCCCACATAAACAGGATTAATAGAGTGACATAAAATGGGGTTATTTACTCCACTGTTTGCCCATTTTCCTGAGAAATATACACAAATGTTTTAATATAATTAAGCCAAACCGTTTGAGCAGTAATGAATAATGGGTCAAATGTTACTAAAGGTTGAACTTCCATGGCACAGCTCATTAGTATGTCATCATGGCATGATATTTAAAGCACAAATATAGGACGCCACTGTTGAACACTACACTTACATCACAGCAATAAAACTATAGAACGCCTTCTGGCACCGGGCGATAATTTACCATCCAAACCACGATGAAGTAAAATTCCTGGCTACCAACAAATCTTGGTTTGGCAATCTGTATCTGTTCATTTTCACTAATTTCCATAAACACATCCTTATTTTAAGACATTGTGCGCTATACCCGTGCTGAGATGGAAACTGTACAGGGAATGATCATGGACACAGAGAGAAGTGTTAGCCTTAAGTGTGAGAATTAGAGAGTGTTACAATTGTCACAACCACTTAAGTCGATCGTAATAAATTATATTTTAATTATTTCTGTATTGCCTTTTAGTTAATTCATACATATTTTCCTGTACCACTAAGAAATATACCAGATTTTTTTGAAATAATAAATAAAATGTTGGTATAAAATATTTAAAAACTATATAATTATATGGCAGAGGCCCATTATAAATAAAGGCACCAAAGTATTATTATTATTATTATTATTATTATTATTATATTTAATTTTTAGAGCACTAGTAGATTCAATAGCAAAGTCTTAAACATTCTACCCATGGGTGTAGGAGCCAAAGAAAATCTGGGGGGATACCTCCATATAGTATAACGATGCCACACAACTGCTTCTTTACATATAAACAAACACATTGAAAAATCTGGGGGGATTTGTCCCCCCTCACCCCCCAGTTCCTACACCCATGATTCTACATTGTATTTAATTGAGAAGATTTCCATTCATTCAGACACATCTATTGTTATGTTTCTGGTTGTGCTTTTGTTGGCAAAGACACTCCATCTGGCCTCTCTGCAATGACCTGCCCATCTTGGGTGACCCTACATGGTATAGCTCATAGCTTCACTGAGATAATCAAGCCATTTCACCATGACATTGTTGAGATGTAGTTAGAGCTCCAATCATTATATACACTTTATTTGCAATTAAGTTTAATTTTATTCTCATTGCAAAAGGTACCTTGTTATTAAATTGTTGGAACTCACTATCTGCATGTACAGCCAATCACAGTCATAAAAAGACAGAATGCTCATTGATATTGCTCACTTTGCACTCAGAAGTGGGTCACACACCTTTCCCTGAAATCATCAGTCCACCATTTGTAATGTCTGCATTTAAAATATTTTTATTTTTAAAGTTAAATAAATGTAAGCAGTTTTGAGAAACTATTTACAAGACATTCTTCCATATACATGTTTATATTGGCCTTTAATGGATTAGATGCAAATGCCTGAAGATGATTTATCATGTTTAATAAATTGTGTTTACTCCATTTACTGTGTTATTTCATAGAGTTTATTTATACATTTTATACATTTTGATACTGCGCCTGTGACTATTTGGATAGTGTGAACGCTTGTATGAGCAGTGTGTGTGAAGATTTAGGAGCTCACTATGTTCAAAGAGGAAGATAACTAAAAATAAACCATAAGATGTTGTCACCAATGAGGAGGGTGATGACAGCAATGACATTACCACACCTTTAGGAGTGATAATAGCTAGTGTCACAATGTTCTCAGGACTCTACCAAAACTCTCACCCACGGAGGCCTTTTTGGCTTCTGGTGTATGTATCCAACTCAAACAACAAATCAAACAACACAAAAGTAATAATAATCATATAGCAGTGTTTATTATACTTAGCTTAGGCTGATCAATCATATAAGGCTGAGGGTCACCTTCGAAACAATCAGATCAGCAGAATGGCAAGAGATAGATAGATAGATAGATAGATAGATAGATAGATAGATAGATAAAGGCACAGTGCCTGGCACAATTTGTTGAAGCCTGATATGGTCCTATATTTATAGCAAATCATAAAAAGGAATTTATACTAATGATTATATTACAATCAGAGTATTGGCTACCAGTGGACCCAATGATCTCCACTCTTATAAGGTCATCTAGTGGAGTGGAAGTTGGCTTAAAGACAAAATCTTAAAAGCTTTAAGAATAATCTGATCAGATAGAAGCTAATTTCAGTCTAGACACCCATTCATGGGTTGGCTTCCAGTAAGACCACTTTAACATTAACCATTGAAGTTCACTGTCTCTAGTGAATGACAATTTAATATTTCCTGCCAGCCAGAGCCACCTCCCAATTGACCTTATAGTGGGTGGAAACCAGCAGCAGTTGAATCTGATCATTGAATGTAAGTTTACCATTTAACATAGTTCCTTAATCATTAAATCATATGTTTTTTATTATTGACCAACACCTCATTCTTCTTCACGCACCACAGTGGTGCTCCAATCTGGCACTACATTTGATAATATTTAAAGTTTAGATTTTGTAGCTCTGTTCATTGTAACAGAATAACCAGTTTTGGATGCTTTAACTCATATGCATATTGTAAATTCTGAAATCTTTAAATCTGAAGTTATTATGATACGATGTGACAGAGTGTACAGATCCATCACTGGTAAAGAGAGGGGGTTTTGTATAGCTCACTTCCACCTATGTTGAACACACCCTTTCGCTACCAAGCAATGCACTAATTAAGCCTGCACCTGCTTTAATTAGAGAGTCATAAAATCCAGCTTGCTGAGGCTTGGACAGGCCAGTGTAGTCTCAGGCAGGAATGTGTTAGTCCTCTGTGTATAAACATGTGCTGAAAGAAAATCTATTTTGTTATAAAGTGTTGTGTTTTTTACATTATATTACTGACAAAGAAAGTCCATTTTAAAAGAATGTTTTGAAAATCCACCCTTCAGAGAACTCATTTATTAGCGGCATTACACTGTTACAGACTGTTTTAGGTTATGTGTCCAACTCATCCTAAATAAATGGTAATCTTTAGTAATCTTCTAAAAACATTGTCAGACACTTGTTGCCAGAGTTTTGTGTGTTTGGCATCAATATATTTGTCGTATATGAGTTAAGTACTGACAGATATGTGATATAATGGCTACACTTTACATATATAACTTGATATATTGCTGTATAACGTTACTACTAATCTCAGCTCATATTACTTTTTTCTGCGCCGTTCAGATTCAAACATCTGATTTAAGTAAAAAATATGTGATTTATTTCAATTGTTAACAAAGACTGAATTAAATTTTAGATCTAAAGCTTTCAGGCCTGGATTATGTGTGTGTTCAGCAGTTATTTTATTATATATTGTTTTCTTCTTGGAACTTTCTGTATTAGATGTATTAGTTTTACTATCACATCAGGACATTTATAAACCCATATAAGTGTGTCCTGACCTCCCCTCTGTAATCTGTCCTGGTCATCTGGTTATTTATAGGGTTCATGGCTGTTTTATTAGGTCAGCTTGTTTGGTCTAAACACATTATTGTCTCTGAATATGGGAACATTGTAAAAAGTGTCTCTTATTTGACTTCAAGATCATTTTCATGATAAGGTAAATAAAAGTTTTAGGGAAAAAAAGGAAGAACTGAGAGTGCCTATAACTAAAGCAATGGTGGAGCTACTGCCAAATGATGCAAAGCCCTGGGGCCATAACAGGGTAGGGTCTTCTACTGGTGTAACGGGGGCTCTTTATTGATTAGGAGAAAGACCGATATAATTATTATAATTAAATATAATTATTTTATAAAAAGTTGATCTTCCTTCAAGTACTTTGCCTTTTTTATTGATTCCAACCTTGTACAAAGAAGATGCAAAGGGAGCGGGGCATACACTATTTTGCACTGGGCCTCCATTTATCAGCTCTACCCCCGACTAAAAGGTTTCTGAAATTGTTATTCCATTAGATCCATGATATGTATTATAATAGAAGGCAGGGTTACTTGGGCTAATAACGTATTACACATATCTATCCACGGTTTATATGTGTTCTATCAAAAGGAACTCTAAAATATGAAGGCTTATTGGAAACTGCTGTGACTTGTAGACACCTACCTGAGCAGAACACAGTATATATGTAAATTGTGGGCACATTTGCATGTCCTGCCAAGGTTCCCAGAATGCAGTGTAATAACTGTATTTCTCGGAATTCAGGGCAGGAAACAAGTTTATTAACTTGTTTTAGACATTCAAATGTGAACACAAATGTGCTATTTATATATATATATAAATATATATATATATATATATATATATATATATATATATATATATATATATATATATATATATATATATATATATATATATATATATATATATATATTACAGCAGGTATATGCTTAAAAGGAGCAATGTTTCAAATGGTATTTGGATTAATGAGCAAAGCCTTTGTGGTCACATATCCTGGCCTAGATTCCCAGAATGCAGTGCAATAACTGTATTTCTCAGAATTCTGAGCAGGAAACAAGTTTTTTAACTTGTTTTCAATATTCAAATGTGAGCACAAATGTACTATTTAATATATATGTATTACTATACTATTAATATATATATATTTGTTTTTGTTGTTCAGTCTTTCAGTCATGTCCAACTCTTAACAAACCTATGACCACAGCATGCCATACACATCTATCATTATGCCTCTGGTTGTGCTTATCCATAATGTTTTCTTGGCAAAGATACTGAGTGGGTTTCCAGTTCCTTCTCAAGTGAACAGTGATCTCCCTGCAATGACCTTCCAATCTTGGGTGATCCTACATGGTAGAGCTCACAGCTTCATTGAAGTACACAAGCCGCTTCACCAAGACAATGTAGCAATCCAGAAGGGTATACTGTATATACATAATATCTGCTGCCCTGGGTCTTAGCCCTTTGGAGAAGACAAGACATGCATCCTTGCCTCATTACCTCATATCTTGATCTTGGATTTGTGCACACCCCAATGGGATACTTATCTCTGCCCCAGGCCAGTCCACCAATGGGATTCAGAAGAACTAAGTTTATTGAGCTTACTGCTATTTTATAAAGCTCAGGATTTTGTTAATAAATTCCTGTACTACCAGGTCTATAAAAGGACCATAAATAGCTATTAATCCTGTGATTTCGGAGTTACTGCCCACTCCCCGGGGTCCAGGTTTAAACTATAAACACTTTGAAGGAAAAGTGGGACAGTAAAGGTGTACAGATATAATTAAAGTAATTTAACTGGAAAACAAAATGCTGGATTGCAGCCTGCATAAAATTTAGATGCATTTGTCTCTGTGGATGTAGTAAAAATGTACATTTTATATAATACAAGTAAATATTTTTTCTCTTAAAATTTTCAGTGTTGCTTTGCTGCAATAATTGTCACATAATGCTGTATGCGAATTACTGTTAAAGGGACAATGCGGTGGAAAAGGGTCATGGCCCTCTAAAGGTAAAGGTGGTATCTAACACAATGAAAGCCCAATTATATAAAGTTATGAAGTATTACTATTTTATTTCCCTCTGTTTATCTCTTGGTGGCTGCCATGTTGGTTTCTCTCTCCTCAGGGGCAGCAAGCTGTGAGTCTATAATACAACTACCCTGCTTCCACTTATATCTAAACTGTGTTATTATCTCATTGTCCTTGCTGCCAAAACATACACTATTTAAAATTCACTATAAACGTATTGGTGGACACGGAGGGCGGCCCAGGCTCCCTGGGGTAGCCGGAAGTGCCCTATGACCCGGCGGAGCCTGGGCGTGCTTCCTCCTGTGCGCTGGGGGGCCGGCGCAGTGACGTAGGAGGCGGGCGCGTCACGTTTGCGCCATTTTGCCTCACTTGGCCAAGTGTCTCTTGCTTAGGTCTTGTTTTGCTTTATATCTCAGTTGTAATGGAGCAGGTAACTATGGAAGAAATGATTTCTGCTTCTGTATATGTCCTACTTAGTATGAATTGTGTGGACGATCTTGTAACCCAACGCAATAAATTATATTTCAGTTCCTCAAAATGATGGTCATTTGTAACAATTATTCGATCAAACAAACACCTCAACATTTTGCCTCCTTCTAAGAAATGCTACTTATGTCGCTCGATAGGAGATCGGTTTAATTTATAAAAAAGTTCTAAATGGCAGTGGTGGGCTTCAAACCTACACCTCCAAGAGGGACTGGAGCCTAAAGCCAGCAACATGGACCTCTCTGCCACGCTACCTGACACATGCAGTGTAACTGCGCCATTTTGGTTTCTGCTGATCAGCTTCCTAAAATGGGAGGAATGCAGAGAAATATTCAATCTGCACAACAGGAATGTGGTAGCTAAAACTGCACATTTTTTACAGGAATATGCATAGTTCATTATTTTACAAGAACACACTTTCTTTAATAAAAATAGGTTGGAAACAAAAATGGAACAGTATATAATAATTGCATATATAAAGATTATCAGCCTTATTAAATTGCAATTCGGCCAATTAAATAGGGCTCTATATAAGCACAGAGCATATTTTTTTTACAGAAGTTTTTAGTTAGTGAACTTCTATCCAACAGCAAGGTCTTCACTAACTAAAAACTTCTGTAAATAAAATATGCTCTGTGCTTATATAGAGCCCTATTCAATTGGCCGAATCGCAATTTAATAAGGCATTATATAACTAAAGTGTGGGTTTATTTGCAATTATTTAATTATTTGCTTTTTGCCCAGTTTCAAGTTTATTCGAAAGACCATATTGACGAAAATATCACAGTGGCCTTTATAAATCTGATCCCACACTTTTAACAGTAGTGGCCTTCTGATCATGTTGGAAAAACAATGGCTGCAATCAGATACCCCAAACCAGCAATAAGGGGCAGTATCAAAAAACAGAGGAACTAAAATATTCCCAAACTGCTGTAAATTCATCCTAAAGTTGCCAAACAAGGGGACCATAAATGCTCCCTTCCCCTACAAGTTTTCCATTACAAAAGGAGAGACTTCTCACCCATGGAATTATGTTGAAGAAGCAACTTAGGATATGAAGTTTGATTGGCTGAGAGCTCAACATAGAAAAATGAGAACTGGCTTTGGGTGGAGCAAAATGTGGACCTAGTTTCATCTGTTTTTTTTTTTACTACACTGGTTCTTCTCTTTTATTAAATGCTTTTCATATAGGAAAAACCTTAAGGATTCACCTGAAAATTTAATCTGAAGCAAATGTTTTGTTGATTCACCAAACAGGGATATTCATGGACCATGCATGGTTACCAATCCTTAAAGGGGAAGTTTCACTTAAACACAAGTTGCTCTTCTATGAAAGTTCACTAAAAGTTCAATTGTACATAAAAACTGTTTAGCGCTTTGAGAGTTATGATCCAATAACCTCAAATTTTTGGATGTTATGAGCAGAAACAGAGCTTCTAATAGTGACCTCCATTCTTCACAAATATGGATAAAAGGGTAGCGAACTAAGCAAGCTCCACAACTTTTACACATATAGGTCGTTTTCTCTGTGTAGGGTCTTTAATACAAAAGAAACTTGAATCGAGTTGAATTGTACTTATAAGGAATCAAAATCAAGCATGCAGCTGTAAAGTTAACAAAATAACTCATACCTTTCGGCCCCCTGGGTCCTTGAGGGCCCATTGGTCCAATATCTCCTTGGTCTCCTTTCAGACCAATTATTCCGGGTAGTCCTCTCTCACCGGGGAAGCCTAAAAATATTAAGAGAGGATGAGTTACAGGCTGTCCAACCTTTTTTATAGAAGAATTATTCCAATATTCATACATAAATTAAAAAATTTCATATAAGGGGTAGAGACAGATTTAAAGTCCTCTCATGTTAAGTACTACATCACAAGGTTTCATTTACTAATATGATGTCTCGTTATTTTGAAAAACTTTTTAATTATTTTATTGTGTTGTATATTTAAATGCTTATTGAGTGATTTCATATCATCCAATGGTTAAATGCACCTGTGCGAAACGCACCATGGTTATGGCAGACATCATTACCTGTGTATTGTCTATTAGGTGTGTAACGGAGTTGGAACACGAATCCAATATCTCCACTGGTATACTGTAAAATATCCAAAAAGCACTACAGTCTCACCATCCCCAACCTCCCATATTGGACGACACTCAATTGGGAGTCAAAAGAATATTGACTTTATTTTGTTATGTGCAGAAATATATATACACATCTCTTCCCACAGGCAATACACATCCCCCATAGTGTGCCACACAATACACATAGAGGGACAATAGGTGGGTCACACCTCCCTGAGGCTACCTGGCTACTTTGATACAATCAGACATTGATTAGATCATCCTTCCCTTTGTTCCATCTTTACAATGTGAACACTTCACACAATGGACCTCTCTTGCTTATGAGGAGCCCTTGTAATAGGATTATCTATTATGCCAAGGTCTGCAATAGTCTGGGCTAATATTCTGCAGAGCATAAACCAACATACATACAGTATAACAGTAGGATCATATTTTAACCATAATAATTAAATAACCATAAAACAGGGTAAAACAGTGATGGGTTCCGTTACAAGGTGAAATACATAGGAGAATTAAATAAACATCTCAAGTGGCTCTCACATTATCTCCTGATTTACTATGTACTATTTCCTGTAGGGAAAACAGGTCTTCTCACATTATCTTAGCTCTTAGCCCTCATTTTGAATTAGTAAGTGCCTAGTAAAATCCCCCCACTGAGCCTGCGCTTCCTTCAAATGAGCAAACTTCTGATCCTACAAATTAACGAATAACATTTATTGGACAAGACTGACAGGTGGATTCTTATTTTTTTATATAAACATAGACCAGAAGAAGTGGAAATTCAAATCTGCATTTCTATGTATACACTTGTATGTTTGTTACTACAGTTTTTGAGAAACAAATATATTGACAACAAAATTTAAGAGATTAATATGATCTATAAATTGTAATAGTTACTAATAATAGCAGTTTGCTACATATTGATCAATCTTAATTTTAAGGAGCACTTTAGTCATTTTTTGTTTTGTATAAATGTTTTTATATAAATTAAATGTAAATGTACACTTCACTTTTTTCCGTTCTTCCTGTTCTCTCTCATATAGGGTGTCATGTTTTATAGCTGTTACCTAAAGTCACAAATGCATGAGGGTCATCACACTATAAGTGCTTCAAAAAGATAGTGACATGTTGTGTGGAATTTACTAAAGGACATGTCGGTGCAATAGCCCACAGTAACGTTTGATTCAACATCTCTGATCATCTTGTGATTTACTAAAGACTTTTCTGCTCATAGTGAGTTATCCTGAATGTTCTTAGAATTTACTAAAGACAAATCTTGCTTTTAAGTACCTGCAACAACAGTGTATTTTATACTTAAATAAAAGTTATATTACTAGTATTCAGCCATAAACATAGACCATAAGTGCCTAACTATAACTGGGAAATTCCATACAACTCACCCTTAAAGTAGTGTAAATACATCACGGCTTACGGAAATATTAATTCAAATTAAAATATCTTCAGCAGAAAAACCTAAACACATTAGAACATGATGATGTCTCAAATGAACCTTAATCCAAACCTATGGAATAGGTGTGTAAAATAGGAAATACCTGGGAAGGCTCCAGGTGGATATATGTACCCACCCTAAAAATATCATTGGATGGTTGGGGCAGGCTTAAATGGTTTTAAGTTCAATCAGATCTGATAAGAGAATGAACAATTAGTTACAGACTACCCATAGTTAAAGTCTGTTGTCAAGGCAAACCCCTTTATGACACGTCTCCAGCCAATGAAAATATTTATGTTGGCACATTTTGTATCTTAAAGTTTAGCAGTTATCTGCCACACAAAGCCACACACCCTATTGACCTTAAAGTGAGTAAATACAGTCTAAACTTTGAAACCAAGTTTAATATTGAATATTATATTTTTTACATCATTGACTACTGTCACAATCTGCTTCTTCCCCAGCAGAATCATGTAGTTCCTATTCTCTGTGGCACAAAAGATGGCTTCTGAAGATAGCAAGGCCCAAAAGGTACAGGCAGAGAATACTGCATACAGGTTACTAGTGGCCCATGGCAAGACCACTCCCCAAGTCAGGATACAACACATAGAAATAGTCTCACACCTTGCATATGTGAAAACTATCTCTCAACCTTTATTGAATGATCAAAACAACATATTTATACTCTCCAATACCACACCCTTGTGTACATTTGTGCATGTGTGATGTCAGCCCATCTGGCTTGCAACCTTGGGCTATCAAAGCTCTTGAGATCAAATCCACCAGATATCTATAGCTGAATAGTGAAAAAACCTTTATGTTAAACGCAAGTGTTTGCTTAGGACTACGTGAAGTACATACATCTGTCTTGACCCAAGGTCTGTATGTGTGAGTGTGCAATGATCTGCAGCATTTTTACCAATACCACATATGTTCTATATAGCATTTTCCCTCTTATAATATATTATAACTAGGGTTACCATGTACAGGCAACATATAACCACACGATAACACATAATCCCAATGTAACAATGTCATGCTCCCTGGGACATATTCATAAATTACTGGCAATATGAGTCCTTAAACAGTTAAATCATGGCAACTACAAATTGTATTATTGAATAATGGCTAATTAAAGCATCTTGGTCCTATTGTTAGAGCGTTACAGTGGCCCTGCAATCTGAGATAGGGTGAGTATACACTCTATACACATATATTATCTCAGTCCAGTGGTTCTCTGTGAATATATTGATGTTTTATTGTACATTAACCTTTTGATCTTCTTTATTAAGTAAATAGTGAAACCACTGAATACCAACAAAGTTACACACAGCTATTTCAGGCCTGCATTTAATTATCCTTATTTTTTTTTCTAAGAAAGAACAAACATGTTTACTAAACAGCATAACATCCTCAGCGCAGTCCCTCTCCATCTGTACGCTGAGGGCTATTCTGAGTGTGTCTGGATTGTATTTACCACTTGCAGCCAGGACGTATTTACCGAGTGTCAAATAAATAATCTTGGAAATACGATTAATGTTCGAAAATTAGAGCAGCCCCAGTAGATGGATTTGCGTATTGGCCGAGCCGAGATGGAACATTACATTTGGGTCTCTGGTTTAAATCTGACTCTTGTGGCAAGAAATCAAGTGATTAAGAAACCTGCATGAAACCCACTGGTGGTCTCAGTTCAGGTTCCAGCAAACAGGTGTCCACATAAAGCCAGAAGGGGAGCCAAGAAAGCGAAGGCAGTGTGGATCCAGCTGTGGGTTGGAGCTGGGGCTGTGTGTTATTTCAGAGTCGCGTTACACAGCTTGTCAATTTGACTTTTTAAAACAGAAGTTGCCCACAATATATACAGATATTCTCAAGTGAAATAAATGGTGCCAGTTTATAAAACACCCCACGGTCTCTTATAAATCAATCTGATCCATCAACTCTTCTCAGATTATACAGATGCCGTGATGAAGGATCGCTCTTAAGTTGCGCAACGACCACTGCGGTCAGTCTGTGATGTTACAGTTAGTAATGGGAAAACTATTTTAGAATACAAATTAAATATTTTTTATCTTTTATACACAATTGATATTTACTAGTGATAGAGTTGTATGAAATAGTTTTTCTCTCCCCCTCTCCCTCCCTGTGTCTCTCCCCCTCTCCCTCCCCTGTGTCTCTTCTCCCATCTCCCTCCCTTGTCTCTCTTGGCCCCTTCTCTCCCTCCCCTGTCTCCCCCCGCCCCTCCGGATCCCCTCAGACCACTGGCGTAGCTACAGCCTTTGCTGCCCGGGGCTGACCCTGAGTTTGACAAACCCGTCCCCCCCCCCATTCACGCATTTAATAAATAATATATACACAATATATACATATATATATCCCCTTCTCTCTCACACTCCCCTCTTCTCTCTATCTCCCCCTCTCTCTCTTACTCCCGCCTCTCTCTCTCACTCTCCCTCTTTCTCTCTCCCCCTCTCTTTGTATCCCTCTCTTCCTCCCTTCTCTCCCCTCTCCCTATCTCCTTCCCTATTCCTCTCTCTCCCGTTTAGTTTTCTTGCCCTCTCTTTCTCCCTGTCTCTCTCTTCCCCTCTCCCCACTTTTTCTCCATTTTCTCTCTCTCCCCCTCTTTCTCTCTCGCTCCTTTCCTTGCCTCTCTCTCCCTTGTGTTCTCCATAACTTTCTCTACCCTATCTCTAACTCCCTCTCTCATCCTTTCTCTGTCTCCCTATCTTCCCTCCCATCTATTTCTCTCTTTTAACCTCTTTCTCTCTCTCCTCTCTTTCTCTCTCCCCTCTATTTGTCTCTCTCCCCCTCGCCCTTTTCTCTCTCTCCCTCTCCCCCTATTTCTTTATCTTCCTCTTTCTTTCACTCTCCTCCCTTTCTTTCTCCCCCTATATCTCTCCTCCCTCTCTCCCCTCTTTCTTTCCTCATTTTCTTCCTCTCTTTTTTTTTCTCCCTCTCTCCTTTCATCTTTCTGTCTCCCCCCTCTTTATGTCTCTCTCTTTCTCCTTCCCTCTCTCTTTCTCTCCTCCTCTCTCCTCTCGCTTTCTCTCCCCTCCCTCTCTCCCCCTCTATCTCTCCCTCTCTCTCCTCTTGCTTTCTCTCTCCCTCCCCTCTATTTTGTCTCTCTCTCCCTCTCTTCCCCCTTCTCACTCTTTCTGTTTCACTCCATTTCTCTCCCTCTCTCGCTACCCTATCTTTATCTCTTTCCCTAGCTTTCTCTCTCCACCTCTCCCCCCTTTTCTCTCTCTCCCCTTCCTCTTTCTCCCCCCTCTCTCTCTATCCCTCTTTCTGTCTATCCCTCTCTCTCTCCCCTCTTTTTCTCTCTCCCTCTTTCTGTCTCACCCTTCTGTCTCACCCTTTCTGTCTCTCCCTCACCCCTCTTTCTTTCTCCCCCCTTTCTCTCTGAGGAGATCGGGGGCTGGGGTAGCGAGCCTCCCCCTCTCCTTTACAGGCCCAGCGATGAGCGCCTTCGGTTGTGGTAATTGCGACTCGTGGTTGCGCATGCGCAACCCATAAAATGTAACATTGCATTACCAACAAACTCACAATCACCACAACTATATATGTTATTGTGGGTGTCATGATCCCCCTGACCACCAGTTCTTGGAACTGGTATGGTCCGCCCAGGATGATTGGGTTTTTGAGGCTGCTTAAAGATTCCTATCAGGACTTCCTTCTCGGAATATGTGGTTGTGGGACTGGGGTCAGTATGTTGTACAGTTAATTGATATGTTTTATTAAGTTGATTACCCTATGTATGTTCATTATTGTATGTTATAGTATGCTATGTTATGTCATGTTATGTTGATTACTGTATGTTCAGTTGTGTCCAGGTGATAAGGAGTTAACTGGCAGTTAGAACATTATGAGGTAGCCAGTAACTGACAGCTGAGGCCGTTATGTAATGTGTGTCTCTGAGGTAAAGTCTGTGCTGCATGGAGTCTGTGATGTCTCTGACAGGAGAAAGGAAGGTAACAGTTATCAGTTACTCTGAGAAGATTAATATATATGGAATAAGATATCTGGAAGATATATATATAAGTATCAGAATCCCTATAGAAAATGATAAGAGTTATCACTGTCTGGATTACCCTTTGTGTCTGTGATCTTTGGGCCTTGTGTAGCTAACTGCTTGTTATATTTATTACTAGCGAATTGCCCGTCAAAAAATGACAGCAATGAAATTGTAAGGTAGCTAATGCTGTTTGGTGTGTACTACTGAAATATATAATACATTAATAAATGAATATACTTTACCTATTTTGAAGCATTGTGTTGAAGAGCTGCAATCTGTTTTGATGCTGCAGCATTAGTGGTGTGGAGCTGCTGTGTAAGCGTGCTGAATGTGTGCAGTGTAACACTGTGCGTGCGCAAGACCAAACCGTTAGCGTAGTCGTGTACTTCCGCATTGGCGTAAAATGGCGAGTAATGTGTGGTATACGTCTGTATCGGAATATCAGTAGGTCGTTTGTGGTGTTTTGCGGGTTTCTGGTGGTGTTTTGCGTGTTTAGAGTGCTGTAGCCTCGTTTTCTTTTTATTCGGCGGCCATTTTTTCTCTCGCTTAGCGAATTTTGGATGCTCCCTCTTGCTGTAGGTAAGCTTTTTATGTATGTGCTGTGTGTATTTATTGTGTTTTGAATTTTGTAATGTTCGCGAGTTGCGTCCGATTGATGCGAGGTCGTAATGTGTGATAACGTGTCTCGTATGTTGTTTGCGTTACGAGGTAAAGTTTGCGAGGGTTGTAGTTGGTGTGTCGTGTTGTTTGCGTTGCGACGTAAAGTTTGCGAGGGTCGCAGTTGCTGGCAAGGAGCGCCTTCGGCGCTTCATGCCAGCAACTGAGGCCCTCGGCCGCTGCCCTCGCTACGCAAGCCCGCAAGCGTGAGCAACGGCTCTGGCTGGCTCGCCTGCTCACAACAATATATGTGACTAGCGAATTGCCCGTCAAAAAATGACGGCAATGAAATTGTAAGGTAGCTAATGCTGTTTGGTGTGTAATAATGAAATATGTAATACATTACTAAATGAATATACTGTACCTATTTTGAAGCATTGTAAGGAAGAGCTGACAATCTGTGTTGATGTTGCTGCAGCATTAGTGGTGTGGAGCTGCTGTGTAAGCGTGCTGAATGTGTGCACTGTGTGGTATGAATATCCGTAGGTGGTTTGTGGCGTTTTGCGAGTTTCTTGTGGTGTTTTGCGAGTTTGTTGTGGTGTTTTGCGAGTTTAGAGTGCTGTAGCCTCGTTTTCGTTTTGTTCGGCGGACATTTTTTCTGTCGCTTAGATTTTTTTTTAGTCTCAAAACTCTTTTATTTCGAGTAAAATCGAGGTCTAAGTTTGCGAGGGTTTGAGGCCCTTGCCCAGTGACCTCGCCAGCAACTGAAGCCCTCGCTTCGCAAGGGGCCTCAGTTGCTGGCATGGAGCGCCTTCGGCGCTCCATGCCAACAACTGAGGCCCGTGCCCAGTGACCTCGCCAGCAACTGAGGCCCATCCCAGTGACCTCGCTACGCGAGGGCCGCGGGCTCGCTATGCGAGCCCGCAAGCGTGAGCAACGACCCATACGCTCACAACTATATATGTGATATCCATGTTAAACATGCCTGATGTTGGTATATTTTTTATATGTAGTTTTGTAATTCATCTCCTGTATTCCAATTATTGCGGGCAAGGACAGAACATAATGGGGCATTCATCATTGAAAACTTCCGGCTTAGTGATTAGGTTAGCTGGCCTTCTTATCTTAATTACATTACCTTTTATTACTCTGCATAGACTAAGTGAATTTTACCAGGACCGTTTGTTCTCCCATGAATATATGTCCCTGTGTGCTTCAATAAAGTACATCATCTCATAAAAGAGTGCCAGGTGCATTTTTGAGGAGTTGGAAAGAGCTTTTTAATGGCATTGCTCTGCTACTTATAAATCCTGCATTTTTGTTCCAGAACTGCATTCCTGTTCTCCACATATCCTGACGCAGCCTCCTTCCATAGGAATCCCTAACATGATACACAGGAACCCAGTCAGTGGGATCTAATTAATTGGCTTGTCCAGTTGTCCACCTTACAAAGAGGGGCAAAGAAGTGAAGTTGTCTCTGATTGGGGGCTAGGTTTTTATTATTTTCTTCATTAGTATTTTTTATTTGTGAAAAAATAAATGTTTTAAGTATCTGATTTTAGGTACCCATTTGCAAGTGTTTCAGCACAAAAGCCACATGAAGTAGTGTGCTCGCCAGACCCAAGCTCCTACTGAGACTGCTCACTGTGGATGACATCAACATATGTCACAGTGGATGACATCACCATATGTCACTGTGGATGACATCATAAAGCCTGAACCCTATATAAGTAGCTGTATTATGGGGGTTAAGTCATTTTAAGCTGGTTGTAGCAGGGGAGCTGTTTTAAGGCCATGGCTCATATGAAGGGTCTACAAGAAGACTTGAGGAAGAGAAACTCAGACTTCCAAATGTTGGCTGTAACAATCATACAAGTAATGGAGGTGAGATTGTTTTTTGGGGAGTTTGGCATATAAGGGTTAGGGTGATGGGGGGCCACATAAATGCTTGTGGGTTTGGGATGTACTTAGAGAGTTCTCATTATTGTAAATGGAGAGAAGGTAATGGATGATATTGAAGGCATCCGAGAGATTGGGGAGGAGGTGTGATGACCTGTAAGGTTTGGATGCTCTATGAGTGGGAGGCAGTAGTATTAACCTAGAAATACGGATGTACATAGGTCTATACTGAAAGTGCTATACTATTGTGGAGAAACCACTCAAATCCCTATTATTCTATGAAGCAGATTCTTCAGACTTTTCTTAGTTTACCAAATAACATACTGTAGAAACCATAGAGGTTTTACCCCAATAATGAGAAACCTTTCATCTTAGTAAATATACTCAAAGCCTATGAGTTGGTTAAAAGGCGCTCCATACCGACAAACTATACTTTTGTTTGATCAGAAACACTCCCCTCCTTATGGAAGGTTAACTAAAAATAAAATGTTCTATCTTGGCCATATTTAGTTAAAAAAATAAAGATTTACTATTTTTCTAACTAGGGGAGTGAATACCCATCAGTGTTGTGTTCTCTAAGACTGTTAGAAATGTCTTAAATCAAGATGCTGAATGTCATTCACGGACGGACCTACATTGAAGGAGCAGCCATTTTGGAGCCAAACTAGAAACCATAACAGAACCGGAGATGGAGTTTAGTTTATATCAGCAGAGACTGCTTGAATATTGAAACACAGAAGTTGCATGTGTAGGCTGCATCAGAGTCCAGTCTGCAAAGTAATGACACTGCAGGAGACATCAAGACAGGAGGCTGAGACACAAAAGGAGAGCAACAAGACATAAAAGGAGACGCGTGTCCTGCAAGGAGGGCTGCGCCTCAAATGACCTGTTATATTTAGGTGCCAGTGGCCTAGCCACACACCTTATAGAGAGGGGCCAAGAAGTGTGGTAGGCTCTGAATGGGAGCTAGGATTTTATTATTTTGTCCTTTATTAATTCTTAATGTTGAAGAAAATACATTAATTTAAAATGTTCTTGTTGCCATTGTGTGTTTCAGTACAAACCCCCCACACAGTAGAGTAATCATCCGCTCATGGGTCCACAATGACACAAACAGATACGATATTAGCTTGTGTGAAGCTTTATATCTGCAAGAGCAGTGCCCTCAGTCTTCCATATTGGGGTCAGATTGTCACCTGAAACTAACAACCTCAATATATATGTTCTATATACTACTGTTTAACATGTTATTTAATATGGTGGCCATACATTTTTTAATACACCACCCCATATGGAATACTCCCGCTTTAGTGGAGGGCATAATAAGAGTTTTTACTTTCTCCTAAAATGTTATAATTATATCCCAGTGGTGTGCTTATGGCCTAGGGCAGAACATTTTTCGGGGGAAGGATGCTCCAGATTCAGGACCATAGGATAATAGCTGTATAGGCACAGAAATGTCTATTTGCGGTGACATTTCTGTATGGAAGTGTACCTAACACTTTCTGATATATAAAGACTCATAAACCTATGAATTATAAGATATAGCAAGGGGATAGGAGAGTAATAACTGGGAGTGGGTGCGGGGAGTGTGTGAGCTCAAATAACTGTCATTTTGGGGGGACGCACATGTCTGAATAGGCCAATGGCAGCATAAAACCTAAATATGGCCATCATTTAGGGACTTACCTTTGTGTCCACTGACTTCTGCTAAATATGAAAATCACTTTAGTTTAATAAAGGGGTGAAAAGAAAATATGACACAGGTTGTTTATAAAGGACCTACTTTGGCCAAATTATTCTAAAGTACATAGTTACATAGTTACATAGTAATTAAGGTTGAAAAAAGACTTTCAGTCCATCAAGTTCAACCTGTTAAGATCTCCTCTGATCTGCAATATGCGGATTAGTTATTAATTAAATTATTGATTAAATAATTATTAATAGTATAGTATTGGAGAATGAATAAAGAGTTAGTCCATCAAGTTCAACCTTTTTAGATCTCTATTGATCTTTTTAATTTGGACTATTTATTATTATTGTTAATTGTTAATTATTGTTAATTGATCCAGAGGAAGGCAAACATAAAAAAAACCCCATTGAAACTTTGCCAATTGTCTCATAAGGGGGAAAAAAAGCAAAATTCCTTCCTGACCCCAGAAACTGGCGATCAAATTTCTCCCTGGATCAATATTCCTTCGCTAGTTATCTAGGATAGCCTTGAATGCCCTCTTTATTCAGAAATATATCTAACCCCTTTTTGAAGTTGTCTATCGAATTCGCTGTCACCACCTCCTTTGGTAGAGAATTCCACAGTTTAACCACCCTAACTGTGAAGAACCCTTTTCTTTGTTTAAGGTGAAATCTTTTTTCCTCTAACCTCAACGGATGTCCTCTTGTCAGTTGAAAATCTCTTGCTACAAAAAGCTCACTTGACAAAGCCTTATATGGACCCTGGATGTATTTAAATAACGTAATCATATCTCCTCTTAGACGCCTTTTTTCTAGCGAAAATAAGTTTAATTTTGCTAGTCTTTCTTCATAACTTAGCCCCTCCATTCCCCTTATTAGTTTTGTAGCCCTTCTCTGTACTTTTTCCAGCTCTAAGATGTCTTTTTTGTGAGGTGGTGCCCAAAATTGTACTCCATATTCCAAATGAGGGCGTACTAGAGATTTGTATAGTGGCAGAATTATATCTTCTTCCCTGGCTTCTATACCCTTCCTAATACATGCTAATATTTTATTTGCCTTTGCAGCCGCTGCTTGGCTTTGAGCGCTGTTACCTAGGTGGTTGTCCACTAGTACTCCCAAATCCCTTTCAATATCTGATACCCCTAGATTTGCTCCATTAAGATTATAGATTGCTTGGCTATTTTTCCTTCCCAAATGCATAACCTTACATTTATTTGTATTAAATCTCATCTGCCATTTAGCCGCCCATTTCTCTAATTTATGCAAATCCTTTTGTAGGGAAAGTACATCATTATCTGATTTTATTACCTTGCACAACTTAGTGTCATCAGCAAAAATGGAGACACTACATTCGAGTCCTACTTCAATGTCATTAATAAATATGTTAAAAAGGAGAGGACCCAATACTGAGCCCTGAGGAACCCCACTTATCACATTAGACCAATCGGAGTATGTTCCATTTACAACAACCCTTTGCTTCCTGTCTTTTAGCCAGCTGTCGATCCATGAGCAGATATTTACTGCAATTCCTGTATCCCTTAGTTTGCTCACTAGTCTTCCATGTGGCACTGTATCAAATGCCTTTGAAAAATCTAAAAAGACTACATCCACTGAGTTGCCCTGATCCAAGTTCCTACTAACCTCCTCATAAAAACTAATTAGATTGGTCTGACACGACCTTTCCTTCATAAATCCATGTTGACTGCTACCTATGATCCTGTTCAAATAGACATATTCTTGTATTCTGTCCCTTATTAACCCTTCTAAAAGCTTCCCAACTACAGAAGTGAGGCTCACTGGTCTATAATTCGCCGGATTTGCTCTAGATCCCTTCTTAAATATAGGTATCACCTCTGCTTTTCTCCAGTCATCTGGTAGAGACCCTGTAGTGAGCGAGTCTTTAAAGATTAGATATAATGGTTTGGCTATTACAGAACCCAGCTCCCTCAGTACCCTTGGATGTATTCCATCAGGACCTGGGGCTTTATTAACATTTATTTTCTCCAACCTCTTTTGTATTTCTTCCTGCGTTAACCAATTATTTAGTGAAGGTAGTGTAGCCCCATTATGTTGCAGTGTCCCAACCACTGGTACCTCCCTTGTGTAAACCGAAGAAAAGAACCTATTTAGCTCATCTGCCTTTTCCTGGTCACTAATTATCAGATGGCCTGTGTCACATTGTAATGGTCCTATCGATTCCTTCCTGGCCTTCTTCCCATTAATATATTTATAAAATATTTTAGGGTTAGTCTTACTTTCCATTGCAACTGACTTCTCATTTTCTATTTTAGCCAGTCTAATAGCCCTTTTGCAAGCCTTGTTGATTTCCTTATAGTCACATAAAGATGCCTCTGTTCCCTCCTTCTTGTATAATTTAAATGCATACTTCTTTTTCCTCATCATGATCTTTAAGTCATTGTTAAGCCACATGGGATGTGATTTACTCCTATTTATTTTATTTCCACATGGTACATGCTGATGAGTATGTTTATTTAGTAAGGATTTGAATGTTGTCCATTTATTTTCAGTATTCTTCCCTGTAAGTTCTTTGTCCCAGTCTATATGTTGTATTGCTGCCCGTAGCCCATTAAAGTTAGCCCTTTTAAAATTTAGAGTTTTTGTTGGCCCCTTACAACTCTGTTTTTTGTATTCAATCTCAAATGAGACTGTGTTGTGATCACTGTTCCCCAAGGGTTCCCCTATTTTTACATTTGATATTATATCAATATTACTTGTGATGACTAAATCCAAGATGGCCCCATTTCTAGTAGGTTCTTGTATTACCTGGGCTAGATAATGATCCCTGAGTGTACTCAAGAACCTGCTCCCCTTAGCTGAGCTGCTGGTCTCGTTTATCCAGTTTATATCAGGGTAATTAAAGTCTCCCATTATTAGAACTTGCCCATGCTTAGCTGCATTTCCAATCTGTAACAATAATTGTATTTCCTCACTTTCAGCTATATTTGGGGGTTTATAGCATACTCCCACCAATATGCATTTAGAATTAGCTCCTCCACTATTTAGCTCAACCCACAAGGATTCAATGATGCCGTTAGTGCCAGCATAAATATCTTCTCTAACTATAGGCTTAAATTCAGGCTTAACATAAAGACAGATCCCTCCTCCTCTTTTACCATTGCCCCTATCTTTCCTAAATAGGTTATAACCATCCAGATTAACAGTCCAGTCATGAGATTCATCCCACCATGTTTCCGTAATGCCTATTAAGCCCCATTTTTCTTGTACTGCTAATATTTCTAGCTCATCCATTTTCCCAGGCAAACTTCTTGCGTTTGCAATCATACACTTTATGTTGCTATGGCTCTGCTGATGTGAAGTGCCTGCCACTGTATTTGAGGCCCCTATTAATATCTCCCTACTTTCTATTGTAACCCTCCCCCCTTCTCCGCCCCCATGGGTAAATAATTCATCCCTTTCCCTCTCTACCCTATTTACCCCAATACTTCTATATAGTCCCTCCCCCCCACCTACAAGTTTAAAAACTCCCCCAGCCGTTCTACCATCCTATTCCCTAGCACAAAAGCGCCCTCATCATTAAGGTGCAATCCATCCCTGCTATAGAGATTGTACCCAAGTGAGAAGTCAGCCCAGTGCTCTAAAAACCCAAAACCCTCTGCACTGCACCACTTTTTTAGCCACGCATTAACCTCCCTAAGCTCCTTCTGCCTCCCTGGGCTAGCAAAGTAGACCAAAGTAGGTCCTTTAAAAACAACCTGTATCATATTTTCTTTTCACTTCTTTCTTAAACTAAAGCTCATAAATATTTCTGCAAATCCTACTCTCATCTCCTCTTCCTGCTTATTTTCCCGTTTCCTAGAGATATATCTTCTAACCCTGACCACTCACTCGTTTCCTCCTCTCATCTGCCATGCTCAGCCCCCAGGGCTGCTAACTCTGTCCTCACTCCAAGTGTTTGTATTCTCCCCTTTATGTCTAAAATGTACCCTCTACCACTCTGTAAAGCTAACCCCTGACATTCCCACTTGGAGGCTATATTATCTGACCACTAGGGGCAGATAACATAATACATACTAGAGCCAGTCACCTCAAATGACTCTCTATGAAACCCCTTCCCTCTACGAGTATATGAATAACCATTCCAAGTTTTCACACCTTACCACCTAAGCAAACTTTCACCTCCTTCCTGACCCTACTATTCCTTACCTTTTCCCCCAGGTTTCTGCCTCTTCCATTCCCTTTAGATTGTAAGTAGCAAGTTTTCAATCTTGTAGGTTGCTTTGGTGTCTATGGTTAATTGATTTTATCTAGGTTTATTAAATTGAAAAGATTGGCATAGCATGGATATTGTGAGATACAGTATTGACAGTTTAGGTCTACTATCTGAAAAAACAAAAATGAAACCTATGATCTCGTCGAACCTCCTGACTGGAAGACGCCCCAACGCTTACTAAATATCCTACACAATAAGGTGTTCTGAAAATTTCAGTAAAACCCTAAATACAATTTAACATAAACATTTTAAGGAATTAGTCATTCTTAACACATTATTTATTATTCATTTGTAAATAATTTAATTTATGTAAATAATTTAACATAACTATAGGCTTGACAGTGTCACTTTAAAGAATCATTTTTCACAAGGGTTATGTTATGTAGGGCTGTTGACTTTTTTGACCATGTCAACAATGAAGAATGCACTGAGTTGCTTTAGAAACAGATATTTTTGAAGAGTTCATACTTTGTTGTAAACAAAATATGTGAACCTATACATAATTGTTATGGATGAATTCAGACTATTCTGCCGTTTCCTTCAAAAGAGCTTTTGCCAAAGATTATTTTTTCTAGAACTATTGAACATTCTTTGATATTGAGTGAATTCACTATATAAAAACATAAACTTCTGCAAAAAAATGTATATATTTTTTTATGAAGTGATTACCTCTTAGTCCAGGTAGTCCAGGAGCTCCAGGTTCACCTTCCATTCCTTCATGACCTTGATCTCCTTTTGGCCCAGGCGGACCTACAAGCAACAAGAAAAAAAGTAAATATTGAGCTTGGGAAGCATAATTTATTGTCAATGATATCTATATTTTGATATTTAAATGTGATTGATCACTTTATTGACTGAAAGAAAGAAGTAGTTTACATAGTAAATATTAATTATACAAAGCCTCTTCTTTTTTATATGCACAATATATACAATACATACAAATATATATACACAAATAAAAACAGATATATTTTGAGTAATTTTTAATTATATGTTAACAGGAATCTTTTAATTGAGTAATGTAGTTAAACCATTGATCTAAAACAAAACAAACTGCCTAATTAGACCTTTAGTTTCTTACAATTATTCATATTCATTATATTCATACAATTTGTTTGTGTTACCATGATATGTTACCATAATATGACTGCACTTTTTATAGACTTTATGCATTTTCTTTCAAATAAACATTACTAAAAAGCTTTTAGTTCTGGAAGATTTAACTTGAGACAGAATCCAATTTTCTCTGAGTGGTACAGACTTATATGAATATGCAGGTCCATCCAAGATGGAGGGCTCAGAGGAACCAAGAAACACCTTGGCATCAGGAGATGGAAAATGTAATGCAATTTATTTATCTAAACTCAAAACCATTTTCCATGTATTTTAGCCCATAATGTTGATGGCAAATAAACATTCTGTTTCTTGGTTGAAGACAGCAACATGTCAATATTAAATTGATCTATCTGGCAGAACATTTTTAACCACAACTATCTTATATCTTAAAACATGAAAATTGCCTTAATGTTTTATGTTGTATTGTTTGAAAAATCCCATATTATACAATATTATAATTCATAACAACATGTTACCATGAAGTTCTGTGTGCAGAATGACAAAGAGTACGTCAGATGTGGCCTATGATCCACAAGTACATCAGATGTGGGCTATGGTCCACAAGTATATCAGATGTAAGCTATGATCCACAACTACATCAGATGTAAGCTATGGTCCACATGTACATAAGATGTGGGCTATGGTCCACAAGTACATCAGATGTAAGCTATGGTCCAAAGGTACATCAGATGTGGGCTATGGTTCACAAGTACATCAGATGTAAGCTATGATCCACAGGTACATCAGATTTAAGCTATGGTCCACAGGTACATCAGATTTAAGCTATGGTCCTTAGGTGTTGCTATGTATTTTCATAGTGTATACAAAGATATAAAAATGTGGTTTTCTTAATGCGTTCTTCAGAAGACCTTGATCCATTAAAAATAAACTACAAAGACTGATACATTATTAGGAAATGGAGATATATATTTATATGTCAAAAAGGAAATCTGAATATTTTACAAATACTTGGCTACAACCAAAAGCTATTATTTTAATTGGCAAGTTTAATTTATTTAATGCCAGATATAAACTCTTAAGGTCTGAATCTATCTCTTTCTCATTCCCTTCCATTCAATATTAGTATTAATAAATTAGCTCATTATTCACAATTTGCCATGTTGTAGTCATCAACATACCTGGCATCACTCAGTTGGTTTGCTATTATGTATACATATCACTTGAAAGTTTTTTTTATATCTTCTAATGTTCTTGAGAATAGAAATATGTTGAAACCAACACACTCCTTTTCTTGACACTATACATTGGCCTTTTTGGTAAACACTGTTGAAATATGAAATTATCCCAAGATATATGATATTGCAGTGGTGGATCATTTCCAGCTCATGCTCTCAACATTATCTTTTACATGGCTCGAAGAGCGTTTTCTCCTTTCATTTGGATGAAGTTAAAACAAAATGTGTCCAAACAAGCTAGCTCTCAATGAAAAGGAGAAAAGAAAACTTAGTCTGAAGGCCAAATATTTTGCACAGAGATTGTTCAACCACAAATCTCAGCTTTATCATTTCCTTATAAATAAAATCTGGTTCAGAATGCGGTTAACAAAACATATTTAAGTCGCTCTGACAAAGTAAATAAAGAAGATAAAACTAAATAAATGTTCAGAAGTAAATATATGTTAACAGCCTATAAAGAATATGCTATACATTAAAGGGGCATTGCCATGAGACCTTCTGCACTAGTGTAAACTAAATTATAATTTATTGTAATTAGCAAGTATTTGAAATGCTAGAAATCTCTATGTGAAAACTGTAACTTCTAGGATGTGTATACCAGGGTATAACTGTGTACCTGCAGCCCCCAGCCCCCTGTTTAAGAGGCAGAGTTCATAGTGGACAGCCTGACATAATGTTTAGTGATCCAATATTTTAAAAATATGATTTATTTATTTTTTACAAAAAAACATGTTTATTTTTTCCATTTGCTGGTCCAAAATGAACACTTAATATTTATTTAAAAAAATAGATAAATAGGTTTAAGACCGAGATATTTTTTTAAAATATACTTTTTTGCTCTCTTTACTGTGCCTCTCTAAAGGAAGACAATACTTAAAATTATCGTGAAAGCTTTAAATCAAAGATACCCAAAACTGCTTGGGTTGATTTTGAAGATGACCTGGGTTTGTCACTTGATAGAAAATAGGTCTTGTGTTGTGAGCCAGAATATCCTAGACAAGATAATAGAAATCTCTAACATACTGATAGGTATAAATACAGTTAAAATATAACCTACTATAATCTTATTTATCGATGGGCTGTGTGTGGCTCTGGAAAATCATGTATGGCCCCCATGTTGTTTTCTGCAATGGAAAACATCTTCCTTGCACAGCATAGGGTTCATTTTCTACCTATTGAAAGACTGTCAATCCGGATAGCCACTTAATGAATGGCTCTGGAAAATCATGTATGGCCCCCATGTTGTTTTCTGCAATGGAAAACATCTTCCTTGCACAGCATAGGGTTCATTTTCTACCTATTGAAAGACTGTCAATCCGGATAGCCACTTAATGAAAAGACTAAATAGAAGAGCATGTCCCAGTAGTATATCACTTCATCTCTAGCTCCAAGCACACAAGCTGCCCAAGATGGAAGTATCCATAGCACAAGCAGCTGGTTGTGTGTTATATTCCTCCCAAGCCATGGTCCTTTAACAGAAACATAGTAACATATACTATTGATAATTTAGTTGGAAGCAGTCAGAAGAAATCTAATTAAAATACTAAATAGGGTAATTATTTTAGTACAATTCTTCCAGATAAGACCCCTACTGATATATTCCGTATCTATGTGAAATTATGGTATCCCATTACTTGCACTAGTAGTTAAGAAATTTAAATTTAAGCTAGTCAAAAGAAAGATAGCACACCTGAAATAGACTAGTGTCCCAAGCTGTTAATTAGTAAGAGAGAGTTAAGGATGCCAAAAAAATAGCTAAAAATAAAACATAACTTTTAATATATATATATATACAATAATAAAAATAGTGAAGATAAAATTATAAATAAACAGCGAATAAAACTATTATATACATATGAACAAAAAAACTGGAGCTGCAACGGGTATAGAGAAAAATAGAGTATCCTACCCAATGTTAAATCTCATATACACATTCAAAAGATCTAGAGATGACCCGGTACTCCATTCACATAATAATATAGCGGAGTTCCCTATTGTCTATGTGCGCAACTATGAGGGTCCACTATTTACCCTTTAAATAGTAATGAAGGGATTTTTAAAACTAGTAATAACTAACTCCCTTGGCAGAAAATCCAGTGACATCACCACAAATGGCTGTAGACACTAGATATATCTATAGCTTGTATAGCGGAATGCCCTATATGTGCACACTATGCTAGGAGAGCCCGCAATTTACCCTCTATACAGTGGGGGGGGGGGGGGTATTTGATCCCCTGCTGATTTTGAACATTTGTCCACTGACAAAGAAATGATCGGCCTATAATTTTAGGTAGGTGTATTTTAACAGTGACAAACAGAATAACAAAAAAAAAAAACAAGAAAAATGCTTGTCAAAAAAGTTATAAATTGATTTGTAGGTCAATGAGGGAAATAAGTATTTGACCCCTTTGTCTTAGTATTTGGTGGCAAAACCCCTGTTGGCAATCACAGAGGTTAGGCGTTTCTTGTAGTTGGCCACCAGGTTTGCACACATCTCAGGAGGGATGTTGTCCTGCTCCTCTTTGTAGATCCTTTCCAAGTCATTAAGGTTTCGAGGCTGATGTTTGGCAACTCGAACCTTCAGCTCCCTCCACAGATTTTTTATGGTATTAAGGTCTGGAGACTGGCTAGGCCACTCCAGGACCTTCATGTGCTTCTTCTTGAGCCACTCCTATGTTGCCTTGTCTGTGTGTTTTGGATCATTGTCATGCTGGAATACCCATCCACGACCCGTTTTTAATGCCCTGGCTGAGGGAAGGAGGTTCTCACCCAAGATTTGACAGTACATGGTCCCGTCCATCGTCCCTTTGATGCGGTGCAGTTGTCCTGTCCCCTTAGCAGAAAAACACCCCAAAGCATAATGTTTCCACCTCCATGTTTGATGGTGGGGATGGTGTTCTTGGGGTTACAGGCAGCATTCCTCCTCCTCCAAACACAGCGAGTTGAGTTGATACCAAAGAGCTTGATTTTGGTCTCATCTGACCACAATATTTTCACCCAGTTCTTCTCTGATTCATTCAGATGTTCATTGGCAAACTTCAGACGGCCTATACATGTGCTTTCTTGAGCAGGGGGGCACTGCAGGATTTTAGTCCTTCACCGTGTAGTGTATTACCAATTGTTTTCTTGGTGACTATGGTCCCAGCTGCCTTGAGATCATTAACAAGATCCTCCTGTGTAGTTCTGGGCTGATTCCTTATGATCATTGAAACTCCACAAGGTGAGATCTTGCATGGAGCACCAGACCAAGGGAGAGACTGGCAGTTATTTCTTCCATTTGCGAATAATCGCACCAACGGTTGTCACCTTCTCACCAAGCTGCTTGGTGATCGTCTTGTAGCCCAATCCAGCCTTGTGTAGGTCTACAATCTTGTCCCTGACATCTTTGGACAGCTCTTTGGTCTTGGCCACGGTGGAGAGTTTGGAATCTGATTGATTGCTTTTGTGGACAGGTGTCTTTTATACAGGCAACAAGCTGAGATTAGGAGCACTCCCTTTGAGAGAGTGCTCCTAATCTAAGCTCGTTACCTGTATAAAAGACACCCGGGATCCATAAATCTTGCTGATTGATTGGGGATCAAATACTTATTTCCCTCACCGACCTTCAAATCAATTTATATTTTTTTTTACATGGGTTTTTCTTAGGTTGTTTTTTTATTCTGTCTCTCACTGTTAAAATACACCTACCATTAACATTATAGACTGATCCATTATATACATTATAGACTAACATTCCCGAATTCACAAAACTCAATTCATCATCTCATGTACTAAAGAGATTAACATGTTTTATGCACCAACAGCCAGTTCTACTTTAATGAAATACCAATGGGAATCTATCACAGGTCATATCTCACACTATTTTTTGTGTGATATTGACTAAAAACTGGAAAATAGGATGGAAGATATATGTACTGTGGGATAGATTTATATACTGCATTTTTCTTCCATGGAGTACCTTTAAAAGGTGATTTTATTAACCATGTAATGATATTGATTCTGGTAGAGTCCCTTTAAGATGTTACTATATTAACCATCTAATGATACTGATTCTGGTATGAACCAGTCTTTCTCTGTCTTTTTCTCTCTCTTTATATATATAGCAAACATTTTAATTTAAATACCTCCTGTTCTGAATGTGGCTGAACTTTCTGGTGCCAATGCCCATTTCAGATTTGCCAGGGATGCCCGGCTTTGTAACTTTTTTCTTGGCAAAGCAGTCTGTGCAACATCAAATAAATTAAATATAAAAACTTTGCTATGGAATTTAAAAAAACGTCTTGAAAGAAAGCATGAGGGGTATACTGAGATGCTTTAAACTCAGCGGGAGAACTGATATATTTTATGGTGGGGAAAATAATATAAAAGAGCTCCACCTAATTAAAGTCAATAGAGCACGCCAGGAGTTGATCAAGTTACTTCCCAGATTTCTCATAATCCAGAAACATATGGTGCTTTATGTTGAAACTGCAAACAGAAAAAAAAAGTATCTCCCTAATGATATTGTAAAGTGATCTATTTGGGTGTGCAATAGATAATGGGGTATAATTACCAAGCATGGAGTGGACAAGTTTAATGCTTGTCTTTTCTATTAATTATTGGCATTTATCCAACAGGGCGGTTTGATAAATATAGTCTATTTATTAATTATTTCCCCTTATGGATCACTACTTTATTGTAGTAAAGGGGTTTGTGTCCTGTAATGAAGCTGTGAGCTGTATCATGTAGGGTCTCCCCAGATGGCCAGGTCATAACAGAGAGGTCAGACAAATTGAGGTCCACTGGGGAAGGAAAAGACAACCCATTATATTTCCCAAGAAAACTGTATGGATACGCACAACCAGAGAAATAACTATCATTCCTATTGTTCTGCAGTCCATAGGGTCACTGAGGGTCAGATATGACTGAACAACTAAACAACAACAATTAATTAATACACGCAGTGCATTAAATTCAAGGGAAAAGCTGTAACTAATGCAGCCTGCGCCAAAACTTTTGGCGAGGTAGAGGGGCTGTCCAGTTTGCCCATAGAAGCCAATTTACATCCTCCACCATGAGTTCCAGAGACTTGGGTGTATAGGGGACCCTATCCACCACATGACGTATAGCAGCTAATCTTCCTTTCCCCAATGGGTCTGTTTGGTACATAGTCTCATACCATCCCCCTAGCATGGGCTCCTAGTCTTTGCACTGTTGTGGGTGCCCTATCATGCCTTACTAATCCATTGTAACCAACCTTCAAGTCCATGCAAGGTGGTCCTTTAAAAATTACAAAGGCTTTACCTCTCCTTTAAGTCAGAAAAGTACTAGGCAACCTACAATAGTTTTATTTTGTTTGCCCACAATAAATTTCTACTGAAGAACCAATAGTTCGATAGCAGATATTTAAAGTTGACTATATAACATCAGTCCTTTGGTGCTTCTCGAGACATTTATTTTCTATAAGGTGGATAAGGATACAAAACAGAAGGAACAGAAATGCAAATAGTTGTTTCAGAAAATGTTTTGAAATGACTAAAGACAGTTGCACGTTTGCCAAACATAATAGGAGAGAAGGCTCATGAGAACAGAGCTGGGCTATTTTCCTGTCTGGAAGCCATATGGGAGGCATATAGGATTTACGGTTAGAAGGCGTATAGTACATATAAAAATACATTTTTGTCTGGCTATGAAATAGGATATAAAATTTTGCTTTATGGTTAAGATCTTTAGAGGCAGATGCCCTATGTTTCAGGAACTAAAGGTCAGCTCAGGTTGACTCATTCACACCAATATGAAGGGTAACGTCTGATTATTAGTGTAGGTGATATATATAGGGTGCAGAGGTTCTGATGCTTCAAGTGTGGAAGGAGAATTCAAACTTAAAGTGGTTTTCAGAAGATTCATTCTTAACGGAAAGAACAGCAACCATGTCTAGACCTACCCGAACAGAAAATATGGGAAACTGCCCGACTGAAGATAAATCCTTGACAGTCTCTCCATATATCTCTTCTGAGTAGTAAGTTTTCCTGAGTCGGTCTGGTATTCTGTTCCAGCATGAAGGTGGGCATGGAAATAAAAGGTAAGATATAACTGCCACACTTCCCCGAGGATTTTTCTTCTCTAGCAAACTGGGTTTGTCCTTGGCCCAAAGAGTTTTAGAGAATCCCGGTCACATTGTTTCTATATGGTTTTGATTAAATAATTGTAATAAAGGCCAAACGTTAAGAACAACACTCATATGCAATTTACCCTGTCCAGGGCCATTTCTGTCTATATTATCAGGAGGGTGTGTCCTTGCAAACTGATTAGCTTAGTTTTAGCTGCCACATTCCCACTGATTAAAGTTTCCTCAGCATTTTAAGTCTTCTCCCACCTTAAAAACCGAATTGGTATATTACACCGCAGTATATTTGCATATAAAAATGTATAATATATTTTGTTATCGTTTTACATTAACATTAAACACTTAGACCCCTATCAATTGCAATTGATCATGATCATGCTCTGACATTTGCAACAGTTATAAGAGCGATTCAATTGAACAAGCCCGCAGCTACCTGGCCGAAAGCCTAAACTGTAAACGATGCACTTGAATGTAGCATTTCAGAGCGTGCTCATGATCAATTAAGCAAGCCCGTAACTACAGATTTAGAAACAGCCAATAGTAAATGAGACCGTCATTATTACGTCAGTACAACATAGAGGTTAAATGTCAATCAATTAGCGTTTAAAAGTCTGATATGCGATCAGACTCGCAATCTGGCAATGTACAAAATAATAAAAATGAATGATGATATTGTTCTAGTCCATGCAGGTGGCCTGATATGTATTAACACCTTGATTCCAGAGATTGATACTTGTCTTTCATCGCTTTCCCCATATTTTAAGGGTGCAGTATTGATTTTATATTTGCATTTACATTGCTCTGATCAGGTGTTTAACCCCCTTGCGAGTCCTATCTGGTACTCATAGGATTTTCTTCTATATTGGTGTGAAAACATTTGCAGGCTTGAGGAGTTGTAGCAATTGAATAGAGATTCATGATTGTAGCATTTAGGGGCTTGAAAGATCAAAGACGTTGCTGGGTTGGAGTTATAGTTTTGAAAACCGCAGGGTAGCTAAAAGAGGCCAATTTAATAGCAAATTAGTTTACGGGCTACACTACGGGCTCCAGTAACTAACAATTGCTTAGTTGAATAGGGGCCTCCGTATGGTTCTTCAAAGTGTTGAATTTAAATATAGTAATACAGTGTTTTTATCCTTGTTTTGTCATAATGATTATAGTTTTGATAAATGATAGTGATAATAGTGATAAAAGTGATCATGATAAAGGCTTATGGAATGTGTCTATTAAAAGTGTAACATTTCACATAAAAATTAAATCATTTTCATATCTGATTAGTTTGTATTTTATTTTTTTCTCGAAGCATTTCCAACAGTGATGGATATAATTAGCCCTAAGCCAATGGATCACAAGCCTGAAGAGGCAGATCTAGGGAAGCATCTCAAGTGCATCTCACATTATCTGCTGCTTTGCTGTATACTATTCTTTTCCTATGGGGAAAAACATACATTTTCACTTAATGTATAGGATCTCTCTGAATATTTGTGATGCTCTACGCGAGGGGACTTAAGGTGAAGGCTGAACGAACAAGTTTAATGGATTCTTTCAATGACAACACCAAGAGCAGCAAATCATAAGAAGAGAAGGGCTGATGTTCTACAGATGTCTTCATGTTCCATATGTGATGCAGGAACAGTATTGGAAATGGGATGCCAATAACTGCAATGCCAGCACTCGTGATGTATTGTTTTAGGAAGTTTGTGTCCTTGCTTATTATCTTTTCAATGACTTTTTCCCTAACCATCCAAGATTTGTGTTTTCCCCAATCTGACAGCTTCTAATGATTTACATACAAACTAGATTATCATTTCAAAGGCCACAGGACATCCACATTAAGAAATTATAGTGCAATATGGGCCACGCTCTGTACAAATATTCAATATAAACATTCAGAACATACTGTACCCTGTGCATCTCATATTTATTACATATTTGACCCAATTTACCCTCATTTCACATAGTCAGTAATTTTAGAAACTATTCAGCAGACTAGACCCAATGACTGTTATAAAAGGAACATATTATACATTGGTGCCAGAATATTAATATCTTATTTCCTTTGTAGTGAGCAGGTGAGGAAAGCAAAATGACCATTAGATGTCATAAAAATATTTAACTGAGTTTACATTAAATGATTAAGCCTTCATACTATTCAGTGTAAATTTTTCAACCTAATAAATGTATTGAAATATTTATTTTTCAGTGCTTGCATTCACATGCTTTGCTAGCCTGTTGCATGTAGATGGCTGACTCTCACGTGTTTATCTAGCCCAGAGGAGTTTTTTTCACGCACTCTTTTGGTCAATCAGAATATGCCTTATAACATAACTTTTATTAGTTGTTTTTGTTTAAATTTTTGAAACAAAAAAGATCATGGGAAACTTATTCCATCTCTATGTCTTAAAACTCAATCATTTGTTTGTTAAAGGACCATTGCATGGGCAATAAAGCTATTGTTAGATTGGTAAAGTAAGGGCTTAATGATGAAGCCCAAAGTAACATTTACAGTGAGTCAGTGACCTTCTCATTATGGCGGAGCCGTGTCACACATCTATCATGTCACAGCCAAAATACTAAGCAAAGTATTCTGTCTGAGATTTGGCTCATGAACAGATGGCTTCTTGTTTCTCAACCCGAGAATGCATATTGAAGAAAATGACATCAGATTGGGTGCTCCTGGTCCAGCTGCATAATTTATTACAAATCTCATTATAGACGGCTAGTCTGCCTGTAACTTGAGAAGTCGGATTATGTTATGGGGCATGTTCTTCACTATTGTCAAGTGCACTCTTCAGAGAGAACTTTTCAATATAATAGAATCCACAGTTCTTCCCATTCTTTTAGAGACAAAATGTCTGTCATTATTAAAACACAATTTAAAACAACAGCAGAGGCGGAGCTACTGGTGCTATGCACCTGGGGCATGCACTAGGGGGGGGGGGAGTGTTGTCAGATTTATTGTATTTATTTCAAGTACATTTGACCCTATCTATCTATCTATTATATAATACTAGCGACTTGCCCATAAAAAATGACTCAATAAAAAGTGAAGCCTGGCAATGCTGTTTGCCACACAGTGGGAGCGTCTCCCCCCTCTACTTTACTGGACTCACGATGATCGCCTTCGGTGCTCATTGCGAGCCAACGCTCTCTACCTCTCTTATCCTTTACTTTATTGGCCTCGCAATGAGCACCTTTGGCGCTCATCACTGGCCTTGCAATGAGTGCCTTTGGCACTCATTGCGAGTATCTCGCCTGTCTATTTCCTCCCCTGTGTCTCATTTCCACTCTCCCTCCCTTGTGTCTCCTCCCCCCTGTGTTTTTACCCCCCTCTCCCTCCCATGCGTCTCTTTTCCCCTCCCCTGTGACTCTTTTGCCCCCTCCCCTGTGACTCTTCCCCCTCCCCTGTGTCTCTTCCCCCCTCCCTCGTGTCTCTTCCCCTTATTTTCCTCCCCTGTGTATTTTTCCCATTTCCTGTGTTTCTTCCCCCTCCTCTCCCTCCTCTGTGTCTCTTCCCCCTCCTCTCCCTCCCCTGTGTCTCTTTCCCTCCTTTGTTTTCCTCCCCCTCCTTTCCCTCCCCTGTGTCTCTTTCCCACATGTGTCTCTTCCCCACCTCTCCCTCCCAGTGTCTGTTCCCCCCTCCCCTGTGTCTCTTCCCCCTCTCCCTCCCATGTGTCTATTTCCCCCTCCCATGTGTCTATTTCCCCCTCCCCTGAGTCTCTTTCCACCTCCCCTGAGTCTCTTTCAACCTTTCCTGAGTCTCTTTCCACCTCTTCTGTGTCTCTTCCCCCATCCCTCCCATGTGTCTCTTTCCCCCTTCCACTGAGTCTCTTTCCCCCTCCCCTGGGTTCCTCCCCCCCCCCCCCGTGTCTCTTTCCCCCTCCCCAGTGTCTCTTTTCCCCCTCTTCCTCCTCTGTGTCTCTTCCCCTTCCCCTTTGTCTCTTTCCTCCCTGTCCCCCTGTGTCTCTCCTCCCTCCCTCGTGTCTCTTCCCCCTATTTACCTCCCCTGTGTCTTTCCCCCCTCCCCTGTGTCTTTTCCATCTTTCTCTCCCTCCCCTGTATTTCTTCCCCCTCCACTCATTCCCCTGTGTCTCTTCCCCCTACTGTCAATCCGTGTCTCTCCCCCTCCTCCCCTGTGTGTGTTCCCCCCTCCTCCTCTGTGTGTTTCTCCCCTCCTCCTCTGTGTGTTTTTCCCCTCCTCCCCATGTGTGTCTCTTCCTTCCTTCTCTGGCTCCTTTTGCCGTAATGCTCATGTGCTGCGTTAGCTGCATGCTTGCCCCGACGCAGTGCGCAGCTGATGCCGTGCAACGTGCATGTGCGCGCCCTGAAGCAATGCGCACAATGCACATGCGCTGGGCTTTTTGAGATTGATCATAGTTGTCAAACTACGATTTGTCGCAAGTGTGACGACGAATCGCAGGTTGACAACTATTATATGTGATATATAATGAATAAATATATATATATATATATATATATATGCTTTTTCTTCCAGTTTTCAATCCTGTAAGGTGCTTAGGAAACAAGCACTATATACATTTGGTTTTAAGCTCCAAGACAGGGCCCTCCAGTCTTTTGCAATGTGTTAATATTGTTTTTCTCTTGTACTTAAGACCTGTATAGCATTACAGAATATGTTAGTGCATTATAAATAAAGGTTAATAATATATAATGAGTTCCCACTGGAGGGACGCCCAGGGGTTGGGGGAACCAACATTTTTTTTTGCACTGGGGCCCTCCATTCAACTAGCTTTGCCACTGTACAATAGCTAAATATTAAAGACTGTAAAGATTGTTTATTTTAAACAAAATGGGAGTATTTTAACAATGACACATCAGCGAGTCTTTAATTCTACCATTAATCCACCAACCAGCCCCAACAATACAGTAATCCAAAGCCTTCTATGAAACCCACTAATGTAATTCTGCTAAAACCTTACTTCTAATATATCTTAATGACCTTCCCAAATCCTTAGCCTATGTTTTAGTTTATTGTAGTTTATTTTCCTTGCTTGAGTTATGTAGTTCTTTTTTTTTTCAAATTGCTTTTTATTTCCAGTTGAATTCCTGTTTTTTTCCAACTACCTCCCTGTCCTATAGCTGGAGCCGTAAATGAAATATATCCGCCATAATCATTTTCTAGTGAGGAAAAAAATCATAAACCTAAGTAAAATAGTCTCAAGTAAATACAATCGGTCCTATCCTGTTATATCTACGCACGCATGCTGCACTGCCCTGCGTGACAAGGTCCCGATGTAGCTGACTCCTAGTGCCCGGTAAGAGGTGAGGTATATTCGGGTTAGGTTTAGAGGGTTAGGGGGTTAGGGTCGGGTAAGTGGTGTAGAGGGTTAGTGTTAGGGGCTTATGGTTAGGAAAATACTTTTAGGGCGTAAGGTTTAGGCTAAGAGGGTTAGGACCGGCAAGGGGTGTAGGGGGTTAGGTTTAGGGTTAGGGGCGGTAAGTGGTGAAAGGGTTAGGGACGGCAAGGGGTGTAGGAGGTTAGAGTTACGGGGTTAGGGGTTTAGGGTTAGGGACGGTAACTGGTGTAGGGGGTTAGGGCCAGGAAGGAGTGTAGGGGGTTATGGAGTACATCGGGACATGGGACGCGAGCTCGCCCGGCACCAGGAGGCTTCCCATGCCATGCGTGCACATAACAGGATAGTTCCCACAAATATTCATTATAAGAAGAGATTGAAACATGCCAGTACTGAGATATCTCTAAATCTTCTGGAATCTTCTAGAATCTAAATAGTGCACATTGTAGCACAAAGGCTTATGAGTGGTGGCATAGCTAGGGGGTGACGTGAGGGGTGGAACGCCATGGGTGTCACCTCCTCAGGGGTGGCAAAAATGCCCCCAGTTGCCATCTACCGCTAGAATATCTCCCTCTCCTCCCCCTGGCCTCTTCCTCCTGCACCCCCCCTGGCTCCCTCCTCCTCCACAGCCCCTGCTCTCTGCTCTGAGTCCAATGGAGGAGAGGAGGAGCTGTCAGTGGGAGGGGTTCCAAGTGGGAGGAGCTTCTGGGACTGGGGCCCGCGCACAAAGGTAAGGGAAGGGTGGGGGGCAAGAGGGGGAGAGGTAGAGGAAGGGAGAGAGGTAGAGGAAGGGAGAGATGTATTCTGTCATAGCTAGGGTATGGCGGGGAGCTTGCCATTATTATTGGATATATCTGGTTTATGGAGTGGAGATGGGGGTAGTCCTCTGGGGGCAAGCACCACTGTGCCTTTTGTGTTAGAACTTAATGCTAAGGATACATTAACAAATGAGCTGTGGTCTTATTTCCCAAAAAGTACATCTGTGCCCGTGTATTGTCATATGGTATAGTGGTTATGGTAATCCTTAAAGGCATATCTAATTTTCCGGGATTATGAATGCATCTGATAGAGGAGATTCAGTAGTGTATGCGAAAAAATATTCGCTTGAAAAAATACCAAAGTAAACAAACTCACCCAGATGTTTCCTAAATCTCTTGAGATTGCAAGCAGCAGCTTTTGTTAGTTAACACCCTTGAAAATCCCTGTTAAAATTAGCATAAAATTCATAATTCGTTTTAGCCAATCACAGGCAGCCAATACATTTTAATACAATGTAACAATCAATGATGGCAATTTGTGCTGGTAGGAATCATGAGATGAGTAGTCTCTCCGTAGAATTAAGTAGGAGGAGTCAGACACTGATCTGTAGATTTCTGCATTGAGCTGCTGTTGGCTTGAAGGTTAGCAAATGCAGTGTTTCTATTGGAAGGTTCAATTTAATTTAATGTAAGCCAATTTTTATTTTTAAATAAAATAAATTTGTGTTGTATAGAATGACTCAATGTAATGTGTGTTTCTGATATAAGCAGCATGTGTTAGATTAGATAAAGGGAAAAACATGGAACTTGGATATACTTTTAAGTTGACTATACCACGGTCATATATATGTCTGTAACTAAAACCCTGCAGGCCATTGCGTATAATTGCAATGTGTTAGCTTGAGCGGTGCTATTAAACATGTTGTGCTTATACGGTATTTGGAAAATAAACAGGTAAAGATTAAAAAAGCTAGGGCCAGGAATGTGTAATAGGATGCCAATGTGCCAAGATGCCAACTATGCATTGAGGGTTGCTTTTCTTGTATAATAGCACACAAAAAAATAAAGTAAAATATGCACATCTGGAAGTCTGAATCAATTCAGATAAGATCTGGGCATGGTTTGTATAGCAGGTTTAATGTTATATTGGTTTAGGGCTATGTCTACTCACAGTATTTAATTGTATATAACATAGAGCTAGATAAACATGAAATGAAGAACGGATTGGAGTGTTACTATTGCCATTACAGATTGTACAAAGAGATGTGTGAATTATGCATGGAATCCACAGTGGACAGGCAGAAATTTCATTTCACAATTTTGCTAATCAAGGTAACACCTCAGAACCAAAATAGCACACGTAATGTGAGAAAGTATTACTTTGATATGGTCACTGAGGGTAATCCAGCATGAACATTCAAACCTTGTTGGGACTGGCATAGCCTTCTCTTGAACACCAACCAGTAATGACATATAAAATGGGTACACCAGGACTTTGTCCATCTGATATTGTAAGAAATGCTCATTTATTTTGACACCAAATTTCACGTTAATCCGTTAATGTTTATAGACAATCCTTAACGAGTAAATTACGAAAAATGGGAAAACTTTTCGGAACGATACTAAGATGAAATTGATGCACAGGTTTAATATATTGCACACACCCCTTACCCTTAGATATAAACTTAAAAAGCCTAAGCCTTGTTAATAAGTTTGTTTGTTAATGGGTCTTTTTAATGTGAAGCTGTGAATAACAGCCCCATTCATTTCATTGCTAATGAAATTAGTTTAACAGCTATTTTAATGGACCTAATTAGATCCAACTGTAGATTAAATCTGCAGTTAAAATCTATATTTATGATTTATCTATGTTTATTTATATGTTTATCTGTTATGTTGATTAGTCATGGATTTTTGGCTCTGAAAATCTACATTTGGTGAAGGTGTACATCTGTATTTACATGTATCAAATGATAAACAAAAAGTAATGTGTTTAAGAATATGTCAAATAGATATAAAATATGCAATAATAATAATAATAATAGTAATATTAATAATAACTTATGAGACATTTACCCAGTACAATTACTCACAAGAGAAAATCAAATTTAATTTGTCAAAACAATTGCATAAATGTATATGTATTTTTTAGATAATTTGTGCATCATTCTGATTAAGTGATGTGTAACTGGCTGCTATATTATTAGAAAACTAGTAACACATGTCCCTAATTGTAAGCACAGATTGGTCCAGCTTTGTTATTTGCTATGACAGGTGTTTATTTCTGTTTAATCAAACATTTATTGCCTTAATCTAAATATGTGTGTGTTTTGTTTATTACAGCTAATTAAGGATTAATTGTGATATGTATACATTTGACATTTGGCAGTAACATAATGTAGATATATTTATAAATTAAGTGCCCAAGATGAATGTCTATTTAACATGCAGAAAATGTGGTTTAGTGCCATTTTTTTTACTTAAAGTATGGACACAGATACAGTAAATCCCACACTTAATGTTAATGGTAGGTGTATTTTAACAGTGAGAGACAGAATAACAAAAGAAAACACAAGAAAAATGCACGTCAAAAAAGTTATAAATTGATTTGCAGGTCAGTGAGGGAAATAAGTATTTGACCCCTATCAATCAGCAAGATTTTTGGCTCCCCAGTGTCTTTTATATAGGTAATGAGCTGAGATTAGGAGCACTCTCTTAAAGGGAGTACTCCTAATCTCAGCTTGTTACCTGTATAAAAGACACCTGTCCACAAAAACAATCAATCAATCAGACCAAACTCTCCACCATGGCCAAGTACAAAGAGCTGTCCAAGGATGTCAGGGACAAGATTGTAGACCTACACAAGGCTGGAATGGGCTACAAGATCATCGCCAAGCAGCTTGGTGAGAAGGTGACAACAGTTGGTGCGATTATTCGCAAATGAAAGAAACACAAAATAACTGCCAGTCTCCCTCGGTCTGATGCTCCATGCAAGATCTCACCTCGTGGAGTTTAAATGATCACGAGGAATCAGCCCAGAACTATACCGGAGGATCTTGTTAATGATCTCAAGTGAGCTGGGACCATAGTCACCAAGAAAACAATTGGTAACACACTACGCCGTGAAGGACTGAAATCCTGCAGCGCCCGCAAGGTCCCCTGCTCAAGAAAGCACATGTACAGGTCCGTCTGAAGTTTGCCAATGAACATCTGAATGATTCAGAGGAGAACCGGGTGAAAGTGTTGTGGTCAGATGTGACCAAAATCAAGCTCTTTGGCATCAACTCAAATCGCCGTGTTTGGAGGAGGAGGAATACTGCCTATGACTGTATATGTATATATGAGCAGCTTTGGGAAAAGGCCTTGGGAGGGGTGCTGTTATAGGAAAGTGACCTAGGGAGGGGCACTGAGTGAGTTTGTACCTGGGGGTCCCAGAGCAAAAACATTTTTACAAAACCCTGTAGAGGAGGGGGGGGGGGGCAATTTATTTTAAACCAGAGCCATCCATTATCTAGCTCCTTTACTGTGCTGAGAGCACTCTAGCTTGTGGCCTATGGGCATGATAATACTATCCAATGTTTACCACCCCTCATCTAATACCTTTAAATAAAGGGAATCTATCAAAGTGATACATTAAAATATGGGTTAACAGCTCAGAAATAGAATAAAACAAGTATCAATAATTCTGTTTAACAAGTAGTCATGGTTCTTAAATGCAGACAGCATTAGAACAGCAGTACATCTCCTTTTTAACAAGAAGATACTGTTATAAATATCCCCATAAACAAGTAGGAAAAAGTTTATTACATTATCTTTTTATTGTATAAACTGGCTGGACATCTATAAAACTAAGAGCTCTGCAAATGACCAGTGTGTACCCTAGAAACAAATTATAAAACAACATTTATGCATTTAGTTGAAACGCGTGTATTTTAAAACAATATTCATACTTTCCAAAATCACGTGTTCCTTCTTTCAATGATTTAAGTTTCCAGGATTTTCATCAACACTGATTTTTTTTTTTAAATGAAATGCAAAAGCATCAAAAAGTAGAATACTGAATATTATGTGCTGCATAACCAATGGCTTAGTCTGATTCAAAAGAGCAAGAAAATTATAACCAACTGATGTGTTTGTGTCCTGGGATGGTGTCCAAACCATATAAACCATAGAAATTGGCACTGATGATGTGTTTTGAACAACATTGGTTTTAAGAAAACAGTTAAGAGTATTCATATTTACAGTTGTACCAACACGAAGCTATACATCTATAAATATTTCTGGAACATGATATCAATCAGCAAAATCCATCAACTGCTTTAACTGGCAGAGGGGACACCAATACATTGCTTTGGAAAAACTTTCATATACTGTAACTCTTTCAGGAGCAGAGGAGACAGCAATACATTTATAACCACGTTGCCCAAATGGTTACATGACTCAAGCAGCCTTCACTCATCCCAATGTAATAGTGCTGGAGGACTTACCTCGTAATAAAGAGATGTTTTTCAAAACTATTGAGTGCTCCCAGTCTTTCAAACGTAGATCTTCTGTAACATTATTCAGAAGATCCATCTCATGTTTTAGTTGTTGCTCCATAACTATGTGAAGAAGTCTCATGTGTTTTGTGTCTTCTGTCACATTGGTTATTAGGCCCTGAAGCTCCTGTATCCTTGTATGGTGAATGCCTATGTCATATGAGAATGTTGAGTTGACAGCATTTAAGGTACCAAATATGTCACTTATATGGTCACTAAGTCCTTCAACTTTGGTGGATATTTCCTTCAACATATTATCATGATGACTCCAAACATATCTGGTGCTGTTGACCTCTGCAGATAGACGATATACTTCAGTTTGGTGGGAATCACTCAGCTGGTTTAGACTGCTGCCTAGACTTGTAACGATTGAATCAGTCTTGCTGGCCATGTTTTGAAGGTTGAGCAAATTCTCCTCCATTTTCTGTAGTGATTCTGTCAGCTGGACCAGTGAGTCTGAGTGGTTTTGGAAAAGATCTTGGAGTTTCCAAACATGATCCATGAAATCCCCCTTGAAAGAAAGCTGCATCAGTTTGAATTGCAGGTCTCTGAAACTCTCATTTAAACGATTTACATTGCTTGTCAACACTTTTAAATCTTCGGGAGAACTTTGGGGTCTTGACACTAAAAGAATAAAGAAGTGAAATAATCAGTAAAACCATTAAGTAAGAAAAAAACAAATATATTATACAACTATATGTAGCCCCTTGCATGTTTGTTGTCGATACTGCTACTCTGCAACACAATGCCAAAACTAGCTTTGTAAATATCTCTTTCGGCTTAAGGAAAGAACTAATATTGCGAAAGCTTTTGCCAGTAAAGGTGTCTTGAGGAAGAAAACTAATTATACATTTCTGTGTGGCCTTTTTATGATCCATTTTCTTGGATTTACTTGGATACTCTATTTTAACGTGGGAGGTATTTTATGAGGTGGAACTTATTATTAAGTATATACTTCTAAAACCACACATACAAAACCCTGAGTCACGCTGGGAACAGCAAACTATATTTAGTTTGTATTGATGAAAATATAATATGGTGTTTTTTCAAAAGATGACTTGGTGGATCAATATATAGATGATGTAAAATTTTAGATCATAAAAATTAAGCTTTTGTTGCTGAAAAACAAAAGCGCTTTCATAAATTCCAATTTAAGCATTGTAATTTTATTGAAAATAATACTCCTTCTACATTTCCAAGTTCTTGGAGAATTTAATTCTAGAGAATTCTTCTTCTAGTTAAATCTCCTACTTGGCAAAGAGAATTACAAGATAATTCATAATCTACATACATTTTGACTATAGGTAATAGTCAATTGGCCTGTCTATTCTGCTATTTATATTTATTAATGGGCCATAACTTTTAAGTCGTAAATAGCATTATAAACAACTTTCCGTTTTTTTTGTGAGAAAAACTTATACTGAAAATAGCTGGTTTTCCACTTATCTTTAGATTCCCAGCTTTTACAAATTGAGGCCGTCAAGTAAATTACACTCAGATTGTTCTTCACTGTAAATATATTTCTAAAAATATAATTGAATGCATAATAGAAATGTGAATACTGTTATTGACAAGATAATATTACTTATTCAAACAAAGCACATGCTAAGAAATACATTATAATAAGAGTCTATCTGCTACCTATGCAATATTCTTCATATTTTTCTTTATACTAAGCCGTACTTCAGAGTTAATAACAATATATCTGCTATAAATTAACTTTATGCTGATAAGTATTTATTTTATTTATTTTGGGAAAAAATGATCACATATGCATACATTTAGGAATATTTTGTCAAGACAGCAGGGAGAGTCTGATTTGAATGCTGTGTAGCTGCAAGCAATTATGGTTACATCTCTCTTTAATTAAATCCATGCATATAACGGCAGGACCTTTCTAAGCACTTTATCACCTGAGATGAGGCGAGAAGACATGGGAAGGGCAGTTTTCCCCACAGGTAATAGTGCATAGTAAATCAGGAGATGATGTGAGAATTTTTAGTAAATTCCCCATTGTAAGCATCTAAATAATCACAAAGATACATACTGACAAAATATAGATTTACCTACAAACATATTTATATAGCTCTAAGTGACTTCTCTAAGCAGAAAAAGTAGTCATAATTAAATAAATAATTTTTAATAATAAATAATAATTTTTGGCCCAAATAATATTATCTTACTTTACTACTGAGATCAAATTGATTTTAAATACTTATGTTAATTTTATATGATTATTTCAGAATGAATTGTATTGTTACAAAATTAGCTAGTCCTGTATATTATTGTTACTATATACTTTCTGGGATGATGGTGCATTATATTATTTTGTGTAATAGAGATTTTAGGGTATATTTGTCAAACAGTGATAAAAATAGGGGGATAAGTGGAATTAAATAGTAAAGTTAAATGTCCCCATTTTCTATATTTTTTAGGGGCTATTTGTCAAACTGAGTTAAATAAGGCTCCATACTTTAACATTTATACAGGATTTACCCATAAAATTATATTTTGATGTTAAAAACCTTAATTCCTGCCAGTTTCTAGTTTAATTTCCTATTTAATTTCCTAGAATAAGTGTCTTAAAATGAGGATGGGAAACCTCAGATGTTGCCACTATATGGCCACCTCTGAAATTCCTAGATTGCGGTGGAAATATTGTATTTTCTGAGATTTTTAACTGTTCCCTGATGTAAAATCCTGTATTTTTCCCCATAAACTGAATTATTATTTGGCAAATAAGCTTCTTCTGTGAATCATAGCATGAGATAGCAATTAGCCAGTTTGACCCATTCTAATGAGCCCAATAGTCATGGAACAGTGTTGTCTGTGTGTGGCCTAGGTACCTAATGAATACACACTTATACAGAAGGTTGAGATTATAAAGGGGGCCATGTTAAAAATGATTTGGATTAAAGTGTAAAAGCATATTGTGATCTCATCTGTCTATCTATCTATCTATCTATCCATCTATCTACGTATCTATCTATCTACGTATCTATCTATTTATCTATCTACATATCTATCTATCTATCTATCTATCTATCTATCTATCTATCTATCTATCTATCTACATATCTATCTATCTATCTATCTATTTATCTATCTACGTATCTATCTATCTATCTATCTATCTATCTATCTATCTATCTATCTATCTATCTATCTATCGAAGGCGTGACCTGAAGTAGTGGGAGGGTCCCTCTCTTCCTTCATAAACTTTTGTTCCGCCAACTCCTCTCTCACCTCAGTTCACTTTTGGGCCTGTTTTTGGAGGAGCTCCTGGCATTTGGATCTCACAAGCTCTATGTTCCAGATTCGGCCCATATCTACTAAGCATGACCTTATCCATGCCCAAAGTGCCATCATTTTACACTACCATGTGGCTTTTCAAAAGCCTCACGGTGCAATTTCTGGCCCTTATCATTGCTGGAGAGTTGTGGTTCCATCCTACCTTACAGATATTTTGGCCCATATCTACCAACATCCCCTCTCATTTGCCGAGTCTGCCTTTGTTTTTATGGCACACTACATCAAACACTTTTTTTGACTTTCACTAAGAACTTCATTGTGGACTACATACCAATCATGTATTATGGCAAGTTACTTGTCTCTTCTGGATTTGTGGCACTTTGATGGTGGAATACAATACAAGAAGCTGTAATTTAAGTCATACAATAAGCACTACCTGAAAATATAGTTCCCTCACTATCCAGCTGTCATCCAGCTAAACTTGGGTGGCGGAAAAACAAAAAAGTTAAATAATTTGTCAACATTCACTGGCCTATATTCTTCAGATTTCCAGCTTCAAACAAAGTGCACACATTTCTCTGTGTGTTTGTTTTCCTCCAGCTGTAGACAATCTACAAACACCTCTCTTTAAAAAAAAAAAAAGAGAAACTGTGTAGAAAATGTATTTTTCTGCATTTTGACTGATCAATTCTTTCATCATAATAGTCAGATCCAGTAGCAATCCATGTGCTGTGTAGGTAGAATATATATCCATTGCTCTTGACCAACAAGATTTGGGTATAATTCAATAAATAAACAGGGGAACAAGGATCCTTAACAAAAATAAAGGATGGTTTAATTTAAGCTTTAGTTAAAAGCCAAAATGATTTGGTCATTTAAGTTTAAATGATACTGATTGAAAATACATCTGAGATCCTACAATAACATTCTGCCTGCCATAATGAGGAACAGGAGTCAAGAGTCCTCACAAGACAACAGAAGACGGTAGAATGCCAGCTGCAATTAATAGATGTGTTCTGTGCATTATGATAACAGTATTTCAAAGGGTCAGAATGTGGAGTTATTTGGACAAGAAGTTATTCCAAGTTGTAATGATTTATAGGAATGTATGTGTCTTGGATGTATAGAGCCTAAATGCGATTTCTTAATTTATGTTATTTCTTACATGAAACAAAAAGCTTCAGCATACAATAATTTAGCAGTTACATATTTAGTGACTCATTCTCTGCTGTAGTCTAAGACACCATCCTGCCATAGGTAATGTGATACAGCTGTAAGCTCTTAATATCATTATCACATATATAGTTGTGGATCTGCGGGGCTTTTTGTAACACTTACGATGTCGGTAACGCACTTGCGATCTTCGCGAAGCAAGATGAACGGTTTACAGACTGTAGGGCCGCAACCGCGAGGTGAACTGACGACCGCGTGGGACTTAGGCTGCAATTGTGGCCTATAGGGATGCAACTGCGAGCCTTGTGAAGCGAGCAGTCGACCGTGCAGGACAGGCTGCAATGAGCGCAAAGCGAGCAGTTGAAGAACATGGGACTTAGGCTGACTTAGTCTCAGAGCCTTTGGCACTCATTGCACTAGCGAGCCTTGTTGAGGCACACGCGATTTAGGCTGCAATGAGCAATGAAAGGTGCTCATTGCACTGCGAGCCTCGCAAAGTGAGGCGAGCAGTTGAGGCACGCGGGTGTTAGGCTGTCGCGAGGCCAGTAGGACTTAGCGTTGTTCACAAAATTACGTCCCATAGGACTGAAGCACGTACATGGACTGTGGGCCTCAAAAAATTACGACTTTAATGGCCAAACCACGGAGCTTGAAACACCTGCTAAAAACAACAAATATGCCTCAAATTCACTTACATACTCACACACAGCACAGGGGGTGAGCCAGGGAGTGAGGTTGCATATTTTGAGTTTTTTCACGAACGAAAATCGTCTAAGCGAGAAAAAAATTTGGCCACCAAAAAAACTTAAACACAACGAAAACGAAAACGAGGCCGAAGGACAAAGGACTCATTCTCAAAGAAGTAACAATTAACACAAGGCAGTAACACTTAATCCAAGGCAGTAACACTTAATCCAAGGCAGTAACACTTAACCCAAGGCAGTAACACTTAACCCAAGGCAGTAACACTTAACCCAAGGCAGTAACACTTAACCCAAGGCAGTAACACTTAATGCAAGGCAGTAACACTAAAACTAAGGTACAGTAGTAACAGTCATCGCAAGGCCCTTAAACTACACAGGGGGAGAGGCTCACAATGAGCGCCGTGGGGCTCGAGATGAGTGCGGAAGGTGCTCATTGCGACGCCTGCAAAGTACACGGGGGAAGAGGCTTGCAATGAGCGCCAAAGGCGCTCATTGCAAGCTTAGCGATGTGCGCCTAAGGACCTCAGAGGGGCCATATCCCTGCATTGGTCGGCAAACAGGCTTACAATTTTACTCCCGTCATTTTTGATGGGCAAGTTCCTAGTATAGAAATAACAACCATTCCTATTCTCCATGATAACGTCTATAATAACGGCTTCAGCTGGCTATTCACGTGCCATACGCACATTGTTCCAGACGGATCAGTTGGAAGTCATGTTAGTAGTTAGCCATTCAGTTGAAGGGTCTCTACACATAGCATCCCCCAAAGCCATTTTCACAACATTTGTGCGATTTTTGACTTTTTTGCTTTTGACTTATTTTAAATATGAAACATATTATTTGCATGAATTTGCTATTTTATATGCTTGATAAATTATTTTAAGTTTAAGGTATTGAAATTGAAGATTGTATGTTTTAAAGAAATCCACATCATAGGAAAGAATTATATTGAAAACAACATGGTTTCTCAAATATGGACATGAAAAATGTAAACTATGCAAGTTCAATACATTTTATATGTACATTTAAAGAAGCATATTTAAGTATATTTAAGTGAGGTGATTCTGCTTCTGAAGTGGACCAAGATACATGGGTAGGATAACTTGTATCAACCAGAGAATAAGGAGGTGTGCACGTTCAATATTATAATAATTAATATTATTATAATAATTAATTTGTAACGCGCCAACATATTCCGTAGCGCTATACATGGGTACGTTCAAGGCAAAAGCAAGGGCAGTATTGACACATTGCAAAGGATGGAGGGCCCTGTCTTTGAGCTTAGAATCCAGTGTCCATAGAGCTTTCCCCAAAGCATCTTGCAAGACTGAAAACTCACAAACTTACAATCTAAACAAACAACAGTATTCCATATAAATCTTTGGATAACTTTTTGTCTTACTGCACACTGAAATTACACATTTTAGCAGGTTTCATCCGAAAATATAATCCATCAGTATCTCAGACTACCTGCTAGTCCATTCAGTTCCATGCACATTATTTACAGGATATATTGTTGAACTTAGAGAACTTTGGTTACCTGCTTGATAGTGTTGTAGAAATGATTTTAATTTTACAAAGCATTGTTAATGATTACGTTTGTTGACTTAGGTTAGTTCTATAAAATGTAAGAGATATTTTAATTGATCTAATGTGACCAAGCTCTTATTCTTAGGCTCAGAATTCTAAGACATGACACAGAACAAGAGAAAAAAAAATAAAATAAATCCAACACCTTGTAGTAGTAAAGACATACTAGGCAAGTTCAATACCTTTGTACATACTGTACATTTCTCAAATTATGGGTTTCCATATCAAAATGATTTGCGATTAGGTGGAACGACTCATTTTTTCATAGTAGATTTTCAATGTCTTGTGACGGTAACAGATACAGGTCAAAGTTTCTTGTAGGCAAACACAGATCACAAGAGAAACCAATGACCTCACTTTGAATTCCTGCTCTTCCTTCATTTCTATACCTGGTGGAGTTTTTTTTCTTCTTGTAGACATTGATGAATTGCCCCTATCAATCTGTCCTTCTCTATCACATATCCCAGAATGCACAATTAGAGGTCAATTTAGTTGTCTTGGGACAGCACAGTTACAAAGAACGCGCTGAAGGAAAACTGTTTAACTAACGTGCTCTTTCCCCCCATTTGAAGACATGAGAGGAACCACATTCGGAGCTGAGTCCTAAATGTTACTGGGCAGCGGGCCAATAGTAGAAATAGTTTGGAGTGTTTTGGGACTTGCCGGGATTAGCTTAACCCCTGCAGTGAGTTGGATTTCCTCATATGGTGTTATATATATATATAGGGGGGCCTTGTAATGCAGTGGTATGATTATTAAGGATAATGCGAGAAAATGCTGCTTTACATATTGTATAGATGAATATTTCCCCATCTGGATCGCTACCTTGTCATGGTGAAGGGACTTGTGTACCTCAATGAAGCTGTGAGCTATACCATGTAGGGCTACCCAAGATGAGCAGGTCATAGCAGAGAGATCAGACAAACTGTGGTCCACTAGAGAAGGAACTATCAACCCACTCCAGTATTTTAGCCAAGAAAACCATATGGTTAAGCACTACCAGAAACACAGACAGATGTGCATGATGTGCTCCGGCCATATGGTCACCGAGAGTTGGACACAACTAAAGCACTGAACAACTATGCTTTTGACGTGAAGTGAAGAGAACTCCTCAAAAACTCATCACTTTTAAAAAAAATGTTTGACTAATAAAAAAAGTATCAATGTATACTGCAATAATATTATTCAAAAAACTAAATTAAAGGAAGCTGCTGGAGAGGAAAGACATGTCCTGCAAGAGCTCCAGCTAAGGCCTGGGTTAATCTGGGACAATCGACCCCTATAGATGCCCTGAGTGACCAACAAACAATATCACTAAACTCAGAAGACCTAGGGGAACAAATTGATCCCAAAATTACCTTAAAAAAAACAATAAAATCGGAAGAGTCCCCTGCATGGAATCCCTATCCAGCTGAACTTTTCCCCCTGGAAGCCTGGAGGGAGAGAGTGTGGAGCTGCACTGCTGAGGACATATATAAGCAGGTACAGGGGAGAGGCTATAGAGCTGTGGGGGGAGAAGATAGCTTGATCCAAGGAAGGGGTACCCAGGGGGGCATCAGAAGCAAATTAGCCCCAGAAAAATTAAGCAATCCGGGGCCCCTTACCCACATATCCCCATCAAAGCTCTCCCCATACCCTGGGTCCAAGCAACCCAGCCCAACCTGTCTACTTAGACTCAGAACATTAAAAGTACACTGCACAGGGCTCACTTACCAACCAAACAGGATTACAAAACCATTTGTTTTTCAAGGCTAGTTTCCAGGCCGAATCCCTGCTTGTGTAACAGACTGTACTAGTGGAACTCTACTACCACCTAGTGGACAAAGTTCAAAAGCACCAAGCAAGTAAAAAGAGACAACCAAAGCTCAATTTTCAACTATAAGCATTTAAGCTATGACCACTTCGGTTCAAGAACTTTTAATAAATCCAAAAAGATGTAACTAGCAAAAAGCCCAGCAATATAGGGACGCTAACAATTGCTCTGGGACAAACCAAGTGAAACCAGGTCTCTGGCAACAACTTGATCTACAATATTCTCACTGAGATGGCAGGTGTTGCCACGAGAAAGAACAATAAAGGGATCCAATCTTACTGCCTACCCAAATCTTCAGCACGTTCTCCCACCAATAAAACACCCACAGCCGCAGTCCACGCAGCAACAAGCTCTGAAATGTCAGCGCCTAGCACTAAAAGTGACATCCAGGACCTTAAAGACCTAATATCCAACTTCAGAGAGGAGGTCAAATCAGACATCCGGAAGGTGACAACAGAACTAACCACAGAAATTAAAAAGGTGGACGATAAAACAACAAAACTGGAAACTAAAATTTCGGAAATAATGCAACATAACAACAAGCTAACAGAGGAGATCTTGGCTTTGAAGGAGGAACAATCTAGACAACAGTTGCAACAGGAAGATCTAGAAAACAGATCTAGACGACAGAACATAAGGCTGAGGAACGTGCCGGAGTCTGTCAAGGACCTACACGCATACCTAAACGATCTATGTGAATTTCTCCTCCCAAACATACATCCAGAAAACTTGAGAATGGATCGGTTTCACAGAGCCCTAGGATTCCGTTCATCTCCACAGGAGCGCCCAAGAGACATCATTGCCAGATTCCACTACTACTCCACCAAAGAACTGTTCATGAAGGCCGCAAGAAAAGGCATCCCTCCCATCGAGGGGCACACACCGCTGCTTTTTTCTGATCTAGCCCCGACTACCCTTGCCAAAAGGAGACAACTGAAACCGGTTCTGGACTGTATCCTGGCTCAAGGATGGAGGTATACATGGGGTTTCCCTTTTCGCCTCAATATATCCAAAGAGGGAAAATTCTTCACCATCAGAACACTGGAGGAAGGCATTAACTTGCTGGCGGAATGGAACATCAAGGTCACTGTCGGAGAGCAGTTACAACCAACAGAAAACCCGAGAGGAAGGAGTCCTCCCATGAACGGAGAAAAAGACTTACTACAATGAGTTGTCACTTATTTTGTTTCTCTGTTTTTTTTGTCTTTTTTTTGCTTCATCTTCCTCTCTCTTCTTCTCTCTCTCTCCTTGTTTTCATGCTACTCTGACAACCAAAGCTAGTTGAATCTGAAAACGAGTAGATCCAATAAGGTAGCACCCACACCAGTGAAAGTTCTAATACACACTATAGACAGTTAACCCAGGCCGTAAAGGCAAAAGCAACACACACCTAGAAGGCGTCCCTACGGGCGCTAACACGTAGACTTCCAAAAACCCCTACAGTAGGGAAAGTTTAGGCGGACCAATTCAGTGTCAGTTTAGAGACACTAACTGGCCCACCAGTAAAATACGAAGAGGACAGCAAACGCTCTCCTCATAGTAGTTTAAATTACCACACTTTATTTAACACAATTAAGTTCAAACATACTAAGAGCCTTCCTGACCAACAGTAAGACACACAAACAGACTCAAGTACTTAGACTTCTTACCCAGGATTACCTTAGGGTTCCCCACTAGAGGAAAAGTAGGAACTTGCTTAATTACTGAGCCAGGTTTTTATAATTCCGAAAGTTTAAGTATAAGCAATTTGGCTCATACTCTGTTGTCTTTTTTCCTTTGAGTACAGATACTCTCCCACACAGCCAGCTGCTGAGCAGTCTTCGGGCGGAAACCAGCAGGAGACACAGGATAACGAAGTAACACGCTTCCAGAAAGGTGAGATAGCCATTTAGACACACCAAAGGATCATACACCTCAATAAGAAATATGGACATTGTCATTGCGTCACACAACGCTCATGGTCTGAACGAACCAATCAAGAGGGGGGTAGCCTTGAGAAATTACCAAAAACTAAATCTTGATATCGTAATGATTCAGGAAACTCACTTTAGAAAACAAGCACTACCAAAATATTGGGGGGGAGTCTTTACTCAGGCATTCCATTCGACCGCAGATACCAAACAAAAGGGAGTCACGATTTTGTTCCACAGAAGACTCAATTTTCAGTTAAGTAAAATTCAAACAGATAAAGATGGCAGGTTTTTAGCAGTACATGGGACCATACACGAACGTAAGGTTTCATTCTTGAACATTTACGCCCCGAACACAGATCAAACGCCATTCTTTCAAAAAATACAGAAACTCACAGATAGCTGGGAAGACGGACTTAAGATAATAGGAGGAGACATGAACGCGGTCTTAGACCCGCTCAAAGACAAGTCAAACGATTTAGGTTCACAAAAAATCCCCACAGCAACCAAAGCTCTCAAAAAACTCCTAAAATCAAACTGCATGATTGATACCTGGAGAAACATGAACCCCACAGAAAGGGAATACACATTTTTTTCCGCCAGACATGGTTCGCTCTCCAGAATAGACTATATCCTGATCCCACAGAACGTTACAGGGAACCTAACTGAGGCCTCTATCTGCCCCATAGCATGGTCGGACCACGATCTAGTCAAAATCTCCATGAATAATCTCCTACCGAAAGGAAATAACCCAAGGTGGTCATTAAATCCCAGTATACTGAACGACCCTATCACACGAGATAAGGTCAGAACTGCAATCGTAGATTATCTTGACCTCAATACAGTAGGGGAGATAGACATAGATGGAATTTGGGCAGCTCACAAGGCAGTGATCAGGGGAGTCTGTATACAAATTAGTTCAATCAAAAAGAAAAAAGACCAAGCACAAATCTTACTTCTAAACCAGAAAATTGCTGAAGCACAGAAACTATTTGTTAAAGATAAATCACGACATACCCATGAGAAGATACTAAGTTACAAACAAGAACTAAACACTATTTTAAGAGGGAAAATGGTCAATATCCTACAGCGAACTGAAGCTAAATTCTTCAGATACGCAAACAAGCCCGATAGAATGCTGGCCACGAGACTAAAAGAAAAAAGAGCAAACTCATTCATAGCCAAAATAATCACCAAAAATAGGCAGACAGTTTTTAAACCAGATCAAATAGTAAACGAATTCAGACAATTTTATGCGGACCTTTACAGCAAAACACCCGAATCAGGCACCCCAACCCACAAACTAGAAATTGAAAATACACTAAATAACTTAAATATACCCCAATTAGACTCTATCAAAGCTAAATCACTCTTAGAGCCCATCTCGGTCGAAGAAATACAGGATGCGATCAAATCCACAAAGGCACACGGGGCCCCAGGGCCAGATGGCTATTCCAACCTCTACTACAAACATATGAGCGATCTACTTAGCCCCACCTTACATAAGCTATTTAACAGCTTCTTAGCTGGTGAAAAAATTAAACCGGAATTCTTAGAAGCTAAAATAATACTGATTCCTAAACCGGGGAAAGACCCATCCCAATGTGCTAGCTATAGACCAATATCTCTGATCAACACAGATTTAAAAATATACACCAAAATCTTAGCGTCAAGACTAGCGAATCTGTTACCTGAAGTGGTACATCCAGACCAAGTAGGGTTCATTAAGGGGAGAGAAGCGCCAGACAATACCAGAAAAATTGTTGACCTTATTGACATAACCAAAAGTAATGAAGGCCGCGCTATGTTGTTGGCGCTTGATGCCGAGAAGGCATTTGATAGGTTAGATTGGACATTTATGAACGCCACACTGAACAAATTCGGAATTCCGGAAGGTTTTCTGCGAAGCATCGCGACATTATACTCGGAACCAACCGCACAAGTTACATACCAAGGACACAATTCACTAAAATTCAACATCACAAGGGGGACAAGACAGGGGTGCCCTCTATCACCATTGCTGTTCGCCCTCAGTATAGAGCCCCTAGCAATTGCCATTCGTCAGCACACTGACATATCGGGTATACGGGTCGGCCCGACAGATCATAAAATTAGCCTTTTTGCCGATGATATCCTACTAACAATATCAAACCCCCTGGTTAGTCTACCTAATCTATTCAAACTTTTGTCTCAATTTGGCCCACTGTCAGGATTCAAAATTAACACAAGTAAAAGCATAGCCCTTAATATATCACTTCCTCCCACCACGGAAAAACTACTAGCCAATAACTTCCCAATAAAATGGGCCCCGAATTCTATCAACTACCTAGGCGTACAAATTACAAAATCAACTAAGACCCTATATGAAGCAAACTACCCAACCCTCTTTAAACAATTAACTAGGGACCTGCACAGGTGGTCAGAACTAAAGATTTCGTGGTTAGGAAAGCTACATGCTGTCAAAATGAACGTACTCCCCAAACTGCTCTACCTTTTTCGGACCTTACCTATCTCGATTTTAGCGATAGACTTGAAAAAAATACAGAAATTACTAATGAGTTTTCTGTGGAACAATAAAAAACCTAGAATAAACAGAGAAACAACTACTGCGACTAAGAAGGATGGTGGGCTCGGATTTCCAGACATTTCCAGGTACTTTAAAGCTGCTAGATTAGCACAACTAGTTAAGTGGTATGTCAGGGACTCCCCCCCGGTATGGGTTCAATTAGAAAAACGCATACTAGGGTCCAATGATTTAATCATGCGTCAGTTACTATGGCTCTCAACCCAGCAGGGCTTCAAGTTACCCCAATCAATTCCATCAAGTGTGAGGCATTCAATTTCCCTATGGAAAGATATAAATAAGAGGAACAGACTGCTGGGCCAGGAGTCAGGGCTCAGCCCTCTATGGCCACTTTCAACTAACCCCAAAATAAACTCTAATGCTCAATACAGATGGTGGATTGATAATAATTGCTCAATTGCGGCAGATTTACCGGTTGTTAATCAAAAATGGTCCACCACCGCATTCCTAGAAGACAAACCCCTTCCTCCGGGGGAATGGCTTAACCTAATCGCTATAAACCAAAGATTAAATCACATCACTAAGAATAAAGGAGGGCAAAATATATCCTTATTCGAAAAATGTTGCATTAAATTCCCGGGAGGGAAAGGAAACATCTCCACAATATATAACCATTTAAGCGATTTAGTCACTCCCCCTAAATTACACTATGAATCAGCATGGGAAGCTGACCTCAACATAAATTTAGACAGAGACCAATGGAATAGTATTCGGAAACAAGCCAAAAACACATCACTTAACGTAATTATGAAAGAAAACTCCTATAAAGTTATTATGAGGTGGTACCTAACCCCAGTAAGAATGCACATAGGGAACCAGACAATTAGTGACATATGCGAAAGGGGCTGCAACCAAAAAGGGACTCTAATCCATAAATTATGGGAATGCCCTATGATTAGACACACATGGGTGGACACCTACAAAACCCTGGAGAAACTATGGGGTCAATGCTATCCCATGAGACCAGAAGAGGCCATCCTAGGATTACCGGTAGAAGGGATGTCCAACTCAGAACAATTCCTAACTAACCAAATTTTCCTAGCAGTGAGGATAGTAGTAGCCGCCCATTGGAAATCACCCACCCCAACATTTGAAGTAGTCTTAAACAAAATTGAGTTTGTTCGATCCATGAGCGTTTTGTCCGCAGAGGTTGACCATAACTACAAGCGCTTGGCCTCCTGCTGGGCCGCCTGGGAGACAAGACGCGGCAGATGAATAGGGTGAGTGACACTTCTCCCTACAAAGGAGCTATTAGGGGATCCATAGTAGTAGTGGTCTTAATTTACCCAACATCATTAGCCCACACAGTAACCTAAACACAGAATAATCTTTCTATTAGATGCTACCAACCAAGCTCAAAACAACAGTTGGTCAGGAATCCAAGTTCATCATATTTTTCCCATAGTTATGGGACTTCATTAAATATAGTTTTCTCGTTAGCCTTAAGTTATTTAAAAGCTAATATCAGCTATTATAATACCAGAAAAACGGAAAAGGGAGAGGAGTTTTGGACAGGCAGAGGACACACTGGAAACCAAATATGTGAAATACGTTTATTGTTAATTCCTATTTATCACTTCTAATGTTTTTGGTGTACTATGTTATTTGTCTGACCTGTCTAATAAAAATCAATAAAAAAAAAAAAAAAACTAAATTAAAGGAGCTCAATCTGAGAATGAAGTATTTTTAATTGGTTAGTTCTAATTACATGATAGTGCCATTCACAGGGAGAAATATCCTGTAGTATATCAGTCTGGTCGAGCCCCGAAATACCAGGCAATTCTACCCTGGACAAAAGAAACAGCAAACCCCAGACGTACGTTTCGGCCTCTCCTGGGCTTCGTCAGTAGGGTGTAGCTGAACTTCCTAAGTAAGCAGGGAATCCACGAGTAAGCACTTTTATTCTGATTTCTCAATAATATTATTCATCTGTATTACTGGACATAATTTATTCATAACTCTCTTATCCCTTTTCTTGCTAGTATCAAAATCCTCACCAGAGCTTCCTCTGTAGTTCAAGTCTTAATTCAAGTCAGCTTCAAAATAAAGCCAAACAGTTTTGTGATGTCTACAAGAAATTAGAATGTGTTCATTTCACATTTATCAGATATGTTGATAATCATATATAGTTGTCGTAATTGCGGGGTTGTTGGTAACGCAATGTTACATATTGCGAAGCGAGGCAAGCAGTTAAGGATTCATTGCAGGCGCGGAGAGGAGTGCCGCAGGCGCTCATCGCGAGTCCCGTGGAACTTAGCTGCAATGAGCACCGAAGGCGCTCATTGCAGGGGTGAAGATGAGAGCCACAGGTGCTTATCGCAAGGATCAGGGGAAACAGACACAGGGGTCAGAGACTGGGGAGAGGCTCGCAATGAGCGCCGAAGGTGAACATTGACAACCACGAAAGTTGTCAGTTGCCAAGGCCTGCAATAAGCGGCGAAGCCTCTCATTCCGGGCTTGCGATAAGCGCCAAAGGCTCTCATTGCGAGGCCCGTACAACGGAGTGAGAGGCTCGCGATGAGCGCCGAATGTGCTCAGAGGGACCATAGCCTTGCATTGTGTGGCAAACAGCAGTGCCTGGCTTACAATTGTATTGCCGTCATTTTTTGACGGGCAAGTCGCTAGTAATGATAATAATCATCATCATAATTATCATGATAATTGTGTTTGTAACCCAAATAATATTGTTACCAATGATTTAAGCTGTTTCTTATGAATATATATAAGCAAAATATGGTGGAAACTACTGAAGGAGCCATAATTGAGTCTCTTACATAGGTCATTTTTGGCTGTTTTAATAAGCATCAATCATGTTAAAACAAGATGGAAACATTTAATATCTATATAAAAAAATGTAAAATTCCTGGAAATTGTATTTTAATTAGCACTGTATTGTATGGCTCATTTCATGTAACAGGTGCTAGGAAGCCGGACGTGCAATTAAGATCATATGTAAAGGTTTAGCTTGGTTTAGTTTGGCAAATAGTTCCTCTGCATTTTTCTCCCTTTTCGTTCTGATATTATCCAGCCCCAAATAATGCCTGCTTTGTACTGTGTTTAATCCTACTGCCTTCCTCATAACGACATAAAACATTTAATTATATTATAATCTCTAGCAAAATATGAGTCCTATTCGAATCGGATACATAACTGCGCAATATGTGGGAGCTTTTTTTGCCCTAGCTACGTATACGTCCCAATTGGACCCTCCACAAACCTTCTAATAAACTAAGTAACAAGTACCCAGCCTGTTTTAATGTTATCCCTAAGCCTGCTGCAAGATACTGAGCTGTCATCTTGGTAGTCTTTGTAGTAGTTATGCACAGGCCTACCCTCCGCATCTATCTATATAAACCCTTTCCCATGGCGGGGGTTAAAATATTTAATAAATTGCCAGGGGGTTTATGACCACACTGATAATTACTCCTATGAGCCCAGGAAACAGCAGGAAGCCCTCCTCTCACGTGCTGAAGGGAACCCCGGGGATTCCCAGCCCCACTTACCATGATCCTATTTAAATATATAAAAATGGGGGTCTATATAAACCTCATAGACACCTTAATTTCAACCCTGTGTCACAGGGGACGTAACAACCCCCCAATACACGTGTCTCTAATGGACCCCCATGGCACTCTAGATTAACCCTTATGCCACCTGTAAGGATCCCTGTGGCATCTAACAATGAACCGAGCCATTAAGGTCCTTGCATCTAACTATGAGATATATACCATGCCCATGACATCTAAAAAAAGACCTGTACGCCATGGAGGTCCCTACATTATTTAGAAGTTATTTTCCACTGTATAATTAAATAATATTTGAAAATTGCTTAAAATGCTTAATTGAACCTTTCTTTTCATATTATCCTATCACTCATCCGGCATCAGCCCTCATTATCACATGTCTCTACTGTTACTCACCTCGTAAATTATCACTCATCCTATTTCTTTCTGATCAAATACCCTGCATTACATCACCATTTCTCCAAATTATTACAATTTCAACCAATAATTTATATTACTGTGTCCACTTTAAGCAGCTTTGGATCCTCATCCAAGTCCCCGCAATACCTTATGGGCATATCTCCTTGTTTTATGAAATTATTAAAGCTTTATATTGAATCTATTAAACAGTAAAGATATTACTTGATCAACACAGGTCCGTATAGTTAGAACTCTGGTATTCCCAGTAGTAACATTGATGTCAGAGCTAAACCGTAAAGATAGCTGAGCGCTGTAGAATTGACGCCTTTGAATTGTGGTGTTGGAGAAAACTTAGAGTCCCTTGGGCTGCAAGAAAATCCAATCAATGCATATTGCAGGAAATCAAGACAAACTGTTCACTGGAAGATTTAATCATGAGGCTGAAGCTCAAATATTCTGTCCATATTATTATTATTATTATTATCTTTAATTCGTATCGCGCCAACATATTCCGTAGCGCTGTACAGGGGATAAGAACAGGGGAAATACAAGTTTAACAAATTCAAAAGTTGAAGGGCCCTGTTTTGAGCTTAGAATCTTAGCAGAGCATGCTTTATCCCAAAGCACCCTACAAGACTGGAAACTCGCTACTTACAATCTAAAGGGAATTAAAGGGCAGAGAACTGGGGAAGAGTAACAAATAAGGAATAGCAAGGGTCAGGAAGCAAGTGAAAGATAGAAAGAGTTTTATTTTAGAGGGAGAGGGGAGGGATCTGAGGTGAAAGACTAGTATGTTGGCTGACCCCTAGTGTTGAGATGATATATCTGCAAGTAGGAAGTCAGGTGTTTTCCATGGCTCTATAAATTTAATCTGAGTTGGGGTGGGTGGGTGAGGGGGACGGGAGGGAGGTCAATATTCTGAGTATCTCATAGATGTAGCAGGCCTTGAAGCAGAGTGGATTTGTACTGAAAGAAATAGGGAATGGATTGGGGTCAGACAGTACAGGAAGATAGGGGAGTTAGAAAGGAATGCGAGAGAGACCTCGAAGACAGGATTCCCTAGAGAAGACTCTGATGCTGGGAAATATTTAAGGTACATGAAGAAGGGAGTATTTAAGGTACATGAAGAAGGGAGTGGCAAAGGTGGAGATGAATTGATGAGGTAATTTAAGCTGACATGTGCCTGGCATTCTGTGGCCCATGAGTCACAAAGAGTCAAACACAACTGAATGACTAAACAACAACTCAGGATTTTTTACTTTTGTTACTGGGTTAAAGAACAACTATAATACCCTACCAAGAGGAGTAAGTTTTAATTGTGCATTAATCATAACTAAAAAACACTGAGCGTAAGGTTAACATATACAGATAGTAAATAAATGGCCATTGGCACGGCTTTCCTTCTCCTCCGAGACCGTACATAGCTGTAAACTTGCATTACATTTGAATGATGTCTTATGCCTGGTAGGAATCCAAACACAACTATAGATGAAACCGGCCACATTGCTGCTACACTCATTAGTTGGGTGTTTTTGAGCACAACACATTTTATTGCAAAAACTCTCATTTCAGCCGCTAGATAAAGGTAACTTTAAGCAGCGAAACCGCTTCAAAAACAAAGGATGGCATTATTTAGATTTTTTTATTACGAGTTCCTTGGACAGGATTTATTGGCGAGCCCGTCTCCTGGCATCTCACATGCAGATTATACAATGAAAATAAAATGAGCATTTCTACTTAGGTATTTGTTTCAAATTAGGAAAGAGGAAATATAAAAGTAAGCACAGAGATGTTAAGGGTTTGGCAAAAAAAAATAGTCTTTTTTTCCCACATATGAGCCGAATATGGGCCGACTGGAGAACACAAAGGCTTTGGATGTAATAGGAGTATATAAGTCACAGCTGTAGAAAGGTCATTTTTTCCCAAGTGGACTTTCTATCATGAGAGACAGTGAGAAATAATGCTGGTTCTGCAGGTCTCTTAAAATGAATTGGTATATGAGTGAACCCTATAAATGTTACATTTGTGCCAAGCAAGTCTATAAACACAGTGGCCAAGATGGCTCCTCACTTGGGATAGTGGCCGGGCTTGGCACAAATGAAAAAAAGAGCCAACACAAAACCTCACTTGTTTTTGTACAAAGTGGCTTTTTATGCCCTTCACAGCCTGGAAAATAAAATGTGAGCGTGTTCAGAGGCTGGGGTGCAGAAGGTATTGGGGTAAAAGATTGGGGTATTGGGGTACAGGGTCACCATCCAACCACAAACCCTTTTCTACCTGTTCACATGAGCCCCACAAACTTGTTGTTTAGTCGTTCAGTATGTCCGACTCTATGTGACCGCAGGACTCCAGGCACATCTGTCAACCATTGCCCCTCTGAGCTCCATCAAGCTCATGTTATTTGCTTCAATGACCACATTTTCACCGTTGCCATCCAATTCTATGTGTGGCTTCAATCTTTCCCAGCATCAGAATCTTCTATAGGTAATCCAGTCTTCTCATGATATGGACAAAATATCTGAGCTTCAGCTTCATGATTAAACCTTCCAGTGTCGTGATTTACTGCTTTATTGGATCTTCTTGCAGACTAAGGTACTCTAAGTAGTTTTCTCCAACACCACAATCCAAAGGCATTGATTCTACAGCGCTCAGACTATTTTATGGTCCAGCTTTCACATCCGTATGTTACTACTGTGAATACCATAGATCTAACCGTGAGGACCTTTACTGATAGTGTAATATCTTTACTTTTTACTAGCTTGTCCAGACTTGCCAGAACTTTACCATGCCTTTTAATTTCATAGCTGCAACCACTAGCATGTTTAATTATCTATTATATTCTATAATAAAGTAGTGAATGGGTTCTCATACAGGAAAGAGTAGTGGAGGGAGGAAGACAAATGGAAAAGAGAACTGGAGAGAACTAATGGACAAGTGGTGGGTGAGCCACTGGTACAATAAATACACATTGGTTGAGACAGACATACACCGAGGCACAAAACAGATTACAGGCACATGGAAGGTACTTTGTTTTATGAAGAAGTGCTTAGAAGCTCTGTCTATAATCAAAGACATATTACCTGCTTGGGTTTGCAATATGCGGTTCATAAGGACACAGACTCTGCTGTACTTGCTCTTCTGTGTCTCATACTAACCAATCAGTGACCATCTCTCAGCAACATTCTGCAACATGCTGGTGTGACGTGGTCCATGATAGGCTACGACTCCCCAGTGTACATCCTGCCCTTCAGAGAGTGTGTCTGCATACACTGCAATGGTCAGACCCATACAGGGATTATTTGTTTGATTATAGGCAGTAAAAACAGAGCTTATAAGCACTTCTTAATAAATTAAAGTGCATAAAAGTTCATATTTTAGCGGTATATGATATACCTAGTAACATCCATGACATGTCCCTTTAAGGGTACTGCTCATACGAGTAGGATTAGGTGTAAGAGTTTGGGTTTACGGGTAGGGTTAGGGTTTAGGGTTAGCATTAGGGTTAGGGTTTAGGGTTAGAGTTAGGGTTTGGGTTAGAAATGGGGGTTAGAGTTAGGGTTTGGGTTAGAGCGGACAAATGTTTATCTTTTCTCTCTTATTCTTTCCTCATCTTTGGGGTGGAGCACCCCACCCCCCAATCCTTTTCACAACCTGCACCAGAGTCCCTGATTCTGCACGACTTTACTGGCAGAGCTGAGGGGATGTGCTGCACTTCTTACCACAGTTTTCAAAGCATAGGAAGAGTTCCATCCAAAAAGTGGTGGTTGTGTGAAAAAAAGTTATTTTTAATTTAGGTTTTCTCAAAAAAAGAGGGTTTATGATTAGGGTTAGGGTTATGGTTAGGGCTTAGGGTTAGAGTTAGGGTTTAGGAGTAGGGTTATGTGTTAGGGTTAGGGTTTAGGGTTAGCACTAGGGTTAGGGTTTAGGAGTATGGTTTAGAGTTAGGGTTTACGGGTAAGGTTAGGGTTTAGGGTTAGCATTAGTGTTAGAGTTAGGGTTTGGGTTAGAAATGCACTCAAATCTTGGCTGCCACTGCTGCCGATGGCCACCATTGCTGGAGGCCAACCAACAGGAAATACCCAATATTTTTTAAATGATTTACTGTAGAGAAAAACTGCTTGTACAATCTTTACATTGTAAATTTGCGAGTTTTCAATCACGTGTCGGTGCTTTGAAAACAAGCTCTATGTACATTTGATCTTAAGCTCATAGACAGGGCCCTCCATTCTTCATAAGGTGTTAATTTTTTGCCATGTACTCAACCCCTATACAGCGCTACGGAACATGTCGGCGTGTTACAAATAAATATAATAATAATAGTAATAGCCAGTTTTTAATTCTCTTTTAAATAAAACCAGCTTCCAGTTGGGTGACAGAGTCCCTTTAAGTAGATTTTATACCAAGGCTTCACAAGTATGTTTCCAATCTATTCCTGGTATGCACACTGACAATACATAACTGTTTACATTCCATTTTTTTGTATTTGTTGTGATGAAGAAGAAATGACTAAATATAATACTATTTGCCCCGCTTGTCATCGTTGCAGTTTTACTTTTGCTGATGAAACTTGTATAATAAATCCTACCAAAAGTGAGTGTTTACGCAGTACAAATACTTCTAGTTCTCTTCCAATTAATCACCCATTTAGTGCGTTATTTAGCAGTCATTCTCCAATTATAAGTGTCTGAAAGGGTTTCTAGTGGTAGCAATAATTACATTTTTGAAGAAAAATTCAAAATTGTTACAGTGATATTATAATGTGGTTTTATGGGTGGTCTGCGATATGAAATGCGTCTAATAAATAGCCGGCGTGGTTAATATATACAGAATATACCTCTCATGCCAAGCAGATTCCTTGGATGTAAAAGTATTGTATGATTTTCTTAGTTTATTATATTTTTTAATGTAATATAATTATGTGTACGGTTTATTTTTCTGGAATTCTTGGCTTGTGTTCTGTAATAGTTTGTGAACACAACATTTTTTTGATTGAAAGAGATCACTTATACAGGTTTGGATACATGTGTAAAAGTTTTAGCTTTTATTTTATTGATGCGAGCTGCTGAAGAACACAGAAAAAAATCAGTGTGACTGCTCCAAATGGCAGCTGAGGTTTGATTGGCTGTGGAGTTGGCTATGGAGCTTTTGATTAGATCAGAATTCTAAGTGTTATTGCCAGAATTGGAACAGGATTTGTCTTTAAGAGCAACAAGTCTCATCAAGATATAGAGCTTTAACTGACAAACTTGAATATAAAAGAAGGTTACGTATAGGTGGGACTTGCCTTTAAATCGTCATACACATACTAGAACTTTAAGGTACATTAGGCAATGTTATCTAGGGGGTATTATGTTATATGGAGAATAGCCACAATCACCATCAAAGCCATGAGAGAGATAGAGAACAAATAATAAATACTCTTACTCTTACTCTTGTGCTCACCATATACTAAATTATATGTATATATATATATATATATATATACAGTGCCTTGCAAAAGTATTCACCCCCATGACGTTTTACCTATTTTGTTACATTACAGCCTTAAGTTCAATGTTTTGTTAATCTGAATTTTATGTGATGGATCAGAACACAATTGTCTAAGTTGGTGAAATTAAATGAGAAAAATATATACATAAAACTATTTTTTAGAAAAAGAAAACAGAAAATTGGCATGTGCGTATGTATTCACCCCCTTTGTTATGAAGCCCATAAAATGCTCTGGTGCAACCAATTACCTTCAGAAGTCATAATGATGTCACATGATCTGTCATTACATATATACACCATTTTTGAAAGGCCCCAGAGGCTGCAACACCTAAGCAAGAGGCACCACTAACCAAACACTGCCATGAAGACCAAGGAACTCTCGAAACAAGTAAGGGACAATGTTGTTTAGAAGTACAAGTCAGGGTTAGGTTATAAAAAATATCCAAATCTTTGATGATCCCCAGGAGCACCATCAAATCTATCATAGCCAAATGGAAAGAACATGGCACAACAGCAAACCTGCCAAGAGACGGCCGCCCACCAAAACTCATGGAACGGGCATTAATCAGAGAGGTAGTGCAGTGTTTGCTATAACATATTAATATATAATATATATGTTTAGTTGGCAATGACAGAACACAGTTTCGCATTATACATAGGGCTATATTCCCTTAGCTTTGTCCTGTAGGCCTTCATTTGTTTGATCATTGTCTGTTTCATTGCTGCAGAGATCTTAACTCCACACCTTCTTTCTCAATGTTTCGCTTAAAATGTCAAACTATGTGTTATGGTCAATATACACTTTGTATTATGATATGCTATGAATATACATGTCTATTCTTAATTATAATTATGGGAATAAAGACTTCACTGTCACCATGATGGCAAAACTTTTAGTATTTTAGAAGAGTTTAAACTATTAAAACAGTTTAGTGAATACTGTGAAGAGGATTGTGATTAGTACTTTACTGACAACACAGGAAAATCATGAAGATTCACAATGTAATATATGCTGGTGTCTACATCATAACTTAAAGAACCACTACACATGGTGAAAATGTTGACTCTAAGAGCATAATTAAGCAGGAAAAAAGTCATCCAGCTAGCTTTGATTATAATTAAGTTGTAATGCCTCTGCTGAACCCTGGGGATACATAGGTGGAAGTTGTGTGTGTGAGAGGACATTTAGATTTCTGATATGGTTGCATTTCCTGAAGCAAGGAGTCAGCTTCAGAGAGTGGTGTAGCGCGTTGGGTCAATTTTTATCTTATCCAGTTATTTAAAAAAAAGCTGTTTCCTCCTTCCATACCCCTCTCTCCACTGATACACACCCTCGTGATACAGCTCTGAGGAAGTGATGTAACAAACACAAAATGGATTCCTGTCTTATAAACTTGACAAATAAGTGTCCTTTTTCTTGAACTGCAGAAGTCATTTAAGTAAGCCAACAGTGGTAAACTACTAAATGCTACAGTAACAGGTTATATATTTCAGTGCTAATCTAGTAATGGCTTTTTTGCTGGATTTGAATTGATATTTTCCAAATTCATATTTAAAATATAATGTTTTGTTCAGTGAATTTGCCAAAAATGCTTTAGTAGATGAAACAAAATATATAAATTGTTATTTCGGATTTCTCAGAATGCACTTTAATAATTGAACCAACATATTTAAACTGCACTTAAGTAAATATTATAAAGCATAAACAAGCCAGTACGACTAGAGAAATATAGCGAGCGAATTGTCAGAAAAATGTGTTTTATGCATAAAATCTAAACAATATCACATGGATATGTAAAGGAAATATATTTATGTATACAAAGAGCTCCAGCTCATAATGTTATTATCCATAAACTATGTTTATTCTCACTCTGTATTTTGTGCCCAGAGACCTGTAATACAGTGGGCGCGCACACCCTGCAATGTATTAAATTCACCAAATTGACAATTTGCTCTTGAAGTTATTAAAGTAACTAAATATCACATTCCATCAATATATAAACTGTACTTAGGATTCTTAATGGACCATTGTATAGTGATAATTTATATATACTGTATATATATATATATATATATATATATATATATATATATATATATATATATACAGCAATTGTTTCACATATGGTGGGCTAAGAGTGATAGAAGCCCTCCACCGTACAAAGTAGAGTAGTACAAATAAGGAATGGTACATTAGTGATTCTATTTGAATGTCTAAAAATAAGTTGATGAAAACTTATTTCCTGCTCAAATTTCTCAGAAATACACTATATACACTGCAGTCTGGGAAAACTTGGCGGGACATGCAAATGAGGCCACATCTGTCAATCCAAACCATTTTAAACATGGCTCCTTTTAAGCATATGCTTACTGTATATCACAGTTTTAGACATAGCAACGGATGGATTTTTCACAAACCAGGTCACTTAACCACATACAGTACTGTTTCGCGGTTACTGCCGATCCTCAGTATGGTGTGAGTGCCTGGTTTGTGTAGTGATTGTTGTATTCCATTTTATTTAAGCTTATATGTGAGAGCAACATTTATATTTCTACAGAAATACAGCCTCTCATTATTGTTGCAAACTAAAATGCTTCTGAGCATGTGTGGAGGAAGGGGGTAGATGTTAGATTCTATCCAATTACTTTACAAACATAACTCCCCTTCCCTCTTCCCTTGGCTGATAAATAAAGTTAAGCACCCCCTCATTCTTCAAGCTGTGATGAAAGTTCAAGAGCACAGGCAAAGGAATGGTCATTACTAGAGGATGGCAAGTCCAAGATCACAGGCAAAAAACAGTCATTACCAGAGGATGGCAAATCCAAGAGCACAGGCAAAGGAATGGTGATTACCAAAGGATGGCAAATCCAAGAGCACAGGCAAAAGAATGATCATTACAGAGGATGGCAAGTCTAAGAGCACAGGCAAAGGAAAGGTCATTGCCAGAGGATGGCAAATCCAAGAGCACAGGCAAAGGAAAGGTCATTACCAAAGGATGGCAAATCCAAGAGCACAGGCAAAAGAATGATCATTACAGAGGATGGCAAGTACAAAAGCACAGACAAATGAATGGTTCTTGCCAGAGGATGGCAAGTCCAAGAGCACAGGCAAAGGAAAGGTCATTACCAGAGGATGGCAAGTCCAAGAGCACAGGCAAAGGAAAGGTCATTACCAGAAGATGGAAAGTCCAAGAGCACAGGCAAAGGAAAGGTCATTACCAGAGGATGGCAAGTCCAAGAGCACAGGCAATGGAATGGTCATTACAGAGGATGGCAAGTCCAAGAGCACAGGCAAAGGAATGGTCATTACCAGAGGATGGCAAGTCCAAGAGCACAGGCAAAAAAATGGTCATTACCAGAGGATGGCAAGTCCAAGAGCACAGGGAAAGGAATGGTCATTACCAGAGGATGGCAAGTCCAAGAGCACAGGCAAAGGAATGGTCATTACCAGAGGATGGCAAATCCAAGAGCACAGGCAAAGGAATGGTCATTACCAGAGGATGGCAAATCCAAGAGCACAGGCAAAGGAATGGTCATTACCAGACACTGGGAAATGGAACAATGTTGAAATTCTCCAAGTTGAACAGATAACGTTAAAAAGTGGTTGGATATATGTTGGATAACTAGAGAATGAGGGGTACTGATCCGGGGAGTAAATCAATTGCCATAATTTTGGAGTCAGTAAAGTTTTTTTTATCCCTTATTAGACAATTGCCAATGTATCAATGCTTGATTTTTGTTTTCCTTTCTCTGGATCAATTAACAATTCACTAATTGCAAGGATGAGATGAGATCTCATTTACTATGTTACTCTTAAGAGGCCATATTCATTTTCATTATTTTTCACTGTAGTTAACTTCTTTCAACCAATAATGCAATTATTCTACACTATTTATGTAATGTATATCATGAGAATGTGTGCATTGTAGTGTATTGGATAGGTGTACATTTATGCAATTAGTTGGAAAGTAGATTTACACATTATTAAGTGAAATAAGCAAGTTTAAGTGTGGCTCGTGGTCACATTGAATCTTGAAGTGGCCATTGTATCATGATATATTGTGATTTCAGGGAAAGAAAAGGCATAGCTGCCATAACTCACAACAAGGACCAACATCTATACAAGATATATCTATCTCAAGGAGTTATGAATATACCTGTCCTGTATAAAAAATAATTTGCTCTAATAAGGAAACTTTTGTATGGTATTAGCTATGTCTCAAAAGTCACCTACATATCTAGAATAGTAAATAGGCTCCATGTGAAGTAGACAAAAATGTATGTTCCACAATTAAACTTTTTTTCTAGGCGTCAGTTAGTTTAAAGTTGGGTTTTTGTTGTTGTTTAACCTATGGGCCACAGCACATCTGTCAGCCACGACCTCTATGAGCTCCCTCAAGCTAATGTTCATTGCTTCAAGACCCCCACCCACCCTCTTCATTATGCTAATGACCTTCTTCTTTCTGCAACTCTTGTCACCTCCTCTCACTCCCGCCTCGTTCTGACCCTAGTCCCTGGAACTCCTTGCCTCGCTCCACCAGATTATCCACTTGCCTCAAAACATTTAAAAGCTCACTTAAAACGCATCTCTTTAAAGAAGCGTATCACCTTCCACCCTAACACACTTATCACCTCTCTCACCCTCTTTTACCACTCACTATACCTTAGATTGTAAGCCTGTGAGTTTCTATCCTAAGTAGTTTGGGAATTCCCCATAAACATTGGATTCCTAGCTCAAAGACCGGGCCCTCCTTCCTTTGCTAAATGTTAATCTGTATTTATCTTTGTCTGAACCTAATTTATGTACAGCGCTACGGAATATGTCGGCGTGTTATAAATAACTAATAATAATAATAATGACCTCATCGATCTATCTCAGCCTCTGTTATCCCTTTCTTTGTGCGCCTTCAACCTTTCCCCAGCATCAGTCTTCTCTAAGTAATCATGTCTTCTCATAATATGACCAAAACATTTGAACTTTAGCCTCATGATCAAACCTTCCAGTGAACAGTTTGACTTCATTTCCTGTAGTACTGATTGATTGGATCTTCTTGTAGTCCAAGGAACTCTAAGCAGATTTCTTCAACACCAATACTTAATTCACGGACCATACATTGACTTTGTTCTAGACATCATCAATAACTCTGCAGTAACGACATATTACATGCAAATCAGGGAGAGCTCAGGTTATAATTATGAGCTGTAGGAACCTGATCTCTATGTATTCCCCATGTGCCAGCACTTAATTTAGCAAAGAACTGAATTTCCTCAATTACCAGTATTTAATTATGTGTTTTGAAGCATTGGGAAGTAATATTTCGCAGCACTCCTCAACTAGTGTTTATACAGCAATTTATTAAATTCATTGCTGAAACATGAAATATGGCAAAGAGGTTAACCCTTAAAGGGGCATGGAATGTACATTTTTTAATGCAAAAATATTTAGTTAAATTTGTTTAAACTCATTGGAAACCAACTGCAAATACTTCTGTGTAAGCAGATTTCATTGGCAGAGACTTATGGCTCATACAGTTATATTTCGGCACATTGGCTGACAGGGATAAACCCCCAATGATAGTTATACATTAAAATCAGTTTATTCTGCGCCAGGACCTTCATCACATATAATAGTTGTCAAACTGCGAGTTGTTGTCGCGCTTGCGAGCCTCACGAAGCGAGCCGTTGAGGCATAGAAGCATTCCTAGAAGCGAGGCGAGCAGTTGAGGCATTGAAAGACGCGGAACTTAGACTGAAATGAGCGTCAAAGGTACTCCTGCGAGCCTCGAGAAGCAAGGCGAGCCGTTGAGGCATTGAAACACGCGGGACTTGGCAAAATGAGCGCCGAAGGCACTCCTACGAGCCTCACAAAGCGAGGCGAGCTGTTGAGGCATTGAAACACAAGGGACTTAGCCTGCAAGCATTTAAGAAACACTGGACTTACTTAGGCTGCAAGCAATTGAGGAACGCGGAATCTCCGGGGCGAAAAAAACGACCTCGCAAAAATACTACTTTAACGGGCGTACTGCGGAAATCTAAAAACACGAAAAGCAAGACAAAAATAAAATAAAATAAACAAACACTCACACACAGCACTGTGGGGTGGGGTGGGGGGTGCGAACGCCAAGACACTGGGACTGGGAGTGAGGTTGCATGCGAATTTAAGCCGAAATTGCCGAGTTTCGGCACTCTAAAAATCGGCTAAGCAAAAAAAAAAATGGCGGCCCAAAAAAATGAAAACGAGGCTAAAAGACACTGAGACGCGCAAATCACCGCTAGGCACGTACGAGTAAGCCAGGAACATAGGAGATACACAATATACCATTACAACGGACTGAAAATGCTTGCGAGCCAAGTAACACATAGAAAGAAGCCGCCATTTTAAAACACTAACTTGTAAATGATAAACGGTTTGCCTCGCGCACGCAGCCTATTTACATTGGACACTTGCCAAATGGCTGACACTTTCTCCTCAGGTGATCAACAGTCCAACTGTACATTTTGAGATGCAGGAAAATCCAAAGAGATTGTTAGCTCTTCAGGATATTGATTGCTGCATATTACATATAAATAGGTAAAGTATATTAATGTATTAATTCATATTAATTTATTAATTCACTGTACTAAATTTTTTTTATATTTTACACTGTGCTTATATATCTGGCTTTGCGATCAGCGCCGAAGGTGATCGTTGCAAAGCAGGAAACTTGAAGTACACGAGGGGAGAAGCTTGCAATGAGAATCAAAGGAGTTTAGCGCGGGGATCGCAATGAGCGCTCAAGGTCCTCAGAGGAGCAAAAGCCTTACATTGTGTGGCAAACAACATTCCCATGGTTTCAAATTTTATTGCACCGCCATTTTTGACGGGCAAGTCGCTAGTTTTCAAATAAGAAACATACTGTTCAACATTCTAAAATTCCCTTTGTCAGATGCAATGAAGAAAAAAATGTCTTCAAAGGCGCTTTAAACTGCAGGCTACTGACAGAGTACTATACTGTCTACAGGTGGTTGCGAATTCGTATTCCTTACCATGTATCCACTGTATGATTCAGATATATATATATATATATATATATATATATATATATATATATATATTCATCAAAGTTGGGATAAGAGGTCATGATAGAAGGTTGGAGGGTGGAAGATTTAAGGATGATAATGTGAGAAAGTTATACTTTACAGTAAGTGTAGAAGATAAGTGGAACAGCCTTCCCGTAGAGGTGATAGAGTCAAATACTGTTAAGGAATTTAAGCACGTCTGGGATACACATTAGGCTTTACTGATGCTTTATTAAGAGTAACTTTTTAGTTTGATAGAATGGGCCTCCCAGATGGGTCATTTTCATTGTTATTTACAAGCAAATCTAACTTTTTTTGCAAATACAAGAGCTAAATTTACATTTTTTTACCATAAGGAGAGATCTAATACAGATTGAACATTCGGCAATAAATGGAACCATATTGTAAGCTCTATTACCACCAATGGTTTGGTCACTTTCTTTATTGTGAGTGAAGGACATGTTGTGCTGGGAAGCTTTGAAAGGGCAATTATTCCCATAGAAAATAGACAGCCTTCATTAAAGTTTAGTGAATATTGACATAAAATGCAAACAAAGCTGTTTTTTGGTTTATAGGTGGAAATCAGTTTGCACATTCTATTCCCTGGAAGTACTACTGGACCAGATTTGTGGGCATGATTAAAATAAACCAACAAATTACAACATTTTTATCCTGTTTAGTCTATTTTTTGTTTATAGCCTTTTTTTTACTAAAATATCACCCACATACAAGCCCTACTTGTTCATAACCTAGAAATAAAAACAAGCACTCATTCAATTGCGATTTGGCCAATTGAATAGGGCTCTATATAAGCACAGAGCATATTTTTTACAGAAGTTTTTAGTTAGTGAACTTCTATCCAAAAGCAAGGTCTTCACTAACTAAAAACTTATTTAAAAAATATATGCTCTGTGCTTATATAGAGCACTATTCAGTTGGCCAAATCACAATTGAATGAGGCCCATGGAGTCTAGAAATATATCATGATACTAAGCAATTGCCTTGTGATTTATTCTCAGTTCTTGATGATGTCAATCAACATGGAAGTGGCTGTGCAATCAGATAAAGGCATGTAAACAAGGAGGGGAAATTTAAAATCTGACCAAGAACTGACTTATATGCATTTTTATTATTACTATTATAGCCATAGAAACCCTCCCATAACCAGTTGCATAGATAATAAGGATGGGGCCAATTCATTGTTTAATTTGGCCATGAAATGATGGAGCTCTGTTGGGACAAGCAACTGCAGAGTGGAGCAGTCTCAGCTGTCTCTTTATCTACAATCATTTTGATATGGTCGGAGTTTTACCAAAATTAAAAGGGAGGAGTGAGCTTCTGTAATACTCTGCAAGTGAAGGGAAGAATGATATATATATATATATATATATATATATATATATATATATATATATAAATAGTGAGGTAACCGTGGGTGTCCAGTAATCTATAGAAAATGAGAGAGCCAGAACATCTGTTTGACTCATACCTAAAGCATTTTAGGCACATTATTTATCACTTACATTTCTGTGTACTTGACTCAGAGAAAGTGTAAAAATCTATTTGTAAATAATTTTAGTCTTTCCAGAATTCACAGGAGATTTATTTGCCCAGCTAGTAACTGAGACCGTTATCCTGACGTCAGAATTAATAAGTGCCAATAAGTACTATTTGCCGATCAGGCTAACAATCTAGAAATCTAGAAAATGCATTAGATCATGTGTTCTAGTCTATGTGGGTTTCATGATATGTATTAACCCCTTGAGTCCAGAGATCGATATTACTCAGAAATAACATTAAAAAAATATTTCTTGATTACATATTTGTGGGTTTGAAACTATTGTGCAATTAATTATAATGTTTTCCCAGGCCTTCCCAAGCTTTAAAGTACAGTATTGTGTGTTTAATTGCTGTTACAGCTTTAGTAAGTGTTTGAAAAATGCCTTACAAGTTCTCTTTAGAACTCACAATGTTTTTGACAGAGACATGATTGTTATTATTATTATCTTTTATTTGTAATGTGCCAACATATGCCGTAGAGCTATACAGGGTTTAAAAATAGGGCAAAATATAGTAATAACAAATTAAAAGAATGAGGGCCCTGTTTTAAAAAACCTATGTAGAAAGTGCTTTTTCCCAAAGCACCCTACAAGATTGGAAACTCGTTACTTACAAACAAAGAGAATGGAAAAGGCAGAAAGCCTTGGCAAGAAGACAGATGAAGGTTTAGGATAGACCAGGGAGGAAGTGAGAATTTACATAGGTAAGAAGTCAGAAAGGGAGAGGGGAGGAAGGGATCAGTTAGTCATAGTGAGGCAAAAGGTTCAAGGATGTAATCTTCACCTACATCCTTATTAAATTGCGATTCAGTAAATTTAAGGGCTCTATTTAAGCACACAGCATATTTTTTTACAGAAGTTTTTAGTTAGTGAACATCTATCCAAAAGCAAGGTCTTCACTAACTAAAAACTTCTGTAAAAAAAATATGCTATGTGCTTAAATAGAGCTCTTTTAAATTTAATGAATCACAATTTAATAAGGCTGCTAGTGTTCAGATAAAATAACCTGCAAATGTGAATATCAGTGGTGGGTGGGTGTGTGTTCAGGAGGGTGTGAGGGCAGTGGTATCTGGTATCAGCACAGGCCTGGATCATCTAATGATATCTTTTCTAGTTGTGAGTTAGAGCTACGAGTCCAATAGAATATCGATTTTGTATAAAATTTTTTTTTAGTGCTCATAATATTTGACCAGTGCTAAAACCAATGGAGTTCTAAGGCCTGTTTTGTGGGTTAGGCTGGCTGTAGTGATTGTGGGCGGCAACCATGTATTGGGATTGTGAGTAGCTAATAGAATATTTGTTATTTTTTAGAACAGTTTTAAGTGTGTATAAATTTAAGAATTGGGCAATAGAATAGGGCGCCATGAGCGAGACCTTGAAGTAGTGAGATCTACCTCAGTCTCTCAGTCAATTCCAACTTGAGCTGTGATACTCAAAAAGCCTAATCTGAATTGGGCGTTGACCATTTTCGTAGTGAAAATAGAAGACAAAAAGTTATCCCAAATTGAACCAAACTGAGAGTGGCTTTACAATCTGAGTTGCTTGCTAATCTTTTTATAACAATTTCATATTTTCTATATTCATTTAAAATAATTTATTCTATATTTATTCTAAGCCAGTAAAATTAGGTGTGCTCCACTTTTGGGAACACACTTAACATTGGTACAAGATATTTGTACAGAGAACAAAAAAATAAGAATACCACCCAAAAAGATGGTACATTGCAAAACATTTTAAAAAAGAGCTCTGCCAAACTTCCTAATAAGGACATATACTAATGTAGCTGGGACATTTGCCAAGCTCATAATATACAACCAGGCCTATATTTACAATGTCATTCTACCCAGAGAATAGGAGGAGCTTTTGATATTATAATACCCAAGTTAAAAGGTTGGATCCTTATCAAATGCTATAAATGTTTTATACTCTCCCAGTGCACTTGAAATGAAAGCAGATGGTAATAATCATAAGACTGGCTGGTTACCACTCATAATCATATTACCTCCCTGGGGACTGCAACACATGTGGAGCATGCGAAACGCATACGATCGATTGTGATAAATTAAACGGATAAGGGCGATTGTGGGGCTGTATCTTGATTAATCTGATCTGTCATGCTTAATAAAATAAGACAAAGAAGTGTCTTCAAAATATATTTGCAGTTGGATGGGATTATGCATTTTTGATGTGAAATCTGGAATCTATAATTGTTAACATCGGAATGGTACATTTAATCTCAAAGGAAGCTCAGCACGCTCCTTTCTACAGCATTATAGAATTCATCGCAAGAATAGTTGCGCAACACAACATCCAGTTTTTTATTAAGGTGGAATTAGACGTTTTCACGCAGATACTGAAATATTTATTCATGGCCTAGGTCTGGATATGTCATTATTTTAGAGCTTGGGAAAGTCATCAGCGGTAATATATCCCTTTAACACCTGCATATTTGGATGATGTCTTCATGAACTTATTTATTAGGCAGTTGTCAGTAGCTATTTCTCTTTATTAAGAAAAAAAGTAGGTCTGTATTATATATGTATGAAACCTATTTTATGCAAAAATAGCACAGCACCTGCCTTAAACTAAAACCACAAGGGGCTATAGATTTTCATGAGCCCGTTTAGTGTCAGTTTTCATTTTCAGCAATGTGTCTCAAGGATGACCCCACCCAAGGATGTGATGCCAGGGAACAAATGGATCCAGGAATTCCATCAGTAATATTATTATTAGATGACAGGCACATTAAAGAAAAAATATAATGGAACTGATCTCACTATGGGTTTGGAAATAACCCAATTTTCTAATTTTGAATATTTATATATGGTCAGACAATGAATTTGAAGGGGAAAACAACATATTAACCAAAAGTGCACAGACAAACATTTTTTTTAATAAAATATACAAACAAATTATATCTGCTATTGGAAAATATAATAGCATAAGGCACAGAGATCACCCGACCCATGGTACTTATAATCTAGTATAGCTTTACCTGTGGTTCAGATGCAGATCACAAAGCAAAAATAAGAAATAGAAGCATAGAATTGATAGTAAATAAGAACCAAAAACACCTTGTTCTACTAAATTATATCATTATATCTACTAAAAAAATGTTTGGATGCCCTCAGGCTAATCTCTGCATGGTTACTTTCTCTTACTTACATCCACTGGAAGGCTGTTCCACTTAGATAATACCATTTGGATAAAGTAGTACTTTTGCACATAACCTACTAATCTTCTAGGCAAGTTTCCATTGTACAGTAGGATCAGCAAACCCTAGACGTACGTTTCAACTTCTCTATTTCATCAGTCTCATCCGGTTACCCTTTATCCTTATTGAGACCCTCATTGACTATATATAGCATGTAAAAACCTAAAAACCCAGGACTATTTCCCAACCTCTGTTTCTGGGAAATATTTTTGAAAATGTAGTTACAAATCATCTATGACCAATTGGAGTCAGGAGGCAGCAAACAACATAGCTTAGAAACAACCCTAGTTGGTGATGGTTCCATCCTAATACTCCTCATACTTTTTGCATCATTTAATACTGTTGACCATGGGATATTAATAGAATGAGTGACAAGCTATGCTTGTCCTTGACTAGTTTAAATGTTTTCTCAGAATAGATTACAGAGGATTTCTGAACAAAATGTAGTTTCTCAAGGCTATAATTTCTATCCAATGCCTTTCACAGCATATCTGCCACCAATGAAAAACCAGAAGACATGGGGCCTCATTCCATTGAGAAATTGTAGCTTATGGGAGCCCGTAATGTAGCCCATAACCTAATTTGTTATTCAATTGTCTTTTTGCAATCCGCAAACAATCTACGGGTTACAGGCTGAAAATCCCTGCGGTTGTTACAACCGTAACTTACGCCCCATCTAAGCTTTTGATCTTTCAAGGCTGCAAGAGTTACAATCGCTAAAATAGCAAATGGATATTCAATTGCTACAATTCCACAAGCCTGCATATGTTTTCACACCTGTAAACGGCAAATGTAGATGAAAATCCTACGGATCCCAGATAGGACTCGCAAGGGGGTTTAAGCCCTGTCCGTAGCACTGCAGATGCAAATAAAAAAATCAATACTGCACTGTAAATGACGTAGAAAGCAATGATAGACATTAGAATTAATTGCACAACAGTCGCAAGGTTGCAAATCTGCAGTAGGAAATATTTTCTTTTATATTTCATTTCGGGGTTATCTCAATCTTGGGAATCAATGCGTTAATACATATCAGGTCACCCACATGGACTAGAACAGTATTGGCATTCATATTATTTTGCGGGTTTGCGAGTCTGATCAAATATCGGACCTCTAAACGCTAATTGATTGTAAACCTCTATCTCATACTGCCGTAATGATGAAGGTCTCATTTTCCATTGGCTGTTTCTGACTTTGGAGCTACAGTCTTGCTTAATTGATCTGGCTCACGCTCTGAAAAACTACATACAAGTGCATGGTTTATGTTTCCAGGTTTCGGGCCGCAACTTGCGGGCTTGTTCAATTGAATCACTCAATAATTGTAGCAAAGTTCAAGCCGGCAGACATACAGCCTGTATACCATAGGTTGCGGGCTTGCAATTGAATGAGGCCCATGGTCTCTGCTACTAGTGTTATGCAGACAACACACAGCTTTATTTGTCTTCTTCTCCAGACACAGTTCAACCAGCATCAACTCTCAAATAGAAGAGCTACAAAAGTGGATGAATGACAAATGAATGAGGCTAAATCCAGAAAAGGAAAAGACGTAAGTGCCATTTGATAGGACCCTGTTGCCTGACAGTAGCAACTCTGGCCTAAATACAGTAGATCTTCAGCTTGAAGACTCATAGCTGTTAAAACCTGAATAAGTGTATGTAACAGAACCTTACCTTTGCCTGGGAAGATTTATTACTACACTGGCCCTTTAACTGTTTGGAATGTTGTTTCTTTTGAATATATATGTATGTAACTGTCATGCTGAGTTGAGTTAGTAAAAAGTTTTTCTCTGATGGTTGATAACTTCACTTTTACACAGCAGCTTGCCAGGTAAAAGGACGTCTCTAACGGCTGATACCCTCTCACTACCGGGGTAGCCGTTACATTGGTTGGCAGCGGTGGGATGGTCCTTTTATCCAGAGAGCAAGTGCTGAATGGAGTCTCAGTAAGCCAAGCTGAAAAGACCCACACTAAAAGATTTATTGGAGAGTCGTGGTAGGAGTGCCAGTAACAGGCCACGGAGGGAGCTGATAGCGGACCTGCTGGAGCTGGACGAAATGGATAGATCCAAGGAAGTAACGGAGCCCCTTACATCTGTCAGCAAGGACGATGTAATTACTGGTATTGTACAGCGGAGATTATCCTTGTATCCAGAAACGTCCGTGGAACTAATAAACCAGCTGCTCCGGGAAACAAGGGAGGAGATAGAAACTAAGAGGAGACAAGAAACGGAACTGGTAAGAGCTAGACAGCCCATTACACAGGCAGTTCCTACCCCCCCACCCACTGCTACAGTAAAGAAAATACCGTTCACTGCATTTAAAGCTTTTGTAGAAAGTGAGGAAGAAATAGATGGATATTTGGCTGACTTTGAGAGGCAGTGCTCACTACACCAGGTACCACCAGACCAATGGGTCACTATTTTGTCTGGGAAATTGTCGGGCAAAGCCAATGAAGCCTTTCGGGCTCTTGCTCCAGAGGATATTTTACAATATCAGCAAGTTAAAAAGGCACTGCTAACCCGATATGCCGTAACCCCAGAAGCATACCGCCGTCGCTTCCGGGAGTCCAAGAAGAAGGCTGTGGACTCCCACATGGAATGGGCAAACACAATACAAAGGGTGGCATCACATTGGGTGCGAGGGTGCAATGCCAACACCGGAGAAGAAGTGTTACAGTTGTTCTTGATGGAACATTTCTTTCAAGATCTGGCTGCGGATATACAGGACTGGGTGAGAGATCGCCGCCCTGCCAACTTAACTGAGGCAGCGCAACTAGCAGATGAATACGCAGAAACAAGGAAGGTGAGCCAAGGTACCACACAACCAGCATCTAGAACAGAGGCAAACACAGAATTTCGGGCTCCAGTACCCCCAGGACCTCCACGCCCTCAGGGGACTTACAACCAGCCCCGGGAATCTTACAAAGTGACATGTCATCACTGCAGCAACACAGGGCATATTGCCCGTTATTGCCCTTTGAGATCAGCCAATAACGAATGGAGGCGCACAACACCCCACACAGAGACCCCGCCATCACATCCCTCTGCTGCTCACTGCCTGGAAATCAAAGGGAGCCCTGAGGAGTGTTTGGGAATCTTGTATGAGGCCAACCTCGTACAGGCTGCCTACCCGGATAACCGCCAGTATCACCGCCAAGAGGTGCGTGTAAATGAACAGATAGCACAAGGCTTAAGAGACACTGGCGCTACCATCACTTTGGTGCAGAAACATCTCGTGAAACCAGAACATGTATCTAATCGTACCGTTGCTGTTCGTGTCGCAGGGGAGGCCGCGCGGGCCGGGTCCAGGAACGGGCGGATCTATGTGGGGAACCTTCCGGCCGACGTGCGGGAGAAGGAGCTGGAGGAGCTGTTCCACCGATACGGCCGGATCCGGAGCGTCGAGCTAAAGAACCGCGGTAGATGCAGCAGATCTCCATTTGCTTTCATCAAATTCCAGGACCCGCGGGATGCAGAGGATGCAGTATTTGGTCGGAATGGCTATGACTTTGGCTCATGTCGTCTAAGGGTTGAGTTCCCAAGGCCTTTTAGGGGCTCTCGGGGTGATGGTGGTGGTTATGGAGCACCACGGGGAAGGAATGGACCTCCCTCTCGACGATCTGATTTCAGAGTCCTTGTCTCAGGTCTTCCCCCATCAGGTAGTTGGCAGGACCTAAAGGACCACATGCGGAAAGCTGGTGACGTCTGTTATGCTGATGTACACAAAGATGGAATGGGAATTGTTGAATTTATCCGGAAGGAGGACATGGAATATGCTTTGAGAAAACTGGACGACACTAAATTTCGGTCTCATGAGGGTGAAACCTATTATATCCGGGTTTGCCCCGAAAGAAACGCCAGCTACTCAAGATCAAGATCCCGCTCTAGAGGGCGTGACTCCACCTATCAAAGCCGCCGTTCTCCCTCTCCTTTCCCACCGTATTGAGCTGTCACCACAGGGACACTTTCTATGAAACTAATTCTAAAGCCCATCTGCTCTGAAGTTACATTCCACAACCCCCTAGTATGGCTGAACCGAGTGGCTGGGGACAATGGACGATTACTGAGATGGAGCTTGGCCCTAGAACCGTATAACTTTTCCATTCAATATCGCCCTGGCCGGTTCAATGCGAACGCAGACGGACTGTCCAGGCAAACGGAACTTTTACCTTAACAGCAGACCGGACAGCCCCAAGTTGACCCGAAAAGGATCAATCCGGGTCTGCCGGAGTGTTCCACACAGGGGGAGCAGTGTAACAGAACCTTACCTTTGCCTGGGAAGATTTATTACTACACTGGCCCTTTAACTGTTTGGAATGTTGTTTCTTTTGAATATATATGTATGTAACTGTCATGCTGAGTTGAGTTAGTAAAAAGTTTTTCTCTGATGGTTGATAACTTCACTTTTACACAGCAGCTTGCCAGGTAAAAGGACGTCTCTAACGGCTGATACCCTCTCACTACCGGGGTAGCCGTTACAGTGTATACAATTAGTTATGTTCTAGATCAGTGGTGGACAGTTGGTGGTGTCCTTGGAACTCTTTCCATGCAACCCTCCATTCGTATTCAAGAATTGTACAGCATGTCCATCTTCAACAGTGCAAACTCTTCTTCCTCCATAGCATTCTCCATTACTATCTCTATTTGTTTTCCTTTCACTCCATCTCACTGTGATTTTATGGTTTTTACTTTGTATATGGCAAAAGGGTTGTCCACGTATTATAGTCCTTTTGAAGTTTGGTGGTCAAATATGCAGCCCTTCAACTGAAATGTGTTGCCCACCATTGCTCTCGCCTGTGGCCTGATACTCAAATATCAACTTTTGAATGTCATGAAATTGTTCATTTTTCTGTAGAAGAACATAGCCCAAAAAATACAACCATTTCCCTAGAAGTTTTCACAATTACTCATCTTTTTACATCATCAAGACTGGATTACATCAATGGGCTTGGTAATGGTGGTTGGTAAATAAGTTGAGATTATAAAATATACTTTAAATATCTAGGACAAACGAATAAGAAATAGATCGTGCTGGAAGGACATCTGTCTTTTCTTCCACTCCACCTTCATTTTAGCTTTGACTACAAATACAGCTAATATAACCGCCGTATTACCACCTCATCTGTTCCATGTTACTGGATACGTATCAGCATAATGCATCAGTGTATGACATAATATTATTTAAAGTATATATGTAATGTTTCCCATTGGGCCCATTTTTCATTTCACTCCTTCTTATCATTCCACTTATTTTATTTTATAGTTGATGGAATTTAACTCTATAAGGTGTGTCACCTAGAGCAAATATCTCAAATATCTCAGAAAATCTAAACACATGCTTATTTCTAAGATAGAAATCCATGAGGAATATTTCAAGACAGTATTGACGTGTGTTTCCAAGATAAAAAATATAATATGCACTCTGTATAAATATCATATTATAAGAGATTTATGTGTTATAAATAACAGAACACAAGGGTGGGATGCTGAGAAATCAGAGCAGACAGTGCCAAAGGGCTGTTTTATATTGGGAACAAAATAGTCAGGTTTTTCACTTTTACAAGTGGATGTTTCTGAGCCATCTGCTGAGTCATGTGAGCCGTGCGGTGCTAATATTACAAAAGAGAGAATGGAGAACAAATACCCAAACAGATTAGAAAGTAAATCAGAAGGACCTTCTATTGCGGGAAAACTGCGAATTAATTATATATTAAATATATTGCGTTGAAAGAAATTTGTTGAATTTATTGAAATTGTTTTTTATTTCTGGAACCAGAAGCAGGCAGCTTGCAACAATAACTGCAAGCAATGGCCCGCAGAAATGTAAACAGCCCTCTAACACATGAAACCTCAACAAAGTATCCAGCGGAGGCCTCAAAATATTTTTTTTTATCTATTTACAAACTAACTTAGTTACATTTTTCGTGGCAAATTGTGCTCTTAGTTGGTAACAATTTTTGTTGTTGATCATACAGTGGTACTCTAAAGTGGGGCCATTGGGGGTATAGCATCAGGATCTGTGGTGGACACAGTGGTTGTGTAGGCCTCACTGCTACTCTAGCTTGCTTTTGTTAAACACGGATACTCTTATAGATGGGTGTATTTAGGTTTTATGTTGCAATATGCCATAGAGATTTCTGTGCCCCTCACACCCCCCTTGCTAATAGTCGTTTCCCCTTACTATATCGGAAATTATAAAACAGAACTATCACTGTATATAGACATTTCTGTGCCGATAAAATTATATTTCAATGTACTGCAGTGTATCTGCTGCCCTCTGAAAATGTGCTGCCCTAGGCCTAGCTTCAGGGACATTCATGTGCTTGAAAAATATATATATCAGAAAGTATCACACATATTACAGACCGAAATGTCACTGCATATAGACATTACTGTACACATACATAATATTTTAAGGCAAGCCACCAGCCCACTAACCCTTAAACATGTCAAATTTGGGGAATTTACTAACCGGACACTTGTTTATTCTCAATCTGCAAGCAAATTACTAGATTTGATGTATTATTATTAGGTCTGCAATGCCATCAAGCACTTTCAGGCACTATATTGGTTTGCAAAGAATGAATGGTTGGCATTACATTATTCATTTTGTATAATAACAATAAACCCAGCAAAATGATAACATATTATTTACTTTGTCCATAATGTAAGTCTGGCAACCATATCAGGAAATTATTAAAAGGAACAAATGAAAAAAAAAAGCTGTTTTATAAGTCTATGTCACACATATATATATATATATATATATATATATATATATATATATATATATATATATAGATTGCTACCTTGTCATGGTGACAGGGTCTGTGTACCTCAATAAAGCTGTGAGCTGTACCATGTATGGTCACCCATGATTTGCAGGCCATAGCGGAGAGGTCAGACAAATCGCGGTCCACAGGAGAAGGAACTGGGAACCCACTTCAGTATCTTTGCCAAAAACACTTTAGGGAAAAGCACAACCAGAGACATATTGACAGATGTGCCTCGCATGCTGCGATCCATAGGGTCACGGAGAGTCGGACAATACTGAACGACTAAACAACAGCAACAACTATATATATATATATATAAATGTATATTTATATATGATTCATAATCTGAATTAATAATATAAATTATGATTTATCATTTGTATTAAGGTTCACTATTTCCATGAACCAGGAGATTGATCATTATTAATTGACTCTACTTGAAGTGTGAGTTGTAGTGCCAGTTATATATAACCATGTATGTCCTATGTTAATGACTGGATATTAGTAATATCATTTTATATAAATATACAGTACCATAATTTTATAAAATATACTGCTATTGTAGGGTTGGATAAACTCAAGATTTGTCTTTAGAAAACTCAGAGAATTTGGGCTTTCACTGCATGTCACCCATAACAAGCCCATTAGACCCCCGTTGATGATAACCGTTATGAGAAGCGTAAGGCTCACGTTTAAAGTGGAAAAAGTAAATAATATGATGGCCTGTGAACCTGGATCTTACGTAAACATGGGCTATCCATGCACACCTACATCTATGTTTTTTTAAATAGTTACATATGCTAAAGCATAGATTGAATTTACTAATTTACTATTTTATGCCTGGGGATCAGTGATAATAATTATTACTTCCTTATAATTAGATTTTAACTTAAATTATTTAGCTTAATTTCTTTAAAATGTAAATATAATGTTTTAAGTAATAAACTGTGATTAGTACACAATTACCCTAATGATGACATCATTAAACAATATGGTAGCAATCATGTCTAAATGAGTAAGTTTGTCTTCGTTGCAAAGACATTTATAAGAATAACACATTCCAGGACATGAAAATCTATCAAAATAACATTCCATATTTTCTGTAATTATGAGTTTGTCTTTTGCAGATCAAGAAACTGTGCAAATCCCTAATTTTCTCCATTTCCTGAGGAAGTTTTCTAATTGGGTGAACACTTGCTGTATGGAACTTATATACTTATAACTCATTTACAATAAAGAGAGATTTTAAGGGATATGGAAGGTTTCTATATGTTCCTATGTATATATTATACCTGTGTATCTATTTACTTTTATGTACTTTATTTTATTAAGAAATGCTTATAAGCTCTTTTTTTACTGGCTAAAATAAAACAAATAGTCCCTGTATGGGTCTGCCCATTCCATGTATGCCAACACAGACTCTTTGGTACTTGCTGTGCAGTAATGCTACAACCTGCTGCTGAGAAGTTGTCCCTGATAGGCTAGGACACAACACTACACATCCAGAGTCTGTGTCAGCATATGCTGCACTGTGCAGACCCATACAGGGACACCGGAATAACACTATATTTTACAGTTACATAAAATTTGACACTATTCAGTAAATTTACAGAAAACACAGCCAGCGAAATATAACTTACAAATTAACACAACACAACTCATGTAAATTAATTCTGGTTTATGTAAGTATTAGCTTTTTTAAATTTAATTTTTTTTTTTTACATAATTATTTATTATTTATTATATATATTTTTTATGCAGGTTTTTTTGTTATTATCCATTATTCCTGATGTAATGCCAACCAATTAATGTTGCATTTTCTTTCCTTATAATTCCTCAATTCCTTACAATTACTTTATGTCAATGATGATGATGCAATGCCAACCATTGCATCTTTGGCAACCAATATTGCACTTTGATGGTACATGCGCAGAATCTAAACATAGCTGCATATAGTATCGCATTTTTTACATGCTGTGGACCAACATTTCCACCTTAAAGGATCTTGTCACTGGGGTCTGGGAGAGTTCCGGCTTGGGTACTCTGGAAGATATGTATTCCCCATAGACTGTAGGCGCCATTCCTACTGGTTGATTCAAAGTTCCTAGGGTTGTTGGCCCCAGGCTGATTGGTGGTTGCCCCAGTGTCCAATTTGAAAGATGCTACAACTGCACTACAGCGATTGGTTGGGAATTTTAAAATAGACATCTTGTACCCCCCAACAACCTATGGATAGAAGGCACCTTCCTATTCCCAGCTAGTTTGTCCTTTGACTTCCTCCATAACTCAATTATCTCTGGCAACTTCCTCCCATTTATAATAGTGGGCGCCATAGACCCTGGGGATTGGCCTAACCAAATTTGCCGGACTTTTATGCTGTCTCCTGATTGGTCACTCAGCCGCTGCCTGGACCAATTGGAGAGGTGCTAACACTGGCTCTAGAAGAATAGGTCCACACACCCTAAAAGGGAAATTTTAAAACTGTTTACCAGCATCTGGCTGATTGTTTCTCCATCAACCAATCACAGACCCACTGGTGTATGTGTGATTGGACGCCCTGGTTTAGCCGGTGAATTCAAAGGGTTGTGAAACCTATTTTTCAAGTTTTCTTTTGTTTTACCATCTAAATGTCCACAAAATAATTTAGGCTGAAGAGCCTTGTTTACAGATTTTTTTGGGCCCTTTTCTACTAAATCTACCTTGTATTCACAAAATCTGCCAAGATAAACACTTTGAAGCTTTGTTGATTACAACCTATATCTACTAAGCACGTTCCTGGTCCATGTCCCAGGTATCACTTTTTCACATCTCGACAATCTGGCCCTCAGATTGTGAAGCATCACAGCAGCTACCCCTCGCTGGGGGCCTGACTACAAATACTACATAACTGAATTTTACATGTTCCCAATGCTATATTGTTATCAATAGACAGAGAATAGACATCTGGCCCTAAAATCCCAAACTTCTAAAATTCTGCCATCTGTACTATTTTTCCCCTTTGAAGCCTAAATATTCTTAAATAGACAATTAATTACAGCAAACACATTAACTTCCTTCCTGTGTCCTCTTGAAGATCAAGCATGAAATGTTTGTATCTAAAATATAGACTCCGATGTCCAACTAGTTTATAAGAACTAGATCCCAATTAAATCATGTGTATAAGGTAGCATCCTGTCGGAGAATTAACAGTTAAATACTACTTGAGCTTGCAAGAGTCCCCTGACCTTGGTGCTGAATGTGATGGCAATTTTGTATTTTTGTGAACAAGCCACAGGTTGTTTTTGTGTTGAAAAATTATTAAAAATGCACAAAAAATACAGAAAGACATAAATATGAAAGAGGCAAGAAAGATACATGGAATTAATCTCTGTTATACTTTATTTTCCCAAGCTTTTGTTCTTAAATCAAGTGCTGACTTTAAATTGATGGGATATAATCACCAAAGGGTGCCAGCTGGAGACTGTGGACTCACTGCCCATAGCTAGTCATCTTATTAACTATGGCCCCCATGCTAATCGAGTGGTGTAATTTGTGGTATCGGCTGCAGGAGCTTTTTTTTCTACATTATATGTGTATGTTAATCTTTTCACTCGCAATATTACAGCACCCAGACCATATCCATAAATCCTGCAATGTCTACAAGGGAATTCAGTGTAGGGAGTATCCAAACCTAGCTTTACGGATGGGAAATGGCTCTAGTAACTAATATAAAATGAGAATGTCATAATTATTATAATGAATGAGAACACGCAATGCAACTATGGCAAGGAACCATTATATTTATATATCAAAATATATTATATTTTAATTATTTGTATTATTTGAAATTGAATAGATGTGGCAATTGTATTTATAGCTTCAATATAAAAAAATTGTTTGTTTTGTCTTTATAATATATACACATATATATATATATACATATATATATATATACATATATATATATATATATATATATATACATATATATATATACATATATATATATTGTGACAAACCACTTCCTTTACAGGTAGGATTGTCACCGATCTTGCAGTAACCACAGCCTTCTAGGGTATACAAAGTCCAGGACACCTTCAGCTCAGTTTTCCTTTTTTATTCAGTTTGAAAGCAGGTACTTTAAATAATAACAAAACAAACAAAATCCCTTGCTCTTACTTGAGCTCTTCCTAGACAGTACTTGCTATCTGCAATTGGGTGGCTTTCCCACTTACCAATTTCCCAAACAAAAGCAATGTCTTTGCAATAAGCGCAGCCTCTCCTAGCTGTCTTTTCCTCTCTCCCTTGGAGCAGGCTGCTCTCTTCTTTTAAAGGCCTGTCTGCTAATTGAGTAGCTACAGGTGAGTGCCAATTAGCTAACTCTTAAAAACCAGATCCAAGCTGTGGTCTGTTATACAGCAACTAGTGCTGTTGGAGCATTGGCCCCCCCCTGCTCTCCAAATACTCCGCCCCAGGGACCCATACCATGTTTTGCAGAGCATCAGCTATGCATATTGCAAACTGTAACATCTCTCCCTGGGGCATTTAACTGAGAAATCCTCTGGTTGCTGTCTAGCAAATCAGGTCTGATGTATCTCCCATCAACCACTATTCCACCTTTATGCTCACATATCCTCCCCCCCAGCTCATACCCAAGGGTTTGAGCGACCATGGAAATCAGGGAGTGTACCCTTGAAAGCCCATCAGCATTACCTTGTTGCAGACCAGCCCTGTGTTCCACAGTGAAATTAAAAGATTGCAAACTCAAAAACCATCTGGTTACTCTGGAGTTACTTTCCCTGTTCTGATACATCCACGTCAGAGGAGCATGGTCCGTTATCAATCGAAACCTTCTGCCTAGTAGGTAGTATTTAAGAGAGTCTAATGCCCACTTAATAGCAAGACACTCTTTTTCAACAATAGAGTAGTTCTTCTCATGTGGGTTTAACTTTCTGCTCAAAAAGAAAACAGGGTGTTCTTCACCCTGGTATTCCTGTGAAAGAACAGCCCCCAAGCCCACATCAGAAGCATCTGTCTGAACTATAAAATCCCTGGAAAAATCTGGGGTCACTAAGACAGGATGGCTACAGATAGCTTCCTTCAGACTCTTAAAAGCCTTTTCTGCCTCAGGGCACCATTTAACTATGACTGGGGATTTTGCTTTAATAAGGTCTGTCAGGGGTGCAGCAATGGTAGCAAAATCTGGAATGAACCGCCTATAATATCCAATTAAACCCAAAAATGCCTTTACTTGTTTCTTTGTAAGGGGCTGTGGCCATTTTTGTATGGCTTCTACTTTGGCTTCCTGTGGTTTAACCAAACCCCTCCCAATAGAATAACCTAAGTACTTAGCTTCCTCTAAACCAATCGTACACTTGGAAGGATTGGCAGTTAAGCCTGCTGAGCGGATAGCATCAAGTACCGCTTGAACTTTAGGGAGGTGGGATTCCCAGTCTGCACTGTGGATGACGACATCATCCAAGTATGCTGCAGCATAACGAACATGAGGTTTAAGAATTCTGTCCATCATTCGTTGGAATGTGGCAGGTGCCCCATGTAACCCAAATGGCAATACAGTGTACTGAAACAGGCCACTGGGTGTTGAAAAGGCTGTCTTTTCTTTGGCTCTTTCAGTGAGCGGGACCTGCCAGTAACCCTTTGTTAAATCCAAGGTTGTTAGATAACGAGCTTTGCCCAGTCTTTCTATTAACTCATCAACTCTTGGCATTGGGTAAGCATCAAATTTTGAGAGGGCGTTTAACTTGCGGTAGTCATTGCAGAACCTCCATGTGCCATCAGGTTTTGGCACCAATACAATAGGACTACTCCAGTTACTCTGGGATTCTTCAATGACTCCAAGTTTTAACATGCTCTCAACCTCTAAGTTTATAACCTCCCTCCGGGCCTCAGGAATTCTATAGGGTTTGAGGTTAATTCTTTTCCCTGGTTCGGTTATTATGTCATGTTTAATCACTTTAGTCTTTCCTGGAACTATCGAGAAAACATCCCTATTTCTTCTGATGAAATCTCTGACCTCTTGCTTTTGATGGACAGACAGAGTCTTAGATACGTTCACATCTGGCTCTACTATAGGAGGTTCTGAAGGTTTTAAAGCAACCAGGACCTCCCTGTCCTTCCATGGCTTTAACAGATTTATATGATACAACTGTTCAGGCTTTCTTCTTCCTGGTTGTCTGACTTTATAATTGACATCACTCACTTTCTCTATTATTTCATAGGGTCCATGCCAAGTCGCAAGGAACTTATTCTCCACAGTAGGGACCAGAACCAATACCCTGTCTCCCGGTTGGAACACTCTGACTCTAGCATTACGGTTATAGCTGTTTTTCTGAGCCTGCTGGACTTCCAGCATGTGTTCCCTGACAATAGGCATGATGGTGGCCATTCTATCCTGCATTTGAGCTATATGCTCAATTACACTCCTGTGAGGAGTAGTCTCCTGTTCCCAGGTCTCCTTAGCAATATCCAATATTCCCCTGGGATGTCTTCCATATAATAATTCAAAAGGAGAGAAGCCCGTGGAGGCCTGTGGAACTTCCCTAATGGAAAACAGTAGATATGGCAATAAAAAATCCCAATTTCTTCCATCTGCATCAATTACCTTGCGTAGCATACTCTTAAGGGTTTTGTTGAACCTCTCTACTAAACCATCAGTCTGTGGGTGATATACTGAGGTCTTAAGATGTTTAACCTGCAAGAGCCTGCACAACTCTTTTGTGACTCTGGACATGAACGGGGTCCCCTGGTCTGTCAGTATTTCTTTAGGGATACCCACCCTACTGAACATCAACATAAGTTCCTTAGCTATTAGCTTTGCAGAGGTATTACGCAAGGGAATGGCCTCAGGATAGCGAGTTGCATAGTCCAAGATGACTAATATATATTGGTGTCCCCTAGCGGACTTTACCAGTGGCCCCACTAAGTCCATAGCGATCCTTTCAAAAGGCACGTCAATTATGGGTAAGGGTACAAGTGGACTACGAAAAGTCTTGAAAGGAGCCCTGTACTGGCACTCAGGACATGAGGAGCAATAGTTTGTAATAGCAGCAAACACTCCAGGCCAGTAAAACCGTCTAAGGACTCTCTCTCTAGTTTTTTCCGACTCCCAAGTGTCCCCCTAATATGTGGCTGTGAGCCAACTTTAGCACTATATTCTGGTAAGTCTGAGGAACCAACAGCTGCCTAATGATGTCTGAATCCCTTTTTTCTACACGGTAAATTAGGTCATTTTGTACTTCAAAATAGGGGAACGGCAGTGCTCCTCCTGGCTGATTAACAACCCCGTTTACAACTTTAATATCATTTCTAGCTGTCACTAAAGTGGGATCTTCCCACTGAGCGCTTTTAAAGTTACCTGGACTAATTCCAATATCAATTAAGTCCTTATCCTTGTCTGCATTATTAGTAGGCTCCTCACTAGTTTGAGCTGGGTTATCTCCTATTAATACTGGTTTAGGGCAGTATTTTTTCTTTTTCCTTATTTTTCCGTCACAGTGGTCAAAACCCAAGTCAATATCGGAAAAAGGGAACACATTATCCTCGACAGACTGACTCACTTCTGATAAATTTTGATCTGTCTTTTGTAAAGCTGCCCATAATTTTAGAAAATGAGGAAAGTCTCTACCGATCACTACCTCATGGGCTAATCTAGGTACTACACCCACTCGGTACTTTAAATTCCCATACTGGGTTCCAATATTTACTTCCGCAGTGGGGTATTCCTTTTTATCACCATGAACACAGATAATGCCTATTTTCTGTCCATGATCAGGTTTTACACAAGGTATTATAGACTCTGCTACCAACGTAACCATACTACCTGAATCAAGTAATGCTTTAGACATTTTTCCATTCACAGTTACACAGCATTTATGAGCGTTATTATCATAGTCATTGTTAACAATACCATAACAACTGAGCAAAAATGAACGTGTTCCCTCATTTTTGCCCATATTGCATTCCATAGGTTCATCCTTAAATGGACAGTCTTTGGCCATATGACCATCCTCTTTGCACTTGAAACATTTGACAGTACAGTCTGACCACCAATTAGTTCCGTTCCCAGGCCTATTAGACCTGGATGCCCCCCTTAAACCTTGAACAGTCTTACCCGGTCTTGCAGAATCTTGGGGCTTAGGATTGCGAGGGTTTGCCTGTGAAGTAGGACATAGCAGTTCTCCTGCAGCCGCATATCTTTCCACCAAGGCAATCAGTTGGTCAGCTGTATGGGGGTCACTTTGGCTGGCCCAGCGACGCAGGGAAGCTGGTAAACCACGCAAAAACCGGTCCATTACTAAGGTTTCCACAATGTGGCTAGCTGAATGGATTTCAGGTTGTAACCATTTCCGTGCAAGGTGTATGAGGTCAAACATTTGGGAACGTGCGGCTTTGTCTGAAGAATATGACCATGAGTGGAACCTTTGGGCACGTACTGCAGAGGTTACACCCAGTCGTGCCAAGATTTCAGCTTTCAATTTGCTGTAGATACTTGCATCGGCTGGTTCTAGGTCATAATATGCCTTCTGCGGCTCTCCACTTAGGAACGGTGCCAGTATGCTTGCCCACTCACCAGCCGGCCATCCGTCCCTCTCAGCAGTGCGCTCAAATGCCAGAAGGTACGCCTCAACATCATCTGATGCGGTCATTTTCTGAAGATAGTGGCTCGCCCGAATCACCTTTGGCCCCTGGTATCTTCCATCAGGGTCTCCATTCAGTTTTCCAGAGATCGCTTGGATTACCTGTTGTAGTCCCTGGGTGACTTTTTGCTGCTCCTCACGGGCTACTTTAAACATCTCCGCTTGTGTCACAACAAGCTGTTTCACCAAGGACTCAGTGCCCTCCATTTGTGTTTTGGCCAGGACTTTAGCACACTCTGCCTGGGCCAGCACCAGTTGCTGCAGGGCTGCACTGTTTTCTGCAGCTCTCCTGTTAGTCTCCTGTTGCACAGAGGAGGATTGGATCAGAGCCTTGATAACATCCTCCATGTTGAGCTTTAAATGACTTCTACCCTCAGGCTTACGTGGATGCCCGCATTCTCCACCATATGTGACAAACCACTTCCTTTACAGGTAGGATTGTCACCGATCTTGCAGTAACCACAGCCTTCTAGGGTATACAAAGTCCAGGACACCTTCAGCTCAGTTTTCCTTTTTTATTCAGTTTGAAAGCAGGTACTTTAAATAATAACAAAACAAACAAAATCCCTTGCTCTTACTTGAGCTCTTCCTAGACAGTACTTGCTATCTGCAATTGGGTGGCTTTCCCACTTACCAATTTCCCAAACAAAAGCAATGTCTTTGCAATAAGCGCAGCCTCTCCTAGCTGTCTTTTCCTCTCTCCCTTGGAGCAGGCTGCTCTCTTCTTTTAAAGGCCTGTCTGCTAATTGAGTAGCTACAGGTGAGTGCCAATTAGCTAACTCTTAAAAACCAGATCCAAGCTGTGGTCTGTTATACAGCAACTAGTGCTGTTGGAGCATTGGCCCCCCCTGCTCTCCAAATACTCCGCCACAGGGACCCATACCATGTTTTGCAGAGCATCAGCTATGCATATTGCAAACTGTAACATCTCTCCCTGGGGCATTTAACTGAGAAATCCTCTGGTTGCTGTCTAGCAAATCAGGTCTGATGTATCTCCCATCAACCACTATTCCACCTTTATGCTCACAATATATATACATATATACACATATACATATACATATATACACATACATATATATACATATATATACATATATATATATATAGGAGGAGGGGTGACAGAGGTAGAAATGGATAGATGAGGGCATTGAAGCAATGAACAAGCTTGAAGAAGCTGTGTCTGACAGATGTGCGGGTCCTTGGGGTCACAGAGATTACGATAAGACTGAACAACTAAACAAACACAAAAATAATTTGAATGGCTTAGAAGATCAAATACTAAGCATAATATAGAATGAATCTTTGGTAGTTTTTGTCATTGTATATATTCTACATGTTATGTATATATTAACATTCAGTCTCCTAACAGAAATACAATGTAAGTCGAGTAACTTGTATGTGTATATTTTAACTTCTCTAAATATACTCTTTCAGATCAACTGATATTTATGTACTTTCCCCTCCAATTCTATAAATGTTTTATACCACAAAACAGTCAGCCTTTTTGTAACCGAATAATTAAAAACAAATGCTAGATATTTATTTATAAGACATTTTGTTGTTCTTATTGGATGTTGAGATAATATAATATATTGCATTAAGTATTATTTAAAGAAGCAATGTGTATACATTATACATCTTTATATATTATTATACTTTATAGTGCATATTCGAACATTGTATGAGCCAAAATCAACATCTCCCACAGCCCAAAAATGTCCAAATACGTATATTAAAGAGACATGGGACTCATGAGTTGTCCTACATACATTAAAAGGTCTATATGGTGGCCTAGATAGTAATTAAAACTGTAGTAACTGTATTAATTGTTATTTTCAATAACTAAGCAAAAAAGGATTTTAGAAACACAAAAAAAAACTTTCACATGTTATATACAATTATTTTTTTACTGCAACCTTATGTTTCCTTTTGTCAGCTTATCCTGCATGTGCTTGTAAACTAATAAATGCCCCATTACTCCTATAACAGTTGTAGATTAGTGATGTCGCGAACATCAAACTTTGGGTTCGCGAACATCGAACGCGAACTTCATCAAATGTTCGCGAACGGGCGAACATCGGCGAACCGCCATAGACTTCACTGGGCAGGCGAATTTCAAAACCCACAGGGACTCTTTCTGGCCATAGGGGACTAACACCTGGACTGTGGCATGCCGGAGGGGGATCCATGGCAAAACTCCCATGGATAATTACATAGTTGATGCAGAGTCTGGTTTTAAGCCATAAAGGGCATAAATCACCTAACATTCCTAAATTGTTTGGAATAACATGCTTTAAAACATGAGGTATGATGTTGTATCAATCAGGTAGTGTAAGGGTTACACCCGCTTCACAGTAACAGACCAATCTCCCCGTTTAATGCACCGCAAACAACCGCAAACAGTCCCTTTGCACAACCGCAAACTCCCCATTTGCACAAGGTTGGATACGAAGCTAGCCATGTCCCGTTCCTTGTCCTCACTGATGTCATTGAAGGTCTCTTCCTCCACCCAGCCACCAAGGGTCCCCGAAAGGTGACAACAAGCCCCCTGGGACGCCTGCTGTGTTTTGTATTCCACCTCCTTAAAGCCACCTTCCTCCTCTGACTCCTCTTCTTCAGACTCCCAGAGTCTGGGGGCTTCCCCTGCCCAGCATGGAATATTATACACAGGTAAGAGTCTGGGGGCTTCCACTGCCCAGCATGGAATATTATACACAGGTCAGAGTCTGGGGCTTCCACTGCCCAGCATGGAATATTATACACAGGTCAGAGTCTGGGGGCTTCCACTGCCCAGCATGGAATATTATACACAGGTCAGAGTCTGGGGGCTTCCACTGCCCAGCATGGAATATTATACACAGGTCAGAGTCTGAGGGCTTCCACTGCCCAGCATGGAATATTATACACAGGTCAGAGTCTGGGGGCTTCCACTGCCCAGCATGGAATATTATACACAGGTCAGAGTCTGGCGGCTTCCACTGCCCAGCATGGAATATTATACACAGGTCAGAGTCTGGGGGCTTCCACTGCACAGCATGGAAGATTATACGCTTTGCCTCTGTCTGCGTTATTATAAGGTGTGTACTTTTAAGTAGTACTATTCCTATCGGTTTAATCCCTGTTATGTCCACTATCAGGGGACGTGTATATGGCATGGAGTTTTGGAAGCGAGAGATGGAAAAAGATGCTTGGTCGGTCCTCCCACTTCAAATTTGGGGCACTGCGCGTGCAATCTAAGGTGCCACCAGATATGAGTGTCACTGTGCACTGGCAAAAGTTGGCAGAGTAGGCGCTGTAGGCCTCACACACACGCCTGTAGGCAGGCAATTGCTATTCAATCTATTACAGTCAAAATAGTGTTGTTTTATGTCACTGTACTCTACGGTTGCACCAGATATGAGTGTCACTGTGCACTGGCAAAAGTTGGCAGAGTAGATGCAATAGGCTTCACACACACGCCTGTAGGCAGGCAATTGCTATTCAATCTATTACAGTCAAAATAGTGTTGTTTTATGTCACTGTACTCTACGGTTGCACCAGATATGAGTGTCATTGTGCACTGGCAAAAGTTGGCAGAGTAGATGCAATAGGCTTCACACACACGCCTGTAGGCAGGCAACTGATATTCAATCTATTACAGTCAAAACACTGTTGTTTTATTTCACTGAGCACAATATAAGCTGTTAGGTGTTAGCCTGCCACACACACACACTGGCAGGCAGGCATATGCAATTAGATTACACAGAAAAAATATATAAAATAAAATAAATGATGTTCTAGCCCTAAAAAGTGCTTTTTGGGTTGCTGTCCTTCAGATGGAAGGCCCTGGAAGGGAGTGTATGCTGCTGATTGGCTGGAATGTGTCTGCTGACTGTGAGGTGCAGGGTCAAACTTTCCTCAATGATAAAGAATAGGGGGCGAACCCAAAAGCACATGTGTTCGCTGTTCGCTGCGAACGCGAACATGCAAAAACCGCTGTGAATAGTCCGCCGGCGAACTATTCGGGACATCACTATTGTAGATGCCACATTCTGATTATCCTGTGCATTCAAAGTCTCCCCCCACCTTAAGTAGATTAATACAAATTACAACTGCAGATTCTACATACTGTATTTTTGTATATATATATCCTTGAAACATTTAACTTATTTTAGGTGTAGTTCTTAGAAAAGGGAAAGATATTCAGGATTAATACATAGAAAATGTGAAGACATTTCTGGAGTTAAATCTTTCTTATAATAAACATAGTTACATAGTTACATAGTAATCGAGTTTGAAAAAATACTTTCAGTCCATCAAGCTCAACCTTTTAAGATCTCCTCTGATTTGCAATATGCAGACTAGTTGTTGATTAATTGATCTAGAGGAAGGCAAACAGAAAAAAAAACAAGTGAACCTTTACCAATCATCAAAGGGAAAAAATGAATTCCTCCTGACCACAGATTCCTCCCTGGATCAATACTCTCTCTCTAATTATCCAGGATTACCCTGAAAGCCCTTTTTGATTAGAAATAAATACAGTCCCCTTTTAAATTTATCTATCAAATCCGCTGCCACCACCTCCTTTGGTTGAGAATTCCACAGATTAACCACCCTTACTGTGAAGAACCATTTTCTTTTTTTAAAGTGCTATCTTTTTACTTCTAACCTCAAAGGATGTCCTCGTGTCAGTTGGAAATCTCTTGCCACAAAAAGCTCACTTGACAAATCTTTATACTGACCCTGGATATATTTATATAAAGTAATCATATCTCCTCTTAGACGCCTTTTTTTCTAGAGAGAATAAGCTTAATTTGGTTAGTCTTTCTTCATAACTTAACCCCTTCATTCCCCTTATTAGTTTTGTAGACCTTCTCTGTACCTTTTCCAGGTCTAAAATGTCCTTTTTATGAAGTGGTGCCCAAAATTGTACTCCATATTCCAAATGAGGGCGTACTAAAGATTTGTATAGTGGCAGAACTATATTTGCTTCCCTGGCTTCTATACCCTTCTTAATACATGCTAATATTTTACTTGCCTTTGCAGCTGCTGCTTGGCTTTGAGCACTGTTACCTAGGTGGTTGTCCACAAGTACTCCCAAATCCCTTTCAGTATCTGATACACCTAGATTTGCTCCATTAAGTTTATTAATTGCATGGCTATTTTTCCTTCCCAGATGCATAACTTTACATTTATTTGTATTAAATCTCATCTGCCATTTAGATGCCCATCCTCTATTTTTTGTAAATCCCTTTGGAGGGAAAGTGAATCATTATTTGATTTAATTACCTTGCACAACATAGCGTCATCAACAAAAATGGATACACTACTTTGCAATTCCACTTCTAAGTCATTAATAAATATGTTAAAAAGGAGAGGACCTAATACAACCCTTTGCTTCCTGTCTTTTAGCCAGCTCTCAATCCATGAGTAGATATTTACTGCAATTCCTGTATCCCTTAGTTTGCACAATAGTCTTCAATGTGGCACTGTATCAAAATCCAAAAAGACTACATCCACTGAGTTGCCTTGATCCAGGTTACTACTGACCTCCTCATAGAAACTAATTAGATTTGTTTGACATGATATCCGTCATAAATCTGTGTTGACTCCTACTTATAATCCTGTTTAAATAGAAATATTCTTGTATATAATCCCTTATGTCCCCTTCTAAAAGCTTTCCCACTACAGAAGTGAGGCTCACTGGTCTATAATTCCCTGGATTTGCTGTTGATCCCTTCTTAACTATAGATATCACCTCTGCTTTTTGCCAGTCATCTGGTAGCGACCCAAGCATATGTTGTTGTTGTTCAGTCCTTTGGTCGTGTCCAATTCTCAGTGACCATATGGATGCGGCACGCCAGGCACATTTGTGTCTGGTTGTGCTCATCCACATGGTTTTATTGGCAAAGACAATTTAATGGGTTGTTAGTTCCTTCTCCAGTGGACCGTGATTTGTCTGACCTCTCTGCTATGACCTGCCCATCTTGGGTGATCCCACATGATATAGCTCACAGCTTCATTGAAGAACACAAGCTTCTTCACCCCAACCTGGTAGCCATTCACAAAGAGAATAAGCGTATACTTTTTTGTTATAATTCACTTTACAGTAATGCTAAATATTTCAATATTTAAAGAATATACCATCTCAAATATATAACTTTTAATGACGCTGCATCTCCGTTTTTTTAATGGCCATCTTATCTTAATTCATACTTCCTCCCAGGTTTCTAATACCGTTAGGATATGTCAGCTGCCAAACCCCTTTATTAAAGGAGCACCATATATATGTTTGTTAAAGTGACCTTGATCAATCAAGGCCAACCTGGGGATTAGCATGAAGACCTTATTTGGTAATAAAGGGTCTAGATAATGAGGAAAAGCATTTAGGAGTATAACTGGATATTATTTGCTAGTTATAAGAGATATAATGGACTACGTATTGTTGAAGGGGGGCATATTCTTCCACTTCAGAGAACATTCTGGAGGCAACATGAGAAGTCCCTGATGTACTTAACTGCCTGATATATATAACATAGCCTATTTAATGTCCCAACTTTTAGCTAATTTGTAGATGTCACTGCACTAATTATTATACAATATAAACATGAATATGTCAATAGTTCTAATAAAATTGCTAATAGTGAAACTATTCAAATAAGCGCTCAATATATTCAAAATATTTTTCAAATGTTGCCCATATAGGTCTTAAGATATAGGAAAAAAATCTTCTTTTAATCAGATCTTCTATATCCGGTTACCCTCGAAAAAAAAAGAGAAAGCAGACACCACATCTAGTGTCAGAAGTCCAGCCATGGTTGCTAGTCGTGTTGAGCATGGGCCTATAATTCACGCAAATATGATGGAGAGGGCTCTGGGGAGACCTCTAAAACGTGAGTGGTCCTTGTATTAGCTGTAACATTTTATCATTTTATTAAATAGAGTTACACCAGATGTGGTGTTTGCTTTCTCTTTCTTCTGAGATCTCCATCCCTTTCCTTCTTTCTGCAGGACTTTTCTTGTCCTGACCCTACATTCTTATTACCTACATCCATAATGTTAACAGCTGTACATCCTATAGGTATCAACTGGACAACACTTCACCATAACACATAGCCACCTCCTCCAATGTGTTAGAACGATGAAAATCAAATATGGTCCCACAAACCCAACAATCTCCTTGGACTGGAAGCTGTCAGGAGCAGGGACCTCAACTTCTTCTGTATTATTATGTCTAATATATTTACTGCATGTCTTGTATTTATTCATTCTCTACAGTTATATATAATGGGTTGGTGCCTAATAAATAAATATTATTAATAATATTTACTCTGATGGAACACCTTTTAACAATTAAACATATCTGGTTTTCTTAAAGGCCTCTAGAATAACATCAGAGCTTGCTCTTGGGAACATTACTTGGACCTGAGAGGGTTTTGTTGCTTTAGCATTGTAGAGCGTCTGTCTCTTTTTGACCTTATCTAGTAAGTTTGCAATTTCCATATTTAAATTGGCTCAAAATTTGCTGGTTTTGTGAAAATAACATTTTAAACAGTTTATTCTCCAAAGCAGTGAATCGATACTAGCTTTAATGTGCAGATAATATATAGGTTGTGACACATTTCTGTTTGGTAACACAATATGGATCTTATTCGGGTTCAGGTTATTTAAAGCAACATAAAACCACCAAGCTTATTGGCTTCCTTTTGAAGCTAACGTCTTTTCTGCTTCTTGAATTTTTGTCAGTATTCACCCTGAACCAGTCCAGCCTTTATCAACCCTGGCACTCATGTTTCTGCCCACTGTGTATTTATAGAATCACAAACGTATCCATATGTGCTCTGCTCCTTTAGATAAAGATTGTAAACGCATGTGGAAAAACTGTTTTCTTTTGTAGAATTAATCCTGAATTCATGGAAGTCAGCAAATTCAGTGTGTTACCTCTGCCTGAATGAGTAATGAGCTCTGCCCTGCACAGGTGTATTAAATATTAATTAGAATCAGGTGTAAAGGTTTTGAATCAGGCAGTGGCTGAATGATTTGTAATTTTTCATATTTTAGTAGATCAGATAACTCAGTAGTTAAGGTTACAGTGTGTGATGGAATAGGTTCTGGGCTATTGCTGTGATTTTTTTCTTTACTATTTACAAATCTGAAATATGTACTTTAGGTTACACAATAAAGCATAAGTCATTATGAGGTAAGTGAGTTGACTTTTTGTTTATTTTAAACATTTTTTTTAAAATAATTATGTTAACCAGTTATTTAAACAAATGTATAGATGTATATATTGATAGATAGTTAATTTAATTATATATATATATATATATATATATATATATATATATATATATATATATATCAAATAATGAAATTAGTTTAACTTTTATACATACTTTTTAAAGCAGAGTGTGTTGGTGTAATAGTTTCATAAAATGTTTTCATTAGGAAGTCATTGGTTTTAAATCAACTTGTTTTTCTTTAAGTGATTAATGTATTTATATATATATTAGCGACTTGCCAGTCAAAAATGACGGGCAATTAAATTTGAAGCCATGGCAATGCTGTTTTCAACACAATGTAAGGCTTTTGCTCCTGTGAGGACCTTTAGCGCTCATTGTGAGCCTCTCCCCTTGTGTACTCCAGAAGACTCGAAAAAAAAGAGAAAGCAGACACCCCATCTAAAGTCCAGCCATGGTTGCTAGTCGTGTTGAGCATGGCCTCGCTAAGTGAGGCTCGCAATCCTAACGACTAATCACAGTTTGACAAGAGAGAAATCAAATCTATGACTTACCAATGGAAAAAAAACTTTAAAACAGAACTCTTACGACTATACTAACACACTTCACGTTTAAATGACCTGTATATCTATAATACAATATGTAACCATTACAGACCCCAGCGTTATTATTTGCGCTTGGGATGGCTTCAAGGTCTAAACTGATATGACAATATCTAAGTCAATTCTTGGTAAATTTTAAAAATGTAAGCAAATGACCCCCAATCCTCCCTCCAACATATGGTGACTTTTTTGTTCCTATAAAACCTATTCTCGTGCATCTCCATCCTGTACTATCCTCAAGTGCTGTCCTATAACAGCTGCTTTATACTATATTCTAATATTATCATACTCTATAACATCTATACTTGAACAAATAGTTAACTAAATTTGCAGTTTATTTCTCTAAAGGGGTTAACATCAAAAACTTTGTTAGGAACATAAACTCTGTGGTCCTCATTCAATTGCAATTTTGGCAATTAAATAGGGCCCTAAATAAGCACATAACATATTTTTTTAAAGAAGTTTTTAGTTAGTAAGCATCTATCCAAAAACAAGGTTTTTACTAACTAAAAACTTCTTTAAAAATATATGCTATGTGCTTATTTAGAGCCCTATTCAATTGGCCAAATCACAATTGAATGAGGCCCTAAATATATAATGTATTGGTTCGAAATCAGCTCCTACAAAAAACACCTTCTTCCTAGAAGCTAACTCAATGTATGTGCCTGTGTGACAAATGATCTGTATAACGTATTGGATGGATCCATTTCCAAGTTTCCTTACAGTACAGTAAGCATGTAATTTAATTCCCTACCTAATGATCGCTCTACAGTTAATCATAAAACATGATTACATGTACACAGAGGAGTCACATTTGTAACCCACTAAAGAGTATGCCTTGTGGTTAGTAATTGTAAAGTATTTTACTTCACTAATGATCTTAATGGATAGCTAAATAATTACCATGTTAGTTCTGTTTATTTAAACATACAGTACATTAAGTAAAGAATTTCTCCCAGTGGTGATTTTAATCAATGGCAAAAAAATCTTTGGTTGAGAAAAAATAGAAATTTAAACAAAAAAGGTTCTATTCGCCACTATCTAGATTTAACACATTGATGTACCGGGTGATTAAATTTCCTGGCCTACTTGAGACAAATAGGTAAATATCTCCTTATAAATAGTTTTTTTCTAGTGCTTTCTTTACCAGACTTGATTATTCATGTCAATAGGCAAACAATAAGCAAATTTGGGTGATGCCAAGGGCTCTCATTCCTAGGGCACCAGTATGGCTGGTCATGTGGTACTTTGCAAACAACACCTTACAGCACCCTTAGTGAAAGCATTTCCATACATTTAGTAGCATTCCCCCTTCCATATGTAAACCATTGGCAGTCTTCATATTTATTGCCATTATTTAATTGTGCTATCCAAATAAAAGTCAGATATAGGAAATCCTTGGATTCCCCTATTTTAGTTTTTGTTAAACTAGGTTAAAAACTTGTATTTATGGGGATTTTTGCTAGTTTGTCTTATACTAGCAACTAATGTTATAGGGCTTCTGTATTTATAATTTATGTTAATAATTAACTGATTCAAATACCAAATTATTCAAATATCCATTTTCCTTATATATATTAAATGATTGTTGTGGTGAACTACCTACTAAAAATCTCCACTAAACAAGCCAAGGATCCGGCCCCCTGCTGATGATAGGCAGTAACCTTGAAACGGCTCTACATGGGTGGGATTCCTGGCTTGTGTATAATCCAACCCTAGCTTTGCTCAAAGCTGTTTGATGCAGCAGGCATATGCTTAAGGGAAGCCATGTTTCAAATGGTTATGGATTGAAAGAGCGTAAACTTTGTGGGCACATTTGAATGATCCCTGCTGAGGTTCCCAGAATGCAGTGTAATAACTGTATTTCTTGGAATTCTGTGAATGAAACAAGTTTTTTATTTGTTTTAGAGATGCAAATGTGAACACAAATGTACTATTTATTTACTATATATATATATATATATATATATATATATATATATATATATATATATATATATATAAAGAGTGAGGTAGCCGTGAGTGTCCAGTAATCCAGATGAATGATACCTTTTTTATTGGACAAACATATTCATAAATATAAGACTAGCTTTCAAGAGCTTCCTCTCTTTCTCAAGTCTGGAGCAAGATTTCCCAAATGAAACACAGGAATTACAGGCTTTTAAAAAAAAAAAAAAAAAATAATGTTCTAATCGGTTAGCTGTGAAGAAGACAGAGTCATAAATATTATAAGATCGTAGAATGTTAAGATACCATAAAGCTGCAAGGACGACTAGAAGCAGGTCAGAGAGAAACTAGAGAAAAACAAGGAAAAGAGAAAAACATAATATACCTAATATAGAAGGTTATAAGAAGTTAAGATAATGCAATAAAAATTCCATATTTACATTAAGTCCAAAATGGCACCACAATATGCTAATCTATTTATGGCTGACCTGAAACACATATGTCCACAAACCTTACAGATATCACCATTATATAGATGACCTCCACACTGCCTTTAATACCTTCCACCCATCTATTAAACTTAAAATCGATTACTCTGCAGAACAGGTGAACTTTTTGGACACCACCAAATCCATCACAAATGGTAAACTTCACTCATCTGTGTATAGGAAACCTACAGACAAATATAGTTACCTCCACAACTCTAGTTTCCACCTCTCCCATACCAAATAAGCGATATTTTATAGTAAAGCCATCAAAATCACTGCATATGTTCAAACACTGGGGACCACGACAAACATTTAAAAACACTGACTCCTTCAGGCAGAAGGGTTATAAACCTTGTATAATAACACAGAAAGTTACCGCTGCCATTAAAACACCCCGGAAAAACCTGTTGCAACACAAAACTAAAGAAAGTTCTTCACGTACACCAAAATTCAAAATTTTGAAAATGAGAATCATATTTTAAAAATAAACTGTATAGATGCATATTCTATAAGCTATATTGTACCATCTTAGTAAAACTATGTACAGGCTGAACGTGATAACAGTTACAAATTATTTGTAACAACTCATCGCTGAAGTATTTCTAACAAGATTAACAAGGTCCAGGCCGAAAGCAAAAACATACCATCCAACGTTTCCATTCTGGTGGCAAAAAATAGTTACATAGGGACGTGTCTTTACACAGTAAATTCAAACTGGTAGTAAATAAATAGCAATATCAGTAGAGGAAGGTTCATATATGCAAATGGATCTAGATCAGCATAAGCTCTGCCATTTGTGCTATAGATATACTGTATTTCTTTATGGGTCTACAATAAATTCCACAGCCCATATAATTGGATCACTCTGATTATACAACAATGTCATGATAACAAGAGTCACTAAGAGCTTACCACCTGAATTCATAAGTGCATAATGTTTAAATATACTTGAAATATGAGTCAAAAAGTTTATATATTTGTATGTATCCTACTGGTTCAAATATACTAATAATACAGTGGTGCAAACTGAGCAGAAAAGCCTATTGCATTAAAGCAACTCTGTCATGCAGGAAAGAGATTGTCTCAATAGAAGTACTTTATAGTAAAGTAAAACAAAATACCCACCTGGTTGAAAGAAAATGTTGCCTATATTTTGAATACTTCCGAGACTTTGTTTCTGAAACACTTTATGGTCTATCTTTACTCAATGAAACCTTAAGTGAGAAAACATCTCAGGTTCCTATGATATTCCACTGAGCTAAAGCGTGAAGTTGTCTTCAGCTAAGCTTCACATAATAAAGCTGGGTTTATGAGAGGTTTTCTCATTAGGGACACAACTCTTGGCAGGCGCGGAGACAGCCCCAGGCACTGGGTCTGATGAAGTGCAGTGTGGCCCAGCGGAGCCTGAGGCGCTCCTGATTGGCTGGGAGAGCGGAGGAGGGATTTCCGCCTGTTTCGAGGGCTTCCTCCTTCACTCTGCGCTGGCCATTGCCAGGATTTCCCTCCCTCCCTGCCCCAAGTTAGTTAGGAAAGTTGAGTTGGTTTAAAAATATATATATATATTTTTATATCTCTGTACTATAGGAGAGGAATGGAGTAGGAAGTGTGTAATATTTGCACGTTGTACCAAATTGCTTTCTTGTTTCTTTGATGTTGGTGTCTCGCGGCTGGAGGTGAGTTGCCCGGCCCAATGGCTTAAGTAGGCGTTGCCCTGCCTCATGGGCGTGCTTGAAAAAGCACTGGGTGGCCCTGAGCGCGGGCCCAGGGCATGAGGTTGCTGTCCTGGCCGTGCTCCTCCTCCATTATGTTAATTAAGGAATGTTATGTTAATTATGGTAATTATATTGGTTAATAAAGCTGTGGCTCGTGTTACTCCCAATTTGGTGTCAGTCGTTATTTCACAAGCTAATGGTTCTTGCTGGGGTCTTGAATTACTGAATATAGTCTTATGAATTTATACGAGCACATCAAATGCTGTGGACCATAAAGTGTAATCATATTATGATTAGTATATAAGTTGTGACAAGGTGGCTAATAATCCAGATGAGCTGGGTGTGATGAAAAGACCGGTCTATAAATGTTGTTAGTACCTTTACTCATGAAAAGTGAAGACAAGAGATAATTATATTTTCATAGTTAAAGCTGACAATGTTTTCTAACCTTTTCAATGATAGAGTGGTTTGCAAAGCATTGCTAAGGGAGAAAAGATAAACGATTATCAAGTCTCACATTGTTGGTATGCTTTTGAGGACCTTAAACAGTAAAACTGATTTGATAAGTACTACATGCAATTCTTCTTTATAATGGGCAAGCTGAATTGATTTTTTTGGTCGAGCTGCTCTTCCAATAAGGCGTGGCCGTGTATACTAATTAGATCCCCACTGGTGTTATTGACAACACTTCTATTGTAGCAACTGCAAACGTCTCTACATTTGAACCTATAACGTAGATCTACAAGTTAAACAAGCCTTTAAGAATACATAGTTACATAGTAATTAAGGTTGAAAACATTTTTTAGAATGTTTACTCTGAACCTTGTAATATGTGGATTAATTGATAATTGGTCCAAAGAAGGCAAACCAAAAAAAAACACATTGAAACATTGTCTCATAAGGGAAAAAAAACATTCCTGACCCCAGGTACTGGCAATTGGATTATTCCATGGGTCAATATTTATTCTTTTCTAATTATCCAGGATAACCCTGAATGCCCTCTTTATTCAAAAATATATCCAGCAAATCTGCGGTCACTACCCCCTTTGGTAGAGAATTCCACCAAACCTTAACCAACCTTACTGTGAAGAAGACTTTTCTTTTTTATGGTGGAATGTTTTTTTTTTTTTAAACCTCAAATGATGACTTCTTGGCAAAAAAGTTCCCCTGTCAAAGCTTTCTTTTGACCCTGGATATATTTATATAAGGGAATCATATCCCCTCGTAGACGCCTTTTTTCTGGAGACAATAAGTTTAATTTGGTTAGTCTTTCTTCCTAACTTGGCCCCTCAATTCCCTTTATTAGTTTTGTTGCCCTTCTCTGTACTTTTTCCAGTTCTAAAATGTCCTTTTTATGTAGTGGTGCCCAAAATTGTACTCCATATTCCAAATGGGGGAGTACTAGGTATTTGTATAGTGGCAGAATTATATTTGCTTCCCTGGCTTCTATACCCTTCGTAATACTTGCTAATATTTTACTTGCCTTTGCAGATGCTGCTTGGCATTGAGCATTGTTGCCAAATATTACCAAATATTGTCTCCCATATATAGCACTCCATTTGCTACATGGTAGCATCCTTTTAAAAATAGTACAAAAATAATACCGAACAATGACATTCAGTTTGCTAACTGAAACTTAGTCAACTAACGCTAGAACATAAGGTCATGAACTGAAGTTGGATAGTGGTGGCCTCAGGGAAATCAGCCTCCCAAAGTCAATGGCTGAGGCTAATCATTTGGCAGAAGCAAGAAGCAGAATTCAACTGCAATATATTAAACAGAGTCTGAGATTTCACAATAAACACTCATATACCAGTTTAAAGGCCAGAAACACAAAAGTTAAATCTTTGTCTGTGTTTTCATTGTTTCAGTATTTTTGTTAGATCTGAGATAAGATGAGATGGCAGTCAATGAATTCTCATGGAAAGTAACAAGAATTGTATAAAATATTTTTGATATGTTTCAGTGAATCAGACTCAGAATCATGTTATGAAGGGTTTCCTAGTAGTCTAGTTCCAAGATTACTGCCATAGTCATGAGCATGGTAGCCTGGTTATATATATACATGTATATGGATATATGTCTTAGATTTATTCCTTACACCTTTTGCCATTTTTGTGATCTATTATGTTATGTAGAACATTAACAATTCTTCCACAAACAGCCCATAAAAATATTTTATGATTATAGATTATCACCTACATTGCTCATAATCTGTCAAATCACAATTGTTTTCAGTTTTTTTTTTTGTTATACTATTAAAGGGCCACTGTAATGCATTGCAAAGTAAGCTCATATGTTCAGTTTGTTGGGCATAGACTAATAACATTAATCAAAGTTAATATTTTGTTTTTACTTTAAATTTGTAATTTTTTTCATCAAGCAGAACTGTTTCCGTTCAACTCTCTGAGATTATAATAGGGCATAGTTAGCTCTGCCTGGGGCTGGAGTAAAGAAAAAGTGACCAGTCTATGTTCTGATTCACCTTTAGCATGCTCAGTAAAGGGGCTGGGGCTATGATGGTTCATGCAGGGGCCAAAGGAGCAGCTGCAAAAACTTTTCAATAGAGCTGCTACCTCTGTGTAGGCAATAATGAATGATGGTGGAGTTAATAACATCACAGCCCAGCCTACTTCCAAGCTTCATGATGGTCCAGCCTCCAGGCAGAGATGGCCACACCCTCTGAATAGGCACAGGGCGATGGAGAAAACAGCTCTGCTTAGGGTAAAAACAGACTATTTAAAAGACAAGAACAAACATTAAATTTTATTTATTTTAAATTAGACCCAATAATCATATGAGCATTAACTTTGAAATGCATTACAGTGGCCCTTTAATAAAAACACTGTGATAAAACAGTGCAAGTATTACAGAGCAATGCCAGTAACCCCATTACTTCAAAGAAATATTTTTGTATCGCAATGTAATATTGGAAAACAGATGCAGTGATGTCATGGAACAGACATTTAATGATTAATATATTAATGTAATTTGGAAATAGTTGTCATACACATAAAACTATTCTGAATATATAAGGACATGGGTCATATAGGGACTGTGATTTAACACAAGTTGGAAGTGCAAAGATTAATTTGTTTGTAATTGCAGACTTGGTCAATGGTGTTATGGTCTGGAAGAAGAATAACGAATCGTTTGAGGTTGTATTCTAGATTCGAACAACTCAATTTTCAATCCCTTAATCTATGTCCAGGAGCACTACTGTTGCTGTCATCGAGCTGGGTTTGTTCTATGCATCTGCTGACTTTTACTAGAACATCTGCTTTTGGTAGATCACTTACGTCAAACTCAACTCTTAAACTGATATTGGATTGTTCAGAGCCAAGACAAAGACCAAGGAAGCACCAGAGTACCTCTTTTCCATTTCTACATCAGCACGTCTTGTTAGCATGAAGGATTAGGTTTTAAAGACAGGCCTATTGTGCATGATATAGCACAATAGTAATAAGCGTTGATTATATTTTCCAGAAAGTTCATGATTTGAGACCAAAATGGTTCAGAACTGTTTTTTACCTCCAACAACCATTCTCTTACAGTAAAATATGCTTTATTGCTTATGTGGGACTGGCTGTATTAAAATATGCATATGAGTTTAACCAACACACATTGCTCTTCTCCTCTCTGTTAGCATATGAAAAGCATCAGTCCTATGTTCTTGCTCTTTTTATACATCTCTTTGCTCCAGACCTAACCACATTTTCATAAATGTGCCTTTAAAAACATTTGTTTCGAAAACGTCATCATGTTTCTTCAAACTCAACCTCACAACAGATGAAGCACCTGCCACTGCCTCATTCTACTACACTCCTAATTCTTAAAATCCTCCTTACTGTTCACCATTGGATCATCCCTTTGAACCCTCAAGCCAACTGCTTTGGATCATACTTATCTCAATGTTCTCTTACTCATCATTTTACACCTAATCTCAACCACTTCATCTTCCTATCAGTATTTCCAATTGTTCCCCATATTTTTTTAAATATATTTTTGGTTCTGACCTTGATATACAAATTCTTGCAAAATGCCTTAACCCTATATATCTGCCATTGTATACAGATACTGTATCACAACCGCTCAGTTTATTCTACATAGTCATTACTTCTCTTCTCCACAACAAATTTCTGTGTTAGGAGTTGCCAAACCAAGCTTTACGGATGAGACACGGCTCTAGGAGTCAATAGGAAATGGGAACGTCATGAATATTATAATGAGTGGGAAGTGCTGTAACAAGTGCCGTAACTGGCTGAAGCATATATATATATATATATATATATATATATATATATATATATATATATATATATATATATAAATAGTTTTTTTTTTTAACAATATATTTTGATATGTGACACTTGTATTTATAGCTTCAATAAATAAAGATGTGTTTATTTTGTGTTAAAATATTATATATTAATAGACAATGCATTAGAGCATTTTTTCGTAGACAGTGCGGTTTTGTGATGTGTATTAACCCCTTGAGTACTGGGTTGTGTGTTAACCTGGATTTTGTATCATAAAACGGGCTTAATACTAAAATATCATATTTTTTAAAATACTCATCTATTTATATCGGATTGTAAAGTGCCAAATTATGTTGAAAATTTGTAGTGTTTTTTTCTGCTATACTGTCACTTTAAATGCTTCTGGGGGATTCAGCAAGGGTTTGAAAACTACTTGCAGGTGGTCTTTGGTACACGTAAATCTTTTTTCTGCTTTCTGCAGTTACAGCACTGCCCATCATTTATATTTAGCCCATCATTTAATCACGGGGAGATATGCTATTAAGGATGACTGAATACCTGCCTTTGTCTGCTACAGCTTATGATATATTTTGTTGGAATCTTACTATACTATGAAAACAATATGATTTTCTTCCACTGCTCTGTGGAATTATATCATTTTGCCTATTCAGCTCTAAAAAGAACTACTCAAGCCTGCCATAAACAAGAGGAGTCATTGTAGTCTACACTTAAATGAATAAATAATATGCATTAGTTTTATCTGAATATGTTTTAGAATTGCAAATTGGTAGAATACATTCATATATTTGTAGATTATGTTAAAAAAAATACAACATTTCAGGAGCATTTTGGATTCAGGAATTGTTTAGTTACTTAAAACGCTTTATTATAATTTATAGGAACCAAAAACACACTTTTTATCGGCCTTGTGAATAATGCTGCTAAACCATTAAGGATACGCAATAGTTTATCTTAATATCACTAACACTTGAATATGAATCATGCGTTTATATGGGATTAACTTGAAATAGATAAACAATTTTGCATTGAGGTCAAGTTACTTTTTGAGTCATAAGTGAATGATTCTGTTACTTTGAATTAAGCAATTAATAACTTGTTGTTTATGCTCCAAACCATTGTCTTGTTCTTGGATGAAAACAGTATTATACTTTGGTTAGTCCAATCTTTTTAACAATAATTCAAATTAAAGTATGGGTTATTAAAATACCATGAAATATTCCAGGCAAGTCTTAAGGATTGTGTTTAGGAAGGGAGTGATGAAAGGAGAAGGGATACAGAGCTGTGGGATAGAGACATGGGCGTAGACATGGTATCTATGCCCCCCAACATTTGTTTAGGCTCCAACTCCCATGGACAGAATGTTATGTGGATGAAAGAGATGGGGTAGTGTGTCCAGACAGGAAGGAGCCCAATAGCAGGGAAGTCCGAAATGTCAAACCAGTAAAGGGCCAGAGGGAAAGTAAACAAGAATGGTCCAAAATGGTCAGGGATGGCGGCAAAGGTTCATAAACAGAGATGAGCATGAGCAAATAAAGGAAGTTCAAAACAGAGTCAAAGGTCAGAATAATCCAAAACACAAATCGAGGCCAGCATTGTACTGTATTGGCCCGAATATAAGCCTGTGAAATTTAAGGGGAAAAATGAAAAAATATATTATCCCAATATAAGCCGCAGCCTTAAAATTAGAGAGAAAAAGACAAAAGAACAATTAGATTCAGGGAATAAAATAGTGATTTTATTTTACCATATATCACATATCAGCCATAACTGCGAGAAACAGGCTTTCTAATCAGTATCTATGAAACTTCTTTTGCAAGTTAAAGGCAACCCATAAATGGCAAATGTAAAATAAAATCCTATGGGTTCCAAACAGGGTTAAATGTAGCACTGTAAATGCAAATTTAAAATGAATACTACACTGTAAAATACGGGGAAAGCGATGAATGACATTAGAATTAATTGCAAAACAGTCTCAACCCCGCAAATCGGCAAAAATGTTTTTACGGTTGCGAATATAAGCCGCACCAGTAATTTCCAAGCTCGGAAATTGGAAAAAAAGGGCTGCTTATATTTGGGCCAATACAGTATATTTCACGCAAAACAAATGTTGCTCTGACTGTACCTAGGCCCAGGATGTTGCACTTCTGGGATCTGGCAAAAAAAAACAATTACCAGACTGGATCAGCACAACAACCATAATGTTGCAGCTAAAACTTGGGCCAGAACCTGATTTGCAAACAATGGGCTCCATTCAATTCAAGCCTCGCAACTCGATCACAGACAGCCGAATGTCTGCGGACGTGTTGCGGGCTCCCATTCCTCTCCAATTGCAATGCTATTAAGTTGCGGGCCCCAAGCCAAAAGCGTAAACCATGCACTGGAGGGCGGGAACATGATCAATTAAGCAAGCCCGTAACCTCCCATTTTGAATCAGCCCATAGGAAACGAGACTGTCAGAATTATGGCAGTAAAACATGGAGGTTACATGTCAATCAATTAGGTTCGGTGGTCCAATATGCCATTAGACTCGCAAAACATGCAAATTAAAGAATTATGAAAATGAATGCCACAAAAGGGGCATGTACTCAGCTTAGAGTGACAGCCACTGGAATGTAAGTAGATGATCGCTCTGAAGCTCTCGATTCTGTCTCTGCTTTTAACTTGTTAAGTTAGATCCGACCCACTGTAAATCAAGTAATTTTAATGATAAATTTAAAAGCAAATTTTTATGAATGAAGCTTTTGAATAATTTATGATTAAAACAACTGCCCGTGCCAGTAACATCTGCTGCACTTAGCTATCTGCCTACAGTATGTGTTATTCTTATATTTACAGTGAATCAACCATTCTCCAGCTCATTCAAATTATTGTAAATGTATTATTGTTTCCATTTAAAATTTAAATTAGTATAGTATGGTAGTTTCTGATTTATGTTGATCCACTGCAAACAGATTGTACTAAATTATTTAGTTTTAGTATCTTCTAATTGGATTTATAGCTGTAAAGTGAATAATGACCGAGATGTGTGTGACAGCAAGAGGGGTATTATACTCTGTTGGCGTCAAATATTATTAGGGGATAAAGGGTTTAACCAATATGAGCTGTGAGATATCTGCCACCATTTATGCCTGAACGTCTACCCATGAATGGGTAAGAAGGATGGTCCACTCAGGAGATTAACCAAGATGTCCCAAAACCAGTTCTACAGGGAGGTCCTTTGCTGTACTGCTCAAGGACACAATGGACCCATGACCCAAATCTGGAGGGTTTGGATTGATGTGGCAATGAAGAAACATGGGTGGATTAGGGTGGTATTGAGAGGAGGTGAATAGGACAAGGAAAAATGGAGATGCTACCTAATTGGTTCACATTTCCACAGAATACCTCTGAGCTTCTGCCAGTGCAGCTGGTGCAAAGCACTGGGGCCCACAACAGGCTAAAGGCCCACTGATACTGGCATAAATATGGGGTAAAGGTGGACGGTCTCTAACTTTATTATGGGAAAGGGGTAAATAATTATTTTTAGATAAAGTTGATCTGATTATTCAAGATTGATCTGACAACCGATATACACTTCTGCAAAGGTTTTCACTCTTGATAACATTATAAATGAGATTTGCAACTCTTGAGACAAACTCTAATTTAGCTGTCTGCCCACAGCACCAATTGAATCATCTGACCTTTAGTAATATAATGGCAAATCTATTTGGAAATTAAAACATGAATGGAAGTTGCTCTGAACAATTGCTGCGGCACATTTTAAATAGATAAAATAGATGGATTTGATAAGTCTATTTGGTCATATCTGTCATGAAAATATGCATTCTATAGGCCTGTTAGTACATTCTCTCAATCCACTGTTGGACACCATAAATTACATTTTTGTCTCCACCAGCTCCACCTCTTTTTGTTATATCTTTTACAAAGATCATTTGGCAGAAATAGGATGCTAAATATGGTCTCCATTTATATGCCCAGTTAGCAGCCAGAAAAAGGTCCCTTTGTAACTGTAGAACCTTTTTTTCGCTGCAATTCATTAATTCCCTGGCTCAGGTAAAAAAAAAAAAACATAAAGCTAGCTGCTTCGCACCAAGGGCTCTCCTGTTACTCTCTAGAGCTAACCTGTGCTTGCAGTCGGCATGTAGGAGACTCAGAGCCTGCATAGCAAAGCTGCGGAACGGTACCCACTATGTTAACACACTACGCTAACCCTAACATCCTTCCTCATCCCATCTATCTATATAAACTCCTTCCCATGGCAGGGAAGGGGTTACATTTCAATAAAAATAATGCAGGGGGTTTATGACCCCTCTGCCTATGACCGGCTGCCCCTATAAGCCTGGGGATCCCGGGATTCCCCCTCGATAATCACATAGAGCATGGGGAGTCCCTTATGATGAGCCTTGGGTTGTCCCGGAATCCCACCTGCACATGCACTATAAGCCACGGTATGCCCTTGGATTCTGTCTTCCACCCATTAATCTCTATGATCCGATGGTATATTGTTCTATAACCATGGGGGTTCCTATAGCACCCCATGGTACCTAACATTAATGCCTATACCACCGGGTCCTCATTGGGTTCTGTTGCTTCTAAAGTTAACCCCCACCATGGGGCCTTAACAGACACCCATAGCACCTACTGTTAACTCCATTTAATGGGCCAAATGGACCGCTATGATATCAATAACTACAACCCTAGTGTTCTTCTAGTGGTCCTTGCCATTAATTTCAAAAACAGTTTCTGAACGAACCACTTTATTGCCCTGAAAACAGCAACTAAATGTTTTCATTATCCATTAATAAAATTCATATTATAATCATTGATTTTAAAACACGGTATTGAATATTAAAATTACTTTAAAAGATCAGATTCAACTACTGCTTGCCACCACCACCACCAAGGTCTAAGGGAAGACTGCCAGGAAGTGCTAAATATCAGGCTCTAAATGATATCAACACAATGCTAATTATTAGCTGGAGATCTGTATTAAAGAGCTAATGTAAGTACTTTTCAAGTTAAATATATTTTTAGTTCACACCAATCATCACTAAACATGCTTGTGCAAACAGCAGCAAAGAAAGTCTTTAGTTAGAAAATATAATTTAAAAACAATGTTCCCCACCATAATGCCTCTGATGAGCTCCTCCCACACTTCTTTCCTGGGTCTAAGCATTTCCAAAAATAAGGTAAACAATTTAACATAGATTGCATTAATTATGCAGTGCTCTGTAGGATAAGGGAGATATGACTGTAATCCCATAACCCTGCCTGAGCCAGCTCCAGGTTATCTGACTAGAATAATTAATGCAATCAATGTTGAACTGTCGGTCTTCTGGTCCGCTAAAAAAGGAGAGGTATTAGACAAGTGCAGAAGATGCTATTATTGTGAGGTACTGTGCTTTTAAATTATAATTTCTGGCTAAGCCCTTTCTTTGCTGCTGTTTGCACTTGTATTTTTAATGTTAATCTAAAAAAATAGATTTAACATGAAAAATAAGCTAAACATTTAAAGTTGTTCCCTCCAATCCGGATGCTTCATACAATCTTGATGACCTAATGTATCAAAACAACCAAAGAAGGCTAATACTCTTATAACAATAATGCTTGAAAGTAAGGTTAACATTGAAAATATCTGAATAGGAACTATATTAATGATCAATGTGTAATTAATCCAACTATCTCATCTTGTTAGAGCATTACAGTGGTAAATCCAAATTATAGACTGGAATGGGGCTCTTTAATCAATCAGACATGATATTCTACCTCTGCTTAATGAACACATACATTCACGTTAAAATCTAGAAAATATTTAAGGGAAACCCAACATTGTATTCATGATAGTGCTGGTTATGAAAGACGCGTTTGTTTTCTTGAAGTCTTACAGTAAGTCATTATCTAAATATGTAGAATATTATTTCCTCTTACATGGCTTGGGTTAACGATAGAGAGACCATATTTACTGTACAATGGAGACTTTTGAAAGCCAAGACAATATTAAGTCATGATTAATGAAGATATTAACCAAGACACAACATTTATGCTGTGTAATCATAAAATGTGTTTTTCATCTTTCTGCTATACAGTTACTCCTGCCAAGGATGTCTGTGGTCTTTTGCTAAGTGGACATTTTAATTTAAAAAACCTCCAGTTACAGGAAACACTGTGCAAACAGCACCAGATTTCATTCTAGAGTTGACGTATGAGATGGTCTTCTGATGCAATCGGTTTGCTTAGGAGGCTCAGCAAAAGGAAATCAAAATTAGCCCATCTCAGTTGGGACATTACTCAACGGAGAGCTAAACAACGTGTACTTTTTAATTCCTAACAAAATAAACAATCACATTTTGTAATTAGCAAAAGGATAGAAACAGTGGTGAAAATGTTTAACATAGTTTTTATGGAACAAATTGAAAACAATGGGAGATTCCGGGGCACAAATATTGTCTTAGAACTAACAATCCATTTCATGGGCAAATTGGCACCATTTGGCATTGTAAATATTCTGAAAATCATTATGGCAGAGATTAGCAGATAAGTCGAAAAGCTGGTCATAAACCAAATGCCTTGATTTACTGCACTGAACATATCTCTAGTTCAATAGGCTGAAAAAGAAGAAAATTAAGTTAGGTTTTTTATACATGCTCATTATGGTAATTGGGCAGCATGGGAGTTTTCCACTAGTGGTTTGAGATATTTTTTTCATAGAATGCTACTGATAGCTTGGTGTTCCTTGGGAAAATACATGTACTGAACCAATGATTACTTTGGAATTTTACCAAATTGTAATCTCCTTATAGAACTTGTGTTTCTGGATTCACATAATTAATATGGTATATTTATACTATGGCCTTTTTTCAGTTGCAACCCCACAGTTTACGTTATACAGACGGGCTTGAAATTTGCTACAGTTACAGACTGATTCAAATGAACAAGCCCGCAATTTAAGGGCTGAAAACCTAACCATAAACCATGCACTCGTATGTAGCATTTCAGAGCTTGAGCATGATCAGTTAAGCAAGGCCGTAACTACCGATTTAGAAACAGCCAATAGTAAATGAGACCGTTATCATGACATCATTAAAACATGGTTAAACGTCAATCAATTAGCATTTAGAAGTCCGATATGCGATCAGACTCACTATCCGGCAATGTACAAAATAATAAAAATGAATAAAGGAAATGTTCTAGTCCATGTGGGTGGCCTGATATGTAACATCTTGATTGCTGGGATTAATATAACATGAAAAGAAAACATTAAAAAAATAGATTTTTTTATTGCAGATTTGCGAGCTTGAGACTGTTGAGCAATTCATTCTAATGTCTATCATCACTTTCCCTGTCTTTTAAATTGCAGTATTACTTATTTATTTTTATTTACAGTGCTTCGATCAGGTGTTTAGCCCCCTTGCGAGTCTATCTGGTAGGATTTTCTTCTATATTTGCCATTTACGGGTGTGAAAACACTTGCGGGCTTGAGGAATTGTAGCAATTGAATAGCGATTTGCGATTGTAACATTTACGGGCTTGAAAGATCAAAGGTTTAGATGGGTCGGAGTTACTATTTTGACCACCGCAGGAATCTTCAGCCTGTAACCCACAAAATGGTTTGTTGCTCGCTAAAAGACGCCAAGCAAATTAGTTTACGGGCTACATTACGGGCTCTAGTAAACAATTGCTCAATTGAACAGGGGCCTATGTCTCACAAAACAGTTCAACATTTTAATTGATCAGTATACTTTGGACTGATATACATTTATAGGAAAAATTGTGCTTGTAGCTTTTACAGAGCTCAAATAAACTTAGATTTTATGGCATGTCGGGACCATTGCCCATATGTCTATTCTATCTACCTTACAACCTAGCTAATAATGCTCATGCATGTATCTCAGGAATGCTTACACCAACTCTAGCATCCTTCAAGGTCAAATCATTATCTCTTTTTCATCACTTCCTGTTTCTGACAGTTTTTTACGTCCTGAGCTTTATTAATTTAATATATTTATCTAGAGAAAGATGAAAAAGGCACGCCACACTCTTTGATAGGAACTCTTATCAGGATGGAAAAGGAGACCGAAAACTGAATAGAGGATGACATGAGGATGGAGAAGGATGTAGGAAGTAGTAAGTGATGTAAGGAGATATTGGGGATGGGTGAGGTCGCTGGCACTGTTGTGAAGACATCAATGTGATATGAGGTGGGAACGGCTGACCAAAAAAGGTAATGTGAGGATTAAGGACATAGGGAATTATATGTGACAAAGTGAGGACCAAACCATTTACATGGGACTGACATTGTTATTGTTGGGATATTGGGGATACGTCAGGGACAAGTCATGGACGGTGATGTAAAGGGAAAGTTTGGCTTTGGCATAGACAAAGGAAAGGAAAGTGTATTAGCTTATTGGTGCCCCTTAAACAGCATCTGCATGATAATAATTGGTCCAACTGCATGAAAGCTACTTTCTTAATAGAAAGGTAATAATTACATATTTTGAATAATTTAAGATTTTTTTTTGCAAACTCATTATATTTTTAATATTACCAGACATGATGCACTGTATATTGATTAATGTTCTTTACAAACCATTTACCTGATGCACATTGGCTTCCAATAAACATTACAAACACTATATATTTCAAGATTTAGCCTCCTGACATCTAATGTTCTGCATAATCAATTCCCATCCATGAATGAACTACTTACTCATTCACAGAGATCTAGATGAAGGCCATCTAACAGTTCCATGAAGTTCCTGGTGTACTTCCAGTGCCCAAGTTTCATACGGCACCACCAATATAGAACTTTTTGCCATTTTTATTCACAGATCCCTCATCAATGGGCATTTTATAAACAGATTGATAGCAAATCTATTTATCCAGGCTTTTGACTAACACACCAGAGAAATAAAACAAGGATTACAATATCAACCATAAAGAACATGCAATAAGTTTGAAATGACCATCTTTGTAGAAGAGTTAAAGATCTTTTAAAAACAAAAAATGCTCTCTTAAAATATTAAAGGCAAATCTAAATTTCCTGGATTATGAATGCATCTGATAGAGGAGAATCAGTAGCAACTTGGCAACTTTTTGGCAATCAGTATGAAAAAATACTGACATAAACATTGACAAACTCACCCTGATGTTTGCTCAATCTTTTCAGTTTGCAAGCTGAGGCTTTTGTACATTGACACCCCTGAAAATCCCTGCTTAGATTAGCATACAATTCATAATTTGTTTTGGCCAATTGGGAGAAAGAATAGGTTATCTGATACATTTGTATCATACTCTGGGGTTCCTGTGTTGCAAAGCTGCCTGGGATATGTAGCCTCTATCTCTCTTTATCCTTGTGCTCTGATTCAGCTGTGAGCTCAGACCCAACCCAACCGTGTGATTCCATCCTGCTGTACCTGGCTGCTTCCCTGTGTGTACTTGGTTATGTAAGCATCCTGTGGGCGTGCAAAGCTGGATTTTACTTTCCCGCCTACAACTTTGTAAGTCCACTGAACTTATCTACATATCTCATATTTTTCTGATAATCCTTCCTGTTTTACCAAACATTTGAAACCAAGTAAACTTAAATATACCTTTAAGTGAACCTAGAAGAAGACATTTTTCGATATTTAAAATTCTTTGTGATCATCTCCAAATATTTTTTTTCCAGTACAGAATAGACAACCTCTATGGAACGTAATTACAAAAATTACCAAGAATTTAATGTAACACTTCACCTTTTAGTTTTTTTGGTCCACTAAGTGAGACTGGGATATGATGATATTTTTAAAACATTCACAACTCTGAAGGATATTCATGTAAGGATTGCTTGTTCCTGTATATTATTATTATTGGCAATCTGACCAAATAACTGTCTTATCTTAATATTTAGTACTTCACTTTGGCTCTGCACAGACCACTTGTATAGCGAAATTAAATTCCTGAAATCATTACTTATAATACTCTTTTTGGCAACTTGAGTACTGAAATATATCATATTGTTTTGTTTATTTTGAAGCAAAAGAGTCTCTCAGCTATAAGGACACAATGTAGTACACACTGAAATTCAGAGCGATTCCAAGACATTAAAATATGACTTCATCTATTAAACAATTATGTGCTTGAAAAAAATCTCAACATTTGACAGAAAATGATAAAAGGTTCTTTAATTGCCAGATAATGACTATTGAAACATAGCTTCTTTTCTCTTAAACAGGGAACATAAACTAATAAAATGTTATTACTTTTTTATAGTGGAGAAATCTCTTGAGACTTATGATTAAATAGCTTGGTTATTTTGACCCTGGTTATAGATGTGACTGCATGATACAGGGAGCAATAAACTTGATACATCATTTTATGTGCTAATTTAACCAGAATCAAGGATTTCAATACACACTGTATACCTGTCTAGATAGCTGGACTTGTAGTTATTGTTGCAAGCTTCCTTTGATTGAGCATGTTCGAGGAAAAAGGGGTAGGTGTTATGTTCAATAAGATTTAACTATACGTAACACATCCTCTTCATCTCTCTATTCCCTCACCTCTCCCTCTGAAAGCCAAAAATACACACTTCATGATCCAGGTATCATGAAGTTATAATAATAAACAAGATGGAATTTTCTACATAAAAATTAAATCATATTTTCTTTTGTATAGAAACCAATGTTATTGGTTTGTAACATACTTCACAAACATGTGTAACTTTCCTTGAACTACAGTGATGATGTAACTATTTTTGTAAACCTGAAAAGCATGCCAAAATTGAAGACTAAAGACTTGTGTTTAATAACTATGGCCCACAATCAATTCGAGCCTCGCAACTCAATCGCAGACGGCAGAATGTCTGCGAGTTAGTTGTGGGCTCCCATTGGTCTCCGTTTACGATAATATTCAATTGCTAAAGCTCGCAAGTTGCAGGCCCGAAGCCAAAACAGTAAACCATGCACTGGTTTGGAGCAGATGAGGGCGGGGACATGATCAATTAAGCAAGCCTGTAACCTCCCATTTCGAATCAGCCAATAGGAGATGAGACTGTCAGACTTACCGCAGTAAAACATGGAGGTTACGTGTCAATCAATCGGGGGTCTGACATGCGATCGGACTCGCAAACCTCCAAATTAAAGAGTTATAAAATATAATGCCAATACTGTTCTAGTCCATGTGGGTGGCCTGATATGTATTAACTCATTGATAGCCAAGATAATTTTAACCCCAAAATGACACGTATAAAATTTAAAAAATTCCTGCCGATTTGCGGGCTTGAGACTGTTGTGAAATTAATTTTAATGTCTGTCATCACTTTCCACGTTATTTACAGTACAGTATTGATTTTTTATTTACTTTTACAGAGCTACGAATTGGTGTTTAACCCCTTTGCGGGTCCTCTCTAGCGCATGTAGGATTTCTTCTTTCATTCGCGGTTTACGAGTGTGAATACGTTTGCAAGCTTGGGGAAATTGAGCAATTGAATAGCGATTTGCGATTTTATATAAAAGATCAAAGGCTTTTGGAGGCTGTAAGTTATGAGTTTAATGGACGCCATTCTTTCAAGCCCTTTAACTTGGAAGCAGTTTGGAGCTCGCAAAAAGACGCTAATTAAATAGCAAAGTTGCTTGTGAGTTGCCCGGATCTAAAAATCACTCAAGTGAATGGGGCTCTAAGTTAATGCCCTTTCACTCTGTTCTCGGGATTCACAAGCCACTAGAAGTTCAGTAGCTTCATTCAGATGGTCTGTAGAATAAACGTGTCTAGCTATAGATGAATTTAACACATTTTATTGCATGCTCTACTCTACTAAAGCAGAGCACACTACCACTGTTAAACAAGAGGCAAACTGAAATGGTCAGTAAGTGCACAAATGAACTGAAATAGATGAACCATATTTAAATCCAAAATCAAGCACTCTAATCAACCACATAGATTGCATTATCCGTAAGGCCATGCAGTGACGTCATGATTTACGTCATCTAATGATGTCCAGTTTTCAGAAGTGAAGAACATGATTCACTGTAATGGTACCGTAACTGTGTTCAGAAGTATAAAAACACAAATATGCCCATGATGATAAATACATGCAGACTCAGAATGAAGCAATCTCACATATGTAATCTCACTTCTGCGCCCTTTCTAGGATTCAGGGGGTTGTGGTTCGTTTGCCTGACTATACTTCCCGTCATGCTTTGTGGACAAAAGAGGAAGTGCATAGACTGGGTGCAAAAACATGGCGTCTCCTGCAGTCAGATGCCGCTCAGCACCTGCCTACTCTGCCTAATGGAAACTATGTTCATGAATATAACCAAGAATATGTAAAGCAAAAGAAAACATAAAACCACATAACCACAAGAAGAAGAAAAATCAAGACTAGCAAATGTTTAAGTGACCACCGCAGTTTAAGGAAAAAGACACTTGTTTATCAAGTATGTACCAATCTAACACAGCCATCGATATAACACATTTGTTGAAAAAATCTGAATTTTTAAGGACTTTCTATGTCTGTTACATCACTTCCTCAGATTTGAATCATGAGGGTGTGTTTTTCTGGAGAAAGGGGTGGGGACGGAGGGTAATAGAGAGCATTTGTAAAGATAATGAAGGGCCCCCGTAGACCACCCCAGGGGGATTGGGAGGAGGAGCCACTTGACTGGGCAGGCCCGGGTATGGGTAGGAGGTGGCTAGCTGGGGGAGGAGAGTCAGTTGTAGGAGTTTAGCGCCATTACCACCATTATGCCCCCAGCTAGCCATGTGTAAAGATACCCACCCATCCCTAAAGTGTTGTTGTTTAAAGTTATGTATATGTTGCTAAATAAAAATAAATAAATAAATAAAAAAGAAATACAAATAATAATAATAATAATAATAATAATAATAAAAAAGAAATAAATAAATAAAAATTAAAAATAAGGTGTAAGAGTAATGGAACATCGGAGGATTTATCTTGTATATTGTCTTAAAGCACTTGTTGGTTATTATTAAATGTATATTATATGATGTCAAATTATGTTTATGTATTTGTCGCAGGTGGTGAGGGGAGTCGCCGGGACAGTGGTAAAATGGGTGAGATCCACGGTAGGCCCTGGATGAGGGTTTAGGGCGTAGGGCGTACTGTCTCTGGTCAGGCTCCTCCCCCCTCCCCTCACGTGGTTATGTTAATTATTGTTATGGTTATTACATCAGTTTGTGTTTACCAATAAACGCTGTGGCCAGTTATCCTCCCAAGAAGTTGTCTGTGTCTAATCATTATATTTTAATAGGTGATTGTGTATAAACCCTTACATGCACATACCAACTGGGTCTTGCTAAGGTCATGGGATAGTAATGAAATTAACATCACACTCTTTCCCCTCACCAGCCCAGAAGCAGACTCCTTGCTCCAGGAAATGCAACTATAGCTCTCCAGAAATGTAAAATCCCCTCTAACAAACACACCACTTCCACCAATGCATCATAGATTCCCCTAGGTACCAACACAACCATCAACATTTTTTTCTTTTTTCTAAATGAAAACTAGCTGTATGACCTTTTCGCTGCTTAATTATTCTTTTATTAAGATTTCAAGTTTTCAAACAAATATTTTTTATTATGCAGTGGTCCTTTAACTATCTGTACAGAGAGAGCTCATTAAGGTTTTATTTCTTATGATGTTACCTCTTTCTACATTAGGGAGAGATATTACTGACAATGGACATAGCAAGTTGGCTAGTCAGAAAGCACATTTCTACATAACATAAAACACAGGAAAGAATAGTTATTCTGCTTCTATACTTAGGCATATTTGTACATCCTCTGGAGTGTTGTGTTACGACAGGGGTTCATCGTTTAACTGTAGTCCCTCCCTAAATTGCAAACCCTAAGGACAACGAGCAGATGTGTGTTAGGAGGTTTCCAACACAGATGCACAGATAACATTCTGTTTCTAATTGAGACAAACATTGTTAAAATTATTATGAATTGTACAATATTTATCAGTGTTTCCTTTATGATGTATCAGATGACTGCTTTTTATTTTAGCAGAAAAGCGATTATTATGTCCACATGCCGAGTTGTTACAATTTTCTGTTGCATTCCAAAAAAATCAATTTTTTTTTACATTTGTTGAAAGAAACCAAATATATTTGCAGATATTTCATAGAGAATCCTCCCCGAGGGCTCAAACCTGCGTCACCGTATGGGAAGCCAACATGGCGATAACTTGACAATATATATAACAATACAATTAATAACAGTGGTCTACAATGTTCAGAACTAATGAGCCAAATCTATCAATGGCAATTTCAGTAAAATATCAATAAAAAGCATCATATAAGGAAAATGTTTTGTAATATTATTTAAACTAATATAATTTGAAAGCATATGTAAAAGCGATGCACTTGCCTACCTTGTAAGTTTTGCCTTTTATGCTGTACATTATTTTAATCACCCTCCATTGAATTATTTATAATTTATTATTATCATTTCTGAGATAGATTTTCATAAATGGGCAGTACTGACTAGGGGTCTATAGAGAAGCATTCACACTCCTTGGGCCTCATTCAATTGCTATTTGGCCAATTGAATAGGGCTCTATATAAGCACATAGAATATTTTTTTACATAGGTTTTTAGTTAGTGATCTTCTATCCAAAAGCAAGGTCTTCACTAACTAAAAACTTCTGTAAAATAATATTCTATGTGCTTATATAGAGCCATATTCAATTGACCTAATCTCAATTGAATGAGGCCCCTTGTATCTATTGCTAATCCCTCATCAAGCACAACCAAGCATCCAACTGGCTCATCATCAATGGTGTAGGAACCACAATAGCCGTAAAATAGCTTATTTATACATACATACAAACATAGAAAAATTGGGGGGTATTTGTTTCCCCCATCCCCCCAGTTTCTACACCCATACTTTTCATGCTTCTTTATGTTTGCCTAAATAATTATCATTCAATGTAACAGCCTATGTTCTATTGCAGTTATTAGCATTAAACTTTAGATATCACTATCTAGGACTCCAGCGGCCACCGTAGACCAGCTCTACTTCCTGTTTCGTGACGTCCCCGGGGGATTCTGAGAGAAGCGAAAACGCCGGACCCGGCTCATCCTAATCCGTCTCCATCGGGAAGCAGACCGCTACACAGATAAGATTGTTCAATATACATTGCTGAAAGACCCCGCTAACATCCAAATGATATATGGGATCATAATGTGAAAACAACACTTATATTTTGTGATTATTTATTTGCTGCAAAACAAGCTGATTTTTACCCTCATCATTTATCAAATAGAACACATTATATCATGTTGAATGTACAGGGGTTGGACTATCAAGTTACATAGAGTAGTTCAGCTTAAAATATTAGCCTAAGGGGTAAATGGTGGGCCCCCAAAGGAGTATGTAGTATTACACACTTCTATAGTATAGCTAGTAGCACCATCAGCAGGGGACAAGTGATAGGTCCCAAGCTCCACCATATTAGATAGCTCATGGACCACCCCCTTCTCCTAAATTTATCAAGCTTCTGTTTTTTCTTGATTATTTATATTCAAGCACTTTAGTTTGATTTCACTACAGCACTAGCACTTTAAAACTCTATAGCACCTGTTTATGTGTTAAACTTTTTTTCTAAATAACTTTATGAACAAAAGAAGTATATCACATATATAGTTGTGAGCATACGAGTTGTAGCGAATGCTTGCGGGCTCGAGTAGCGAGCCGCGACCCTTGCAAAATTTACGTCGTAACGCAAACAAAATACGAGACACGTTACGACCCATTACGACCTCGCAAAAAACGATCGCAACACGCGCAAATCAAAACATGAAAAATACAACAAATACACACAACAAATACATAAAAAGCTTACTTACAGGAAGAGGGAGCATCCAGGACCTTGAAAACTAAAGTTACACTTCAATTTAACTCAAATTAAAAGAGTTTAGGCACTAAAAAATTCTCTAAGCGAGAGAAAAAATGGCAGCCGAAAAAACGAAAACGAGGCTAAAGACGCAAAACACCACCAAACACCTGCGGATTTGCCGAAAAACAGACTACAAAACAAGGACACAAGAAATATAACCCCAAAAACATTACAAACACAACAAATACAAACAACAAACACATAAAAAGGTTACTCACAGCAAGGGGGGGGGCATCCAGGACCTCTGCAAGTGAAGTTACACCTCCATTTAAGCACAAATTTCGGAGTTTAGAGACCCGAAAATCACCTAAGCGAGAGAAAAAATGGCCGCTAAACGAGGCTAAAGGTCCCTAAACACGCAAAACACTACCATAAACATGCAAAACACCACCAAACAGCTACGCATATTCCGAAAAAGCCCACCAAACAGCTACGGATATTCCGAACAAATCGCACAACATAGAAAACGAATATTACGAAAAACTTGCATGACATAGAAAACGAACAACGCTACATCGGCCACATTATATACACCAAACACCCTTAGCTCACTTACAATTTCATTGCCGTCATTTTTTGACGGGCAATTCGCTAGTTTGCTAATAACAGGGGGTGTCTTCCTCTTTCCATTTCTTTAAAATATGAACATCATGTCTAATGTAACAGTGTATGTCACAGACTCTATAAAGCTCTGTTTCCTCAGAAGGATTGAAGGCTTTAACCTTATCTGCTTAGTTAATTAGCTGTACCTGAGCAGCCCTGATTTAAGACTGCTCCTGGAGTATGGGAAAGGCTGCTTATATCCTCTCTTGCAATGTGTCAATTTTGTTTTACCTTGCACTTAACCCTTGTTCCGAGCTATAGTATATGTTGTCGTGTTACAAATAAAGATAATAATAATAGATATAAGAAAATAAATAAACTTTTGGTGCTTAACACCTTATTAAAATGGTCACCAAAACAAAAAACAAATTTAATAGTTAATAAAGGACATATTATAAAAGGGAAGTCCTATAATGGACTATATACAAATAGAACCTTTATGCACTCTGCTTCCATGCTTGGGGAAATAAAAGTCCTCATATGTCTGTCATAGGAATCAAAATGCACCTTAAGTATAAAAACAAGATTGACAAAAATATATATCCACTATATATACAAATAATACAAAATAGACAGCTGGTGGGGCCTAATAATAATAATAGACTGATTGTTTGCAGTTTGTCTGACCTGGAGAGAAACACACACACTGAGACAGCAGCCTGCAGCTTGTGACTGCTTGGAGTAGAAACCCAGGAATCTGGAGAAATTACAGGCCAGTGATTTTAACAAATTCATGTACTGCTTGTTTTGCCCCACCCAAGTTTAGCTGGATGAGAGCTTGTTAGTGAGAAAACTGTATAATACTTAAGGTAGTGCTTCGATAACAATTTATTTTCTTTCGTTTGTTATGTTTGTATCACTGGCTAAATTCTAGTAAAACTTGGAAAAGTATGTATACAGTCTCTTGTATTGTGTTTCTTTATAAAAGTACCCTAAAAAGGGCACAAACCCAGGGGAGACTGGTAACTTTTCAAACTAGCCACACTTACTCCAATCTTAATGTACGATTAGGTGCCCACCGGACTGGTTGTGCTTGTCCTACCGGGGAAGTTTAAGTACCATGCTGTGTTGCAGAATGTTTACTTGCCAGTTAATGTTTACTCCAATTTCTATTGTATGTTGACCTATAAAAATTTGATTAATAAAATATACTCCTTTTTGGTAAAAGAACAAGGTGTGGTCATGAGAAATAGTCCTGAGTGTTGACACTAAGCCACCCACCCCAGGTACGAGGACTTCCTGATGGTGGCAGGTCCAGCTGGTCCCCTATCTTGGCAATTGTATACTTGACCATTCCTCTAGATTAATTATTGTGAAACTAGAGAATCTAGAGAAAATATTCTCAGCTATTATAGTCTGATATGGTTGTGCAATACTGAAATCTGTAACTGCTTTTAACAGACTTCTGTGATATTTAGACATGTTTGCAGAAATCTGTTAAACACCCAAAAGAAAGAAACCATCCAAGACTTTTATTGCACAGAAAGAACATGCAAATGACTATACACCGACGTGTTCCAGGGATTGCTCATGCTTTCATTACCATGTTATCTTTGGGCACACCCCAAATTAATAGCTGGTATAATAAACAGAGCAAGGAAAACACGCCATACAAGTCGAAGACTTTTTCTTTCTAATTCATTTTTTTGGGAAAAACATGAAAATAAATAATACTAAACTATTGATCAGGCACCTTGTTATATCACTGATACACTTTGCTTGGATTTTTATTTTAAATTAGATATATATTCTTTGTACAGGGATTTTAATTGCCAAATCACTAGGAAATGACAAGCAATTATACATCATTTAAAATTGGCATTTCCAGCACATTCAGTGAGAAATATTTCTGTAGTTTGCTCTGGGCAGCAGATGACAGAAATGTGACAGCTCTAATAAAGAGGAGAGAAGAAAGTCTTAGGCCTCTATCCAATTAGGAGCATTAAATTCCATGTTAACTAAATTACACAATTTAACCTCGGTTTCACATTTTTAAAGGTTCTCCTCTCTCTCTTTCTCCTCGCTCTCTCTCTCTCTTTCTCCTCTCTCTCTCTCTCTCTCTCTCCTCTCTGTCTCTATACTTCTTCTCTCTCTCTTTCTCTCCTCTGTCTTTTTCCTTTCTCTCAATCCTCTCTCTCTCTCCTCTCTTCCACTCTCGCTCCTCTCTCACTCTGTCTCGTTAGCTTTCTTTCTCTCTTTCTCCTCTCTCACTCTCATCTCTCTCTGTCTCTTTCCCCTCTTTCTCTTCTCTCTCTCCTCTCTGTCTATTTATGTCCTCTCTATCTTCTCTCTCTCTGTCTCTACTCTCTGTCACTTAATTTTTTCTCTCCTGTCTTCCTCTCTCTTTCTATCTCTTTCTCTTTCCCTTTCTCTCTCCTCTCTATCTCTCCTCTCTCTCCCTCTCTCTCTCTCTCTCTCAGTCCCTCTTTCTCTCTTCTGTGTCTCTCCTCTCTATCCCTTCTCTCTCATCTCCTCTCTTCCACTCTCTCTCTTGTCTTGCTCTGTCTCTTCTCTCTGTGGCTTTATTTTTTGTCTTCTGTTTTCCTCTCTCTTTCTATCTCTCTCTGTCTCCCTCTCTCTCCTCCCTATCTCTCCTCTCTCAGTCCCCCCCCCTCTCTCTTCTGTGTCTCTCCTCTCTCTCTCACCTCTTTCTCTCTTTTTCCTCTCTTTCTCTTTTTCCTCTCTTCCTCTCTTGCTCTCTCTCCCAATCTCTCTCTCTCTCTCTCTCCTCTCTCTCTCTCCTCTCTCTCTGTATCTCTCCTCTCTATCTCCTCTCTTTCTCTCTCTCCTCTCTTTCTCTCTCTCCTCCCTTCCTCTCACTCTATCTCTTCTCTCTCTCCTCTCTCTCTCTCCTTTCTCTTTCCCTCTCTCTCTTCTGTGTCTCTCCTCTCTCTCTCTCTCTCTCCTCTCTCTCTCTCTCCTCTCTCCCTCTCCTCTATTTCTCTCTCTCTATCCTCTCTTTCTTTATCTCTCTCCCTCTCTCTTCCTCTCACTCCTCTATTCCTCTCTCTCTCCCTCTCCTCTATTTCTCTCTCTCTCTCCTCTCTTTCTTTATCTCTCTCCCTCTCTCTTCCTCTCACTCCTCTATTCCTCTCTCTCTCCCTCTCCTCTATTTCTCTCTCTCTCTCCTCTCTTTCTTTATCTCTCTCCCTCTCTCTTCCTCTCACTCCTCTATTCCTCTCTCTCTCCCCCCCTCTCTTTCTCTCTCCTCTTTTCCTCTCTCTCTCTCTCCTCTCTCTCTCTCTCTCTCTCTCACGCACTCTCTCTCTGGTACAGTATAACACTGCACTAAAGAAAAAATGCTTTAATATTGTCTAATTATCCAGAATTTCCCTTAACGATCTAAAGGGACTGGGCACCTACCAACCGAAGAGATGGTAAAATAAATAAGGCCCTAACATATTATTTGTTATCCTGGTTTCAAACATTATCTCATAGCAGAAACTCACGAGCATCTTTATTTACATACATTTTCCTGGAGTCAACTATTTGGTTTTTTTTTAGACTTGAAAAGCTAAGGACATTTTCTAGCTGTTGTGGGAAGTCAGCACTGTCTTTTTTACATGGATATTTTTTTATTTTTTTATACTAATAACCTTTGTCCTCTTTCTTAACAGGCAGAGATTTTACTTGGGAGAATGGCGGATCTCCCGGGCGTACTTCCCACAATTTAAGTGGCCAAAGAGGGTCATATTGGAAAAAATTAAAGAAAGAGGGTCATGGTTGAGGGAATTTGGGGGGACGGGTCCATTTTCACTTATAAGATGGACTTTACCTCCAAGAAATGCGGAATAGGGAGATATGGATGTACCGTACTTTTTAAATGGCTATCAGTGTTTTTTATATTTATGTATTTATATATATATATATATATATATATATATATATATATATATATATATATATATATATATATATCCCAGCTTCATTGAGGAACCCAAGTATCTTCACCATGACAGCGGGACTTACTAATAGGTTTAAAAAAATAAAAACTTAAAAAAACAAAAATATATATGGTGGCTGATTAATAGGTCAACTGGAATTTAGCATATGGATACCAAAATAACTCAACAGGAACGCACTACAACAGGAGGTTTTGAGGTTATAAAAGAAGATTAAATAGATACAGTTTTAAAGGGATTGGATATATTTTAACAGCAAGGTTATGTGAGTTGACATGGAACAGATAAAATATTGATCCAGGGAATACGTTCAAATCCAAATTGGGAGTCAAGAAGGAAGTTAATATTTTTTAGTATGAGACAATACACAATATTTCTGTTTTTCTGTTTGTCCTTCACTGGATTATTTCACACAACAAATGGATAAGAGAGACCTAAAGAGTTAAAACATTTAACAAATTTTTAGTCTTAACTAGTAACTATTGTCATATTACCAAACACTCTTTTTACCAATCAATGGCTAATTTACATTATTATTAGATTAAAGGGATGTCAGAAACACTAAACTGGATCCTCACAGTTGTTTACCTGGTACTTTCACGGGGCCTTTAAGATTTCCAAACAATACTATGTGAAGTAATAGAGCATCAAATAGCATAGCAATGTGACTGGTAATCATTACATAGGAGCCTGGCTATGAATAAATGGCCATTTAACTGCCCTGCAGAGACTTCAGGATTCAGTGTTACCACCTGTTGTAGACATTATGCAGTATATAGTATTGTTACGTTTATTGTAATTTATTGTTTGAGATCTGTCATTTTAAGCCACATAAATTGTAAAAACAAACTCCATAAAAGTATACATGGTACAATATTGCTTTTTTTAATAAAAATATGGTTTAAAGGGAATGTAGGGACATGGAACTCATATTAATAGCATGTATATAAAAATCCCCAAACGGTGTATAAACAAATTCATTGGTTACGCTTAAAGTTATTTACAAAAATAGCATTTTCCATCAATGGTTTAGCCAACCTGGATGGCACATCTGGATATTTTAAAACTTAGTAAGAATGCTGCCATAAACCAGTCCTAAGTCAATGTGGCCTCCATAGTGGCTCGAAGTTCTATGCAGATGGAAGTCACATAACATTTAAACAAAGCACAAATACTGTAGTCTATCCTGCTTCTAAAGTTCTTGCCATAGAGTTTAATATATTGCCTTTACATCCATCTAACTCAGATTTTGGAGTGTCCGGTGTAACTAGTCACAGGATGCACCAGCTGAGTAACTGAGATATGCATAGAAAACACTAACTCCTCTTGAGAATAACTGGAATAATGGCTTCTGGGCTACTTTTACAAAGGTAAGACATCTTTGGGAACTCGTGGAGACATCACACATATATATAGAATAAAAATAAAACTGAGAGGGTCTCCAACATGTCAACCAGGGATTTAAAGGACCACTATAGTTCAAGAATTCATTCACGACTTATGGATATACCTGGGGCCTATTTATAGGGAGTCAGACTGAGCCTCTGTGCTCAGTCATTAGGATTCTGCTCCTGGTCTTTGTGGTTCCTGTATTTTTGCTTGTCTGCACTGGTCCATCTGACTCTATTATTGAGCTACCTGCCTGTCTGGTGCCCTCCAGAGCTACCTGCCTGTCTGGTGCCCTCCAGAGCTACCTGCCTGTCTGGTGCCCTTCAGAGCTACCTGCCTGGTACCCTTCAGAGCTACCTGCCTGTCTGGTGCCCTCCAGAGCTACCTGTCTGGTACCCTCCAGAGCTACTTGCCTGTCTGGTGCCCTCCAGAGCTACCTGCCTGGTACCCTCCAGAGCTATCTGCCTTTCTGTTGCCCTCCAGAGCTACCTGTCTGGTACCCTCCAGAGCTACGTGCCTGTCTGGTGCCCTCCAGAGCTACCTGCCTGTCTGGCGCCCTCCAGAGCTACCTGCCTGCCTGGTACCCCTCAGCGCTACCTGCCTACCTGGTTCCCATCCAGAGTTACCTGCCTACCTGGTTCCCATCCAGAGTTACCTGCCTATCTGGTGCCCTCCAGAGTTACCTGCCTGCCTGCCTGGTACCCTTCAGAGCTACCTGCCTGCCTGGTGCCCTCCAGAGCTACCTGCTTATCTGGTACCCTCCAGAACTACCTGCCTGTTTGGTACCCTCCAGAGCTACCACCTGTCTGGTACCCTCCAGAGCTACCTCTCTGTCTGGTACCCTCCTGAGCTACCTGCCAGCCTGGTGCCCTCCAGAGCTACCTGCCTGTTTGGTGCCCTCCAGAGCTACCTGCCTGTCTGGTACCCTCCAGAGCTACCTGCCTGTCTGGTACCCTCCAGAGCTACCTGCCTGTCTGGTGCCCTCCAGAGCTACCTGCCTGCCTGCCTGGTACCCTTCAGAGCTACCTGCCTGCCTGGTGCCCTCCAGAGCTACCTGCCTATATGGCACCCTCCAGAGCTACCTGCCTGTCTGGTACCCTCCAGAGCTACCTGTCTGTTTGGTGCCCTCCAGAGCTACCTGCCTGTCTGGTACCCTCCAGAGCTACCTGCCTGTCTGGTGCCCTCCAGAGCTACCTGCCTGCCTGGTACCCTTCAGAGCTACCTGCCTGCCTGGTGCCCTCCAGAGCTACCTGCCTATATAGTACCCTCCAGAGCTACCTGGCTGTCTGGTACCCTCCTGAGCTACCTGCCAGCCTGGTGCCCTCCAGAGCTACCTGCCTGTTTGGTGCCCTCCAGAGCTACCTGCCTGTCTGGTACCCTCCAGAGCTACCTGCCTGTCTGGTGCCCTCCAGAACTACCTGCCTGTCTGGTGACCTCCAGAGCTACCTGCCTGTCTGGTGCCCTCCAGAGCTACCTGCCTGCCTGGTGCCCTCCAGAGCTACCTGCCTATAAAGTACCCTCCAGAGCTACCTGCCTGTCTGGTACCCTCCAGAGCTACCGACCTGTCTGGTGCCCTCCAGAGCTACCGACCTGTCTGGTGCCCTCCAGAGCTACCTGCCCGTCTGGTACCCTCCAGAGCTACCTGCCTGTCTGGTACCCTCCAGAGCTACCTGCCTGTCTGGTACCTTCCAGAGCTACCTGCCTGTCTGGTGCCCTCCAGAGCTACCTGCCTGTCTGGTACCCTCCAGAGCTAACGGCCTGCCTTGAACCCTCCAGAGCTACATGCCTTCTGGTACCCTCCAGAGCTACCTTCCTGTCTGGTGCCCTCCAGAGCTACCTGCCTGTCTTGTGCTCTCCAGAGCTACCTGCCTGTCTTGTGCTCTCCAGAGCTACCTGCCTGTCTGGTGCTCTCCAGAGCTACCTGCCTGTCTGGTACACTCCAGAGCTACCTTCCTGTCTGGTACCTTCCAGAGCTACCTGCCTGCCTGGTACCCTCCAGAGCTCCCTGCCTGTCTGGTACCCTCCAGAGCTACCTGCCTGTCTGGTACCTTCCAGAGCTACCTGCCTGCCTGGTACCTTCCAGAGCTACCTGCCTGTCTGGTACCTTCCAGAGCTACGTGCCTGCCTGGTACCTTCCAGAGCTACCTGCCTGTCTGGTGCCCTCCAGAGCTACCTGCCTGTCTGGTACCTTCCAGAGCTACCTGCCTGTCTGGTGCCCTCCAGAGCTACATGCCTGTCTGGTGCCCTCCAGAGCTACCTGCCTGTCTGGTACCTTCCAGAGCTACCTGCCTGTCTGGTACCTTCCAGAGCTACCTGCCTGTCTGGTACCTTCCAGAGCTACCTGCCTGCCTGGTACCTTCCAGAGCTACCTGCCTGCCTGGTACCTTCCAGAGCTACCTGCCTGTCTGGTACCTTCCAGAGCTACCTGCCTGTCTGGTACCTTCCAGAGCTACCTGCCTGCCTGGTACCTTCCAGAGCTACCTGCCTGTCTGGTACCCTCCAGAGCTACCTGCCTATCTGCTGTCTGGCACCTCTTGAGTTCCTGTAACCTACACTGAATATTCAGCCACCCTGTATTCCTGGACTGCAAATTCCTCAAGTTTCTGACAACTAGTACCTGACAGTCAAGTCCGTACCAGACTAATATTAGCAGCTGTATAAATAATGAACATCAAAAATTCAGATCTTCTTAAATAAATGATTCAAGACCCAGTTTATGTATACAGCAATCCATTTTGTGTTTGTTACATCTCCTCCTGAGAGCTAGAGAATGGGTGTAGGTTTGTAGTTATCAGTGCAGGGAGGAGTGTGGGAGGAGGAAACGGGTAAGGGCCTATCTTTGCTAATAAGATAAGATTAAAAGTGACTCCATACCCTCCCCCAAGCCGAAAAGTATCAAAGTTATCCAGACATGAAAACACCTTTCTCACACACAATTTCCACACATGTCCTCCGGCAGAGGTGTCAAAATAATTTGTTTTCCTAATTAAAAACTAAACTATTTTTCCTGCTTAATTAAGCTCTTAACATTGACTCAACATTTTTAAACATGTTTTTTCCATCGTGGTGCTTTACTTATCCCAGCCCAATATGTTTGATGTGTAGCCAGCGAATAGCTGCACCACATCCACCAAAAAACATAAACAAATCTTGTAATGGTCCTCATTCTCCCTGTAATATCTATCATGTCTTTCCCACCTCAATTACCTTTTAGATTGCAAGCTCTCAGGATCTCATCTCCCCCTATGTATATGAACAAACGTGTCTTCATTTTACTGTATTGAAATTAATTCACATTTTATCCGTGTGATTATTGTCCCATTACACATTGGAATCTGTGGACATTCTACAAATAAATTATGATTATAATATTTAACTTTATTTCTTATTCTGACTAAATTATCTTATTTATATCTGTTGTTTTAGTAGGAAAAAATAACCCATCCTGCACGCACTCAATTTGACATTTATAGGAGCATTCTCGAAATTCACTGTTTTGGCTCTTTTTCTGCCTGTATGTGTAAAAAAAACAAGTATCTAATTCATTGGAAATGATGCAATATGATATATTGATGGAATTCACAAATTATTTGTATCCGTTTGTGACATGGGAAGAGAAAAACAATGCAAGTTTGTACATTTTTTCTTTTCCATATTTATATTTATTTATAAAAAAATAAGATTGGGGGAAATTGGAAAGTTTTATTTATTCTTTTTCGAATCTTGAAATTAAATGAAATTTTAAATTAAGTTTGTTTTCTCAGGTGTATGTTGTTATATGCTAATTATAATAATTAATTTTATAAATGTTTAAAATAAAACCATGCAATGCGTCAATTTAGACTATGAACTAGTAGTAGTAAGTACATAAAGAAAATCTGCATAAACATATTGTATTAAATGTTTTACCTTTATAATACAATTAAAAATTGGTCTTAATAGCACATGGGAGAAGCTTCTGCTTTCGCCAACACCAAAAACCAACAGGGGGATACCAATGTCTCAATGGCCGAGTCAAAACAAGGGATGTTGTCCTAGGAGTCGATATTGTACAGTAGATTAAATAAATTACTCAGCTAAACTAAAAAGTTTGGTAAGTGATACATTTAGTTTTTTTGGTAATATGATGAGATATAAAAGTCCTGCAGGATGATATAATACATACTCTATCACCTTTTCGGAACTGGTGAAAGGCAAATTTTGGATACTTTATAGGGGAAGATAAACTTAAACACAAGATATTCTTACAAGAAAAAGTAAATTAATTAAAGTTCAAATAAAGGAAAAAAAAAACATTAGTAACTGAAATAGGACAGACAAATAATATTTAGCTTTATATATTATTCAGGCTAAGATATCTTGTGTAAATCTAAGGGCGGGTCATTCTAATCTCAGACATGATGACTAGACAAGTTCCATAACCTTTATGAAGATTGTTTATATAAAATAAACTTGAGTTTAGATTAAATGTACCTTTTAAGGCAATGTAATAACACAGATTAGAATAACCATGATAAGACAATGGTCAGACTATTATGTATGCCACCTGGGGGATCAAGAAAGGTTAAAGAGATTGAGAAAATGGTAATGAAATGTATGCTCCGTGTCTCATTTATAAATTTCTACCAGAATACTTAGATGAAGTGAGTCCTGTATATGAAATTAATAAACTGGTCTTACAATCAGCTGTGAACATTTAGTTGTGCTCAAAATGTTTTTGTTCTCTTTAAGGATACACTTTAAATTAACCATTTCTTTAACATGAGGTTTGAGCTCTATAATATGATAAAACAATAAAAAAAAAGGGGTTTGTGTGAGTCACAGATTTTGCAAAGCTCTCTTCCCCAGGGGGAGTGAAGGAGTTAAAATTCCTGAGCAATTGATTAGATGCACCTGAGCAGATATGAATTAAGAGTGCTCCCGGAATTTGGTGTGGCTGCTAATGGACCGAGTGTACAGTTGGTCTGGGCTGAGGCAAGACACACGCAGAAATAAGTGTGTGCATATTCTCTAAAGTTGAAAGAAGATATACACAGGGAGAAGTGTGCAGTTTGTCTAAATCTAGAAAAAGACAGAGAGTGAGACAGCAGCTTGCAACTGATGATCCTTTCGAGCAGGGTGGAAACATGGAGTTCTGAAGACTGTTTGTTTTGCTCCAACCAGGTTTAGCTGGATGGGAACTTGATAGTGAGGGAACTGCCTATCAGTAAAGGTAGTGCGTTAGTGGAAGCTAGTCCTGATATTTTGTTTAATTAGTTTTGATTTATTATTATTGTATCACTGGCTAAAGTTTTATTAAAATTTAGAAAAGTATTATAGGCTCCTGTATTGTGTGCCTCCATCAAAGTGTCAAAAAACAGGCACAAACCAGGAGGAGACAGGTAACTTGTCACACTAGCTACATGCTTCATTATATACTATGAAACATACAAGAATACTGTTGTTGAATTATTTTGTTTGTTACCTGCAAGAATGAATACTCCAACAAGGATAAGAAAGACCAGCAAGTACAGGCCAACAACAGCATACTTCAGAGCAGCTATTGAGCCAAGTTGACCACACCGTCTGGATGATCTTCTTGCTCCTGGTGGACCTGCAAAGAAATACAACTTTTAATACATTGATTTCAATTGTTTAAGGAAATTAATCTGTGTAACTGATGTAAGGATAACCTCATATTAATCTATATTAAATTTACAATTTCTTAAACATGATGTGCAGTGTCACTGTGCCAAATATGATCTGCTATAGCAGCTAATAATTTAAGTGGAACACATAGTCCAAGAACTTCTCAAATTTTGGTATGTAGGACCTTTCGTCTACATGAGCTATTTTTATGATGTGCCATATACAAATAATTTCCAAAGATCAATTCCGTTGTATCCAAATTTCCAGCAAATCTCAGTTAATTCCACGTACACTACAACTAATTACCTTACAATAATAGACACTTAACCCTGGTGTCTTTTATATTGCAAAGTAAATGTATGGTATTTGCAATATCCATGGACACCAGCATTTACTCTCTTTTCGTTTATGTCTTTGGGATCCATATATTGCAGCCAGTACATGACTCATACATGAACTGCTACAGTTTATTTGACCTCATCTGAAAGTATTTGTTCTGCCAATGCATTTTGTAATGGCTTTTGAACTTGTTATAGAGCAGTGGTTGGCAACTCCGTCCTTCAAGCAGGTCAACAGTCCAGTATTTCTGGATTTTGTATTTAGCTTATTTCTCCCTTAGCATCATTGCGTTATGCATTGCATTCATTCTCATTGGCACACTTGTGCTCAGTTAGATTGATACTGAAATCCTGGACTGTTAGAGGTGGTCATACAACAATGTCATTGAGTCTTGTAGTCTTTACAGGATGGTGACAGTCCAAATAGGGCCTCATGTACAGGTTCAATAGCTCACCACCATGTTTTTGTTTGCCGGGACAAGGGATGCACCTTTTTCTATCATTTTTTAGACGTTATAAAAGTGTCTCTTTCATAAAAAAAATATTTAGTAAAACTTGTTTAACCTTATCGGAAACTAACAGGAAATGCCACAGGAAATACCTCTATTAGGTATTTTGTTGAACTTTGGCTAACAGGGACAAGCCCCCAAAGACAGTAATACATTCAAAGCCATTTATTCTTCTCCAGAACCTTTATTTTATAAAAGAAACACACTGTTAATTATTATCATTCTTTCCAGATGCAACAAAGAAAAAAAATGCATTCAATGTTCCTTTAATTCACTGTGATGTTTTTCTCAATAGAAATCCTGAAAGTTTCTTCTTGCTACAGTATCACTTAGTGTACATGGTCTCATTATTTCACATGGTACATAATGATCAAGGTTATATCAGTGGCGGAGCTAGAGAATGGAGGGCCCTGGTGCACAGCTCCAAGACTCGCACAAGGACAGGGTGAGGGGGCCCATACACTACACAGAAATAGATATACTATCTCTACATAGCACCCAGTCCCTCTCAAAATCCACCCCACACAGCACCCACCCCTCTTAGCATCCATCCTTACACTACAAAAAAAAATTAAATGCAAAAACATAAATAAATAAATAAATACACAGCACTGGCCCCCTCTCAGAGGAGGGCCCTGGTGCACTGCACCACTGGTAGCTCCGACCATGGGTTATATAATAATATATGTATTAATCTCATATGAGAGAAATAATAACATTTAAGAAATATGTCACAATTCCAAGTGCTGCATTTCTAATGTTCTATATTTTTTATATAAATCATCTTTAAAATTCAATACTGCAAGTTTTTGTTTATTTTGACCTTCCTCAAACAATGGCAATAATCAAGTTCTTCTAAAGAGCATCTTGTAAATATACGGCAAAAGTGGTCCGTTAAAATTAATAAAAAAGTAATCCTGTTGGTTTATCTGTGTTATGCAGATTTATGATACTGCAAAAGTACTTTGTTATTTTGTGCATATGAATCAAATTAGTACTTTTTTATGAAAGAGGAAGAATGGCGGAAAAACGAATGTGTTGTGATGTTCCTGAAACTTGGGCTCTACCTGCATTACAGAGTAAGCCAATATTATGACTAGGTGTAATATATAATTACCAAGAAATCTAATTTATTACACAGCTTGGCCCATAAATCCAGTCTGGCACTGGGCCTAAAGCAACCAAAAATGAAGCAGATGTCAATTGTAACCCCAATATCATAATGTTTGGCAATGATGAATTTTATTCAACAAACAACCATCTGATTTCTAAAGTTCCAATATAAATGATATCAGAATAACTGGATAATATGTGCACAATAATATGTTACAAAATGCATTAAATCAACACATTCAGGTACATTTAGACATAAAGATCACTGGCTCAGTCCTATACTATCTACTGATCAGGCACCTTCTAAATAAAATGCTCCATTATGGAGTTTATTCTGGAACTAGGACCAGATTTTTATCAACTGGCAAACTAAATAGCTGCCTAAGGAGTCTCACTTATATAGACTATGTGAGGCTGTTTATTTATCGTCATTGCATGTGAGGGTCGCGTCTGGTGGGCAGTGGCTGCAGTGGTTTGGATTGTGACATTTTAGGCAGAATTACATGTATTAGTGGTTGACCACAACCAGGGGCGTAGGAGCCAGAATAATTCTTAGGGGATACAGCTCATTGTATATAAGGCCATAAAATAGCTTATATATACATACATACAAACATAGAAAAAGAGGGGGGGGGGGGGGGGGGTTGTCCACTCCCCCATCCCCACACCCATTATTCCATTCTGACAACATAATAAATAATACATATGTGGAGGTTACTGATAAAGGCCCATTTCACCACCCGTGTACGCCGAGGATGCTTTTTTATTTTTTATTTTTTTTAATTTTTTATTTTCCAGACAAAAGAATACAAGTACAAAAACAGAACGTAAATACAAAGTACAGAACAGACAAACAATCACAATTCATGACACTCTTCTGATAATACTCTTTCTTCCCCCCTTTCCCCTCGTGTTTTCCTCTTAACGGGGGTAACTTATACCTCCAAACCAAATTTAAACAATATATACATATATGTACCTCTCTTTCAGATAAAGGTCTATTATACTTTATCGCTTCTCTTTCTTAACTATCTGCCTTCCCACACTTTTCCCTATATTTGTGTTTTCAGTAAAGACGTCTGTATATATAGGAACACCCGTGTACGCCGAGGATGCTGTTAAACGAATATGGAAGATTTCTGGATGCTACTAGATATATAATATACCTACGTATTTTTTACTTTTATATACTTTATTTTAATAAGAATTGCTTAAAAGCTCTGTTTTACTGCCTAAAATGAAACACAAATTACCTGCTTGGGTGTGCCCACTACAACTCAGATGGGTACAGACTCTGTAGGGTAGACTTATTTTATGTTACTCAGAGCTTATAAGCACTTCTTAATAAAATAAAGTACATAAAATGAATCATTATTTATTATCTTTATTTATATCTCACCAACATATTCCGTAGCGCTGTACAGGGGTTTAGTACATGGCAAAAAACAAACTTAACACTTAATAAAGAATGGAGGGCCCTGTTTTTGAGCATATAATCAAATGCACATAGTGCTTGTTTCCAAGACACGGACACACAATTGAAAACTCGCAAACTTACAATCTAAGGGTTGAATAGATATATTATATACCTAGTAAAATCAGGAAGCCTTCCATATTCTTTTAACCCCTACAAACAAATCTCTGGGTGGGACAGTCTGTTTACCATAAAGGAGAAACAGCTGAGAATAATACCTTGGACATCGCCAATGGTTGCTAAATAGAGGGGACTTTAAGGGATATAATACCTGATATATTTTAGAGCACCAACTTAAATATTCCTAAAAACATGTTTTTTGAATGCTTAAAGATTCTTTCGTCAAGTGTTTTGAACTTTTTTGGTTTCAAAAAATTTCATTACAGTCTATAAACTAGTGTAATGCATTGAGCAGAGACTGGAATAGGGGCAAGGGTATGGTAACATCCAAGTACATAATGGATTACAGTAGTGACAATTCAATAGGCAATGTTACGGTTAGTGCGACTTTAATTCTGTGTTAGCCATACAACTTCACTAGTGTGATAACCATAATCTTATCCTCCAGTTACCATAACCCTATTGTACTCATAATACTATTGTACTTTAATTATATCTCAACCCAATGCAAGCGCTCCTGTTGGTGCCCACTTACGGGCCCAATGTTCCCAGTAAAGAAAGGTGTCACCTATTTAGATTTTTTGCGTTTTTTTAATGAACCCCACATGCTACCTTGTAGATATGGGGCACACTATCTCTATCTCACCCTCCTTCAACACTTAACATCCTTACTCTAATAACTGCTGAAATCATATAATAATATAGTAATTTAAATGTTTAATGATAAAACACACTGAATCACACAAATTGGATATTCAACCTCATATTAATGTATCAACAAATGTTCAAACAAGTAATTGATGGTATAGTATAAAGAGCTGAATTAATCCATCTCATATTTGAGCATGTGAATATCAACAATATACATTTTAATGTTTTTGAAATTATACAGCTTTATTTAAATAGCGAACACTTTGTATCAATTGACTCAGGGAAATATGGCGAATATGGCTAGTGATATTTCCTTTGAGTCTTTCCAGTGCATTTCTACGGGAGGGGAACTTGCATCTGTATATATTCAGTTTAGGATCAAAATAAGATTTGTATAAAACATGGTGTTAAGAATTAATGCATCATCATCCAAGAAAAATAATGAAATGCAAGAACTGTGAGTCAATACTCCTGAGAGCTATTATAAGTATTAAAGTCTTGGCCAACATCAATAATTGAATATTACAAATAGCAAGAGGACCACGGATGTACTATGTTTACAGTATACTTATTGATGATCTGATTATTATAATCGGAAAAAGGTTTTTTATAAATTAATATATATATTATATAGCTTGACTTTTTACCTATTTTTTACATTACAGCCTTAAGTTCAATGTTTTGTTAATCTGAATTTTATGTGATTGATCAGAACACAATAGTCTAAGTTAGTGAAGTGAAATGAGAAAAATATGTACATAAAACTATTTTTTAGAAATAGAAAACAGAAAATTGGCATGTGTGTATGTATTCACTCCCTTTGTTATGAAGCCCATAAAAAGCTCTGGTGCTACCAATTACCTTCAGAAGTCACATAATTAGTGAAATGATGTCCAACTGTGTGCAATCTAAGTGTCACATGATCTGTCATTACATATACACACCTTTTTTGAAAGGCCACAGAGGCTGCAACACCTAAGCAAGAGTCACCACTAACCAAATACTGCCATGAAGACCAAGGAACTCTCCAAACAAGTAAGGTATAATGTTGTTGAGAAGTAAAAGTCAGGGTTAGGTTATAAAAAATATCAAAATCTTTGATGATCCCTAGGAGCACCATCAAATCTATCATAACCAAATGGAAAGAACATGGCACAACAGCAAACCAGCCAAGAGACGGCTGCCCACCAAAACTCACGGACCGGGCAAGGAGGGCATTAATCAGAGAGGCAGCACAGAGACCTAAGGTAACCCTGGAGGAGCTGCAGATTCCACAGCAGAGACTGGAGTATCTGTACACGACAATAAGCCGTACGCTCCATAGAGTTGGGTTTCATGGCACAGTGGCCAGAAGAAAGTCATTACTTTCAGCAAAAATCAAAATGGCACTTTTTGAGTTTGCAAAAAGGCATGTGGGAGACTCCCAAAATTTATGGAGGAAGGTGCTCTGGTCTGATGAGACTAAAAGTAAATTTTTCGGCCATCATAGAAAACGCTATGTCTGGAACAAACCCAACACATCACATCACCCAAAGAACAGTATCCCCACAGTGAAACATGGCAGTGGCAGCATCATGCTGGGGGGATGTTTTTCAGTAGCCGGGACTGGAAAACGGGTCAGAGTTGAGGGAGAGATGGATGTGCTAAATACAGGGATATTCTTGAGCAAAACTTGTACCACTCTGTGCGTGATTTGAGGCTAGGACGGAGGTTCACCTTCCAGCAGGACAATGACCCCAAACATACTGCTAAAGCAACACTTGAGTGGTTTAAGGGGAAACATGAAAATATGTTGGAATGGCCTAGTCAGAGCCCAGACCTCAATCCAATAGGAAATCTGTGGTCAGACTTAAAAATTGCTGTTCACAAGCGCAAACCATCCAACTTGAAGGAGCTGGAACAGTTTTGCAAGGAGGAATGGGCAACAATCCCAGGGGTAAGATGTGGCAAGCTCATAGAGACTTATCCAAAGAGACTTGGAGCTGTGATGGCCAAAAAAGGTGGCTCTACAAAGTATTGACTTTAGGGGGGTGAATAGTTATGCACATTGAGTTTTTCTGTTATTTTGTCCTATTTGTTGTTTGCTTCACAATAATAATAAAAAAAAAACATCTTCAAAGTTGTGGGCATGTTCTGTAAATTAAATGATGGAAATCCTCAAACAATCCATGTTAATTCCAGGTTGTGAGGCAACAAAACACGAAAAATGCCAAGGGGAAAATACTTTTGCAAGGCACTGTACATATATATATATTGAATGCGTTATATTTTTACTGTGTTTTTCTTAATTGATTTGTCATGTAGGAGGTGACGTTGGACGTAGAGTTTATCTTATGGTAAGGTGCATAATTTCACTGTAACTACATAAAAATCTTATCTCCATCCAGCATATCTTCTCTGATGAGAAAAAATAACAGTCCCCTATGTAAGTTTTGTATTGCTTAAAGGATCACAGTACTCCCATGTACACAATATACTATTTATGAAGATCTAAATGTGTGGGGAAAGAAAAGGTCATTGTGAGTACATCTATCTGCCTCATGAAACTAGTGTTGCAAATGAGAAATAAAATCAACCTCCCTTTTCTCTAAAGCCCATTTACCATTGGAATAATATATTTAGTACTATGGTCGTACTCATCATAATATATAATGTCTGGTCTGAATATCTAAACTTGGTGGCTTACGTGACCAGTAGATATGTCGCGAATAGTTCGCCGGCGGACTGTTCCCGGCGAACATAGCATGTTCGCGTTCGCGGCAAACTGCGAACATATGCGATATTCGACCCGCCCCCTATACTTTATCATTGAGCAAACTTTGACCCTGCATGTCACAGTCAGCAGACACATTCCAGCCAATCAGCAGTATACACTACCTTCCAGAGCCTTCTACCTCATGGACAGCAGCCATTTTGGAATCATAACTAACTTGCAGTCTTACTGAGAGGAGGCTGAGTGTAGGTGATACTGCATCAATAAGTAAAACCATAGCTAGGCTACTGTACACAGTGTGCAATACAGTCCTGAAGGACTCTTTTGATCTCTGCTGCAAGGACACCCCTGTGTCTCTTCCCCCCCTTATCATCATCCTCCCCTCACCTTAGCACCCAACCCTAACACCCCTCACACTTATCCATAACACCCATCAACCTAACACCTAACCCTAACACCCCTCACACTTATCCCTAAGACCTAACACCCCTCACACTTATTCCTAACATGCCTCACCCTAACACCCCTTACACTTATCCTTAACACCCCTCACCCTAACTCTAACACCCCTCACACTTATCCCTAACACCCCTTACCCTAACCCTAACACCCCTCACACTTATCCATAACACCCCTCACCCTAACCCTAACACCCCTCACACTTATCCCTAACACCCCTCACCCTAACACCTAACCCTAACACCCCTCACACTTATCCCTAACACCCCTTACCCTAACCCTAACACCCCTCACACTTATCCATAACACCCATCAACCTAACACCTACCCCTAACATTCTCACACTTATCCCTAAGACCTAACACCCCTCACACTTATCCCTAACACACCTTACCCTAACCCTAACACCCCTCACACTTATCCCTAACACCTAACCCTAACATCTCTCACCCTAGCACCTAACCCTAACACCCCTTACACTTATCCCTAACACCTCTCACCCTAACACCTAACCCTAACACCCCTCACACTTATCCCTAACACCCTTCACCATAACCCTAACACCCCTTACACACTTATCCCTAACACCCCTCACCCTAACACCTAACCCAAACACCCCTGACACTTATCCCTAACACCCTTCACCGTAACCCTAACACCCCTCACACTTATCCCTAACACCCTTCACCCTAACCCTAACACCCCTCACACTTATCGCTAACACCCTTCACCCTAACCCTAACACCCCTCACACTTATCGCTAACACCCTTCACCCTAACCCTAACTTCCCTCACACTTATCCCTAACACCCCTCACCCTAACACCTAACCCTAACACCCCTCACACTTATCCCTGTGTCTCTTACCCCCCTAATCATCAAGGGAGGGGGGAGGATGATGAGGGAGGGGGGAAAGAGACACAGGGGAGGATGATGAGGGAGGGGGGGAAGAGACACAAGGGAAGATGATGAGGGAGGGGGAAAAGAGACACAGGGGAGGATGATGAGGGAGGGGGGAAAGAGACACAGGAGAGGATGATGATGGAGGGGGGAAGAGACACAGGGGAGGATGATGAGGGAGGGGGTAAAGAGATACAGGGGAGGATGATAAGGGAGGTGGGAGGATGATGAGGGAGGGGGGATGAGACACAGGGGAGGATGATGAGGAAGGGGGGAAAGAGAAACGGGGAGGATGATGAGGGAGGGGGTAAAGAGATACAGGGGAGGATGATGATGGAGGGGGATGCTAGGTTATTTATGCCCTTTATGGATTAAAACCAGACTCTGCATCAACTATGTAATTTTCCGTGGAAGTTTTGACATGGATCCCCCTCCGGCATGCCACAGTCCAGGTGTTAGTCCCCTTAAAACAACTTCTACATCACTATTGTGGCCAGAAAGAGTCCTTGTGGGTTTAAAATCTGCCTGCCCATTGAAGTCTATGGCGGTTCGCCGGGTTTGCCGGTTTGCGAACATTTGCGGCGGGTCGCGTTCGCGGTTCGCGAACCGAAAATGTTATGTTCGCGACATCACTATTGACCAGCAGATAGTCTAGTTAGTGATCAGAGAAGGCTATTTGTATTATGTAACTATGTAACTACTAAGATGGACCCTGAGGGCCAGTACCAGTGTCATGATCCCCTTTATTAGCCCTGATCTGGCCATAATTTCTCCTGATCGGCTACAATCATTCACATGTCATAAAAGGCGATCATGGATAGTCTGTAATGATACACTGGCATAGGAAGCTATACAAATGTTTTGGTTAATTGCAAACAATGGATCAAAGAAGTATCAGTTACACCACTTAACCCATCTAAGGGGTATCTGTTACATAGCTTAACCCACCTTAACCAACAGTTACTTAATTGGCAAGCAAGACAGATTGTTAACTTTCTTCCCATGCCAATCCAGCCTATCTACACTGTAAATACCATGTTCATAACCTCACAGGGAAAGCTAGTTACAGTGGCAGTGTCACTTTGTGGCTTAAATATATAACACTGGAAACAGAACAGGGCAGGTTGCCCGCGACCATGGGTGGGCACAGCAGTTTGCTACCTTCAAGTGCAGGACTATCTTGTCTGTTTTTCCTCCAACAATAAGAACAACAATATTGAATTCAGAACTCTTTTAGGACTATGATTGGAGTCATTATAATAAATATGAATCTGTGGAAAACATTTTGCACATTTCAAGTGCTTCCGAAGTGCATCCTATAAATACGGTCCTTTATATGGTTACAACTTTGGTGTTGTTTTTCTGTAAATTAACGTATATTTTCTATTTCTGCTGATACCATCAGTTCAAATGGAAATATATATTATTTTGTGCAGAAGACATATTTCATTGCACACAGAATGGCATATATTTGGCCAGAATGCAGAATCGTATGTAGTGCTGTGCTTGTGTATATCAGGAATATAAATCCTAATTTAACAAAATAACTTTCAATTGATGAAGAGAAAATTTGTGCCAAGACTAAAATACTGTACATCATCAACATCCTCCACTTCATACTTTTTATTAAACAGACATCACATTTTCCCCGTGCTCACATGCATCACTGTCATTTTAGTTTTGTGATTTACTTTGCTGATATAAAGCACCTATGTGCCCAGATGGGTATTTCAGGTCATGAAAGCAGCATAACATACCATACAGGGCCCCTGCTGTCAGGCCAAGAAATCACAAGCAAATGAAGAGAACACAGTTACTTAAAACAGAGTTATATGGTGCTTTATTTAGGCCTAGACCCACCAGGCCTTGGGCAGCACAATTTCAGGGGGCAGTAGGCTGCCTGAAAATGCAGGTGCAATCACTAATATAGTTTGTAAAGTGTGCGTAGTGCTCCAGGGGCAACATGCGCGGCGCCGGCTATGCATGCAACAAAGGGGGGACAGAGGGGGAAAGAGACATAGGGGACGGAGGAGGGGGAAATAGACACAGGGGAGGGAGTGGGGGAAAGAGAAGCAGAGAAGGGAGAGTGGGGAAGAGACACAGGGGATGGAGAAGGGGAAAGAGTTACAGGGGAGGGAGAGAGGAGGAAAGAGACACAGGGAAGGGAGAGGGGGAAGAGACACAGGGGAGGGAGATGGGGAAGAGACACAGGGGAGGGAGGGAGGAGGGGGAGGAGACAAAGGGGAGGGAGGAGAGGGGAATAGACAGAGGGGAGGGAGAGGGGGAAAGAGACACAGGGGAGGCTTATAGGGGAAGAGACAAAGAGGAGGGAGAGGGAGATGGGGAAGAGACACAGGGGAGGGAGGGGGAGAGAAAAAGGAGAGGGGGAGGAGCAAGAGACACAGGGGAGGGAGAGGGGGAAAAAGACACAGGGGAGGGAGAGGGGGCAAGAGACAAAGGGGAGGGAGAGGATGGGGAAGAGACACAGGGGGGAGGGGGAGAGAAACAGGAAAGGGAGAGGGGGAAGAGACACAGGGGAGGGAGATGGGGAAAGGACAAAAAGGAGGAAGGGAGGGGGGAAGAGACAAAGGGGAGGGAGGAGGGGGGAAGAGACAGAGGAGGAAAGGGGGTAAAAGACACAGGGGAGGGAAAGGGGGGAAAGAGTAACAGGGGAGGGAGAGGGGGGGAGAGACACAGGGGATGCATATGGGGGAAGAGACAAAGAGGAGGGAGAGGGGAGGCAGACGGGAAAGAGACACAGGGGAGGGAGGGGAGAGAAACAGCAGAGGGAGAGGGGGGAAGAGACACTGGGGAGGGAGAGGGGGAAAAGAGTCACAGGGGAGGGGGAAAGAAACACAGGGGAGGGAGAGGGGGGAACAGACAAAGGGGAGGGAGAGGAAGGGGAAGAGACACAGGGGGGAGGGGGGAAAGAAACAGGGGAGGGAGGGGGGAGAGAAACAGGAGAGGGAGAGGGTGGAAAGAGTCACAGGGGAGGGAGACGGGGAAAGAGACACAGGGAAGGGAGAGGGGGAAGAGACACAGGGGAGGGAGAGGAGGGAAGAGACACAATTGCCTGGTCAGATCACATATGGTGGATGTCAAGATTAGAATGATTTTAAGCTTCAGGCATGAAGTCAGAAAATAAAGAGGACTTAAAGGACCACTATAGTGAGGGAAAAAAAGATCTGCCCCAAAGTTTTTCCTTACTGCAGGGAGCCCGCGCTGGCATTTCAGAGTGTATGTTAGTTAACTGTGCTCAGAGGTATTTCTTAATAAACAATTGTGCTGTGTGTCCCACTGTGTATGAAGCATGCATTTACTTTTCAGTTTATCACCTTACACACAGACATCAGATCCTTATGACAAGCACTCTGTTATCTCAATCTTTTAGGTGAGTATTGTCAGTATTTGGAAGGGGCCAAGTGCTGTGTCATTTTTTTTCTCCATCCAATTTCTCTTTTATTTAGTGTAGGGATGGTTGTTAAGAGGGCTGGGTGCTGTGTGGCGTGGATGTTGAGAGGGACTGTGTTCTATGCAGATGATAGCCAGTACGCTTGAAACAGCTGTACATGGATAGGATTCTTAGCTTGTGTAAAATCCAACCTTGGCATAAAAGCTATGTAATACAGCAGGCATAAGCTTTAAGGAAGCGTTATCTGTAAATGGCTATGGATTGACACGCATGTCCTAGCTCAGCTTCCCAGAATGCAGTGTAATAACTGTTTTTCTCGGAATTCTGAGCTGGAAGTAGGTTTTTTAACTTGCTTTAAACATTCAAATGTGAACACAGATGTACTATTGATTTACTATATATATATATATTTATATATATATATATATATATATATATATATATACTTTATATATATATATGTGTAAATGGTGCTGTTCAGTTTTGTCCGACTCTCCATGACCTAATTGACAACACACCATGCTGATCCACTTGGTTTTCATGGTGATACTGGAGTGGATTGCCAGTTCCTTCTACAGTGGGCCACAGCATACAGCTCCTGTAAGTCACGCATCTCGTATTTCTGTGTCGTAAGTCCGTAAATGTTGCGAGGTCCGCAGTTGCTGGCATGGAGCGCCTTTGGCTTTTTTTGTCTCCACTACACACGTGGGCAGTCTGTTTAATCCTGGGTAATAGTGCTAGGTTTCCTATGTGTAATGCCACCCATTCGAGGTATGAAATTAGGTTAGAAGCTTGATTACATGGCTCCTACAGGCAATAATCCATGTATGGAGTCACGTAGCTATTGCATGTATGGAGCCACGTAACTATTACATGTATGGAGTCACGTAGCTATTGCATGTATGGAGCCACGTAGCTATTACATGTATGGAGTCACGTAGCTATTGCATGTATGGAGTCACGTAGCTATTACATGTATGGAGCCACGTAGCTATTACATGTATGGAGCCACGTAGCTATTACATGTATGGAGCCACGTAGCTACTACATTCCACATAAACACATACGAGTGATCACTACAGTATGTATGTGTGGTCTCTGCTATGCAGACAATTTTACTACAGGGCGATTACATGGCTCCCTTAAGACCTTACAGACATTCTTACGTGTTGTTGGAAACCTCTGCGGGTTCTCATAGTGAGACAAATTACTTGTAAATACAACCTCCCATGAGAGCAGAGAAAACCCTTACGAGAACATTTATAAGACACTTAACTGGACATCGAAGTTTCTGGATTTCACAAGGAATCATAAACATAGTTGTGGATCTGTGGGGTTGTCTGGAACGCTTACAATGTTGGTCACGATTTCAGAGCCTCGCGAGACATCACGTGTGGCTTAGGCTGATGTTTGCGTCCCAAAGTGCCGCAATTGCGAGCCTCGCAGATTGAGGCAAGCTGTCACGCGGGACTTAGGCTGCAATGAGCGCCGATGGCGCTCATTGCAGGGCTCATTGCGCGGCCCATGGGGCTTACGAGCCGTACGACTTAGGACCGAAACCCATATATGCACTGTACGGCTTGCAAAAATCCGACTGTAACGCAACGAACCACGAAACTGCAAAGACCTGAAAAACACACAATACGCCTTAAATTAACTTACGCACTCAGCACAGGGGGAGAGCCAGGGAGCATAAGAGTGAGGTTGCGAGTGAATTTGAGGCATATTTGGCATTTTTTTACCAACGAAAGTGGCCTAAGCAAGAAAAAAAGTGGCTGCTGTAAAAACGCTAACACGACGAAAACGAGACTGAAGGGCGTAAAACTAGCCCCAAGGAAGTAAAAAGTGCTCAGAGGGCCCATGGCCTCGCATTGTGTGGCAAACACCATTTCCAGGCTTACTATTTTACTCCCGTCGTTTTTTACGGGCAATTTCCTAGTATAATATACCTGTGTATGTATTTCCATTTACATTTTTGATTTTATTAAGAAAAGCTCAGTTTTTTCCTAAAATAATGCAAATATACCTGCTTGGGTATGCCCTCTGTAGCTCATGAAGACACAGTCTCATTGTAGCATATCAGCAACATTCTGCAACATGCAGCTGAGACATAGTCACTGATTGGCTAATGTGAATCACTGCACTTCAGAGTATGTATCCTCATGAGCTGCATCGAGCAGACTCAGGCAGGTTCTAGTTGATTGGTTTTAGGCAGAACAAAATAAAACTTTTAAGCATTTCTTAGAGGGGGAGTCAGAGGGGTTGTCAACATGACCATCGCTGACCACCTGGGATTTTGTGGTGGCTAAGATGGAAAAGCACCTGGAGAATGGGCCAGTCCATCGATGACATCATCCCATGCCTTTAAATTTATTGGATGAATTTAGAATTCCAGAACATGGAAGGTTTCTGGAATTCTCTAGGAATATAATATTTATCTCTTTTGAATATTTATTAAGAAGTCCTTGAAAGCAGCCCTACACAACAATACTAAAGAACAATGAAATAAACCACATATTAAATAATTAAATGCTACAAAATTAAATACTCAACCCCAACTAATGTTAAGTAACATCTCGTTAACATGGAACCCCAGAGATTAACACAACGACCCGCGATAATACATTTCCAATTCCCTTCAACAATAATCCTGTTTTAGTGTTCAATATGTATCCCCTGGAATTTAATACCATATAATGATTGTGAATTAATAGAATGTGCAATAATTGGAATAATATCATATTCAATAATAATAAACCTCAATGTGTATGTCAGCCTCGTGGGAGATCCTATAGGAGCCATGTAATAGCCGCATAGCTATGTGTCAGCCTCGTGGGAGATCCTATAGGAGCCATGTAATAGCCACATAGCTATGCGTCAGCCTCGTGGGAGATCCCATAGGAGCCATGTAATAGCCGCATAGCTATGTGTCAGCCTCGTGGGAGATCCTATAGGAGCCATGTAATAGCCGCATAGCTATGTGTCAGCCTCGTGGGAGATCCTATAGGAGCCATGTAATAGCCGCATAGCTATGTGTCAGCCTCGTGGGAGATCCTATAGGAGCCATGTAATAGCCACATAGCTATGCGTCAGCCTCGTGGGAGATCCTATAGGAGCCATGTAATAGCCGCATAGCGATGCGTCAGCCTCGTGGGAGATCCTATAGGAGCCATGTAATAGCCACATAGCTATGCGTCAGCCTCGTGGGAGATCCTATAGGAGCCATGTAATAGCCACATAGCTATGTGTCAGCCTCGTAGGAGATCCTATAGGAGCCATGTAATAGCCACATAGCTATGCGTCAGCCTCGTGGGAGATCCTATAGGAGCCATGTAATAGCCGCATAGCTATGTGTCAGCCTTGTGGGAGATCCTATAGGAGCCATGTAATAGCCGCATAGCTATGTGTCAGCCTCGTGGGAGATCCTATAGGAGCCATGTAATAGCCACATAGCTATGCGTCAGTCTCGTGGGAGATCCCATAGGAGCCATGTAATAGCCACATAGCTATGCGTCAGCCTCGTGGGAGATCCTATAGGAGCCATGTAATAGCCACATAGCTATGCGTCAGCCTCGTGGGAGATCCTATAGGAGCCATGTAATAGCCTCATAGCTATGCGTCAGCCTCGTGGGAGATTCTATAGGAGCCATGTAATAGCCACATAGCTATGCGTCAGCCTCGTGGGAGATCCTATAGGAGCCATGTAATAGCCACATAGCTATGCGTCAGCCTCGTGGGAGATCCTATAGGAGCCATGTAATTGAGCATGAAATCCAGCAAAAGTTGACAGGATGGAACTATCTCCATCCTGACCACTCATGGATTGATTGGCATGTCTATGTTTATATCCACTATAACATGCTTTAACACGTGTGCCTGTTTTATAACAGAATGAAGTGTACGGCCAGAAAACCTACTCACGGACAGATGTTTTTCTCTTTTAACTCAGTGTGGAAATTGGCTCCATACCCGTCATTTAAATGCGTTATATTGTGCTAAACGTGATAATAATCCTCTACAGCAAATATAATCATGCAGCAAATGTCTCCAAAGGATTAAAAAATCTGCTACAGCCCATAGCTCGATTTTGTAATGGGGAATTCAGGAGTTACTTTATTTTCTTTATATATATATATATATATATATATATATATATACACATTACAATAGTTCTTGAAAGATATATTTTTTACTGAACATCTCCAATCTACAGTACTTTATGGTCCTGCTCACACTTACATAAAGCTAATTAGCATAGCCATGCATAAGGTAATTAGCAAAGACTGCTAGGAATTTTCCCACTCTTATATGGAAAAAATGATGTCACAATACGCAATTAAATTAACATTCATGGTATGCCTCCATATTATGCTGTTCATAACAGTGTCTATAATGCCCTCTTGTCCCCCATCCTATTCTAGGCACCATCATATAAACTCTACAAAGGACCGGTCTGTGGGCTTGAAATTTGCAACAGTTACAGAGCAATTCAATTGATCAAGCCAGCAGCTACCTGGCCGAAAGCCTAAACCGGAAAGCCTAAACATGGAATCGTAAGTAGATTTAGCAACACTTTTAACAACAATTTAAATGAGACCGTCATCATGTACAAAATAATAAAAAGTAACAATACTGTTCTAGTCCATGTGGGTGGTCTGATATGTTTTATCTCCCTGATTACCGCGACTGATATAACACGGAAATTAAACGTAAACAAAAAAAAAGATTTTTGCAGATTTGTGAGCTTGAGACTGTTGTGCAATTAATTCTAATGTCTATCATTGTTTTCCCCGTATTTTAAAGTGTAGTATTGATTTTTTATTAGGATTTACAGTTCTCCGATCAGGTGTTTAACCCCCTTGCGAGTCCTATCTGGTACTCCGTAAGATTTTCTTCTACATTTGCCATTTATGGGCATGAGAACATTTGTGAGCTTGAGGAATTGTAGCAATTGAATAGCGATTTGCGATTGTAACACTTACGGGCTTGAATGAAGGCCCAGATGGATCGGAGTTACGATTTTGACAACCGCAGGGATTTTCAGCCTGTAACCCGTAGTTCGTTTGCGGAAAGCAAAACGAAGCCAATTTAATTGCGAATTATTTCACGGGCTACATTACGGGCTCCAGTAACATTTGCTCAATAGAATGGGTCCCCAAATCTCCCATATTGTATTATGTAACAAAAATTGGTTATGCAGGTTCATTGCAGGATAATCTTAATTTCTATATCTGTTCATATGAAATGTAATCAACTTTAAACCACATCGGGGGATAATTAATAAAAAATAAAAAAAAATGGTCATAAGTTGAGTTAAAATATAAAATATCCTCACTTCTGAGGTATTCTATGCAAAAAAGAAATAAAGTTTATCCCAATTGGATAAATATACTCAATATTTAACGTATTTTAACCTCACTTATCTCCACCTGGATAAATATACCCTACTGTGTTTATGGGAATACTGAAATTAAGCACTAACCAAACAATTAATTTAAATATAATTAGTTAAAACAATCAAATTAAAAAAGTCTGTAGAGGAACACAATATACTTGTTACACCTAACCCTTTTCTGCTATGTGAGAAGAAGTATATCTTCCAAAAAGTGTGTAACCCGAAATGGGACGAACAGGGGAAGACAACTCGAGACGGAACGCCAGTGGATCCCTCATTGGAAACACAGCTCTGTAACTTGAGACGTTCTTCGGTTTACAACTTCCAAAGTGCACAGCTGGTGTTAACCCCATAATACAATCATACACATGTTCTTTTCCCATCATTGGAACACAGACCTCTCTATTCACTTTAACCATGGAATGCTTGCTTTGATCCAAATATGTGACATTAAGTGATAAATGGAAAAGGACGTTCTTTTTAAGATTCAAAACATTTATGCAGCTGTTAATCTGGCATCCTAAATTTAATCAATGTGGTCAGTATCCAGAAAGACGCCATTATTATTAATGGAAAGTGTTTTCCTGTTAGGATGTATATATTTGGAACATATAGGAATGGCATGTATATGTCTGCTGTGACAAATTCATTCCGACCAGTGGTGACCTTAACTAACTTTTAGCAATATGGAAGACTACAGAGACACAGCCAAAGAAATCTGGCTTGGGATGAGATAGTATTTTTGTTTAAAAGACACCAGTTAGTTACCGTAGTTTCCCATCTGTCATAGCTTTGGAATATGGTTCTAATATTCTTGTGTCCTGAAATAAAAACAATGTATGCGCAACGTTAGGCATCCACTAGCTGCGCTCGGCGTTCTGTATATGCAGGTGTTGTGTCCATTTTAGCCAAGCTATTTGGCACAAGGTATTATAATTGAATGTTTGAAGCTGCCCATAACCACAATCCCCAATGGCTTGTTGAGTAATCTCTTTCCCGCAGTGGTGATTTTATAATTAGAATATTAGGCTGTTCCTCAGGGTGTGGTCTCTCTCTGTATCCAGCAGCACACAATGTTGCCATGGTTAATAATTTCCAATGCTTGTATATCTGTAAAAAACTAAATAAATACGCAGTTGTGTCCATCATGCAGATATACTTAGAATAGGAACAACATAAGTTTAACGACAACAATCAAAATACTTAGTATAAGGACTGGTGTTTAACCACTGGATAAAACGGACCTCTTATCTCACTACTTTAAGTCTTACAAATAAGCCACTGGTACGCCATACTCAATGAAGTGGTAATGGAATGAGTTTCCACGCAAGATGCAACTCCCTTAAAAGTGGCACCTTCTAACGCTCTTGAGAAAAAGACAAAAATATCTCAAATTAAAGTGTGAATACAATAGGATGGCCCAAATATTTTAAAAAAATATTTCCAAAATGTTAAATTCGAGGTACAATAGCTAATTATTATTTGGAGGTAAAAGACCAGACCTTTTACTAGCTGGGTCTTCTTACATCTAAGTTTACTTTCATGAGATGTTTACTCTCCAGCCATTTCCTACTGAGACAGACTCAACCAACAATGCCTTCCTTCAACTGACAAACAACCCGCAAGTACCCTGGTAGAGATCCTGAGAAGAACTAGGGCACTACTCCTTAAAAACAACATTCAGTATCCCTTTAAATGGGATTATGTGGACACATTACTTACTAAAATGTTTTATATACAGAAACATAGAATTTTATTATTATAGGACTAGAAGTATCTAATTTAATAGAACATTGGGAGAACCAAGATCATATTGGATTGGTAGGAATTGCCAAATATGATGTAGGCAAGGGAGACTTTAAAGATAAATGGGCAGATATGAACATTACAACATTGTATGCTTTGGCTGTAGCCATGATCCCTTTTACCATGAGCTCATTCCAGATAGATATTTAGTTGGATTTGTTGTACTTTACATCTAACCTAAGACTGCGAGTATTACTGGGTGTTCACAGCTACAACCAATTACACCAAACCTGTCTTCAATTACTATGTTGGTTTTGTATTTTACAGAAACATGAATTTTATAGATGAAAACATTTTAGAAGGAGCTTAGTTAGTCCTGGATAGATTGACCATGCGAGTTCCAAAAGGCATGTTCTATGGAAAGGCCAAGTCCAGTGTTTCTTTTCAACGTCAAGTCACATTCAAAAGCACCTTAAAGGGCCAATGTAATATATTGTATTTAGAAGATCACATAAGCAAAGCTAATTAATCAGCACTTTCCTCTCAAATCACTAGTAAGATCAAGCACATTGGTTTATCTGTTTCTGGGAGACTTTATTGGTAATTTTCTTATACACATATAATTTATTTTACATGAAAAAAAAATGATTTTGTTCTTTTAAATGCATCATAGTGGCCCTTTAAATTGGCGTAGATCTGTGTTATTAAATTAATTTAGTACTTCTCAGTTGAAGTTGATGCCTATCAGTCAATCGCATTGATCTCTGTCTCCTCAGTACATTACTGATAATTGTTATTACTCCCTGGGGGTCAGGTGTATAACACATGCTCATAGTGATTTAAGCAATTAAAACATGAAAAGATGTATCCTTTTAATATAATTATCTGTAGGCAGCAAAAAAGCAAATTGATGGATTAAAAAAAAAATCATTTTAAAGAATACCTAACTAGCAAGTGAGAAGAGCAAATAGCCCAAAATAAGGGGTGAAGCACATTTATAAAATAAAGTGACACAAAACGTATATTTCCCTATGATGAGAAGGTTTTTAATATCACTAAGATCTTTTTAATGAAAAACTTGCACTGAAATTATTATAACTTAACTTTAAATGTAAACTGCGTCTGGAATCTGCCAGGGAGGGTCAGAGCTGCACCTTATGAGTTATGGAGAAGTCATTTACGCCCTTTGGACTGGTTAACTGCAGCTCACATTCCCAAATCAGAATGGGCCAGAGGTGGTCTACGTAGCGCTGGATATCTATATTTCCAGTAATTTGTGTAATATTATTTTTTTTCATTAAAATATTCTTGTAATGTCTATAGTTTGTTCTTTTTATCATTAATAAATATGTTTGTTTCATCTTCCCTTTAATAGGGTTTACTGTTCTTCAAATATAGGTTACACCAACTAAAATACAATGAACAGTTTTATCTTTCATATACACATCTCCAAGATCATCACATTCATCACTCCCAACCCTAACCCAATCCTGACACACCAAACTGGCTTTCATATACAACTCTTCAAGATCACACACCTTCCTCAGATCATCACATTCGTCTCTTCCAATCTGGCCCACCAAACTGGCTTCCATATACAAATCTCCAATATCATCCACCGCCCTCAGATCATCACATTCATCACTCCCAGCCCTAACCCAATACTGACACACCGAAATGGCTTTTATATACACATCTCCAAGATCATCCATCTTCCTCAGATCATCACATTCATCTCGTCCAATCTGACACACCAAACTGGCTTTCATATACATATCTCCAAGATCATCCACCTTCCCTAGATCATCACATTCATTACTCCCAGTCCCAACCCAATCCTGACACACCGAACTGGCTTTCATATACACATCTCCAAGATCATCCACCTTCCTCAGATCATCACATTGATCTCGTCCAATCTGACACACCGAACTGGCTTTCATATACATATCTCCAAGATCATCCACCTACGTCAGATCATCACATTCATCACTCCCAACCCTAACCCAATCCCGACACACCGAACTGGCTTTCATATACACATCTCCAAGATCATCCACCTTCCTCAGATCATCACATTCATCTCGTCCAATCTGACACACCAAACTGGCTTTCATATACGCATCTCCAAGATCATCCACCTTCCTCAGATCATCACATTCATCACTCCCAGCCCTAACCCAATCCTGGCCCACCAAACTGGCTTTCATATACATATCTTCAAGATCATCCACCTTCCTCAGATCATCACATTCATCACTCCCAGCCCTAACCCAATCCTGGCCCACCAAACTGGCTTTCATATACACATCGCCAAGATCATCCACCTTCCTCAGATCATCACATTCATCTAGTCCAATCTGACACACCAAGCTGGCTTTCATATACATATCTCCAAGATCAGTCACCTTCCTCAGATCATCACATTCATCACTCCCAGTCCCAACCCAATCCTTTAACACCAAACTGGCTTTCTCTAGCATATGCAATCTGTCCTATAACAACATGATGCTTATGATAACCTTACACACTGTCAGTTTCTTTTATCATTAGAAATAGCTGTCCTGAGAAACCATACACAAACCTCTGCTACTAATTCAAGAAACTCTGATCACATATTTACTATTTCACCACAATAAATGACACTTACCAAAACTGAAACATGTGACGTGGGATGACAGCAAACTGTAAACCACCATATTGCAACTTCTAGAGCAGGAGCCAGGACCACAAGACCTGTGGACCACTTGGAAGCCAATGGCCATGCTGTATGCAGGATGATTTGTAGCTTGTTGACTTACTGCTTGCTGCCCACCCACCTCACACAGTGACACACTCCGAGGGACGGGACAAGGAAGGGAGCATGGAAACCCCAAATCAACAGAGGTAAATTAAAAATGTTAATAATTCATCACTTTATATCACTAGACTGATAGGGCTTTCATTATTCTACTGTAGATGCGATTCAGCCAATTGAATAGGGTTCTATATAAGCACATAGTATATTTTTTTACTGAAGTTTTTAATTAGTGAAGACATTCTATCCAAAAGCAAGGTCTTCACAAACCAAAGACTTCTGTAAAAAAAAAATGCTGTGTGCTTATATAGAGTCCTATTCAATTGGCCAAATCGCAATTTAACAAGGTTGTTAATCTGTAATAACATAAAATCTAGATACAAGTGAAGCTATCCAAGATCCTTTACTAAAATATAATTTTTAGTATTAGTAGTACCATCATTATAAAGTGCCAATGTAAGCAGTTTTATGATATGAAATTAGAGGGATTTGTAGTTGTATGAGTTGTATTGAGGGTGGTCGGTAGGGTTTTATCTTGTCACCTAAGGACTTCTAATTGTACGGATTATATGTTTAAATGTATTTTATAAATCTTATTAGGTATGTATTTTTATGTGTGCGTGATGTACATGTTTGAGAAATTATAACGCATGACCAAAAAGATTTTTAAGGGGTATGAAAGGTTCCGGGATGTTACTAGGTATATAATATCTCTGTGTATCTATTTACTTTATGTGCTTTATTTTATAAGCTTTGTTTTCACTGCCTAAAATCAAAAAAATAGTACCTGTATGGGTCTGTCCTCTGCAGCTCATGAAGACACAGACTCTGCCATTCTAGCTGTTCAGTGTCTCATACTAACTAATCAGTGACCATCTCTCAGCAACATTCACCTGACGTGATCCCTGATAGGCTAGGACACTGCACTGCACATCCCGCCCTACAGCGTCTATGTCTGCATACACTACAGTGCGCAGATCCATATAGGTACTACTTGTCTGATTTTAGGCAAAAGCAGAACAAAACTTATAAGCATTTCTTTAAGAAATAAAGTATATAAAAGTAAATAGATACAGAAGTATATTATATATCTAGTACAATCCAGAGAACTTCCATATCCCTTTAAGTAGCCAGTAGAGATTGTTTAATATATATATATATATATATATATATATATATATATATATATATATATATACAGTAAAAAAAAACGTTATCCGACACCTATGGGGACTCTCTATTGCCGAATAACTGTAGTTGCCGGTTCCCGAATTTAAGGGTCTAAATGACTCTTAAAACCCCCCAAACCCTCAAAATGCCTTAAAAAAGGCATTAGCACCTAAACAGGGCTATTTGGGCCAAAAAAAATTAATTTGAAAAAAAGTTTGTATTTTTTTTTTGCAGTCTCGAACTGCCGGATAGTGCCTGTTATGCCGGTTTAGCAGGAGTTTTTGAATTTGGGGAATTGATGCCGGTGCTGGTTGCCTGAGAATCCCGGTTAGTTGAGTGTAGGTTAACCGGGATTCTACTGTATATATATATATATATATTTATATATATATATATATATATATATATATATATGTATGTATGTGTTCCTTGTGTCCCACATGGGATTACCTATGAAATGACCGATCTGTGAGAAATGTGTTCACACTTCATATTTACTTATAGGTCTGTATGATCTAAGCAATATTTGGACTCTGTATATTTACTTTGCAAACGCAGAATTGTTGTGGTTTGGCACTGAAAGTTTTTGAGTAATGGTTGAATAAAAATGGTTCTTTGTGTGAACCGAAACATAGAATATATTTTGTATACAACCTATGTCCCTAAATAAACTTGTGAAAGGTGGATTCATCCACAAGGAGAATAATCATAGCCAAGTGATATTATATCAGTGTCCGTCTACTTATAATCATTAACATAAAGTTTTGTTTTTTATTGCTCAGGTAATACAAGACAGAAACATTTGTGAAGAGAACTTCATAATACGGATCACTACAATATTTTTCTAACTCTAGCACTTATATCAGATCCTCCGAGACAACAGAGTTGGCTTAAAAAATCTCTGACCCACCCACTCCCAAAGTTTGTGAAATGCAAACGATCACAGCTGTGTAAGCAGAAAACTGGGACAACAAATTTGTTTGCATGATCCACATATATTAGGATCCAACTGGGGGAAAATAAATATCTTTAAGTGAATATTTGCTGAGAAATACAATTTCTGGTAGGAAACTGTAGAAGGCTAACAGCTAGTTCTATTACAAAAATTCCCTGAGCTCAATTGTCGAAACCGGTAATTAGTATGGATAAAACGGGTATTTAAAGGGCTCTTTGACAGATTTGGGGTAACTCTTAGAGAGCCTTCCAGTAAGGAGGACCCACCAAGGTCATAGCCCTAACCTTCCACACTATCCCCGTTTATATATTTTTCATTTGATTTATGTGTTTTGGAAAGAATGATGTGGACTCAGTTTTTAAAGACGGCATGAAATAATTTAATGAAGTTGACTATTTTTTGGTACTGATGGTAGTATTCAAGCAAATTTATCCTTAATTGTTTTAGAGTTGTATCCAAACTTTTAATACCTTTGTTTGAAAATTGAAGGCTAACTGAGAATACATGTATATTTATTGAAACATAAAACAGAAAATTGTTTTGTTTCTGCACGCCTTGAAATATATACATTTTTTATATAATCTTCAAAAAGACAAAACATAAGTAATGAGACAAAAAAGAAAGTTGAAAAAAATAAAAAATATGTATAATATCTTTATTTTGTTCAATTCCCTTTTTTAAAACATTACTTGTTTGTTTTTTCCTTTTAAGATGATATAAAGAAATGTGTAAGGATTTAGTAACTCATTATTCTTGCAATATTAGACCAGGAATGGAGGCCTATATCATGTAATTGTAACTGCAGACCACTTTGTTGAATTTTTTTTTTTTTTTGTATTGTCGGTAATTTTACATTTTAAAACATTACAGTATCCACAACAGTTTAACCTGCTATATCATTCCTTGATTTATTGTTTTAGAAGGTTATGAGCTAATATTTTCTTACTGACCTAATAAATTATCAGTCATTGCATACGTGTTGATATGTAGTTGTGTGTATGGGCAGCTCGGCCACTTATTTTTCCTCCATATGTTGGTTTTTGGGACTATAACTTGAGTACATTCTCTTTCTCTTTATTAACAAGCCTACCTTAATGTGCGTTGCACTTGGCACTCCTTGACTTGTTATAAGAGTAGCTGAGGAAAGATAAACATTTTCTTAGACCCATTGTTTTGTTATTTTATTTAGTTTTTTTCTTACATAAAAATGCTGTCTGACATTTGCACTTAGATTCTTGAATTACCCACTTGGTGGTAGGACCATTTTTCCTGCCAAAATATTATTAAACAAATGAAGTGTAAATGCTTTGTAAGTTTGGAGTATAAATCACATTACTGTGCAATTGGCTTTAATCCTGTGTTAGAAAATAACTGAGGTTACAACATAGAGACCTGTGGAAGAAAAACAAGGATTGCGTATCGTATATTTATATTTAAAAATCTCAAATTTTCCCATGTAGAAATGATACAGCTAGCTCATTGTATGGATCAATGAATATAGATGTCCCCTTAGCTAACAAGCCTATCTCATCTCAGAGTCGTGCAGATGGTGCAAGTCCATTCGCAGATATGGGACATGCTTTTCTTACATTCTATATCAGTTCATGTTCATTTATATCATTATCTACTAAGTGTTTCGCTAATGAAACAGTATCAAATGTTTACATTGGTTTGAAATATACAGCCTTATTAAATTGCGATTTGGCCAATTGAATAGGGCTCTATATAAGCACAGAGCATATTTTTTACAGAAGTTTTTAGTTAAAAACTTCTGTAAAAACATATGCTCTGTTCTTATATAGAGCCCTATTCAATTGGCTGAATCTCAATTTAATAAGGCTGTAAATGTTCCTTTCCATAGAAAGTTTTTGTTTTACCCATTAGGCTGAGCGCTACTACTATACCCATTATTTTTATAATTATGATTCATTTAAACCATTCCAGTAATTTCTATGAAGATTTACATTAAATATAAAAGGATAATTTAGTCAACACTCTACAAGAGGCTCAATCATCTTAAGTCCTTGGGGACAGATTCTGGCCACAATTTCATGATTTTCTCTTTCAATACAAGTAGATCAATCAAATCCTCAGATACGTGGAGGATACTACTCTAATGGCTTAAAGTTAGGAGGAACTAAAGGACCTATTGATGAGAGTGGAAGAAGAGAATGCAAAAGCTGGCCTGCTGCTCAACGTTAAAAAGATGAAGATCATGATAAACAGCAATCACAGTTCTTGGCAAATAGTTGGGGAAGAAGTGGAGGCAGTGACAGAATTTATTTTCCTGGGATCCAAGATCTCTTCAGATGGTGACTACAGCAATGAAATTCAAAGACATTGGCTTCTGGGGAGGAAAACTATGACAAGTCTGAATAAGCTATTAAAAAGCAAAGTTATTACATGATCAACAAAGATCTTCATACTTATGACTGTGGTATTCCCAGTAGTAACATACACATGTGAGAGCTGGACGATGAAGGAGTCTGAGCGCTGTACAATTGACGCCTTTGAATTGTGGTGTTGGAGAAAACAGCTTAGAGTCCATTGGATTGCAAGAAGATCCAATAAATCAATACTACAGGAAATAAAAACAAAGGGCCAGATTCAATTGCAAGCCCGCATCTTGATAGTAGTAGGCCCAATGTCTGCGGGTGTGCTGCCGTCTCCCGTTCATCTCTGATTGCAATGCTATTCAATTGCTCAAGCCCGCAAGTTACTGTCCCAGAGCCGAAACCGTAAACCATGCACTGGTTCGTAGCAGTTCAGGGTGGGAATCTGATCAATTAAAGCAAGCCCGTAACCTCGGATTTCAAATCAGCTAATAGAAAATTAGACTGTATTACGGCAGTAAAATATGGAGGTTACATGTCAATCAATTAGGTTCGGGGGTCCAATATGCGATCAGACTCGCAAACCCGCAAAATAAAGAATAATGGAAATGAATGTCGATACTGTTGTAGTCCATGTGGGTGGCCTGATATGTATTAACTCATTGATATCCGAAATCGCTTTAACCCCGAAATGAAACATAAAAATAAATTAAATTTCCTGCTGATTTCAAGCTTAATTCTAATGTTTGTCATCGCTTTCCCTGTTATTTACAGTGCAGTAGGGATTTTTTATTTGCATTTACAGTGCTATGAATAGGTGTTTAACCCCCTTGCGGATCCTCTCTAGCACTCGTAGGTTTTTCTCCTTTATTTGCCATTTACGGGTGGGGAAATTAAGCAATTGAATAGCGATTTGCGATTTTTGTCATCATAACTCTTGCAAAAGCGATCAAAGACTTCAGGAGGCTGTAAGTTACGGGTTTAACCATTGAAATGTTTACAAAAAATCGTAACCCGTTTGGAAACTGCAAAAAAAATGCCAATTGAATAGCAAATTAACTTGCGACCTCACTTACGGGCTACCGGATCGAGCGAGAGCTCATTTGAATCGGGCTCAGACTGTTCACTAGAAGGTTTGATCATGAGGCTGAAGCTCCAATATGAGATGGCAAGATTCTCTAGAGAAGATTCTGATGCTGGGAGAGATTGAAGGCTAACAAAGAAGGGGGCGGCAGAGACGTAGATGGATAGATGAGGTCACTGAAGCAATGAGCATGAGCTTGAGAGAGCTCAGAGGGGCAGATGCTAACAATTGTTGTGCTGCAGTCCATAGCATCACAGAGAGTCAGACCTGACTAAACAACACTCCAACAAGATCAATCAGTCACTCAATCGGTTTGATTTATTTATATTTTCTGACACTAGCATATCCTAAAAAAAATGGCCTGGACCTAGATCCAGAGCATAACATTAGACAAGCCACGGTATTCTGTGGTCTACATTAGTGTTTCTAGTCCCTGACACCTTATTTGCAGGTCCTTAGGGATAAAGGGAAGTTCAGAAAGAGGCAAGAATGGGGCGAGAAAGGCTGATCCTCAGAGGAGACAGAACCAATAAACATGTGATTTACCATAGTAAATATAATATGAAAGTATCGGCCCGATGATGATGTTTTGGATCTCTGTATCCACAAAGTCTGGATGATAACCATCTGATCGCTGGCTCTATCAAGGTGGAGATCTACTGTCTACATAAGGCTACACGGGTTTGCAATATAATTTTGATTGTAAGTTTGCGAGTTTTCAATCTTTATTAGAAGAACAATTTACCTTACAACAACAGGGTATAATACCTGGATTGTGTCCTCGAAAGAAGTAAATTATAACTCCCAGGTAATTAAGTATTAGTGTTAAAGTTAAGAATAAACTATAAATAATAGAGAACAAGAACTGAACTAATCTAACCCCTCTAAGTTACCAGTAGAGCACACAAGTATGGTAACTGGACACCAATGGAAGGCAAAAAGTATGGTAACTGGACACCAATGGAAGGCAAAAAGTATGGTAACTGGACACCAATGGAAGGAAAAAAGTATGGTAACTGGACACCAATGGAAGGAAAAAAGTATGGTAACTGGACACCAATGGAAGGAAAAAAGTATGGTAACTGGACACCAATGGAAGGCAATGTTTGATTAAAATCCAAATTTTATTGTATCAAAAAGGATAAAAAAAAGGAAAATATGTCTACAGCGCTACGGAATATGTTCGCACATTACAAATAAACAATAATAATAATAATTTGTTTAAGGTAATGTATTTTTACCACTTCTCAGAGATCTTACTACAAAGCTTACTCATTGTGCATTTCTGGTCGGTGAAAATCACTGTCATGAAATCCATTGTTTAGTCATTCAGTTGTGTCCGACTCTCCATAACCCTATGCACCTCGGTATGCCAGACACATCTATCTATGTCTCTGGTTATGATTATCCATAAGGCTATCTTGGCAAAAATACTGGAGTGGGTTGCCAGTGCCTTCTCCAGTGGACTGAGATTTGTCTGGTCTCTCTGCCATGATCTGTATAGCACACAGCTTGATTGAAGTACACAAGACCCTTCACATCCCCACATTTCTTGGACAGCCCGAATGTATGTATGTATATAAATATATTTTTATCAACTTATTTTTAGACATTCAGGTGGAATCACTAATGTACTATTCCTTATTTGTACTACTGTACTTTGTACGGTGGAGGGCTTCTATCACTCTTAGCCCACCATATGTGAAATAATTGCTGTATAGAACTACTCTTTACAACAATCAACACACAAACCAGGCACTCACACCATACTGAGGATCGGCAGTAACCGTGAAACAGTGCTGTATGTGGTTAAGTGACCTGGTTTGTGAAAAATCCATCCGTTGCTATGTCTAAAACTGTGAAATACAGTAAGCATATGCTTTAAAGGAGCCATGTTTAAAATGGTTTGGATTGACAGAGTGATGGTGCATTATGTGGCCCCATTTGCATGTCCCGCCCAGTTTTCCCAGATTGCAGTGCATATACTGTGTTTCTGAGAAATTTAAACAGGAAATAAGTTTTTATCAACTGATTTTTAGACATTCAGGTGGAATCACTAATGTACTATTCCTTATTTGTACTACTGTACTTTGTACAGTGGAGGGCTTCTATCACTCTTAGCCCACCATATGTGAAATAATTGCTGTATAAATATATAAGTATATATGTACATTTAAATATAATTGTTTCCATTCTTTTTTTATTTAATTAAATAGCCCCTGAGTGCTCCCCTCCTCTGGCCCCTCCTGCCCCACCCCTAGATTCCTTCTGCCCTCCTCCTTGTACCCTTGGCCTCACTAGCTTGTATGGAAAGCCGCACCGGCCATCATGTTTTGCGTCTGAAGCAGGGAACAAGCGTGCAACGTCATTTGGGATATCCCGCCCCTGCTAGAAGACGCACAGGCGGGGGAGGGGTAGAAATAGAGGATCTACTGCCGGGGGATCCGCCCCTGCCCTGAATCATGACAAGTTAGCGATCCAGAAGGGATAATATCCATAGGATCACCCAATCCAAGCTGGCCTTTATCATTTAGCACTAGCAGTAACATTCTGATAAGATTAATAGGGACATCACAGTAACAAATCTGTAAAAAAATGTACATTCAGCCTAGGTAAGTATTACAGCAAGGACAAGATAATAGAGTAACCAATGTCGATAAGGGATAGACGTTCTAGAGAGGGATAGACGTTCAAGAGAGGGATAGACGTTCTGAGAGGGATAGACGTTCTGGAGACGGATAGACGTTCTAGAGAGGGATAGACGTTCTGGAGAGGGATAGAGGATCTGGAGAGGGATAGACGTGCTGGAGAGAGATAGACGTTCTGGAGAGGGATAGACGTTCTGGAGAGGGATAGACATGCTGGAGAGAGATAGACGTTCTGGAGAGAGATAGAGGATCTGGAGGGGGATAGACGTGCTGGAGAGGGATAGACGTTCTGGAAAGGGATAGACGTGCTGGAGAGGGATAGACGTTGTGGAGAGAGATAGAGGATCTGGAGGGGGATAGACGTGCTGGAGAGGGATAGACGTTCTGGAGAGGGATAGACGTGCTGGAGAGGGATAGACGTTCTGGAGAGAGATAGAGGATCTGGAGGGGGATAGACGTGCTGGAGAGGTATAGACGTTCTGGAGAGGGATAGACGTGCTGGAGAGGGATAGATGTTGTGGAGAGAGATAGATGTTCTGGAGAGGGATAGACATTCTGGAGAGGTATAGAGGATCTGGAGGGGGATAGACGTGTTGGAGAGGGATAGAGGATCTGGAGAGGGATAGACGTTCTGGAGAGGGATAGACGTTCTGGAGAGGGATAGACCTTCTGGAGAGGGATAGACTTTCTGGAGAGGAATTGACGTTCTGGAGAGGGATAGACGTTGTGAGACAGATAGACTTCTGGAGAGGGATAGACGTGCTGGAGAGAGATAGACGTTCTGGAGAGAGATAGAGGATCTGGAGAGGGATAGACGTTCTGGAGAGGGTTAGACGTGCTGTAGAGAGATAGACGTTCTGGAGAGGGATAGAGGACCTGGAGGGGATAGATGTGCTGGAGAGAGATAGACGTTCTGGAGAGGGATAGACATCCTGGAGAGAGATAGACTTTCTCAGGGGCTAGACGTTCTGGAGAGGGATAGACATTCTGGAGAGGGATAGACGTTCTGGGCAGGGATAGAGGTTCTGGAGAGGGATAGAGGTTCTGGAGAGGGGCATGTGGTATTACAAATAGAGTTTCACAAATAATAGTATTTTTAAAGCAATGCAAATGTGTTTGAAGCTTCGTCCATCATCACGTTGCAACTTCTCATTCTCTTTCTAGTCAAATCATTATGAATAGTTATCAGTTTGAGATACCACACTATAATAATGGTAACAAAATCGAGCCCAATCCATAAATGGCAGAAATATTTTGTTATCTTATTGTAAATGATTACCATAGACCCATAAAACAAATATAAGCATACATATTGATACAGCGGGCTATAATTATTTGTCTTAGTAGCCTCCAACTGTAGGGGGAAACAAGGAATGGTTTGAATTTGTTAAGTCGATAGTGGTCTGTCCATAGAGTAAGTAAGTTTTCATCAGGGTGACATATGAGCCAACTAAAAGAGTTTGCCTTATTAGAGAATCCATATTGAACTATATGGGTTCCCTGGTGGTCCAGTGGTTAGGATTCGGTGCTTTTGCCGGTGTGGCCTGGGTTTGATTCCAGTCAGGGAACCAAGAGGTCACACCACCCTGAATCCAAGCAGGGTTGGACCTGGTCATTACTTTGATGGGAGACCACTATAGGAATACCAGGAGCTGTATGCTGTGGGCCACTGGAGAAGGAACAGGCAACCCACTCCAGTATCTCTGCCATGAATACAAGTGGTGTGTTCCATGAGGTCACAGAGAGTCGGACACAACTGAGCGATACAAACACATTGATTTATATTTACAATATTGCTGTAGCTCTGGAACTTTCTAATGTGGAATGGATATTTATATCAGATTTTGATTAGTTTTATAGAATGGAAAATATATATTTTTCTCTGACATTTCACTTACTGCTTTGATATAGTTTAGTTCACATAAATTGGATTTAGATAATTAGCATCATAATTTCCTTGTAAGTAATTTAAATTAATATAAGAATATATATATATATATATATATATATATATATATATATATATATATATATATATATATATATATATATATATATGTATGTATATATATATATATATATATATATATATATATAGTTTCTTTTTGCTATCTAATCTCACAAAACTAGATACTAATCAGTTAAGTTATATTAAAATTTAGGATAGTTTTTTAACAACAATTGTATTATACATAAAGATCATAATCATAAACAAATAATATGTAAAGATAAAAGAAAAGAGCCCAAAATAGTTACATATTGCTTTGTAGTACAACATTTTCTTATGTCACGTCTATATTATTTTTTCAGTTTCATTAACTCAATCTCTATTTTAAGTTTGTTTGTTTTTTTTACTTTTTTTACTTATGTTCGAGTTATTCAAAACTATAGCAACTCTAAGTGAATAAAGTTATATAGAGGTGAAACCTTATCTGGCAATAAGGTAAATACAAGCTTTCAGGATGTAAGATGTCTTATTCAGGCAATACTTCAGACATAAAGCAAAACATGTATATATAGTGTGTGAGGATATAATGGTGCAAATGTACAAGAAACATGAAAGGCAAGAAAGATATGGGGAGATGAGAGGACATAAGATATATACAGATGTGATACAGATCAAACAAAGGAACCATTTAGCATCCATTAGCCACGAGGTGTGAGCAGTCTGATGGTGTGAGCAGTCTGATGGTGTGAGCAGTCTGATGGTGTGGGCAGTCAGATGGTGTGAGCAGCCTGATGGTGTGGGCAGTCTGATGGTGTGGGCAATCTGATGGTGTGAGCAGCCTGATGGTGTGGGCAGTCAGATGGTGTGAGCAGCCTGATGGTGTGGGCAGTCTGATGGTGTGGGCAATCTGATGGTGTGAGCAGCCTGATGGTGTGGGCAGTCAGATGGTGTGAGCAGCCTGATGGTGTGGGCAGTCTGATGGTGTGGGCAGTCTGATGGTGTGAGCAGTCTGATGGTGTGGGCAGTCAGATGGTGTGAGCAGCCTGATGGTGTGGGCAGTCAGATGGTGTGGGCAGTCTGATGGTGTGAGCAGTCTGATGGTGTGGGCAGTCTCTCAGATCTCCTGCACAAATATACACTGGGAAGACCATCAGCAGCATTAAAATCGGAGCCCATAGCTGCATCGGCAAGCCCACAAAGGCTGCAGGCTTGAAATTCGGCTGCGTTACAGAGCTATTAAATTCAACCATGCCGCAAGTTATAGGCCGGAGACGCAAACCTGCAAAAAATTATTGCGCGCGTTGGATGATCAATTAGTCAAACCCATAGTTACTGGTTTACATGGAGCCAAGGGCAAATTAGATCATCATCATTACGTCACTGAAAAATGGAGGCTAGATTTCAAAGCCTTACGGGTCTCAATTACGAGTTTCCAGAAATAAACCAATATTAATAAATCAGTAAATACGCTATTCTAGTCCGTGCGAGTTCCATTATATGTATTAACACATTGATTGCCGGATCGACAGAAATTAAACATAATAAAAAGTATTTTACATTGCAGATGTGCGGGCTTGAGAATGTTATGCTATTCATTTTAATACCTAACATCACTTTCCCTTTTATTATGAGTACAGTAGTGTATTTATATTTGCATTTACAGTGCTACAGATAGGACTTTAACCCCCTAGACTATTTTGTACTCGTTGGCTTTTTGGCTCCATTTGCGGGTTACGGGCTTGAACGCCAGTGAATTTGTGCAATATAACAGTTACGGGTTTGGCAGATCAAAGGATTTGCGGGGATAGACGTTGTGAGACAGATAGACTTCTGGAGAGGGATAGACGTGCTGGAGAGAGATAGACGTTCTGGAGAGAGATAGAGGATCTGGAGAGGGATAGACGTTCTGGAGAGGGTTAGACGTGCTGTAGAGAGATAGACGTTCTGGAGAGGGATAGAGGACCTGGAGGGGATAGATGTGCTGGAGAGAGATAGACGTTCTGGAGAGGGATAGACATCCTGGAGAGAGATAGACTTTCTCAGGGGCTAGACGTTCTGGAGAGGGATAGACATTCTGGAGAGGGATAGACGTTCTGGGCAGGGATAGAGGTTCTGGAGAGGGATAGAGGTTCTGGAGAGGGGCATGTGGTATTACAAATAGAGTTTCACAAATAATAGTATTTTTAAAGCAATGCAAATGTGTTTGAAGCTTCGTCCATCATCACGTTGCAACTTCTCATTCTCTTTCTAGTCAAATCATTATGAATAGTTATCAGTTTGAGATACCACACTATAATAATGGTAACAAAATCGAGCCCAATCCATAAATGGCAGAAATATTTTGTTATCTTATTGTAAATGATTACCATAGACCCATAAAACAAATATAAGCATACATATTGATACAGCGGGCTATAATTATTTGTCTTAGTAGCCTCCAACTGTAGGGGGAAACAAGGAATGGTTTGAATTTGTTAAGTCGATAGTGGTCTGTCCATAGAGTAAGTAAGTGTTCATCAGGGTGACATATGAGCCAACTAAAAGAGTTTGCCTTATTAGAGAATCCATATTGAACTATATGGGTTCCCTGGTGGTCCAGTGGTTAGGATTCGGTGCTTTTGCCGGTGTGGCCTGGGTTTGATTCCAGTCAGGGAACCAAGAGGTCACACCACCCTGAATCCAAGCAGGGTTGGACCTGGTCATTACTTTGATGGGAGACCACTATAGGAATACCAGGAGCTGTATGCTGTGGGCCACTGGAGAAGGAACAGGCAACCCACTCCAGTATCTCTGCCATGAATACAAGTGGTGTGTTCCATGAGGTCACAGAGAGTCGGACACAACTGAGCGATACAAACACATTGATTTATATTTACAATATTGCTGTAGCTCTGGAACTTTCTAATGTGGAATGGATATTTATATCAGATTTTGATTAGTTTTATAGAATGGAAAATATATATTTTTCTCTGACATTTCACTTACTGCTTTGATATAGTTTAGTTCACATAAATTGGATTTAGATAATTAGCATCATAATTTCCTTGTAAGTAATTTAAATTAATATAAGAATATATATATATATATATATATATATATATATATATATATATATATATATATATATGTATGTATATATATATATATATATATATATATATATATATATATATATAGTTTCTTTTTGCTATCTAATCTCACAAAACTAGATACTAATCAGTTAAGTTATATTAAAATTTAGGATAGTTTTTTAACAACAATTGTATTATACATAAAGATCATAATCATAAACAAATAATATGTAAAGATAAAAGAAAAGAGCCCAAAATAGTTACATATTGCTTTGTAGTACAACATTTTCTTATGTCACGTCTATATTATTTTTTCAGTTTCATTAACTCAATCTCTATTTTAAGTTTGTTTGTTTTTTTTACTTTTTTTACTTATGTTCGAGTTATTCAAAACTATAGCAACTCTAAGTGAATAAAGTTATATAGAGGTGAAACCTTATCTGGCAATAAGGTAAATACAAGCTTTCAGGATGTAAGATGTCTTATTCAGGCAATACTTCAGACATAAAGCAAAACATGTATATATAGTGTGTGAGGATATAATGGTGCAAATGTACAAGAAACATGAAAGGCAAGAAAGATACGGGGAGATGAGAGGACATAAGATATATACAGATGTGATACAGATCAAACAAAGGAACCATTTAGCATCCATTAGCCATGAGGTGTGAGCAGTCTGATCGTGTGCTCAGTCTGATGGTGTGGGCAATCTGATGGTGTGGGCAGTCAGATGGTGTGGGCAGTCTGATGGTGTGGGCAGTCTGATGGTGTGGGCAGTCTGATGGTGTGGGCAGTCTGATGGTGTGGGCAGTCTGATGGTGTGAGCAGCCTGATGGTGTGGGCAGTCTGATGGTGTGGGCAGTCTGATGGTGTGGGCAGCCTGATGGTGTGGGCAGTCAGATGGTGTGAGCAGCCTGATGGTGTGGGCAGTCTGATGGTGTGGGCAATCTGATGGTGTGAGCAGCCTGATGGTGTGGGCAGTCAGATGGTGTGAGCAGCCTGATGGTGTGGGCAGTCTGATGGTGTGGGCAGTCTGATGGTGTGAGCAGTCTGATGGTGTGGGCAGTCAGATGGTGTGGGCAGCCTGATGGTGTGGGCAGTCAGATGGTGTGGGCAGTCTGATGGTGTGAGCAGTCTGATGGTGTGGGCAGTCTCTCAGATCTCCTGCACAAATATACACTGGGAAGACCATCAGCAGCATTAAAATCGGAGCCCATAGCTGCATCGGCAAGCCCACAAAGGCTGCAGGCTTGAAATTCGGCTGCGTTACAGAGCTATTAAATTCAACCATGCCGCAAGTTATAGGCCGGAGACGCAAACCTGCAAAAAATTATTGCGCGCGTTGGATGATCAATTAGTCAAACCCATAGTTACTGGTTTACATGGAGCCAAGGGCAAATTAGATCATCATCATTACGTCACTGAAAAATGGAGGCTAGATTTCAAAGCCTTACGGGTCTCAATTACGAGTTTCCAGAAATAAACCAATATTAATAAATCAGTAAATACGCTATTCTAGTCCGTGCGAGTTCCATTATATGTATTAACACATTGATTGCCGGATCGACAGAAATTAAACATAATAAAAAGTATTTTACATTGCAGATGTGCGGGCTTGAGAATGTTATGCTATTCATTTTAATACCTAACATCACTTTCCCTTTTATTATGAGTACAGTAGTGTATTTATATTTGCATTTACAGTGATACAGATAGGACTTTAACCCCCTAGACTATTTTGTACTCGTTGGCTTTTTGGCTCCATTTGCGGGTTACGGGCTTGAACGCCAGTGAATTTGTGCAATATAACAGTTACGGGTTTGGCAGATCAAAGGATTTGCGGGCGTGGAGTAAAATCTTTGACATCCCGTAGGGTTTTTTCACCCTTACCCCGCAAGTCGTTAACAGGTGGCTTTACAGGGCCAATTTAATTGCCACAAGTCTTACGGGCTACAGTTTTACACGTTGAGGGAATTTAAGAGGGCTGCATGTCTTGGTAACATTGGGTTTACTTAGTCAAAATGCTCCCTCTAAGAACAGATTTTCAAAGAATTTAGCCCCACATTATAATACGCCTTGGATCTTATAAACATATATTTACATTTCAATAGATATTTAAATTGAAAGAGGGTACATTTAGATATCTGGGGTTATATCTGCTTATATAGTACGGGTGGGACTACGGGAGAGCCGATTATATCAGAAGAAAGCAATATTTATTGAATACTATATTAAAGGCCCCCTACCGGAGCGTACCTTCCCGAGGTGAAGAGGCTCGAGTACTTCAATGAGGCTGTGAGCTATGACATCTATGGTCACCCAAGATGGACGGGTCATAGCAGAGAGGTCAGGCAAATTGAGGTCCACTGGAGAAGGAACTGTCAACCCACTCCAGTATATTTGCAAAGAAGCCCTTATGGATAAGCATAACCAGACACAAGATGTGCCTAGCACGCTGTGGTCCATGGGGTTAAGCAGAGTCGGATACAACTGAATGAGACAACAACAATAATATATATATATATATATATATATATATATATATATATATATATGAATAATCAGATTATTGCAGTATATAGTTGATACTTTTTTTATTGAACAGACATATTCAGTGAAATCACGAGCTTTCGAGAGATGCACCTCTCTTTATCAAGTCAGAAGCAATACTCTGCATACTCTGCTTATTCATCTAGATATATATATATATATTGTGTGAGCCAGCCATGTTTACGTTTACTCCTAATGACAATGATAGGCACTTTTGCACAATGTGCTTGCAGTTGCGACAAAGCACTTTGAAGCTTTGATAAATACAGTATATGACTGCAGAATATGCCCCATCAGAAAATAAAGTTGACTTTTAGTCTCCCATTATGCACATTCACAAAGAAGAAAAAAATGAATGGTCTACAGTGAGTGTAAACCTCAATATCCCAAATACCCACTTGGCATGTAGATGACCCTCCATATTGGAAGCTTCACTCGAGACCCCTGTATCTTTTTGTTGAGCTTGAGTATATTGTGTGTGTGTTTAGATTATTAAATTACAATCTAGAGCAGTAATCATCACATTACCAGTGTCTCATGCTGCTAACAAGGAGACAGTGACATGTTATGTTTCTAAGCATCATGAGACATTGGTAGTGTGAAGCTCTCCCCTGTGGATATGACCTTGGGTTACAGCAGTGCATGATGGAAGATGAAAATCGGTTACTTTAGGGGCTTTTACAAGTAATAAAGTGTACATTTTACAATTAGTAAATATAGAGGATAAAATGAATTTAGCAACCTAGATTAAACATTTATATAAAACAAAGCATTGCCCAAATAATCAGTTTTACTCCAGATTTTACCCCTACACATCGAAACTTTGATAAATATAGTCCAAGGAAAAATGATTAAGTGCAGTTGTAGAAAGCTTAGTACAGCAGACTCTCGGTTATCCCCCTGGGGATTGGTAGATGCTGGATAAATGTAGTTTCTGGTTGCTTGAGAGTCACTATTATAAGATCCCTAGGTTAGCTGCACATAGGATGCACTGCTAAGTATATTTGTCAGTGAGGGCTGTTCTAGCAGCAGCAGCTTTCACTCCTCACTTACACACAGGTACGTTCGGCTGGACGGTGTGGTGTAGACCCCGGGGAATCTAACTTCAACACTGCCTTGGCTCATTCACTCATGACCAGGGAATGTAACCCCAACACTGCCCTGGCTAAATCCCTCGTGCCCGGGGAATGTAACCCCAACACTGCCCTGGCTCAGTCACTCATGCCCAGGGGAATGTAACCCCAACACTGCCCTGGCTCAGTCACTCATGCCTGGGGAATGTAACCCCAACACTGCACGGGCTCAGTCACTCATGCCCGGGGAATGTAACCCCAACACTGCCCTGGCTCAGTCACTCATGTCTGGGGAATGTAACACCAACACTGCACAGGCTCAGTCACTCATGCCCGGGGAATGTAACTCCAGCACTGCCCTGGCTCAGTCACTCATGCCCGGGGAATGTAACCCCAACACTGCCCTGGCTCAGTCACTCATGCCCGGGGAATGTAACCACAACACTGCCCTGGCTCAGTCACTCATGCCCGGGTAATGTAACCCCAACACTGCCCTGGCTCAGTCACTCATGCCCGGGGAATGTAACCCCAACACTGCCGTGGCTCAGTCACTCATGCCCGGGGAATGTAACCCCAACACTGCCCCGGCTCAGTCAGTCATGCCCAGGAAATGTAACTCCAACACTGCCCTGGCTCAGTCACTCATGCCAGGGGAATGTAACCCCAACACTGCACTGGCTCAGTCACTCATGCCTGGGGAATGTAACCCCAACACTGCCCTGGCTCAGTCACTCATGCCCGGGGAATGTAACCCCAACACTGCCCTGGCTCAGTCACTCATGTCCGGGGAATGTAACCACAACACTGCCCTGGCTCAGTCACTCATAACCGGGGAATGTAACCCCAACACTGCCCTGGCTCAGTCACTCATACCCGTGGAATGTAACCCCAACACTGCCCTGGCTCAGTCACTCATGCCTGGGGAATCTAACCCCAACACTGCCCTGGCTCAGTCACTCATGCCCAGGGAATGTAACCCCAACACTGCCATGGCTCAGTCACTCATGCCCAGGGAATGTAACGCCAACACTGCCCTGGCTCTGTCACTCATGCCCGGGGAATGTAACCCCAACACTGCCCTGGCTCAGTCACTCATGTCCGGGTAATGTAACCCCAACACTGCCCTGGCTCAGTCACTCATGTCCGGGTAATGTAACCCCAACACTGCGCTGGCTCAGTCACTCTTGTCCGTGTAATGTAACGCCTACACTGCCCTGGCTCAGTCACTCATGCCCGGGGAATGTAACCCCAACACTGCCCTGGCTCAGTCACTCATGCCTGGGGAATCGAACCCCAACACTGCCCTGGCTCAGTCACTCATGCCCAGGGAATGTAACCCCAACACTGCCATGGCTCAGTCACTCATGCCCAGGGAATGTAATGCCAACACTGCCCTGGCTCAGTCACTTATGCCCGGGGAATGTAACCCCAACACTGCCCTGGCTCAGTCACTCATGTCCGGGTAATGTAACCCCAACACTGCGCTGGCTCAGTCACTCATGCCTGGGTAATGTAACGCCAACACTGCCCTGGCTCAGTCAGTCATGCCCAGGGAATGTAACCCCAACACTGCCCTGGCTCAGTCACTCATGCCCGGGGAATGTAACCCCAACACTGCCCTGGCTCAGTCACTCATGCCCAGGGAATGTAACCCCAACACTGCCATGGCTCAGTCACTCATGCCCAGGGAATGTAACGCCAACACTGCCCTGGCTCAGTCACTCATGCCCGGGGAATGTAACCCCAACACTGCCCTGGCTCAGTCACTCATGTCCGGGTAATGTAACCCCAACACTGCGCTGGCTCAGTCACTCATGTCCGGGTAATGTAACCCCAACACTGCGCTGGCTCAGTCACTCGTGTCTGGGGAATGTAACCCCAACACTGCCCTGGCTCAGTCACTCATGCCCGGGGAATGTAACGCCAACACTACCCTGGCTCAGTCACTCATGCCTGTCTGCTTACAGGTAACACTGAATAGCAGAGATGACAGTGGGTGAAATCTAGGTGCCAGTAAGCATTTTGTGAAATAACAACCTGGCTCCCGGCATTTGTTGAGCCCTGTAAATTTATTTTTTTATTTAAAGTACAGTATTCCATGCTTTTCTGGTTGCTTAGTTCTGGATAACTGAGAATCTACTGTATATCATTCCCACAATGTGAAAAAGACCTCTTATACAGTGGCAGAGCTACTACCGGCATAGCACGTGCAAAGATCCTGGGCCCTGGGTAAGAGCCTAGGTGAAAGGGTCTTCTTAATTTATTAGGGGATTGGGGCTTATAATAATCTTTATAGAAAGGTGATTTAATCCCCCTATGGATGATCTGTTACTAGCCCTGCCACTACTCTTATATGATAAATGATAAAGATATAATAGGTTATATGAAATATGATATATGATAAATTATACGTGATAAGGATTGTTGCTAACAAAAGCCAGACCGTCTTCATTGTAATTCCTGGAATCTATTCCCATACATTTAAATCATCACAAAAGGGATTTGTGGTGCTAAACTCACCCGAGCCTATTGTGTCTGTGCGCACCTATATACTACATTACTCTTTGCTTTTTCCTGTGTGCTGCTCTTGGGTCAAACATTTGTTTTTCATCGATTTTTGGCACACACGGACACGGCACATGGCAGCTGACAGATATTTCTTGGACGTGTCATTGATATATGCAGAAAAATCATAGATTACGTGGAGTTTAAAATATGATATACCAAAAAAATGTTTTATTTGATTTATAATAGCTATATAGATAAGAAAGCAATTTTGACAGTTTAGCGAATATGAAATATATAACAGTAATACCCTATTCATATTAATGCCCAAACGATTTCGGTTACATTGGTTCAAACAGATATGAAATGTGGAGTAATATTCAAAACACTGGTTTGTAGTACAATACACAAGAGACTCGGGCCCCTATTCAAATTAGCAATTATTGTTTACTGGAGCCCGTAATGTAGCCCGTAAACTAATTTGCTATTCATTTGTCTCAAGCTTGCAAACCTGCAATAAAAAATATTTTTTATTATGTTATATTTTTTCGTGTTATATTGATCCTAGGAATCAAGGAGTTAATACATATCAGGCCACCCACATGGACTAGAACATTTTCTTCATTCGTTTTTATTATTTTGTACATTGTCTGATGGCGAGTCTGATTTCAAGATGACGCTCTCATTTGCTATTGGCTGTTTCTAAATTGGTAGTTACGGCTTTGCTTAATTGATCATGATCATGGCCTGAAATGCTACTTACGATTGCATGGTTTATGGCTTAGGCTTTTAGCCCTTAAATTGCTTATTCAATTGAAATACTCTGTAATTGTAGAAAATGTCAGGCCTGCAGACTTACGGCCTGTATAACGCAATCTGTGAACTTGCAATTTAATAAGGCCCTTGGTAATTTGTTATTGAAACATACATTATAAATAAATTCATACCAAAATAGTAGAATTTGCAGTTTATTAAACATTTTGGCCCTCATTCAATTGCAATTTGGCCAATTGAATAGGGGTCTAAATAAGCACATAACATTTTTTTTAGATAAACATCTATCCAAAAGCAAGGTTTTCACTAACTAAAAACTTCTTTAAAAAAAATATGCTGTGTGCTTATTTAGAGCCCTATTCAATTTGCCATTTCGCAATTGAATGAGGGCCTTTGTATACAATTAGTCTACTTGTTTGACAGGCTATTACATTATCACAGTTAATAAATACACATATTGCAATTTGTCATATTTACCCTATTATGATTAGCATATTTACCCACATCATCTGCTCTTAGATTAGATTTGTTCATTGAAAAATACTAGCTTTACATTAGTACTGATCTCATCTAATGGGTGTTTTTTTCCTGCAGTTAATCCTCTATATGTAGAGTTTGCAAAGGAACTCACTAAGCTTGAATAATAATTGTTGAACTTAAGAGAACTTCTTTGAATCACTGGATGTTTCTGTAAAGATTTATGAAGATGTTACTATTTTGTCTACTCACTTGTTAAAATGGAAGCATTATCCAGCTGCCATTATCTTCATTCTTAACAATATTATTATTATTATTATCGTTTATTTATAACGCGCCAATATATTACGTAGCGCTGTACATAAGAAAATTCAAGACAAAGATAAATACAAATTGGACCTAGCAAAGCAAGGAAGGCCCTGTCTTTGAGCCTCAAATCCAGTGTCCATAGTGCTCACTCTTTTGCCTACCGTATACTAAATGGTGCTATGGCTAATAGTCTTCTCAGGTTAGGTACCAGCCCCACACTGATGAGATCCATTTAAGATTGATACAGCTGTCTGAGGGTAGGTTTCCTAACTTGTGCATAATACATCTTATGCCTTACAGTTGTGTCATTTCCAGAATGCAGGGAAATAACTGCATTTCTTGGAATTCTGAGCAGCAAGTAAGTTTAACTTATTTTAGACGTCCAAATGTGAACAGAAATGTGCTATTTATTTACAGTACTATTGATTTTATAAAGCCCTTATAGTGATTCATGATCTTTCCTGTTGTCTGCCCATTAGCAGTCAGGGCCAGGGGCCACTATGAGGCACGGTGGATGCTGGATGAGAAATTCTTACATTTCTTGTTAGTGTGAGTGTTAGATCTAGGAGTTAGGGTTTAGAGTTAATTTAGTGGCAGATGATAAGCTTTACACACAGCACGCCACTATTTTACGATGTAAAGCTGATCATCTGCCATTACCCTAACCCTAAACCCTAACCCCTAAACCTAACCATAACCCCTAAATCTAACCCTAACCCCTATTCCTAACCCTAATCCTAGGATATTTAACAAATGTTGCTGTCCCACCTAGTGGCTGCTGGCCACCACTGCTGGCGAGCAGAAAACAGGAAAAGCTTCTTTTCTTCAATTTATTTAGAATTTCACCTATTTGTCTCTATTGCAGTATCCATTTCATTCTGTCCGTAACTTTCATGAGAAAACTGGGTATCAATCTTAAATTGCACTAAATTAAACAAAATGTTATTATTTATTAAATAACAAGTGTTATCTGACCCACGAAAACTCCCAGAAACACCAGAGTTGGGATGCAAAAAGTATTTATCAGCTGTATGTATCTATCTGTGTAGGTGGTGTGATTACTTAATGTGGAGCGTTGATACAGTATTATCGTTACCAATTCATTATTGATCATTAATAAAATTCATATTAAGGGATGTATGAAACATTGATTTTTTGGCATTAACATGGCACTATTAATACTCTAAAAATAATAAAATCTCTTTAATACTTGTGAAACAAACACCTCGTAGACTTGCAAAAAAATAACTTTAATATGAGGTCACTTCGAAATAAAAATAGCAAAATGTACCATTTTGTTGAAAACATAAAAAAAAAGCCAGACTTGGATCTGTTGGTGTTTTCATCAACCTGGTTCATTCTGTTCTGAGACGGCGGCCGTGGGTGCGAGGTCTGACTGCATTACCCACCTAGCCGAGCCAGTGTTGGGGCCAACATTAGCAGTGTGTTGCTTCCAGAGGACATATCCTCTCTCCATGTGCTTTGTATGTTGCCTCCTCGGTGCATGAGAGTATTTTTGGCAAGCCGAGACGTCTTCACACTTTTGGTAACCCCAAATATCTAACTGAGCGAACAGAGACTCTTCAAATGAATTATTGTGAAACTTTACACCGGCTGCTAAATGTCAAGTCTTTATTTCCTCCAAAGCGAAAAAAAAATACACGTGGGAGAAAAAAATAATGTAAACTTCATCAAAAACATCCCGTATTTAAACCGTTTCTTCCCGTCAGAGTATGACGACTTTAGAGGGTTTAGTTTAAAATATTCAGAGGGCAACTTCAATAAAAACCATCTGTAACAGAGCCAAAATATTTGATTTCCTGATGTTTAATTACATTGCGCCTTTTCTTGCCAACTAGAAAATCACTAAAAAAGACACTTCCATGTTTGAATACCAAGTACATTATCGTGCAAGCTGTGATTTGTAATGAGACGTGCATGACATTATTATAGTTACCGGTGCCAGAATTCAGCAGTAAATCGGACTTTTAGGAAGAATATAAGAACCTGCCACAGAAACAAAATGGCTAATAACTCAAAACACAACCTCTCACAAAAATCACTTTTTTTAAAGTTGATTTATTACATCTAAGCTTCTGATTTGTTTTAAAAAGAGAATTAAAAACTGCAGCAGCTATTGTAATCAAAGTTTTTTCTATAAATTGCACTGTATGCAAATTAATGGACTATTATGCTAATTTGTGGCATAATATTGTAGAGGGGATTTTAGACATGTAAGCTATTTTTGGCCACCATAAAATGTAACTAGCGGACTAGCGGACAGTACTGCAGTTTTTTTAGGTCTCTGTTACTTTCTATACCATTTAAATAAGAGGAACAAGCACACACACATATATATATATATATATATATATATATATATATATATATATATATATATACTGTATACTACTCAGAATCCCTTAGATTGCAAGAAGATCCAATAAATCAGATGAACTGTTCACTAGAAGTTTTGATCATGAGGATGAAGCTCAAATATTTTGGCCATATCGTGAGATGGCAGGATTCCCTAGAGAAGACTCTGATGCTGGGAGATATTGAAGGCAATCAAATAAGGGGACGACAGATGCGGAGATAGATAGATGAGGTCACTGAGTCAATGAACATGAGCTTGATGGAGCTCACATGAGCAGTGACTGAGAGATGTACCTGGTGTACTGTGGTCCATAAAGTCACAAAGAGTCGAATGCGACTGAACAACTAAATAACAACAACATATATACAGTATATATATATATATATATATATATATATATATACATATATATATATATATATACTGTATATATATATATATACTGTATATATATATATATATATATATATATATATATATATATATATATATATATATATATTAGTATAATTTTGACTAGCTAGTAAAATGTTTAGTCAGTTTTAATAACCACTATTTAGGGTTATGCAATAAAGGAAGGCCATAGAAGAGAGGTCAGACAAATCACGGTCCACTGGAGAAGGAACTGGCACCCACTCCAGTGTCTTTGCCAAGATAATGTTATGGATAAACACAACCAGGGACATAAATTTATGCCTGGAGTGCTGCGATCCATAGGGTCATGCAGAGTCGTACACAACTGAACAACTAGACAACAACAAAAATAACATTTATAAACAGTCAATACAACTCGGATATAAGGATAAATTATGATTAAGGATAATTCATATTTCAGTTAATATGTTGCAATTATCAAGTGCCCAATACATTTAATGCCTATCATAAATGTAATATATAAGATTTAATATGTCGGCACAAGCTGTGAGTTTATGAGAACAGATTCCTCAGCACTGGAATAATGTTAACACTGGGATTTATGCCCTGGGTGGTCACAGAGTACAGAACATGGTGACGCAACTCATAAGTCTGGTGATGTCGGAATAAAATATGAATCCCTGCTCTACATTACATATATTGTTCTCTTGATAATAACAATACATTTACGATTTAAAATATTATTTTGCTTATAAAAACAGCTAATAGGACATGCAGATATATAATACCATTGCTGCATGTTCCAGCAACTTTTTTACAGATAGATCTGTCTGTTTTCTTCCTTTGTTTCTTTTACTTTATAATCGGATAAAATATGTTTTTATATATGATTTTTTTTTACAAAAAATCTCTAAGCCATAAAAGTATAGTTTTCTTCTCCATTGAAAGGACAAAATACTCACAGCCCTCACAGAGATTCATCTTGGAAAGGTTTCTTCCATCAAAGGATTCCTCGAAGACAGAACCGTTCTCCTTCTCGTCGAATGTATGAAGGTACATCCCCTTATTGTCCATGGCGACTTACTATCTTTATCTAGAGATAAGGAAGTCAATAATTATTCTCCTGACATGTTTTGACAATCTTTGTATATTGAAACACTGAAACATAGATTTGAAGGCAGATAAGAACCAATGGCCGGATCTAGGCTGACCATATTATCCTCGTCAAAATATTTGACATAATAAATCCTCAGGACAGCCATACACCTTAAGGTTTCACCATCTTACAAACCATTACTCTATCACGTGTAAGCTACAGTGAATACATATTTGTTTTGAATTTATGCTAGGGGGCCCACCAACCTAGACTCTCCAGCTCTCCCACACTTGGGACCCTCCTGAATCCCCCACCCGACACCTCCTGAACGCCCCCTTCCCCAAGCCTTTACTTCCTGACCCCCCCCCCCCCCCCCCCCCCGCAGGCGACCTGGGTTCCCTTTTTCGCAGCCCTGCGGGTGCGTCCTCTTTCATGGCAGGGAATCCCTAATGATGTCACGTGTGTGTGTGTGACGTCATTTGTGATTCCCTGTACTGGCCTGAAGACTCACATGGAGGGGAGCTGGTGAGACAGATGGGGTTTAGGGGGCTTGGGGGTGCAGGCTGGGAGTGGAGGAGTGGCCAGAGTGAGAAAGGGAGGGGCCAGTCTGTGTGTGTGTGTGTGTGTGTGGGGGGGGGGTGATCAGAAGGGACCGGGTGGGGGTTAACAGGAGGGGTATTGGTGGTGTGTCCCAAGGAAAAATAAATACATTAATAAATCAAAATAAATGTGTTCAGCTCTGGGCCTCCCCGAAACAGGGCCCCAGTGCATTGCACCGGTGGTAGTTCCGCCCCTGCTAAGCTAATGATTGCCCTACTGTACAAACTATACCTCTGTTGGAAACTGTGTTTTCATTTATTGGCATATGTCACGATCTGCTTCTTCAAGGGGGCTTGATATGAACCTAGTTCAAACCTACCCCAGCAGAATCATGTACTTCCTGATCTCTGTGGCACAAAAGATGGCTTCTGAAGATTGCAAGGCCCAAAAGCTACAGGCAGAGAATACTGGATCCAGGTTACTTAGTGGCCCATAGCAAGACCACTCCCCAAGTCAGGATACAACACACAGAAATAGTCTCACACCTTGTTTATGTGAAAACTATATTGCAACCTTTATTGAATGAACAAAACAACATATTTATACTCTCCAATACCACACCCTTGTGTACATTGGTGTATGTGTGATTTCAGACCATCTGGCTTGCAACCTTGGGCTATCAAAGCTCTTGAGATCACATTCATTAGATAACCTTTATGTTAAACTCAAGTGTTTGCCCAGGACCACTTGAAGCACATGCATCTGTCTTGACCCAAGGTCTGCATGTTTGAGTGTGCAATGATCTGCAGCTAACTTCTATCCAGAGCATTTCTACCAATTCCACATATGTTCTATATAACATTTTCCCTCATAATATATTATACCTAGGATACATAATAACCATGTACAGGCAACATATAACCGCACAATAACACATAATCCCCAATTTAACAATGTCATGCTCCCTTGGACATACTCACAAACCACTGACAATATGAGTCCTTAAACAATTAAATCATGACAACTTCTCCCCCTTCCTTTCTAGTATAGCATAGAGGATCATCCTAACGGATAATTCTCTAGCTATACTGCTTTTACTTGTCCTCCTGTCTGGAAAGTCCATCCATGTGATAGCCTCAGTGGCTCTCTGGGTACCCTGCCTCCCCCTGTCCACGGCGAATACTCGCTCCTTACCAGTGGCCTTGTGACTTTCCCAAGCCCCTGGGGAGACTTATAAGACAACTGCCATGGAGGACCCTTCAAGGTAGTCCAGGGGAAACAGTACATCCCAGCTAGTAAGTCCAGCATAAATTTGGGAGGATCCTTACCCAGCAAAGCCCTTTCCTTCCAGGCTAGGGAGACCTCCTGTCCTGCCGATTCTGGATCAGCACTCCGTCCCATGGGTAAAATTGAAGAGTACAAGGTTCCCTTTGTCAGGCCTGAGCTTTCTCCTGAATAAACTGGGATACGGGAGTTGCAACATGGGCTAGTGACATTCACTGGTGGCATCCATGCTGGATAAATGGGCAGTTCTGATACAAGCTGTTGTGGCTCAGTAGCCAACCTTTCTCCCACCAAGCCTGGCCAATGGCCCCTTCTTTCCAGGGTTACAGGTACACAGCCAGTGTCTTTGGGCAGCTGCAGGGGAGTCATTGTAGGGATACCAGGAGACAAATCACAATCTGGGGTACCCTCTGGCTCTTTGGTCTCTGGATCCTCAGGTGGAACCTCCTGACTCTCTCCATCTGAGACTGCCTGGTGTGTAGTTACAGGCAGCCCTTGAGAAGCAGCAGCTACTGCCTCTTGTTCAGGCTGAAGAACAGGGCTACTTTCTGTTTCTGCTCCAGGGTCTGTGGCTGGCTCCTGGACAATGGTCATCCAAGGAACCTCTCTACAATTTCCACAGTCAAATGGTAGGGCCCAGTGCTCATTAGGTTCTTCTCTTACACTAGTAGCAGAGTAGCTTTTCCCCAGTTCTTCCCCTGGGCCCGGCACTGCTGTGGTTTGCCCCTGTCCCCATTCCTCTAACTGGGTGAGACTTAGCCCCCTAAAGATAGGGACCAGTTCTTCCTCTTCCCAGTCAACCCCATGGATGCCGGCACCCTTGTTATTTTGAGAATCATGGATATCAAAATTCTCCCCCCAGTCCATACATTCATTTTCTGACCCAGCCTCAGCAATATTTAGCTGGGTCTCTGTAGTACCTGTTAGGTGGTTCTGTTCCATGCCTGACTGGCATGAGCCCTCCCAGCTGGCTGGCCAACAACCATCCAGGGATGCTTCATCCAGTAAGTCTATATAATCCACCTCCAGCTGTAGCTCCTGTTGGATCAAAGGCCAAAGTAAGTTAGCTGTATGAGAGCCTGTCTCCAGTCCCAGCATGTGACAGCGCTTGGCAAACAGACACAGCTTTCTTTTCTCTGTCCCCAAGCCACAGTCCGGATCCCCATGTACTATGTCCCAAAGTGCCTTTTCCAGCCCCAATGAAAACTGATGATGTATCCCAACAGGTCCAACCCAATAAGCATATTGATCTTCCAGGGCGACCTCCTCATATACCAATTCTTCCAGCCATTCCATTAGCCTGTGACCTGGCCATAGTCCCAGGAATGCCATCCATTTATTTAGAAGGCCCATTCCTCTACAGTCCTTTCCAGTCACCAGAACATTCTTTGTCTCTACTGGGGATAAGCATTTCCCCTCCACAGGAGCTGAGACAGGGCCATTGCTTACCCTTCTCCTGTTCCCCTTTACCTCCTGTGTGATTTGTATCCGGAGTTCCCTCTGCTGATCCTTAGTAAAACTTGCAGGCATTACCTCCATCCATCTTTGATACCGTCTGGACACTTCCTCCTCCTCTGCTGCAGACATCTCTTCATAAGCTGCCATCCTTCTGTGTTTTTTACAGAGACCCCACCACTGCCAGCCAAATGTCAAGATCTGCTTCTTCAAGGGGGCTTGATATGAACCTAGTTCAAACCTACCCCAGCAGAATCATGTACTTCCTGATCTCTGTGGCACAAAAGATGGCTTCTGAAGATTGCAAGGCCCAAAAGCTACAGGCAGAGAATACTGGATCCAGGCTACTTAGTGGCCCATAGCAAGACCACTCCCCAAGTCAGGATACAACACACAGAAATAGTCTCACACCTTGTTTATGTGAAAACTATATTGCAACCTTTATTGAATGAACAAAACAACATATTTATACTCTCCAATACCACACCCTTGTGTACATTGGTGTATGTGTGATTTCAGACCATCTGGCTTGCAACCTTGGGCTATCAAAGCTCTTGAGATCACATTCATTAGATAACCTTTATGTTAAACTCAAGTGTTTGCCCAGGACCACTTGAAGCACATGCATCTGTCTTGACCCAAGGTCTGCATGTTTGAGTGTGCAATGATCTGCAGCTAACTTCTATCCAGAGCATTTCTACCAATTCCACATATGTTCTATATAACATTTTCCCTCATAATATATTATACCTAGGATACATAATAACCATGTACAGGCAACATATAACCGCACAATAACACATAATCCCCAATTTAACAATGTCATGCTCCCTTGGACATACTCACAAACCACTGACAATATGAGTCCTTAAACAATTAAATCATGACAGCATACATTAATCAAACCAGATAAAACATAGGTAAAATATAGATAATAATATAATAATTCTACTTTCTATGGAACGTAAGATGGAACATATTTATCAATGTGGTAACATCTGACCATATTTGTTGAAAAGTTCCCATTTTGTATAAACAAAACCATTTTGGTTTTGATTCCATACAGGGAACCAAAGGTCACACCATCCTGAAGCCATGCAGGGTTGGGCCTGGTACACCTAGGAATACCAGGAGCTATATGATGTGGCCCACTGGAGAAAGAACTGGCAACCCACTCCAGTATCTCTGCCATAAATACCTAATGGATCAGCATGGTATGCTGCGGTCCATGATGTCATGGAGAGTCATACATGACCGAACGATACAAATTCATGCACACACATGGCTGTCATACCCAATTCATATTGTTAACATACCTTGTGTCACTCCTGCATTGTATGGAAGGAAAGAGCGATGGAGAATGGAGAAAGAATAGATCTGAGGTGGGATGGAGGGGTCTATGTTGTTGTATATGATGTATATTGTCCATACACACGTTTAAAAATGTTAAATATCAAGATAATGCAGGATCCTACACATGAACATCACCAGCTTGGCACTATAGAAATAGAATGACTATATACTTTGCAGCCAAAGATGGAGGAGCTCTACACAGTCAGCAAAAACAAGACCTGGAGCTGACTGTGACTGATTGGATACTATGAGACAGTGAAACCCCTGTAATTAGAAGTACACTATCCTCATGAGCTGCAGAGGGGAGAAACCAAATCAGATAAAGAAGAGTTGACAGAAATACAAAGAAGATCTATACGGGAAGGATCTTAACAGCACTGATAAACTCAATAGTTTGCCCAATGAGCTGGAGTAAGAAATCTTGGAGAGTGAAGTGAGATGTGCCCTAAGAAGCATTGCTGATAAGGCTGCAGGAGGTGATGATCAAAAGCAGCTGAACTGTTTAAAATCCTACAAGATGATGGTGTGAAAGTGTTGCTTGCATTATGCCAATAAATTAAGAAAACTCAACAGGTCATTAGGAAAAGGTCAATCTTCATCCTAATCCCAAAAAGGCAGGACCAGAAAGTGCTTCAATTATTGAGCAATTGCATTCATTTCACGTGCCAGCAAGGTAATGCTAAAGGTCCTGCAAGCTCAGCTCTAACAATATACGGCCTTAGAACTACCAGTTGTGCAAGACAGGTTTTGCAGAGGCATAAAAGATCAAATTGCCAATGTCCGCTGGATAAAAGAGAAAGCAAGAGAGTTCCAGAAAAAACATTTACTTCTGCTTCATAGACTATTCTAAAGCCTTTGACTGTGTGGATCGCAATAAAAAGTTCTTAAAGAGATGGGGGTATCATATCATCTCATCTGCCTCCTGAGGAATCTGTATGTGGACCAAGAAGCAATGGTCAGAACTGAAAATGGGACACAGAATGGTTCAAGATCGGAAAAGGAGTGCGACAAGGTTGTATATTGTCACCTTATTCATTCAATTCATACGCAGAATTGATCATATGAAAGGCCGGGCTGGACAAACCCAAAGCAGGAGAATTATCAACAACAACAGATAATACTACTGTGCTGGCTGAATGTGAGCAGAAACCAAAAAGCTAATAGATGAGGGTGGAAGAAGAGAGTGCAAAAGCTGTCCTGCTGATCAACGTTAAAAAAGACAAAGATAATGGCAATTAGAAATCTCAGTGAGGAAGAAGGGGAGGGAGTATTTTAATTTTCTGGGCTCCAATATATCTTTAGATGGTGACTGCAGCCAAAAAATTAAAATAAGTTTGCTTCTGGGGAGGAAAGCCATGGTAAATCTAGACAAGCTTATAAAAAGTAAAGACATTACACTATCAACAAAGGTTTGCATAGTTAGAACTATGGTATTCAAATTAGTAACATACGTATGTGAGCGCTAGACCATAAACAAGGGTGAGCACCGTAGAATTGACACCTATTAATTGTGGTGTTGGAGAAAACTGCCTAGGATCCCTTAGACTGCAAGGGAGCTAATCAAATCCTACAGGAAATCAAGACAAACTGTTCACTGGAAGGTATGACCATGAGCCTAAAGTTCAAATACTTTGGCCAAATCAAAAGAAAACAGGAATCCTTAGAGAAGACTCTAATGGGGAGAATCATTGAAGGCACACAAAGAAGGGGACTGCAGAGGAAGTGATGGACAGATGAAGTTATGAAGGCAATCAAATCAACATGAGCTTGAGGGTACTCAGAGGGGCAATGGCTCACAGATATGTCTGGAGTGCTGCAGTCCATAGGGTCATGGAGAGTTGGACATAGATAGAATGACTAAACAAAAACAAAGAATCTCCTCTCTTGGTTCAATAGAGAATTTTAGAGCTTAAGGTAGATAATAATTTGCTATTTAAGAGCATTCACTTAATCAACTTTTCCTGGACATTGGCTGCATTGTGGTTCTACTACACATGTCGTCCCATCGTATGTTGTTCTTCCATGCTCTCATCTTTTATGCCCCCTTCCTCCAGTTACTATATTCTCCCTCTTCTACAGCTCATAAGCAGAAACAGTTCTGCAAGTCCAATTACCATCTCCTCTCTCTCTCCCTCTCTCTCTCCTTCTTCTGGCTTCTGGAGATACAGCTCCTCACCCAGGCCCCTCATCTAACATTTCCTTAGCAGGTTATATTATCTTATTATCTGACCACTATGGGCATATAGCACTTTACATACTTGAGCCATTCAACTCAAATTACTTTCACTCAGATCCCTACACTCTCCTACTAAATGGAAAACCTTTCTAACGTTGCATACCTTCCTACCTAAGTACACTTTTATTTCCTTCCTGACCCTTGATATTCACTATATGTTATTCTTGTCCAGGTTTTTGCCTCTCTCATTCCATTTAGATTGTAAGTAGCAGGTTTCCAATATAGGGTGCTTTGGGAAAAGTACTTTCCACAAAGATTCCTAACTCAAACCAGGCCCTCAAAGCCTGCAGTTCATTAAGATTGTATTTTTCTTCATTTTTTCCCCTGTACAGTGCTAAGGAATATGTTGGCACGTTACAAATACAATTAAATAATTATAATAATAATAATAATAATAATAATAATAATAATAAAACAGGAGCTTAATATAAACCCTCACCCTTGGGATTCACTTTTGATGCCACAGGGATCTGTTAGGGACCCCCATGATGGGCTAAATATTAGGTGCCATGGACCTTCATGATGGGTGTTAATATTTAGCTGCCACGGCGGTTCTCTATGGACCTCCTTTATAGTGGATTCAATTTAAGATGTCATTGGGGTCTATAGGGAGCCCCATGGTTATAGTTAGATGGGGGATCAGGCATGGAAAGGGGGAATCTCCAGAGTTCCCACAGCTCATAGCATGGGGGCATGGGGAATCCTTAGGGAGGGTTAAAATTATAATTATTGTTTTTTTTTTGTGTTTCCATTTAATGTGATATTTTTAGCACATTATTTATTATTGACTTTCTCCAGTTCTGGGACTCTTGGATTTCTAATTTCTCGTTGTACATGTACTTGGTAAAACATACCATTTCCAGCACATGTTCTGCATATTTTCCTTATATCACTGGAAATGATCATTTTCTTACATACAACAAATCCCAGTGTCTTTGGTTGCCAAGAGAAACAGATTCCAGTAACGAAAAAAACAGTTACTTATTTTTGCTGAATTTCCACAGCTCTCACAAGAAGTGGGTATTATGTTTCAAAAACGCAGAACATATGCCATATCTTAAGGTGTAATTTTAAGATTAATGTTACTGTTCCAACTAAAGTGTAGATACATTGTACAGATGTGCTCTTCACCTGATAACTCCCAGTACTTTACACCTCACACGGAATTGGGCTCTAAGGGTGTTCTGCAGAAATATTAGTAATGTGCAAATCAGGCGGGTCTGAATGGGAGGTATGAGAGAGTGTAGAGTCCAGGCATAAGGGCTTAGGAGAGCGGTGTCCATAAAGAAAATCTTGGGTGTGGAGTTGTGGTTGAAGTGGGGAATAGTATGAGCAAATAGCTATCTGGAAATATACCAATGTGATATGATAACGTCATGCAGCTTTACAAGCCACACATGGCCAGGTGCCGCAATGCAGGAGGAAATAAAAGAAATTGCAAACACGCAGGACTGGAATTACAAAAAATTCAGCAAGGCTGTGGCCTAAGGTGGCAGAAGATTAAGGTTCTGAAGGCAAAAATCCTTCTTATCTCCATTTCATTCGCTATCCTTTTTTAGTTTACCCTTCATTCTTGTTTATCTTCCCTCATCATACGACACGGCTCTCTTTGCCTCACAATACTATATCCATCCCCAATTTCCTTTCTGTACCCTCTTCCCAACATTACATCCTACGCACCTCCTATTCACTCTTTCTAGCTCACATTGTTGGTTTTCGTCTGCCCAGATATTTTTCTTCCCTGTTACCTTCATTCTATTCTGCCCTTCTTTATTTTTATAACCCTTTCTAACCCTTCTCCAAGCCCTGGGAACTTCTCATAGCATGAGACTGGCCTAAGTTAATGGAAAGGTTGAATCTGGCTTGGAACCCATCACATAAAGGAGTTTCTTTTGACTTCTAGTACCGTATCATTCACTGATGTGCCCTTGTCCATCAAATGTACAACAATGTGTTTAGTTCAGCAGTATGGTTCCCTTGAAACTGTGCTTTCTATTAAAATACATGTCAGTCTTCATATAACATTAATGATAATAGTCTACAGTACAATGTATGAGTAAACACAGAGTTAATGCTAACAAAATATTCTGAGCAGACATTACCATACTTCTAAACACACCTTTCAGTCTCACACAAATGAATCTGGCTCCCACTCAGAGAGTGAAAAGCACCATGGCCCACAACAAAATTGGGGCTACTGACAGCAGAGTGGAGTAAAAGAGGGCTCTTTAATTTTTTTATGGGGAAGGGGAGGATAATTGTTTTTATAGAATTCTGATATCTCCACCTATATATATACATTTTTTCATTTTATTCACTCCTACAGGCACCTATCTTCCAGGGAAAATTTGCAAGTTGGGCTAAAAATTATTTTAAATCAAGACTCTCCATTCACCAGTTTACCCACTATCTCCAGTGCCTTGCAAAAGTATCCCCCCCCCCCCTTGACTTTTTACCTATGTTGTTACATTACAGCCTTAAGTTCAATGTTTTGTTAATCTGAATTCTATGTGATGGATCAGAACACAATAGTCTAAGTTGGTGAAATGAAATGAGAAAAATATATACATAAAACTATTTTTTTAGAAACAGAAAATTGACATGTGCGTATGTATTCACCCCCTTTGTTATGAAGCCCATAAAAAGCTCTGGTGCAACCAATTACCTTCAGAAGTCACATAATTAGTGAAACGATGTCCACCTGTGTGCAATCTAAGTGTCACATGATCTGTCAAGACATATGCACATCTTTTTTTAAAGGCAACACCTAAGCAAGAGGCACCACTAACCAAACATTGCCATGAAGACCAAGGAACTCTCCAACAAGTAAGGGACAATGTTGTTGAGAAGTACAAGTCAGGGTTAGGTTATAAAAAAATATCCAAATCTTTGATGAACCCCAGGAGCACCATCAAATCTATCATAACCAAATGGAAAGAACATGGCACAACAGCAAACCTGCCAAGAGACCGGGCAAGGAGGGCATTAATCATAGAGGCAGCACAGAGACCTAAGGTAACCCTGGAGGAACTGCAGAGTTCCACAGGAGAGACTGGAGTACCTGTACATAGGACAACAATAAGCCGTACGCTCCATAGAGTTGGGCTTAAAATGGCACGTTTTGAGTTTGTGAAAAGGCATATGGGAGACTCCCAAAATGTATGGAGGAAGGTGCTCTGGTCTGCTGAGACTAAAATGTAACGTTTTGGCCATCAAAGAAAACACTTTGTCTGGCGCAAACCCAACACATCACATCACCCAAATAACACCATTTTTGTTTTTCAGCAGCCAGGACTGGGAAACTGGTCAGAGTTGAGGGAAAGATGGATAGCGCTATATACAGGGATATTCTTGAGCAAAACCTGTACCACTTTGTGCGTGATTTGAGGCTAGGATGGAGGTTCACCTTCCAGCAGGACAATGACCCCAAACACACTGCTAAAGCAACACTTGAGTGATTTAAGGGGAAACATGTAAATGTGTTGGAATGGCCTAGTCACAGCCCAGACCTCAATACAATAGAAAATCTGTGGTCAGACTTAAAGATTGCTGTTCACAAGCGCAAACCATCCAACTTGAAGGAGCTGGAGCAGTTTTGCAAGGAGGAATGAGCAAAAATCCCAGTGGTAAGATGTGGCAAGCTCATAGAGACTTATCCAAAGCGACTTGGAGCTGTGATTGCCGCAAAAGCTGGCTCTACAAAGTATTGACTTTAGGGGGTGAATTGATATGCATATTGACGTTTTCTGTTATTTTGTCCTTTTTGGTGTTTGCTTCACAAAAAAAAAACATCTTTAAAGTTGTGGGCATGTTCTGTAAATTAATGATGCAAATCCTCAAACTATCCATGTTAATTCCAGGATGTGAGACAACAAAACGCGAAAAATGCTAAGGGGGTGAATACTTTTGCAAGGCACTGTATATTACCATCCATCATATACTTCTCTTACTTAGATTCATACATACCATTCTTTCTGATAACAGTTACAATCCCTATCTTAAATCTTCTTTACTAATACACATCCACTCTGCTTGTTAAAGACCAGTCAGTACTGTTCAATCACTCAAGAAATGGAAAATTCAGGGATCTCTTAATACCAAGCCAATGTCAGGTAGACTAAGAAAGATTTCAGCCACAACTGCAAGAAGAATTGTTCAGAATAGAAAAAAAAATCCACAGGTAACCTCAGGAGAAATACAGGCTGCTCTGGAAAAAGACAGAAAAGATGGAAAAAATGAGCTGCATGGTCGAGTTGCCAGAAAGAAGTCTTTATTGTGCGAATTCCACAAAAAAGCCCGGTTACCTTAGGACTGACAACACATTGACATGCCTCACAGCTTCTGGCACACTGTAATTTGAAGTGACGAGACCAAAATAGAGCTTTATGGTCACAACCATAAGCTCTATCTTTGGAGAGGGGTCAACAAGGCCTAGAGTGAAAAGAATACCATCCCCACTGTGAAGCATTGTGGTGGCTCACTGATGTTTTGGGGGGGGGGGGGGGGGGGGTGAGCTCTAAAGGCACGAGGAGTCTTGTGATAATTGATGGCAAGATGAATGCAGCATGTTATCAGAAAATACTGGAAGACAATTTGCACAAAGGCTGCGCATGGGATGCTCTTGGACTTTCCAAAATTACAATGCACAAGGCCAAGTTGACCCTCCAGTGGTTACAGCAGAAAAAGGTGAAGGTTGTGGAGTGGCCATCACAGTCTCCTGACCTTAATATCATTGAGCTACTCTGGGGAGATCTCAAACGTGCGATTCATGGAAGACGACCAAAGACTTTGCATTACCTGGATGAAGACGAATGGGCAGCTGAACCACCTGCAAGAATGAGGGGCCTCATAGACAACTATTACAAAAGACTGCTCGCTGTCATTGATGCTAAAGGGGACAATACACAGTATTAAGAACTAAGGGTATGCAAACTTTTAAACAGGGTCATTTTATTTTTCTCTTTGTTGCCATGTTTTATTTTCTGTTTGCGCCATTCTGTTATAACCTACAGTTGAATATGAATCGCATAAGAAATAAAAGAAATGTGTTCTGCCTGCTCACTCATGTTTTCTTTAAAAATGGTACATATATTACCAATTTGCCAAGGGTAAGCAAACTTTTGAGCACAACTGTAGCTTGACCTTAATATTTGATATATGCAGTCTGACAAATTTTATTACAGCATAGATGTGCTGTTATATTTAATAGTTATCTTAAGTTCCATACTATGATACTTTTTTATGTGCTTAAAATTTTCTTTTTAATCTCTTTGAAATATTATATTTTAAAACGAATAGAATAGACCATTCTAAGTACACTAGTATTTCTCAAGAGAGGCCATAAGACCTATTTTTCCCCACAGAACAGTGCACAGTTTATATTGCCGATAAAGATTCTGGGTAGTAACATGTAAATGAGGCTCCAAATATAACACCTTATTTGCCTCTATCCCACTCAACATATCCATTGGTTATACAGTGGAGGGTATATTAAAGTCTACCCCATAGTGTCTGGTCAGAGTATCTCTCCAGCCTCATTTCATAGGGTGAATCTGCTGTCTGTGAGTGACTACTCCAAGGTTATGTTGTGAAGCATGCCTGAGAGGAGCACCCATAATCCTATATGGGTTCCATGTTAAGTGGGTCTGGAGGCAAAAGAGGTAGTATGTTTTCAACCTCATTTGCATGTCACTACCCAGAATTGTTAGTTGCAGTGGAAACAATGTCCACCGAGAAATGTTGTGGGGAAAATAGGTCCCCTGGCCCGCTTGAGTATGGAGTTTTCTATCACAAGTACAGTCTCATATTGACCAAGGCCAATGCTCAAAGATGCATTAGATGGGATCCTGAGCAATGGCAAAATGTAATATGATCATATGAGTCATCTTCCATTATATATCCTCCATTCAAAAGGGTTTATGCTCGAAGAAATATGAAGGATGACTCCAAACCACAATGCCTTTGTTGACTGTTAAACAAGGTTGTGATGGGCAGCCATCATTTGGGATTCATTAGGTTTGATGAGTGTCCTGTATGGTTTTGTAATGACCAAGCAATATGTATAGGTCCATATGCACCCTATAGTGCAAACGTTCTCCCTCATTATGTTCACATATACCAGGATGATATCGCCCCCATACACTCTGCTAAGCAAATTCGCGACGGGTTTCATGAACACCACACTGAAGTCAAACACCATTCATGGATTCCTCAACCACCATAAACAAACATCATTGAACTTTTATGGGAAAATCTGGAGCACGGTGAGTATCAGATTTCCCTTTCCTTCATCCTCCAAGGACACAAAACTTTTCTCCTTGATGCCATATCAAACGACACAAAGATTGGGACTTATACAACATCAATCCAAAGAGGGTTGAACCTATTCTGAAGCCAATGGGTGGCCCTACTCCGTATTATGTCTTTGATATTATGAATAATGATGAATACAATCAGTAAAACATTTGCTGGGATGTTGTCCAATTTTAGAATCTTAAGCTTACCCATCACACACTGCAACTTTACATATTCTTTAATGCAGTTTTTCGCCATCTGCCATAAAAAATCCTAAAATCGATAGGAATATTGTAACCTTGGCAGCTAACAACCGTGAGGAGGTTTTACATCTGTGGCCTTAGTAGCTACAATATAAATCCCTGCTGAAGGATAGTTTAATGAATGAATATATAACGTGTGCTTAGGTGATATAATAGTATATATAGGGCTTATACTTAGCATTTATTATATTAGTCTTTGCTTTCTATTGTTTTTTGAGTTTTTAGATATTACTTAAACCACAAACCACTTAAATCCACAATGGCCTCCTACCAATACCACAATTATTAATAGGACTCTTAGTGGGGATTTGAGCTCGAGTTTTATACCACTCCTGTTAGTATGAACGATTAACACGTACAGCTCCATATGGCCTAATGAACATTGCTGATTTTTAATTATTAATTGTATCACCTCGGAATCGCACTGCAAATAATATGTCTGAATTTATGAAACACCACTTGTACATTGTTATGTTTTCTTTATATACAAATCAAGAATACTTTAATGTAGTTAATGATGTTTATAGAAATAATGTCCCAGTAAGTGATTTATAAAGTAAATGAAGTACATTTTCTGCTGCGTGCTGTTTGTAGTGGCGCGGCGCCCAATATCTCACATTATGTTGGCACATTAACGGGACTATTTACACAATTCATTACTCAGGTTGTTCAATTTGAAAGAACAGTTTGTATTAAAAATGGAACTAGTGAGAAGCCGGAAAAGGTAAAAATGACAAATCTGTTACCTACAGTTTATGCGCCATAAATAAATTGTCTCTGAAATGGTAAAATAAGCTGAAAAAGAAACGTACAAGTCAGGTACAATCAAGTGTGTTTTAAATAGAATAGATGTTTATCGAGATTGGATTTGTAGTTTTTACGCTTTTTCTTTACTTTTTTCATGCAATACTCATATAAACACTTAAACCTTCTATATCTATTCCATGAATCTACAATATACATTGTAATGGAATAAAATAATACGATAAACAAACTAATGAAGTTGGATGTGAGGATTTATGGATCGCTACCTTGTCATAGTGAAGGGGCTTGTGTACCTCAATGAAGCTGTGAGCTATATAAAGTAGGGTCACCAAAGATGGGCAGATCATAGCAGAGATGTCAGACAAATTGTGGCCTACTGGAGAAGGAAATGGCAACCCACTCCAGTATCTTTGCCTGCCGTAACTGCGTCCCACGCGAATATAGGGCCGCAGTTGCTGGCAAGGAGCGCCATAGGCGCTCATCCCTAAGACCCGCTACGACTTTCGGAGTGCGAAGCGAGGGGCCGCATTTGTGGAGGTGGAGGCTCTACGGCGCCTCACAATTCCTAACAACCGACCACACAAGCGGGAGTTTAAAAAAAACAATGACTAACTACGGACTTACATAAAAAAAAATTGCGGATTACACAAAAACAATTATGACCCGCAGGACATAGAAAAAATACGACGCACAGCGGCAAAAATTAAAAAAACACAAAACTACACACAAAAATTAAATCAAAACCTTACCCACACCAAGGGGGGACGCCCAGGACCTCTACAACACGGCTTAAACCTCAAATTTGGTCTAATTTTAAAACTTTAGACACTCGAAAAAACCGCTAAGCGAGAGAAAATATGGCCGGCGAAAAAAAACGAAAACAAGGCTACACAACCCCTAAAGCCGCTAAATAACACAAACCAAATACGGCTTTTACAAAAAGCCATACGGCCTACAACATACACCATTAGCAAGGACGCTTCATCATACAAACCCGCCTACCACAAACACATTCGCCGCCATTTTACAACACTAACTTACACAATGCGGAAGTACCCAGCTACACTAACGGCTTCCCCTCGCGCACGCAGCCTATTTACACTACACACTGCACACATTGCTGACACTTACACCTCAGTATAACAACAGTGCAAACCGACATTGTATGCTGCAGGAACATAGAAACAGATTGTCAGCTCTTCAGCACAATGCTTCGTGCATATATTACTTAGAAATAGGTAAAGTATATTAATTTATTACTTTGTTACTTATTTAATTAGCATCACAAAAAACATCTACACAAAAAAAAAAAAAAACAACACTATCGCAATAAACGCAAAACCCATTCACTGCGCGCCTCACAACGAGCGCCAACTCTGCTCATAGCACACAAACTACACCAGGGGACAGCCTTGCAATAAGCGCAAATAGCAGATCTGCGCTGACCTTACATTGACAGCAAAAGCGCCTCTGATAAAAAAAATACAACAACCAAGAGCTTCGCAAAGAGCGCCGAAGGATGTCAGACCACCAAAAAAATGTATGCCTGTGGCAAACAGCATTACCTGCTTTACAATTTTATTGCTGTCATTTTTTGACGGGCATGTCGTTAGTAATTGTATAAAAGCATAACTATATACATATATAATTTTTTAACTTATTTTTAGATATTCAAATGGGAACACAAATGTACAATTTATTTACTATATTTATATATATTATAATTAATTAATATTATATTATTGTTATAGTATTATGAAATTATTATTATTATCATTATTATTATAAGAATTACTATTTATTATGTATTTTTTATTATTATTACATTTATCATTGTTATTTTTACCATTCTGTTTTTATTTTTATTGCTATACATTTACCTATATAATTAAAATAATGCTTATTTTGTTTTGTAATACACCTCCCATTGAAGAGTAGATTCTAGATATGCCCTGTATTACACACCACTATAACATATATCATCCATTACGGCAGGAAATACGCCGCTTAACACAAATCCGTTGGCTATTGGCACATTCAATCGATTCACTCAATACATTTGATATAGAATATCTGGCACATAGTGCTGGAATATTGTATATGTACATACATATCATTGTATATATCTATTTATATATTTAAAAAATATATATATTTTGATAAGAAAGTTTAAGTTAAATAGATAACCTACTGTATACTAGTCCTCATAATCAGGTATGAGTTAATATAAAAGATAAAATGTCATGTATATAATTAAAATGCATTGTATATATTAATTCCAGTCAATACAAGAAAGAGATACAACTAATATATTTGGATTTGGAATTTCAGACCATTTGTTGAATATATCTTCATAGTGTTAGTTCTCATGGAATTATACTCTGCATAGCTGTGATCCAATATTTGTTTTAGAATAAGAGAGAAGATTAGGTTGCACAATTTTTTTGTGGGATAATTTAACTCAAAAACGTTCTCACAGTTTGGTCACCCACGTAACTTGTTCATTTTGCATGAGTTTGAATTCTTTCTTTAAGCTTGTGGTTGGTTGGACATTGATGTCACAAATTTGAAATCATCTGTTTAAAAAGCTGATTTTAAAAGAGCACCACATAATAAAAAAATATATATATTTGAATAACGTGAATCTCAGAAAACTATTCGGCATGAAAAATGTAACAAAGCTGGTTTTTAATAAGGACAAAATGAAAAATGATTGCCTCCAGGGTCCTGCTTTGGCATCACAGGCCCCCATGCTAATTGCGTGGTATAATTTGTTATATTCCCGTAAATCAGCTGCAGGAGCTTTTTTCCCCTACGTTATACATTTTTCACTCGCAATATTACAGCTGCCATGTCTGCAAGAGATATCAGTGTAGGGAGTATGTGTTCACTTTATTATAACACCAAACTTAGCATTATGGATGAGAAACGTCTCTAGGAACCAATAGAAAATGAGAACGTCATGATTATTATAATGAGTGAGAACAAGCTCCGTAACTTCGGCAAGCAACCATATATATTTATATGTGTGTATATATATTATTTATTTATTTATATGTATTTAAATTCATTTTGTGACAATTGTATTTATAGATGCAATATATATAATTGTATTTATTTTGTGTATTTTGTATATATATATATATATATATATATATATATATATATATATATAAAATCAATGCATTAGAGTATTTGTTCCTAGTCCATGTGGTGTCCTGATATGTATTAACCCCTTGAGTATTCGTTTGTGTGTTACCTATGACGTTGTATAATGAAACAGAAAAAATAATACAATATCATATTTTTTAATTACATATATGTTTATATTGGGATGTGTCATATAATGATGAAATTTCAGCATTTTCTATTGTTTCTGGTGCTATATTGTTTCTTTAACTGCTGCTGCGGCACTCAGCACTGGTTTTAAAACCATTTGCAAGTGGTCTTTGGTACCCGTAGTATTTTTTTTTTTTTTGTACTTACACCACTGCCCTATTTTGCTAGTGATCTGTGAATTCTTATTATAACAGGGTTTTGGTGTAAAAGTCTATCGGAGTAACTCATAATACTTTAGGAGTACAGACATTAATGGAAATGTTTGCCGTAATTTTTGGCTCTTGTTTGCCGCAGTCACCCGTAGCAGTTCTCTCGCAATGTTTCAGGGATAGGTGAATAAAATGGCTAGGGAGACGGGTAGGTAGTCTAAAAGATCCATGATTATACTAGCATGTGACATCATGTAGTAAGTTACCTGGAGGGTTATTAAAAGGTTTTTTAGTAACAAAGCTTTGTTTGTTATTGTACACATATTTTTATAAATTAGATACTGTAGCCACATTTTAATATTTAATAAAAATGTAAAAAACTCTTTTCACTTGGCTGTGGTGCATTTTATAACTTAGTGGTAGTGCTTTCTGAGAACTGTACTTAAGTTGGTGCATAAATATATTATATATATATTTATCAATTAATGACTCTTAAAGGGAGAAGTATTTATGGATTTTACTAGGTATATACAGCCTTATTAAATAGTGATTTGGCCAATTGAATAGGGCTCTATTTAAGCACAAAGCATACTTTTTTACAGAAGTTTTTATTTAGTGAAGACCTTGCTTTTGGATAGAAGTTCACTAACTAAAAACTTCTGTAAAAAAGTATGCTCTGTGCTTATATAGAGCCCTATTTAATTGGCCAGATCACAATTTAATAAGGCTGATAATATATATATATATATATATATATACTAGCGAATTGCCCGTCAAAAAATGACGGCAATGACATTGTAAGTGAGCTAATGGTGTTTGGTGTATATAATGTGGCTGATTTAGCGTCCTTCGTTTTCTATGTCGTGCGACTTTTTCGGAATATCCGTAGCTGTTTGGTGGTGTTTTGCGTGTTTTGCTCCTCTCCCTGTGACTCTTCCCCCCTCTGACTCTTCCCCCTCCTCTCCCCCGTGACTCTTCCCCCTCCTCTCCCCCCCGTGACTCTTCCCCCTCCTCTCCCCCCTGTGACTCTTCCCCCTCCTCTCCCCCCTGTGACTCTTTCCCCTCCTCTCCCCCTGTGTCTTTTCCCCCTCCTCCCCCTGTGTCTCTTCCCCTCCTCTCCCTCCCCTGTGTCTTCCCCTCCTCCTTCTCATGTGTCACCTCCTCTCCCCGTGTCTCCCCCCCTTTCCCTCCCCTGTGTCTCTCCCTTCCTTTTCCTCCCCTGTGTCTCCCCCCTCCCCTGTGTTTCTTCTCCCTCTCCCTCCCCTGTGTCTCTCCCTTTGGCATCTCTCCTCCCCTCCCCTGTGTCTCTTCCCCTCCCCTGTCTCTCTTTGTCCCATCTCTCCCTCCCCTGTCTCTCGTTCCCCCTCTCTCCCTCCCCTGTCTCTCTTTCCCCCTCTCTCCCTCCCCTGTCTCTCTTTGACCCCTGCGGGTTGTTCTTCCTTCATCAGTGGGACAGGGGGGAGACGTGCGAGATTGGGGTGCCCGGTTCAAGGGACGCAGTTGCTGGCAAGGAGCGCCTTTGGCGATCCTTGCCAGCAACTGCGGCCCTCGCTTTGCGAGCCCGCAGCGTTAGCAACGGCCCGCATGCACACAATTATATATGTGATGGGGAAGTTAGGCACCTATATTTTTCTCAGTGAGACTTTTCTTCCCTTCTCATAATGTATTTATTTCATGTTTAATCACAGTGAGCACATCTCTCCATGCAGTGTGTGCTGAGGGCCATTTGATGATAATGAAGCAGAATTATGTGTTTCCCAATAGTAGACATTGCTCCTTCTAGCACTGCAATCTGCACATGGTGTAATTTATACTGCAGTCACTATAATTACTGAGTGACAACACTATAGAAGAGCACATGTAGCTGTGAGTCAGACAGCACCATGTGTAACCATTTCTGTAGGCTGTGGGAAGTCATGTAAAGAATTATGGAGTGGCAGCCAGGGAGGTGGGACATCCAGCACTTACAGCTACACAGCCCGGAGTATAACACCCAGCAGGGAGACCTGACAGTACTACAGGTCGGTGTGCCCCAGAGGTAGGTGATATCAGTATTATATGGGGGTGAGGGTGTCTAGGCCTTTACTGTGGGTGCTATGGAGCCTGCCCCGAGCTGTCCTTCCTGCGCAGCCGAATCACAGCCAGGCTCAGCCCATGTCAGGGGCCCAGGGTTGCACCAGGGGCTGCACTTTCCTGGGTATACTCTAGGAGGGAGAGTCAGCTTTGAGGAGGGGTCGGTGTCTGCATCCTGTAAGCACTGTGGGCTTGGCAGGGAAGTAGCCCGGCCTCTGCGTCCCGTCAGCACTCCGGGCTCGGCAAGGGAAGTGATGTCCCTTTTGAGCCTCTTCTGGCTGGCACCCATATCAGAGGCAAATTTAGGAGGGCAGTTAGGTGCTGGAAGAGGCCGGCCCTGTCCTGTCTGTGAAGCGCGCCGCTCCTCTCTCAGGACTCCTGCCGGTTGTTCCTCCTTCATCAGTGGGGCAGGGGGGAGACGTGCGGGCCTCCCAATGAGCTTATCGCGAGCCTGGGGTGCCTCTCGGCCCTCGCAAAGCGGGCAAGGGCCTCAGTTGCTGGGATGGAGCGCATTCGGCGCTCCATCCCAGCAACTGAGGCCCTTGCCCGCAGCCCTCGCTTTGCGAGGGCCGCGGGCTTGCATACGTGAGCAACGGCCCGTACGCTCACAACTATATATGTGATATATATATATGTATCTATTTCATTTTACGGACTTTATTTTATTGCAAAAGTGCATACAAGCTGTTTTTTTACTGACTAAAAGCAAAAGAAAATTAGGTTTTAACAATGCTCGTCCTATGTACAATGCAGAGCACTACATCTGAAACACTGTATGCTGCGAGTATGAAGGTAAATGCCAGTTTTCCGACCTGTCGAGGGTCAGATAATATTTTTCCTGTTCAGATAATATTATTACTGGTCAAAATATAAAGGGCAATGGCTGTATAATATTACATTACTAGCGAATTGCCCGTCAAAAAATGACGGCAATGAAATTGTAAGGTAGCTAATGCTGTTCAGTGTGTAATAATGAAATATATAATACATTAATAAATGAATATACTTTACCTATTTTAAAGCATTGTGTGGAAGAGCTGTGAATGTGTTTTGATGTTGCTGCAGCATTAGTGGTGTGGATCTGCTGTGTAAGCGTGATGAATGTGTGCAGTGTAACACTGTGCGTGCGCGAGGCCAAACCGTTGTCGTGTACTTCCGCATTGGCGTCAAATGGCGAGTAATGTGTGTTATACGTTTGTATCGGAATATCCGTAGGTGTTTTGTGGTGTTTTGCGAGTTTCTTGTGGTGTTTTGCGAGTTTAGAGTGCTGTAGCCTCGTTTTCGTTTTGTTCGGCGGCCATTTTTTCTCTCGCTTCAATTTTTTTTTAGTCTCTAAACTGTTTTATTTGGAGTAAAATCGAGTTGTAAGTTGTATTTTTGAGGTGCTGGGTGCTCCCTCTTGGTGTAGGTAAGTTTTTTATGTATGTGGTGTGTGTATGTATTGTGTTTTACATTTTGTAATGTTCGCGAGTTGCGTCCGAGTGTTGCGAGTCCGTAATGTGTGTGAACGTGTGTCGTATGTTGTTTGCGAGTGTCGTAATGTGTGTGTCGTACTGTTTGGGTTGCGACGTGAAGTTTGCGAGGGTCGCAGTTGCTGGCATGGAGCGCCTTCGGCGCTCCATGCCAGCAACTGCGGCCCTCGCTTTGCGAGGTCCTCAGGTGCTGGCATGGAGCGCCTACGGCGCTCCATGCCAGCAACTGAGTCCCTCGCTTTGCGAGGGTCCTCAGTTGCTGGCAAGGAGCGCCTTTGGCGCTCCATGCCAGCAACTGAGACCCTCGGGCAGTGCCCTCGCTTCGCGAGGGCCTCGGCTCGCTGCGCGAACCCGCAGCGTTAGTAACAACTCGTACGCTCACAACTATATATGTGATGTAAAAAATGTGCTTGTGTTTGTAATATAAACAGTAACATGATCTTAGTAAATAAGCAATTTTCTCTTCTTCATTGGCCTGACTTCTCTATAAACTTCTGACCCACATAATAAGATGTCTCACTGGGGAATGAATTACTATCAGAGGAGGAAGACAGCAAAACAAACTGGAAGAGAAGGATCACGTGCAAGGAAATAGTTATAGTCCCTGATAGCCCATGAACATCACAGCTGAGTCACTAATGTAAGACATATTCACCCCGAACGCTTCATTGTTAGACGGAGTCTAATAGTGTTCACGTGTAATCTAAAAGGGGCCAGCAAAGCCGCCATTGGTAAGGTGTTCCTCTAATTACAGCTAATTAAGTACTGGTCAGTAAGGGATATAGAATGTTCCTGGATGTTACTAGGCATATACTATCCATGTTTATCTAATTACTTTTATGTTCTTTATTCTATTAAGAAGTGTTTATAAGCCATTACCTAAAATCAACCAAATAGTCCTTGTATGGGTATGCCTTCTGGAATTTATTCCGACACATACTCTGTAGGCCTGGTGTGCAATGAAATGAATTGCCTAACTTTCTTTCCACTAATGAGACTATTGGTAATGTTTAAATAATGTTTTACAGCTTTCCTCTGGGTCAATTCCTATTTCATATAAGTATTATAAAAAATCTCTTCAACTACAATTACTATATAATTTTGTTACCTCTCCCAACCCCTCTGTAAAAAGCATGCCTTAATTACACTCATTACATCCTTAAAGGTATATGTAAGTTTCCTTGGTTTCAAATGTTTCCTAATAAACAGCTACTGGTTAGTAGAAAAATATGTAGTATATTGAAAAGTTGAATCCACTTGCATATTTATATGCTACATACTGATGTGTGGATGTGCACACCCCTAGGGAGCTTACATAAAGTGTACCCTGCAGGGTACAGTGTGTGACCTCTAAAGGAAATTATGATTGGTGGGGTCAGGGCTGAAATTGCCCATAAGGAGATAGGCAGAGAGAAAAAAAAAAACAGACAGCAACTGCCAGATTGTGATACAAATGTTTCAGTCTTTACTTCCTCCTGATTGGCCAAAACAATTTTTCAAATTGTATGCCAGTTTTGACGGGTATTAATTCTAAGTTTCAGCTAAAAGATATTTTGCTAACTTCAAGGTAAGTGTTTAAATGCTTATTTTGGTATGTTTTCATGCAAAACGTGTTTTCATACACTACTAATTCTCCTCTATCAAATGCATTAAGAACTCTTTGGTTTTCCCCCAACTATATCCTTATCTCAAATAGTTAAAAAATTACAAAGAGCAGAAAACAGGAAACTTTTAAGGAATACTCTGTAATACAGTAGAGAGGGATTAATTTCCTCTAATATGTTGGAGGTACCATATTTGGCTATCCAGTCCTTATAGAAAAACACATATCTAGTCACACATCATATGATGAAAGATATAGTACAGTTGTCATATTTACAAAAATGCTGGAAATCCATAAATGTATTCATATGCCATAAGGGTAGAGAAGGATCTAAAGGATCAATATAATATCTCAGCCAGCCGGGCAGGGGTGGTCAAGTCCGGTCCTGGAGAGCCCCACACAGGCCTTTATTTTAGGATATCCTTTCTGTGCACAGGTAAGTCAATCGGGATGACTGAAGAAGTGATTGGCTCACCTGTGCGTCGCAGGGATATCATCAAATCCAGGACTGTGTGGGGCCAAACTTGCCCAAATCTGGTATAAGGGATTGTCCTGTGCTAAAACATAGCCTTTATTGACATGTCTTAAATCTTCCTCATGGTCAACTGTACAAATTTAAAAGGCAACAATTTAAAATCTATATACACTATTATACAAACTGTCAGCTGGGAAACTAAGTCCAAAAACACTAAGAGAGGAAAGGATATTATCCCAAAATAGAAATAACTATTATAATAATAATTCCAATGTCCTATATTAATAAATAAAGGTATGATAGATAGTGGTGGTCAGTGTACCTTAGGGAGCCCTAAGGTATCCGGTATGCCCCCAAACAATACATTTAAGAAAAGTAAGTCCACACATGTACCACTAGTCCATAGTACTTATATAGCCGTATTTCCTTTTCAATGTATGAGAATTAAACTTGGAGGACCCACTATTTATCCTTTGACTAGATACATATGTACACAGTGCTCTATAGATATCCTAATCTCATGCCTATATCAGTCAGTAAATAGCGTTCGCTGTAAACCCTGCTCAATCCTCAGCCACCCGACGTCGTCCAAAGATACCCACAATGCGTTATGCATGCGTTTCGTCAGCTACAGACTTCTACGGAGGTCTGACTACATTGCTGATGAAAGGACCGTTTATTTGAACTCTTAGATATAAACTACCATTTAGGACTGTGTCTTAGACCTAGGAGTTAGGATCGCTGACACCTATTATATTATTATCTTACATCTTTACTTTTCCTACAACTACTTCCTTATCTCTACTCCTTTTGGTTCCAAAAGTTCATAAGTAAATCGTGTTCAGTAATTAAACACTTCCACTCCTCCAAGCCGCTCCTTGTCTTCTATTCCCTCTAAGACAGCACTCACTAATGTACAAAATAGTAAATGTAGGGTCTCATCACACTCCTAATTCTCCTTCTATGACCTACAACAAAGTTGACCATCCTCTTCTCCTCCAAATCATCCATGTCTTTATCATTTGAGACACAGTTCTCTTGTGAATCAACTCCTTTCTATTATATCAAACAATTAGGTTCTCTACTCTTTCTTGTTTAGTCGTTCAGTCAGGTCCGACTCTCCAGGAACATATGGACTGCAGCAAGCCAGGCACATCTATCAGCCATTGCCCCTCTGAGGTGAGAAGGAATGAGAATGTGGGAAATGAAGGAAAGGGAGTGGAAAAGGAATACGATAGAGGAGAGGAGCAATGAGAGATTGGGACGAAATAGGAGGAAGAGAAGAAGAAATACGTGAGGAGTGAAGAGGAATAAGAGAATAAGGAATGTTACAGTTACCCAAGACCAGTCGCAAATGGTTTTAAAATCATTGCTGAGCACCACAGCAGCAGTTAAAGAGACCACAATCAATACAAAAATATGACATTAATTAAAGAAGGCAGAAGGAAATATGTTTATTTGCCTGTATCATTTTTAAATGCCTTTTATGGGGGACTGTGATGTTCTATTTTGGGGGGTTTTCATGGTGGGGGGTTGCTGGTTCCTGGGGGGTGCAGGTTGAGGGTCATGCAGGGAGCACAGGCAGGATCAGCAAGTAAGCTAAGAGGAGGTGAGCTATTTTGGCACGGGGTATTGGGGGTATTGCAAGGACCAGTAGCAGGAGTAGGGAGTCTTGATGGGAAGGCAGCTGATTTCGGGGCATTAAGATGGGCCTGTGGCTGAGGGAGGGGGACTTGAGTGGAAGGGAGCTGCTTAGGGAAGGGGTTTTGGAGGTATTAATAGGGGCCAGTGACTGGGGGTGGGGGTCTTCAGGGGAGGTAGTTGCTTAGGCATATGATCGGGGTGGGTTAAGGAGGTCAGTGACTGGGGGAGGTCGTAGCATGACTTTAGAGCACACATGCCGACAGGATTGCGCCCGACAAGAGCGCGCCACTTGGACTACAGGTAAGGTTAGGCTAGGGGGTCTAAGGGTTAGGCTGTGGAGACTAAGGGTTAGGGTTAGGCTGAAGGTCTAAGGGTTAGGCTGCGGATCTAAAGATTAGGGTTAGGCTGGGGGTCTAAGGTTTAGGGTTATGCTGCGGGGTCTAAGGGTTAGGGATAGGCTAGGGGGTCTGAGGGTTAGGGTTAGACTGTGGGGTCTAAGGGTTAGGGCTAGGATGCGGGGTCTAAGGGTTAGGGTTAGGCATGGTCTACAAGGGTTAGGGTTAGAAGGGTTCATGTCGTTAGTGGATAGAACTTGCTCTCTAGTATCGCGCGTATTTGACCTGTACTTTAGAACTGCACGCCTCCATGCGCGCCAATGTCCCGGTGCCGGGGGAGGTTTTCTTGAATGGCTGTTTTGGGAAGGGGTTTGGGGGTATAAAGAGGGGCCAGTGACTAAGGGAGGGGGTTTTGAGTGGAAGGGGGTTGTTTTGGGAAGGGTTTGGGAGCATTAAGATGGGGCCAGTGGCTGAGGGAGGGGAATTGAGTTGAAGGGAACTGCTTTGAGAAGGGGCTTTGGGGAGTATTAAGAGGTGAAAGTGTTTGGGGAGGGGGGTCTTGGTGATTAATTGAGCTGCTTTAGGAAAGCGTCTTTTGCAAGTGGTTCTGGGGGTGGGGAAGGTAGTGGCGCTGAGTGAGTTTAGTTGCAACCTTATACATGTACACCTCTATTACATCTAATCTGCTGATATTTTTAATTAAAATCTGCAGTTTTTCTTTGCTGAATTGCTGTGAAATAAGACACTTACCCTTGGAGTTACCCTTGGTTTACTAAAAACGTATGGCAAATTAAAGTATTACAAGCAGACACACAAATGGTTAAAAGTGTAAGGCTCTGACAGCGATAGAGAGATACATTCTGCTAAGAATCATACATTTATCTATACTGTTATGAATTAATAACATTAATAACTACTATAATACTGATACATGTTAAAAAAAATCACATGGCTGCTGTAATACATAGAAAGGGAACTTGAAATTAACACTGCACTTTCGGTGCTTTCCTGTTTTATGCTACCACACGTGCATGTGCATCCGTTATGTGTACGCATGCATGCTGCACTGCCCTGCGCCGATGAAGCTGTCTCCTTGTGGCCGGTAAGTGGTTAGGGGTTTTCGTTGTGAGGTTTACAGGGTTAGGGTTAGTGTTAGGAAGGAGTGTAGGGGGTTAGGGGCTTAGGGTTAGAATTAGGGGGTTAGGTTTAGGGTTAGGCCCGGTAACTAGTGTAGGGGGTTAGGTTTAGGGTTAGGCCCGGTAACTAGTATAGGGGGTTAGGTTTAGGGTTAGGCCCGGTAACTAGTATAGGGGGTTAGGGTCGGCAAGGGGTGTAGGGGGTTAGGATTAGGGTTAGGCCCGGCAAGGGGTGTAGGGGGTTAAGGTTAGGGATTTAGGATTAGGGGGTTAGGTTTAGGGTTAGGCCCGCTAACTGCTGTAGGGTGTTGAGGGTTAGGGCCGGCAAGGGGTGTAGGGTGTTAGGGGCTTAGGGAGTACATTGGGATGTGGGACGCGAGCGCACCCGGCAACAGGAGCTCGCATGCACATGTGGTAGCATAAAACAGGAAAGGTCCGCACTTTCGAATACTAAAGCACTGGCTAATAGATATAATAAAAATATTGAATTTAATAGCATTAAGAGCTTGAATAAAAGAACATTGTTGATGACTCTGCTGGTCACTGGAGGTATTTGGTATTTTTTATTTGGTATTTTTCTTACAAGATGTCTGCTTCTGAGCATTTGCTATAGAATACCAAAATATCCGAAGATATCACAAATCCCATTCCCCTCTCCATCTTTCCTTCTCTTCCCTAAAGCTCCAAACTATCAGCAAGCACTCCAATCAGACAAAATCTGTAAAATTAAGATTTTCTCTAAAATAATTGTATGCTCATGGCTTACATAGTTACTAATCGTGTTAGTTTGTGACATGCTTCACAAACATGTGAGTTTTTTTCTAAGCTACTGTGGTTCTTTAAAGGGACAGTGTGTTCAAATGTATTTCTATTTGATATTTTAAATAACTAAGGGGGATAATGGCGAAAAAGTTTTTAGAAAATAAAAAATAAATAAACACCGCCTTTACATTTTTATGTTTTATACCAAATAATTGTTTACTGCTGCATCCATTTTATTGACTCCAATGTGACCACAGTGGACCTTTAATTGTAGAGCTGATATATTAAAGGGTATTTTGTATTTAATTCTTATTTTCTTTTCGATTGTTTACAATGGGAACTAACAGGTTAATATTTTTCTTTTCAATAATCCTCTATAATAGGAGCAGTCACTTTAAGTGTGTAAAGACTTCACTATGTAACACGATAATGCAAACGACTTTTTGGCAAGATACAAGAATGTGATCCCGGGTAACTGGAACTCAGACCAAATCCAATCTCATTTCCTAGAGCTGACACTAATCCCCTGACCCAGGTATGAAATACAGTTTTGCTGCTTGAATTGAAATAGGGGAAACAGTTGGGGGTAAAAAAATAAATATATATATAAATATCCTGGGAAATTAGTGAATGAGGCACGTGTGTGCGTAGGGCTGGATTTATATCTCAAGACCCACTAGCCATAGACACACACATACATTATATTTATAATAGATAGATAGATCCAAATGTGTGTATAGGTAAGGTGTGTATAGACAGATAGATAGATAGATAGATAGATAGATAGATAGATAGATAGATAGATAGATAGATAGATAGATAGATATATAGATAGATAGAGCGATAGATAGATAGATAGATAGATAGATAGATAGATAGATAGATAGATAGATAGATAGATAGATAGATAGAGAGATAGATAGAGAGATAGATAGATAGAGAGATAGATAGAGAGATAGATAGATAGATGGATAGATAGATAGATAGATAGATAGATAGATAGATAGATAGATAGATAGATAGATAGATAGATAGATAGATAGATAGATAGAGAGGTAGAGCGATAGAGATATAGATAGATAGATAGATAGAGCGATAAATAGATAGATACATAGATAGATAGATAGATAGAGCAATAGATAGATAGATAGATAGATAGATAGACATATAGATAGATAGAGCGATAGATAGATAGATAGATAGATAGATAGATAGATAGATAGATAGATAGATAGATAGAGCGATAGATAGATAGATAGATAGATAGAGCGATAGATAGAAAGATAGATAGATAAATCGATAGATAGATAGATAGATAAATTGATAGATAGATAGATAAATCGATAGATAGATAGATAGATAGATAGATAGATAGATAGATAGATAGATAGATAGATAGATAGAGAGGTAGAGCGATAGAGATATAGATAGATAGATAGAGCGATAAATAGATAGATACATAGATAGATAGAGCAATAGAGCTATCTATCTATCTATCTATCTACCTATCTATCTATCTATCTAAAACATTTGTTAAACTTCATTTACTCTTATTAGGCTTTAGAGTACATTGAGGAATTGATACTTTACTATAATAACCCTTTAGCTACCAAGAGACTGTTATTCATATCAGGTTTGCAATTCCAGAGAACTGAACCATATGCTATTTTGACCACAAGAATTATGTGCATTTTTAAAAATATCTCTTTAACTTTAGTATACTACTAGTTAGGAGCTATTTGTATGTCTTAGGAAGATACCTAATAAAGTTGCTGTTTTAAAACAAGGTCCTTTGTGAATATATTTTTAAAATCTTAATAAAATATTGTTGTAATATACTGCACTTAATTTGGCTCTATGCTCTCTCTTTTCTTTCTTTTTTGGCTTTTTGCTGCATTCTTCTGTTTGAACCAGAATTTCCCAAGATAGTGGCGCAGAAATAAGAAGGTCAGAAAGCACACAAGAGCGTCTTCTTCTTCATCAAGTATTGTCCAAGAGCTACGTCTTTGTTGGATCTGTCGTATCTGACCCTAATTGTAAGTGAGGATAGATGTCTTATTTCAAAGAGGTCTAATGTTCTGTAGCCATACTCCGTGTTTTGGGGCACGGGGTATGGCCTATATATTTGAAGACTCCCAGTTAGGCATTAGTGCAGAAGCTTTCACCAGCTGACATATTTCCCAGGTCCATTCATCCTCAGGGTTGACCAGTCACTTCTGCAGGTGCTCAGTCAGTGACACTGGGCCTCAAACCATCCACCTGAGCAGAAACACTGACCAACGGACATCTTTCCAGATCCATTCACCATCAGGGCTGATCAGTCACTTCTGCAGGTGCTCAGTCAGTGACACTGGGCCTCATACCATCCACCTGAGCAGAAACACTGACCAACTGATACCTTTCCAGATCCATTAACCATCAGGGCTGATCAGTCACTTCTGCAGGTGCTCAGTCAGTGACACTGGGCCTCATACCATCTACCTGAGCAGAAACACTGACCAACTGATACCTTTCCAGATTCATTAACCATCAGGGCTGATCAGTCACTTCTGCAGGTGCTCAGTCAGTGACACTGGGCCTCATACCATCTACCTGAGCAGAAACACTGACCAACTGATACCTTTCCAGATCCATTCACCATCAGGGCTGATCAGTCCCTTCTCCAGGTACTCAGTCAGTGACACTGGGCCTCATACCATTCCCTTTGAGCAGAAATACTGACCAACTGATATCTTTCCAGATCAGTCACTTCTGCAGGTGCTCAGTCAGTGACACTGGGCCTTATACCATCTACCTGAGCAGAAACACTGACCAACTGATACCTTTCCAGATCCATTCACCATCAGGGCTGATCAGTCCCTTCTCCAGGTACTCAGTCAGTGACACTGGGCCTCATACCATTCCCTTTGAGCAGAAATACTGACCAACTGATATCTTTCCAGATCCATTCACCATCAGGACTGAGCAGTCACTTCTGCAGGTGCTCAGTTAGTGACATTGGGCCTCCTTCCATCCACCTGAGCAGAAGCACCGACATCTTTCCCAGTTCCAATCACCTCAGTTTCTTTTACCTCCAGATGTAAAGCCTCACATACCACCTTCTATTCTATTTTTTAACTCCTCTTACATACCCTCCCCTCTACCGTAATCACACCTAACCACCTATGATTTGTGTTACTTTATAGTGCAGGTTTCTGCACTATCATCTTCATTTTTCACAGCTGCTACTGCTTGTGATCTCTCAGTCTTGCAAAATACCTTCTATAAAAGTGCCATTTGTATGATTGTTAACTCAAGGGCAGGGTATTTATTTCATTTTGTCATACCCATACAGTAAAAAGGTAGAGAATGGAGGGCCCTGGTGGAAAAAAAAATTGTATAGTTGTAAAAGATGTTTGCGCCACCCCTCCCCTCCCCCCGGACCCAATCACTTAGTGCTGCTCTACCAGACTCCTTCCTATTACAGTTAACCTTCCAAAGACCCTTTTCCATAGCTGCTCCCCTGCCCTTATCTCCTGCCTGTGCAAAGCTCCTCAAAAGTACCTGGACGCGCGGGCTCGGCTTTCCAGAAACATCCTCTACAGATATATATATTATCTCTACATAGCATCCAGTCTCTTTCAACATCCACTCCCACACGGCACCAATCCCTTTTAGCATGCATCGCTACATAGAACCCATCCCCTGTACTTTCCTGCCAATTTACAGCCCTTGCTCTCTTACCTTCTTCCTTGATTCACATCCCCTGCTGAACTGCTCCACACTGCCACCTCTTGGAGCTTCAGTAGGGAGATGATCTTATTTAAACAGTCACACACTAATTTCAGGCTGGGGGAGTGTGTGGCCAAGGAGGCACTGGGGGGGGGGGCAGGGGATGCCCAAGGGATGCCCAGGGCAGCAATGGCGAGTAGGGCCAGGGTGGGTTGCCCTGTACCCATGTTTTACTATACTTCATCTCTACGGAATATGATGGTGCTATATAAATAAGAGATACAAATGTCATGGTTGCAAGTGACATTGTGATTGAGATCTTGGCTCATCAGTTTAAGAGCAAACTTTTCAGCAGGACACTTACATTGAGATCACCGGACTCTTTCCAAGCCTCCCAACTCTTAAATACATTTATTCAGCACATCATATACCCATCACTAACACAATAATACCACCTATACTATGTAGTCTACATTCCCTAATGTATCTGGCCCACTTGGCACCACCTCAGCTTTATCACTCACCTCATTGCTACTACTTCACGGTGCATTATACAATTATGCAACAACCGATGGTCAAGGCAGCTAATATCCCATCTACATATGACCTTCTATATGGCTGCAATTACTCACCCTAACCTTGTATATCTACTTTGCATTGTCCCATCTAGAGCTGGAGCTTGCAAGAGCAGGGTTCTCAGACTTGTCCATATTGGTTGCCTGAACTTGCTATGAAAGAGCATAACAGGACAGGACTTCTTAAGGGAAAATATTTTTTATGATCTTCCTGTATCACCTGCAATATCCCTGAAGAAGACCTGTCTTGGCGAAACTCATAGGAGCCTGCTGTTTTCTGATACCACTTTTTTTTACTACTGTTTTGTGAGTATATTTTTTCTTAAGAACATAATAAATAATGTTTTCATACTACACTAGTATGTAGTATGGAGCTTCCCCCCTCCCTTATATATTTTCCTCTAATGGTAAAGCACCACATAAAATGCGGCCACGTTATAAATACTTGTAATAATAATACTGATGTAATGAATAGAACAACATTTAAATGTGTGTCGATCCCTGCGGTAGGTAAGTGTGACTGTGATATACCGTACCGTACCGTACAATATTTTTTACCCAAATGTATAAGTTTAAAATAGGGGGTCGTCTTATACACGGAATATGCTGCAAAAGTGGCCACTAGATGGCGCTGTTGCTGTTTTGCAGGCGTTGCCCGGGGAACATAACCGGAAGTCTAGGACATAAGGTCCCTTCTGGCTCTAGCTGAGGGCTGCTGGGGGCTCCTGGCTCTGAATGGGGGACTACTCGGGGTTAGTGTCTGCTGGGGGCTCCTGGCGCTGGATGGGGGGCTGCACGATGTGAGGGACTTTTGGGGGCTCCTGGCTCTGGATGGGGGGCTGCATGGGGTGAGGGTCTTCTAAGGGTTCCTGGCTCTGGATGGGGGCTACACAGGGTGAGGGTCTTCTGGGGGCTCCTGGCTCTGGATGTGGGGCTGCATGGGGTGAGGGTCTTCTGGGAGGTCCTGGCTGTGGATGGGGTGCGACACTGGGTGAGGGTCTGCTGGGGGTGCCTGGGTCTTAACGGGGCTGCACAGGGTCACGGTCTGCTGGGGGCTCCTGGCTGTGGATGCGTGGCTGCTCAGAGTGAGGGCACAGAGTGGGATCTAGAAGAATACTCAGGGTGGGGAGTCCCCATATTTATTTCTTAATTTTAGGCTAAAAAAATAGGGGTCGTGGGGGCATCTTATACATGAAAAAAGACGGTACATGGACATGCATGAATACTGACTCCATGTGCACATACTGCAAATGTGCTTTGGGACCTCAGTGAAGCTTAGTAAATCTGGGGTATTGATTCGAACTGAGACCAAAAATACAATTATACAGATATCTCTGATATAGGTCGAGGTGAGGTACAAGTTATCTTCCGCCTTTTTAGTTTTTGGTGCTGTTATTTGGATCAGTATTGAAACTTCTCAGATGATATTACATATAATGTTACTAAAGCCCTTAGGAAGAAGCCCTACAGTGGGTGAAACGCGTAGAGACATTACCATAATGAATGCTACTACCATGTCTACTTGGTAACGCCAACATCACCATCATCACGTTGCAATGCCACCTTATCAGGAAGACAGCAGGAAAAGACAGCTGCAGCTACCAACTACCAACTGGATGTACTCAATGATTACCTAGAGCTTTTAACTTTGCTTTGTGCAAAAGATTGTTTTTAGTCTTACCTGTGGCCAAGATACTGGAGTGGATGCCAAATCCTTCTCCAGTAAACCGCAATTTGTCTGACCTTTCTGCTATGACCTGCCCATCTTGGGTGACCCTGCATGGTATAGCTCACAGCTTCATTGAGGAACACAAGCTCCTTCAACACAACAAGGTAGAGATCCAGAAGAGGAAACAAAGCATTTATAGTGCTTTAATTATAAAGGGGCTAACATCTAAAAATCTGAATTATTCCTGAGATAAGCAGTATTTTTTGTGCAGCATTATTATGCAAAATAGCAGCTCACAAATGCTAATTAGCCACTTTGAAATATTAATTATTATCTGTGGTAGATAAAACAACGTCCCCCATGGTTATCATACAGTTAGATCCCCACTGCCACACTTACAAAGCATTCTGCTCCCAAATTAGCATATAGAGCTCTACATAGCCTAAATTAACCACACAAACAGTGCAAATATCTCAGGAATGATGGTTAGCACAATGCATGAACAGTTTTAATGCTCTATAAGATGAAAACTAACTTGTTGTTGGTGTGGCACCGTGTCCTTTAACTATTATATGAAAATATTCCATAGTTGGAGCTACTATCTGCTAGATAATTGCAATCAGCTCTTTCAGAGGGACTAATGGAAATCTAAGCAGCCTATTGGGAAATCACCTCAATCAAGCAACTCAAACAAAAGCAATAGCTGCTCATAGCAAATAATAATTGCATATATTAGTTAATTACACTAAAGTTGTAGATATATTTTTACTTAATTTAACCATATCTAGTTTCAAAAGAGCATAACATCACTGGTACTTTACATAGCAGCCAACAGGAAAAGCATTCAATATTGCCAACACATTGTACTAGCAGATTTTATATACAGTAAATAATTTCTGAAATATTTAGAATATTCTAATGTGTGGCTCATTGTGCTAACGTGCGGCTCAGTGTGCTAATATGTGGCTTAGTATGATAATGTGTGGCGCATTGTGCTATCGTGCGGCTCAGGGTGCTATTGTGTGGCTCAGTGTGCTAATGTGTCGCTCAGTATGATAATGTGCGGCTCAGTGTGCTAATTTGTCGCTCAGTGTGCTAATGTGTGGCTCAGTATGTTAATGTGCAGCTCATTGTGCTAATGTGCAGCTCAATGTGCTGATTGTGCGGCTCAGTATACTAATGTGCATCTTAATATGCTAATGTGCGGCGTAATGTGCTAATGTGCGGCTCAATATGCTAATGTGCAGCTCAATGTGCTAATGTGCATCTCAGTATGCTAATGTGCGGCTCAATATGCTAATGTGCGGCTCAATGGGCTAATGTGATGCTCAATATACTAATGTGTATCTTAATATGCTAATGTGCGGCTCAATGTGCTAATGTGTGGCTAAAAATACTAATGTGCAGATCAATGTGCTAAAGTGTATCTCAGTATGCTAATGTGTGGCTCAATATACTAATGTGCGGCTTAATGTGCTAATGTGATGCTCAATATACTAATGTGCGGCTTAATGTGCTAATGTGATGCTTAATATACTAATGTGCATCTTAAATATGCTAATGTGCGTCTCAATGTTCTAATGTGCGGCTCAAAATGCTAATGTGCGACTCAATGTGCTAATGTGTGGCTCTATATGCAAATGTGCATCTCAGTATGCTAATGTGTAGCTCAATATGTTAATGTGCGGCTCAGTGTGCTAATGTGTGGATCAATATGCTAATGTGCGGCTCAGTGTGCTAATGTGCGGCTCAATATGCTAATGTGATGCTAAATATAATAATGTGCATCTTAATATGATAATGTGCAGCTCAATGTGCTAATGTGTAGCTCAATATGCGAATATGCGGCTCAGTGTGCTAATGTGCATCTCAATATGCTAATGTGCAGCTTAGTGTGCTAATGTGCGCCTCACTATGCTAATGTGTGGCTCAATATGCAAATGTGTGGCTCAGTGTGCTAATGTGCGCCTCAATGTGCTAATGTGCTGCTCAGCATGATAATGTGTGGCTTAGAGTACTTGTTAAGGGAGGGAGAGAGGTCTAACAGCCATATAACACTAAGGGTCTTTATTTCGGCTACTATAGGGACAGACAAGGAGACTGTAATCCTAATTAGCTCAGCAAAGCAGCTAAATAACTTCATGAGCCACTCATTTGCATATAAATGCAACAATAACAACATGGAATTTCCCTGGGCTAATTCACTTTAGAAAAAAATAGACAACACAACATATAGCCAGTTTTCCCTACTCTTTAATTAACTAAAAAAACATGATTTTTGGGCAGACTCCCTTTAATCATAATCACTGAACACTTTGGCTTCACCTTTAAGCGCTTAGTTTTACAAATCATAGCAGGTGGATTTTATACAGAAGGACTAAAACAGCACAGAGTTCACAGATGTCCTCGTATCACCTTAAAGTCATTAATGTGTAATAAATACATGGAACTATTCACCGTTATTATTATTATTATTATTATTATTATTACTCGTTATTTATAATGTAGCAACATTTCCAATAAACGTATATATAAACATACAATAGAGAGGTTACAAAGAGAAAACAAGTGATACAATATATAATAATACAAGTTAAGGTCCCTAGGCTGAAGAGCTTACAATCAAACATGCACTGACTTGTATATTAGCTAATTCATTTGACATCTAATACTGAATTATTAAATGTATCTAAAAATAATATAAAATAATTTCATTATAATAATTAGAGTGTTTATATAGTATGTAAAACATTATTATATTCATGTTACTCACCTGTACAATGCTGCAGTCCCAATGTGTAGGTAATATGCAAAATAAAACCTAATAAACTGATTCATGTGCTAATAGAGTGCAGTGTCCAGCGATCCCCTCCAATGATCACTGTTATCTCTATGATGACTTTGGGATACAATGTTCTCCTCTTCTACAAGTGCACAAAGTGTCTCATGTTTTAGCAACTGGGTTTTACAGTCACTTTGTTTTGAAAAAAAGGCTTTTATTTCTTATTTGACAATCCACACAAGGCCCCCACCCCTTTTTAAAAAAAAAAAGGAAAAAAAAAAAGTTTGGATATATTGATGAGCCCCAACATTCAGGACACATGTGATTGGTGGTTGTGTCTCCTGGTTGATACATTGTTGCAACAAGTTGTGTAACTAGTGCCCTCTTGTGGTCATTTTATATGATGAGGCATTGGATTTTTACATTTGTTTTTAACAGGACATTACATTACAATTGAGAGGGTTGAACATTTGTTTTATTTAATGTATACCTGGGCTAAGGATTTCCCAGATAAATGACACTTGTTCTATTCCTAATCTATTAATTTAAGCCTTGTTTTTTGTAGCTGTGAGCTCATTTCCCCTTTTAGGGAATAGGTTCTGCTAATTATTAACACAACTGGAGTTGTCTTCTCATGGGAAATGCTAATGTAATATATATATATATATATATATATATATATATCCCCACAAGATTCCTACCTTGTCGTGGTGAAGGGGCTTGCGTACTTCAATGAAGCTGTGAGCTATACCATGTAGGGTCACCCAGGATAGGCAGCTAATAGCAGAGAGGTCAGGCAAATTAAGGTGCACTGGAAAAGAAACTGGCAACCCACTCCAGTATCTTTGCCAAGAAAACCGTATGGATCAGCACAACCAGAAACAAAGACAGCTGTGCCTGCTGTCACCAAGAGTCAGGCACGACTGAAGGGCTGTACAACAATGTAATGATCCCCCTGACCACCAGTCATTTGGATCCACCCAAGATGCTTAGGATTTGGGGCTAGCCATTACGCTGGCTGCATAATGACTCCTATCAGGACTGCCTCCTAGGAATATGTGATTGTGGGACTGGGCTCAGAAGTTCTAAAGTGTGTTTTATAGTTATTTAATATGTTATGTTAAGTTGGTTACTGTATGTATGTTAGTTACTGAATATTATGTTGCTTCTCTGTGTGATTGACTTGTGATGTTAGAATCTGTATGTTACATGTTTGGTTCCTGAAGAATTAACTAATTTAGAATGTGATGATGTCATCTGTAAGTGACAGTTGAGAGTAGGTTAGTTGATGTCAGTTATGTAATGTGTGTCTCTGAGGTAAAGCCAGTCTGAATGCAGTCTGTGATGCTTATGATAGGATAAAAGTGAGGTAACCCAGCTATCAGTGACTCTGAGAAGATGAATATGTATATGGAACAAGATATCTAGTAGAATATATACACACAGTATATATTAAAATCTTTAGAGAAGAGAATGGCTGCCCTGGTCCTGTACAAGTAATGAAGTGTGTGTGTGTATGTGCCTAAATAAAGGGTGTTAACTGAGAAAAGAATGACTTCCCTGGTCCTGTACAAGAAATTATGTGTGTGTGTATGTTCCTAAATAAAGGGAGGTAACTGAGAAGAGAATGGCTGCCCTGGCCCTGTACAAGTAATGAAGTGTGTGTGCTCCTATATAAAGGGAGGTAACTGGGAAGAGAATGGCTGCCCTGGCCCTCTACAAGTAAGGAAGTGTGTGTGCATGCTCCTAAATAAAGGGAGGTAACTGAGAAGAGAATGGCTGCCCTGGCCCTGTACAAGTAATTAAGTGTGTGTGTATGCTCCTAAATAAAGGAAGGTAAGTGAGATATCTAGAAGGTATATGTATGTGTCAGCATTCCTAGAGAAGATACTACCAAAGTGGATATTAAGATGTTACAATGCCTCGCAATACAAAATCCAGAAGACACACAAACTGTTACAGAACGTTCAAGTTTATATATTCACCCATTGAACCTGTTATGAAGTTTCCATAGCAATAAATGCAGTTCCTGATTTTTATAATACTGAGCCTGCGTTTATATTTTTAAATAAGGGCATTTTAGAGACATCAGCTATCTTGGTGAAGGGATCAGAAGAACCTGAAAGGTCTGCTGGGTAGGTTTGGCCACAACAGCCTTATCAAGTCCGACAAGAAGAAAGCAGATTGTAACAAACAACAACAACAATATATACAGCAGGCATATGCTTAAAGGAAGCCATGTTTAAAATGGTAATAGATTACAAGAACAATGCCTCTGTGGGTACATTTGCATGTCCCTGCCCAGGTTCCCAGAATGCAGTGCAATAACTATTTCTCGGAATTCTGGGCAGGAAACAAGTTTTTTTTAACTTGCTTTAGACATTCAGATATGAACACAAATGTGCAATTTATTTAATAATTTATATATATATATATATATATATATATATATATATATATATATATATATAATAGTTGTGGTAATTGCGAGTTGTTGTAACGCAATGTTAAAATTTACGTGCTTGGCATTCCGAAGGCGCTCATTGCGAGGCCCGAAAAGTACGAGTTTGACGGGGGCTGCAATGAGTGTCCATGGCGCTCATCGCGAGGCCTGTAAGTGACTGATGGGGCTTGATGGGGCTGCAATGAGTGCCAAGGGCACTTATCGCGAGGCCCGTAATGGGCCGGGATGAGTGAGGCTCGAAAGTTAGGAGAGGAGAGGCTCGCAATGACCGACAAAGGTGCTTATTGATAGGCCCACAATGAAGAGAGGGGGAGAGGCTCTGAAAGGCTTACAAGTTACAGGCTTCCAAAAAATTACCAGTTTAACGGCTGACATTTTTTTCAATTTTTTAAAGCCATTCCGGTGCCGACAAAAAAAGCCAATTAAGTAGAAAATTAGCTTACAACCTCACACACAGCAAGTGCGGTTACAAGCTAATTTACTTTTTAATTTGGTGTTTTTTTAACAGTCTCAGAACAGATAGGCGAGAAAAAAATGGCGGCCGTAGAGCCGTAATTGTTTTTAAAGCCCAGAAATTTGAAACCCATTTCGGGCTTGGGGAAAATGATCAATTTCCCAAGCCCGCAATCGGTTTCACACACGTAAATGGAAACAGGAGCACAGAGGAGGGGGAGAAAGACACAGGGGATGGAGTGGGGGGAGAGGGTTGAACGAGACACAGGGGAGGGAATGGGGGAGGGGGTGTAAAGAGACACAGGGGTGGGAATGGGGTGAGAGGGGGAAAAGCGAAACAACGGAGGGAGATGGGGGGGAAAGCGACACAGGGGTGAGAGAGTGGGGAGAGCCTCGTATTGTGTGGCAAACAGCATTGCCAGGCTTCAAATTTTATTGCCGTCATTTTTAACGGGCAAGTCGCTAGTATATATATGTATAAGTTTTGTCTAAAAGGGCAACTAAAATGGTATATGGTGTAAAATGTAAAAGTTGTAATGAAAGACTTCATGACCTTAATAATTGGGACAGAGTGGACAGAAGTGATAATAATATATATATATATATATATATATATATATATATATAACCTGCAAATATCTCTTATGAAAATTTGGGACATAATAAAAGGACTACAAGAATTGGAGGTAATTATTTAGAACTAATACACTACTTTAAAGGAGGATTAGTAGATAATTGGTAGAAGATTGAAGCATATCTGGGACATATGTGTAACCTGAGGGTAAATAAAAGGACCACTGTACGGCACTTACAAGTAAGGTGTATGATTGTTGTACATAGGCAAATAAACAGTAGGCAGTTTAAAATATAAACATTAAAAAAAAAAAAAATTAGCTTTTAAGTGGTCAGTTTTCCACTCAAGCATCGCTTTGTATCTCCTCCTACCTGTGTCTATTAGGGGAGTGGCCAGATGTGTGCTCTGGACTAAAAATAAAATATGACCAGTCTTGGTTCTACTTCAGACTGAGCATGCTCAGTAAAGATGGTGGTGCTATGTTGGCTCATGCATTCACTTGGTGGGGCCTATGGTGCAGCATTTAACAATAGAGCTGTTACCTCTGTGTAGGCAGTGTGTAGGCAGTGGGGGTGGGGTCAATGATATCAGTGACATCAGCCCAGCCAGCTTCCAAGCTCCATGATAGTCCAGCACACACAGCTGGTCATGACCCTGAGAGACACAGGTAGAAGGAGACACAGCTCTGCTTGAGAGGAAAACATTCTGCATTCTGTTTTTAATAGTCTATGTACAGCAAAGAAACGTATGAGCTTTACTTATAGGTGCACTACAGTGGTCCTTTAAATCAAGCTTATAATGGGCAGACTTGAAAGGCTTTTGGTTTTACCTGCTGTGAAACTCAGCGCAGTCTCTCCATTTGTAGCTCATTTGTGTCATTAGATAGGAAATATCTGCAGCGAATCAATCTGAATTTGCTCCAAGTGACAGGCCAGATCCATAATCCCAGGCAATTTCCTGATAACAATGAGAAACAGTAAGACCCAGATGTGCGTTTTAGTCTCTCAGCTTTTGCCAGTGAGCTGCAACCTGGGCATAGAGAGCATGGTGGTTTAATTTGGATTAAATAATACACATCAGGAGACCCTCAAACATACTTGTATACAGCAAAAAATGAGTGAAGAGAGAAGTATGCCTATCATCACTGAAATAACGTGCATATTTTATGGTATCACTTATGTTGCAGGGTCTTGGGAGCAGGAGATCACTCACTCCTCTGACATTGCCAAGTAAAGGTACTGTGTTGTAAAATCGCATTTGTATGAAATTTTATTAAAGGGCCATTTTAGTTTTTAGCCTCTGCTAGAGGCATCCATGATACTTTGGAAAGGGTTCAAATTATGCAAGCAGTTTGTTTCTAGGTCTCTGAGGGAGGAAGGTTCATTGTCAATAACAATTGGCTACAATTAAATAACAAACCTATAACTGTTCCCTCCATTTCCCGACTAATAGATAAAAACACATCCTCATGAACCAGCTCTCAGGAAGTAATGCAACAAGAACTAAATGGATTCCTCTGTCCATAAACAGATTCTGGTTTTCTCTAAAAAAAGATGTAATTTTTTTACGCAGCTGCTAATGTTGTTAGTTTGCTACATAATTCACAAACAGTGAAAAATGTTCTTTTTGTGCTGTTAATTATGACTCTTGTTTATTTGATGGTTGAATGGTTAAATATGGGAGGATAAATGGGATACTGGAACATTAAGCAATTGCAACCTTTGAAGTGCATCACAGACAGGCATTGCAGCCCTTCAATGTGATTAACTAATCTGCGTTACCTCGTAACTTCTCATTACTTGACATGACATTATGATCTAGGTGTTTTATGGGTCTTCTAGGGATGTGTCCATTAAGACATTTACTAAGCATTTTCCCTTCTCTCAGCCTATGAGAAAGCAGCTATCTCAATTTGAAAGACTGCAATGTTCCCACTCCTACAATTGTAAATTGTAGATTTTAAAGTAATGTCTGAATATAATACAGTATTTTATTAGTGCCAGCTGACTGAGCTATGAATGGATCCCACTGGTTAAGTCTTCTCCTCTGTGGCTTTCTGTGTATCAGTGCTAGGGATTCCCCTGGAAGGCGGCCTGCTTCAGGATCTCGGAAGAGCAGGAATCCAGTTCTGGAACATACAGTGGATATAAAAAGTCTACACACCCCTGTTAAAATGTCAGGTTTCTGTGCTGTAAAAAAATGAGACAAAGATAAATCATTTCAGAACTTTTTCCACCTGTAATGTGACCTATAAACTGTACAACTCAATTGAAAAACAAACTGAAATCTTTTAGGTGGAGGGAAGAAAAATAAAAAATAAAAATAATGTGGTTGCATAAGTCTGCACACCCTCTTATAACTGGGGATGTAGCTGTGTTCAGAATTAAGCAATCACATTCCAAATCGTGTTAAATAGGAGTCAGTATACACCTGCCATCATTTAAAGTGCCTCTGATTAACCCCAAATAAAGTTCAGCTGCTCTAGTTGGTCTTTCCTGAAATGTTCTTAGTCGCATCCCACAGCAAAAGCCATGGTCCACAGAGAGCTTCCAAAGCATCAGAAGGATCTCATTGTTAAAAGGTATCAGTCAGGAGAAGGGTACAAAAGAATTTCCAAGGCATTAGATATACCATGGAACTCAGTGAAGACAGTCATCATCAAGTGGAGAAAATATAGCACAACAGTGACATTACCAAGAACTGGAGCTCCCTCCAAAATTGATGAAAAGACGAGAAGAAAACTGGTCTGGGAGGCTACCAAGAGGCCTTCAGCAACATTAAAGGAGCTGCAGGAATATCTGGCAAGTACTGGCTGTGTGGTACATGTGACAACAATCTCCCATAGTCTTCATATGTCTGGGCTGTGGGGTAGAGTGGCAAGACGAAAGTCTTTTCTTACGAAGAAAAACATCCAAGCCAGGCTACATTTTGCAAAAACACATCTGAAGTCTCCCAAAAGCATGTGGAAAAAGGTGTTATGGTCTGATGAAACCAAGGTTGAACTTTTTGGCCATAATTCCAAAAGATATGTTTGGTGCAAAAACAACACTGCACATCACCAAAAGAACACCATACCCACAATGAAGCATGGTGGTGGCAGCATCATGCTTTGGGGCTGTTTTTCTTCAGCTGGAACTGGGGCCTTAGTTAAGATAGAGGGAATTATGAACAGTTCCAAATACCAGTCAATATTGGCACAAAACCTTCAGGCTTCTGCTAGAAAGCTGAACATGAAGAGGAACTTCATCTTACAGCATGACAATGACCCAAAGCATACATCCAAATCAACAAAGGAATGGCTTCACCAGAAGAAGATTAAAGTTTTGGAATGGCCCAGCCTGAGGCCAGACCGGAATCCGATTGAAAATCTGTGGGGTGATCTGAAGAGAGCTGTGCACAGGAGATGCCCTCGCAATCTGACAGATTTGGAGTGTTTTTGCAAAGAAGAGTGGGCAAATCTTGCCAAGTCAAAATGTGCCATGCTGATAGACTCATACCCAAAAAGACTGAGTGCTGTAATAAAATCAAAAGGTGCTTCAACAAAGTATTAGTTTAAGGGTGTGCATACTTATGCAACCATATTATTTTATTTTTATATTTTTATATCCACTGTAGATGCAAGATTCACAGGTAGCTAGACTGGAGAAAAGTGATTAAAAAGCTCTTTCCCACCCCTTAGAAATAGAACTGACATGTTTGTATAGCTTCTAAAGGAGTAATGCGCTTTATTAAAACACATGAGAAAAGTCTGCATGCAGAGTAACAAAATGTAATATAATTAAGATTGGAAGGCCAGCTAAACTAATCTCTCATTAGGAGGTCTTCGGTGCTAAACACCCCATTGTGTTAGTTTCACAATGAGCCTCTTTTACATGTTCTTGCAAACAATACTGGATAGATTGCAGTATATGAATTACAAAAACTATACATAAACACAGGGGTGTAGGAACTGGGGGGATGGGGGGACAAATCCCCCTCACCGATTAAATTAATAGGGGACACACAAAATAGCAAAATTAAACGTAATCACCCATTACCAGATTTGGCTACTAGATACTAGAGGAGCGACCCATAATTTATAATGTTTATATATATATATATATATATATATATATATATATATATGTATATATATATATATATATATATATATATATATATATATATATACTGTAGATATAATTTTTTGTTATATTGGGGGGGCAGAGACATTGATAGTTTTTATAAAGAAATAAGAAAAACATTTTTTGAGGGGCACCACAGTTATAGGGCTACCCAGAAACGGGCCCCAGTGCATTGCGCCAGGGGGAAACTGCTCTAGATCCGCCCCTGCTTCCTGTCCTGGGGTAGATTTGAATTATCCCCTCAAGATTTTTTGTGGCTCCTACGCAGATGACATACACCAACATCAGGCATATTGATTATGGATATAGTAATTATTACAAATGGCTAGCCACACAATATCTAAAACACACAGACACAAGTGGTATTCACTGGGGGGGAGTGTCTCCAGAACCTAAACTGTCCAAACAGAAGAAACCAATGTTATCATAGGGGTTGTCCAGGTTTGGAAACAACAAAGCCCAGGGGTGTTATGTCCATCTTGTGCTGACCCAGGGAATGGATCCCCTTGGGTAAGACTACACTAGACTCATTTGGGGAAGAAAGATGAGCAGGTACCACATTACTTTATTTACAGATTTCTCCCCCATCAGTGCTGTCATCACAATCATCCAAATAATGAAAGTAATATCCAATTTACGTGATGCCTGCTTATTATTAACCTTCTCTTCATATTGACTCACCCACAACTGCAATCAATACTGCTGCAAAGTACTACATCTTAGTAAATACTGAGATGGACATTGCATTGAAGGATCACAATGAACAGCTTAGTGAATCTTCCCCACAATATAGTAGACCGGAAGAGTTTATCTGATGTCCCATCCATAGCAATTATCTATCACTGTTGTAGGAAGAAAGATGAATTTGATTTATACTCTGAGGTTTTATGGGCTCAACATGTTTTTAAAATTAATATTACTTTTCAACTTAAAATCCTAAATATTTCCCAAATACGTCATCTGACAATGTTGCATAGACATGGGTGACCTTTTCATGGTATCTGGTGATAAATTGAATATACAAACTTTCATCAGCTTTTTGTCAGTACTTTGGTAGGACAGTTATTTAGCCCATATGCTATAATTGCAAATCTACGCAAATCTACGTGCCTATGCTTCTATAAATTATATGTATCTGTAGATTATTTGTATCATAATATGCTGTGATTATACAGAATCAATTAATATCATTATTCACTGATTTGTTATGCAATTGTAGAAAAAATGACACTCCACTCTAGGTGTAAGTATCCAACTCGTAGCGCTACCGAATGTACAAAATTATACAGGTAGCAACGGAAGTATATGTATATATATGCATGGCCGGATTACCCATTAGGCCAACTAGGCAGCCGCCCAGGGGCGATTCCCTGTTAGGGGCACCACTTGTTAAAAAAAAATGTTCCTGGCTTAAAAAAAATAAAATGTAGACTGGCTACTAGGGGGTAACCACCTAGAACAAGAAAGTTACAACAGGAAAGGGAACTTACACGTACAGAAAAGGGAAAAATGGGTCCGTTCATACCTTGCATACTCACTCGCAGGGGCTCCTCCACATAACTCCCTAGGGGCTTCAAAAAGGCATATATGTCACGGTTAGCCCCTTAATACAAATGTCCAAGCAAAGGGGAAAAATAGTTCAACCTTATTTAAAACAGTCCTGAAGGTAATGGTAGGGTCCTCAATCCCAATCTCAGGTCCAATCAGATAAATCCTGTGTGTTCGGAGTGTTCGATGGTCCAATGTTTATATAAATACAGCCAAAGAGCGGAGGTTTGCTGCTTATCTATAGAATACGGTCCACATAGCACTCTAACGGTTGAAAAGGAAAGGGGGGAGAGAAGTGCACCACCCCCTAGTGCAGATCAGCCAGGTAGATGGATGATAAGTAAGATAAATAGACAATATCCACAACACTCACGTTTGTAGCCACATCATGGGAACAATATCCAAGAAAGTCCCCAATCCTCTCTGTCATCCTTGTCTGGAGTCCTTGGTGGTCCTCATTTACATATAGTATGAAACTGGTACCTTTTGGCCCTACTGTGTGTAGTGCTATTTGAGAGGTGTACCCCTAAGGTGCCATCCCAAGATTAGGACACAGTGGGTATAGCGCAATAACACACCTGGGCTGCAGATAAGTCATTACCAGGTTTCTATAATCTTCTATAATGCAGTGCAATAACTGTATTTCTTGGAATTCTGAGCAGGAAATATTTTGTTTTAACTTGTTTTAGACATTCAACACAGATGTACTATTTGTTTACTGTACTACTGTACGGTGGAGGGCTTCTATCGATCTTTTGCCCACCATAAATTAAATGATTGTTGTGGTAGATTAACTCCTCAAAAAATTCTACTACACAAGCTAGGAACCGGCCCCATGCTTATTAGAGGCAGTAAACTTGAAACAGCTGTAAGTGGGTAGGAATCCTAGCTTGTGTATAATTCATCCTGAACTTTGCGCAAAGCTGCGTAATACAGCGGGCATATGCTTAAAGGAAACCATTTTTAAAATGGTAATGGAGTACAAGATTGAAGCCTTTGTGGGCATATTTGCATGTCCCTGCCCAGGTTCCCAGAATGCAATGTAATAACTGTATTTCTCGGAATTCTGAGCAGGAAACACGTTTTTTTAACTTGTTTTAGACATTCAAATGTGAACACAAATGCACTATTTATTTTCCATATATGTGAAATAAGAATACATACAATGACTATAAAACAGCATAAAATACATTAAGATACATTTAAAAAATGATTAGACGTGCTTTGGTGTTCTCAACACCTTTCTCAATGATTGTAATAATGCAGTAGTAAAAAATCTACTAAATATCGACTATTGAGCAATTGACCTCAGAAATTCCCTGTTAAAAACAGTAAATTTAGCTCATTATGTTTGAATTGTTAGTTAAAAAACGATAATGTCAATTTTAAATAATCACTGTAGTGGTAAAACATGGTACAACTGCCAGTGTTTTCATTAGGACTAACTGAATTCTTATTTCTTGCCCTTTTGAGAAAGTAACAGAGAAAATCAGCCGAGAAAAGAAAATGAATGCCTACTGTAAAAGAATAACTAGATACAAAAGGTCAAAATGTGAAGGCTGTGTTTATTTATTTTTTTGCCCATTATAAGTTTAGTTATTTAAATGCTAAAATGGTAACAAAGATCCTTTAACTATTTCAGGACCATGGCTGGATCACCCTTTAGGCCAACTAGGCAGCCGCCTAAGGGCGATTCTCTGTGAGGGGCGCCACTTTTTAAAAAAAGTGTTTCCTGGCTTAAAAAAAATGAAATGCAACAGTTCATAGACTGGCTACTAGGGGGTAACCACTTAGAACAAGAGAGTTACAACAGAGAAAGGAACTTACACGCAAAGAAAAGGCAAAAATAGGTCAGTGTATACCTTACATACTCACTCGCGGGGTTTCCTCCATTTCCCTGCCTAAGGGCTCCAAAAAGTTAGATCCGGCACTGCTCAAGACCATGTAAAACAGATACAAACGTTTTTTGTTAAGAAAATTTGAGGCCCCCTATCACCCATTATTGAGACATGTATTTAGGCACAGACCTTACTAGGCAGATAGTGGCATCTTTAGAAGGGCAGCAACATTTGAATGTATTTTTCTTTACTTCACTGCCTTAGCTGCACATTCTATCTCATTTAATAATGTATATTACATCAGCACTGATATAATGACATATGACATGTGCAAACCCCGCTCCACCATCCCTCTATCGACATGCAGGGACAAATTTATCACTAGTTGGGGAAGGCAGCCGCCTACGAGCGTTGCTCTTAAAGGTATGGCTCGTTAATGTAAGGGAGTCCTCACACATTGACGCTTACATTGATTTTGGTAGGATATAGATTTTATTATTCTATCATGGAAATATCCACTATTTGATTAAAGTTGCTTGGGGGCGGGTCTACAAAAGGCTGCATGTGATATCCACTCCTGCTGTTTGACAGTGATGAAGTCAGTCACTCTACTGATTGTGTTTAAGTATTTGAATGTTGGAGTGCCTATACCTGTGCAAATGTGTTTACATACAATATATGTTAATGCATATTATGTAATGTACAATAAGTATATGTATTGTGATCTGTTTCCAGTCTCGTCTGGGTTTGTGCTCGTGTTTTAGGCACTTTCACGGAAGAACACAATACAAGAGGCTGTATATACTTTTTCATGTTTTACTTAAATTTAGCCAGTGAAAATATTTATAAAAAAACAAATCAAAGAAAATAATAGGCATAGCTTCCACTGAAGCACTACATACAAGAGAAAGCAGCACCTTACCATCAGCTCCTACCGAGCTAATGATGGGTGGAGAATAATCAAAACAATTCTCACAGGGAGGGGAATTAAGAAGGGGTGTGGAGGATTTTTTTTGGTGTGATATAATTCTATGCAAGCAAGAATAAAGTCTCAGTCTGTTTTGCACTAAGCAACGCTGCATGTGTTCTTCTTTTATACTAACCAAAGGGATCTGGTTGTGCCTGCCTCTTCAGGAATGATGTCCTAATCTGAATTGTTTGCTGGGCGCTGAGATTGAACACAAAATTCACAATTTATAGGGAGAAAATGGAGGTGCATGTGGCGCCTCAACTCTGGATCATGAAGCTGAGTATTTCTTAGTACCTGGGGGATAAAGGTAGGAGGTACCTTCTCAAAACTTGTCTATTAAAATATACTGTAAGACTGCTGAAGAAATATATTGTATACCACAACAGAAAAGGAACAATCAGAGAATTGTGAGCAGTGGAGGACTGAGCAATGCATGTTGCCAAAATAATACCATTTACTTAGGGCCTATTCTGTGCCTAGAGGCAACAAAAAGTAAATCTGGGACTGTCGCCATGTAAAAACCTCCAACTGGCACATATATCACATAGCACCAGGGACAGCTGGTGCATAGGGGCAAATGGGCAGGCGCCCCCGCAAAAATTATCAATCACTTTAATATTGTATTTTAAATACATTCAGATAGTACAATGTAATTATAGCTGTATATTAGCTGTCATGTCTTCTTTCATATGTTTTTGTTAAAAATATGCATCTATCACTTTAAATGAACCCTTTGTGTGCCTTCCCCATTGCCTGGTCTCTCTAGTTAGTGCTGCACTGCTATATCATATTACTGTGTGAGAGTCAGGCTGTAATGCTCCAAACTGAGTTAATTTTAATTGACTCTGCTACAATTGTATCAATTTGGCTGTCTGACAGCTTGCAGCATAAGCCAATCAGTGCTGCAGGCTGTCTGGTTGCTATGAACCACCCCCACGCCTATAGAGGTTATTGTTATGATATGACATCAGGAAGGCTTTATATAAAGCCAATAATCTCAAACACTCCCCACTCTGTTCCTGCTCCTTCTACTGACTGGATTCTTCCATGCTGATCTCATCAACCAAGCCAGTTTGCACAGGCAGTGATACTGGAGTGGGTTATCAGTTCCTTCTCCAGTGGAACTGACTCAGACTAAAACCCAGATCAATAGCTGTGGAAGCACGAGCTGTAACCCACTGCACCACCACTACAGCACCAGCAATAACCCGAGGAGGTAGAGGAGGGGAGAGGCTCACAATGAGCGCCTTTGGCTCTCACAATGAGCGCCTTTGGCGCTCATTGCGAGGCCCGTGATGAGCACCAAAGGCGATCTTTGCGAGGCCCATGATGAGCGCCATAGGCACTCATTGAGAGGCCTGTGATGAGCGTCAAAGGCGCACATCGCAAAGCCAGTAAAGTAGAGGGGGGGGGGGGGAGGTAGAGGGGGGGGAGAGGCTCGCAATGGTCCCATTTGGTGTAATGTGGGTTTTTAAGGTCCGGTTTGGGCCTATATAGTCCCGCTTGGTATTTTAAGGTTTTAAAGGTCCGGTTGGTGTAATGTGGGTTTTTAAGGTCCGGTTTGGGCCTATATAGTCCCGCTTGGTATTTTAAGGTTTTAAAGGTCCGGTTGGTGTAATGTGGGTTTTTACGGTCCGGTTTGGGCCTATATGGTCCCTCTTGGTGTAATGTGGATTTTTAAGGTTCGGTTGGGGCCTATATGGTTCCGCTTGGTATTTTAAGGTTTTAAAGGTCCGCTTGGTGTAATGTGGGTTTTTAAGTTCCGGTTTGGGCCTATATGGTCCCGCTTGGTGTAATGTGGATTTTTAAGGTTCGGTTGGGGCCTATATGGTCACGCTTGGTGTAATGTGGGTTTTTAGGGTCCGGTTTGGGCCTATACAGTCCCTCTTGGTGTAATGTGGGTTTTTAAGGTCCGGTTGAGGCCTCTATGGTTCTGCTTGGTGTAATGTGGGTTTTTAAGGTCCAGTTTAGGCCTGTATAGTCTTGATTGGTGTAATGTGGGTTTTTAAGGTCAGGTTGGGGCTTATATGGTCCTGCTTCATGTAATGTGGGTTTTTAAGGTCTGGTTTGGGCCTATATAGTCCTACTTAGTATTTTCAGGTTTTAAAGGTCCGGTTGAGGCCTATATGGTCCTGCTTGGTGTAATGTGGGTTTTTAAGATCCGGTTGGGGCCTATATGGTCCCGCTTGGTGTAATGTTGGTTTTAAGGTCAGGTTGGGGCTTATATGGTTCCTCTTGGTGTAATGTGGGTTTTTAAGGTCCGATTGGGGCCTATATGGTCCCTCTTGGTGTAATGTGGATTTTTAAGGTCCGATTGGGGCCTATATGGTCCCTCTTGGTGTAATGTGGATTTTTAAGGTTCGGTTGGGGCCTATATTATCCCGATTGGTGTAATGTGGGTTTTAAAGGTCCGGTTGGGGACTATATGGTCCCGTTTGGGATTCTAAGGTTTTAAAGGTCCGGTTGGGGCCTATATGGTCCTGCTTGGTATTTTAAGGTTTTAAAGGTCTAGTTTGGGCCTATGTAGTCCCGCTTGGTATTTTAAAGTTTTAAAGGTACAATCAAGGCCTATATAGTCCCGCTTGGTGTAATGTGGGTTTTTAAGGTCACGTTGGGGCCTATATGGTCCCGCTTGGTATTTTAAGGTTTTAAAGGTCCGCTTGGTGTAATATGGGTTTTTAAGGTCCGGTTTGGGCCTATACAGTCCCTCTTGGTGTAATGTGGGTTTTTAAGGTCCGGTTGCGGCCTATATAGTCCCACTTGGTGTAATGTGTGTTTTCTTAAGGTCCGGTTGGGGCCTATATGGTCCCACTTGGTTATTTTAAGGTTTTAAAGGTATTATTAAGGCCTATATGATCACGCTTGGTGTAATGTGGGTTTTTAAGGTCAGGTTAGGGCTTATATGGTTCTGCTTGGTGCAATGTGGGTTTTTAAGGTCCGGTTGTGCTCTATTTAGTCCTGCTTGGTATTTTATGGGTTTTTTTAGGTACGGTTTTGGCCTATATAGTCCTGCTTGGCATAATGTGGGTTTTTATGGTCCGGTTGTGGCCTGTATAGTCCCGCTTTGTATAATATGTTTTTTTTAGGTATAGTTGGGGCCTAGTCTCGCTTGGTTTCATAAATGTTTTTAAGTATGGTTGGGGTCTTGCACTCTCTGATTTGTTTGCTTGTATTATATCACGCCCAGGTCCAAACACTCTGCGGCTGCAGACTATTTTGGACTACTACACATGAAGACACCCCGAAAAGGAGAGTCAACTGTTGGTGAGTGCCATTACATTCATGCAGAAGAGAAATGTTATTATTTGCCTGAATCCCAAGATTCTAGAATTTTTAAACAGTATTAAAAAATCAGTAGATGAAGTCTATTTCAATGGACAGGGCAAGTATAAGGTCATTAGGTGGGGCATATAAAGGTCAATATGACAGCAGGGGAAGAGTTTAAAAGTGGGTGTGGTCTGTGTAAGGGGAGGAGCCAAGTCTTGCTCTGGCGCCCCTCCAACTTGAAAGTTCACCAGCCGCCACTGCATAGCACACCTGCTGCACAAAGCACTTCAATATACCCACGTGTGTTGTTTTTAATTGGAAAAAAACAAGCTAGACCCTGGGTGTCACCATGATATTTTGGTGAAAGTTTTATGTGTTAGAGGGGCATTTACATTTTTTGAGAGCAGTTCTTGTATCTATTGAAGCAGTCTTCCTGTTTTAGGGCCTGTGTGGGGAAAGGGGTACTGTGTCAATTTTAATTGTATCCAAGTCTGTTGAACTCAACCTGATCCCTCACCCACCACCCCATGCAATAATAAAGACCCATACCATTGTGTTTAAGCTCTTTGAAAGTGATGTGACAAAATGGATTCCTGCACCCATAAATTAAAAAAAAAAAAAAAAAAATGGGACCACGGCTTACCCAGCTACTAATGTTGTTCGTTTATTACATACTTCACAAAGAAGTGTTTTTTCTTCAACTCCAGTGATCCATTAAGTGTGTGTATGTGTGCAAGTAGGTGTGTATGGAAGTGAGTGTGTGTGCAAGGGTGTGTATATTTCTATAATTACTGTGTATGTGTGGAAAAGTGTGCACATCAGTAGTTTCCTATGGGTATTCATTACCTGGAAATTATATGAAAAGAATCAACAATAACATCGGGGTCTGTGTATTGGAAGTGAATATTAGACGATTGCCCGAGCCACATGTACTACCTGCATTAGATATCTGCATGAGCCCCCGGACTACTCTGTGTTAGCCCCAGCCTGTAATAACCACTGCACAATGAGTGTGCCCTTAGGTAGGCCTCTATTTATACAAAATTATTCTCAAACCATTGCTTAAAGGGCACACCACAAATTTGATACACATGTAGTTTTATTAAAATAGATGACATTATTCCATATGAAGTTTCCAGCTGGGGACAATTATTCAGACTCTTATCGGCCTCCAAAATACTCACTCTATATATTCTAATGATACAGCCTGGTACAATGTGTTTTTTATTCTCTCTGTTCTCTTATTAAAGACACTTAAAGCATTTTAGAACTTAACCTTAAATATAAGTCAGGCATAGGATGTCCTGACTTACCCAGAGAGTACTGCGTCCGTGTTTGTGATCTCACCTCTACCACCCATAATATAGTCCCAAGGACATGGACACATGAGAGATAGTCATGCTTCATTGTCTCATCTCTCTTTCTCAGCATTTTGGCCACAAAAATCCAAAAGTATAATATATTCTTGATGGTAATTTGATGATAGCAAAATCATCAAAACAAATCTGCATAGTTCAGCTCTACTCCCAAGACAGGAAGAAGGGGTGGATCTACCACTTACTGCACCCAGTGCAATGCACCAGGGCCCTATTCTCGGGGTGGGTGCTGCAGTGCTCCTCAAAAACTTTTTTAAATTTATTTTTCTGAATTCAGAATGCCACTGCCTTCCCCAATATAATTAAAATATAATAATATAATAATTATAATTAGTATGTCTATATATATGACAACTTACTATGTGTATTATATATATATATATATATATATATATATATATAAATGATGACTGAAAGACATACTGTTTCATAGTGCTAATTTCTTTGTCTAAATTCTCATTGCCCCCCGATATAATTCAAAATGTTATATATATATATATATATATATATATATATATATATATATAATGGATGTCTATATGTCAACTTATCATGTGCATGTGTGTATATTCACCCCCCCCCCCTTGACTTTTTACCTATTTTGTTACATTACAGCCTTAAGTTCAATGTTTTGTTAATCTGAATTTTATTTGATGTATCAGAACACAATAGTCTAAGTTGGTGAAGTGAAATGAGAAAAATATATAAATAAAACTAATTTTTTAGAAATAGAAAACAGAAAATTGCCATGTGCGTATGTATTCACTCCCTCTGTTATGAAGCCCATAAAAAGCTCTGGTGCAACCAATTACCTTCAGAAGTCACATAATTAGTGAAATTATGTCCACCTGTGTGCAATCTAAGTGTCACATGATCTGTGATTACATATACACACCTTTTTTGAAAGGCCCCAGAGGCTGCAACACCTAAGCAAGAGGCACCACTAACCAAACACTGCCATGAAGACCAAGGAACTCTCCAAATAAGTAAGGGACAATGTTGTTGAGAAGTACAAGGCAGGGTTAGGTTATAAAAAAAGTATTTGATGTTCCCCAGAGCACCACCAAATCTATCATAACCAAATGGAAAGAACATGGCAAAACAGCAAACGTGCCAAGAGACGGCTGCCCACCAAAACTCACGGACTGAGCAAGGAGGGCAATAATCAGAGAGGCAGCACAGAGACCTAAGGTAACCCTGGAGGAGCTGCAGAGTTCCACAGCAGAGACTGGAGTATCTGTACATAGGACGACAATAAGCCGTACGCTCCATAGAGTTGGGCTTTATGGCAGAGTGGCCAGAAGAAAGCCATTACTTTCAGCAAAATACAAAATGGCACGTTTTGAGTTTGCAAAAAGGCATGTGGGAGACTCCCAAAATGTATGGAGGAAGGTGCTCTGGTCTGATGAGACTACAATTTAACTTTCGGCCAGCAAAGAAAATGCTATGTCTGGCGCAAACTCAACACATCATGTCACCCAAAGAACACCATCCCCACAGTGAAACATGGTGGTGGCAGCATCATGCTGTGGGGATGTTTTTCAGCAGCTGGGACTGGGAAACTGGTCAGAGTTGAGGGAAAGATGGATGGTGCTAAATACAGGGATATTCTTGAGTAAAACATATACCACGCTGTGCATGATTTGAGGCTAGGACAGAGGTTCACTTCCAGCAGGACAATGACCCCAAACACACTGCTAAAGCAACACTTGAGTAGTTTAAAGGGAAACATGTAAATGTGTTGGAGTGGCCTAGTCACAGCCCAGATCTCAATCCAATAGAAAATTTGTGGTTAGACTTAACGAATGCTGGTCACAACTTGAAGGAGCTGGAGCAGTTTTACAAGTAAGGAATGGGCAAAAATCCCAGTGGTATGATGTGGCAATCTCATAGAGGCTTATCCCAAGCGACTTGGAGCTGGGATTGGCGCAAAAGGTGGCTCTACAAAGTATTGACTTTAGGGGGGTGAATAGTTATGCACATTTACTTTTTCTGTTATTTTGTCCTATTTGTTATTTGCTTCACAAAAAACAAAAAAACAAAAAAACATCTTCAAAGTTGTGGGCATGTTCTCTAAATTAAATGATGCAAATCTTTAAACAATCCATGTTAATTCCAAGTTGTGAGGCAACAAAACACGAAAAATGCCAAGGGGGTGAATACTTAGGCACTGTATAACTATTTTACTGGCCATTGCCTTATTTAGCTAATTTAATTGAACTGTTATACCTACAGGGATGTACTAGTAAACTCATTAGATTTCCTTAACGGCATATCTAAGTTTCCTGGATTATGAATGCATCTGATAGAGGGGAATCAGTAGCGTATGCAATCATTTTTTGCATGAAAAAATATCAAAATAAAAATTTACAAACTCACCCTGATGTTTGCTAAATCTTTTAAAATTGCAAGATGCAGCTTTTGTCAGTTAACACACCTGAAAATCCCTGCTAAAATTAGTATAAAATGAATAAATAATTTTGGCCAATCAGGAGAAAGAAGATACATTTGTTTCATACTCTGGGGTTCCTGTGTTGCAAAGCATCCTGGGATATGCAGTCTCTTTCTCTATATATCCTTGTGCCCTAATTCAGACCCCACCCAACCATGTGATTCCACCCTGCAGCAAGTACTTCCTTTGAAAGGTCAAACTCCATATCTAGCTGCATTTCTTCTGCATACTTTGTTATCTAAGATGTGGGTGTGCAAAGCTGGATTTTACTTTCCTGCCTACATCTTTGTATGTACACTGAACTTTTCTATATAACACATATTTTTCTGATAATCACTGTCTGTTTCTTACCAAACATTTGAAACCCAAGAAAATGTATATACCTTTCAGTCCTATTGAAAGCACTGACACCTAGAATTGCCACATTTCGACTGATGCAATTATCTGTTTCTCTGCATTACAGGTTTCCTCAAACTTATATAAACATTTACACTGTATTTATTTTTTTAATTAGACCAAACAACATTTGCTTATGTTTAACAGATGTTTATTGGTGTATATAGTTGCAACTATTTCTGTATCTTCAGTAAAACACTTTTTCCAGATAAGAGTTCAGAAACATCCCGGTGGGGTCAAGTTTCTCTCGGATGCTGTTAAATTTGGAGAATCCTGGGTACATCTTCTCAAAATGCTTCCGGGTACAGGTGTGAGCCTAGAAATAGAAGAGTTATGTCTCATTATGTCTCAGTGTAAAGTACCCAAATATCATATGAGGTAGATAACTAACAGTCACAGTAACATGATGTGAAATTCATCATCGACAGACAAAACACCAAAAACCAAGTAAAAAACGTTTTGATTTTTTAAAATATAACATGACATGGAAGGCTTGTAGATTTTGTTGTGCTTGCATCATACAGTCCATTTTGACTCTTCATGACCTAAGGGCCCGTAACTGATCCACTAACTGGAGTGGGTTGCCAGTTCCTTCTCCAGTGGGACACATCATTCAGCTCCTGGTATTCCTAGGTGGTCTCCCATCCGAATATTGACCAGGCCCAACCTTGCATGGCTTCAGCCCGCTGTGATCTCTTAGTTCCCTGACTGGAATTGAACCCAAGTTGCAGAGGTGAAAGCACCGAATCCTAACCACTGAACCACCAGGGAACTTACTAGATATGTAATATCCCTGTGTATCTATTTTCTTTTATGTAAATTATTCTATTAAATAGTGCTAAAAGCTCTGTTTTTAATGCATAAAATTGTACAAATAGTCCCTGTATGTATTCCCTGTATCTGCCCTCTCAGCTCATGAAGATGCAGACTATGTGGATCTAGATGTGTAATGTATCATACTAGCCAATCAGGGGCAAGGTCTCAACAACATGCAGCAACTAATTGGCTAGTATGAGACCATGCACAGCCAGGACTATAGAGTCTATGTCGTCTGTGGTGGGTAGACCCAAGCAGGGACTATTTATTTGATTTTAGTCAGTAAAAACAAAGCTTATATGCATAGTACATAAGTATATTAAAGAGCATAATTGAAAAAATACAGAAAAAATGTATAACAAATTGAGTTTTTTATAGCTGGTTTAGAAACTATGGCTGTGTGTGATATCTCCATTACAGATGCTTATTGAGATATCAAGTAAATCAAATATTACATTATTACTATTATTATTATCCTTTATTTATGTCACCAATGTGAAACAGTACAGGAGAAGACCTGTAGGTGGCAGTAGGAGGAGTAATTGGAGGGGATAATAGGAACAGGTTCTGCAGAATGAAGGAGACAGTTTGGGGTATACTTGGAGATTAGAGCAGAAATGTAAGAGGATGCAAAAAGCTTTGAAATGTTATGTGTGTATTAGATATATTGTAGTGTCTGTGTAAGAGATGGTCTATAACTGAAATTGGCAGGATTAAGAGATTTTATGTTATTCTTAAAGAGCATAAAAAACTGTTATACTATCCATTTTTTAATCAGTCTTGAGAAATTCCATCTTGTTTTTGTTGTATTTATATGCAAATGAGTGGCTCATGCATATTAATTAGCTGGTTTTATATGCTAAACAGTATTACAGTCTGCTTGTGGTTTGAAGAAAAGTGCAGAGTCAAGGCACCTAACCAGATATAACATTTGAACAAGTAAAATGTAAAACCTTTCTGTTTATTTATTTCAGAAACTCTAAAATCAATGAATGCAAATGTTCTGTTCGTACCTTGGCCCAGTGTGGTCTACCTCCAACTCTCTTCATGATATTCTCGTATTCTAACCAGTATTGTTGGTGAGGCACATCCTTTCCGTACGGCCTAAAGAAAAATTAAATTAAATGTATTTTATATCAATCCACAATCACAAACGTCCCCTCTCAACAAGGGCATGATATGTAAGACACCATGACAGGTTATTTCAAGTCTTGATGACCAATTCAATATAAGGAGCTCAAAATACACACAGGCTGGCCTCGTAAAACCAGAAATAGGGTTAGAAACGATGAATTACATACATTGCAAATGAATTCAATATATTAACTAGAAGTTTAACTAAGACATTTACGGCCTTAATAAATTGCAATTCAGCCAATTGAATAGGGCTCTATATAAACACAGAGCATATTGTTTTACAGAAGTTTTTAGTTAGTGAAGACCTTGCGCCGAATCACAATTAAATAAGGCTGTTAATGTTTCTGTCATGTGATTCAAGTATCTTTCTAAATTCAGATTTTTTAATAAAATCTTTTAAATCTTTCTATCTTAAATATATATATATATATTATTTAATCAGTAGTACAGCTCAAATCTGTCCAACTTGCAAATAGGGTGAATGGACTGAGAGCTAATAACAGGCTACATTCAACAATTTGTGCTTTTCCTTGATGTCGATGGATTATGAGACATGGACAGATTTTCCACTAGGCGAATAAGTCAGCTGCCGAGGTTGCCAATCCTGGAAGGACTCATTTACATTTCAGTTTGTTATTATTTTACACATAGGTCCTGTTCTCTCTAGCCAAGTGCTTTTGTTGGGGAGGAGGTGGGTGTGAAGTGGCAGACTTAGATAGAGACATGGCAACATGGCGGCAGGGGGAACAGATGCACAAAGGAGTTTGTGCCTAGGGGTGCCAGATATGTAAATGCTAGGCCTGTGAGCAAATACTTAGTGTCTCTTTCAAATGTACCTTCAGGAATATTATAAGTACTAGCGAATTGCCCGTCAAAAAATGACGGCAATGAAATTGTAAGGTAGCTAAATTAGTAAATGAATATATTGTACCTATTTTGAAGCATTGTGATGAAGAGCTGGCAATCTGTGTTGATGCTGCTGCAGCATTAGTGGTGTGGAGCTGCTGTATAAGCATGCTGAATGTGTGCAGTGTAACACTGTGCGTGCGCGAGACCAAACCGTTAGCGTAGTCGTGTACTTCCGCATTGGTGTAAAATGGCGAGTAATGTGTGGTATAGGTCTGTATCGGAATATCCGTAGGTGTTTTGTGGTGTTTTGCGAGTTTCTTGTGGTGTTTTGCGAGTTTAGAGTGCTGTAGCCTCGTTTTCGTTTTGTTCGGGGGCCATTTTTTCTCTCGCTTCGTTTTTTTTTTAGTCTCTAAACTGTTTTATTTCGAGTAAAATCGAGGTGTAAGTTGCATTTTTGAGGTCCTGGGTGCTCCCTCTTGGTGTAGGTAAGTTTTTTATGTATGTGCTGTGTGTATGTATTGTGTTTTAAATGTTTGTATGTCGGCGTGTTGCGTCCGATGTTTGCGAGGTCGTAATGTGTGGTAACGTGTTTCGTACGTTGTTTGCGTGCCTCGTAAAATTTAGCGAGTGTCGTAATTTGTGTGTCGTGTTTTTTGAGTAGCGACGTGAATTTTGCGAGGGTTTGAGGCCCTTGCCCAGTGACCTCGCCAGCAACTGAGTCCCTCGCTTCGCGAGGGGCCTCAGTTGCTGGCATGGAGCGCCTTCGGCGCTCCATGCCAGCAACTGAGACCCGTGCCCAGTGACCTCGCCAGCAACTGAGGCCCTCGCTTCGCGAGGGGCCTCAGTTGCTGGCATGGAGCGCCTTCGGCGCTCCATGCCAGCAACTGAGGCCCTTGCCCAGTGACCTCGCTACGCGAGGGCCGCAGCTCGCTGCGCGAGCCGCGGCTCGCTACGCAAGGGCCGCGGCTCGCTGCGCGAGGGCCGCGGCTCGCTGCGCGAGGGCCGCGGCTCGCTTCGCGAGCCACGGCCCTCGCTACGCGAGCCCGCAAGCGTGAGCTACGACTCGTACGCTCACAACTATATATGTGATATAAATGTAAGCAAGTATTCTTATATATTATATGCATTGCCCACATCTAAAATGAGGACAGTCTCACAAAAGCTCAAATACAAGCAATTAAACTTTGTATGGGTGTAGGAGCAATGTTTGTTTCTTCAATATTAATCTTCTTATCAATTACATTTTGGTACACAATGTAAAAATAAATAAATAAATAAAAATTTGACTAAGGAATCAATCACATTCCTATATGTATAGCCTATTATAATTATTACTAGCTAATTGCCCATCAAAAATGATGGTATGATATATGATCTACTTTGTCTCTCTCTTTCTCCCTCTGAGCGCCCTTTCCCTCCTTGTTCTCTCTTCCACCTTCCCCTCCTTTTTCTCTCTCCCCCTCTCCTCCTTCTCTCTCCCCTGTCTCTCCCCCTTCACTGTGTCTCTCTCCCACTGCTCCCCTATGTCTCTCTACCACCCTTTTCCTCCCATCTCTCTCTCCCAGCCTCTCCCACTTCCCTCCCTGTGTCTCTTCCCCCCTTTCCCTTCCCTGTCTCTCTTCCCCCTTGCCTCCCCTGTCTCTCTTCCCCCCTCCTCTCCCCTGTGTCTCTCCCCCTCCCCTCCCCTGTGTCTCTTCTCTTCTCCCCTTCCCTCCCCTGTGTTTCTTTCCCCATTCCCTTCCCAGTGTCTCTTTGCCCACTCCTCCCCCTCCCCAGTGTCTCTCCCTCCCTTCCCCTCCCCAGTGTCTCTCCCTCCCTTCCCCTCCCCAGTGTCTCTCCCCTTCCTCTCCCCTCCCCAGTGTATTTTCTCCCCTTCCCTCCCCAGTGTCTCTTTTCTCCATTCCTCCCCCCGTGTCTCTCCCCTCCCAAGTGTTTTTCCCCCTTCCTCTCCCCTCCCCAGTGTCTCTCTCCCCTTCCTCTCCCCTCCCCAGTGTCTCTCTCCCCTTCCTCTCCCCTCCCCAGTGTCTCTCCCCTCCCTCTCCCCTCCCCAGTGTATTTTCTCCCCTTCCCTCCCCAGTGTCTCTTTTCTCCATTCCTCCCCCCGTGTCTCTCCCCTCCCAAGTGTTTTTCCCCCTTCCTCTCCGCTCCCCAGTGTCTCTCTCCCCTTCCTCTCCCCTCCCCAGTGTCTCTCCCCTACCTCTCCCCTCCCCAGTGTCTCTCCTCTCCCTCTCCCCTCCCCAGTGTATTTTCTCCCCTTCCCTCCCCAGTGTCTCTTTTCTCCATTCCTCCCCCCGTGTCTCTCCCCTCCCTCTCCCCTCCCCAGTGTATTTTCTCCCCTTGCCTCCCCAGTGTCTCTTTTCTCCATTCCTCCCCCTGTGTCTCTCCCCTCCCAAGTGTTTTTCCCCCTTCCTCTCCCCTCCCCAGTGTCTCTCCCCCCTTCCTCTCCCCTCCCAGTGTCTCTCTCCCCTTCCTCTCCCCTCCCCAGTGTCTCTCCCCTCCCTCTCCCATCCCCAGTGTATTTTCTACCCTTCACTCCCCAGTGTCTCTCTCCCCTTCCTCTACCCTCTTTAGTGTCTCTCCCCTCTTCCTCTCCCCTCCCCAGCGTCTCTTCACCCTTCCTCTCCCATACCCAGTGTCTCCCCCCTTCTTCTCCCCTCCTCAGTGTCTCTCGACCCCTTCCTCTCCCCTCTGCAGTGTCTCACCCCCTGTCCTCTCCCCTCCCCAGTGTATCCCCCTTCCTCTACCCTCCTCAGTGTCTCTCCCTTCCTCAGTGTCTCTCCCTTCCTCAGTGTCTCTCCCTTCCTCAGTGTCTCTCCCCTCCTCAGTGTCTCAGCCTCCCCAGTGTCTCTCCCCCATTCCTCTGCCACCCCAGTGTCTCTTCCCCTTCCACTCCCCCAGTGTCTCTCCCCACAAGTGTCTCTCCCCCTTCCGCTGCCCCCCCAATGTCTCTCCCCCTTCCTCTCCCTTCCTCTCCTCCCAGTGTCTCTCCCCCTGTCCTCTCCCCTCCCCAGTGTCTCCTCCTTCCTCTCCCCTCCCCAGTGTCTCCTCCTTCCTCTCCCCTCCCCAGTGTCTCTTCCCCTTCCACTCCCCCCAGTGTCTCTCCCCACAAGTGTCTCTCCCCCTTCCTCTCCTCCCAGTGTCTCTCCCCCATTCGCCTCCCCCTCCCACTGATGAGCGCAGCTTGCGGCTCTGCCATGCATTTGCGCATGCACTATGTGTACTTGAGCGCAGCATCCTTACAGACTTTATTTGTACACATGTTTGTGCGCTCTCATGGAGTGTTACACACATACCACTATAATTATAGTTGATCATAAGTGAATTTATTTTTCATATTGTAAAATCAGAAATCTGAGGTTTAATTCTGTATCCTCTATAACCTTATGAGGAGCTCTTAATGTAAATAACCTAAAATCAAATGAAAAAACATCTGGCTCAGGCATTCATGTTATATATCATATATTATATTATTATAACCCTTAATGTTAAGTTACAAAACTGGCATTTACTTTCATAAATTAAAAAAAAAACTCTATGTGGGGAAAGAAATCTGAGAGAAACCCACAAACTACACACTGCACTTGTACTAATCAGGAGAACTAACACTAACCAAAATCCACATACGTATATATATATATGTAAATATAATGTAATTGGTGAAATAATATGGTTTTAGGTAAATGTCAAATTCTATATCAATTTTTAACCATTTTCTTATCTGTGCTATTCCCAAAAAACATACAAATCTGTAAATTTCAGTGGGAGAACTGACCACACATACTGTAAATTAAATATAATAGATCTTATAAATATGAGTTGATGAGTAATATATGTTTATCCCTGAGGAAGCCTGGGTTTATAGACGAAACGCGTTGGCTTCTTTTATGTTATTGTTATTTTGAGGCAGTAAATATTTGTCCGTACTTCAGCACTTTGAAATAATGTGTTTTAGGTAACACAGCTTATTTATACATTACTATATACACTGTAATCATGTTCTCACCTGTACATAATAATATTCATATAACAACTATTACGCTGGTAACAAGGACTCAGTAATATGTCATCTCCTCGAGCAAAGCGAACTTCGACAGGGAAATGCGCCACCACTTGTGGGTTTATCTCCAGCCAGGACTTGAGTTGCAATAAGGCATCCTTGGTCTTTTCTCTGAATACAAAAAAAATGTATATGTCATGAATATACCAAGGGCCTCATTCAATTGTGATTCGGCCAAAAGAATAGGGCTCTATATAAGCAGATAGCATATTTTTTTACAGAAGCTTTTAGTTAGTGAAGACCTTGCTTTTGGATAAAAGTTTATGAACTGAAAACTTCTGTAAAAAAATATGCTGTGTGCTTATATAGAGCCCTATTCAATTGGCCAAATCGAAATTGAATAAGGCCCCAAGTAATTTAGTGATTTATAAAAAAAAGTAAAACAGCTCAATAAATGTCTGAGATAATTATCTCCTAGAAAATAATTTCATTTTAGCACATAATTATGTCATTTTATAGAGAAACTATAACTATACAGATAACAAGTTTAACATAATATAATAGAAAAAACGAATAAAAAATAATTAAATAATTCTATATATACTCAATGAACCTTAAAATTAGGTTGTTTTTTAAATGATTGCATGAAAAACTGGTTATATGTTGTACTAGCTATTTGATTCTAAAGTGAATACATACTGAGATGATCAGCACTATTTCTGCTGTATTCTTATGCAAATGAGCAGCTCCAGAATACTAATTATCTGCTTTTATGTGCTAATTAGGAGTGCCTTTTGTTTGTTTGTCTCCATGGTGGCAAAAACAATGCCCCCTAAGGTTATTATGTAGTGTTATCGCTCGTACCAAGTTTCTGAGACACACATTAGTATATAGAGCAGCACATTAGCATATTAAGGAGCCACACAATTAATGCTGAATATCTCAGGAATGGATTTACTGCATAATTAGTACAATGTATAGAGTATTTAATGCTCTTTAAAGGGATCTGGAAGGTTTCTGGATTTTACTAGAAGTGCTTATAAGCTCTGCGTAAAATCAAACAAATAGTCCCTGTATGGGTCTGCCCACTGCAGCATATGAAGACACAGACTCTGTACGATGGGATGTGCAGTGTAGTGTCTTAGCCTATCAGGAACAACGTCTCAGCTGCATGCTGCAGAGAGGTGGTCACTGATTGGTTAGTATGAGAAACAGCGCAGTGGGCAGATCCATACAGGGACTATTTGTTGGGTTTTAAAAGCAGAGCTTATAACCACTTCTTAATAAAATAAAGTACATAAAAGTAAATAGATGGACAGGGATATTATATATCTAGTACAATACAGGAACCTTCCATATCCCTTTAAGCCCCTTTAATTCATGGCAAAATATACTCCCTGTGACCATCTCTCTGCAACATTCTACAACATGCTGCTAAGTTGTGGTCCCTGATAGGCTAGGACACTACAACTGCACATCCAGCCCTACAGTGTCTGTGACTGCATATGCTGCTGTGGGCAGAACGATACAGGGACTATTTGTTTGTTTTTAGGCAGTTAAACAGAGCGTATAAGCACTTGCTTATAACTGTCACTATAGTTTCATTGGCTCTTGATCTGGCTCATGAACATTTGACCCAATCAGCTTAGAATTCTAAGTGTCACTGACAGAAATGGAACATCTAATAGTTTCTGCTCTTTGTAGAATTGGAGGAGTAACTGGAAAACTGGGTAAATTCCAATGAAACCCTTCTAGGGTTGCTCTTTAATATAAAATAAATGTAAGTTTAGGTGGAACATACATACATACATGCAACATGTGAAGACTGACGACTTACATGGGGATGGCCCAGTCCTGCACATGCTGCTTAAAGAGACAGTCAAAGTTGAACACTTTATAACTGACGTCAGAACGTTCAGATCTACCAGAAAACTGAACCCAGAAGAAGAAGCGATTGATCCAAGGAACCATCCTCGGGACAAAGGTGCTGTAATACAAGAGCATACGATTATATGTCGCGGGACGTGCTATAAATCATCATCTAATTTTATATAATAATCCTTTACTCCTATACGCCACTAAGTATATATATCATATTAAGACAATATTGTTGTGGTTTAGTCGTTCGGTCATGTCCAACTCTCCGTGACCCTATGGGCTGCAGCACAATTAAGAAAATACATTACATTTCCCTTAAATAAATTTTGACAAAATGGAGGCTCCTGCAGCGGAAAAGAGGATAAAAACAAAGTAGAGAAAAAGCAGCTGAAGTGATGTATATAGTATAGAGGAGGAGATATAAACAAATAAAAGTGTATATAACGGACAAGACGGGCTCATATCAAAACTGGTCCATGACCCTCTCTCCCCCTCTCTCTCCTTCTCCCTCCTTCTCTACTCCCTCTCCCTCCTTCTCTCTCTCTATCTCTTTATCTCTCTCATTCTCTCCCTCTCTCTCCTTCTCTCTCTCCCTCCCAATCCCTCTCTCTCATTCTCTCTCTCTCTATTTCTCTCTCTCTCTATTTCTCTCTCTCTCTCTCTCTCTCTCTCTCCTTCTCTCGCTCTCTCTTCTCTCTTTCTATTACCCTCTCTCTCCTTCTCTCTCCCTCTCCCTCCTCTCTCTCTCTATCTCTCTCTCTATCTCTCTCTCTCCTTCTCTCTCCCTCTCCCTCCTTCTCTCTCTCTATCTCTCTCTCTGTCTCTCCCTCTCCCGCTCTCTCCTTCTCTCTCTCCCTCTCTCTCCCTCTCCCTCCTTCTCTATCTCTCTCTCTCCTTCTCTATCTCTCTATCTCTCTATCCTTCTCCCTCTCTCTCTCTCTCTCTCCCTCCTTCTCCCTCTCTCTCTCTCTCTCTCTCCCTCTCCCTCCTTCTCTATCTCTCCTTCTCCCTCTCTCTCTCTCTCTCTCCTTCTCCATCCCTCTCTCTCTCTCTCTCTCTCTCTCTCTCTCCTTCTCCCTCTCTCCCTCTCTCTCCTTCTCTCTCCCTCTCCCTCCTTCTCTATCTCTCTATCTCCCTCTCTCTATCTCCCTCTCTCTATCTCCCTCTCTCTATCTCCCTCTCTCTATCTCCATCTCTCTCTCTATCTCTCTCTTCTCTCTCTCTCTCTCTCTATCTCTCTCTCTCTCTCTCTCTCTCTCTCTCTCCCTCTCTCCCTATCTCTCCTTCTCTCTCCTTCTCTCTCCCTCTCTCTCCTTCTCTATCTCTCTATCTCCCTCTCTCTATCTCCCTCTCTCTATCTCCCTCTCTCTATCTCCCTCTCTCTATCTCCCTCTCTCTATCTCCATCTCTCTATCTCCATCTCTCTATCTCCCTCTCTCTATCTCCCTCTCTCTATCTCCCTCTCTCTATCTCCCTCTCTCTATCCCCCTCTCTCTATCCCCCTCTCTCTATCCCCCTCTCTCTATCCCCCTCTCTCCCCCTCTCTTGGAGGGACGTGCTATAAATTATTGTCTAATTTTATATAATAATCCCTTACTCCTATACGCCACTAAGTATATATATCATATTAAGACAATATTGTTGTGGTTTAGTCGTTCAGGCATGTCCGACTCTCCGTGACCCTATGGTAGCTCCTGCACCGACTTCAGGCAGCGGATCAGAGGATAAAAACAAAGTAGAGAAAAAGCAGCTGAAGTCATTTATATAGTATGGAGGAGGAGATATAAACAAATAAAAGTGTATATAACGGACAAGACGCGCTCATATCAAAACTGGTCCATGACAGTGTAAAACCTGTATCTAATATCTCTCTCTCCCTCTCTCTCCTTCTCCCTCTCCCCTCCCTCTCTCTATCCCTCTCCCCCTCTCTCTCCCCCTCTCTCTCCCCCTCTCTCTCCTTCTCTCTCTCCTTCTCTCTCTCACTCTCTCTCTATCTCTCTCTCTCCCCCCTCTCTCCTTCCCCTCTCTCTCCTTCTCTCTCTCTCCCCCCTCTCTCTCCTTCTCTCCCCCCTCTCTCTCCTTCTCTCCCCCTCTCTCTCCTTCTCTCTCTCTCTCTCTATCTCTCTCTTTCCCCCCCTCTCTCTTTCCCCTCTCTCTCCTTCTCTCTCTCTCTCTCTCTCCCCCCTCTCTCTCCTTCTCTCTCCCTCTCTCTCCTTCTCTCTCCCTTTCTCCCCCTCTCTCTCCTTCTCTCTCTCTCTCTCTCTCTCTCTCTATCTCTCTCTCTCCCCCCTCTCTCTTTCCCCTCTCTCTCCTTCTCTCTCTCTCCTTCTCTCTCCTTCTCTCTCCCTCTCTCTCCCTCTCTCTCCCTCTCTCTCCCTCTCTCTCCCTCTCTCTCCTTCTCTCTCCTTCTCTCTCCTTCTCTCTCCTTATCTCTCTCCTTCTCTCTCCTTATCTCTCTCCTTATCTCTCTCCTTATCTCTCTCCTTATCTCTCTCCCTCTACCCCCTTCTCTCTCTCCCTCTACCCCATTCTCTCTCTCCCTCTACCCCATTCTCTCTCTCCCTCTACCCCATTCTCTCTCTCCCTCTACCCCATTCTCTCTCTCCCTCTCTCTCTCTCTCTCCTTCTGCCTCTTCCTCACTCTCTCCCTCTCCCTCTCTCTCCCTCTCTCTCCACCTCTCTCCTACTCCCTCTCTCTCCCTCTTTCCCTTTTTGAGGTAGACGAGTGCTGAGGTATCACTATATACACACACACATATGTTATTGTTGTTGTTCAGTGCTTCTGTCGTGTCCAACTCTTAGTGACCCTACGGGCCGCAGCACACCAGGCACATTTATCTAAGTCTCTGGCTGTGCTTATCCATAAGATTTTCATGGCAAAGATACTAGAGTGGGTTGCCAGTTCCTTCTCCAATGGACCTCTCTGCTATGACCTGCCCATCCTAGGTGACTGTACATGGTATAGCTCACAGCTTCATTGAGGTACACAAGCCCCGTCACCACAACGAGGTAGCCATGCAGAATGGGACATACACCAATCTATAAATTCACATTGCCTTTAATAAACAATAATCATTCCGTCACGTATAAGAATACGCTCACACAGTCCTATTAAATTATTAAATATTGGATTTGAATTGAGTTTCAGTCTTCACACAAATATTATCCATTGGGTCAGATTTACTCCTGAAGGCGGCATGGAGATTCTTTAGACATCTGGAGAGACAGCTGTTGGTATCTTAAAGGCAAGTCACAAAAATCCCAGAATTTCCAACAAATACACAAATATTATGTGACATGTATACAACATCCAGCTGTTCATCTTATCGGAGCCTGAGCACCAATATCTGATCTGGTTATTGTGTCATAAAGTATTAAAAAGGAAAATGCCCCGGAATAGAGAGAGAAATGCAAGGAGTGATGGCATCTTACCCAAGATCTCATCACAAGTCATGTATTGTCCTAGTATTTGGGAAGGAGTCTTAAATAAATATAATAAATATGGAAGATGAGTCTGTAGACCATAAATGTGTTTATCTGGGGGTCTGTAATAGGAAGACTGAACCACTGAGGTAGTTGTGTTTCCTTCTCCTTTAATGGATTCTTTAGGCTGAAAATATTTGTTTTATATAAATGTTTTTTTAACTATATTATTACAGCCCCATTAAATTTGAAGACCATATGTGCAACAGCTGCGGGCTTAAAATTTGTCCGAGTTACTGTGCTATTAAATTAGATCGGGATGCGAGTTACGGGCTTGAGACGCAAACCTGTAAACCATTTGTTGAACGTTGGGGGCGAGTGATCAATTAGTCAAACCCGTAGTTACGGGTTTCAATGGAGCCAATGGAAACAGAGATCGTCACAGAAATATGGAGGTTGGATTTCAAAGTCTTACGGGGTTCAATTACGAGATACTATCGGACCCACATTCCAGATATGATGCAATATTAATAAACCCGTAAATATGATATTCTATTACATGTGCGTTATAGTGTATGTATTAACACATGAATTGATATAACCCGGAAATCAAACATTAAATTTTTCGGGCTGATTTGCGGGCTTGAGAATGTTGTGCTATTAATTCTAAGACCTATCACCACTTTCACTTATAATAAAAGTACAGTAGTGTGGTGATATTTGCAGTTAAAGTGCTACGGATTGGACTTTACCCCACTGTGGGTCCTCTCCAGCACTCCTTTGCGTGTTACATGGTTGAACGCCAGTGAAATCGTTGCAATTTAATAGCTTGATAGAAATTGTAGCGGTTACGGGCTTGAGAGAACAAAGGATTTTCAGCCGCCAAGTTCAACGTTCCACGTCCCGTAGATCGGCAGCGGCTTGCTTTGCTGGGCTAACTTAATAGCCGTAAGTCTTACTGGCTACCCTACGGGCTACGGTTTATCACATAGGGGGATGTAGGGCTGTTAGTTACTATATTTGAATCTCCCCAATGTATTTATGATATCAAATCTACACTTCACTTCTGAGAAGCCCCCAGAGTGACTGTTTCTCAGATACTGTGACCTCTTTCTTCCTGTTCTCTCTCAATACAGCACAGCAGTGATCTAAGACCACGCCCACAGAGGAGGGGCTTCACACTACCTCTGTCTCATGCTGTTCAGACACACATAATATCACTATTTACATTGGTATTGGTTAACATTGGTATCAAGCCCTCCCCTTTGGGCTTGGTCTTAGGTCACAGCTGTGCAGTATTGAGAGAGAACAGGAAGAAACGGGGAGGTCCCAGAACCTGAGAAACGGTTCATTTTCTGTCTTCTTATTACATTGAGGAGGATAAAATGAATTCACAGACCTAGTTAAAACAATTTTATAAAACATAACAAAAGCCTAAAAAGTCTTGTTAATGACCCCAAAATAGTCCAACCATCCACATTATGTCACCCTACAGTGACATAATAAAAAGTTGCACTTTTATTATTATCTTTATTTATATTGCGCCAACATATTCTGTAGCGCTGTACAGGGGTTAAGTACATGGCAAAAACTAAATGAACACCTTATAACGAATGGAGGCTCTTGTTTTTGAGCCTCGAATCAAATGTACATAGTGCTTGTTTCCAACGCACAAGATTGAAAACTCGCAAACTTACAATCTAAATGATACCACTATATGAAAATAAATATGTTTGAAAATTGTAAATTGTATAAGAGCATAATTAGGCAGGAAAATGCCATAAATCTAGTTATTAATAAAAAAAACAAAAAATAAATGTTGATGTCTTTCCTGGGGGTTTCTATGATATGTTGGTAAAGTTTCATGCATGAGAGGGAGTTCTGCAGGAGCAGGACTTGCAGTTATCCATGTGACTGCTGTTTATGAATATACATTGGCAAAAGGGTAGCGTGATATTCAACCCCTACCCTCCATCCACTGATAGATAAGATAAACAGTCAAAGACAGAGATAGCTTGCAATGAAACTACAATGATTAATTCTAGGTTACATATGTATATATATATATATATATATATATATCTTGTTGCTGTTTAGTTGTTCAGTCGTATCCAACCCTCTATAATCCTATGGACCACAGCACGCATTATGCTCATCCATAATGTTTTCATGGCAAAGATACTCGAGTGGGTGCCAATTCCTTTTCCAGTGGACCGGGATTTGTCTGAACTCTCTGCTATGACCTATCCATGTTTGGTGACCGTACATGGTATAGCTCACAGCTTCATTGAAGTACACAAGCCCCTTCACCATGACAAGGTAACAATCCAGATGTTGTGTCTGTGTGGGTGTCATTACATTGACAAATAATCTTGTTTTAGAGTTGAAATAACAGGAAATGAACACTAGGTGGCACCAACACAACAATAATCCTCATCTCTACAAGCGCACGAGAAGCGAACGTTGGATTGTGGTTTTAGCCTAAAGTTCTGTCTTGTTGATTTTATGCATCAAGGATAATGTCCAGATGTAGCGTTATTAACTCTTCACTGACCAATGCCCAGACAATTCTTTACTTTGCATGTAGCAAATTTTAGTTCTTTCTGGCATTTTACATTAATAATCTGGAATTTAACATATTAATAACATGCAATAAAAATCCCAACAGGTAAGGTGTGTTTTACAAGCTAATTTTATATAAAGATTTTGTGCCTGGTCCAAGTTATAGTAAAACACAAACCTCCCAATGTTTCCAATGACCCCCATCCAACATGATGAATACTCAATACATACACTGTAGAACTGGTGGTCCAGTGTTCTCTAGTTGTCCAGTGGTTAGGATTCAGTGCTATCACCACTACAACTTGGGTTTATTCCAGTCAGGGAACCAAGAGATCACACCACCATGAAGCCACGGGGTTGGGCCTGGTCAATACTTGGTTGAGAGACCATCTAGAAATACCAGGAGCTGCATGCTTAGGTGCACTAGAGAAAGAACTGGCAACCCGCTCCAGTAGCTCAAGTGGATCAGCATTGTGTGTTGCAGTCCACGAAGTCATAGATAGTCAGACACGATTAAAAGTGCTAGTGAATGGAGGGAATGAAGAACATAATTTGGGAACGCCCTTACAACCTCCGTACCCATGGCAGGTACCAGTAGGAGTCAATAAACAAGCTATATGTAGGTCATCAAAGCACCTTTCTATAAAAAATAATGGTCTATCCCTCTCCTCCCATAAAATGTAGAATTCCCCTTTACCCCCGGCTGTTGCCGATAGCAGGGGCACCTACCCTGTCGTGAGCCCCAGTGCCTTGCCCCTGGGGCTCACTAATATTTCCCCTAGATTTTGGGAGAATACAGAAAGCCCCATATAACATGGGACATGGTCAGGCCTCGAAAACTTAAATTTTGAGGTATTATTTATATAGTATGTCCACACTGCAGATTCAGATAAGGACCCTTATGTGAAAGATATAAATCACTAATATAGTTGTTGTACTGCAAGATGTCGTCCCTTGCGGCCCATAGGGCAGCAACTGCGAGCCTTGCAAAGCGAGGCGAGCCGTTGAGGCACGCCGCGGGACTTAGGATGCAATGAGCAACGAAGGCGCTTATTGCACTGCGAGCCTCGCAAAGCGAGCTGAAAGCGCTCATTGCAGGGGTGGACACGCAGGACTTAGTTGGCACTCATCCCGAGACAAGCAGAACTTGGCTAAAATTACGGGCCGTATGACTTAGGACCCGAAGCACATAGATGGATGGAGTATGGTGCCTGTATAGTAGACGGGGGACCCGAAGCACGTAGATGGACTGCGGGGCTCGCAAAAAAAAAACGACTTTAACGGCCGAACCACCAAACTGGAAAAATATGCAAAAACACACAAATATGCCTCAAATTCACTTACACATTCACACACAGCACAGGGGGAGAGCCTGGGGGCCTGTGAGTGAGGTTGCAAGTTAATTTGAGGCATATTTTGCCTTTTTTTTTTTTTTTTTAATCGCCGAAGCAAAAAAAAAACGTAAACATGACGAAAACGAGGCCGCACGACATAAGTATGAGCCCTTAACACAAACCAGTAACACTTCATACGAGGCAGACGTGCGATGAGAGCTGAAGGGGATCATCAGGGGGGTCGCAATGAGCGCAGAAGGGGATCGTTGCAAAGCAGGAAATGTGCGACTTGGCAAAAACAGCAATGAAGCCAATCATTGCAGGGCTCACGATTAGCGCAGAAGTGGCCAAAGGGGCGATATCCTTGCATTTTGTGGCAAACAGCATTGCCAGGCTTCAAATTTTATTGCCATCATTTTTGACGGGCAAGTTGCTAGTGTATATATAAAAATATATAACAAACTGACCAAATTAGCAGAACTTCAGATACTTTATATATAGAAGATTCCATCTTTTCTGGTTTCATCATAACTAGTGCATAATGTTGTGTTTGTATCTATCAATTGAGGGTTTTGGAGAATTATTATTTAAATTAATATTTTTGAATCTGACACATACCCCCTTCCCTTCACATTTTCCACATTTTCAGAAACAGGCAGCTTGCTACAAAAATTGCAAGACCTTCTCTATGGAAATGTAAACACACACACACACAACCTTCACCAAAGTGTCATGGATGCCTCCACAATCCAGCAGTGACATCAATATATATATATGTTTTTTCTAATAAAACTTTTTTTTTCCTGCTAAATTATGTTTTTAGTCAGTCACAGTTTTCAATCCAATATATATATATATATATATATATTATATTATATATATATATATATATATATATATATATATATATATATATATATATATATATATAATTGTACTGTGGCCCTTTAAATGATGAGAAGATCCTATCAACATAGTTAAGTAACTATTAAGTAACTTTTTAAGGAATTCGATATAAAATGTCAATGTTGTTATTAATATCTTACATCACTAGGGGGCAGTGTTTCACTTTCTCATAAAAAATTGTACTGTCCGCTACAAAACTGTCAAATCAGCAAGAAAAAAATTAAATGTACACATTAACCCGTTAAATATAGTCCTAAATATTCATTACATGGAAGACAATTAAAGGCAATGGGATTATCTTGGGATAACGTATCTTCCTAAACATGAACAAGTTGCTGTTTACCTCTGTGATCTTTGAAAATAAAGTAAAAAATATAAAAAATAGTTGAAATATTTGAATTATTTATCCAGGTATATTATGTTTGATCTAGGCAGAATAAAACTAGGTCGGTGTATGAAACAGAATTATTTAATCAATAAACATTATAAAGCTATAATAATGAGTCTGTACACAAAGAGCTTTTATAATAAATATCTTCTAGATTTTACGCACTTACAGCAACATTTTCTTGGTATTGATGCTCCTCATCAGTTTCTACTGGTCTACAGCAGTGGTTCCCAAACCTCTCCTCAAGACCCACCAGTCCGGCCATGATTTAGGTGAAGCACTTTGAGACTCCACCGCCTGTTGAAGACTAGTTGCCTCACACAGTGTTAAACCTAAAACATGGCTGGACTGGTGGGTCTTGAGGAGAAGTTTGGGAACCACTGACCTAGAGAATGGTGATTTGAATTAGAGTGGGAATTAAGGAAATGACGATTGCTGGAAATTGGCACATTTTAGTATGTGTGGTGGGAGTGTAGGTATATACGGAGGGTCTCCGTAGAAGCTTATATGTCAGGGTCCACTCTCGGGTTTGATCACTCAACTTAGCATGAGTACAATATGTACTACAGTCTCATGGCACAGCTTTGTGTTCTAGAGGCAGATCCGTCAGATAGATCTCTCCTTGCTTTTGATGCTATTTCTCCTGATTGGTTGTTGTTAAGCTCCGGTCTTTCTACCAGCCAATCACAGCTCACCTGGGACAATGTATTGCTGCTCAGTGGCTGTGACTTGGAGTACTTCCGGTTTCTCCTGTGTCTTCCTGCTCTTGTTTACTACAGTTCCTGCTGCATTCCTGTCCCAGGGCCATATTATATTCAAAGCTCGTAGCGGCACTGGTACACGCGCAAAGCCTGCCGGAGTTACAGAGCTATTACATTAGCCAAGCCCGTAACTGACTTGGCCGACATCAAAACCCGTAGACCGTTCTTGCACACGTTGCATGTGCGTCCATGATCAACATGATCAATTAGCAAAACCCGTAGTTACAGGTTTAGACGGAGCCAATAGTAAAAGAGTTCGTCATCATTACGTCACTGAAAAATGGAGGTTAGATTTCAATCCCTTACGGGTTTGAATTACGAGTTACGATCGGACCCGCATTCCAAAAATAATGCAATATTAATAAATCAGTAAATATGATATTCTAGTCCATGCGAGTTCCATTATATGTATTAACACATTGATTGCCGAGATCGATTTAAACATTAAAAAAATTACTTTATATTGCATATTTGCGGGCTTGAGTATGTTGTGCTATTAATTTGAATACCTAACATCACTTTCCCTTTAATTTGAAGTACAGTAGTGTGTGTATATTTGTATTTACAGTGCTACGGACAGGACTTTAACCCCCTTGCTGGTCCTTTCTGGTACCCATTGGCTCTTTGGCTCCATTTGCGAGTTACGGGCTTGAGCGCCAGTGGATTTGTAGCAATTTAATAGCGATTTGCGAACGTAACAGTTACAGGCTTGACAGATCAAAGGCTTTGCGGTAACGTAGGTCAGATTTCGACAGCACGTAGGGATTTTCCGCCTGTAACCCGCAGACCGTTTGCGGGTAGCTATACAAGGCCATTTTAATAGCTGTAAGTCTTGCGGGCTCCGTTACGGGGTACGGGTTTTCATGTTGGGGGAATTTAATAGGGCTGCCAGACTGTTCGCCCCTGAAGGGCATCACCCAGACAGGCCCTAAAGCATTCTTTATATAATTAAGAAATATCCACTTTTCTCATTATTGGTTTAGACAAAAAAAAGGTAAATATAAATGTAAAAATGCTTGAAGGACACATTAATTGTGCATCTCGTAGAAAAAATGTACAAAAAATGTTCAATATTGATAAAATAAAACAAAAAGCGGATCTAGTCTCAGAAATTGAATATTTACAGAGTAGAATACAAGATACAGAAGACAGGTATATGGACACTTGAAGATGCACATGACTTCGTTTGAAAATTCAAATAACTTAGTTTAAATTTGAGTCACTTAAAGGGTCACTTAAGGCTTCTTTTTGTTGCCTCTGAAAGAGGGTATTTGATAATGTTGAACAGTGTGTTTTGTGAAAATGAAGCTCCTGGAGCAAAACAAACTGCTTTGACTACATAACTGTCTTTGGGGTTTTGTCCTTGTCAGCCAATGAGGTATTTTCTGTTAGTTTCCAATAAGTAATACACTTAAACACATTTTTACTAAATAAATTAATTGCATGATAGGATAATTTGCATTACCTATCTATATTGTTTTAATTCATTAAAAATTTTTTCCTATTATCAAGTCTAGTTCTTCAAAAGAGCATGCTACAGAGGACAACTAAAATGGATATTGTATTACTAGCTTAAGCTATGCATCCTCTGTATGTAGACCTCTTATCTGCGCGTTTTGTGCCTGCTCATTGTCAGCTCTTATTAGCCATGTTGTCAAAATCCTGCTGACCCTAATTTGCTGAGTTTAAGGGGAGGAGAAAGTGATTACTGCGACCAAATCCGCGCCCTAATAGAGGCGACCGGCGGATGAGCAAATTCATCCTGCGAGCAGATGTTTCACATTAGCCAACCATTCCCTGGGGGGTACGGACAAGTTTAGGCCTCCTAATGTGAGCAGGTGCTTACTGCGCAATGTGCATTAAATGTCAAGAGGAGTAAGGACAATTTATTCTGGGCTAGTTCAAATGTATGGAAATCATTTTTATAATGTGAACTTTAGCTAACGGTGCTTTAATTTCATAAAACAACATAAGGCTGCTGTCAATGAAGCCACTCGGACTGAATACAAAATACTAAGTGAATGCAATACAATGTTAACATGTCGATAAAAACATCTTGCGGGGCTTTGCCATATAAGAGCAAGTCTCAGAAAGTAATTAATATGACTTTACAGTCCTGCACGGATGTGATGGTGCATATTGCTGAATAATGCATGATATGGCTTAACTCACTGTGTGATTATATATATATACTAGCGACTTGCCCGTCAAAAATGACCCCAATAAAATTGAAGCCATGGCAATTTTTTTTCGTCCACCATTTTTTACCTCGCTTAGTCGATTTTCAAGTGCTGAAACTCAGCAAATTCAGCTTAAATTCATGTGCAACCTCACTCTCAGGCGTCCTGGCGTCCTCCCCGTGCTGTGTGTGAGTGTTTTTTTTATTTTAATATTTTTTTTGTCTTGTTTTTGTTGTTTTGCGATTTCCGCGGTTTGGTCGTTAAAGTCGTATTTTTGCGAGGTCGTTTTTTTGGCCCCAAGATTTCCTCAACTGCTTGCAGCTTAAGTAAGTCTCGCGTTTCTTAACTTCTTTTCAGATTAAGTCCCTTGGGCTCGCCTCGCTTTGTGAGGCTCAAAGGCGCGCCTTCTGCACTCATTTCGGTTTAATTCCTGAGTGTTTCAATGCTTCATTTGCTCGCCTCGTTTTGAGAGGGTCACATGGCAATGAGCTCAGAAAACTTCTATGCCTCAACGGCACGCCTCACTACGCGAGTCTCGCAAGCGTGATGACGAATCACAGTTTGACAACTATTATATGTGATATATATATATATTTGTACATTTTGTTTATGAGAGGAGCATTTCAATGTCTACAGGAGCAGGGCTTGCAGGTTTACTTACAAGTATATCCAAAAAAAGAGATAGTAAATACCAAAAAGCTTCAATGATTTTACACTCTCCGTCTTCCCTGCCTCTACCTGATCAGTAGATACGAATATGAAATCAGACTGCAAGCTCACAAGCAGTGCTCAAGACCCTTGTAAAAGCAGCTCCTTTCTACAAAGTACTTAGGAGCTGCTAAATACCCCCAAGACCCTTGCCATTGCAGCTATCCCACAAGACCCCCTTCTACAACTACTGCTTCCCCTCTGGATTTTCAACTTAAAACTCCTTCTCAAACATCTCCTTTCTCCAGCCACTGGCCCCTTAATTCCCCCCAAGATCCCTTCACAAAGCAGCTCTCCTCCCCTTAGCTTCCTTGCCTGTGTGATCAAGTGACTCGCTTGTGTTCTAGTGACCCAAATCTCTCCCTGTGACCCCTCCTCATAAAAAACAATCAGGGCAGCAGTGCAGGCGCTAGATGAGAGCCCTGGGGCATTGCGCAGCCTGCCCTGGTGGTAGCACCGCCCTTGACTCAATTACCATATCAGTATGCATGTGTATCTATGTATGTTGTTCTAGATATCATCAGCCTTATTAAATTGCGATTCGGCCAATTGAATAGGGCTCTATATAATCACAGAGCATATTTTTTTTACAGAAGTTTTTAGTTAGTAAAGAACTTGCTTTTGGATAGAAGTTCACCAACGGAAAACTTCTGTAAAAAAAATATGCTATGTGCTTATATAGAGCCCTATTCAATTGGCTGAATCACAATTTAATAAGGCTGTTAGGACAGATCTCGGATCACAACAGGACATAGAAGTCTCATAAGAATAACCTTTCTGGGCACAATCCAGGCCAACTAGATGAAAGCTGCCAAAATATGTAATGGTCAGTCTAATATAGTTACAAAGTTACTTAATAAGTTAGTAATTGAGGTTGAAAAAGACTTTCAGTCCATCAAGTTTAGCCTTTTAAGATCTCCTCTGATCTGCAATATGCAGATTAGTTGTTAATTAATTAGTTGTTAATTAATTGATCCAGAGGAAGGCAAACAGAAAAAAAAAAAAAAGTGAAACTTAGCAAATCGTCTGAAAGGGGGAAAAATGTATTCCTTCCTGACTCCAGATACTGGCGATCGGATTCTCCCCTGGATCAATACTCCCTCTCTAATTATCCAGGATAACCCTGAATGCCCTTTTTAATTAGAAATAAATACAATCGCCTTTTAAAGTTATCTTTCAAATCCGCTATCACCACTTCCTTTGGTAGAGAATTCCCCAGATTAACCACCCCTACTGTGAAGAACCCTTTTCTTTCATTAAGGTGGAATCTTTTTACTTCTAACTTCAAGGGATGTCCTCTTGTCAGTTGAAAACCTCTTGGCACAAAAAGCTCCCCTGACAAATCTTTATACTGACCCTGGATGTATTTATATAAGGTTATCATATCCTCTCTTAGACGCCTTTTATTCTAGAAAAAATAAGTTTAATTTGGTTAGTCTTTCTTCATAACTTAGCCCCTCCATTCCCCTTATTAGTTTTGTTGCCCTCCTCCGTACTTTTTCCAGCTCTAAAATGTCAATTTTATGAAGTGGTGCCCAAAATTGTACTCCATATTCCAAATGAGGGTGTACTAGGGATTTGTATAGTGGCAGAATTATATTTGCTTCCCTGGCTTCTATACCCTTCTTAATACATGCTAATATTTTACTTGCTTTTGCAGCTGCTGCTTGGCATTGAGCACTGTTACCTAGGTGGTTGTCCACAAGTACTCCCAAATCCATTTCAATTTCAGATACCCATAGATTTGCTCCATTAGGATTATAAATTGCATGGATATTTTTCCTATCAAAATATCTATCAAATACACAAATAAACATAGAGAGACTGTAGACCCACATCTCCAACTGACATGTACTCATCATCTTTCCTCTTTCAGACCCATGTAAAGGGATAGACTCACCCAAAAGCACATCTAAGATTCCCTCTTGACTTCCATAGTTCTCAATCCACCTCAGAGGACAAGGACTCTGTCTTACAAGATTCCTTCTCTCTATCTTAACAATTGCATCCAGCCAATTTGCATCCAAACAGGTACCAAATAAACCTAATGTGATAATAAATCAAGATCTTCATTCAGTCTCTAGAACTCATACTAAATCATTTATAAATTTAAATATGTCTCTTGTCATATGTTCTTGAGTATGGAACTTCAATAACTCTCAAGCATGCTGGGTCACTGTTGTGCATCTCTGTAAAGTGTTTTGGAAGGGCAGCAAAGTGACAGCAAAGTACAGGGAGATGGGTTCTGTGAGGGGGAGCAAAGGAAATAGGGATGGCTGCTATGTGTGATGGGTGCTGTTAGGACGGTTTGGTGCTGTGTAGGGATGGATGCTGCTGGCAATGACTGGGTGCAATGTAGGGATGGATGCTAAGAGGGGTTGGTGTTGTGTGGATGTTGAGAGGGACTGGGTGCTATGTAGAGATAGTATATGCAGCCACACCAGCTCCTCCATCCCAGTAGAGGATGACGCCCAAAATTAGAGAGAGCGATTCCTGGAGCTCTGCTGCAGGCAGAGGTGCTTTGCGCAAGGGGGGGGGTAAGTGAAGGGGAGCAGCCATGTAAAAAGGGTCTTGGGGGAAAGGGTCTTGGGGAGGGGAGCTGTAATGGGAAGGTGTCTTGGGGACACTGAGAGATGTGGTACCGGGTGGGTCAGCGCAATCAAATTTTTACAAACCCCCCTCGTGGGGCCAAACTTTTTTTTTTGCACCCTCCATTCTCTAGCTCCGCCACTGCACGGTACCTATGTATGTGGACTTATCAACTGCGAAACATATCATCATTTAAATAATGGATGTGAAGTTTTCTGGGATGCTCAACAATGTAATAGATATGAATGAAATGTTTCATTACATTTAAATCAGAATTTGTCATTTACTTACTTTCTTGTCCATGTAATGAAATTTATGTGGGACGTACCCAAGTAGAACATAAGAGGAATATAACTAAAAAGAAAAAATATCATAGCATCCCCAAACTCCTTACAGAGATGTACAGTTGTGACCTATCATATATATATATATATATATATTTATAAATATATGCTTAGTAACATATGATCCCTGTTCAAGCGACATATATTTATTTATAAATTAGGGAGTATGCGTCCTAGAGGAATGAATGAAGAACTCAATATATTATCACTTTTGGATTAATTGTTAGCTGCTTGGACGCATAACCATTTTATTTTAGGTGGAATATTCATTTTTTATGGTTATCAATCAGTGAATAATTTATATTGACTAAGGCAATATTTTAAGAGACGTATCCGTAATATGTTAATAATTCGCAATGCATTTCATCCTATCCCGTTCCATATATATATTGTTTTTGTGTTTATATGGGTTTATGTCCCAGTTCTTTTTAAAGCCTGTATAATTAATAATTGTGTAGCACATGAAAGAGTTAATTAGTGGGTGTATACCACCTAACTGAATGAAAAGTAGGTTTTGAAAAGTTACATATGAATGTTTCCTGAAGAAGTTTTGTTTCATTATCGAAACGCGTTAACGTTGTTCCGTGCTTTAATGTTTTAATGAAGGCTTTCTATTGGATTACGACGTCTTCAGTAGCTTTATTTGCATTGCTAGCAATTATTGCAAGAGAGAATCTCGGAAAGACAGCGACCCACAGGAGGCCTGAGTGCTACAGAAGTGGAGGGAATCTTGGCTGTGCTTTGGATTGAGTCTCCCATTGATATAAGTGAGAGGATGCCTATTTAAAGAGTTGGGGTGTGAGTATACTCATTCTCTACATTATTATTATTAATATAGTTCATTTATAACGCACCAACATATTTCGTAGCGCTGTATATAAATTAAGTTCAGACAAAGATAAATACAAATTAACATATAGCAAAGTAAGGAGGGTCCTGTCTTTGAGCCTTTGTTTTTTTAGCTTTTCTATTTATTTATGTTTTTAGAATCATAATGGAGCATTGGGGGAACTGTGTATAATACCCAGCAGACTTGGTATAATAATAAGGACATTACTCCAAAAAAGATTTTTAAAGAGTAAGTGCTTGCACTATTTGTCTTCTTTTGGTAGCTAGCAATTTGCATTTTTTCAAATTTTTTTTCTTTTAGATTGGATTATCTATCAAATAGGTTTCCTTAGGTACAGTGGTTACGATTAGGTGCTTTCACCACTGCAACCTGGGTTAGATTCCAGGGATCCAAGAGGTCACACCACACTTAAGCCAAGCAGGGTGGGGGTGGTCAGTACTTGGATGGGAGACCACCTAGGAATACCAGGAGCTGTATGCTGTGGCCCACTGGAGAAGGAACTGGAAATCCACTCCAGCATCCCTGCTATGAAAACCAAGTGGATCAGCATGATCATGGACATAAAGATGTCCTGGTGTGCTATGGTCCATGAGGTCATGGAGAGTCTGGTCTATCAAATATATATATATATATATATATATATATATATATATATATATATATATATATATATATATACTACAGATTTTAATTATTCTTCTTTTGAATAACTGCACTCCTTGGAAAAAGGAAAAATTGCGGAAATAAAATATACAGACTTTAATTTATTACTGTTTATATCAATTATTCTACAAAATTTATTTGTTTTTTTTTAAATAGAACTTCATTAAAAAGCTATTCAACTAAGTTTAAGCATTGATCAATGTTTGACATATAGTTATCAATCATTTAGACCATCATCTGTATTAAAATCTTTTCCCAAAGGATTATAAATTGCATCCTCATATGAAAAAGTAAAAACTTATACCGCGCTCAAAAGTATTCACATTGCTCCTAATCTGGTGGTAACCAAATAATAGTAAGAAAACAAAATTCTATAATTTTTATTATCTTACATAAGCTGATAGATATTCATCAGTGAGGATTTTTTTACATATTTTATTAAATCATTAAACATTTGAAAGAAATGTCAGTCTTGGTAAACCAAAGATCTCCCAGCTCCGTGAAGGAGATACATTTTCTATTTTGATTTTAACCAGTCCTTGCCTGTATTTTGTCTACCAACAAAGCATGCGATTATAATGAGGGTATAATGACATCAAAATAGTTTAAGACTGAGGAAATACCAATTTATGGACCTCTAGAATCCACCCATCATTATAACAGCCACCAGTTTATCAGTTTAGTTACCAGGCACAAGATCAAAGGAACTGAACCCAATTAAGGGCTGCCTGGTCTAGAGTTGTAGCTCCATTATAATACCAACATGAGCTGGCCTGTGGAATAAAGACCCACTTTCAATGTTTATGGAAGAACGTATTTAGTAGAAGCTAAAAAATATAGAATTAATATGAAATTGTGTCTGTGTCAAAATAAAAGTATAAGACATATCCCCCGGTTTTCTATTTTACTGGGTGTAGTGGTTAATCCTTTCCAACTTTATGCTGGCCATGTACTTGTGCAATATCTTAAGAAAGTTCTATATTATATTATGTATCTTGTTAAAGGTTTTATTAATGGGTCTTGGGAAGGAACCTGCCGTTACCAATCCCTAAATTTGTTAAGAAAGCTGAACAGAGCCCTATCGATAAAGATGTGCCAATCTATTTGCTTTTTTGGCTATTAAAGGACCAATTTATCTATATTGTCTTTTAAACAGCTTGATAATGGGCAAACTATTGTTAAAAATAAATAAATAAACAAATTCAAACTTTACATGTTTTAATTTAACATGCAATGTATGAGTGTTTGAAAGCTCTGCTAATTTTTTCTGTCACGTTCCCATTGTGCAGAAGGAAATTTCCCAATTTGTAGTAGCAAAAAACAACATTTTGTAGAATATTTGAATATAAACAGTAATAAATTAAAGTCTGTGTATTTTTTGTTCCACAATTTTGCCTGTTTTAAGTGCAGTTATTAAAAAATATATATATTTTAAATATAAACATAGAATATATATATATATATATATATATATATATATATATATATATATATTCTGTATGTTATAAATTGTCAAATTAACGTTCCATATCTTTACATTAGTTACTGCTAAGACATATTGGCCTCTGAACCATTGATACGACTTTTTTCATATATTTATAATTACAATTTTCTTAGAAAATATGATGTAGAAAATCATATTTTCATGGAAGGTTACATATCATGGAAAAAAGAAAATAATGTTACCAAGTGGTATAATTATTAAATTAAAATGAATGATGTGCTGGCGTACAAAATCTCCAAAATGTGCATCAATGGAACAGGTCAGCCAAGCAGCCGCTAATTTCTGCTTTATGTGATAAGTTTCTTTTAAATTGAACATTCAGATTGAATTCAGATTAGTAATGAATAAAATGCATTTCAATTATATGAGATGGGGCATGAAATTATTTATTTGCTAAATTTATTAGCAAGGAAAAAATAAAGAAAGCCTCCCAGGGATCCCATACAAATGTTAGGTCACACATGATATTTCTTTTCAGAAATGGTTCCCGTCAGGGAGAACGTGTTTAAGATGTTATTTAAAAACTGAAATATTTGGTAGGAAAAAAATATGCATAAATATGTACAATAATTAAAACTACTATAGAGCCCTAATAATCCGAGCTAGATGGTTCAATTATGTATTAATCAGTAATACAATTCAAGTTCAATCATTTAAAATGCAACATTTAACATTAAATGTACTTTCAGACTGAGCTGCTGCTGGTATCCACCCATGATAAGGTCAATGGGGGAGGTGACTTTGTCTATCAGGCAGTGCTACATTTTCAGACACAAAGTGCACCAAGATAACAATGTAAAGAGGTTTCCCCTGGACACTGAGCATTTGCAATGAATCAATGTTTATTCTCTTATCAAATCTGATTATTCTTAAAACCCTTTCTATCTATTTTCTACTGTTCCTTTCATATTTTACAAAATTATTATTTTTAAATTAAAGGTCTATCTAAGTTTCCCTGTTTTTCCCTTTTTTCTAATCTAACACCTGCTGCTTATATTAGAAACACACATTACATGGAGTCATTCTATACACACAAAGATTTAATAAAAAAATAAAAAAAACTTGTTTTCCAAACCCCCAAAGAGGAGCCTACACAGTGTACCTCCCAATAGAAACACAGCATTTGGGTTCGGATTTTCATGCTTTACTAATCTTGAAGCCAACAGCAGCACAATCCAGAGATCTACAGAGCAATGTTTAGGCTCATCCTTGCTTACTTGTGCAGAGGACTACCCATCCCATGATGCCTTCCTGCACAAACTGTCATAAATGATTGATACAATATATCAGCTGCCTGTGATTGGCCAAAACAAATGATGAATTTTATGCTAATTTTAGCAGGAATTTCTGGGGGTAATTAACCTTGAAAATCTACTGCTTGCAAAGTCAAGAGATTTAGCAAACACAGACACAAACCAGGGGGGGGGGGCAGGTATACATGTGTGCGTGTGTATTTATTCAACATACATAGTCTATGTGGTATGTGTGTGTGTGTATATATATATATATATATATATATATATATACATACAGATATATATATATATATATATATATATATATATATACACACATACTGTACATACACACATAATGTACAGTACATACATACACACATACATATACATACATACACACATATATACAGTGGATCCTTGGTACTAGCCGTTAATTGGATTCAGAAGGCACGATAAGTAGTGAAAATGACAAGTACCAAAGTTCCCATAAGGAATAATGTAAATTGCCTCATAAAGGTCTTAGCAAGTGCAACGGGTACCATGCAAACGCTTAACCAAGCCAAATGCATTGAATACCAAATTCAAATTGTTTCATTTTTACTTGGCCCTAAGATTGTTATTGATGGCGGCCTTGGTCACCATGCTTTATCGAGCTTAATAAGACAGTTTTCCAGGTCCTGAATGAACTATAAATCACAAGTTCTCTCTAAATATTTATGTACTATCTTCACTGAAACAATACATATCACATTTTCCCTTACAGAGTTACATCTTTTGGGTGCAGTAAGTAGATTATTTTGGTGCTTTAATTTTTAGTGAAGGACGCTGAACAGATCTGTTAGATGATCTCTTATAGTGAAAACATTACCGTAATTCATTTTAAACATTAAAAAAGTACTTTAATTTGGTTTGCAATGCTCTGTTTGATGATGTAGAGCAGCGTTGATGTCCCTTTAAGTACAAAATATTCAAAGAAAGGCAGAAATAGACTAATTAAGGGGGTAGATGAGAATCCCCTCATCTTGGTGAGAGTGAAAGAGCGTGTGACATATTTCACGCTAGAAATGCTTCATCAAACACCAAATATAGACAAACTATAATTAAAAATACTTCTAGGTGAGCTGACAAATTCTATTTTTCCCAACAAATTATTCCCATTACCTCGGGGAGAACATTTACACTGTATTTAAAACCCACAATCTTTATTAGTTAGAAATAAATTAATAAAATCATTCCGTAACAAAGAACAGTTGTTAATGATACTGAACGGATGTCTCAGTTAATTATTAACTATATTATCTTAAATTATAATGGAATGTTTATGAATATTTATACTGATGAAGCTTAGTGTAAAATTACGTTTTTATAGATGAGCTAAATAAATCTCCGAACTGACAAAAGTGAATGATATTTAATAGCATTAATTAAACATAAGGCAGTACTTGTTCCAGGGTTAGAAATGAATATTGCAAAGTTTGTATGCATATATTTGCATGAAATACTGCCAGGTTGAACTCATCCATCAGAGTGTGGCTGTGAATCTCCATATTGCATCCTCTAATGGTACTATCAGCTACTTCCTACTTCCTGGTGTATCTTTCTGGTAATAGAGCCAGCAGTAAATTACCATGTAAACACACATGGAAAACTTTGATTGTGCCACATGCATTAGAAGATGCACTATGGAGAATCACAGCAGATTCACATCTTGCTCCATGCCTATTTCAACATCCTCTGATGGATGTGATGAGGAAGAGAGGACAACACAGCAACCGCTAGAAGCAAGGATGAGGAAGTAAAGTAAATAATAATAAACCATGTGCTGTATAGTTGAGCTAATGGCTTTTATTAGTCTAGAAATCTATTACTATTACTATTTTTAAGGATCCTGACTTGTGTTTTACTGCAGCGTCCCTTTAAATGGATGTATAAGTTGTTATAATAAAATATAAGAATGATTATTGTTAGAAATTCTATAAAAATGTAAAATAAAAATGAAGAATTACTTTATGTTATTTATATTAAATTATTACATTAACAATGTCATTTTATATCATTCCTGTCTTTATTTGCCTTCTCTATCTCTCTTTTTAGACCTGGTTTCTTAAGGTCACTACTATATGAAGATATCTCTCAGTGCCTGTGCTTGTCTTAAGTAAGATGTATGGTCTGTTTATATTACATTAGAAACTCTTGTAGCCAAATAAAAAAAGCAGTTATGTATGAAAACATCTTTAATTTAATTGACTTTAAAAAAAAAAATGCACATGGGATTATTCAATTAAATTTTTTTTTTCTTTAATCTGTAGTTTTTTTACTTTTTTCCCCATGCGGAAAATGATCCTTACCAAGGGTCTTCAGACCTTTAATACTTACTGCCCACTTTTGATGGTAAAATTTCCTTACAGCCCACCAGTGCCGTAGTAGCACAATTTGCCATCTCGCATTCTGGTTACATAAATCATATGACCCTAGCTATGTATCGCCCTGTACTTATTAGATAGTGACCCGGTCCAGACTCCTGTCTATAGTTATGTATTGTCCTGTACTTGCTAGATAGTGACCCGGTCCTGACTGCTGTCCCTAGCTATGTATCACCCTGTACTTACTAGATAGTAACCTGGTCCTGACTGCTGTCCCTAGCTATGTATCGCCCTGTACTTACTAGATAGTGACCCGGTCCTGACTGCTGTCTCTAGCTATGTATCGCCCTGTACTTACTAGATAGTGACCCGGTCCTGACTGCTGTCCCTAGCTATGTATCGCCCTGTACTTACTAGATAGTGATCCGGTCCTGACTGCTGTCTCTAGCTATATATCGCCCTGTACTTACTAGATAGTGACCCGGTCCTGACTGCTGTCCCTAGCTATGTATCGCCCTGTACTTACTAGATAGTGATCCGGTCCTGACTGCTGTCCCTAGCTATGTATCGCCCTGTACTTACTAGATAGTGATCCGGTCCTGACTGCTGTCCCTAGCTATGTATCGCCCTGTACTTACTAGATAGTGACCCGGTCCTGACTGCTGTCCCTAGCTATGTATCGCCCTGTACTTACTAGATAGTGACCCGGTCCTGACTGCTGTCCCTAGCTATGTATCGCCCTGTACTTACTAGATAGTGACCCGGTCCTGACTGCTGTCCCTAGCTATGTATCGCCCAGTACTTACTAGATAGTGACCCGGTCCTGACTGCTGTCCCTAGCTATGTATCGCCCTCTACTTACTAGATAGTGACCCGGTCCTGACTGCTGTCCCTAGCTATGTATCGCCCCGTACTGACTAGATAGTGATCCGGTCCTGACTGCTGTCCCTAGCTATGTATCACCCTGTACTTACTAGATAGTGATCCGGTCCTGACTGCGGTCCCTAGCTATGTATCGCCCTGTACTTACTAGATAGTGACCCGGTCCTGACTGCTGTCCCTAGCTATGTATCGCCCTGTACTTACTAGATAGTGACCCGGTCCTGACTGCTGTCCCTAGTTATGTATCGCCCTGTACTTACTAGATAGTGACCCGGTCCTGACTGCTGTCCCTAGCTATGTACCGCCCTGTACTTACTAGATAGTGACCCGATCCTGACTGCTGTCCCTAGCTATGTATCGCCCTGTGCTTACTAGATAGTAACCCAGTCCTGACTGCTGTCTGTAGGCTCTCTCACCAGCTCTCCAACCAACCAAGCGTGCTGCTGCGGGTCTCTGGCGTGTGACATTACTCATCAACGATGCCACCTTGTGATTACCCCGCCCATAATGAAAGCTTGAATCGCCCACTAGTGTGCGGTAGGGACCACGATGACTACCACTGATCTACACTGAAAATGTTGTTTCTGTATAAATTCCTCATTGGAATAACTGCTTTATATCCTGCCCATCACAGGCCCTCATTCAATTGCAATTTGCCCAATTGAATAGGGGTCTAAATAAGCACATAACATATTTTTTGAAAGAGGTTTTTAGTTAGTAAACATCTATCCAAAAGCAAGGTTTTCACTAACTAAAAACTTATTTGAAAAAAAATATCTTATGTGCTTATTTAGAGCACTATTCAATTGGCCAAATCGCAATTGAATGAGGCCCATAGAATCTATTTGTCAGCAGCATGGGGAAATAGTAGTGTAAAGCCCCTCCCTGTGGCTTTAGGTCACAGATGTGTACGATGACAGCCTTAATGAGAAGGAACAGGAAAAAAGTGGGATGCTCCAGAAGGTAAAAATATGTTCCTTATTAGCATTAAATGAAGCTACAGTGTTTCAATGGCCAAAGTGAACTTGAGAAAATGTTTATACACCGTATGACACTTTAGTTTCACTTTAAAGAACCACATTAGTCAAATAATTTTTCTGTGTGGTATTATGAATAACTAAACTTGATAATGGGTAAAATGTTTTTATAAAGTAAAAATATAAAAAGCCTTTAAATCTTTTATTTTTATATACAACGTACTGTAGATTTCCATTTTCTTTACTAAGCCTTCTATTGTCAAGTTCTGCCTATTGTCAATCTAATAAGGGCACTGGCAGCAGTTACTGCCGCTTTCCTATTGTTCAGATTCCTCTCTGCATTTAATGTCTCCTCCTACCCAGGGGTGGGGCTACCAGTGGTGCAGGTGGTGAAATGCACCAGGGCCCTCCTCTGTTGGGGCCTAGAGCTGTGTAATAATTTTTTTGTATTCAATTTTATTTTCTGTAGAGCATTTCTACTAAAGCTCCAAGTGGTGGCATGCTTGGGATGTGTATCAGGGAAGAGTTGAGAGAGAGCAAGGGCTGGATGACATCAAAATACAGGGGGTAGATGCTGACAGGGGATGGCTGCTGACAAGGACTGGGTGCTTTGTAGGGATGGATGCAAGAGGGTAGGGTCCTGTGTAGGGGTGGATGTTGAGAGGGACTGGCTGCTATATACATATAGTATATGTATATATGTGTGCACAATGCAGGCCGGAGGTAAGAGAAGGGGAGCAGCTATGGCAAAAGGTCTTGGGGAGGGAAGCAGTTATAGGAAGGGGTCTTAGAGAGGAGGTCTGTTATGGGGAAGGATTTTGGGGAGATGAACCAAGTGAATTGGTACCTGGGGGGTAGCACAACATTTTTTTTTTACAACCCCCACATTGAAAGGGCAGCCCATTTTTTTTTATTTTTTTGCATTGGGGCTCTTTATTCTTTAGCTCCGACACTGATCCCACTGGAGGCAAAAAAAAATAAAGTAATAAAATAAACATTGTATTATTATTTTTTTACATTTTCAACTAAAGTTCTTCCAAAAAGTATATTTTAAATGTATGACCATAGAGGTCCTTTAAAGTCTGCTGAAAAATACATTTTTAATGACAAATTCAGCTTCTTTTAAGTAAAAGGGAAATCTAAAAAAAAGCCACTGTGCATCATTATACAGCTTTTCCTGCAGAAAGTGTAGTTCTTTTAATTTCATAACTATTTATAAACCAGATATTTTCTGGCTTTGTGGAGTGGAAGCAAAACCTTAACGGATGTCAGCAAAGTTTGAAATTTCAAGTAATTAATGGGTTTTGCGTGATAACACCGAAAGGCAGAATATCCCACAAAGCTAAATAACAAGCAAACCTTCACTGCCTAGTTTTTAGATAACATTTCATTTTTATGCATCTCTAAATAAGGGAGTTTTTGACATTTTAATAGTGCGTCCTAGAAGGTCAGTAAAGGTGATAAGCAGGGAACAGTGTGATTATTTACATAATTTATAATCTGGTGTTCTGATAATAATATTTGCTCCTTCGGTATCCATCCGTGAGTAATAATGATGCAATATTCATGCAAATTAATTCTGAACGGCTTTTGATGGTATCTGTAATCCAGTGGTCTGCAACCTTTTAGAACTAAAGAGCCAAAATGAATCAAATCTTGGAGATCAGAAAGAGCCAGACGTTTAAGAAAGTAGGGACTTGTAAGTTAGCGGGCCAAGCATGAAATGTAAGCCATCAGAGGGAGTCAGGGCGGGGCAAGTAGGACAAGTGTTATGTGGCAGGAACGAGGTTGGTGTATGCAGCATTCATTGGGCCAGTTGTGACGATATAAAGGCGTGAACCAAAGTAGGGGGGTCTTTTAGGGGTATCGATTGCTTTATCCTGGCTATGTTCATCCGAAGGAAAAAGAAGGATTTGATTCAATCTAATACTTGATGTTTTTGTGTCAGATCACATCTGGAATTCAGATTAAGATTTAAACAGATGGATGTCCCCAAGATGAAGGCCCACTCCTGTTTGGCCAAGGAAGCTGCTGTCATCTGATGGGGACCCACCTGAAGTACTTCTGTCTTTTTGGGGGGTTTAGCCTCAGCCAGTTCCTATAATCAGTCTTGGAGCTCTTTACTCTTTTAGGAGCAAAGGTTAATTGTTCTGCATCTGGGTCAAAGGAAAAATAAAGTTGTGATTCCTTGGCGTAGCAGTGATAGTTGAGGCCATGTCTCTCCCAGTGGTGGCAACTACACAGCAAATATCATTGGAGATAATATAGAGTATTTTGGAAATCCACCTGACAATGCCATGGGTTTAGAGGAACATGTACTCAGCTGAGGACTGGCTGCTATTTACAGATAGTATATGTATATATGTGCATCATGCAGGCCAGAGGTAAGAGAAGGGGGCCACCATGTCCACAGTAGGTCTTCAGACGCCCTATTAATACTCCATGGTCCACTGTGTCAAAGAAGAGGTCAAGAAGATTTAGGATTGAACAGTCACCTTGATGAGTTGCTATCAGAAGATCATTAAAACACAGACCATCGCTGTTTCTTTGCTGTGTCTTTTGTTGAACCCGGACTGGAACGGATCAGAGAGGTCTCGCTTTTGCAGATGTATTTTAGGCTGCACTAGAACTACTATTTGAATAACTTTTCCTAAAAGGGTAATATTTCAAACAGATCCATGGTTTGTCATGCAGTCTGGATCTGGATGTTGTTTTATAAGTGGTCTGACAACTTTAGATGTTCAGGAAAGATGCTACTGAGATTTCAAAGCCCCTTGGAAAGCAACGTCAAGTGTATGACCACTTTTATGAATAGAATCTGGATTACCTGCTTGGTGTCCAGGCCATGCACCATGCTGGTGAGGTTTTGTCCAAATTGTGACAGGTTGCCATCAATCCAAGCATTTAAGCCTCGCAAAATAAGCCTCCGGAGATGTTCCAAAACTAAGCTTGCAACAGGATCTGTGATTTCTTGCACAAAGTTCTTTCCATCGTCAGGAGGGTGATAAAGTAAAAGGACTCTGAACCCAAGTAGGACTCTGGGTGACAATGCATTTTTGATTTGCACCTTCAGGGATTGTTCTTAAATTCAGGGATGTCTTGAAGAATAACGGTACTTCTCCTACCCTTTGTTCCTGTCGCAGACAAAATGGGTGCTGAGTTTCCATCTAGTCAAGTCATAGATGCTAAATGTGATTATTCCACCATGACTGCAATAACAGATGTCTTGTTTTAATGGACCTGGCGTTGTATAATACAATCCTGAGAGGTGGGACTGGGAGGCTTTAGGCAATGGGTTGTTAGAGGCATCACCTGAGACTTGTATCTGATGGATAGGCCCTTGAGTTATTTCTTCTTTTACTCTGTGATGTTGCTTTAATGCACACAGTGTACTGGGAACCAAAAGCATTTTGTGATGTTGTTCTTTCCTTAGTCTTTGTCCACCCTCACATCCTTTGTGTTTTTTGAAGGAATCCATGATACGTCAAGGTAGAAGCTAGAGATATTGGTGCTTTACCCAGGCCTTGCTTATGTATTATATGAAAATGGCAGTACATTTGTTCAGCAGTGAGTTAATACTTCGGACATCCAGCTGTGTTCACAAGCTCAAGTAAGAGCACACGGACAGACAAGCATGCCTAGAGTGTGAATTATAGCTGGCTAGATGTTAGGAGTCCTTTGAAATACTCCATGTAGAGGGCCCGGGTTGGGAACTACCAGTCTATGGTATCGTAAAATTGGATTTACCTTTTTTTAAATATGATAATATTATATTTTACATTTTTTAATTGTTCTTGTGAATTCCTTGATTTCATAGACAAGGAATGGTGTAAAATACGAAATATTACATCTCTATACACAAACAAATTTGATATCGGCCATGAGGATCTGGATCTGACCACTACTGTTATATGGGAGATTATTGAACTGTACCAAAATATTGGTGAATTCAAAGACAAACATACCCAAACTGAATGTTTAATGGATTTAATGGATTTAATTCAATGCATTGTTTCAGCTTTCAACTATGGAGGAAATTTACTAAGCATTTCAAGTGCATCTCACTATTTCCTATGGGGACAAATAGACCCTCTCGCCTCAACTCAATGCTGAGTAAATTGCTCCCATAATTGATTTTTTTGTCTTTGCTCATTAGAAAAGTCATGAAACATTAACGTCTGGTTGTATAGAATTTTTCAAATGATTGGATTTCCATGTTTGACCCTGGCAACTTAGTTTATTCAAAAAGTCATACAGGCTTTAAATGTCATTTCTCAAGTGAGTGACACATTTTAATTGCAGTTACACTTTTAGAATAACTGTTTGACTTTTAAAAATGAGAAAATATTAAATTAAAAGTATTTGTTTTGAATAATAAAAAGTTAACTATTCCAGAATTGGTTATCCAAATGCAGATTTGGTATAATTACGGCAATATTATATATTTAATACAATGTCACCATCATGTGCAGCATATCACATGCCAAGTACAGATGATGTACATGTAGCCTATGTTATATGTTCAAGCTACACATTAAGGGCCTCATTCAAATGCGATTCAGCCAATTGAATAGGGCTCTATATAAGCACAGAGCATATTTTTTTACTGAAGTTTTTAGTTAGTGAACTTCTATCCTAACCAAAAACTTCTGTAAAAAATATGCTCTGTGCTTATATAGAGCCCTATTCAATTGGCCAAATCACATTTGAATGAGGCCCCAAGTAAATATAAAAGTAACTTTTTGTGATATAGTACTGAATATGAACTGAAATGACAAAGTATCATTATGTTCCTGGATGACAGTGACACTCTATTGGAAGCTGATATTTTGTATCTGCGACACTTTACATAATAAGGGGTTGCTGGAGTAACATGATAATGATAATGATCCAGTACACAGAGTTATAAATGACATTATAATTTTATATGCAATCTGCAGTGGATGACAGGAGACGCCGGGGCCCATCACGCTCAGAGCACTTTGATATACGGCCTCACCACAAAATAGTCTCTGACTTCAGGGAGGTTGTTAGTCATTAATTTTACTGGAGGTACAAGAAGAATTAGATGATGTATTGGAGCATAATGATAAGTGTGGGCTTGAGTACTCTCCTGCCATTTAATCTGCGTAACATACAGGCGAGTATCTATCTACCTGTCTCTCGCTCTCTATCAACCTGTCTGTCTCTCCATCTACTTGTCTATTTGTTTGACTGACTCTCGCTATCTACCTATCTGTATGTCTCTCTCTCTCTACCTATCTGTCTGACTGTCTCTATCTATCTATCTATCTATCTATCTATCTATCTATCTATCTATCTGTCTGTCTTCTTTTCTCTGTCTGTCTCTACCTCTCTCTCTCTCTGTGTCTCTGTATCTCTGTCCCTCTCTCTCCTTCTCTATCTCTCTCTGTCTTTGTGTCTCTCTTTCTCTATCTACCTGTGTCTCTCTCTATTTATCTCTCTCTCTCTGTCTGTCGGTCTCTATCTACCTGTCTGCCTGTCTCTGGCTACCTGTTGAATTATCTCTCCGTTGGTCTCTCTCTCTCTCTCTATCAACCTATCTATCTATCTATCTATCTGTATCTATCTGTATCTATCTGTATCTATCTATCTGTATCTATCTATCTGTATCTATCTATCTATCTATCTATCTATCTGTATCTATCTATCTATCTATCTATCTATCTGTATCTATCTATCTGTATCTATCTATCTATCTATCTATCTACCTGTCTCTCTCGATCTATCTCAATCTACCTGTTTCTCTGTTTCTCTCTATCTGCCTGTCTCTCTGTCTCTATCTACCTGTCTCTCTCTATCTATCTCTGTCTCTCTATCTGTCTGTCTCTATCTACCTGTCTGTCTGTCTCTGACTACCTGGCAATCTCTCTCTCTCTCTCTATGTCGGTCTCTCTCTCTTTCTATCAACCTGTCTCTCTCTCTCTCCAGCTATCTATCTGATTCTCTCTATCAACCTGTCGGTGTCTCTCTCTATCTATTTACCTGCCTCTTGCTATCTACCTGTCTGTCTCTCTGTCTGTCTCTCTGTCTGTCTCTCTCTCTCTCTCTCTCTCTCTCTCGATCACTGTCTCTCTGTCTGTCACTATCTACCTGTCTGTCTCTGACTACCCGTCAATCTCTCTCTATGTCAGTCTCTCTCTCTCTCTAACCCATCTGTCTCTCTCTCTCAATCTACCTGTTTCTCTCTCTCTCTCTCTCTCTCTCTCTCTCTCTCTATCTGTCTCTGTCTGTCACTATCTACCTGTCTGTCTGTCTCTGACTACCTGTCAATCTCTCTCTGTCGGTCTCTCGCTCTCTCTATCTACCTGCCTCTCGCTATCTACGTGTCTGTCTCTCGCTCTCTGCCTGTCTGTCTCTCTATCTACGTGTCTGTCTCTCTCTCTCTCTATCTACCTCTCTGCCTGTCTCTATCTTTTTCCATCCACATATTTACCCATGTATATTGTCTCTCTCTGTCATTCTATCTTTATCTTCCAGAGCCATTATCCAGATCCGGCTTCCTTTGGGGCAGCTATTTCCACCAATGGTCACTGAGTTATATTCAGGGGGTTTTGGTACTTAAAGAAAAAGATGTGGGAAAATGAGCAAAGCTGCAGAACAATGACCGGTGACTAGCTCTATGCCCCTATATGTTTTATAAGCAACACTTTAATTTATTTTTGTAAACAAAAATGCAAATTAGATAATAAACCAACGTTAGTAGGTTAGTTTTACGGACATGATAACCCACTCACTCAATAGAGAGATCCAGACCCAAAATACCAGGCAATTCTAGCACTTGTAGATACCCCATTCGGCCGATATACATTTTCAGAGTCCAGTCTCTCTGTTTTACGTGCAAATAGTAGAACACACAACAGTATAATTAAATATCAAAGGCAATAAATAAGAAGTTATAGTAAATTAGAAGCTTCGTGATTTATAGAATAGTTGTCTATAACTATATGAGCACTGTTACTTTAAATAAACATAGGAGTCGTTTTACTCAAATAAAATATTCTTGTGGATTCACGGTAATCCTATTTGAGTCCATTTAATCACAATATTTATATTTTTCAGAAATCTGCAAGTGCAAATTAAAATTCCCATACTTATTAACACAGATTACAACATGGCCGGTTTTCTCCTCGCCGCTGGTGCAGCTGATGATCAAGGTCACCGCGGGAACTACGAAGTAGCAAATGTCTAATCAATGTAAATTACAGATCAGACTTCCAGAGTCGTTACATTGATTGAAACTTTTGCTCTGTGAGATACATTGATTAAAAAGATAAAAGGTCACGGAGAGAAGAAGTCGTCTGTACCAGAAGTTTAATCAATGTCTATTGCAGACAAGTTCTTCCTCACTTACTGTGACTGTCCTCCAGCGATCGGCATCTTGTACAGTCATCTATCTATATGCTGATTACATGCCTGGCTCGGCTTAAAGGTTACCCCGAGTAGCCAGTCTATGAACTGCAACATTTCACTGTTTTTTAAGCCAGGAACCATTTTTTTTTAAAAATCCCTGGGCGGCTGCCTAGTTGGCCTAATGGATAATCTGGCCATGTCTGCCTTTAATAATAGCACAACAGGAAAGTCAAATAAAATGGTAATCTAAGACAATATACCCTAAATGCCCAACTTGGAAATCAATGTGCCAATATCTTTATTTTATTTTTTTTTATACATTTTTTTATATTTTTATTCTTTATTTTTAAATAAAAAAATATAAATACATTTTTACTTTCTGGGAGTTTTCGTATTACTTATAGGTTTAGAGTACTTTGTATTAATGCTTTTATATATATTACTAGAATATTCTAGTAATAATATATATTACTAGAAATTGTAAGTGAGCTAAGGGTGTTTGGTGTGTATAATGTGGCTGATGTAGCTTCGTTCGTTTTCTATGTTGTTTTTCGGAATTTTTTGTAGCTTTTTTGCGTGTTTATGGTAGTGTTTAGGGACCTTTAGCCTCGTTTTCGTTTTGTTCGGCGGCCATTTTTTCTCTTGCATAGAGATTTTTTTTGTGTCTAAACTGCTTTAATTTCATTTAAATTGAGGTGTAACTTTAGTTTTCGAGGTCCTGGATGCTCCCTCTAGCTGTAGGTAAGCTTTTTATGTATTTGTTGGATTTTTGATGTTTTCATGTGCGAGTGTTGTGGCCGTTTTTTGCAAGGTCGTAATGTGTCGTAAGGTGTCTCGTATTTTGTTTGCGTTAAGACGTAAAGTTTGCGAGGGACCCTCGCGAAGCGCTCCAGCAACTGCGACCCTCGCAAAGCGCTCCCTTGACAGCAACTGCTTCGTGAGGGCCGCGAGGGCCGCCAGCAACTGCTTCGCGAGGGCCGCGGCTCGTATGCTCGCAACTATATATGTGATTATTTTCCTACATGAATTACCTTTTCATTAACACTAAAATATGTCACATATAATATTAATAAAGTTTTAAAACTACAAATATAGTTTACTGTCATTAGCAATATAGATTCATTAATTTTGTGGACGGCGCTCAATACAAGATGCTCAAACATAGGAATACTGAGTAACTTTCTGGTTTTGGAAGACACTCAACAAGGCTGGGAGTGGTCTCCAAAGCTCCATAACCACTTTAACATACTAAAGCCGGGAAGGAAGAGAGTCAACAACTACTGGAAGGTGGTAAGATACAAGTTAGTTGGTCCTGATAATTTTTTTAGGAAGCTAGTAGAGTGAGGAAGAATTTAAGGGGAAGGTAGAGGTGTATGTGGATAGATTCAGTCATTGAAGCAATAATTATGAGCTTGATGCATCTCAGAGGGGTAGTTCTTGATGGATGTGCCTGGCATGCTGTGGTCCATAGGGTCATGGAGAGTCAGACACAACTAAATGACAAAACAACAACAGTAGAGAGAGGAACCCAGTAGCATGGGAACCACGATAGTTGTACCAAGAAAGGGCATGGGCAACCCTCATAGTAAGGACTGTCCAAAATGATTATCGATAAATAAGTCAAAATGTTGGTGCCCAGAAGTTAGAATGGTTAGAGGAACGCCAGGTCAAATACAGAGACCAAAAAAATAAAATTATACATCAAGTTGGAGCACTAGGGCAGAACAACTGAGCACCTTTACTGAGTTACCACATATGCCATTAATATTCTGGGTATCAAAGCCAGTGCCATGGGTGTGGTGCATGTGCATCCAAAGACACTTCTCTAAACAAAAAGAGGTCAATGCCACAGAGTATCTGCACGATATTAACCTCCTTAGTCACAAGAATATGTATTCACTTCCAGCATCTCCTCTATCAGGGAGATGGTTAATGCCAGCTGAGAACTGATATTAGTTCCTTTATTTGCTCTATAACACACTTGAAATATTTCTTCCCTACCTAAGATGAGTTGAGCGGATTGTGGAATTCATACACAAACCCCAGTAGATTCATCACACTTAAAGAGTGCAGATATAGAGTAATGTATCTGGAGAGCTCTACACTGCGAGAGGATGAAGCCGCTCTCTTGCTGGTTCAGCGCTCTCTATTGATTGTTCTTCCATCCTGCTCTCTCAAGATCTTATGAAATACAGATAAAGCTCTCAGATAAAGCTTGTGCCCAGACACCACCGTCATGTGTCTCATGCTTGTCAGATGCACAGAACCAATGTCTTCATTCGTCATGTACTTTATGGGCACTAAGTGTACGTGTCTGATATTCCTGTGACAGCGCGTGATGGATACCCCGAGTCTGGGGAATATTTAATGACATGTAGTACATATGCACCAGTTGTTATCCATGTACATTAAGCCGTGATACAAAGTGTTTGATGGAATAGCGTAAATACATTATATCACAGTCTTACCTATCAAGTCGTATTTGATCAGCGAGTGTAACTACATAGAAACACTAATCACTAATATTAGGTATTCATTTTACTTACTTAAAGGGATATGGAGGGTTTCTGTTTTTTGCTAGGTTTATCACATATATAGTTGTGAGCGTACGGGCCGTTGCTCACGCCCGCGGCTCACCGCACCCCGGGAGCCTGCACAGCCCCACCTGCCCCACTGAAGCTCCCCAGCGGCCCACAACAGGAGGGAGACAGGATGGGGCAAGGGAGGGACAGGATGGGGGAAGGGAGCCAGGACAGGGGGGTGAGACACAGGGCAGTGGGTGAGACACAGGGCGGGGGGGGGAGGGAACATAGATACACGGGGGGAGGGGGCATAGAGACACAGGGGAGGGAGAAGGGGGCAAAGAGAGACAGAGGGGGAAGAGACACAGGGGAGGGAGATGAGGGGAATGAGAGACAGGGGATGGAGAGAGGAGGGAATGAGACAGGGCAGTGATAGAGGGGGCAAAGAGAGACAGGGGAGGGATAGAGGGGGCAAAGAGTGACAGGGGAGGGATAAAGGGGGCAAAGAGTGACAGGGGAGGGATAGAGGGGGCAAAGAGAGACAGGGGAGATATAGAGGGGGCAATGAGAGACGGGGATGGATAGAGGGGGCAAAGAGAGACAGGGGAGATATAGAGGGGGCAATGAGAGACAGGGAAGGGAGAGAGGGGGCAAAGAGAGACAGGGAAGGGAGAGAGGGGGCAAAGAGAGACAGGGAAGGGAGAGAGGGGGCAAAGAGAGACAGGGGAGGGAGAGAGTTGGCAAAGAGAGACGGGGAGGGAGAGGAGGCAAAGAGAGGAAGAGAGGGAGAGGGGGCAAAGAGAGACAGGGGAGGGAGAGAGGGGGCAAAGAGAGACAGGGGAGGGAGAGAGGGGGAAAAGAGAGACAAGGGAGGGAGAGAGGGGGCGAGGAAAGACAAGGGAGGGAGAGAGAGGGCAAAGAGAGACAGGAGGGGGAGGGAAAGAGACATGGGAGAGAGAAATGTTTGGGAAAAAACTTAATCTAGCCATTATTTTTTGACAGGCAAGTCGCTAGTATATATATATTTTGCCTTGTTTTAGACATTCAAATGTGAACATAGATGGAGGGCTTCTATCGCTCTTTTGCCCACCATATATTAAATGATTGTTGTGGTGAACTACCTACTCATAAGGTCCACACAAGCTGGGATCCTGCCCCATGCTGATGATAGCCAATAAGTGTGAAACGGCTGTCTAAGGGTAGGATTCCCAGCTTGTGTATAATCCAACCTTGGTCTATGGATTGAAAAAGCGAGACATTGAGTGGGCACATCTGCATGTCCCAGCTCAGCTTCCCAGAATGCAGTGTAATAACTCTGTTTCTCGGAATTCTGAACTGGAAAAAGTTTTCTTTTAACTCGTTTTAGACATTCAGATGTGAACACAGACGTACTATGTATTTACTATATATATATATATATATATATATATTTATATATATATATATATATATATATATATATATATATACAAACCTAGCAAAACCCAGAAACGCTTCATATCCAGATGTGTGTGTATATATATATATATATATATATATATATATATATATATATATATATATATAAATAAATAATACATTTGTAAGTCCAACTGCAAATCTAAAAATAAGTTGAACAACTTATTACCCGCTCACGATTCCCAGAAGTGCAGTTATTGTTCTGCATTCTGAGCCACAGGGCGGGGACATGCAAATGAGCAGACAATGCATTCTTGCTCTTAAATCCAAAATGCTATTTTATATGTAGCTCCTTTGGATGTATATGCCCGCTATACCACAGCTTTAAAGCAAAGCAAAGGATTAGATTTTGCACAAATCATAAACCCACTCATATACAGTACTGTTTCAAGCTTAAGCATCAATGTGAGGTTGGTTTTGATTTGTGCAATGGATTATATATATATACATACATACATACATATCTGTGTGTGGGTGTTTATATATAAATTTTCACCACTGCGACCTGGTTCGATTCCAATTAGGGAACCACGATGTAACACCACCCTGAAGCTATGCCTGGTCAGTACTTGGATGGGAAACCACCTAAGAATACCAGGAGCTGTATGCTGTGGCCCACTGGAGAGAGAACCGGCAACACACTCCAGTGTCTCTGCCATGAATATCAAGTGGGTCAGAATGGTGTGTTACGGTCCATGAGGTCACAGAGAGTTGGACACGACTGAGCAACACAAACACAAAACACACACATATATATGCATATAACATTTTTTTACATTTAAACTCTGTTTTCAGTGCCTAAAATCACACAAATAATTCACAAATCAAAAATTCTGCACCGTGCTGCTGAGACGTGGTCCCTGATAGGCCAGGACACTACACTGCACATCCAGCCCTACAGAGTCTGTGTCTGCATATGCTGCAGTGGGCAGACCCATACAGGGACTATTTGTTTTAATTTAGGCAGTGAAAACAGAGATTATAAGCACTTCATAATAAAATAAAGTACATTGTATACCTAGTAACATCCAGGAATCTTCCATATCCCTTTAAAAGCTGCTTAATGGGAAACTAAAGTTACAATTTGGCAATGATATATTTAAAATAGAAGGTTTTCAATATGGGAATGTGGCTCTTAAAGCTGCCAGTGCTCTCAGAAGGTTTAAAGAAAAGTTAATTAGTTTACAAGGACACACCCACCAGAGAAAATAACAGGAAATAAAACAAAACAGATCCACACAGTAGAGAATATTTATACCTAAAAGTGTCAAAAAAGGAAAGGTTAGGTTTATTTGTATCTGTTTTCCAAAAGATTTTGACATTTATCAAGTAATTCAAAAGACCAAATAAAATGTGACCACAGTGTCCTTCAAGAAAAGCATAAAGGAAATAAATGGAATCACTCAAAATATGAAATAAATGTCAATTATATTAAAACACATTAAAAATTACTTTTGAACAAATACAGTTAGGATTTAAAATAACAGAACATTTTGTTTCTTACTGTTTGCTCATTTACTACCTTTAATGACCTATTATTATTTTGGCTACTTTCTACATGATTTATATGAGCATACAACATGGAAGGAATATGCACTTATGACATAGTAAAATAGGGAGTAGTGAAGGAGTTAAATTCTTGTCTCTAAATGAGGTTCTCTGGCAGATAGAGATGATTAATGACCTGACTAAAACCATATAAAGCAGAAGCAAATGAGCTGTGAGTGCCTGACATCCTGTACTGTGCGCGGCCTGGGGTGGTATCTGTAATGTGATGTTAGCCTGAAGGGACCGGGCAGAGGAGGAGGCAAACACACTATGGTGCTGGAAATAGGGGGAAACCATATTAAGATGACACGGTATGGTAGTGGCACCTAATAAGATAGGTTATATATTAAAGGGACATGGAACATAATTGTTTTTTTCATGAATCTAAAAGAGTATGTTTTAAACTTTACAAAAATTGTCATTTGAATGAAAAAATATTAAGCAAAAGCTGTTTAAACTTCATGCAAAACAATAATAATAAAATACCTACTAATAAAAAACGATTAATAAAATCCATTATAATATCTATCTATCATATATCACATATATAGTTGTGAGCGTACGAGTTGTTGTTAACGCTGCGGGCTCGCGAGGGCCACTGGGCCAGGGTCTCAGTTGCTGGCATGGAGCGCCGAAGGCGCTCCATGCCAGCAACTGCCACCCTCGCAAAATTCACGGCGCAAAACAAACTCCACGACAAACACATTACGACACTCGCAAACAACATACGACAAACGTTCACACACATTACGGCCTCGCAACACTCGGACGCTACTCGCGAACATTACAAAATTACAAACACAATACATACACACAGCACATACATACAAAACTTACCGACAGCAAGAGGGAGCACCCAGGACCTCAAAAATGCAACTTACACCTTCATTTCACTCCAAATAAAAGAGTTTTTTACACGAAAATATTTGATAAGCGAGAGAAACAATGGCCGCCGAACAAAATGAAAACGAGGCTACACACGCAACCACCATACGAGACACGTTACGACACATTACAACCTCGCAAACATCGGACGCAACACGCCGACATACAAACATTTACAACACAATAAATACACACAACACACACATAAAAAGCTTACCTACAGCAAGAGGAACCATCCAGCACCTCAAAAAAACAAGTTACACCTTCATTTAAATACAAATAAAACACTTTACACACTAAGAAAATCGCTAAGCGAGAAAAAAAATGGCCGACGGACAAAACGAAAACGAGGCTACAGCACTCTCCACACGTAAAACACCACACCAAACTCGAAAAACACTACGAGGCACCAACGGAAAATCCGCTAAGACGGACAACACAGAGAAACCGCCATTTTACGCAAATGCGGAAGTACACCACTACGCTAACGGTTTCGTCTCGCCCACGCACAGTATTACACTGCACACATTCACCACGCTTATAGAGCACCTCCACAACACTAATGCGGCACCAACATCAAACAAGGTTCACAGCTCTTCAACACAATGCTTCAAAATAGGTAAAGTCTATTCATTTATTAATTGATTACATGTTTACTATTACACACAAAACAACATTAGCTCACTTACAATAACATTGTCGTCACTGAGCAAGCAGGTTGTTGCTAACGCTGCAGGCTTGCGTAGCGAGCCTTCGGCGCTCCTTGCCAGCAACTGCAGACTTTAGGGCCGCAAATGCGGACCCTCTTAAAGCAAAGGGCCGCAAATGCGGCGGTGGAGGCTCCCACGTCGATCGCAAAATTTACGGACTTAGCATCCACAAATACGAGCCGTGGGACTTAGAAAAATAAACATGAGCACATGAAAACATTAAAAACACAATAAATACACACAACAAACACATAAAAAGCTTACTCACAGCATAGGGGTGCACCCAGGACCTCTGAAAGACAAGGTACACCGCAATTTAAGTTGAAATTCAAGAGTTTAGACACCCGAAAATCTCCTAAGCGAGAGAAAAAATGGCCGCCAAAAAAAACGAAAACGAGGCTACATGTCCCTAAACACGCAAAACACCACAAAACACATACGGATTTACCGAAAAAGCCGGACGAGGTCCAAGAACAAGGACGCAAAATCAGCTACAGCCGCGTAACACACATTAGGCGCCATTTTACAACAACACTACACACTGAACACATTGCTGACACTTACACAGCAGCTCCCCAGCAGTGAAAAAACACATTGTATGCTGCAGCAACATCAAAACAGATTGTCAGCTCTTAAGCACAATGCTTCCTGCATATATTACTTCAAAAAAGGTAAAGTATATTAATTTATTATTTTATTCATTATTTTATTAGCATACAAAAAAAAAACAACGCTCCTCATAGCACACAAACAACCAACAGCCTCTCAATGAGCGCCAAAGGCGCTCAGCGCGAGGCTCGCAATGAGTGCCGAAGCATCTCGGAACACCAACAAAATTCATGTCTCAACCAAACACCATTACCTGCCTTACAATCTTATTGCCGTCATTTTTTGACGGGCAAGTCGCTAGTACAGTATATTTGTCGGTAATGCTTGCAAATCGCGAGGCCCACCATGACAAGGGCCGCAATGGGTGCATGGGGAGGCAGGGAGCCCATAAGTGAGGTTGAAAGGTAATTTGCTATTCAATTGGCGTCTTTTGGCGGCCTCCCAACGACTACCGAATTACGGGCTTGAAAAATAATGGCAGCAGTTAAACATGTAACTTTTTTTTCAAGGCTTTGAGCAATAGTGATTTAAGATTCAAGCCTTGCGGGCTTGAAAAAAAAGTTACGGGTTTAACTGCTGCCAAGCCTGCAAATGTTTTCAAACCCGTAACAGCAAATGAGAGACAGAGGGAGAGGGGAACAAAGAGACAGGGGAGTGAGAGAGGGGAAAGAGACACAGGGGAGGGAGAGAGGGGAAAGAGACACAGGGGAGGGAGAGAGGGGAAAGAGACACAGGGGAGGGAGAGAGGGGAAAGAGACACAGGGGAGGGTGAGAGGGAAAGAGACACAGGGGAGGGAGAGGGGGGCAACCGGTATATGCTAATGACGTGGCGCGCATGTGACGGCACATGCGTGCCGGGTCAAGTAGGAGCGGAGACCGGAGCAGAAGCAGGTAAGTGAGTGGAGAGGGGGAGGTATTTAGGGGGGTTTAGAATGAGGAGGGGGTTGAGGAGGGGGGAGAAGAGGGGGATTGAGGAGGGGGGTTGAGGTTGAGGAGGGAGGTTGAGGAGGGGGTTGAGGATGGGTGGTTGATGATGAGGATGGGGGGTTTGAGGAGGGAGGATGAGGATGGGGGGTTGAGGAGAGAGGCTGAGGGGGGGTTGAGGAGGGAGCTTGAGGAGGGAGGGTTGAGGAGGGGGTTGAGGATGGGGGGGTTGAGAAGGGAGGATGAGGAGGGAGGTTGAGGTTGAGGAGGGGGTGGGGTGAGGAGGGAGGTTGAGGATGAGGAGGGAGGTTGAGGACGGGGGTTGAAGATGGGGGGGTTGAGAAGGGAGGATGAGGAGGGAGGTTGAGGATGAGGATGGAGGTTGAGGAGGGGGTTGAGGATGAGGAGGGAAGTTGAGGATGAGGAGGGGGTTGAGGATGGGGGGGTTGAGGATGAGGGAGTTGAGGAGGGAGGTTGAGGATGAGAAGGGAGGATGAGGAGTGAGGTTGAGGATAAGGGGGTTGAGGAGGGTGATAAGGGAGGGGGAAGAGACACAGGGAAGGGAGAGGGGAGAAGAGACACAGGAGAGAGAGGGGGGACACAGAGGGCACAAGAGGGACACAGGGGGCAGCACATTTCCCACCCTCGGCTTATACTCGAGTCACTCATTTTACCCAGTATTTTGTTGTAAAATGGGTGCCTCGGCTTATACTCGGGTCGGCTTATACGGTATTATATGTGATACTGTATATTCTGTTTTAACATTCTTACTTTGATATAATTGGCTTTAAACAGTTGAAACTGAATTTTACAATAAATGAATATATCACATAACAAAATGTATTATACAGAAGTACAGGAACAGCACAAGAGCACGAGCCTGTGAAGCCGCGCCACCTAATTATCCACTTGGCTGTGATTTAATTAAAGAAATTATACAGGTGGCATTTTATGATCAAAGCTTAGAAAAAAGGAGACACATTTCATGTATAACTAAAAGGATAATATTACACTAAAGAAATCGTCCCACGTTTTAATCTCATACTTAGCTTAGTGCTATGAATGGGGGTAAATCTGTATCGTTGGTGGACACACTTAAAATTAATTAACTAAGGAGGTACATGACAGCTTTATTTAATTTGCTAAAATTGCTATATTTAGCCCCTGCTCATTTTATAAATATAAGCTCAAATCTGTTCCCCTTGCTCGAGTTCCCAACTTTCGGGTTGTGGTACCATTCGTCCAGTTTGCTCTTACCATCTCCTGTCCCCACCAGCCCTTGTATGCCCCCCTGGGTGGAAGATGTGTCTATATGTAGTCTATACGTAGCCACACCTGCAAATTTTTCCAACTGATATCAATTCATTTTCTTAGATTGCCATTTTTTTAAACTCCTGGCCATTTTGTATCTGTTGCAAGCTTTGAAAATGGAGCCTATCCAGTACCTAGGACCCGAGCACCGGTAAAGGTAAAATATGTTCCCCTTACTTTTATATTTGCTCGAGTCACCAACTTTCGGCGGCTGTTTTACTATTCTGCCAGTTTTGCGCCTTTCAACCCTATGGTGCAACCTGGTATGCGCCTCATTTGGAAGATGTGCCAATGTGAAGTCTACAAACGCCAGGGAAAATTATGGGATGAGACTTGCTGGCACCATGGCCATACCTGAAAAATGCCCCTGCTGACATCAGCACCCTGAGCCTGGTGCCTTGGTTATAGGAGAGACTCATGGGGAAGGGAGGATCAAGTTGGGTATGTGGACGTGTTGTTGTTTCCTTCTTAATGTCAGACCGGCCTTTTGTTCAGTCCTCTATAAAAATACTTACCCATCCCTAATAAAGTAACTTCTGGTCAACAATTATAAGTGCGAGAGCTGGACTTTGTGCTATTTTACATATCTTTGTACTCTGCCTGTGGTCACTGAGGACAGTCATACCCAGCCCAATACGAGGACCTAACTGGTGAGAGTCCAGAGTGTGCCGGTCCTGTTGGTCCCACAAGAAAATAACCAATAGCTTAAACTTTATTTCACGGCTCTATAAATGGCCACATTGGTCATATTATTTTAAAATATATAATTTTCAAAAAGTTTAAGAATTTAAAAATTACAAGATTTGTTGCATTTTATATTATGATGCAGTGGTGTCCACCATTTTTCTTTCAGCTTTGTGATGTCGTTTTGTTTAATGGTTATTTACACAATAGAAATATAGCAGTTACAACAGCACGACTAATCGAGAGTAGAAGAAGAAAAGCACACTTGTAACATTAAGTTATTTAAAAGACTAAGCAACAACAAAATTTATATATACAAAAGTATAATACAATGTTAAAGTGATTATGGATCTGTCAATGTCTGTGGAATAAATTAAAGGGATATGGAAGGCTCCTGGATGTTACTCTGTATATAATACCCCTGTGTATCTATTTACTTTATGTACTTCATTTTATTAAGAAGTGCTTATAAGCTCTGTTTTTACAAAAAAAAATCAAACAAATAGTCCATGTATGGGTCTGCCCACTGCAGCTTATGAATACACAGACTCTAGTGTCTAATACTAACCAATCAGTGGCCATCTCTCAGCAACATGTTGCTAAGCGATGGTCACTGATTGTTGATTTTGAAACAGTGTGCTTCAGAGTCTGTGTCTTCATGTCACCCAAGATGGGCAGGTCATAGCAGAGAGGTCAGACAAATCTCGGTCCACTGGAGAAGGAGCTGGCAACCCACTCCATTATGTTTGTCATTAAAACCTTATGGATTAGTACAACCAGACACAATTTGTGACTGGTGTGCTGTAGTCCAAAGGGTCACTGAGGGTCGGACACAACTGAATAGCTGAACAATAGCAACAAAGCCTTCTTTTGGAAGCAAAGCGTGCTGTTCCTTTTTGATTAAAGATAATAATTAAAATTACTATTAATTGTACATTTTTATTAAGTGCAATTTTACACACACACATATATACTATATATATATATATATATATATATATATATATATATATATATATATATATAAACACCTTAAAATTCGAGAAACACAATGAAAGTACCAAATGAGATATAATTCATAATTACTAGTAATAAGTACCCTGTCCACTGGAAAAATGCATTTTCTGACAGTAAACCTACTTTGAAGTTTGCAATTTTAATCTGTCAACCAGCCTAATAAATACACATATATTTCTTATAGATGGTTAATTATTACTAATTGCTAATGGCTTTCTTGTTTTCAGTCTGAAATTGACAAGAACGACCTTGTGGTACCCATGCCTAATTAGCCTAATTAGCCAACTTGCAATCACAGTGAGTCGGACATGACTGAACAAGTGAAAAACAAACATATATATATATAATATAGTATGCAAAATATGTGATACAAAAGAACATTTTTCTATACTTTCTAATAATTTTGCAAGCATTATAGATCTTGACCATGAGCTAGAAGACAGTCCAGACCTGATATGCCAGGAGACAAGTACAGTACCTTATCCAGAGGAGGAACTCAAGCAGATAGTATCCAACAAAATAATCCCAAAACCAGCTGCCTTTGGACGTCGGAGGCTACAAAATAAAGACATTAATGGTTATTTTTCTGGTATTGAATTTGATTTCAGTTATTTATTCTCAAGATAAATTACTGTAGCGAGTAAATGTGACAGTAATGAGCACTGGGGCGCCCGGAGAGACCGCGATCTGTCTTCTAGGCGCTCGTTCTGTATTTTTAGGGCTTTTCTTGTACTGATCATTTGCAAAGTGGAGACATTTACCATCCACTTCTCATTAATCTGCTAGAAAATACTTCATACTCTGATCAGCCAATGACTGCGTATATTAATATTGGGACCTTTCTCAGCGTCATCAGTATCATGGATTGCTCCAGGGTCCTACGCTTTAATTAAATCTAAGTCATGCATTTTTACCTATATCTAAAGAATATTTTTTGCAATTTAACTGAAAAATAATGAATAAAATATTGTTTGTATGTTTATAATACAATGCATTATATTTATACTGATTTGTGATATATTCACTGTCCCTCTAAGTATTTTAAATATGGATCTGTAATACCCTGAGGCGATGTGAGCACCAATATGTATGCATAGGGTGACCCCGAGTCATGTCCTGAGCTTATATCTGAAATACAATAAGGGTTTCTGTATGACAAACACGGCTTGAACCATTTAATACCTTGTCTGTCTGATCCTGATAAAACACGCTGACATTTTCTGTGTGTGGAAACCAGAAGAAGCGGAAATATTCAGAGCTGTTTAAATGCGTATCCAGATTGTCAAGTACCTGTAATAGAAAAGAGTGATTGTTTATGAAAGAGAGAGCGCTGGAGCAGGGACCTGCGAGACACGCGCGGTATTTGCATTGTATTCGTTTCCAGCCAAGGAAACTAAAATAAAAATATGCATTGGAACTTCATTGTTACACTGAGATTTATGTTGAAATGCACTAACAGATACTCCATTCTAAAACTCACTGTAAGTGCTTTTCATGGTGTGAAAGAGCACAAGATTATATGTTAAAATTATCTATTTTTTTTTATTACACTAATAGCAGATAAAAAAAAATCATTAAATCTCTGTCTATCCTGCCCACTGGCTGCTGCATGAGTAATAACATACTGCTGAGTGTGTTGGGAGAAGTTCTATGAGACAAGGTTATGGTTGATAGCGCAGCATCCCCTGGACTCAGGTTACACTGCACTGGCCAGTTAACCCATAGCTTTCCTGTTTTAGGTGAGTACCAGTATTCCATGCCTGCACAGATATATGTGGTACTAGGTACATTTTTGTTCGCTAGTATTACTTCAGTTATTGAGCACCTACCGAGCACGGGCACCGAGCACAGAGCACCGTTCTCATTGAAACTCCATAAGGTGCGATCTTGCACAGAGCATCAGACCGAGGGAGACTAAAGGTATTTTGTGTTTCTTCCATTTGCGAATAATCGCACCAACTGTTGTCACCTTCTCACCAAGATGCTTGGCGATGGTCTGGTAGCCCATTCTCGCCTTGTGTAGGCGTACAATCTTGCCCCTGACATCCTTGAACAGCTCTTTGGTCTTGGCCATGGTGGAGAGTTTATCACATTCTCTCTTTCTTCCTGTTCTTTCTCATGTAGGGTGCCATGTTTCACACCAGTGTTCCAAGACCACATTCACAGTGAGCAGCTTCACTCTATAGTGTCTCATATGGCTCTGTGCAAGCACACAGTGACATTATGTGTGCCTGAGCACTGAGCCACTAATAGTGTGAAGCTCTCATTGTGGCCTTAGGTTACAGCTGTGAAACCTTGCACTCTACATGAGAGAGAACAGGAGGAGAGGTGGTTTTAGAAAGTGACAAATTGTTTCTCTAAGAGTTTCTTAGATGTAAGTGAAGTGTATATTTTCAAATGGCAATTCCATTGTGGGTATAAAATGAATTGTTACCTAGTTATAACAATATATTTAAAACACAAATTGCATAATTAGTGCTTTTAATGTAACTAAAATGGCTTTTTGTTGTACACATACAGTGCAGTGAATCAATATCATTTGTATTGCTGTCATTATCTTTTTAATATATTAATATGTCATTACATAGTAGCAGACAAGGTGTGTGGTGGCTATATTAGCCTATATGGGACCTATATTAGCTAATATAGGACCTGCTTTTCACTAGTGAGATCCACCTTCTTGTATATTATTCTATGGAGTCTATTTTTCCATTAGGAATGATCACTTTATATTTTAGCCAATAGACTCCATATTGCATTGAAGAGGTAAATAGAGCAGAATATAAAACAGGAAACAGGAAACAGAAGTAATAGAAGATCTGGTCTGTCCAAGGTGATTGTTCCCAGAGAGTTTTTTTTGGAGACCCACCATACACATATTGCTGAGCACCTTGGTGAATCGCCAATTACAAAAAAGTGGAAGGTATTGAATTAGAACAAATGACTTACCAATGAAAACAATTTATGAAACAACACACTTATTACTACATAATTATTAACCTAATACTTCAAATAATTATTTTAAAATCAACACAGTTACCTCAAATTGACATGTGCTTTATTATATAATCTAAAAACAGATTTCTGATTTGTACATAGTAAAGAAAAAAGTAGTCTACATGGAGAATGAACCCAGGACCTTCACCTCCACAGAATATAGCTGTCCCTGCTATGCTACTATAATGGTTGCTAAAATATGATAGTATATTTACAAATCTGATTCAAAGCCTCTACATTACATTCTAATTAATATTTATTAAATCTTGCTTGGTGCAGAGCTCTTTACTCATTCAGGCAAAGGTAACACAGTGAAATAGCCTGACTTCTGTTGATCATATCTCCGTGAATTCAATATCATTTGTAAAAAGGAGAATACTTTTTCCACATGTTTTTTTCACTCTCTATCTAATGGTCCAGAGCACATATAGAGATTTTTGTGGTCCTTTAATTTTAAATATTTTTTTTTTGTAATTCTAGTTGAAGACTGCCGTTCAGCAACCACAGTTTTATACTCTCTGATCTAGTGAATATTTCAAATCCTTGTAATATGTTTATTCATTGTTAATTGATCCAGAATAAAGCAAATAGATAAAACCCATTGAAACATTCCAACAATCTCATGGGAAAAAAAATCCCTTCCTGACCCCAGATTGCCTGGCAATGGGATTCCTCCCTGGATCAATAATGCCCTTTTCAAGAATATATCCAACCATTTTTTAAAGTTATTTGTGGAATCTATGTTCATAATCATCTTTGGTAGATAATCCCACAGTTTGACCACCCTTACTGTGAAGGACCATTTTCTTTCTTTAAGGTGGAATCTTTCTTCTTCTAACCTCAAGAGATGTCCTCTTGTTAATTGAGAACCTCTTGGAAAAAAAGTTCCCAGAATAGTTGGACAAAAAAATAGATAAAAAAATAGATAATGTAATTTCCTGATGGGTTAAGTAAACCATTTCCAGACAGTAAGTATAATCATAACATTACCAGCCTTTCCAACAATATATTCCGAGCAGTGTTTAATGACAGAATAAATCCCCAGGGAGCCGTAAGAATTAGTCTAGTAATATGAATTCAAACACATGTACAGCTCGTGTGCTGCTTAATGGGAACAGATTGAACTATAAAAATCAATATAAGTATAAAGTACTTAAAGCTAAGTATAAATACATCCCAATGCCGGCATCCTCTGATGACTTGCTTATATGAAATTAATTTAATTATGTGTATAATAAAAGTTGTTTTTATTAGATGCTGTGTAGAGTATTCAAAGTTAATGGCAGGATACACAACTCTTAAAGGGACATCTATAGCTGGATTACGCACAACTAATCTGACCCTTAGAACACCCATTAGACAGTACCCTATCATCAAAGCACAAATTTTATTAAATTAAATGTTCTATCTTAAAATATTATCAACATTAAATCTAAATGGTTCAGGGGAAGCAAATATAATTCTTCCACTATACAAATCCCTAGTACACCCTCATTTGGAATATGGAGTACAATTGTGGGCACCATGTCAAACAAAGGTATAGAGAAAGTCAACAAAACTAATAAGGGGAATGGAGGGGCTAAGTTATAAAGAAACAATAACCAAATTACACTTACTTTCTTGTGAGAAAAAGCGTCTAAGAGGGGATATGATTACCTTATATAAATATATGCAGGGTCAATACAAGGCTTTGTTAAGTGAATTTTTTGTGCCAAGAGGTTTTCAACTGACAAGAGGACATCCTTTGTGGTTAGAAGGGAAAAAATTTGCACAATAGTCTTCCATGTGGCACTGTATCAAAAGCCTTTGCAAAATCCAGAGATTACATCCACTGAGTTGCCTTGATCCAGGTTCCTACTAACCTCCTCATAGAAATTAATTAGATTTGTTTGACTTGACCTATCCCTCATAAATCCATGTTGACTCCTACTTATAATCGTGTTCAAACAGATATATTAATCTATATTAACCCTTATTAACCCTTCTAAAAGTTTTCCCACTACAAAAGTGAGGCTTACTGGTCTATAATTCCCTGGATTTGCTCTTGCTCCCTTAAATATAGGTATCACCTCTGCTTTTCTCCAATCATCTGGTAGTGACCCTGTGTTGAGTGAATCTTGAAAAAATATATATAATTTTGGCTATTATAGAACCCAGTTCCCTCAGTACCCTTGGATGTATTCCATCGGGACCTGGGCTTTATTAATATTTATTTTTTCCAACCTCTTTTGAAATTCTTTCTGCGTTAACCAATTATTTGGTGAAGGTAGTGTAACCCCATTTTGTTGCAGTCACCCAATTGGCAATGTTTCACTGGGGTTTTCTGTTTGCCTTCCTCTGGATTAATTAACAATGCACTAATTACAAGGATCAGATGAGATCTAAAAAAGTTTAACTTAATGAACTAAAAGTATTCTTTCAACCTCAATTACTATGTAAATATATACATATGTGAATAAAGCTGTGCTTTAATGATCACAACAATCCAATTAATATTACACAAAATATATTTATGTTGTGTGTTTTGATATGACACAATGTCTTCATAGTCGTTAGTACGGGAGCAAACTGTTTCCTAATAGCCAATTAGTGCTGTATATTTCTTGGACATAACTTAAAAGATATTGCCTGTCTGTGGTACTGAGCTTTGTAGCTTTAGCTCCAATTATTTTTAATTATTTTGATAATATAAATTAGAGTAGAAGACAAAAAAATCACAAACGAGACACATCACAGAAGTGTTCTTCATTCCAAGATATAGCTAATATATAATCATAGCCTACAGTAATAATGAATAATAAAGTAAAATAATTTGTTTTGCGCATTTGTATGTCTGATATTTCTGGCTGGATATGAACTGAGATCATGTTATAAAATGTTAATATTGTTAGTTTTTGTGGTTTTCTAGGGGAAAACCTTTTAATATAACAGGTACTATAAGTCAAAACATATTAATTAAAAGAGCATCATAAATATTGTCATGTAGGGAAGTTCAATATGCTAACTTACATAACATTCCAGGTATTAGGGAGTGTCTTATTTTTACCTGGAGGTAAGATATCTATATTTAAACCAGAGGTGTAACTAGTGGGGATAGGGGACACATACTCCCAAATGAAATGACTAGGGGACAAAAAAAATGCAAAATTAAACTTAATTAAGCATTACCAGATTTGTCAGCACTATGGAACACTATGAAAGTGTTGACCCATTCCCAATCACCACTATATATATATATATATATATATATATATATATATATATATAGAGAGAGAGAGATAATACTACTCTGATGGCTGAAAGTGAGGAGGAACTAAAGGACCTATTATGCAGCTAAAAGAAGAGAGTTCAAAAGCGGCCCTGCTTCTCAACGTTAAAAAGACAAAGATCATGGCAAACGGCATTATCAGATCCTGGAAAATAGATGCGGAAGAAGTAGAGGGAGTGACACATTTTATTTTCCTGGGATCCAAGATCTCTTCAGATGGTGACTGTAGCCATGAAATTAAAAGGCATTTGCTTATGGGGAGGAAAGCCATGGCAAGTCTGGACAAGCTAGTAAAAAGTAAGACATTACACTATCAACAAAGGTCCTCATAGTTCGAACTATGGTATCCCCAATAGTAACATACAGATGTGAGAGCTGGGCCATAAAGAAGGCTGAGCACCATAGAATTGCTGCCTTTGAATTGTTGTGTTGGCGAAAACTGCTTAGAGTATTTTGGACTGCAAGAAGATCCAATAAATCAGTACTACAGGAAATCAAGATAAACTGTTCACTGGAACGACTAAACAACAAATATATATATATATATATATATATATATATATATATATATATATATATATATATATAGTAAATAAATAGTACATTTGTGTTCACATTTGAATGTCTAAAACTAGTTAAAAAACTTACTTCCAGCTCAGAATTCGGAGAAACACAGTTATTACACTGCATTCTGGGAAGCTGAGCAGGGACATGCAAATGTGTCGACAAATGCTTCATCCTTCTATCCATAACCATCTTAAACATGGCTTCCTTTAAGTTTATGTACGCTGCATTACCCAGCTTTTTTGCAAAGCCAAGGTTGGATTATACACAAGCAGGGAATCCTACCCACGGAAAGCTATTTTCAAGGTTACTGGCTATCATCAGCGTGGAGCGGGATCCCAGCTTGTGTAGTGGAAATTTTGAGTAGGTAGTTCACCACAACAACCATTTAATATATAGAGGAAAAAAGAGCGATAGAAGCCCTCCACCGTACAGTAGTACAGTAAATAAATGTTTAGAAATACAGTTATTACAACGCATTCTGGGAAGCTGAGCCAGGACATGCAAATGTGCCCACAAATGCTTTGTTCTTCTATCCATAACCATTTTAAACATCACATATAATAGTTGTCAAACTATGAAGCGAGGGGCCGCATTTGCGGAGGTGGAGGCTCTACGGCGCCTCACACGCGGTTACAAACACCCACACAAGCGGCACTTTACCAAAATAGATCTAACACGCAATCACTATATACGGACATACACACAAAATACGAACCACGGGACTTAGAACGGAAAATTTACGGATATAGCATAAAAATATATGACTTAGAAAAAAAAAACATAACGACCTTGCAAAAATACGACCTTAACGGCCGAACCGCGCGCACCTGAAAACATTAAAAACACAATGAATACACACAACAAATACATAAAAAGCTTAACCATAGCAAGGGGGGCACCAGGACCTCTGCAACTCAAGTTACACCTCAATTTAAGTCCAAATTCCAGAGTTTAGAGACCCGAAAATCACCTAAGCTAGAGAAAAAATGGCCGCCGAAAAAACGAATACGAGGCTAAAGGACCCTAAAAACGCAAAACACCACCAAGCACATACGGCTTTTCCAAAAAGCTATACGAGGTAAAAGGTACACTATTACCAAGGACGCTAAATCATCCACACCCGCGTACCACACACATTCCCCGCCATTTTACAACACTAACTTACACAATGCGGAAGTACACAGCTACGGCTTTCCGTTTGGCTTTCCATTCGTGCACGCAGCCTATTTACACTTCACACTGCACACATTGCTAACACTTACACCTCAGCTCCACAAAACTGCAAACCTACATTGTATGCTGCAGGAACATCAAAACAGATTGTTAGCTCTTCAGCACAATGTTTCCTGCATATATGACTTCCAAATAGGTAAAGTATATTCATTTAATAATTTATTAATTATTTAATTAGCATACAAAAAAAACATATACACAAAAAAAAACACTCTCACAATAAACACTAAAGCCATTCACTGCGCGAATCACTGTGAGAGCCAACGCTGCTCATAGCACACAAAGCCTTGCAATAAGCACAAAAAACAGGTCCCCGCCGACCAAACAATAACAGCAAAAGCGCCTATCAGGAAAACAAAATTTTACAATAGCCTTGCAATGAGCGCCGAAGGATCTTGGACCACCAACAAGATGAATGTCTTGCCCAAACAGCATTCCCTGCCTTACAATTTTATTGCCCCGTCATTTTTGATGGGCAAGTCGCTAGTATATATATAGTGATCATATGAAGCCATTTATTATCACATAGTTGTTTGGCTCCTTGTTAAATCACAATGTGGCTTTTTAAATTGGAATTAGTGTCTGTGTATAAATAGTCAATGAGTTTGTTAGCTCTCACATGGATGCATTGAGCAGGCTAGATACTGAGCCATGGGGAGCAGAAAAGAACAGTCAAAGGTCTCTGAATAACAAGGTAATGGAACTTCATAAAGATGGAAAAGGATATAAAAAGATATCCAAATCCTTGAAAATGCCAGACAATACCGTTCAATCACTTACTAAGAAGTGGAAAATTCAGGCATCTCTTGATACCAAGCCAAGGTCAGGTAGACCAAGAAAGATTTCAGCCACAACTGCCAGAAAAATTGTTCGGAATATAAAGAAAAACCCACAGGTAACCTCAGGAGAAATACAGGCTGCTCTGGAAAAAGATGGTGTGGTTGTTTCAAGGAGCACAATACAATGATACTTGAACAAAAATGAGCTGCATGGTCGAGTTGCCAGAAAGAAGCCTTTATTGCACCAATGCCACAAAAAAGCCTGGTTACAATATGCCCGACAACACCTTGACACGCCTCACAGCTTCTGGCACACTGTAATTTGGAGTGACGAGACCAAAATAAAGCTTTATGGTCACAACCATAAGTGCAATGTTTGGAGAGGGGTCAACAAGGCCTATAGTGAAAGAATACCACCCCACTGTGAAGAATGGTGGTGGCTAACTGATGGGTTTTTTTTGGGGGGGGGGGGAGCGCTAAAGGCACAGGGAAGCTTGTGAAAACTGATGGCAAGATGAATGCAGCCGTTATCAGAAAATACTGGCAGACAATTTGTATTTTTCTCCACGAAGGCTGCGCATGGGACGCTCTTGGACTTTCCAGCATGACAATGACCCTAAGCACAAGGCCAAGTTGACCCTCCAGTGGTTACAGTAGAAAAAGTTGAAGGTTGTGGAGTGGTCATCACAGTCTCCTGACCTTAATATCATTGAGCCACTCTGGGGAGATCTCAATCGTGTGGTTCATGCAAGACGACCAAAGACTTTGCATGACCTGGAGGCATTTTGCCAAGACGAATGGGCAGCTATACCACCTGCAAGAATTAGGGGCCTCATAGACAACTATTACAAAAGACTGCACGCTGCCATTAATGCTAAAGGGGGCAATACACAGTATTAACAACTAAGGGTATGCAAACTTTTGAACAGGTAGCTATATTCTATAGATATATTCTATTCTACCATGTTACAACTCAGCATTATATTAATAAAACCACATTTGTTCTTCCAAACACATAAGGCAGTATCAATATATTATTAAATATATCACACATTATAATTGTCTAACTGCGATTCGTCGTCACGCTTCAGACGAATCGCAGTTTGACAATGATAAACTGCTGCGCAGAGCGCGGCGCGAGCAGCGCATGCGCAGAGCGCGGCGCGAGCAGCGCATGCGCAGAGCGCGGCGCAAGCCGCGCTTTCGCAGAGCGCGGCAGGAGCAGCGCATGCGCAGAGCGCGGCGCGAGCCTCGCATGCGCAGAGCGCGGCGCGAGCCTTGCATGCGCAGAGCGCGGCGCAAGCCGCGCTTGCGCACAGCGCAGCCCGAGAGCAGATGGAAGAGTGGGGAAGAGGGGAGGTAGAGGCACAGAGGGAGAGTGGGGAAGAGGGGAGGGAGAGTGGGGGGAGAGGCACAGAGGGAGAGTGGGGAAGAGGGAGAGTGGGGAAGAGGGGGGGAGGCACAGAGGGAGAGTGGGGAAGAGGGAGAGTGGGGAAGAGGGGGGGGAGGCACGGCACAGAGGGAGAGTGGGGAAGAGGCACAGAGGGAGAGTGGGGAAGAGACACAGAGGGAGGGGGGAGAGACACAGAGGGATAGGTGGGAAAGAGACACAGGGGAGGTAGAGGAGGGGGAAAAGACACACGGGAGGGAGAACAGGGGGAAGATACACATGGGAGGGAAATGGGGGGGGGGGAGAGGGGAACAGACACAGGGGGAAGGGGGAAAGAGACACAGGCCAGGGGGGAACAGGCACAGAGGGAGAGGGGGGAAGAGGCACAGAGGGAGAGGGGGGAAGAGACACAGGGGGGAGAGATACAGAGGGTGAGGGAGGAAGAGACACAGAGGGAAAGGGGGGAAGAGGTACAGAGAGAGGGGGAAAGAGGCACAGAGGGGGGGGAACAGAGGAAGGGGTGAAGAGACACAGTGGCGAGACACACAGAGAGAGGCGGGGGAAGAGGCACAGAGGGAGAACGTGGAAGACACAGAGTGGGGAGAGACACAGAGGGTGAGGGGGAAGAGACAGGGAGGAAGAGGCACAGAAAGAGGAGGGGGAAAAGACACAGGGGAGTGAGAGGAGGGGGAAGAGACACAGGGGAGAGAGTGCAGGGGGAAGATACACAAGGGAGGGAAATGGAGACACGAGGAAGGCCGTAACAGACACAGGGGGAGGGGGAAAGAGACACAGGCCAGGGGGGAACAGACACAGGGGAGGTTTGGGGGAGACACAGGGGGGGGGAAGAGATGCATGGGAGGGAGAAGGGGGAAAAAGATACAGGGGAGGGGTTTAGAGACACGGGAGGGAGAGGGAGGTAAAAACACAGGGGGGCAGGAGATACAAAGGAGGTAGACGAGGTGGAAGGAGACACAAGGGAGGGAGAGGAGGGGGGAAATAAGACACGAGGGAGGAAGTAGACAGAGGGAAAGACTCGCAATGAGCTCCAAAGGGGCTCATTGCAAGGCCTGTGATGAGCGCCAAAGGCGCTCATCACAAGGCCAGTAAAGTAGAGAGGGAGAGGCTTACATTGTGTGGCAAACAGCATTGCCAGGCTTCAGTTTTTATTGCCGTCATTTTTGACGGGCAAGTCGCTAGTATATTATATTTTTAGCTGCCACTTCTAATGATATAATTTTATGTTTTTAAACTATTTTTTATTTTATTTGTCGTAGTCATATTTTTATTGTACTAATAAAATGTCAAAAATAACCAATTGTATATTTCTTGAAGGATAATATTTCAACAAGGAGTTTGCAGCTATAAAAAGGTGTCTTCCTTTTTCTCTGTCTTGATTAAACTTTTCTTTGTTGTTATCATGTTTTGTTTTATGATTGTGCCATTCTGTTATAAAATATAGTTGAATATGAATCCCATAAGAAATAAAAGAAATGTGTTCATGTTTTCTTTAAAAATGGTAGATATATTACCAACTCACCAGGGGTATGCAAACTTTTGAGCATAACTGTATATAAATTTTAATTATATTGGGGCAGGGGCATTGAGAAATTAAACAAAAGAGATAAAAAAATAAAATAAATTGAGGTGCCTGTAGCAATAAGGCTCCTACGCCCATGATTGAAACCAATTTCTATTAAATGGACATGGGATTCATCAATACTGCTCTACAACATCAAAAATGAGCACAGAAAGTCAAGTGAAAAAATAATTTAGATTTTTTTTTAATTGATGTATATTTCACTGTTTTATTTGAGCGAGCTATTTCTTCAACTGCAAGGAAGGAGTCTTCAATCTCTGAAGGAACCAACAAGCATCCCGCAAAAGGAAATACAACGCTTAGTGTTCTTCCAATGGGGCATTCTGGTCTCAAAGAGGAAAAATTTGCATTTATTATCGCCTTTAAGTCAAATACAAAGATTTAAACGGAGCTTGTAATTTATGGTGCATTTATAGCTCAGACAAATGTTGGTCCACTAGAGAAGGAACTGGCAACCCACTGCAATATCTTTGCCAAGACAACCTTTTGGATAGGCACTACCAAAGACATAATACTACCTTTTCGTAGTGAAGGGGCTTGTGTATCTCAATGAGACTGAGAGCTATACCATGATGTAGGGTCGCCCAAGATGGGCAGGTCATAGCTCAGACAAATCTTGGTCCACTAGAGAAGAAACTGGCAACCCACTGCAATATCTTTGCCAAGACAACCTTTTGGATAGGCACTACCAAAGACATAATACTACCTTTTCGTAGTGAAGGGGCTTGTGTATCTCAATGACACTGAGAGCTATACCATGATGTAGGGTCACCCAAGATGGGCAGGTCATAGCTCAGACAAATCTTGGTCCACTAGAGAAGAAACTGGCAACCCACTGCAGTATCTTTGCCAAGACAACCTTTTGGATAGGCACTACCAAAGACATAATACTACCTTTTCGTAGTGAAGGGGCATGTGTATCTCAATGAGACTGAGAGCTATACCATGATGTAGGGTCACCCAAGATGGGCAGGTCATAGCTCAGACAAATCTTGGTCCACTAGAGAAGAAACTGGCAACCCACTTCAGTATCTTTGCCAAGACAACCTTTTGGTTAGGCACTACCAAAGACATAATACTACCTTTTCGTAGTGAAGGGACTTGTGTATCAAAATGAGACTGAGAGCTATACCATGATGTAGGGTCACCCAAGATGGGCAGGTCATAGCTCAGACAAATCTTGGTCCACTAGAGAAGGAACTGGCAACCCACTGCAGTTTCTTTGCCAAGACAACCTTTTGGATAAGCACTACCAAAGACATAATACTATATTTTTGTAGTGAAGGGGCATGTGTATCTCAATGAGACTGAGAGCTATACCATGATGTAGGGTCACCCAAGATGGGCAGGTCATAGCTCAGACAAATGTTGGTCCACTAGAGAAGGAACTGGCAACCCACTGCAATATCTTTGCCAAGACAACCTTTTGGATAGGCACTACCAAAGACATAATACTATATTTTTGTAGTGAAGGGGCATGTGTATCTCAATGAGACTGAGAGCTATACCATGATGTAGGGTCTCCCAAGATGGGCAGGTCATAGATGAGACAAATCTTGGTCCACTAGAGAAGAAACTGGCAACCCACTGCAGTATCTTTGCCAAGACAACCTTTTGGATAGGCACTACCAAAGACATAATACTACCTTTTCGTAGTGAAGGGACTTGTGTATCTCAATGAGACTGAGAGCTATACCATGATGTAGGGTCACCCAAGATGGGCAGGTCATAGCTCAGAGAAATCTTGGCCCACTAGAGAAGGAACTGGCAACCCACGGCAGTATCTGTGCCAAAAAAAACTTTTGGATAGACACTACCAGAGGCATAATAATTGTGTCTTGCGTGCTGTGGTCCACAGGGTCATGGAGAGCCGGACACGACTAAACAACAAAACAAATTCAATTACTTACTGACAGAAAATAGAAAAGTGGGCTGGAGTCTTAGCAAGTGCATCACAGATCTCACCATATTCACTAACATTAAATGGCAGGTTTGAGCACTTTTCATTTTAAACCTGTATTTAATTTCATCATTAATTAACATTAAAAATACACCTGAAGACAGCAGCAAATCAGCAGTCTGAAAATACAGATGACCTAAATAATGGTCACTGCTGTACCCCTCTCTCACTGTCCTTACACTACTGAAAGGAAGAAGAAGATTTCAACTGTGAAGGCTGTCTTGGTAAGGCTTGTTATCTCAGTTGAAATCTTCCACTTTTTTTCAATAGTTTTAGGGTAATGAGAGCAGAATTGAGGGGTACAGAAATGGCCATAAATGAGATAACCTGTGGTTTTAAATTATATTTTCTGACTAAATTATTGTTTTGCTGCCATTTGCACATGTTTTTTTAATGTTAATTAATAGTGAACTAAAAAATAACTATAAAGGGATATAAAAGTTTTCTGGATTTTGCATGTTATCTAATATCCCTGGGCATCTATTAACTCACATGTCCTTTATTTTATTAAGAAGTGCTTATAAAATCTGTTTCACTGCCTGAAATCAAAAAATAGTCCCTGTATGGGGCTGCCCACTGCAACAAATTCAGGCACGGACTCTATAGTGCTAGATATGCAGTGTAGTGTGCTAACCTATCAGGGATCACGTCTCAGCAGCTGTTGGAGAGAGTAAGTCACTGATTGGTTAGTATGAGACACAACATAGCAAGTACAGAAGAGTCTGCATCTTTGTGAGCTGCAGAGGGCAGACCCATACAGCACTTCCTAATAAAATAAAGTACATAAAAGTAAATAGAAGCACGGGTAACATCCAGAAATATCCCTTTAATGCAAATATCCTCTTTCTAATGACAGATTGAGTAGAACAGAACAGATCAGAGCCCTTTAGCATAAACATCTCTGTTTTCTTTTTACTCGATACGTCCCTTATTAGTATTCTCCCGGAGTATTATGTTGCCTTTGACTTTGTTTTTGATACTTTCTTTCTTCGTTCTTACACAGAACAAAGTTTTGGGTGGATAAACTGTACTTATCAGGATGATCAGTAACATATTATATTCTACAAAAACAATAGGATTAAACTTTGTCAGCCATCAAACCCGGTGCATTAGCCCCCTGGGTGCCACCCTTTCATCATCCCGAGGTCTGCCAGGCTCTATACTCTACACAATGTCTAAATGTGCCAATCAGCCCAAAATGGAAATTCGGTTCCCACAACTTCCTAACCCGGCTATAATCTAAATGAGATCCATGTACTTCTCATGAATACATTGACTCGCTTCATAATAGACATTTTACTGAAAGCTAAAGTAATAGAAAAGCTCTGCTTTAAGATGTCACTAAGCAAATGCAGGATTGGTATATGGATTAACATTCAAAATCAAGGAGTTTATACTTTACAAGTTTTTAACGGAACACTGAAAAGGTCCCAATTTTTGAGAAATTACATTTTACCTATAAATAAGGATATGTAACTGGTTGTTATTAAAAATATCTAATGACCTTAAAGGTGTATGCAAGTGACGTGGGTTATGTATGCATCCTGTAGAATGCATCATAACCCACCTAGCAAAAAATGCTGGGAGTGATGTAGACACCCCCAGCAATGGCACTGCGCATATGGGGTACTTCATTAAAATAATAGACCTGATATAAAAGCTGCTGATTGGCTGAAGGAAAGGAAAGTGTCTGACATCATGTGACTTCCCACAGTAGGGCAGACTTCAGTTGCTAACTGAGCATGTCTGCACAATCCCCAGGCAAAAACGATACAATGTATTACTTATGCGAATATGCCCAGGGAATTTCAGGGGGTGTCAACATTGAGAGAAAACTCTTTGCAAATGCAAGAAATTCACCAAATTTCATGCTAATGGTTTAACTGTTTAAATTCGGGCTTAAACTACGATAAAATATCATATTTCTTTTAATTACACATATGTTCATATCAGATTGTGTCATCATTTTGTGGTGCTTTTTGTGCTATAGTGTCAATTTAAATGCTTCTGGGAGACTCAGCAAAAGTTTGGAAACCAATTGCGAGTAGACTTTGGTACACGTAAATCTTTCTTCTGCTTTTTGTCTTACGGCAGTGCCCTTATTTGCGAGTGATCCGCAAAATCTTATTAGCATAGGGTTTGAGTATCAGAGTGTCAGGGAGCAAATCGTAATTTATTGTCAGTGCAAAACTCAATGGAGTTTTTGCATTGCTTTTCGGCTTTGTCATGAAGTTTACTCCTAGCAGTGACCTATAGCAGTTTTCTCACAATGTTTTAGGGTTGGGGGATTAACATATCTATGTAGGATTTACTGTGCTGCTACATTATTTTTTAGGGATTAGGATAGGGCTCATACATGGTACTTTACACATTGCTCCTTACAAGAAGTGCTATGCCTTGGGGCTGAGCATAACAAAGCTCCTCTCTGATTGGCTGAATTGTGCTACTTATGATGTCACTCTTTCTCTTTCTTACAAAAGCATGCTGGGAAGTGTCATCTCAACTACACACACAACAAGAACAACTTCCACAATTCTCCCTGCATGGCTCTGATGTTGGCATTCTAGGGAGTTCACAGAGCTTAGACTTACCAGGTAACACAGTGATACCCAACTAAGATAAGTTACTAAAAAGCTAAACTGAACAACAGAGTGAATGGTTAAATATTCCACAATGCAGAAATACATATTTATAATGTGTCTGTCCTTTTATAACGTTGGTGTCCTGCTTGTCTTCTTATGGTTTACATAAGTAGCATTTTTGCTTCATACAGTGACATTATAAGGTTTTTTCTTGCTTTAAGTTATTTTTTTTACTATGGTCCAAATTCTGATTACCAGAACATAACCCTTACAAAATAAGTACATACTATAGCACCCTGAAAAATGCTCAGTGTCATTAAAATCAATAGACCAAAGACGCGCTGGACAGCAGAAAGAGCAGTGCAATACAGGTGAGTGAGGGGAGGAGGGGGGTGGTAATTATAGAGGGGGAAAGGCAGGATGAGGGGAGGGAGGGAGGAGGATGAGGGGAGGGAGATGATGAGGGGAGGGAGGGAGGAGGAGGAATAGAGGATGAAGGGAAGAGGAGGATGAGGGGAGGGAGAGGATGAGGGAGAGGATGAGGGAAGGGAGGAGGATGATGAGAGGGAGGATGATGAAAAGGGGAAAGGAAACAGACACAGGGGGAAAGTGACACAGGGGAGGGGAGGGAAAGACACAGGGGAGGGGAGGAATAGACACAGGGCAAGGGGGGAAAGACACACAGGGGAGGGGGAGAAGAGACACAGGGGGGAAACAGACACAGGGGAGGGGTGAGAAAGAGACACAGGAGGGGGGAAGAGACACAGGGGGGAGAGACACCTGGGAGGGGGTGAAGAAGACTCATGGGAGGGTGGAACAGACACAGGGGGGACAGAGACACAGGGAGGGGGAAGAGACACATGGGAGGGGGGAAAGAGACACAGGGGAGGGGGAAGAGACTCATGTGAGGGGGGAAGAGACACAGGGGAGGGGAAGGAAAGAGACACAGGGGAAGGGGGGAAGAGACACAGGGGATGGGGAAAGAGACACAGGGGATGGGAGGAGACACAGGGGAGGGGGGAAGAGACAGCTGGGAGGGGGAGGAAAAAGACACAGGGGAGGGGGAAGACACACAGGGGAGGGGGGGAAGAGACACAGGGGAGGGGGGAAGAGACACGGGGGGAAGAGACACAGGGGAGGGGGGAAGAAACACACTCATCCTCTCCCTCCCCTCATCCTCCCCCTCCACTCATGCTCTCCCTCCCCTCTCCCTCCTCTCTCCATCCTCTCCCTCTCCTCTCCCTTTCCTCTCCTCAGGGGAGGGGTGGGGAAAGAGACACAGGGGAGGGAGACAGGGGGTAACAGACACAGAGGAGGGAGACGGATGAACAGACACAGGAGGGAGAGGGGGAAGAGACACAGGGGAAGGAGGGGGAGAAAAGAGACATAAGGGAGAGAAAGGAGGGTGGAAAGGAAACAGGAAAGTAGACAGGGGAGGGGCTCGCGGAGAGCACCAAAGTTGCTCACATTAGGTGGCAAACAGCTTTGCCGGCATTACAATTTTATTGCCGTCATTTTTGACGGGCAAGTCGCTAGTATCTAGTAAAATCCAGTACACTTCCTTATCCCTTTAGGCTTTGTTGACTAAGTAGCAAGACCCACTGAAAATGTTGTGCCCTAGGCACGCACTTCTAGGTTTGAGCAGAAACACAACACAATAGCGACACCCTTCCTCCTACATGACTTGATATCTACTGTTGGTCCAGACTCATTTGATGTTGTTGGTTTCTGAGAATCCCCAAGAGAAGAGAGCTCATTATTTTTTCATTTCCAGCTTCAGTGGTCTGCACTGTGATAAAGTCAAACGAAAACTTAAAACGCAGGACCCTGACATACACTAATTTCGATTTTCATTCTCTGCAAAGCAACCTTGCATGGCTGTGACAGGCGTACTACACAAATACTCACTCACAGAGGGACTGAATGCATTCACAGGATAAAAAAACAATATATATAAATATATATATATATATATATATATATATATATATATATATATATATATATATATTTAACTATTTACATATAATTATTCACAGGAGAAAAAAACAATATATGTATATGTGTGTGTGCGTATATATATATATATATATATATATATACTGTATATATATATATATATATATATATATATATATATATATATATATAAATATATATATATATATATTTATTTATTTAAATATTTATATATGTATGGACAGAAACAGAGCAAAAAACAGATATATATTTATATATATATTCTAATTCTCTGGTATTGGGATCACATCCACTGACATCGGATTTCATTTCACACACAGTAACACAAAACATGAAGTCAGAGGCCAATCTCATTCCCAATGTGCCACCTTTACACCCACACACATAGAAGCTTTGCTATGACTCACATAAACACAATTTTAGAATTACACATATTTTTATAGCATCAAAAGGAAAATCCCCAACTCCTGTCATTGACCCTCACATGCATTGGAATTTGGTGACCCTCAGTGACTTGTTTTCTTTCATGTCGTCTTTCAAACCTCATTCAGTGGGAATTAACACCATATGTGGATTAATAGCAGAGAATGTAACAGCCTCTGTAAGACACAGTATTTTATAAATCTTAAAGGGACACTAATCTCACTGTAAGTGCTCTTCATGGTATGAAAGAACACACAATTGTATTTTAAAATTATTTAAAAAAAATTAGATACACTAATAAAAGCAAATACATCTAAAGTTTTAAATCTCTGTTTACATACAAGTCTATCTGCCCACTGGCTGTTGCATGGGTAATAACAGATTGCTGAGTGCATGTGCGTGCACTGTGTGATTCTCTATGAGACAAGGCTATGATTTTCTCTAGACTCAGGTTACACTGCACTGACCAGTTAACCCATAGCTGTCCTGTTTTTGGTAAGTCCAGCATTCCACGAACGCACAGATAGATTTGTTACGTTTTTTTTTTTGATGATCATTGCAAAGAGCTGCAGCTCTAGAGCGGAGCACTGACCCCCTACATTGCTCAAATTCCAGAGAGGCAATTTTTCTGCCATAAGAAAAAAATAGAACCTGTTCCTTTCAAACTTGAAATATAAGCAGTCTGATAAAAAAAACTTTACCATTGACTTGGATTGGTGGACACCCCTGCACCCTGATTGTTTGCAGTAATGGAGCAGCCCATGGGCAGTCTACTACACATGTAAACACACATGCACGCATTTCAAAAATTCAAAAAGTATTTCATCATGTCTTTAGGAGATCTTTAGTGTGAGGTAGTCCAAATTATGCTGAATTAAGTTGCCCTTTTAGGGATCTGTTATGACCATACAATATGGTTACAATATGGATCTTACATTTGAACTGTTGTGTTGCAGTCTCTAGCAGAGTTGCTTCTTCACCCATATCCCAATGTATACTACACCTGTCAAGGTTTGACTTTTGCAGGGAATGAGTCAGATAAAGATTGTGTCCCGTTTAATACCCACTCATGGTGCAGTCTTGGAGTTTTTTCTCACTTGTGCCATTACAGCGGAGACATGTGCAGGACTGAAAGTGCAGTGCCTAGCCTATCAGGGATTACGCCTCAAAAGACATGTTCCAACATGCTGCTGAGATGTGGTCCTTGATAGGCTAGAACAATACACTGCAATCCAGCCCTGCAGAGTCTGTCTCTGCATACATTGCAGAGGGCACACCCATACAGGGACTATTTGTATGACTTTAGGCAGTAAAACCAGCTTTTAAGCTAATAATAAAATAAAAGTAAATAAATGCATGGGTATATTATATACCTAGTAAAATACAGGAACCTTTCATATCCCTTTAATGTATTCTGTTAGTGGTAAGCTACTAGTCTCCTTATGCACAGTGAGCAAGGAGTCATGTCTGGGTTACCATCTATCACTATGGTTTCCAAACCTCTCCTCAAGGGCCCCTAGACAGGTCAGGGTTTAGGTTTAAGGTTTTTAGGTTCTATGTGAACACAGGTTAGACAGTTTGAGGCAATTAATATTCAACAGGCTCTGGAGCCTCTTACAGTGTTAAACCAAAATCCTGACCTGTGCGTGAGTCCTGGAGGAGAAGTTTGGAAATCCCTGCTTCATCCCTTATAGGCAGTTAAATTGACTATAACATGAAGTGCATTTGTTTTGTGATTTACGCCTCCTTTATATATCAGAAAAAGCACTGTAACAGATGTCATATTGTGGTACCTCTTGTAGGGTGGATGAGAACTGTATCTCCTGCAGGTGGAAGGTAGATTTGCATTTCAGAGTGACACTAAGGAGTATCCCTAATGAGCCGAGGTGCAGCCGAGCCGCCTGGAATAATTCTGCATTCACAGACTCCGAGCACTCCAGGATCTCTCCAGACGCCGTCATCAGTGTCAGAGCCAGCACCTGGCGGGAACAAGGACATCTTATCAATGCAATATTTAATATATAGCAAAATAATGGTATGACAGGATCTCATTGTGCATAATGTGCTGGAGAGGGAAGTGTTTGAGGTGAAAAACATTGATTAGAATAACATAGGAATGAATGGGTTTCCCAGATCTTCTGCAACACTCCACCGTTTATTTAATTTGATCCATATATTAAATATAATGGATCACATTTTTATATATAATGGCCCAAGTTTGCCAAGTATACTAATATGCATTTAAAATAGCATGTCTTAAAAATTACCTGTTTTTTCTTGATAAATAAGTGCTGTAAAAGTTAAAATCATAGCCGTTTAATTAATGTGCAAAGGCAGCAGGGGCATAGGACAAATCCCCTATTGATTATATGAACAGGGGACACAAAAATAGCAAAATTAAACTAAATTATGCATTACCAGATTTGACTGCACCAGAGCAATGGAGCAGCATGTCTTTCCCATGAAAGCTTTGACCCATACTTTATATGATTGTTGTGGTGAACTACCTACTCAAAATATCCACTACACAAGCTAAGGATACAGCCCCACGCTGAAGATAGGCAGTAACCTTGAAGTGGTTGTACGTGGGTGGGATTCCTAGCTTGTGTATAATCCAACCCTAGCTTTGCTCAAAGCTGTTTGATACAGCAGGCATATGCTTAAGGGAAGCCATGTTTCATACGGTAATGGATTGCAAGAGTGAAGCCTTTGTGGGCACATTTGCATGTCCCTGCCAAGGTTCCCAGAATGTAGTGTAATAACTGTATTTCTCAGAATTCTGGGCATGAAACAAGAACTTGTTTTAGACAGTCAAATGTGAACACAAATGTACTATTCCATCAAGTTCAACCTTTTTAGATCTCCTCTGATCTGCAACATGCGGATTAAATGTTAATTAATTAGTTGTTAATTAATTATTAATTATTTAATTTTTTTATTTAATTTTATTTTTAATTATTAATTAATCCAGAGGAAGGCAAACAGAATAAAAACCCAAGTGAGACTTGGCCAATCGTCTCAAAGGGAATTTTTTAATTTTATTCCTTCCTGACCCCAGATACTGGCGATCAGATTTCTCCCTGGATCAATACTGTCTCTCTTATTATCCATGATAACCCTGAATTCCCTTTTTAATTAGAAATAAATCCAGTGTCACCACCTCCTCTGGTAGAGAATTCCACAGATTAACTTTACTGTGAAGAACCCTTTTCTTTCTTTAAGCTGGAATCTTTTTACTTCTAAACTCAAGGGATGTCCTCTTGTCAGTTGAAAACCTCTTGGCACAAAAAGCTCCCCCGACAAATCTTTATACTGACCCTGGATGTATTTATATAAGGTAATCTCCTCTTAGATGCCTTTTTTCTAGAGAAAATAAGATTAATTTGGTTACTCTTTCTTCATAACTTAGCCCCTCCATTCGCCTTATTAGTTTTGTTGCCCTCCTCTGTACCTTTTCCAGCTCTAAAATGTCCTTTTTATGAAGTGGTGCCCAAAATTATACTCTGTATTCGAAATGAGGGCGTACTAGAGATTTGTACAGTGGCAGAATTATATTTGCTTCCCTTGCTTCTACATCCTTCTTGATATATGCTAATATTTTATTTGCCTTTGCAGCTGCTGCTTGGCTTTGAGCACTGTTACCTAGATGGTTGTCCACAAGAACTCCCAAATCCCTTTCAATATCTGATACACCTAGATTTGCTCCATTAAGATTATAAATTGCATGGCTATTTTTCTTTCCCAGATGGATAACTTTACATTTATTTGTATTAAATCTCATCTGCCATTTAGATGCCCATTCCTCAATTTTATGTAAATCCCTTTGGAGGGAAAGCACATAATTATCTGATTTAATTACCTTGCACAACTTCGTGTCATCAGCGAAAATGGAGACTCCACACTCCAATCCTACCTCTAAGTCATTAATAAATATTTTAAAAAGGAGAGGACCTAATACTGAACCCTGAGGAACCCCACTTACCACATTAGTCCAATCGGAGTATGTTCCATTTACAACAACCCTTTGCTTCCTGTCTTTTAGCCAGCTCTCAATCCAGGAGCAGATATTTACTGCAATTCCTGTATCTCTTAGTTTGCACAATAGTCTCCCATGTGGCACTGTATCAAAAGCCTTTGCAAAATCCAAAAAGACTACATCCACTGAGTTGCCTTGATCCAGGTTCCTACTAACCTCCTCATAGAAACTAATTAGATTTGTTTGACATGACCTATCCCTCATAAATCCATGTTGACTTCTACTTATAATCCTGTTCAAATAGATATATTCTTATATAATATCCCTTATTAACCCTTCTAAAAGCTTCCCCGCTACAGAAATGAGGCTCACTAGTCTATATTTCCCCGGATTTGCTCTTGCTACCTTTTTAAATATAGGTATCACATCTGCTTTTCTCCAGTCATCTGGTAGAGACCCTGTGTTAAGTGAATCTAGAAAAATTAAATATAATGGTTTGGCTATTACAGAACCCAGTTTCCTCAGTACCCGTGGATGTATTCCATCAATTCCTATTTTACAACTTATAATAGCAATAGTCCCCTTCTGGATCACTACCTTGTCATGGTGGATCTTGTGTACCTCAATAAAGCTGTGAGCTATACCATGTATGGTCACCCAAGATGGGCAGGTCATAGCAGAGAGGTCAGACAAATCATGGTCCACCAAAGAAGGTACTGACAACCCACTCCAGTATGTTTGCCATGAAAACCTTATAGATGAGCAAAGCCAGACACAAGATGTGCCTGGCGTGCTGTGTCCATAGGGTCATAGAGAGTCAGAAACGACTAAACAACGACGACAACCACTGCAAAAGTCATTTTCAACTACAGTACTAGAGTGTTTGTCAAAACTCTTGAAGGGAGGTAGGCTTGGGTAGGTTACCGACAGGTCCAAAGGGTTTTAAGAACACTCAGATATGATAAGCGAATGTACAGTAATTGCTGCCAAGGGAAACCTCTTCAGCCAAAAGAGATCATTGTTTGTATAAATTTGTGTCTGAAAAGTTAGCAGCAATGAGATATAGGGGTACACATATATAACGTGTAAATACTCCATGTTTTGTATTATCATTCAGTTAGAATACCTTTCCGACCCTATTCAAGTACCCTGCGTATAAATTAGCAAACTGAGCTGCTTTATGTCCATGGTCATGCTGATCCACTTTTTTTTATGGCAGAGATACTGGAGTGGGTTTCCAGTTCCTTCTCCAGTGGGACACAGTGTAGAGTTCCTGGTATTCCTTAGTGGTCTCCCATCTGAAGTACTGACCTGGCCCAACCCGGCATGGCTTCAGGGTGGTGTGACCTCTTGGTTTCCTGACTGGAATCAAGCCCAGATCACAGTGGTGAAAGCACTGAGTCCTAACCACTGGACCACAAATAATGGAGGTTAGATTTCAATCACTTACGTTTTGAAGTCCAAGTTGCGATCAGACTCACATTCCAGAAATAATGCAATATTAAATAATCAATAAATATAATATTCTAGTCCATGCAAGTTCTATTATATGTATTAACACATTGATTGCCGGTATCGATATAGCACGGAAATTAAACATAAAATATTTTTTTTTATTGCAGTGTTTGCGGGCTTGAGAATTTTGTGCTATTAATTTTAATACTTTACATCGCTTTCCCTTTAACTTAAAATACAGTAGTGTGTTTATATTTGCTTTTACAGTGTTATGGACAGGACTTTAACCCCCTTGCGGGTCCTCTCTAGTACCCGTAGGATTTTTGGCTCGATTTGCTATTTACGGATTTGAATGCCAGTGCGTCCTTGGAGACTCATAGCAATTTAATATCGATTTACAATCGTAACATTTACGGGCTTGACAGATCAAAGGCTTAGCTGGGTCGGAGTTCAGATTTTGACGGGTTATTCTACCTGTAACTCGCAGATCATTTGTGGGTAGCTGAAAGAGACCAATTTCATAGCTATAACTCTTGCGGGCTCCTTTATGGGCTATGGGTTTCTAAAGTTGGAGTAATTTAATGGGCTCATAATATATTAAAACTTAATGCTATGGAATATGTTGGTGCGTTACAAGTAAATGATTATAATTAAACCACAAAAGACAGCAATGTTTATAGCAAAAAAATATTCAATTAGAAAATATGTAATGAGTCTATTTAAATAACACAAAGGGCCCTATTAAATTGTCAAAATCGCAATTACTGAAGCCTGTAATGTAGCCCGCAAAAGTTACTGATATTCAATTGGCCTCCTCTAGTTACCCGCAATCTATTTGCGGGCTATAGGCTGAAAATCCATGTGGTTGTGAAGATTGTAACTCCGACCCATCTAAGCCTTTGATCTTTCGAGCTTGTAAATGTTACAATCGCAAATCGCTATTAAATTTCAACAATTCCACAAGCCCGCAATTGCCTTCAAACCCGTAAATGGCAAATGTAGCAAAAAATGATAAGATTACTAGAGAGGGCTTGCAAGGGGGTTAAACACCTGTTCTTGACACTATAAAAGCAAATAAAAACACACTACTGGACTTTAAATCACGGGGAAAGAGATGAAAGACAAATACATTAATCGCACAACAGTCTCAAACTCGCAAATCTGCAATATTTTTTTTTTTTGTTTAATTTCCGCGTTAAATCAATCTCAGTAATCAAGGAGTTAATATATATCAAGCCACCCACATGGACTAAAACAGTTTCTTCATTAATTTTGATAGATTTTTTCGCTGGATTGCAAGTCCGATCGCATATCGGACATCTAAACAATAACTGATTGACGTTTATCCTCCATGTTTTTACTATTGGCTATTACTTACAGTCTTGCTTAATTGATCATGATCATGCCCTGACACGCTACGTACGGGTGCATGATTTACGCGTTTTGGCTTTGGGCCATGTAATTTGTTCAATTAAATAGTTCTGTAACTGTTGCAATTTTATAAGGCCCATAGTTTAGCAAAACATGCCCCTGTAAAATAAGACCAGGAAGTAAATATGATCAGGTATTTTTAGTTTATAACATTCATACTAGACAGTGGTTTTCTGCCATCTACGTCTCCATCCTATATCTATATGACAGATGAGCGCCGTATTGTACAGTCCCACCTGCGAGAAACAGAAGCCATTAAAATCAGCGATATTGTTCCCAGTCCTGTTCCAGCTCGGAGATGTTCCTGCTTAGTCCATTTAACAACTATTTCAATATAATTGCCAATTTGTCACAGACAATGTATGTCCCATTATTCATTTTCATCTATTTTCATCTAATATATTTATGTTCCTTTTTCCAAGGTAAAAAAGTACAAAGAGCAGACTACCAAATAAATATAGTAAGTAAATTAAATATGTATCACAAATAAGTGTGAATTTTTTTTTTCATTCTATGTCTATTAAGTTGTCACACTATTTGGTGTTTGAATTTGTTCTTCTGGAGCATTGGGAACCAAATGAGTGATGGTACCAGGAGTATGTCCCATGGCAAGGCTGCTGGAAATTACTTTGTCAAAAAAAACATCTCAACAGACCATTGTTACTGAACATTTGAGTGGTGGAAGCTCTTGGGGTCTATAAATCAGAAATCACAATGTATCATTTGTTGCTTTCCAGGGATTCTTACTTTAAACTGTGTTGTTGTTAAATCTCTGAACAATGGAAATGTTTTTTATATATATATATATATATATATATATATATATATATATATATATATATATATAGAATGTCATTTATATCATAAGTTCTGTTTACATGTGACATTCACCGCCATCACATATAGTTGTCGTAATTGCGAGTTTGTCGGTAATGCAATGTTAAATGTTATGGGTTGCGCATGCTCAATGAGCGCCGAAAGTTAGAGGGAGGGAGAGACTTTCATATATTTTGCAGAGGGCGCTCATCGCAAGGCCCGCAATGGAGAGGGGGGAGAGGCTCCTAACAGCTTATGAGTTACAGGCTTCAAAAAAATAAAATTTTTAAAGACCGCCATTTTTTTCAAGTCCGTAACTCGAAAGCCATTTAGGGGCCGTCAAAAGACCCCAATTGATTACAAAATTTGCTTACAACCTCACACACAACGGGGGGAGACGGTAAAGTGAGGTTGCAAGCAAATTTGCTATTCAATGTTTTATTTTTGGTAGTCTCAAAACGGATATGCAAGAAAAAAAATGGCGGCCAAAAAGTAATTTTTTTTCATGCCCGTAAATCCAAAGCACATTTCAGGCTTGGGAAAATTGATAAATTTCCCAAGCCCGCAAATTGTTACAGACCCGTAGATGCATACAAGAGCACAGAGGAGGGAGAGAGGGGAGAAAGACACAGGGGAGGGAGAGGGGGAGAGGGTGGAAAGAGACACAGGGAAGGGAGTCGGGGGAAAGAGATACAGGGGTGAGAGAGAGGGAAGAGGCTCGCAATGAGCGCCTTTAGCGCTCATTGCGAGGTTTGAAAGCTGCGGGTAGGACAATGCCTTCAATGAGTGGCAAAGCTGCTCATTGCGTGGCTCGCGATGATTTGGGGGGAGTCTCGTGAAGGTGCTCATTGAGAGGCATAAAAGTGTCCGAGGCCTGCAATGAGCTGCAAAGCGAGGCCTGTAAAGTAGACGGGGGAGAGGCTCATCGCAAAGTCTGCAAGTTAGAGAGGGGAGAGCCTCGCATTGTTTGGCAAACAGCATTGCCAGGCTTCAAATTTTTCATTTTTCAAAAATGCCATCATTTTTGACGGGCAACTCGCTAGTAATATTTTAAAGACCTAAAAACTTTTGCAACATTATATTTTGTTGTTGTCTAGGCATTTCTCTGTGACTTTATGGAGAGAAGCACACCAGGCATATCTGTCAGGCACTGCCTCAGTGACCTCCTTTAAGCTCATGTTCATTGCTGCAATGATCTCATCTATCCATATCTGCCTCTACCGTCCCCCACTTTATGTGGCTTCAATCTTCAACATCTTCAGAGTCTTCTCTAGAGAATCCTGTCTTCACATGATATGGACAAAATATTTGAGCTTCAGCCTCATGATCAAACCTTCCAGTGAACAGTTTGTCTTATTTTCCTGAAGTATTTATTGAATCTTCTTGCAGTTCAAGGGACTCTAAGCAGTTTTTTCCAACACCACAATTCAAAGGTGTCAATTCTCCGGCGCTCAGACTTCTTTATGGTCCAGCTCTCACATCCGTATGTTACTACTGGGAATACCATAGTCCTAACTATGTGGACCTTTGATGATAGTGTAATAGCTTTATTTTTTACTAGTGTGATCCGACATGCCGTAGCTTTCCTACCCAGTAGCAAACGCCTCTTAATTTCATAGCCACAGTTAACATCTGCAGTTACCAAAAGATCCTCAGTCCAAGGATGGGCAAACATGCCAATACTGTGATGTGTCTTGTAGGCGTGTGGCAAGCTCAACTTTGCCATACAAATATATAAACATATGTACGGGATTGGCTAGTCTTCTGCTTGGTATGTTAAGGATGGACCACTCTTTTGAGTTAGTCGGACTGACAGGTTATTTCTCTTCTGTACAGGGCACAGATGAGTTAAGAGATTGGTCTCTGAGGGGCAAAATGCCCATAGGGCAGGCCTTCTGAGACTAAGCAACATTTTTATTTGTAACATACAACGTGCCCAGTCCATCATGGCAAAGTGAGATGGTATCAATCTGCTAAACATAGCTTAGTATATCCATAACACCAGGTAACACGCCCATCACTAAAGGTTCTCTTTGACCCACAACAGTCTTTACCCACATCTACCAATTGCCTCTCTTTTAAACATAGTCCCTCTTTTAACCCTTTCACTGGCGGAGTCTCATACTAGCCAATCAGTAGCTATCTCTCTCTCTATCTACTCCTGCTAGACTTGAATTTCAGCCTCCACAGCCCCTACAAACAAAGATAGGTAAAACATTTACTCTAAATGTATAATTCCATATTATTACAGAAAATAACAAATATTCCAAAAGTTGTTAAAATTCATAAGCACAAAAAGAGTGGAAAAAGCTTGTTATCGTCAACAAAGATTACAAACTTACAATAAAATAAACAAGGAAATAATTCCTTAAGTTGGATTACTTTGTGGCAAGTCAATGCGGCTCTAATTCAGGCTCTATTATAACACCTTGTGCAAACAGAATTGAAAATGAGAGCTTTCAATGAGCAAATCAAGAAAAAACGGCACAATATATTAAAATGTGTTTGAGACCAGATGAACGATGCAAAGAATTAATGTGATTGTTTTCTGTATACTAATATACAGCTTTGCTGGTAAGAGCCATAATCCTTTTCATTTAAAGTTTATGATGCATGGAAACTAAGGTGATTGTACGGATCCTGACCGCAATCTAATTATGATGGTGATGGTTTATTTCCCCTAAGGCAGATTGAAATTAAATAACAAATCAATGGTATAAAATATTAGTAAATATTGAAAATAATTTGATATTGGGCATCAAACTCCTACATATTCTTTGTTAAAAAATAGTAGTGGTGCATAACCCTCGTCTATTTTACAAATGTTGCAATCAATAGTCATTCTGTCGTGTCTGACGCTCCCTTTGAGCCCCCTCAAATTCATGCTCATTATTTCTAATCTATCCATCTCCGCCTCTGCCGCCCACCGTCTTTGTGTGCCGTCAATCCTACCCAGCATCAATTATTATATAAACTAGTATTTCTCAATAGATTGTCCTAGAACCCATGCCGTTATTACACTGCATTCTGGGAGCCTGGGCAGGGACATGCAAATGTGCCCACAAAGGCTTCACTCTTGCAATCCATGACTATTTTAAATATGGCTTCCTTTAAGCATATGCCTGCAGTATTACACAGCTCTGAGCAAAGCTCAGGATTGATTATACACAAGCCAGGAATCCTACCAACGTACAGTTGTTTCAAGGATAGTGCTTAGAAAGGTATAATTGTATATTCAAGAGCTGGGCATCTTGCTTAACCTTTGTTTGGCTGGCTGCTGACCACAGGGTTTGTACATTCCATACAAATCTCTACAAAAAAAACCTTCAGGGGATTTTTCTTTAGTTAGCAAGGGTCTTTATTGTTATAGATATATGCATAGGATTTATGTTCTGCTTTTCTACCCTTGGTACTTCTCCTTATCCCCAAGAATTTGTTTGCAATTTGTTGACCATCTCTGTCCTGTTTGTTAACAACTACCTTGTAAGCTATTTATGTATCTGGTAATAATGCAAATAATGGGAGGGCAAAGCCCTATATAATGTTCTGCCATAATGCCTGTTAAACTGAGACAGTGTGATATCACTACCATGTGTGTGTCATTCTGTCTCCCAGATATCTGGGCCAGGAGGAGAGATGTGAGGGACTGAGGGAGGTGGATAAAGGTGGATAAAGGTTTTCCTCTAGGGTAGCGCTGTTCCTAGCAGTGGAAGAAATCCTGCTCTAACACTGCCTCTCATGCTATTCATATCCATGCAAAACTAGATGAAAAATGTAATGTACCACATGTAGTATAGAATATTCTGGTTCTCACATCCGGTGCCCATGACCATTAGTAGGTAAGAACCTGGTCCTCAGGTCTAAAAGGTTGAGAGCCACTGATCTATACTACTTTATAAAGGGGTGATCTAATAACTATTGTACATCTCCTTAGGTTTAAAACCATTCACTAGCAACTCATTTAGTCTAGTACTAATCTTTGATATCGTAATTAGTTATTTTCTTTGTATAATCACCCAATACATCATTTGATTTGGATCTCATGTGTTACCCGTGGCCGGACACATGTCTGCTAGCTAATCTTCTCAATATCTGTTTTTGGAAGAATTGTGGCCTCACAGTATTCACTAATCTATGTTTCCATTACTTTTGCAAGTCTTTACCATTGGGGGCACGTTGGGAGTGTGAACCCTAGTCCAATCGTGTCCACAGTCTTTAGTATGAATTTTCCTTCTAGGAACTAACTGTGAACCTGTTATCCAACTTCAACATCATAATAACTTCATCTTTAGCATTTATATCTATAGGGTAGGATGATTGACTATATTCAAAAAAATTATTTTGTTGATGAAAACATAGATAAATAAATTATCAACCATTTAATGTACAGGGATGGATGGTCTTTTGTTTCCTTCTACCAAGTACTTGCCGATCAAGTTTGACATTAATACAACCTAAGATGACTTTACACTTTTGTTAAGCTTAGATATTATTGAATATTATCTTATAGCACATTTTATATTGCATTTAATATAAAGTTATATCACAATGTTATACATAACTGTAATGAAATCTACCGTACCTGTGTGGCCATTATACCATGATTTATTCCAGTATTATGGGTCCCTGTTCCAATTACTCCAGCGGCTGCCACTTCAGACACTGCCCCTAAACTGAAAATAAAAAGATTTAAGTATTAGATATCATTTAATAATGGAACTTATAGATGTATCTTAAAAATATAACTTACAGTCTACGACAAAAAAACAGTATTAATTATAATATAACTTAAATCCAGCACTTAAACAACACTCTGTGGAGAAAGTGTCTTATATTTCTTATCAAATTACAGATATTCTACTAGCCTTCAAGAATTAAAACAACTGTAAGTTCTTAGGTTTTGTCTGAATTAGTGAAATCCAGACTGGAAACTATTTTACCACATCTTATAGTGCAGATATTACCTAACTCTCCATGGTACACACTAGTCCATGAGCATAATTCAGGGGATCCGTGATACAATTGGGATGACAACAATAATAAAATAAAAAAATATAAAAGCTGTAGTAGGGGAGTGGCTAGATACTAGATGGTATGGTTTGTATGTGCACGGGCTATAACTCAACTTTGCTTTATAATTGTTACAAAGCAAGCAGAACACCAGCAGATCCTTCATAAAAACACTCAACATTATTGAGCGGGTCCTCCAAGACCATAGTCAACTTTTAAGTGAAAAGAAAAGGTTTGGAAACACTGATGTAGTGATTATTTTGTGTATGATTGGAGGTGAGAGTCTATTAGTATCACCAAGGAGAGAACTTCTGAGAAGTAACCAGAGAGCTACCTTTGGCATTTAGATCGAGGTTGTTTACATGACTAATAGGAGTTTTTTTATAGTGGGAAAACAATTATCTTTATTTACATTTATTTATAAGAACAACGACACACACTTCAACATTTAAAAACAATTAAAAAGAGTGGGATACAACACCCCCTTTACTAGTTTAATTATTTTATCTAAAAAATTGCAATTGACTCCATAAGTTTGTCGTTCACATTTGCAATTTTATGTCTTATTCTATAATTTTATTCTTAAGTAAGTGTTAGGGACTTCAATCTGAGCCAACTAGAGTAGTCCACAATACTTTTAAGGACTAATGAATCTGAGGATATAGTGCTTTCTTTATTTTCTGTATATAATAGATTAGAGAGTAAAGGGTAAAGGCCTGCCACCCCGGAGGGTATAGTGACTTTGTCCAAATATTTTATATATCAATATCAACTTGGGCTTAATCTTTTCCCATATATATGTCCTGTACAATATGTCCCTTTTGGGCAGCCAACATAGTTTTGAAGCCAAGAATGCAGACCCCCTATTCCGAATACCCTCGGTTTCCCTATCTGACTAGCCTAGCTGGATTTGTCTCTAAGCGACGTCGGCGTGTGACGTCACGCCGCACATCTAACCCTCGACGTCGGCGTAATGAGGTTGCAAAAAAATTTTGTCCATAAAGTTCAACCATGTTAGCTCTCCTCTGATTCATTTATTATGTGAATTGTTAATTGATTTGGGGGTAGGCAAATGAAAACCCCACTGAAACATTACCAGTTCTCTGATAAAGTAGAAAATCCTTACTGATCCCATATACTGGCAATTGGATTATTATCTGGATTAATATTACATACTCCAGTTATCCAGCATAACCTGAACTGCCCTTTTTATTTAAATACACCCAACACGTGAAAAGTTCTCCAGTGAAGCAGCTGAAAGTAGTTTAGCTCATACTTTTGTAAAGCAGAGTATATTGGTGTAGTGGCAAGTGTGTTGTCTCACAAAATGTTTTCATTGGTAAGTCATTGGTTTTAATCCCAAGACTTCTACTTGTATTTAAGTTGACTAATGTATTTATTAAAACACATTTGAATGTAATATATATATATATATATATATATATATATATATATATATATATATATATATATATATAAAATCATGACTTAAATTGCTGCTACTGTTAATTTTTTACATGCTTTGAAAAAGGGACTTTTTTTTATAAATTACAATGGTCCTTTAAGTATATTATAAATTATGTAAGGTCTGCATCTGGTGTAAAATATTAAATAAGTGTCTGAAATCTGTAATCAAGCAGCTATTAATTAATTAATTAATTAATTCTCTCATACATGCTAGGCCCATATGGACAAAATTGTGTATGAATTTTCAAAAACAACATACAGCATACTCTCAGTTATCCGGCACCCATGGGGATTGGCAGATACTGGATAAATGTAGTTTCTGGTTGCTTTAGAGTTACATATAAAAGAGGCCTAGATTAACATTCACGTAGGATGCTCTGCTAAGTATATTGGTCAGTGAGGGCTGTTCTTTCAGCAGCAGCTTTCACTCCTCACTTACACACAGGTATGTTGGGATGCCACCTTTTGCTGCAATCACTCAGCTCCAAGTCGCTTTGGATAAGTCTCTATGAGCTTGCCAAATCTTACCACTGGGATTTTTGCCCATTCCTTCTTGCAAAACTGCTCCATCTCCTTCATGTTGGATGGTTTGCGCTTGTGAACAGCAATCTTTAAGTCTGACCACGGATTTGATATTGGTTTGAGGTCTGGGCTGTGACTAGGCCATTCCAACACATTTACATGTTTCCCCTTAAACCACTCAAGTGTTACTTTAGCAGTGTGTTTGGGGCCATTGTCCTGCTGGAAGGTGAACCTCCGTCCTAGCCTCAAATCACGCACAGAGTGGTACAGGTTTTGCTCAAGAATATCCCTGTATTTAGCACCATCCATCTTTCCCTCAACTCTGACCAGTTTCCCAGTCCCGGCTGCTGCCACCACCATGTTTCACTGTGGGGATGGTGTTCTTTGGGTGATGTGATGTGTTGGGTTTGCGCCAGACATAGCCCCTCATTCAATTGCAATTTGGCCAATTGAATAAGGCTCTAAAAAGGCACATAACATATTTTTTTAAATAAGTTTTTAGTTAGTAAGCATCTATCCAAAAGCAAGGTTTTCACTTACTAAAAACATCTTTAAAAAAATATGTTATGTGCCTTTTTAGAGCCTTATTCAATTGGCCAAATCGCAATTGAATGAGGGCCATAGAGTTTTTTAAAGGCCGAAAAGTTTTTAGTCTCATCAGACCAGAGCACTTTCCTCCATACATTTTGGGAGTCTCCCCCATGCCTTTTTGCAAACTCAAAACATGCCATTTTGTTTTTTGCTGAAAGTAATGGCTTTCTTCTGGCCACTCTGCCATAAAGCCCAACTCTATGCAGCGTACGGCTTATTGTCGTCCTATGTACAGATACTCCAGTCTCTGCTGTGAATCTCTGCAGCTCCTACAGGGTTACCTTAGGTCTCTGTGCTGCCTCTCTGATTAATGCCCTCCTTGCCCGGTCCATGAGTTTTGGTGGGCGGCCGTCTCTTGGCAGGTTGTGCCATGTTCTTTTCATTTGGTTATGAAAGATTTGATGGTGCTCCTGGGGATCATCACAGATTTGGATATTTTTTTATAACCTAACCCTGACTTGTACTTCTCAACAACATTGTCCCTTACTTGTTTGGAGAGTTCCTTGGTCTTCATGGCAGTGTTTGGTTAGTGGTGCCTCTTGCTTAGGTGTTGCAGCCTCTGGGGCCTTTCAAAAAAGGTGTGTATATGTAATGACAGATCATTTGACACTTAGATTAGACATCATTTTACTAATTATGTGACTTCTGAAGGTAATTGGTTGCACCAGAGTTTTTTATGGGCTCCATAACAAAGGGGGTGAATACATACGCACATGACAATTTTCTGTTTTCTATTTCTAAAAAAATAGTCTTATGTATATATTTTTCTCATTTCACTTCACCAACTTAGACTATTGTGTTCTGATCCATCACATAAAATTCAGATTAACAAAACATTGAATTTAAGACTGTAATGTAACAACATAGGGAAAAAGTCAAGGGGGGTGAATACTTTTGCAAGGCACTGTACAAAGCAGGGGAATTGAATTTATGACTTACCAATGAAAATAATATTTAAAATAGAACTCTTTCCACTACACCAACACACTCTGCTTTCAGTGTCAGTGTAAATCCATAATACAATGTGTAACAGTTACAGCTCCAGTCTTATTATTTATGCAGATTCTTGTGGAAGGTCTGCAAGGGCTAAACTAAAATTATAATATCTAAGTAAATTTTTTATCTATTTTAAAAATGTAAATACAATTTCCCCATGATGTTCCAAATGCTAGTTGATGGTGCACAGTAAATATGGCGACTTTTAAGTTAAAAATTTCTTAGGCTTTAAAATGACATGACGTTATTTTGAAGTGTCATCTTTTCTTTAATTATTGTTCTTCAATCCAATTTGGAACGGATGAAGGATTCTGAAAAAAACTAATTTCATCTTAGTAATAGTCACTTTGATAAGTGAGATTATGATTAATATTTCTGTTTTCATCCTATGGGATATGAAACATCATCTTCTCATGTGCCCTTCATGGCAACATATCTGAATGTAATAAATGTCAACCACAATTAATGTCTCATGTGCCTATACCAGCTGAGTCAAAGCCTTCTGGGACAATGAACTAATTGGCTAATGGTGGCTCCACACTCCACGTATTCTCCTATTACATATGGTTTTAATCTACAACTCTTAAATAAATATATTTGAATAAAACAAAGAGATGGCAACTCATCAAAAGTGCATGGCAGCATTATAGGGTTTGTTTAATAAAATGGCCAATGAAGAACCCAATGGGGAATATATTTTCATCAGCAAATTCAAAAGATAAAAGTTTTTAATATTTTTTTATATGTAATTATTCTTTGCACAGAGTTTTTATTTGATTTTCCGTATTGCTACGTTCAGATGCATTCTGAAAAGGTTGGGTAAATTTCCATTAGTCCAATTGTAGACACTGCATGTTTTGGCTGCCATATTTCCATTGTAGTAGTGCAAATGTCCTCTGTATTCCTCTGTGGAAGAAGGTCAGCTACAACTAAAATGTCAAGAAAATTAATAGTACATTTGTGATCATATTGAATGTTTAAAACAAGTAAAAAAATTGTTTCATGCTCAGAATTCCGAGAAATACAGTTATTCTGGGAACCTGGGCAGGGACATGCGAATTTGCCGACAAAGGCCTCGCTCTTGTAATCCATAACTATTTCAAACTTGCCTTCCTTTAAGCATCTGCCTTCTGTATTATACAGCTTTAGGCAAAACTAAGGATGGATTAAACCCAAGACAGGAAACCTACCCACATACAGCTGGTTACTGCCTCTCATCAGCATGGGGCCGGTGCCTAGCTTGTGTAGTAGATGTTATGAGGAGGTACTTTACTAGCAATTTAATATATGGTGGGCAAAAAAGTGATAGAAGCCCCCACCGTACAGTAGTACAGTAAATAAATAGTACATCTGTGTTCACATTTGAATGTCTAAAACAAGTTAAAAAACTTGTTTTAGGCCCAGAAATCTGAATAATACACTTATTACACTGCATTCTGGAAACAAGGGGCCTCATTCTATTAACGGCCGTAAAATGGCCGCAATGCTGCGATTCCTTGCGGCCATCTTACGGCCCTGTGTAGCGCTACGACTACGCTGCTATTGAAATGAGCGGCGCCGCAAGGAGGTCCCCCTTACGGCAGGCCGCAAATTATGCAATCGGCCGCAAGCATTTCCTGAGCACCCGTAAATCGTGTTTCAAGGCCACAAAGTCGGAAAACTGTAAATGCAAATATAAATTCAAGATAGCACTGTAAAGTACTGTAAATGATAGGCAACATAATGGGGGATATGAGCATTAATAGCAACACCCTCTCAAGCTTGCACATCGCCAAATTATAATCTTTGATTTTAGGTTTAAAATCCGTCCAAGTCCCACAGGCTTCAATGACCAAGCCCGTAGCTCGCTATATGGGATAACAGGACACCGGAGCCCTCGGCCGCAAGGGAATAGAATAGGGACGTAGCTTGCGGCCACGCATCACCTACGGTCGTTAATAGAATGAGGCACCTGGGTAGGGACATGCAAATGTGCCCATAAAGGCTTCGCTCTTGTAATCCATAACCATTTAAAAAATGCACATATATCTTTCATACTTTGCCACCATTGTGAACCTTAGTGAACCTTGCCTGGTGTTCCCTCAAAAGTAGAGACACGGACCTCACATATTTATGTAGCACGTATTAGATAGTAGGTTTTAAAGATTGATTTTACATAAAAGCAAACATTGCAAATTTTGGAAAATGTTAATGCTTTTGCAAACTGCATGTGCAACAATGATAGTGTGTCAGAGCACTAGGGGAATCAAGAGAACGTATGCTAGACAAATATCCCATTGCTTTATTATAGCTCAATGAGTTTAACAAATATGTATTCTATTTTATTATTTTACAAAGTTTGAAATTAATTAATCTATTCAATCTGTTACAGACATACGTTCTTGGCACATGAAATCCTTAATTAAATTTCTTATTTGAAATGGATTAGTCATCTACCTCCTGTAACTTCTTTTTGTAATGATAATTATAGTCTGACCTTTAGAAGAAGTGTAAACAGCACATGGGGTGAGATAACATCTTAGTATCACCGTAGGGACTCTGACGTCTCCGATTTTCCATCTCAAATTTAAAACATTTAAAAAAAAAAAAATTGTATTTTATTTATTTCATTTTTAATTAAAAATGTTTAAGTCGGGAACAATTCTCTCTGCAAAGGCAGATTTTATCATTCTTAGAAACATATCCTCTAGACCAGGGGTGAGGAACCATTGTCGAGGGCCATTTGAATATTTATAAAGTCATTCGAGGGCCGTACAAAATTATCAACTGCTATATTTGGTCAAACATTGAATTAACTCACCCCAAATGTGATGGCTAGAACTGCTATCATCTGTGTCTTTCTCATCAGCTCTTCCTGTCTTATTATCTGTGTCATTAGCACTTTCTCATTATCTTTCTCATTGGCTATGGGATAAGGAGAAGGGCCACATCAAATGACTCCGGGGGCCTTATACGGCCCTCGGGCCTGATGTTCCCCAACCCTGCTCTAGACTATGTACCCAATGCACCTGGGGCGGCCTATCACATCACCAAAATCAAACTGGTTTGTTTTATTACTGTGTTTGTGCACATAAAGGATAGTAAAGTAACAGATGTGAGGACTTTACAATTATTGCAAATGCTCCGAATGGACTACAATAAAACGAACCCCCAGTGACTACAAATAACTAAAAAAATCCACTTAAAGTAGGGGGTTTCTATAAAAGCAATTTATTTATAATTTTCATAGAACAATGGTGCAAATAGTTAAAACATTGTTATATTGGGATCACAAACAATTGTATTTTTTATATTGTAAATCTGCGAGTTTGCATCTTGCGTCGGCGCTTTGGGGAAGCACTTTGGCCACTGGATTCTAAGCTCAAAGATAAGGCCCACCATCCTTTGCAACGGGTGCTTGAAAAAATGGCGTCCATTAAACTTGTAACTTACAGCCTTCACTTTCGTATGGCTAAAATTTCAAATCGCTATTCAATTGCTCAATTTCCCCAAGCCCGTAAATGCACACTTGTAAACCGCAAATGGAGGAGGAAATCCTACATGTGCTAGAGAGGACCTGCAAGGGGTTAAACACCTATTCGTAGCACTGTAAAGGCAAATAAAGAATCACTACTGCACTGTAAATAACGGGAAAGTGATGATAGACATTAGAATTAATTGCACAACAGTTTCAAGCACGCAAATTGGCAGGAAATAAAAGGTATTTTCAAGTGTCATTTGGGGGTTAAATCGATCTTGGGTATCAATGAGTTAATACATATCAGGCCACCCACATGGACTAGAACAGTATTGGCATTCACTTTCATAATTCTTTATTTTGCGGGTTTACAAGTCTGATCGTGTATCAGACCCCCGAATTTAATTGAATGACATGTAACCCCCATGTTTTACTGCCGTAAGTATGACAGTCTCACTTTCTATTGGCTGATTCGAAATGGGAGGTTAAGGGCTTGCTTAATTGATCATGGTCTCTCCCTCAACTGCTTTGAAACAGTGCATGGTTTACAGTTTTGGCTTCAAACCTGAAACTTGCGTGCTTTAGCAATTGAATAGCATCGCAAAAGTAGAGGAACGGGAGCCCGCAACGCAGACATTCGGCTGTATGTGATCGAATTGCAAGCCCTGAATTGAATGGAGGCCTAAGTGTTTTTGTTTTAGCTATGCTTAACTCTACTTACCAATATCAATATTGGTCTAACTTCTTGACCACCAATCCTCATCTGCCCCACGTCATCCTGTTTCAAGTATCTAATCTGTACTGATGACACTCAAATCTACATCTTCTCTCACTCCATCACAATAATCTAAGGGTCTGCAGTATGTCTAAAGATTGTGTATGAAGGAGCACCCAAGTAGGTGATTGTTTAAGATTAAGATTGTCCTAATGGGTTTTTTCCCTCTTGGCAAAAAAAACCCACCGGACCTATCCTGTTTTGTGTGCCCTGCTGTGGAAGCGCACGCCCGCTCTTGGAACGCGGGTGCGCTCGTTTCGCCATGTAGTGTAACACCCTATACCTCTAACCCTAACCCCCTAATCCTAACCCCCTAACCCTCTAACCCCCTAATGCTCTAACCATAACCCCTTATCCCTCTAACACTAACCCTCTATCCCTAACAATAACCCCCAAACCCTCTAACTCTAACCCTCTAACCCTTGAACACCCTAACCCTAATGCCCTAACCATCTTACCCCCTAACCATAACCCCTTAACCCTCTAACCCTAACCCTCTATCCCTAACACTAACCCCCTAACCCTCTAACTCTAACCCTCTAACCCTAACCCTCTAACCCTAACCCCCTAACCCTCTAACCTTCTAACCCTCTAACTCTAAACCTAAACCCCTAACCCTATAACGCTAACACTCTAACACTAACCCTAACCCCCAAACCCTCTAACTCTAACCCTAACCTAATCCCCCTAACCCGCTAACCCTCTAACGCTAAACCTCTAACCCTAACCCCCTAACCCTCTAACCCTAACCCTCTAACTCTAACCCTAAACCCCTAACCCTATAACGCTAACCCGCTAACACTAACTCTAACCCCCTAACCCTCTAACTTTAACCCTAAAGTCCTAAACCACTTACCGGGCATAGTAGCTCATTTCGAACAGTGGATGGCGGTGTAGACGGCGACGCGCAACACCGGCGAACAGTGGTGCACACAAAACAAGATAGGACCAACCCACCTGCCTGGTTCCCTCCTAAGTTAACCTATTCAGTATACTATAAGTCTGGCTTGGTCTTGGTTGGATCCCCACCCAAGCATCTTGTGGTGATAGAGCCAAATGTATTGTATGCAGCATAACTGTCCTTATTGCTACATACTCTATGTCTATCTTCTGTATTTCCCTCTCCTTTTTTTATACAGTTAACAACTTGATACTTTTAAGTACCAAAAAAGTATAAATGCTTTTATACATAAAAAACGTAATGAGTGAACACAATTGATGATAGTTAATAGGCTGCCATCATGCTCTGTATTCCAGGCTCCTTTCCACTGCGTGGGCTTGATATGCCAATCATTCCAACCTATCTATTTATCACAAAACTCTTTTTTTTACCGTTGTATAAAACATTTTGTATAAGAAAGTAACACGTTTTCCTGAAAAGGCAAATGCTGCAATGACATGTGTCTCATTTTAAGTGATCCTCAAAAGTGACAAGAGATCAATGGAGAAGTCTTCACAGCCGACGCGTGACAACACAATTCCAGGAGAGCTGAAATCCCACCATAAAATGACTTTGATCACTGACAGCTCCTGAATCTGCAATAAACCAGGGCTGGAGCCACCAGCACAGCCCCACTCATACTCGTTTTTCATATAAAATTATATTTATTTCTATATTCTGCTTGTAAATCTTATACCTGCATTGGGAGATTTGAATGGCATTGCAAACACGCTGGTAATTGCAGATAATACGATGGAAATATTACTTTAGTGCAACAGTTAACCTCTTAGAAATGTTATTTATTTACTTTGAAAGGTGTTTTTCATGTGTGAAGTATTGAAATATCATCACTCAACTGTCAAGCAATTGAGACCTTAGAGAATGAAGATTTCTCCACATCACACTTTACCATTTTGGGCACATTTTGAGTAAATGGAATCATAATTTACATTTGTTATCAATTTAAAATGTTGCTCCGCACAAAATAAACAATCTCCCCTTCACTGAATTGATCCCTGAAAATAGGGATTAAGGGATACTATGCCCCCCACCCCTTTTTCCATCTATTTCTATAAGCAGATCTCTAAGAGCTCATTTTTAAGTCTTCCCAAAATCAATTCATACAAGTAGTCGGAAGACCTTTAGAGTGTATGTTCTGATAACTACCTTAAAAAATTGCAAAGGGTGTTTTTATACCTTTATTTTAAATGTTTTTAAGTGTTTGTGTGTGCGCTGCTGTCCTAAGGTAAATGTAAATAAAGTGTAAATAAGATACTATTCACATTCCCCCCCCCCCCCCCCCCCTTGTCCCTCTTATATGTTCAACCGTCTTAAAGGGAAAAAATAAAAAAATTCTTCCTGACCCCAGATACTGACGATCGGATTCCTCCCTGGATCAATAATCTCTCTCTCGAATTATCCAGGATAACCCTGAATGCCCTTTTTATTTAAAAATAAATCCAGTCCCCTTTTAAGGTTATCTATTGAATCCGCTGTCACCATCTCCTTTGGTAGAGAATGCCACAGATTAACCACCCTTACTGTGAAGAACCCTTTTCTTTCTTTAAGGTGAAATCTTTTTACTTCTAACCTCAAAGGATGACCTCTTGTCAGTTGAAAATCTCTTGTCAAAAAAAGCTCACTTGACAAATCTTTATACTGAGCCTGGATGTATTTATATAATATAAAAATATCTCCTCTTAGACGCCTTTTTTCTACAAAAAATAAGTTTAATTTGGTTCTTCATAACTTAGCCAGTCCATTCCCCTTATTAGTTTTGTTGACCGCCTCTGTACCTTTTCCAGCTCTAAAATGTCCTTTTTATGAAGTGGTGCCAAAATTGGCCTCCATTTACAATTAGATTTGTATAGTGGCAGAATTATATTTGCTTCCCTTGCTTCTATACCCTTCCTAATACATGCTAATATTTTATTTGCCTTTGCAGCTGCTGCTTGGCATTGAGCACTGTTATCTAGGGGGTTGTCCACAAGCACTCCCAAATCCCTTTCAATTTCTGATACCCTTAGATTTGCTCCATTAACATTATAAATTGCATTTCTATTTTTCCTGCCCAGATGCATAACTTTACATTTATTCATATTAAATCTCATCTGCCATTTAGATGCCCATTCCTCTCATTTATGTAAATCCCTTTGGAGTACATCATTATCTGATTTAATTACCTTGCACTACTGTGTATCATCAGCAAAATGGAGACACTAATTTCCAGTCCCACCTCTAAGTCATTAATAAATATGCTAAAAAAGAGAGGACCTAATACTGAGCCCTGAGGAACCCCACTTACCACATTAGTCAAATCAGAGTATGTTCCATTTACCACAACCTTTTGCTTCCTGTCTTTTAGCCAGCTATCGATCATGAGCAGATATTTACTGCAATTCCTGTATCTTTTAGTTTGCACAATAGTCTTCCACCTGGCACTGTATCAAAAGCCTTTGCAAAATCCAAAAAGACTACATCCACTAAGTTGCCTTAAACCTACTAACCTCCTCATAGAAACTAATTAGATTTGTTTGACATGACCTATCCCTCATAAATCCATGTTGACTCCTACTTTTAATCCTGTTCAAATAGACATATTCTTGTAAAATACCCCTTATTAAGGTAGTGTGTTTGTATATGCTATATGCTACACTATATCAATGTAAAGTACAACCCAAAATATAACTATAGAGTAATGAAAGATGATATATTGTAAAGTCACAAGAAAAGTGCCAAGGAGAAGCACTTATGACCAAAAGTACTCTATTTACAAAAAGTATTCTATTATAGCGAAAAAATGGTAAATAACAGGAGCTATAGACACTAATATAAGCGGAGTGCATAACTTTAGGTGCCACCATATAAAGTGCAGGATGTCTTCCACTTTAAATCAGTAGTGATATCTGCTGTATGGTCAACCAATAATGTGTACTTAAAAAGTGCAATTTTTTAATAACTTTGTACAGTGCCACAGACAGTACACAATGATATTTTCCATGGTGTTTGCTCAATTGTGTGTACTTAGAGAGTGCAGTTGCGAATAACTTAGTGCAAGACCACTACTATTCCATAGTGATGATCAGATACACTATATCTTAGTTACCACTCAATGTTTCTACAATTGTCAGTAAGCATTTTCACTTATCTTATCTCACTCTAGCTTACAAGCTATACCCAATTGGAAAGGTTATGTACACTAATATAGTTTAAACATAGCTGGTAAACTTAAATCAGAGAAAGAGGTCCTAATGTGCTGTACCTCTGGGTAAGCCATGTGAGGGTGCCCATAAGCTGGCACCTGAACTAAACTGGCTTCCTATACACTCGGCTATCTACCAAATAAATTCCCAGTTAACTACCAGAGAGACTAATGCCTAAAGAGAGGGCAGGACACTCTGACAAAGCTAGGACTTATAGCAGATTCATAATCATTATTAGGAGGTCAGGGTCATTAAAACAACCTGACGCGCGTTTTCCTCCAGAATGGGTGGATTTATCAAGGGTAATCTGCCCTCTCTTTAAGCATTAGTCTCTGTTTTTTTCCTCATTTAATTTTTTTAGAAGAAAATACTAGCAAAAACATATAGTTATAATATTTGTTATTACATGTATAGGAATTGGCACAGAAAGTTTAATACATAAGATTATATATCATGAAAATGTTTATTTTTTAAATATATTTGCCAACAAAGATTAACATAAAGCCTCATTTAATTGCTCTGTTTTAGAGATCCAGGCTCGCAGGTAGACGTTGCAAGTTAGTTTGCTATGCAATTGCCTTCCGTTTGCGGGCTCAGATCGTGTTACGGGCTCCGAGCTGCGATATCTGTCAAATCACAAGTTACTTCCCTTAAAGACTTTGATCTTTCACGGCCGCAAGAGTAACAAAGGCAAAATTCGCCAATCGCTATTCAATTGCTCCGATTCCCCCCCGCTAACCATAAATGGCAAATATTTAACCACAAGTAACTGGTACCAAGGAGGTCTTGCAAAGGGCTTAATGACAAATCGGAGCACTTTAAAAGCAAATAAAAATGCAATACTGACCTTTAATTAAGAGTGAAAGTGATGTGCATAACATACCCAAGCTCGCAAATCAGCATAAATAAATACTTTCATGTTCAATTTTCATCCAAAGTCCTCCGGGCTTCAACCTCCAAGCCCGTAGAACTTTGGAATCCAACCTCCATATTTCATTTCCATAACGAGTTACGGGCTTGGAGGTGATTCATGCCTGTAGGACTTTGGACGGAAATTAAACATTAAAATAAAGTATTTTATTTTGGCGATTTGCGAGCTTGAGAATGTTGTGCTTTTAATTCTAATGTCACCCATTGTGTTCCCCATCATTTACAGTGCTGGATTTTATATTTGCATTTAAAGTGCTCCGATTTGTCGGGCTTGAACAACGAGTTACGGGCTTGCGTACGCGATCATGTTCAAGCCCGCAAATGCTACTGTCGAGACCATGGTTTCCAATTCTCGCGACAGGCGTCTAACTTGTGGGCCCGGCCAATTGAATAGCACCTTAAAACGGGCCCACAGCAAGCCCGCAAACGTAAGTGCTACTTTTTTGGACTTTTTGAATGAGGTTCATAGAGATTAATAAAAACATTTTTCTTCTAATATTTCTTTTTTTTCTATCCCTTTTTGTTACTCAAACATTCATTTTTAACTACACTTCCATTTCTGCTGTATTATAGCATTTGGGTTAATTTTGGTAATAAAGTGGGAACTATTTATGAATATTTATGTCTAATGGATATTTGGAGCTTGAGAAAGTCCTTAAGATTTAATGCTCCTTATACATTTGGTTGTATTGTTATCATATATCCCTCTAGTTTGGAAATGAAAGACAAGGAATTGTATAAGGAGGAATAAGACTGGATGCAATAGATTGTATATTCAAGAATAAATTAAGCTGTTTAAGTATTAGTAGTAGGTACTACTTAAACAGCTACTTTTATGGCGTCACACGCTCTTCGCAGCGCAATTGGTTACTAAGAATGGCTCATTGTAGATCAATATTTTCTACTTACTCGCTACTAAACAATAAAATGCCAGGAAAACAAGGCCAGTCATCACATAAACCAACTAGTAAGCACTGTACAGTAGATATAACTAGTGGAAGACATCATTTGCCTTATTTGGTGACACTTACAGTTATACAGTGTCTATAAGGAGTGTCTATAGGTGTTATTTACTATTTAAATCCCCTATTCAGTTTTACTTATTTCAATAAAAAGCAAGTTTTTTTTTAATTTATTTTTTATAGTAAAAAAACTTTTTGTAAATAGAGTACTTTTGGTCATAGAGAAGTGCTTCTCCTTGGCACTTTTCTTGTGACTTTATAATAAACTATTTCAATGTGGAGAATTATTTTTGCAACAGGGATTTGGGGAGTGATTTTTACATGACCCTGCATTAATATAAATGTAAGTATATGTGCACATATGACTTTGTTGTTCAGTCCGACTCTCCATGACCCATCAGGTTATTTTACCAAGGATACTGGATTTAGTTTCCAGCTTCCTGCTCCAATGGACCATGATTTGTCTGACCTTTCAGCTATGACCTGCCCATCTTGGGTGACCCTACATGGCATAGCTCACAGCTTCTCTGAAGTACAGAAGCACCTTCACAGGACAGTGGTCTTGAAGACTCTACACTCACTTATTAACATAACTATCTACAATATCTATACTATAATTTGATGCCATTTCAGTACTTAGAGGCTGTGTTAGATAAAAATGTACATTCTGAGCCAATTTAACACGTCACCTATACTGTAATATTCTAATTAGCACATTAGAAACATAAAATCAGTTGCAATAGAAAGAAGTTGATAATAACACAAGATGGAGTGTAGGCCGTGCAAAAGAGCTTATAATAAGGTCAGTAAATCAGTGTGAGTTATGATTGCAACCCTCGGTGTAACCTTGAGCTGACTTTGACAAATGTAACCTTAATATGTTTATATCCTTTGCTATATTCGCATGACCATATACAATAATAGGATACAAGTCACAACGGAATGATCTTTAGACATAATTATAGTGAAATACTATGTATGGACTTAGAATTATAAGAATGTACATAGCATAATTCTTATTTTTTCTGTTTTATATTATATTATTATTAGTGGCATGCTAAAGGGCTACTGTAGATTGGGAAAAACGAAAAGTTTAATTACATTTGAATCTTCCACAAGTCCTGCTGCTTGTAGACTGAGTGGGTGTGTTCTTTTAATTGTTATTATCTTTTTAATAATTCAAGGAGGGTGGAGGGAAGGGGATTTGTTGATTCATTGGTGATTCAGATAAGATTTCAGCACAGGGCACCTTTCCTTTTCCTACGATTAGCTCAGTATAGGAAGCTTGAAAGTGTCCTTGTAAGCTTTGCATGCCCTGCACTTTATAATCATCTTGTGCCTTTAAAAGGAAGTGTGAAGGTCATGGCAGCTTCAATTCACTAGCATAACCTGCTAAACTGAAGACTTTCTCAGAAAATTACTTTTTATGCATGACTTATACAGCTGATAATGTTATTTGTTTGTTGCATTTGTGAAGCTTTTGGTAATTTTGATAGAGTTATCCAAAGGGTTTGTGAGCCACACACACTGCAAAGCTCTCTCCCTCCCAGTAGTACTGCAGGGGTTAATTTTTTGGATCAGTTAATTAACTGCACCTGGGCAGCTCTGATTCTGGAGTATGGATGGGGCTGCTTATGGACTGATTATTTGTAGTTTGTTCGACATACACAGTGAGACAGCAGCCTGCAGCTTATGACCACTGGGAGCAGAGTGGAGACCTAGAAATCTGAGGAAATCTACAGGCCAGTGATTGTTAACTAACTATTTAACAAATGCTGTAGCAATAATTACCATTGAAGGTATGTACATAGAGAATATACTTCAAATGTTGATAAACACAAGGTTTGTATATAATCAACATCAAAAAGACTCTATGTTAACTTTTGGATTCAAGTGTCTTTCAAAGATAAGAATTTAAAAATAGAACCACTGAACATAGACCTATACCTATAAAACGTAACTTTTGTTAATCCTATTAAATAAATGAAGGGGAATTGTTAAATATAAACTTATGTAGTGACTTGTCAAGTTATTAATTAGTAAGCTAACCAATAATCACCAATGCTGCTTTATAAATATGACTTAATTGTCTTTGGATTACAAATAGTAACGTACAATATGTGTATGTCTAATACAGAGTCAGCATGCAGGGGGTTAATCACTTCTAACAAAATGCATATATGGATTAACAACCATACAATATGTTTGTTTGTTTTGCTCCACTCAGGTTTAGCTGATATGAGAGCTGCTTAGTGAGGAAACTGTATATTAGTTAAGATAGTGCTTCAGTGGAATTTAGGGATATTATTTTCATTTATGTATTTTGTTTGTTATTAATGTATCACTGAAATATACAGCCTCTTGTATTGTGTTCTCCATCAACATGCCTGATACACAGGCACAAACCAGAGGAGACTGGGAACTGGTTACATAATCTGTATAATATTTTATTTATTGTTATATCCTAAAATATCTGATTAAACAGCTACAAAACCAAGGTTCTAAAACTAAGAATTGTTTAGTTTTATTCTTTCTAGCTGTTAAGCACATTTACACAGGACTGGACTTATCTAACATGTTGCGTGTGGTTCACACAGGAACAGGAGCCTGAAACCTGATTGCTGTTGTGTCAGTACAGAAAAGGCTTCCAAAGATCGAAACTCATCAATGGTTCAAGGTATTTATCACCTCAGACTTCTGAATTCTGTCAGAGTCGTGCACAGGTCAAGCAATATCCTTCATTCAATGGAAAACTGAGGAGCTGTCAGAAAGTATTATAGATCTTTCCAGAAGAACCTGTCCATGATTAGTCACTAGAGAATTCCTCCTCTGGCTGTTAATATCTTATTCACATACAAATTAACCAATTCCTAATTCTCCCTATATCCAGATTAAGCACTATGATGTATTTATAAGAATATATAATACATTAAAAGTCAAAAACACTAGTTTGCAGCATTAATACAAACAGGTCGTCTTCACTGTTGAGGAGGCTATGAAGGCATTTTTTTTAGTTTTTTTCAATCTAGATTAATTAATTTTATTGTATTAAATGTAATCACTATAATAGTTGTGGATCTGCGGGATTGTTCGGAACGCTTACGATGTTGGTCACACTTTGCAAACCTCACAAAGCGAGGCGAGCCATCGACTGCACGGGACTTATGCTGCAATGAGAGCCAAAGGCGTTCAGTGCACTGCAAGCCTGGCAAAGTGAGGATCGTAATTCTTGCACGCGGGACTTACGACCCGCAGGACTTAGGACCAAAACCCACACATGCACTGTGCACCTCGCAAAAATCTGATTTTAACTGCCGAACCACGGAACTGGAAATACCTAAAAAAAACAACAAATATGCCTCAAATTCACTTACACACTCACAGACAGCACAGAGGGAGAGCCAGATAGCCGGTGAGTGAGGTGGCAAGTTAATTTGAGCCATATTTGTCATTTTTTTCACAATCGAAATTTACGTAAGTGAGGAAAAAATGGCTGCCGAAAAAAGACAACACAACGAAAATGAGGCCAAAGGATGGAAAACTATCCCGAAGGACGTAAAAATAAGCCCTAACAAGTAACACTTCATCCAAGCCACTAACATTAACACAAGGCAGTAACACTTAACCCAAGGCACTAACACAACCCAAGATATAAACACTTAAGCGCAAGGCCTATAAAATACCCAGAAGGAGAGGCTTGCAATGAGCGCAAAAGGCGATGAGCGGCGAAGGTGATCATTTCAACGCAGGAAAGTTGAGGCTCGCGATGAAAAAGAGTGCAGAGGGCCCATAGCCTCTCATTGTGTGGCAAACAGCATTACCAGGCTTACAATTTTATTCCCATAATTTTTGACGGGCAATTTCCTAGTTATAATATAACATGTAAATTTCACTTACTTATAAGAAGCCTCAAGAATAACATATTTCTACCTTGATGAACTTCTACCTTTCTTTCTGTTCACCCTCATGAGAGGTGCCATCAGGCACACTGCCACTGTGTTATGCTTGTAACAAACAGAAAGTGACATGCTGTGTAGCCTGACACACTGGCAGTGTAAAGCCCATCCCCTTTGTGTGTGTAAGTTGGCACCTTTCATGAGTTAGAACGGAAACAAAGAGAAGGCAAGAATCTTGTTAGAAGATAATGAAGGGCGAATTTGATATAATTACACGGAGGAATATACAAAAACGTATTTATATGGTTGTGGGATGGAGAAATTGTACCTTGTCTGACCCACCCGTGTAGGGACTGGGCTCAGTACTTGTTTTATAGTTATTTAATATGTTTTTATGTTATGTTGATTCCCCATATATGGTTACCTCATGATGTTAGATGCTATTTCCACTCTCTCTGCATCACAGTTTATATTCAAACTGAAAGATCGACTTCTTGTCAGTTTTTGCTCCAGACTTGATAAAGTGCTGGTAGCAGATATCACTGTCTGTGACTGGATGAATATGCATTTGGAACAAGATATCTAGAAGATATATGTGTCAAAATCCTCAGAGTAGATAAGAGCTTTCTTGGTTCTATACAACTAGTGAAGTGGGTGTTGGGATGTTATGATGCCTTGTATCCAGGGCCGTACCTACCTTTTTGGAGCCCCTAGGCAGGGAAGTGGAGGAGCCCATGCGAGTGAGTATGCAAGGTATGCACTGACCCATTTTTGCCTTTTATGTACACGTAAGTTCCCTTCCTGTTGTAACTGCCTTGTTCTAGGTGGTTACCCCCTAGTAGCCAGTCTATGAACTGCAACATCCCATTTTTTTTAAGCCAGGCAACATTGTTTTAAAGAAGTGGCGCCCCTCACAGGGAAGCTCCCCTGGGCATCTACCAAGTTAGCCTAATGGGTAATCTGGCCATGCTTGCAGAAGAAATATTTAAAAACGGTTGAATTAGCAATTTATACAAAATACAGAAGACCCGCAAACTATTACAGAATGTTATCAGTTCAAATTTAAATATACACCCATTGGTGTATATGCCATGGATTCTAACAACAATAAAAGCAGTTCCAGTAAGCTTGTGAAGATATAAAGAAAACTGGTATCCTAATTGTTGCTTTTATATGCTGATCCTGTGTTCATATTTTTTTAAATACTGCATCCGAGGAAGGTGATTTTAGAGACATTGGCCGCCTTGGAAAAGATACCAAAAAGAACCCGAAGACCTTCTGGGTCGGTTTGGCCATCACAGCCTTATCAAGCACAACTGAAGAAAGCATATCTAAGGAATGGGAAAATAGGGCAGTGGTAACCTGCCAGAAGAAGTGGCAAAAGCTAAAAGGCTTAAGGTAATTAAGGTAATTACAATGTAAATAATGGCCATGGGGTTTCTTGGTGTCTGAACGTCAAAAATGAGTCAAATGATTCTTCTGACATTGACTTCTGTTTCTTTGCTCCTTTAAACGGCTACATTTAAACATACTATTCAGCACATTAAATATTATGCCCAAGATAATAAAAGACCTTCAGAAACCGAGAGTCATTAAAAATGACTTACTTTGACAGTGCCAGGCCACACTTGGATAACTCCTTATTCAGATCTGCCAGAAGAATCCCAGCTTCCACAGTCACCTGCTTCTTTTCTTTATCCACCTAGAAATAACACACCAAGGTTAATTTAATCAAGCGCCATGTACAGTATATTTTTACAGAAATGCCGGCTTTTAATATGTATAATAAATCAGCATAATTTCTATCGCATTTCTGATCTGGCTGGAATAATTATTCGGTCAACAAGAAATCCTAATCAAGAGCAGAATATGTTAGATGTGCTTTAAATCTGTCCAGGGGTTTATCATATTTCACACCTTGGTCCATTAGCTGTCCTATGAAACATTAAATTTAACTTCATATCTATAAAAACATTGAATTAGCATAATTGAGAATTAATTGCTGTAAGTAAAAAAACAACTCTACGGAAGCATTGCCAATAAAATTAAAGCAGCACAACCACCTCTAAGCAAAATACTCGTTTTCTTTTAGTGTTATATTATATTTTCAATTTTATTTATTTTATTTTTTTTAGATAATTGCTTCCAAAAAGTAAATTTCTTCCAGTTGCGGAGTGGACTTTCTACAGTTTATAATATTGTTATAATTATGGTATATATGTTTTATATTATTTTAAGTTAGATTATAATCCTCACATTATCGGTGGTATTCTATTCTGTTTCTAGAATCATAATTAAAATTATTACTTATGAATTACTATTGAGGTAACACACAATGCCACTCATATTATATCCATCACATGGTTGATATGACATTTTATACTATTTTAGAATTTGTTCCTTTTTTTTCTTTTTTATAGTTTTATAACATATAAAAAGACAATAAACACAGCAACAAATAAAATAAAAATAATAAAATAAAATAAAAGCATTCAACAGATGCAAAACCATCAATTATTACAAACATTCCACATAAAAACCTGTGGCATGTTTTCAAGATTAAAATAATTAAAATTAATATTAATTCAGATTTGCTTATCAGGTAACTCACAACGACACTTTTATATTATGTTATATTTAATGTATCACATTATAAATAAATAAAAGGGGATATCATCTATATCTATAATAGATTGGTGCTTTACACCTTGGTGCTTTACACCACTATGGTCTGAAAAAAAAAAAAACTTTAATAGGATATATTTTATCCGGAAATAACGCAGCTCAAAATATATATAAAATTAGTGCACTATAAAGTAAATCCCTTAGTGTGAGTGTGGATTAATGTTACCATGAATATTAATCTCTAATCAAGGAAGACACCCTAAATAAAGGGTTGAATGCCTATAGCTCTGATGGTCAAAAGTGATTAAGCCACATATTTTAGAATAGACTGACACTCCTGAAAAAATCAGGATATGCTAATAATCATAGGATTTAGAAAAAATAATCTATATAAAAAGCACTTTTCAAAAACATATAAAAAACAAAATACAGAGTAGGACAGAGATCCTAAATAATCTGGAGGCTCAATATATATAAATATCTATATGCTATCAAAGACACTTGTGACAAAAAAACAACAACAAATTACACCAAAAGCTGCAGATAACATATAACAGTATTAGTGTATTGGCAACTGGTTTCCACACTTAATATACTTGCTGTTCAATTGCCACGCTTTATAATTATCCATAAAACGTGTCCCATAAATCTGCTGTGTCTGGTGTGCCCTCCTGTGGTCTCTGTCCTCTACAGATATAGTTGGCAACGGGAAGTTTTTTTTTCCATACTTGTGGACTTTCTCTAAGGCTATCATTATATATCATTATTTTTTTTTCTCGTATCACATTATAACCTTCACATGGCTAATATGACATTTTATACTATTTCAGATTTTTTCAAAATTAAAATAATTAAAATAATTTTTTGCAAGTTTGCGAGTTTTCAATCTTGTGTCAGTGCTTTGGGGAAAGCTCTATGGACACTGCTAAGCTCAAAGACAGGACCCTCCATGTGCAATGTTTGTCTTTGTAAATACTGCTATTGGTTTTTGCCTTGAATTTATAGCTCTAAAGAATATGTTGGTGTATTACAAACAAACGATAACAATAAATTATAATAATTTAAATAATATTATTTCAGATTTGCTTATCAGGTAACACGCAATGACAATCTATACTACGTCATTCCATGCAAATGTTTAGATTCATTAAAATTTGGTGAGTGAGGTATTATTTTTATTATTATTTTTATTATTGTTTATTTGTAACGTGCCAACATATTCCATAGCGCTATACATAAGTTAAGTTCCAGGCAACAACTAATTCAAAATTAAAAGGTTGCAAAGAATGGAGGACCCGGTCTTTAAGCTTGGAATCCAGTGTCCATAGAGCTTTTCCAGAAAGCACCATGCAAGATGGAAAACTCACAAACTTACAGTCTAAAGGTATCAACGAGACCTCACTATATAATCCTTATTTTGTTAAATATGGCTGTCACAGTCATGTGATTAGAAATCATACACCTATTTGATAATGACCCACTTGGGGTTTATGTCAATGAACATTCACCTAAAGGATGACGGTGGGCATATTTTATATAAAAAATGTACTATTTTGAACAACTATCATTGAAAATACATATTTTTATAATTTAGAGAAAAATAATACAGCCTCTAATTTATTATCGTTTATATGCAATTATCCTTCTGTGGAATCTGCCATTTTGTTTTCAGTAGATCAACTTCCTAAGGTTGGAGGAGACTTTGCATACACAGGACGTTTATGTATTCACAATGGAAAGATGGCATATGCAACTGAAGCATTAAAGGGAGATTAATTAATTTACAAAAAAACGTCCTCCAGAAAAAGTAACAGGCAGTAGCATGGAAGAAAGCAAAATAGATCCCTGTATTAAATAATAATTGCATGTAAATGTGGTATTTAATTATGTATTTATTTCAAAGTCAGTGTAGAAAAAGTTGACCACAGTGGTTTGCCAATGCATAAGAAACTAGGAAAAAGATGAAAAGGTAATTAGTAGGTAGTGTGACTATTAGTAAGTAAATAATGTATTTATTTCACCAATAATTACTTAATCAAGTTTGAACATTACTGAATTTTGGCCTACAAGGAGTTATCCATGTACAAAATATCTGCCCTCCGTTCTTTGTAATGTATTAAATATTCCCTTTAATTAGTCACAAGACAATAACAAAAGTTGTGCAAATTTCAAAATTCATTATTGATTTAAGTACATAAATAAAATTATGGAGACCATAAATAGTATATCAATTCCTTTAAATGATCACCTCATGAAGTAAGTGCTGTAGTGCAGCTGCATTTGCAGGCACTATGCTGGTGCAACTATCGAGTTCCAACTTCCCTTCATCATTCCCACATGTAACAATAGCTGTGCCAGTAACAAATATGGCCGCTGCACACAAAGAATAAAGCAGGTCCTGCCTGCTTCATAGAGAGAAATGACTAATCATGCTAAACTGTGTAGTTCAGGACTTAGATACATTTTATTCTTGTTAAAAATATGTATTAGCATGTCAAAAGCAGGAAAAACATATTTAGAAATAAAATTTAAGAAAATCAGAAATGTATTCCTTTAAATTCATGATAAACAATTAGCTTTTATTTTCAGTTTTATGTATAAAATCTAATTTAATAACAACTGTTTAGCATGATTAGTCACCATAATTTGTGTTATAATATAGTTATATTTATGACAATCTAATTAATGTTTCTAATTAGTGCATTTTATTTAAATTTAGTATGAAATGAAAAAAGTGAATAGAATTTGCAATATTTCATTTCTCATGAGAAATTTGAGATATGTTTGTGTTTGTACTGTGATGCTGTCAGTGTTACCGAAGAGCTGGACATGTGATGGTTTGAGATCAGAGGCTCAGAGAACGCTTATCATGTTATCACGCCATCACCAAAGTGCCATTTTGTTTGAACTTCATCCACAACAGATTTCAGATCCAACAGTGACCACAAAGCATTATTAATTAAAGTACCTTCACTGTAGTAAGAATATTAATTTGTTTTTTATAGAGTTTGGGGAATGCCTGGTATGCGACAACATCTGTAAACTAGAAATTGCTTAGATAGATAGATAAATAGATAGGCAGATAAATAGGTAGATAGGAAGATAGATAGATAGATAGATAGATATATAGTGATAGATAGATAGATAGATAGATAGATAGATAGATAGATAGATAGATAGATAGATAGATAGATAGATAATTAGGTAGATAGGAAGATAGGAAGATAGATAGATAGAGATAAATAGATAGATAGATAGATAGATAGATAGAGATAGAGACAGAGATAGATAGATAGATAAATAGATAGATAGATAGATAGATAGATAGATAGATAGATAGATAGAAAGAAAGAAAAATAGAGAGGTATAGTGAAATAGATGTAGTTGGGATACAGAGATATATATAGAGAGAGATAGCTATAGAGAGACATAGAGATACAGATATAGGTGGGATACAGAGAGAGATATAGAGAAATACACACACACACATATATATATATATATATATATATATATATATATATATATATATATATATAAAGAGAGAGAGAGAGACAGATAGATAGATAGATATAGACAGATAGATATAGAGAGATATAGAGGTAGATATAGATATAGATATAGAGAGTAATAAGGAGGTAGATATGGGGATATATATATATATATATATATATATGTATATATATATATATATATATATATATATATATATATATATAGCGAGAGAGAGAGAGAGAGATCATGGGCGTAGTAGTCCAAAAAAATCTGCTTGGGATAAAGAGAGAAAAAATACTCAATGACCTTGGGCCCAGCCAATCCAACTGCCCCCCAACACTCTGTTGCTTCTGGCTTGACAAAGAGAGGTTCGCTCTCGAAATCTAGGCATAATAATTATGAATTTGTTCGCCCAATAAAATATGTATCACTATATACTGCTATACTCTAATTATTCATCAGGATTACTGGACATTCACGGCTACCTCACTATCAACTATTTTTTGTGTCCCCTGTTTATATAATCTGGGGGTGATTTGCCCCCCCCCCATGCCCCCTAGTACCTACGCCCCTGAGATAGATATAGAGAGATAAAGAGAGGTATATATATATATATATATATATATATATATATATATATATATATATATATATAGAGAGAGAGAGAGAGAGAGAGAGAGAGAGAGAGATAGAGGATATAAATATATAGAGGTATATATAAACAGTGCATATAAAAAGTCTACACACCCCTGTTAAATATCAGGTTTCTGTGCTGTAAAAAAATGAGACAAAGATAAATCATTTCAGAACTTTTTCCACCTTTAATGTGACCTATAAACTGTACAACTCAATTGAAAAACAAACTGAAATCTTTTAGGTATAGGGAAGAAAAAATATAAAAATAAAATAATATGGTTGCATAAGTCTGCACACCCTTAAACTAATACTTTGTTGAAGCCCCTTGTGATTTTATTACAGCACTCAGTCTTTTTGGGTATGAGTCTATCAGCATGGCACATTTTGACTTGGCAAGATTTGCCCACTCTTCTTTGCAAATACACTCCAAATCTGTCAGGGCATCTCCTGTGCACAGCCCTCTTCAGATCACCCCACAGATTTTCAATCGGATTCAGGTCTGGGCTCTGGCTGGGCCATTCCAAAACTTTAATCATCTTCTGGTGAAGCCATTCCTTTGTTGATTTGGATGTATGCTTTGGGTCGTTGTCATGCTGAAAGATGAAGTTCCTCTTCATGTTCAGCTTTCTAGCAGAAGCCTGAAGGTTTTGTGCCAATATTGACTGGTATTTGGAACTGTTCATAATTCTCTCTAGCTCAACTAAGGCCCCAGTTCCAGCTGAAGAAAAACAGCCCCAAAGCATGATGCTGCCACCACCATGCTTCACTGTGGGTATGGTGTTCTTTTGGTGATGTGCAGTGTTGTTTTTGCGCCAAACATATCTTTTGGAATTATGGCCAAAAAGTTCAACCTTGGCTTTATCAGACCATAACACCTTTTCCCACATGCTTTTGGGAGACTTCAGATGTGTTTTTGCAAAATGTAGCCTTGCTTGGAGGTTTTTCTTCGTAAGAAAAGGCTTTCGTCTTGCCACTCTACCCCATAGCCCAGACATATGAAGAATACGGGAGATTGCTGTCACATGTACCACACAGCCAGTACTTGCCAGATATTCCTGCAGCTCATTTAATGTTGCTGTAGGCCTCTTGGTAGCCTCTCAGACCAGTTTTCTTCTCGTCTTTTCGGCAATTTTGGAGGGAGCTCCAGTTCTTGGTAATGTCACTGTTGTGCCATATTTTCTCCACTTGATGATGACTGTCTTCACTGTGTTCCATGGTATATCTAATGCCTTGGAAATTCTTTTGTACCCTTCTCCTGACTGATACTGTTTAACAATGAGATCCTTCTGATGCTTTGGAAGTTCTCTGTAGACCATGGCTTTTGCTGTGAGATGCGACTAAGAAAATTTCAGGAACGACCAACTAGAGCAGCTGAACTTTATTTGGGGTTAATCAGAGGCACTTTAAATGATGGCAGGCTGACTTCTATTTAACATGATTTGGAATGTGATTGCATAATTCTGAACACAGCTACATCCCCAGTTATAAGAGGGTGTGCAGACTTATGCAACCACATTATTTTTCTTTTTTTTTTTTCTTCCCTCCACCTGAAAGATTTCAGTTTGTTTTTCAATTGAGTTGTACAGTTTATAGGTCACATTAAGGGTGGAAAAAGTTCTGAAATGATTTATCTTTGTCTCATTTTTTTACACCACAGAAACCTGACATTTTAACAGGGGTGTGTAGACTTTTTATATCCACTATATATATATATATATATATATATATATATATATATATGTATATATATATATATATATATATATATATACATATATACATATATATATATATATATACTGTATATATATATATATATATATATATATATAGAGAGAGAGAGAGAGAGAGAGAGAGAGAGAGAGAGAGAGAGTGAGAGAGATTTATATAGAAAAAGAAAGTGAATATATATAAAATCAAAGTGATATAAACCGCACTTATTGCACCTAAACATTGATTATTAATACATTGTTATTTTGAGAAGCCCTGTGGGTGCCTACTGGTGTGAATTATATCACTTTTGGTTGGATGGTAAGAGGTGCAGGAGATGTGAGTGCCATATCATTGAGGATATATATATATATATATATATATATATATATATATAAATAGGTTATCTGGTTGTCATGAGAGCACATACTGTATATGTCTTCCAACAGTCACCCAAATTAAGACACAGAGTTATTTTATGTCCAAACATGCAACTAAAACCCATGTCTTCACAATTTTGAAAGTTAATAAAATAAGCAAACAGTTCCAGCTCTTATGAATCCTGTTATAAACCCCCCTATCTTCCTGACCCAAAACCTCCCACTTTCTCCTATTTCTCCCTGTTATTTTATAATGTACATTCCAGCAGTACATATAACGCTAGCGAATGGTCTCTCCGGTTTTTCGAAAATATTTGTCTCTCTTTGCCTGCTTGAAATATTGAGTATATTATACTTCTTAGTATTTTAATTTCTGGAAAATGAAGTGTTATTTTTGAGCAAATATAAAACCTTATTCATCCAGCATTATAAACCTAATGACCACAGCAAGGCGCGGCGCGGCTGCTTTATGTGAGAGCGCTGAACAAACTAATCTGTTACATTACATTAAATCTATAAATCTGCAAACTTAATAGCTGAAATAAGGACATTTTTTGCAAGCATTAGTCATTTGCTCACATCGTTCAATGAATGTTATAAAAAATAGAAATACAAGTGTTCCTAAGTGTAATTGCTTATGAATACGAGATTTGAATGTGCTGCAAATCTATTAAAAATAAGTAACATGGGATGGTATTAGTATGAAAATCTTTATTGCAATTTCAGCATTTATTCTCTTTTTCCAAGTGATGAAAGGAGAAAGTGGCTTTAGCAGATAAGTGACAAGCAATTCCTCCGTAACGGCAATGAATGATTTTTTTCAGAGGCATTTGGATGCATCCACACATCAGGCTGAGCATCTGGACAGCCCCCCCCCCCCCCGCGCGCGTTGCGCGCTTACTGCTGAGCTTTGTAGTTTATGCTCCAAGATAATATTACGAGAGCACGGATACAGCGGGAAAATGCACCTGCATGCAGTGTACTCTACAATATATATCATAAATAATAATGAAATTAGGCAGTACAAGAGCAGTGAGTTTTTTTTTGCAGTGGAGACCAAATTGTGTTTATTTGCCATTTATTAGTAGCTAAGGAATCAGGAAAATATGTAAGCTAAGCGTGATCTGTAATAAATTCAATATTGTTGTTGTTTAGCCATTCAGTCGTGTCCCACTCTCAGTAACCCTATGGACCGTAGCATGCTGGACATGTATATTGTTTTGTCTCTGGCTGTGCTTATCCAAAAAATGGAAAAAATACTGGAGTGGGTTGCCAGTTACTTCTCCAGTACACTGCACTTAGTCTGATCTCTCTGCTATGACCTGCCCATCTTGGTATAGCTCACAGCTTCATTGAGGTACACAATCACCTTCATCACGACAAGGCAGTGATCCAGAAGGGGGAATACATTCATGGTGGCCCTTTATTTTGAATATGCAATTTTGAAGAATTAGAAAGTAAATTGAACTAAAAAGTAAAAATAATACTTGACCGCCTTAGCGGTCATCCGAGCGTGGCCGGGGGTTAATTGTCAGTGCCTAAAACGGCAACCTCGAGCCACGCTCGGGGTCACATGCATCCGTCTTCCGGGTTCCCTTCCTTGCGTGCGTAAGCGGCACACGGGGACGGAACAATGCAGTCTATAACACTCGGAGGCACTGACACGGCCAGACACGGCCAGACCGCCAGGGCGGTTAAGGACCTTGATTTGTTGATTATGAAGGACATCACAGTACAATGTGCTCTACTGGCACTAATTAACTAGTCCTTTAAAACTGGGCATTAACCAGAACTTCCCCAGATAGTCCAATTTTTCATGTTTACCTGACGTCTTAGGACATCCTAGAGAGTCTCTTAACTGGCTCCTCAGAGACTTCATTCCAGAAGACTATAAGAATTTATCCCAGTTATAAACATGGTGACACTGTTCCCACGTCAGTTGGGATCTTTTGGTTTTGATTTTTTTTTTGTTACCATTTTAAGCTACACAAAAAAGAAATCAGAGGCGCTCAATCTGAGAGCGAATAACACATACGTAGGCTTGTTCTCTAGGTCTGGATATTGACTCAGAGAGCAGCCTCTTTTAGCCACTTGTGCCCTTCACAGGGAGAAATATCCTGTATTATATCAGTCTTATCTCACTCAAAAGAGGGATCCAGCCCCGAAATACCAGGCAATTCTACCCTGAAAAGGAGAAACAGCAAACCCCAGACGCGTTTCAGCCTCTGTGGGCCTCGTCAGTGAGGTGTACCTGATAACTCCCACAGTGAGCAAGGAGTCCACGTCTGGTTCCCCCTACCACCCTTAAGGTGAGAAAAACCCTAAGGGTCATTTGCATACACAACAAAGAAATGAGAAGTGCTCAATCTGAGAACGAACAATACCTAAGTAGGTTTGTGTTATATTTGTTGCTTACCTACTTAGATCGCAGCCTTTTTTTTAACTACACATCTCCTTTATTTTGTCCTAATTTTTTAGTTAAGGACTCTAATTGCAGCCGGTCACTCTATGTTGCTCGTTATGCTCCATCTTAGCCAGTATGGCTATCTTTCTCTTGGTGTTTGTGCCTTAGGAAATCCAGACAGACGGAGGAATACAGGTTATTCCCCCACTTTACCATGGTCTGCAGACCCACTACTTCGTACCCAGAGATGCCAGAGAAAGGTATCGAGAGGTCACACAATGGACCAACTCTATCAACAACAATATGAGGTAATCAAGCCTATAGTTCATTAAAGGAAAGATAATGAGTCAAGGCCCAATACAATGTGCTTCTCACTGAATTCCTATTGCATCAATATCCTTTGTTCTAAGTTATGACCTGGGTGATTAGTACTGTTTAGGGTGCTTTATTCTACCTTTAAATATTTAGGATCATTATTACCTTCCCCTGGGATGTTGCAATCATTGTTTGCTGGGTTCTTTCTCTAAGTCCAAGCCACACTTCTCAATAATATCCAGTCCTTGTATCCTGACACTATTTTCTGTGGTGGGCACCACTATTTTTATTTATTTTTATTTTTAACAAAGTGCTCTGTTTTTAATTACGAAAGCTTTCCAAATAGTCCCTACCATTTGTTGTCTATAGCTCATGCATACAGTGTCTCTCTGGTACAGGGTGTGATGTGTCACATACTAGCCTATCACAGACGGAGTCACAGTAAATGCTGCGGATAGGCTAGTAAATTTAGACCTACAGAAACACTGTGTGAAAGAGTTATGGGGGACAGACACCTGTAGAGAAGACCTGAAACATTTCAATGTGTAAAAACAGAGGTTTTAAACACTTGTTAATAAAATAATATAGAAAAAGTCCACGAGGATGGACGAAACGGCCCGTTGGCAACCTATCTCCACACCTGTCTGAACCAGAGACTACTGAAAGTTAAGTTGGATACTTTATTGGGTTATTCTTTTATCATACTGGACATTTTTGGAGCTTGACAGTTGAACAGTAAGTATATTTGTGTACTGCTATGTGTTTCTTCAGCTCTGTTCTGGTATTGTGATACCTTTTGTATATATACTCTCGTATAGAGTGCATTATACCCTGTTTTTGTACCATAATGTTCACTTTCAGTTCCACTCAAGTCTCTTCTGGTTTCAGACTTCACTGTTTTTAATATATATATATAGATATGAGTGTTTTTTTTATTTTATATTATTTTTCCAGACCTCAATCCTGTGATTATCAGCATGTCCTGTAATAACAGGACAATCAGTATATTCTGAATAATGAGAATTGTTTATAGGAGGACATTTAATGACGAGGGAATATAAACATTTTCTATGCCTCATACATATTTAAACATTGAAAGTATCACTATATATATTTTTATATATTTTAAGCGGTGTAGTTTTCTGATCTACAGTATCCAATTAAAGATTTATTGGTAATTTCTAAGTAAAAAGTGGTGTGAAGCACCATGGATACTAGTAATATAGACCAAAAACATTTTTTTCTTTTGTAATATATATATATATATATATATATATATATATATATAATTTCCTTCTACAACCTGTGTTTCTAATTAGTATCACCAGCTGGGGCAGCTCATTATGTAAGGTAAAACATAACTCAGTGATTTTAGCAACAACTTTAATAAGGAAAACACTTACTACATGCCTTTCCGCCATATAAGTGATGGTGCACAGCACATACTTTGACCTCAGTGTCTCTTTAAATGGCAGTGTATCAGGCAATTCACCTGGGTAGTTACTGGGAAATGTTGAGAAATATTTTTTTCCCTTTAGGTTTAATGCCTTTGTCACTTACAAATTCCAATAAATATAGGGATCTGCACTGGGACACATTTTAAAAGCATGTTTCTCTCATTACTGTTATTGCCTTTCTGATTGGGAGAAACCAGTTGATAAATTATTAAATAATATTAAAAAGACAAACTACACATCAATATCAATAAGTGTGAAATGATGTACTTTGCGGGTGGGCACAAATATATTAATGGAGAATATAGGTTGTATTAATAGTACTTACTGTCAACAATAAAACAAGGTGACTTTGAGTAATTATTACAGATTACGTAAAAGTATATCACATATATAGTTGTGAGCGTACGAGTTGTTGCTAACGCTGCGGGCTCGCTGCGGGTTCATATTTGACCCCCATTGTGGTCCAAAAGGATCCCATAATCCATAACACTTAAAATAATAACCAAATAAAATAATAAAGCATTACAAAAAAATAGAACATAAAGTAAATTAGGGGGGAAGTATACTTAGCTATCAGTGATGCCTTCCAGCAATGATCAATAACACTCTGTTCCTCAGTCTTCTGCCATGAATAATCTATCTATCTATGTAGATTTGTTAAGGATCTCTTTGGCATAGGGGTATTTTTGGGTGACATGGGGCTCTATAGGGACCCCCATGGTTATAGAGAAATATACCATGTGGGTCCATGGAGACTCCCATGGTATAGGAGTTAACAATAGGTACCATAGGGACCTCCATGGTTATGATTTAGATGGGGATCCTCAGGGTCATTAGAGCTAGCATGTGGGAAGGGAAAATTTCTGGAGATCTACCAGCTCATAGCATGTGGGCAGGCAGGAGAATCATGGGGATGTCCGGGCTCATAGGGGTAGCGGTTCATAGACATAGGGGTCTATAAACCCCTGCATTGTTTTTGTTATTATTTAACCCCTTATCTGCCATAGGAAGTTTTTTTTTTAATTGATAGATAGGTATCAGGGAGCATGTTACGGCTTGTGTAGTGTGTTCACGCAGTGGGTACCATTCAGAAGTGTTTCTAAAGAGATTACTGAGCTTCAGACTAAGGCCCTCATTTAATTCCAATTACCTTCACACTGTTCGTATGTCTGCGGGTTAGAAATTTGGTGCAGTTACAGATGTATTCAATTAACCCAAGCGGGGAAGTACAGGCTCACAGCCCCAACACGCAAACCATGAACCCGTACGTAGCATTTCAGGGCCTGAACATGACCAATTAAGCAAGCCCATAAGTTACAATTTAGACACAGCCAATAGCAAATGAGACCGTCATCATGACGTAAAATATGAAGTAAACAGTAAAACATGAACTACAATCAATTACAGCCTTATTAAATTGTGATTCAGTAAATTTAAAAGAGCCCTATTTAAGCACACAGCATATTTTTTTACAGAAGTTTTTAGTTAGTGAACTTCTATGCAAAAGCAAGGTCTTCACTAACTAAAAGCTTCTGTAAAAAAAATATGCTATGTGCTTAAATAGAGCCCTTTTAAATTTACGGAATCACAATTTAATAAGGCTGTTAGGGTTTAGAAGTCAGATTTGCAATAAGACTCCCAATCCAGAAGTGTTGAAATCTATAAAAATCATGCGGGTACCATGATATGTATTAACCCATTGATTGCCAGGAACGATATAACACAGAAATAAAACATAACATTTTTTTTTATATTGCATATTTACGAACTTGAACAATTCATTCTATTGCCTTTCATTGCGTTCACAGTATTTTTAAGTACAGCAGTGTGTGTTTATTTGCTTTCACAGTGTTACAAGTAGGTGTTTAACTCACTTGCGAGTCCTATCTAGTTGATACTTTTGCCATTTACAGGTTTGAAGGCGATTGCGGGCTTGTTGAATTGTTGCAATTGAATATGGATTTTGCGTCTTTAGCACTGGTTACATTTATGGGCTTGAAACATCAAAGGAGGCGATTGGATGGAGTTACGTTTTTGAAAACCACAGTTCTTTTGAGCATGTAACTCGCAATGGGAATGCGAGTAGCTAAATGTAGCCAATTAAATATCAGTAACATTTATGGGCTGCTTTACGGGCTCATTTAATTGTGATTTAGACAATTGAATGGGGCCTAAGAATCTCCTGCAGACAGGCTACAAGCACATGTTAGAGCTAGAGAGCAACGGGAAATCCTCCTTAACACGTGTCACTTCATTTGAGGAGTTTTTTTTTAGAGGAGCCATAGGATACTAGTTAGCGGAAAAAATTATTTTTTTTATCTGCAAACTGCATTTGCAAATATCTAAAGTCTAAACTTGATAATGGAAAAATGTTTTTAAAAAGTAAAAAATTAAATAAACAATAAAAACCGACCTCACATTTTTAATTTTTAAATACAATTATTCTTTACTGGTGTTTTTTTTTTTGCTTTCCTTAGTTGCTTCTGTCTTCTACGTTTCTCAGCATTGTGAGTCCTATTACTACTATTAAAATGTAGCCAGATTTAGCTGTCACATTTCCATTGTACAGATAAACATTCCTCCCACATGAAGCTGGTTAGCAGAAGCCAAAATAAAAGTTTCTACAGCCAGGGCCGGATCTCCATTTTTGAAGCCCCTAGGCCGTAAAGTGGAGGAGCCCCTGCGAGTATGCAATGTTTGCATGGACCCATTTTTGTCTTTTCTATGCAAGCAAGTTCCTTTTCCAGTTGTTATTCTCTTGTTCAAGCTGGTTACCCCTAGTAGCCAGTCTATTAAACGCAGTATTTAATTATTTGTTTTATCCTCACAGGGATGCGCCCCTGGGCAGCTGCCTAGTTGGCCTAATGGGTAATCTGGCCTGTGTTGAGCAGCAAAATTGCATATAAAATGTAATAAAATAGAGGCTATAATTTTTCACATTCTAAAAGCACATTCCATATATTTAAGTGTAGTTCATCAAGAGTATATTTAATTATAGTATTAAGGTGTGAGTTTAAACTAGCTTTACTGAGAGCTCCATATCCATTCAGTAATTTCAAAGATTTAATTTAACATTTTTAATTGCTGTGCCATCAAATGCCCAATTTATATTGGACTGTCAAGTACCTTTAAAATGCAAATTATTATTTTCACCAAAGCTTAATAAGCCCGGGCTTTATATGCACTTTATCTGTAATACAGAAAGCTATATTTTACAGAATAGCTTTGAATTGATTTCTTTAATAATATCCGGAACATTTGGACAAAGGGCTTTGCGCGGATTACATTATCTGAATGGAGTTCTTTATTTGTGAAAAAGGATTTACTTGAGTAAAATGATTAATTTAAACAGAAGACCATAATTGAATAAAAGAGCAAAGATGTCGTATAGAAATAGGATTTATGTAGAAATTGAACATTATTTTCGTAATATGGCGTTCCATAAAAGAAAGCTTGTCCTTCGTTGAATACAATGAGATAGTGAGGATGAGCGTGTGATTGATAATAACGTGTAAATTCATAGCCGGGAGGATAAATGGCGAATGATTTAGTAAGCCTTTGATTACTAGCTGGGTGCCCAAGCTCCCCGACAATATGTATTTCAATAAAAATGTCCTTAGATGTGGAACATTACTAAGCTATTTTTTTGTGAAAGTTTCTGAAGCTATATAGCAGGATCATAAAGATATGTTTCATTAGAAGCCACCCAAGAGATCCTCCTGGAGGAGGTTAATCAGGGTCTGTGCTCAATATACAATATTGCTTTTGAGCCAAACACACTATCTCTAACTAGTTACAACTTGGTAGCTAGCTCACACTAGACCAGGGGTAGGCAATTTCCTGAAGAGCCACACAAAGGCCTGGATTTGAGGATTTGCTTTCTCCACACATGTGAAGAAGCGATAGCCTCGCCTGTACAAAGCAGGGGTATCTTCAAATCCTGGCGTGTGTGTGGTTTTCCAGGACTGAATGGGTCTGTAGACCACCCCAGGCCTCCTGGGGTTGGTAGGAGGGAACAGTTGACCTTGCAGGAATGGGGTATGGCATAGGAGATGGCTAGCTGGGGCGTGGAGCCACTTATAGGTTCCCTTGGCGCCATTTTCTCTACTCACTTGCTTATGTTCATTTATTTATTTATTGGTATGGTCTTTACATGGTTGTGGTCTGGTTCTCCCCAAGCAGTAGTCTAATCATTATATTCAATATGTATTTGTTTCTAAATCCTTATGGGTCGATACCCAACTGGGCCTTGCCTAGGTCATGAACTTGCTTGCCCCTGCAATAGACCATTACCCAACAGGATAGACTGTGACTCTTTCCACTTCTACCACTCACAATTGTTGCCAAACTCCCTTGAACCAACCCATCTTGATGTCAACGTTGACCCTTCACTGCACAGTTCTCTATTGTCTCCCACGTTCGCCAATACCAAGTTTACAACATTCTCAATATTTGAAATATGCAATGGTAATATAATTTTAGAAAACAAAAAAAAAATAAAAAAAATAATACAATATTTAATTTATCAACTAGGCATATGCTAAAAGGAGCCATGTGCTGTATTACATTGTTAATTACATTGATTAAAGAGTGAAAATGGAAAAAAAATAATAGAAAATAGGTTTAACAAAAATATTAGAAAGTCAGAAGGATATCAGTTTCTGCATAGGAATCAGAAGTTAAACGTTTCTCCTGAGCAATTAACTAGAAATTCAAGGCATACTAACTACAGTACAAACAGTAAAACTATTGACTTAAAACAACCACATTAGTGATGTCGCGAACATAAAATTTTCGGTTCGCGAACCGCGAACGCGAACCGCCGCAAATGTTCGCGAACCGGCGAACCGCCATAGACTTTAATGGGCAGGCGGATTTTAAAACCCACAGGGACTCTTTCTGGCCACAATAGTGATGGGAAAGTTGTTTTAAGGGGACTAACACCTGGACTGTGGCATGCCAGAGGGGGATCCATGTCAAAACGCCCACGGACCATAACCTAACATCCCCCTCCATCATCATCCTCCCCTGTATCTCTTTACCCCCTCCCTCATCATCCTCCCCTGTGTCTGTTTCCCCCCTCCCTCATCATCCTCCCCTGTGTCTCTTCCCCCCTCCCTCATTATCCTCCCCCCTCCCTTAATGATAAGGGGGGGAAGAGACACAGGGATAAGTGTGAGGGGTGTTAGGGTAAGGGGTGTTAGGGATAAGGGTGAGGGGGTTAGGTGTTAGGGTGAGGGGTGTTAGGGATAAGTGTGATGGGTATTAGGGTAAGGGATGTTAGGGTTAGGTGTTAGGGTAAGGGCTGTTAGGGATAAGTGTAAGGGGGTATTAGGGTTAGGTGTTAGGGTGAGGGGTTTTAGGGATAAGTGTGGGGGGTGTTAGCTCTTAGGGATAAGTGTGAGAATGTTAGGGTTAGGTGTTAGGTTGATGGGTGTTATGGATAAGTGTGAGGGGTGTTAGGGTTAGGGTAAGGGGTGTTAGGGATAAGTGTGATGGGTGTTAGGGTAAGGGATGTTAGGGTTAGGTGTTAGGGTAAGGGCTGTTAGGGATAAGTGTAAGGGGGTATTAGGGTTAGGTGTTAGGGTGAGGCATGTTAGGAATAAGTGTGAGGGGTGTTAGGTCTTAGGGATAAGTGTGAGAATGTTAGGGTTAGGTGTTAGGGTAAGGGCTGTTAGGGATAACTGTAAGGGGGTATTAGGGTTAGGTGTTAGGGTGAGGGGTGTTAGGGATAAGTGTGAGGGGTGTTAGTGTAAGGGGTGTTAGGGATAAGTGTAAGGGGTGTTAGGGTTAGGTGTTATGGTGAGGGATGTTAGGGTTAGGTGTTAGGGATACGTGTGAGGGGTGTTAGGGTTAGGGTAAGGGGTGTTAGGGATAAGTGTGAGGGGTGTTTGGGTTAGGGTGGGGGGTGTTAGGGATAAGTGTGAGGGGTGTTAGGGTTAGGTGTTAGGGTGAGGGGTGTTAGGGTTAGGTGTTAGGGATAAGTGTGAGGGGTGTTAGGGTTAGGGTAAGGGGTGTTAGGGATAAGTGTGAGGGGTGTTAGGGTTAGGGTGAGGGGTGTTAGGGATAAGTGTAAGGGGTGTTAGGGTTAGGTGTTAGGGTGAGGGATGTTAGGGTTAGGTGTTAGGGATAAGTGTGAGGGGTGTTAGGGATAGGGTGAGGGGTGTTAGGGATAAGTGTGTGGGGTGTTAGGGTTAGGTGTTAGGGTGAGGGGTGTTAGGAATAAGTCTGAGGGGTGTTAGGGTTAGGTGTTAGGGTGAGGGGTGTTAGGGTTAGGTGTTAGGGATAAGTGTGAGGGGTGTTAGGGTTAGGGGTGTTAGGGATAAGTGTGAGGGGTGTTAGGGTTAGGTGTTAGGGTGAGGGGTGTTAGGGATAAGTGTGACGGGTGTTAGGGTTAGGGTGAGGGGTGTTAGGGTTAGGTGTTAGGGATAAGTGTGACGGGTGTTAGGGTTAGGGTGAGGGGTGTTAGGGATAAGTCTAAGGGGTGTTAGGGTTAGGTGTTAGGGTGAGGGATGTTAGGGTTAGGTGTTAGGGATAAGTGTAAGGGGTGTTAGGGTTAGGGTAAGGGGTGTTAGGGATAAGTGTGAGGGGTGTTAGGGTGAGGGGTGTTAGGGATAAGTGTGAGGGGTGTTAGGGTGAGGGGTGTTAGGGATAAGTGTAAGGGGTGTTAGGGTTAGGTGTTAGGGATGTTAGGGATAAGTGTGAGGGGTGTTAGGGTTAGGTTGAGGGGTGTTAGGGATAAGTGTGAGGGGTGTTAGGGTTAGGTGTTAGGGTGAGGGGTGTTAGGGATAAGTGTAAGGGGTGTTAGGGTTAGGTGTTAGGGTGAGGGGTGTTAGGGTTAGGGTAAGGGGTGTTAGGGATAATTGTGAGGGGTGTTAGGGTTAGGGTGAGGGGTGTTAGGGATAAGTGTGAGGGGTGTTAGGGTTAGGTGTTAGGGTGAGGGGTGTTAGGGATAAGTGTAAGGGGTGTTAGGGTTAGGTGTTCGGGTGAGGGATGTTATCATTAGGTGTTAGGGATAAGTGTGAGGGGTGTTAGGGTTGGGTGCTAAGGTGAGGGGAGGATGATGATAAGGGGGGGAAGAGGTGTGTCCTTACAGCAGAGATCAAAAGAGTCCTTCAGGACTGTATTGCACACTGTGTACAGTAGCCTAGCTATGGTTTTCCCTATTGATGCAGTATCACCTACACTCAGCCTCCTCTCAGTAAGACTGCAAGTTAGTTATGATTCCAAAATGGCTGCTGTCCATGAGGTAGAAGGGTGTGGAAGGCAGGGTATGATGCTGATTGGCTGGAATGTGTCTGCTGACTGTGAGTTGCAGGGTCAAAGTTTGCTCAATGATAAAGTATAGGGGGCGGGTCGAATATCGCATATGTTCGCAGTTCGCCGCGAACGCGAACATGCTATGTTCGCCGGGAACAGTCCGCCGGCGAACTATTCGCAACATCTCTAAACCACATATGTGTATATCACCACTACGCATTTCACGATGATTTGGACTTCCGTGTGGGTATAATTACTCATATTGCTCTTATATACCTGTATAAATAGGTACAATTAAGTACATATAGAACATTTTAATAAAATAATACTCATATCTTTCTAGCACAGCAATTTGTTTAACTGATGAGGAAATTAGAAATATTTTGAATGAAGACAATTAGAAACGTCACTCCTACATAGACCGTAAACGGCCAGTCTATTAGAGCTGGAGTGATGCTACATTTGCCATAACATCAGTCAAATAGAAGTATATCTATAAAGTGTTTAATACATATTTGTTGTTCTGTTGATCAGTCATGTTCAACTCTCAGAGACTTTATGAACTGGAGCACGCCAGGCACATTTGTGAGATACTGCCACATTTGTGAGATACATCAAGTTCATTACTTCAATGCCGGTATCTATTTATCTGCGCCTCTGCCTTCATTCTTTCTAGCATTAGAGTCTTCTCTAGGGAATCCTGTCTTTTCATGATATGGCCAAAATATTGGAGCTTAGGTCTCATGATCAAACTTTCCGGTGAACAGTTTGTCTTGATTTCCTGTAATATGTATTGATTCGATCTTCTTGCAGTCCAAGGTACTCTAAGCAGTTTTCTCCAAAACCACTTTTGAAAGGCAATAATTCTCCCGTGTGTAGCCTTCCTTATGGCCCAGCTCTCACACCAGTATGTTACTCGAACTCATTGCGAGGTTGTTGGTTGTTTGTGTGCTATGAGCATTTTTGTTTTGTTAATGCTAATGAAATAATTAATAAAATAATACATCAATATACTTTACCTATTGTGAAGTAATATATGCATGAAGCATTGTGCAGAAGAGCTGGCAATCTGTTTTGATGTTGCTGCAGCATAGAATGTATGTTTTGAGGGCTGTGGAGCTGCTCTGTAAGTGTCAGTAATGTGTGCAGTGTGTAGTGTAATAGTGTGCGTGCGCGAGCCAAATCCGTTAGGGTAGCTGTGTACTTACGCATTGTGTAAGTTAGTGTTGTAAAATGGCGCCTAATGTGTGGTACGCGTCTGTAACTGATTTGGCGTCCTTGTTCTTGGATCGCTTCCGTCTTTTTAGGAAAATCCGTAGGTGTTTGGTGGTGTTTTGCGTCTTTAGAGTCCTGTAGCCTCATTTTTGTTTTTTCGGCGGCCATTTTTTCTCTTGCTTAGGGGATTTTCGGGGTGTCTCAACTCTTGTATTTCGAGTGAAATTGATGTGTAACTTCAGTTTTCAAGGTCCTGGGTGCCCCCGCTTGCTGTAGGTAAGCTTTTTATGTATTTGCTGTGTGTATTTATTGTGTTTTTAATGTTTTCATGTGCGCGGGTTTGGGGCGGTAAGGTCGTATTATTGCGAGGTCGTAATGTTTTTTTTGTAAGTCCTGCGTCTCGTATTTGTTTCTAGTAAGTCCGTACATTTTGCGAGGTCTGCAGTTGCTGGCATGGAGCGCCTTTCGGTGCTCCATGCTAGCAACTGTGGCCGTCGCTTTGCGAGGGCCACCAGCTCACTACGAGCCAGCAGCCTTATCAACAACCCGCCTGCTCACAACTATATATGTGATTATGTGTAGTTATAATTATCACTCGAGGGAGGGGTGGGGAGAAGGGAACAGACAGGGGTCCATCGACTTTGTTTGATAAGAGGATAAGATTGGAATTGACCCAATACCCCTCCTCCTCACTGGCTCAGAAGCAGGATATTGCATAAAAGGATGCCACCATAGCTTGCCAGACTCATTTAAAGTACAGTTTACCCTTTCAGAACAAGTACTTTAGCTGCCCTATTAAATTCGAAGTCCGTAGCGGCATCGGCACACCCGCAAAGGCTGAAGGCTTGAAATGCGGCTGCATTACAGAGCTATTAAATTCCACCATGCCGCGAGTTACTGGCCAGAGACACAAACCCATAAACCATTTTTCGCACGTTGGGTGACCAGCCGTCAACATGAGCAATTAGTCAAACCCGTAGTTACGGGTTTAGACAGAGCCAATGGCAAATGAGATCGTCATTATTACATCACTGAAATATGGAGGTGGGATTTCAAAGCTTTACAGGTTTCAATTACGAGTTTCGATAGGACCCGCATTCCAGAAATAATGTAATATTAATAAATCAGTAAATATGATATTCTAGTCCATGCGAGTTCCATTATATGTATTAACACATTGATTGCCGGGATCAATATAACACAGAAATTAAACAGAAAAAAAAAAGTATTTTATATTACAGATTTGCGGGCTTGAGAATGTTGTGCTATTAATTTTAATACCTAACATCACTTTTCCTTTTATTATAAGTACAGTAGTGTGTATATTTGCATTTACAGTTCTACGGATAGCGGGTCCTCTCTAGTACCGTTACCTTTTTGGCTCCATTTGCGGGTTACGGGCTTGAACGCCAGGGAATTTGTTGCAATTTAATAGTGCGATTGGAACGTAACATTTACGGGCTTGACAATACAAAGGATTTGCGGCCTCGGAGTGCAATTTTAAACATCCTGTACGTTTTTTTCGCCCTTAGCCCGCAAGTCGTTGGCGGGTTGCTTTACGCAGATTCTTACGGGCTACGGTTTTACATGTTGAGGGAATTTAATAGGGCTGCTGAAGTATCCCAACATGCTGACTAGTTAAAATGTACAAACAGTTCATTTCATTTGTGAGTGCGTTTTATATATTTGCTCTTCTCTCTCATCACAATCCAGCTTTAAAGCTTTCAACTTTTTGTTTAGATCAATAGTCCCAGGTTGCCAATTCTGTAATGTTTCAAAGTATGGATTTAAATGACATTATTTAAAAGGATTTTTAGTAGGTTTTGTGAATATACTCTTACTATAATTAGATATTGAACCATCGTGCTTCTTACTTTTTAAAAACAAATTCACTTGTTTGGCTTAGTATATTTCTTCAATGTTCTTATTGTTTGTTTTTTTATCCTACAGAGTAAATTAAACATAGTAAACCTCAATTAAATACAGTATATAATAATTAAACAAGATGTATTAGCCAATTATGTGCTCATAGTTAAATAAAAAATGTTCATTATACAATTTACATGATCAAATAATCTACCATTTCTACTTCTTAGCTCCATGAAACCTCTCTGATAATTCTATGCCCCTACTCTTAGAGGACCACTGAAGTCCAATGCTTATTATATGCTCTTATAAAGAACTTAAAAATCGAAATATATTTTTAAAACAAAAAAATAAATGCAGCCTTTAATTCATTAAATGGACTATTCATATAAATGTGTTAACTAGATGAATCAATCACTTTTGTCCTCATTAATGTAATTATCATATTCTAAGAAGCCTACAGAGTAAGAGATTCTCACTTTCTGGAATTTTCACCTTTCCTCCTGTTTGTTCTCATGTAGGGTGCCATGACTAAGAGCTGTGACCTGAAGTCACAGGGGAGGGGCTTCACACTATCAATTCCTCCTGATGCTTTAACACACAGGGTATCACAGTCTGTTTGCAACGGCATTGCACTAGTCCCATTGTTGTTTTGTTTATGTATCCTTTATATAAAACAAACAAATAAGATGCTTAAGGAATCCCTTTTTCAACTATATGCCTTTTTTGTTTGTGTTGTACATGTTCATTACCCTTTTGTGGGGTTGAGGATAAGGAAGGGGGTTGAGGATGGGGGGTTGAGGATGAGGATGGGGGGGTTGTGGTTGAGGAGGGGGGTTGAGGAGGGAGGTTGAGGAGAGGGGTTGAGGAGGGAGGAGGAGGGTTGAGGAGGGAGGTTGAGGATGAGGAGGGGGGTTGAGGAGGGGGGTTGAGGATGAGGAGGGGTTGAGGAGGGGGGTTGAGAAGGGGGGCTGAGGAGGGAGGTTGAGGAGGGGGGTTGAGGAGGGGGGATAAGGAGGGATGATGAGGAGAAGGGTTGAGGAGGGTGATAACGGAGGGTGGAGGGAAAGAGACACAGGGAAGGGAGGGGGGAGAGAAAGAGATACACGGAATGGAGAGGGGGGAAAGGCACAGGGAAGGGAGAGAGGGGGAAGAGACATAGGGGAGGGAGAGGGGGGAATAGACACAGGGGAGGGAGAGGAGGGGAAGAGACACAGGAGAGGGAGAGGGGGGAGAGAAATGGGAAGGAGAGGGGAAAGAGAAACAGGGGAGAGAGAGGAGGGACACAAGAAAGGGGCACAGAGGCCACACAAGAGGGGGACACAGAGGGCACAAGAGGGACACAGGGGGCAGCACATTTCCCACCCTCGGCTTATACTCGAGTCACTAATTTTTCCCAGTATTTTGTGGTACTTGGGTCGGCTTATACTCGAGTATATACGGTAGGTAGAGGCTATATATATATTTTTTACTTTATCAAGTCCACGTTTTCAAATGAGAATACTATAAATATGACAATTCACTGACATTTAACAACGAACATAGCGTATTTGGAGTTTAAAAGAAAGGAAACTTTCATACCTTGATAACTTTATTCATTTTATCCATCCTAACCATGAAGTCATCAGTGCAAGCAATGTCAGAAGGTGAGTGTCCACCTCCCACCACTTTTACCCTTTTAGTTCTCTGACGGGCAAGATCTAGAATCTAAGATGAAAAGAAATAATGAGTAAGGCAATATTATAAAAAACAGACTTCCAAAATAACATACAGATAGTAATTGTTATTATTTTTTTATTTTTTAAGTGGTCCTACACATCTGTATCGAATTTAAATAAACTAATTTCTACTTATATTCACCAATTTTATAATGTATATTCAAATTAATTGTGGATGCCAATACATAAATATCAGGCTATTTAATACAAAGAAAAAAGATCAGACATTTATATAGACGATATATAAATATTTATTTTCTACCTAGTAGTATTAGAGTTAGAACGCAACAGACCTCTGAAGCAGCCCTAGGCCTAACGCGTTGGTAGCCAGTTCCCCATTGAAAACATGACAACCCGAACCTGTGTTTTTTGTCATGAGCTCATGGGTGAGTTGGTCTAACTGAGACCTTCTGTAGGTTTTTTTCTTTTTTTTTTAAATAAACATAATACAACTAGTAAATTTCCCGTCAAAAATGACAGTATCATTTTTAATTTTTCTCTCCCCTCCCTGTCTCCCTCCCTTGTGTCTCTCCCCTACTCCTTCTCATGTGTCTCCACCCTCCCCTGTGTCTCTTCCCCCTTCCCTCCTTTGTATCTCTCCCTCTCTTTCCTCCCCTGTGTCTCTTCCCCCCTTCCTTCCCCTGTGTCTCTTCCCCCCTTCCCTCTCCTGTGTCTCTTCCCCCCTTTCCTCCCGTGTCTCTTTCTTCCTCTCCCCTCCCCTGTGTCTTTCCCCATGACTCTTCCCCCCTCCCCTGTGTCTCATCCCCTCCCCTGTGTCTCATCCCCTCCCCTGTGTCTCTTCCCCAAACCTCTCTCCACCCCTGTGTCTCCTTCCCTCTCCCCGGTGTCTTCCTCCTCCTCTCCCCCGTGTCTTCCTCCCCCTCTCCCCTTGGTCTTCCTCCCCCCCGTGTCTTCCTCCCCCCTTCCCTGTGTATGCTTCTGCAGCTTGCGGCTGTTGCCGCTCAATGTGTGCGATTCATTCACGCAGCTCTATACAGACAGGAAGTACTAGTAAGTGTGTACGCTCCCATGGAGTGTTACACACTTAACAGAATTATTATAGTTGATCCCTATGTAAATGAAGAGGAATGGATTTGGTTTAATATTTTTTTTTTTGATAGACATGGTATAATATTAAAAAAATAGATTTTATTGTATTTTTATTTACTTCATCATTGATAAATGGATTCTTTGACTTTTATTTTAAAGGAAGATACAAATTATATTCTGTGAACTCTTTAGACCATAGTATAGGTGGACAGAAAGTATTATTTGAGTTCTAACATCATTAATGCCTAAGTATAATTTTACTACAGTGAATATTTAGCGTCCTCTTTTGTTTCCGCCCTTCTCCTGTTTCAAGCCCAGTGAAAATATTCTTCATGGCTAGTTATTGATTACACTTATAGATGCCTAAACCAATTAGTTATTTTTAACCAAATACTTTCTGTGATCCAGTTAGTACAATTATGCACATTAAAATACTTTGGTGAATAGAGATGTTAGTGTGATTTAAATGCAGTTATATAAATGTTGGCGCAATGGATTAAACAAAGACATTTTTTATAATACAATTTTAACAAATGTGTGATATATATAAAATAATAGAAATAGCCGAGAACTAAGATATTGACAATGTTTTAATTAATGCTAATACTACCAGATAAAATGTACCTTAATTAAAAGGATAGCCTAAACTGGTGTCAAAGCAGGTAATCCTTCTTGATATTGTCCCCCTCTGTGTGACTGCCACATGCTAATTTATATGTAATAATCCTGCAAAGTGTACCATAAATTAGCATATTAGAGCGTACCACCAGCATACTGAAGTGACACAAAAAAAAAATGTATATCTTGAAAATGATTTACTGTAGAAAACATGACAAGTACAATATACAGTTAGTTTTACAGTCAATGTTTTATTAAACAACTGGGGTCTGTTTGATAGATTTATTTTTACTTACTTCTTTAACTTCTTCAACACTTGTTGGTTGGAAGTAAAGTTCTGGGCTAGAGCCATAAGTTTGTGCCCAATTTTCGAACTTGTATCCACCACGGCCCAGAACCTAAAACAAAAAGCAACGTAAATTGAATTGTTGTGATCGAAGTTTTATACAAATATGGCAGAAGATTGACGAGAACAAGGAATAAGAACTAAGTGTTGATGTGTAGTGGTTAATGGTCCAAAGAGTTGGCCTAAATACACCAAATTGGTGCAATTTAAGAAAATCAAAGCACTTCAGAAGCGTGATTCCAATGTGAAGAGTGAAAGCTGGTCTTTCTAGGACATTGTTATTTTTCAGTCGTTCAGTCATGCCCGACCCTATGAACCACAGCACTCAGGCACATCTATCATTATGTCTCTGGTCATGCTAATCCATACAGTTTTTTTGGCAAAGATACTGGAGTGGGTTTCCAATTCCGTCGTCAGTGGACCACAATTTGTCTGACGTCCCTGTTTTGACCTGGCCATCTTGGGTGACCCTACATGGTAGCTTAATTAAGGTACACAAGCCCCTTCACTATGACAAGGTAACTATTACAGGGCATACACTTTGCTTTATTTAAATCCTAATTATAGCTCAGCTCTCCAACAACAGAAAATAATAAAATGGGTACAATAAAACTTTCAACACCATCCAACTTTTCCACACTTGGGGAAAAATAATTTGTGAGTTTTAACTGTGAATGACACAGGTTGAGTAAATATGATACCATGTAATGGCAAACTGACCAGAGTTACATAGGAAACTTTCAAAGCACACAGGTCCCTTCGTCCAACTGAAGTTATCTGGAAGCCATACTTATACATACAATTAGCAATGGATAGATATGAGAAATACAGATATAACACTTTTCCATAACTGTGGCAGAGTGACATGGGTCCATTTGATATGTTAATTTGTTGTATTTTCTGTATTTGGTTCAGAGTCCTTGAAGGCTTTGTGAGTGATCCCAAATTTTAGGTCATCTGGGGCGGATCTACCGCTGGTCACGGGGGGCCTTTGCCACGGGGGGACCCAACACTAATATAATTGTTTACAAGCAAATTAGACAAACTGTTCTTTTTCTATAGTGTAGTGGACTCCCCAGCCCCCTTGTGCACCATCACCCCCAGACAAAACAGGGCCTCCACCATTTACCCAGGAGCACATGACAACATTTGGAATTCCCTTCCCCTAAAACATGGAGAGGGATACCCACCGGACATCAACCTCTGAATAACCGGATGTGGACCACAGTGCACAGTAAGAGGGAGTGAATGGTGTGCCAAGGGGGGCCTTTCCATTCACTAGCTCTGCCACAGGGTCCTATTGTCAGAAATTAAAATGATATGGAATATTTTTGACATGAATCCCCTGTCATGACATGCTTTGAATCGTCACAAGCTTTCACATTTTCTTTTATACTGTCCAAAAAGATAATTATTTATTTGTAATTATTTGTAATTTGTTTTAATTCTAATTAATATCTGTTATCTCACCAATTATTTGATAAAAATTTATACGATTAAAAATTTAGATTCACCTATTATATTTAGGATATCCTGTTATCATATTATATTTTTCTGTCTTGCATGTTAGTATATTAGACAATTAGTGGATTTGACACATGAAGTGGGAAAATTCTAAAAAGTCAATATATTGGTATAAAACAAATAATTTCTGTAAAATGGCTTGTGAAAATGTTGAGCAAACATGAACAATCACAATGTAAAATAATAATAAAAAATAATGTTTTCAGGATATAAAATATATTGCCTCTGATTTATTACTTTTATACACAATTATGCTGCTGTGGGATCTACCATTTTTTTGTTTCCAGAGATCTACTTCCTGAGGGGGAGGAGACTTTAGATGCAGAAAGGAAGTTCTAACTGCCAGGGCTCTCATTAGTACTAATTTAAAACTCAGGCAGCCTAAATTATGCAAGTGAAATATTTAAAGAACACATAAAAACATTTATAAAAGCATTTTACCCTTAATCATGATAAGTTTTTCAAAAGAACACATACACAAATTTGATCACAGTGTGTTTTTTGAGGTTTAATCCACTTGAACTTTTATCAGTGCGTTAATAACTATGCTAATATACATATAACTGCAACATCGATATAAAATAATGTAGATTGGGATATTTAAAAAATAAATACTAGGATTAATTTTTCCCTAATCACCAACAGATTCATGTTGTAATATTGTTATTGCAAAAAAAGTATGTAAAAGAACATTCAATACCAAAAACAAAAAACATTTCTCATATTTTCTCATATGTTTCTGATATACCCCTCTGTAAGGTTAAAGGAGGAGGCATCTTTATTTAGCAGGCAGTGCTAAAATTTCAGGCACAATGTGTACCCAAGAAAATGGTCTAGGTTGTCTGGTGGGCAGTAAATGAACATGTTTGTCCTGTTACCTAATCACATTATTATTAAGAACCAATAAATCTGTATCTAAGCTATACCCTCTTGCCACTTGATGACCTTATGAAGGTGAAGGCAGTCAGCTGAACTGGAGGCTAAAATTCTAACATTTGAAAGTCAATGTAATATTGAATGTTGCTATTATAAATCATTATAATGAATTACACAAATGATCAAGGCATAATTAAAATAACAAGCTTGTCTTGTTAGAGCAATACGATGAACATTTAATTGTTCAAGCTCAAGTAAATAAGGGTAACTTTATCATTACCCACAGTTCCCTCTCCATTGATTGAGCAGACAACTAAACACAACAATGGCTGCCTTCACTACAACACATTTACTCTAATAGGTGATCAATTAAAGGATTTTTTAATTTTTTAAAGATAAGCCCATAACCATTTGGTACACGCTCTAAATATTATCCCCATGTGTGCAGGTCCTCATTGACCTCTAAACACTTAGTAGAGATTATTATTTAGAGGAATGAATAATAAAGTATTATCTGTATAAGTGCTATTAAGTGATGTACAAGTGCTATTAAGTGTCATTAAGTGCTGTATAAGTGCTATTAAGTGATGTACAAGTGCCATCAAGTGTTATTAAGTGCTGTATACGTGCTATTAAGTGATGTACAAGTGCTATTAAGTGTCATTAAGTGCTGTATAAGTGCTATTAAGTGATGTACAAGTGCTATTAGGTGTCATTAAGTGCTATATAAGTGCTATTAAGTGATGTACAAGTGCCATCAAGTGTCATTAAGTGCTGTATACGTGCTATTAAGTGATGTACAAGTGCTATTAAGTGTCATTAAGTGCTGTATACGTGCTATTAAGTGATGTACAAGTGCTATTAAGTGTCATTAAGTGCTGTATAAGTGCTATTAAGTGATGTACAAGTGCTATTAAGTGTCATTAAGTGCTGTATACGTGCTATTAAGTGATGTACAAGTGCTATTAAGTGTCATTAAGTGCTATATAAGTGCTATTAAGTGATGTACAAGTGCCATCAAGTGTCATTAAGTGCTGTATACGTGCTATTAAGTGATGTACAAGTGCTATTAAGTGTCATTAAGTGCTGTATACGTGCTATTAAGTGATGTACAAGTGCTATTAAGTGTCATTAAGTGCTGTATAAGTGCTATTAAGTGATGTACAAGTGCTATTAAGTGTCATTAAGTGCTGTACAAGTGCTATTAAGTGATGTACAAGTGCTATTAAGTGTCATTAAGTGTTGTATAAGTGCTATTAAGTGATGTACAAGTGCCATCAAGTGTCATTAAGTGCTGTATACGTGCTATTAAGTGATGTACAAGTGCTATTAAGTGTCATTAAGTGCTGTATAAGTGCTATTAAGTGATGTACAAGTGCTATTAAGTGTCATTAAGTGCTGTATACGTGCTATTAAGTGATGTACAAGTGCTATTAGGTGTCATTAAGTGATGTACAAGTGCTATTAAGTGCTATTAAGTGATATAAAAGTGCCATCAAGTGTCATTAAGTGCTGTATAAGTGCTATTAAGGACATATCAAAAACAAAATTCAGGCAAAAGTCTGTTAAAATTATTCAAACATTTTAGTTCAATAAAATAAGTAAATAAGATAGTCCTATTTGTTATACACTTTCATAAAACTGTGCTTAAACAGAAATGGAAATAATGTATTTCTTTGTTGCATCAGAAACAGGGTATTTGATAATGTGTCAGTGTGTTCTATTTTCATATAAAGGTCTCAGAGCACAAAAGCTTAGTTTAGCTGCTCTTGGGGGGTTTACCCTCTGCCAGCCAATTAGATCTAATGACTAATGTATTATCTGCACTTCCTGTTAGTTTCAATGATGTCTGATCTGATTGTACATAATATTTTTTATGCAAAAAAACAACTTTTGCATACAAAATATTTAAAATAATTCTAAGGACAACTGTTGTCCTTTTAAAATATTTTTTTTGGTTGGTTTATGTAATAATTTCTTAGCAATAAAACAAGTATTTAACTAAAATAAATTCAGCTATTAAAATTAACATTTCAATTTGAGTGTTTCAGTCTCTCTACCTGCTGTCAGGTGTCCAGGGGTAAGAGAGGATATCCTGATAGAAGTATTTATCCATCGCCAGTGCCTATGACAATGGGAGAGGGGTACTTTTATGAGGGGCCTACCCTGTAAGGGGGGCCCTATGCAGGCCAGCACTGATATTATGTGCTGAGCTGTCTATCATTTGGTATTAAGTGTTAGATATTTGTTTCCATCTCTAACAATACTCATTTAGGGCCTCATTCAATTGCGATTTGGCCAATTGAATAGGGCTCTAAATAAGCACATAGCATATTTTTTTTAAATAAGTTTTTAGTTAGTGAAAACCTTGCTTTTGGATAGATGCTTACTAACTAAAAACTTCTTTAAAAAAAATATGCTGTGTGCTTATTTAGAGCCCAATTCAAGTGGCCAAATTGCAATTGAATGAGGGCCTTAGTAAGCTGTGCAGTTAACATAATGGCGAGCTATGGGAGATGGGGATAATGGGTGTGCTTTGGGTTGATGGGGCCCTATTACATACGTAGATCCTTTCACACCTGCTAGACATCCAATAGGAAGTGGAGAGAAGCTGCTCTGCTCATCACTGAAGCACTAATGTTCAAATGTCACTGAAGTTATTGTATTCAGATATTAATTTTTATGCTGAAACCACTAAACTCAATTTGACGCAAACGCTTTTGATTCTAATAATATTTATTTGCAGAAAAAGTCATAATTATATTAAAATTTCTCTTAGACAACACACAATAAAACACTTTCACCTTAAGATTATAAGAAAAACAAAGTGTATACAAATAATAGAAAATGTACAGTCAAGGCTGCAAATCACAAATGTCTATTAATGTAAAAAAAAGATTTAATAGAAGCAAAATAATTAACCTCAAATGTACTAAACATGGCCGTGGCATCCACTGATATCTCTTGGATGTGCCAATATTTATGGCAAATACTATTTTATGATTTAGGAGCGTAATAAAGTAAATTAAATATGTGCATGGTTTAATTACATTAAGTAATATTACTCATATACAAAGAGGCATGTGGAAAGATCTCCGTGCACGAGCAATATCGACATGAACCAAGATTAAATAGCAATACCAAATTAGATTGCCAGGCACATAATATAGCAAAATCAATTAATGAATATTTACTGGGACTGCAGCACAGGCACTACTAATAACTGGAAACGTGTCAGAATCACCCAGTAGATCCCTGGAGGCTGAGATGTGCATCCCTGCATTCACTTTGCTCTATTTACTGTGAGGAAAAACGTAACTCACAACCCTTCTCATTTCATCAGACGCAGTTAAGATGCTAAATAAATATTATATGGTACATTTTGCAAAACATATAATAGTATTGGAGTTGTTAGTTAACCTGGAACAAATAAAAGAACATTTATCTCAAATTCTCATTTTTAGTGAATTAATTGTATGAACCCAAATCACTGCAGAATTTTTTTTCGGTGTTTAAATCCTTATCAATTATTATTTTATTTTTTTAATTTTTGTTAACGCTTTGATCTTTCCATCTCCTCCCACCATCTCTTTTCTGTTTCATAAAAATATTTTATGAACACAACCATGTTTCAAAAACTCACTCTGTAAGCTAACAACCATGCTATAAAATAAACATAATGCTTATTATTATTATTATTATTATTATTATTATTATCTTTTATTTGTAAAGTGCCAACATATTCCGTAATGCTATACAGGGGTTAAGTACAAGGCAAAAAACATCTTACAAGATTGAAAACTCACAAACTTACAGTCTAAAAGGAGTTGGAAAGACCTGAACAAAAACAAAAAAAAGTTAGGGATTTGAATCGGCCAGAAGGAAAGAGATGGAAATGAGAGGTTACAAGAGAAGCCCAGAAATCGATCAATTGTAAAGTTTACCCGAGTAGAAAATGTGCAGAGTTTGAGGGATGTTTGTATTTGATAGCAGAGAGTAGGAAGCTTCCCGTGCTTTAGTGATGTGTACGTGAGATGACAGGAGTGAGAGAGCAAAGGTACAAAGAGCAGGGGAGGATGAGGTATGTGAGGAGATAAAAAGAGTTAATTTAAAGATGATCTGTTTGTAGACCTGTGCTATAAAAGAACAAGAATGATGGTAGGTGGGAGGGCACGTGGGTCCAGTTGGATGCAGTGGTGAGCTCAGGTGGGTCTGTGAATCTTAGCTGGCGTATGGCATGGGTCCAGTTGGAAGCAGCGGAGGTGAGCTAAGGTGGGTCTGTGTCTTGAGTCTTTGCTGGCGTAGGGCATGGATCCAGTTGGAAGCAGCGGAGGTGAGCTAAGGTAGGTCTGTATCCTAAATCTTTGCTAGCGTAGGGCATGGGTCTAGTTGGATGCAGTGGAGGTGAGCTAAGGTAGGTCTGTGTCCTGAATCTTAGCTGGCGTAGGGCATGGGTCCAGTTGGATGCAGTGGAGGTGAGCTAAGGTAGGTCTGTGTCTGGCTTGTTAGCTGGCATAAGACGTGGGTCCATTTGGAAACAGTGGCGGTAAGCTAAGGTGGGTCTGTGACCTGAGTCTTTGCTGGAGTAGGGCATGGGTCCAGTTGGATGCAATGGAGGTGAGCTAAGGTAGGTTTGTGTCTGGCTTGTTAGCTGGCATAAGGCATGGGCCCATTTGGAAACAGTGCAGGTGGGCTATGGTAGGCATGTGTCCTGAGTCTTAGGTGTAGTCGGGCGTGGGTCCAGTTGGAAGCAGTGGGGGTGTGCTAAGATAGGTCTGTGTCCTGAGTCATAGCTGGCATAGGGCATGGGTCTAGTTGGAAACAGTGGAAAGGAGCAAATTTGGGTCTGTGCCCTGACGCTTAGATGGCATAGGGCGTGGGTCCAGTTAAAAGCGGTGGGTCTAAGGTGTGTCTGTGATGACTTTATATCCAACTATTTTATCTATAAACTCATTGATCAAGCATATCTCTATCATAATTCAAGCTTTATTCAAACATATAATAGAATTTTACCTATGAAATCTTAAACACATTTCCTCCATACCTCCATCTTGATCAAAATGTGCAATCAAAAGTCTTACATATTCTGAGCCATGTTGTCCAAGTCCTTATATATTTAACTACTCTGTATTTGACACATTTTCCATTATTAAAGTCTGATTTATTCTAATGATACAAATACAAATCTTGTATATATAAAATCATCTAAAATAGCTGAATTTTTTGCTTTAATCCTAGGAGACAATATGTTGGGTCTTGATTGACACTTATGTTTAAAACATAGAGATAGACTTTGTTTTGTTTTGTTCCAAAATGTTTTTTACAACTGGACATCACCAAAGTATATTTATTAATGTATCTCTTTGAATACATCCTCGAAAGCAGTCTGACAAGACATCTTATTATGACTAGAAAGTATTACATACGGTCTATGGAGGAACTTTAATGATGTCTCAGATGCATTCCTACTGCCTCAAATATATCTGACCAATCATCAGTATCCGTCACAACTCCTAGGTCCAGTTCTCAAGGCTCCATAAATTAGATTTTGTTGATAGATTGCATTGTATACCATTGAGATATATGGATTAATATTAAAATTAATAATTTAGCACATATTTAATATATTTAAGTCATAATTTAGCACATATTTGGATACTTAAGTCCTATTCCTTCATACTGAGTTAATGGCAATTGTAATTCTAATTGCTGTATACAACTTAAAAAATGTTTAAGCTGTTGATACCTGGATATTTATCTATTCTGCAAATTGTATTTGATTTGTAGATCAGCACTTTCTAGTATTTTACATTCCTCCAAATAATGGATGTTCCTCAATAGTTTATATTGTATCCGCCACTGAAACATCTGCTTATCTCTTTCCAATCAAAATCATTTATTTTCGATCACTGGGAATAACAGAGAATATTTCCTATTAAGATCCCATTTTAATTTATACTAGCGACTTGCCCGTCAAAAATGGCAATAAAATTTGAAGCCATGGCAATGCCACACAATGTAAAGCGTTTGCTACTCTGAGGACCTTCGGCGCTCATTGCGAGCTTCTATCCTTGTGTATTTTTGCTCCACTGAGCACCTTCTGCGCAATATATATAACTGCAGTGTAAATATTAATTTTTTTTTAGTGCAGTGGAAAGTATACATTTTTATTTTCCATTACTAATTAATACTTATTAAATTAATGTACGTTAATAATTCATTCTGAATGACCAAATGTATTAGGAAGTGCGAAGCATTAATGTATTCATAAAGTAACGGCAGTGTAAAATATGCTATTTAGCGTATTTTTTTATATATTGTTTTTTTAATAATAATTAATTAATTCATTACTTAATAAATGAATATACCTTACCTATTTGTAATTAATATATGCAGCAATCAATATCCTGAAGAGCTAACAATCTGTTTTGATTTTCCTGCAGCATACAATGTACATTTGGACTGTTGCTGCCGTGAGGAGAAAGTGTCAGCAATGTGGAAAGTGTGCAGTGTAAATAGGCTGCGTGCGCAAGGCCAAACCGTTGGTTTAGTCGTGTAAAGTGCCATTTTAGATTCGTAATGTTATTAGTTGCAAGTTAGTGTTGTAAAATAGCGGCAATTGTCTATGCGGCTCACAAGCATTTTTGGTCCTTTGTAATAGTGTATTTTGTACCTCATACGTTCCTGGGTAAAAGTGGAACTCGTTTTCATTTTTTTCGGCTGGCATCTCTATTCTCGCGTAGCAGATTTTTGAGTGCAGAAACTCTGCAAATTCTGCTTAAATTTGCGTGCAACCTTACTCCCAGACATCCTGGCTGTCCCTGCGTGCTGTATGTGAGTTTTTTTTGTATTTTTTGTTGTATGTTTTGTGTTTTTCATGTTTTTTTTGATTTGCGTGGTTTGGCCATTAATTTCATATTTTTCCTACCTCGTAATTTTTCTTTCTAAGGTCCACGCCTTGCAATTTTTTTGTCTAAGTCTCACGTTCCTCAAATGCTTGCAGCCTAAGGCAATCCCGGGTTTCCTAACTGCTTGGAGGCTAAGTTCCGCGTTTTTAAATGCCTCAGCGGCTCGCTTTGCAAGGCTTGCAGGAGCTCCTTCGGCGCTCATTTCATCTAAGTCCCGCGTCTTTCAATGCTTCGTCTAAGTGCTGCAAGTTTTTTAATGCCTCAACTTTGGCGCTCATCAACTATGTGCTGCGAGTTTAATGCCTCAACTACTCACCTCGCAGGCAATGAGCGCCTTTTGCGCTCATCTCTTAAGTCGTGCGCAACAGTGCAAAGCATGACAATATCTCACAGTTTGACAATTATAATATGTGATTTAGTCCATAATACATATTTCTAATTTCACTATTTAGTTTCACATTTTAGCAATGTTTAAACCATTAAAGAACCTCTATTATGTTTTAGAAAGAGCAGTTAGTTGTTTTAATTGTGCTTTGACATTAATAACATTTATTTTCTGTGATTTAAAATGGCAATATTCCATATTAAACTCACTTTTAAACATTAGAATATCAGTCTCTACTCTGATAATGTAATTACAGTGAATAGGCTTGGCTAAGACATAGGTCTTAATGACTTTAATAACTATCTGATTAGATAGCACAACAAACAGTCATTCATAGGCAACCTCCATAGCAAATGCAAATGCTTGTTGCCAAGAAAAATCCAGACAGTGTAAGCATTGTGTTGAAATAATATTGTTTCTGAAAATTTAATGCAGACTTTTAGACAAAGCCACCTCCCTTCTTTACCTTATAGTGGATGTAGACCAGCAGCAGTTTTGAAAGTAAGTTAATTATTGAATATCAAATTCTCACCAATATGAAAAACATCTAGTGATGTTAGGGCATTATAGTGGTCCTTTAACTTAAAGGGTAACTGCAGTTGTAAAAATTTGTTATTTTGTGATATACTGTACTCTGAAATGTACACTGAACATAGCTTCCATGATTTTAAGATTGGGTCTCCTCCTGTTGTTTCTGAACACTGACACCATGTGCTGTACACTCTATCACTGTTTTGAAAAACATTGGAAAAGCAAAAAATAGGACCAATCCAAAGATGAGAGGAAAGTTAGGTATCAAAGTTGGGTCATTATAGTTTGTCACGACCCAGAGGGAGGGGGCCACATTCACCCAAAACCTCCTGCCTTCTGCTACAGGATCACCCCTGGATTGTGAGAGTTTGGGTTATCTCAGTGCCCAACATGCCATTTCAGATCAGAAACACTTCCACCATATATGGAAGCCAGGATTACAGTTTCTTAGTCCCTTTAATTAAAACAGTACACAGGATACAAAATAAATAAAAACCCTTTATATTTGGAGACCAGTATTGATGTGTATCCAAACAGAGCACGTTTATTGGGATCAACACCTTTTTTTTGTTGGCCTTAGGCCAAAAAAGGTCCTTGCTTACAGTGTTTACGGAAGTGCGCAAAGTTAGCAAAATCTATTGAAATTTATGACAGTTTAAAATTAAGGTTAACACCCCCTCCATAATTTATTTTGGCCAATCCGGTTAGATGAAAGATTTGAGACATAGCACTATGTTAGTTGCAATGGCAACACCACACAGCATATACAGGAAGCAGGGATGAGTCATATCCCAGCAGTTACTGGGAGGCTGACAACACTGCTCTACTATTGGCTGAGCAAGCAAGAGAAGGTAAATAGTGGGTTAATATTGCTCCCAGGATACTGCATGCTGATTGGGTGGGGATCTGGAATTTGTGTAGACATTCCCATTAGAGTGATTTTTAGATATTAATAAAAATCACATGTTTTATGAGATGTGCTGCTGCTCTTTGCCTATAGAGTGCAGAAATGTATTAATCCAGCAAACTTAGATATCCCTTTAAGTGAACAGAACAGACATCTCCATTCTGATTGGCCCCTTAAAGTAGTGGTGAAGAAGAGAGAGGTCTGCAAGAAAAAAAATAATGGCAAAAAAAGCTTAAATTTTAAAAAATCAAAAACTATTTCCACATATTTTAATGAGATCTAAATGATGCCAATTTACACCAAGTTTGTGTTATACATTTTTACATCTGCTCCACCCTTTGTAATTTCAGTTGTAAAAATTGTTACATAAAGTAAGCGCTTCACAAATAATGACTAATAATAATATTATTAACGCTGATCATTATATTTTTAGTGAGTTTCTCTTGCTTCTGACAATTTAATCTGAAACAGAAAAGGGATTATAGCATGCCTGGGTTGGTATGTAGATAGAATGTATATATTATATGTGCCTATTGGTTCTTTTCTGCCTTCAAATCTATGTTTAATTAAGGACAAAAATATCAAAATAAATGTAATAGTGATATAATACTGTGTAATTTCGATAATTGGAATTAAATACAACACATTCATCACTATTCTCATTTACTAAGAAAAAGTTCCCCTTCCAATGTATTCCTATTATTTTTTTTCCTAAATTATAAAATATACAAACCTAATAATTATTTAAAAGAATTAGCAAATGTAAATTAGTATTCATGAATATTTTATTTGCTGCAGACACTGCAAAATTCTTTAGTTTGATATAAAATAATTTTCAAAAACTGAAATTAATGTTTTATTTATTTTAATGTTCTATGGCAATGGAGATGCAATTACTGCTTTATGTAGATTTATGTGTTTGTTTTTTAAACTGCAATTCTTCAATTCTGGTGACTGCTACAGGTTAAATTATGGTCCAATGTCCAATGAGAAAAATCTCTAAACTGGCTATTTAATAATTAATCAATTAATAATTAAATAATTAACTTATGAGTTATATAGTAAAAAAAAAAAAAAGGGCCCCATTCAATTGCAAGCTCACAATTGCCTCCTAACTGAACTTTTGGCTGTGAGTCACATTTAAACATTTAGATGTATTCAATTGTCTCTAACATGCAACTGAGCTCTACCAGCCTCACATGGAAACCATAAACTTCTAAGTAGGAATTCAGGGGGTGTAATCACATGATCTGGCAATATTTAAGCAAGCCCATAATTTACTTCTTAGACACAACTAATAGTAAATGAGACCATCATCATAACATCAGTAAAACATGAGTTTATACTTAACGTCACTCAGGAACTATAAATTAATTAGTTTTGAGAAGTAAAGATAGCGATTTGACTCGCGATCCAGCAAGGTAGAAATGAATAAAAATCATTAAATCAGCCATTCTAGTCCGTGCGACTGCCATGATATATATTAACCCCTCAAGTCCCGGGATCCATTTCACACACAAAACAACATATGGGTTTGATACTGTTGTGTACTTAATTCTAATGTATTTCCATGCCTTCCCGTGCTTTTAAAGTACATTAGTATATTTTAAATTGCTGCTGCAGCTGTGATTAGTGTTTGAAAAATCCCTTGTGAGTCATATTCAGAACTTTGAAAATGTTTTACAAAAACTTGATACATTGTATCAGACTTAATTTGCGAGCTAGCGATACGGCTGTAATAGAATATCGATTTTGCATCTTTAGCTCTGTTAACTTTTGCGGGCTTGAAAAATCAATGGAGGAAATAGGGCCGAGTTGTGTCTTTGGCCGGTCCAAAGTGATTTTGGCCAGGTAACACGCATGCAATGCGAGTAGCTAAATGTAGCCAACCTTTACAAGATGCTTTTCAAGGTCAAGTAATTTGTTACAATTAATTTGGAAAATTGAATGGTGCCCAAAGTGTCATAAATTAATAAGGTGCAATTTTCTCAGATTTCCTTTCAGCCATGTTTCCTATGAATTTATGGTCCTTTCCCTGTATGTCTGCGCACAGATTGTGAACGCTGCAGTTGAACTCTGCGCCACAGCACCTAGTGGTGAAATAGAGGTAGTGCAGGCAAACATTATTCCCCCCTCCAACATGGCGCATAAGGTGGGCCGACAGAAGAGGCCTTGAGCTATGAGAAGAGCACCCAAGGCCCTCCAGGGCCGAGGGCCCGTGCTGAACATATCGATGGCCTCATCGATTCAGAACTGTCAAGTTGCACAATGTCGGAGGGGGGGAATAATTTTTTGCCTTATATAGAGGAAGATAAAAAAAAAATTGTGATATGGGGAACATAAATTCCTTCCTGACCCCACAAACTAGCAGTAGTATTATGTCTGGATTAATATCCTACCTATTCTATTTAATTATCTATTCTAATTGACATCCTTCCATTTATTAGCTTTTATATGCAGTTATGGGTTCCCTGTTGGGCCAAATACAGATGTTTGTATTTTCACAATGCACAGCTTAAACTGCCAATGCATATTAGCAAGACTAATAGTAAGCACACAACTTCCTGAAATAGCATTCACTCAGAAAAGAAAATGCAACTTCATAGTAAATAATAGTCATATGTAAAACTTAAGTATTTATAGGATGTGCTGTTTTTTATCACTTTCTAAAAATATTTTGTCCCATTATCAAATTTAGGTATTTAAAGGACCATTTTAAAGCATGTCGAAAATTGAAAGTTATCTATCAAATCTGCGGCCACAACCATCTCTGGTAGTGAGTTCACTTACACATTGCCATAGTTCATGTTGTACCTAATAGTGCATTAATAAAAGCAATATATATATATTAAGTTCTCTAACCCTATACCTTAAAATGTTCTATCTGTTAGGCAACCATGAATTATTTGTACGACTCTGGGTTAAATCTCCCCCATTATTATTATTTCATCAGCAACCGTACAATATAATTACTCAATTTCATAATTATGCACAGCTTCTTCTAAACCTTGTGTTCTTCCTGTGCTTCTATTCCTCTGACAGTAACAATACACCAGGGGCCACAAATCACATTTTAATCTCTTCAATCTTGTTGTTAGCAACGTATCTCATGAATTACTAACAACGTGTCAAATATATCTTAAAAACTATTTAGTGTTCAATTATTAGTTGGGTTAAAGTACCAGTTTATATTAATTTTGCATTTAAAAAGACACTGAAGTCATATGTGCTCTGCATCATCAGATATGTGGAGGAAAAGCATGTGGAAAAAGTGCTTTCCTTTACAAAATTGCTGGTAAATTATGAGTTTTTATATTTCATAACCTGTTTCTAACCTTCCCTTACATAGACACAATATATAACAAGATGCACAGGCCAGTGTCACTAATTAGTGTGCAATTTGTATCAGGAAATGTTATATTTCCAATTTCCAATATTAGGTCTGTGTTGGATATATTGTACTTTTTTCATTCATTGCAGAATAATGGAAAGCCTTGATGGTAAATGCACATGGCTAGGAAGTCCCAGATTTGGTTTTAAAAACCCTCTGTGTTTTTTTTTTACTAGTATTTGGTTGATATAAAATAAATATATATATATATATATATATATATATATATATATATATATATATATATATATATATATATATATAGCAATTTATTTAAAATAAAAATATCTAACTCAATTATTGATCAATTTTTTGAAAGTGTAAACTACTTTTTTTGTATGATAATCCTTATTATGTCTATTTTGTCAGCACATATATGGTGCCCCTTTAGTATACTCACTTTCCTGGATGGTTACTGTAGGACAGACATTTCCAGTAGATCCTGTAACCTATTTTAGTATTCAAATATTAATGATGACTTTCTTTAGTAGATATCTGCAAATATGGCTGGTCAAAACATGACAGTTAACTGAAATGTGGTATGAGGGATGCATGTGCCCCTTTTTATACAGGGTTCTTTACCCCTGACCTAGATTGTACATCGTACCCTTAGTTCCCCACCCTGCCCCAGGTTGTAAGCTCAGGACCACAGGCCTCAACACCTTCTACAACGTTCCATGAATATGCTGAGGAAAATGTACTATAGGTACCCTATAAATAAAATATAATACAATAGGTATTTAAGCCCTTGATTGTGAGGGTTAGTAACCTAATGAGTTAAAGGGCTACTGCATTTATTTATTTACAATATACATTTATAAAGGACTATAGGTAATATTTCATAAAGAGATATAGTCTTTATTTTTAGAGGGGCGGCCACCAGTCAGAGGACATCATATACGGATATCATTTTCTACTTCTAGCTTTCATTGAAACTAACTGAAACTTTATCCGCAATCACTCCAGAGACAAAATAGCTAGACCAGTGGTTGGCAATAGGAGGCCCAGGGGCCATATGCAGCCCTCAGGCACTTCCCTTGCGGCCCGTAGTTAGTCTGGAGTGGGAGAGCATGTCACTCTTCAACATTACAGCGTCCATTATATCTAAACTATCAAATAATATCCATTTGTATTCTCAAATACTTCTTCCCATTATCTATTCCACTATTACCAATTAATTCCTTTCCTATAGACATTTTAACATTTTGCTTTGGGTAAAATAAAAATAATTTTAAGGAGTCAGGGGCTGCATATGAGAAACTTCAAGGGAAATGGATTGCCCATCAATGAACTAGACCGAGGTAATGGCTGCCATTAAATCAGATTTGAATATAAATCACAATGCCCGTTAAGTGTATTTCTTCCAATCAACGTACTGTAAGTATGACTCTATCAGTGTACTTTAAGGTGATAAAATCCATGGCTTTGGCTGAATGGACAGTGTATTAAGATTTTTGGATTGTTTTGTCTCTGTTTTGTGGTTGGACCCTTTAATATCACAATCTCACTCTTCGTGGCACAAAACAGCCAATCGTGTAATTTACCAAACTCTGCCAACAACAATAAAAACTAGGAAAAAGATGGCAAGAGTTGGCATATTGGGTTATTAGAAAATATTAAGTAAAACCTTTTTAGACTTAGAATCTAACAAGAAATGAGGCATATACTGTTGTATGTTTCCAAATGTCACTTACCATTGTCTCTTTCTCAGGAGTGTTGAGGAGCCGGACGTTGAGTTATCCAAAGGATTAAATGAGCAGAACCATGAAAATGTACAAAGAGAATTAAAACTTTGTTGGCAGGATCTTTTAACAGGTCTGTTGAGGCTGATGATTAAGTTCATGGAACTGTAGTTAGAAATTTGTGTTTCACATTAACATGGATAATGAGTAACTGCGGTGGGATTACTCATCCGAATCTGTGGGGAATCCCTTCTCCTGGATGTTATAGAAAGAGCCGCCATTACTTTCTAATGCTCTGTCATTAATTAATGTCACCCCAGTCGCATATCAGTGGTTCTTTAACATGTAAGCTTTAACAACTTTAGTAACTTAACATTATTTTGGTCACTTTTCAGTCATTATAACTCATCTGCTTTTCTATACGGCACAGCTTGTAATATTTTAATTATGTGCAAACTGGTCCCATTTTTTATTTGAAGTTTCTCCTTTAGGGATGTTATATACATATAAATTTGGAAGAATCAAAAAAGGAAAAAAGAACAAATAAATACATTCTAATAATAAGTCTATATAAGTAAGAAGACGTGATTTCTGTGTGGTTTAAATGCAAGACTATATATATATATATATATATATATATATATATATATATATATATATATATATATTTTTTTTTTTTATTTTTTTTTTATTTATGTATTTATTTATTTATTTATTTTTTTTTTCTTCCTAGACTGCAGTGTAATACCTGTTTTTCTCAGAATTTTGAGCTGGAAACAGTTTTTTTTTACTTGCTTTAGACATTCAAATGTGAACACAGATGTACTATTTATTTACTGTACTACTGTACGGTGGAGGGCTTCTATCGCTCTTTTGCCCACCATATTATAAATGATTGTTGTGGTGAACTACCTACTCATAAGATCCACAACACCGGCTGAGATCCCGCTCCATGCTGATGATAGCCAGTAAGCTTTAAACAGCTGTACATGGATAGGATTCCCAGCTTGTATAAAATCCAGCCTTGGCTTTGCATTAAAGCTGTGTAATACAGCATGCATAAGCTTAAAGGAAGCATGTTTGCAAATGGCTACGGAATGAAGAGCGAGGCATTTGTGGGCACATTTGCATGTCCCAGCTCAGCTTCCCAGAATGCAGTGTAATAACTGTTTTTCTCGGAATTCTGAGCTGGAAGCAGTTTTGTTAACTTGTTTTAGACATTCAAATGTGAACACAGATGTACTATTTATTTACTATATATATACTAGCGACTTGCCCGTCAAAAATGACGGCAATAAAAACTGAAGCCTGGCAATGCTGTTTGCCACACAATGTAAGCCTCTCCCCCTCTACTTTACTGGCCTTGTGATGAGCGCCTTTGGCGCTCATCACAGGCCTTGCAATGAGCCCCTTTGGAGCTCATTGCGAGTCTCTCCCTCTGTCTACTTCCTCCCTTGTGTCTTATTTCCCCCCTCCTCTCCCTCCCTTGTGTCTCCTTCCACCTTGTCTACCTCCTTTGTATCTTCTGCCCCCCTGTGTTTTTACCTCCCTCTCCCTCCCATGTCTCTAAACTCCTCCCCTGTGTCTCTTTCCCCCTTCTCCCACCCATGCATCTCTTCCCCCCCCTGTGTCTCCCCCAACCCTCCCCTGTGTCTGTTCCCCCCTGGCCTGTGTCTCTTTCCCCCTCCCCCTGTGTCTGTTCCGGCCTTCCTCGTGTCTCCATTTCCCTCCCTTGTGTATCTTCCCCCCTGCACTCTCTCCCCTGTGTCTCTTCCCCCTCCTCTCACTCCCCTGTATCTCTTCCCCCTCCTCTTTCTGTGCCTCTTCCTCCCTGTCTCTTCCCCCTCACCCTCTGTGTCTTCCACCCTCTCCCTCTGTGCCTCTTCCCCCGCCTCTCTCTGTGTGTCTCGCCACTGTGTCTCTTCACCCCTCTGTCCCCCCCCCCCCCTGTGCCTCTTTCCCCCTCTCTCTGTACCTCTTCCCCCCTTTCCCTCTGTGCCTCTTCCCCCCTCTCCCTCTGTGCCTGTTCCCCCCTGGCCAGTGTCTCTTTCCCCCTTCCCCCTGTGTCTGTTCCCCTCTTCCCCCCCCCCATTTCCCTCCCATGTGTATCTTCCCCCTGTTCTCCCTCCTGTGTGTCTTTTCCCCCTCCTCTACCTCCCCTGTGTCTCTTTCCCACCTATCCCTCTTTGTCTCTCCCCCCTCCCTCTGTGTCTCTTCCCCCTCCCTCTGTGCCTTTTCCCCACTCTCCCTCTGTGCCGTGCCTCTCCCCCCCCTCTTCCCCACTCTCCCCCCCCCCCCCTCTTCCCCACTCTCCCCCCCCCCTCTTCCCCACTCTCCCTCTGTGCCTCTCTTCCCCACTCTCCCTCCCCTCTTCCCCACTCTCCCTCTGTGCCTCTCTTCCCCACTCTCCCCCACTCTCCCTCCCCTCTTCCCCACTCTCCCTCCCCTCTTCCCCACTCTCCCTCCCCTCTTCCCCACTCTCCCTCTGTGCCTCTACCCCCCCTCTTCTTCACTCTTGTGTCGGGCCGCGCTGCGCGCAAGCACGGCTTGCGCCGCGCTCTGCGCATGCGCGGCTCGTGCGCGGCTTGCGCCGCGCTCTGCGCATGCGCGGCTCGCACCGCGCTCTGCGCAATGCGCAGCACTTTATAATTGTCAAACTGCGATTCGTCTGAAGCGTGACGACGAATCGCAGTTAGACAATTATAATATGTGATATATATATATATATATATATATAGATAGATAGATAGATAGATAGATAGATAGATAGATAGATAGAGAAGCAATAACTGATTTTGATCACAATTTTAATGCTTAATCTTTTAATGACTAGATTTTCAAAACTTTCTTACTTTATCCTTACACACAAAAGATTTGGAAGTAGTTGAAGTTTAAACAAACACTGTCGTTTGAGAAGAAAGCTACCTCTTGGTGATGTATGTCATATACTAAAGGTTAGCAGCTGTGTAAACTACAGACATATAAACATTTTTAGCGAATTTTTTTTTGTGTGCTATATTTGTGTTATATTACTTCCTGAGAACTGGATCATGGAGGTTTTTTCTGTATGTAAAAGCTATGAGAGAGGTAGGAGGGGAGGGAACAGGGAGAGGCTGGATGATAATTGGTTAATATTGAAATTGACACCACACCTATTCCCCCTCACAGGCCTAGCAGGAAGTTAATACATTCAGGAACTGATCATAAGAAATGGAAATGCCCCTCTGGCACACACACATTTACCAGAGTATCATGGATACCTACAGACAGGGCCATTGGCAGGGGGAGTACTTGTGTGAGGCCTCACACTGGAAGGGGACCCTATGTTGGCAGGAATTTATATTATGTGCTGAGATGACTTTCATCTGGGGAGGAACCTTTTGAATAGTTTTACTAAAGAACAGCGCTCAGTCCTATCCTGGTATGCTGGCGCAGCACAAGGAAGCAGCAGAGGCGGTGAGCATCCGCTAGATGGTGCTGTCGATATCATAGAGTGAAGGCTTAGGTAAACTGTTAGGGTTAGGTTTGGGGTTAGGGTGAGGGTTAGGATTAGTTCAAGGGTTAGGCTAACATTATAAACTTAGACCTTCTCTCACATATCGGCAGCGCTGCAAATTATCGGCAGGCCATCTTGCGGATTAAGGCCGCACTGCAGCGGCGGACCTGTCTTTACACCATAACAGGATAGAACCCAGAGCTCCTAGGAAGACTCTACCTTGCTCCTAAGTGTTAGATATTTTCTTCATATAGGTGTGTGTTTCTGTGTTGTCCAAGTCCTAGGGCAGCACATTTTCAGGGAGCAGCAGCACATTGACATGTGTTTGTATGTGCATAGAAATGTCTATATGCAGTGATATCTCCTGTCTATAAGTACTTGGCACTTTCTGACATAACATATCAATACATAAACATGTGATTTGAGATATATAAAGGGAGGAGCTGCAAGTGGGAGGCACACAGATCTATATGGTCTTTTTTGGGGGGTAGTTTAGTCATTTCCGACTTTCCGTGACCTCATGGACCATAACACAACAGGACATCTTTATATCCATGATCATGCTAATCCAGTGGGTATCCATGGCAGAGATACTGGAGTGGGTTGCCAGTTCCTTCTCCAGTGGGCCACAGCATAAAGCTCCTGGTATTCCTAGGTGGCCTCCCATTCAAGTACTGACCAGACCCAACCTCGGCTTCAGGGTGGTGTGACCTCTCGGTTCCTGACTTCAATCAAACCCAGGTTGCAGTGGTGAAAGCACCGAATCCTAACCACTGGACTACTAGGGAACGGTCTAGGGGGGGCATAAAACATAAATACGACCTTGTGTCTATTCCTAAATGTAAGAAGGGAAACACATTTAGATATTTCATCACTATATGTGCAGTCATTTTAATGGCTGGGGATGTGTGGACCTGGGAAAAGGTGTGCATTGGACTGGGAAGCCCTGGCTGCTACTTGCACTGGCCCCAAGATTTCTGATGGCAGGCCCAAGCAGATGCATCAGACTTTATTATTTTCTAGTTAGTTTAGTTCATGACATTTCCAGCTTAATTATGTTCTTAGAGAGACTCAACGTTTTCAAATGCAAATCATTATTTTCATTGCACAGTGATCCTTTAAAACTCTGGCTCACCAAGTTCAGACTTTTTATTTTCCCATATGACCCCATGGGAAACTATTCTTGATTGTCTTGTAATAAATAATGGGAATAGCTGTTTTTAATGAGGTAATGGTGATTCAAAAAAATGCAATATCCAGTGACCTTGATGAGTACAGTTACAGAAATAGATTACTAAATATTTTATGTAGCTATAACACAAGTCATGATTGAACAGTGATAATACTCTGCTACACATTTAATGGTATATGGAAGTTTCCTGGATTATGAATGCACCTTATAGAGGAAAATCAACAGAGTATGAAATTATGTTTTACATAAACCCCCTTCCCCCAAAAAAAACCCATTAAGAACCTTGGATATATCCTGTTAAGGTGTCGGGACAGGTCCGCTGCTGCTGTGCTGCCTCCAACAGATAGATGGCGCTGCTGATATTTTGCAGCGCTGCTGATATGTGAGAGAAGTTCTAAGCTTATAATGTTAGCCAAACCCTTGAACTAACCCTAACCCTCACCGTAACCCTTACCCTAACCCCAACCCTAACAGTTTACCTAAGCCATGACTCTATGATATGGCACTGGAATAGCAGCAGCGCCATCTAGTGGATGCTCACTGCCACTGCTGCTGCTTTGTGCTGGGCTACCGTAAGAGTATTGGTCCATAACCGTACCCTAAAGTTTGCAAAAATTCTTCCGTTTTTAGTGAGTTTATTTTGAGAAGAAATACCTCTGAAAATCACTGCTAAATTAGCATAAAATGCATCATTTGGTTTGGCCAATCAGAGGATGGTGCAACAATGTATCAGTTTTCTTCTCGCTGGCTGAGACAAAGCTCATTGGGAGGCAGCAGTAATACTGACAGCTGATTGGCTAGGACACAACTACACACAGCTCATTGGTTAGGACTCTCAGAGTACATAAGTGCCTTGGGGGGTGGAGCTCACACAAGAAATGTTAAATTACAAATATACAGAATTCCTCAATAAAAAGACTTGCAATGAGACACCCAATCAGACTGATTTATACATAGGCTATACAAAACAATTAATGTATCTATCATGTTAGCTTGGTCATCTTTGTGGTCTAGTGCTCGCGCTCGCTCAGGTCTTAAAAAATTAAAAGTACCCTAACAGTGGTGTAGCTAAGGGGGGGCGAGGGGGGCGGACCGCCCCGGGTGACAGCATATGGAGGGTGACACTATGTCACCTCCAACAACATTTTTCAGCCAGACTAAGGTGCAAAAATAGTCTGAAAATAGAATTGTGATAAAAACCCAACCAACACAGGAAATCAGGAATATGTATGCTTTCCCCCCTCTAAATCCCTCTAAGTCTCCATTCCCACCTCCTCTCCCTCCCTTGTGTCTCCGTTCCCCTTCATCTGCCTCCCTTGTCTCCTTTCCCCCTCCTCTCCCTCCCCTGTGTCTTGTACCTGGATGCAACCCTGCCAGCAGTGCTGCATTCACCCTCTCTGTGGCTCCCATCCTCCGGCCGGAACTACTTTCTGGATCAAGCCTTGCATTGCGCATGCAAGATGGTGAGTGCGGCGCTGCTGGCAGGATTGGAACCAGGTACGGGCAGGGTTTGCACCAACCAGGTACATGTGTGTACTGCGGGCCTCGCAATGACCATCAGTGGGCAGGAGGAGCATCAGTGGGGCAGGGGGAGCATCAGTGGGGCAGGGGGAGCAGTGTGGGCCTCTGAAAGGAGGAGGAAGGGGACAGACATGGGAGGCATTGAAGCCTCTCCCATAAGCCTTGCGATGAGTGCCTGCGGCGCACATTGCTGTCTAAGTGCCGCTAGCCTCGCAGTCGCATGTCTGAACTGCTCACCTCACAAGAAGACATTCCTTCTAGGGTCGTGTGGGGTCACTGGGGTGACATTTGAACGGACCGCCCCGGGTGACGTTTACTCTAGCTACGCCACTGTTCCCTAACCCTGACCCTAACCCCTGACCCTAACCCAATGCCTAACCCCTGACCCTAATGCTAACCCTATGCCTAACCTCAACCATAAACACACCTTTCACCTATTATTAAAACATAGAAAAAAACAGAATCATATATGAAGTATTTTTATTTAAGTAGACTGCAATACCACAATATACAGTATAGATGGTGCTAGAGCGGTAGAGCGCGCACCTTTACAGAAAGCTGGCAGCGTGCCTGGCAATGCGCACGAGCGCACGCAGCACATTGATCCAATGGGCCAATATAAAAGGAAAGGCCCAAACTAAAATATATATACCTTTCAACATTTTTGCTGATGAGTGCTACCAAGGTCTATAGTGATGATGATAATAACATATATAAAAATTTAGTATTTAAAAAACAACATACCGGTTGATTTCCGCTGCGACACCACACTGTGATTAGATGTCTCTTACAATGTCTCTGTATCCAATTATTATGCTAAAGGAACATTTCCAGATATAATGTCATTTAAAGCAGTTTAGTCCGTGCTGTAGGGACATCCTTACATTAAGTAACATTGTGGAGATGGAATCCAATTTGCCCCGATTATCTGCCACTTGTACTGTAGAATATCCCTTTATCTGACACTAATACAGCGTCGGATTCAAGGCCCGCGCGTGTGTATTATGTGTATTGTGCGTCTCCACTAATCAATTCAACTACAATTACCCAAAAGTGTATAGATTTTTTCCCAGTGTGTTTCCTAGACCTAGTAATCTTGATAGTGCCGGAGTGTAGGAGTAAATTATTCTGTGTCTGCACCATCTGGTTGTGGCTTTGACTCTCAGCCCAGAGAATTATTTCTGCAATTAGTTAATTAGTATTAATCTTGGACTAATTAACATTTCGTATTTTGGTTCATATTAGTTATACTATTTCCTGTTATTGAATTGCTGTTTTTACCATATTTTTGTTCCCTGAAGTGCAATTACATCCGGTACTGTCAGTTGTTGATTTGTGCTTGTCTGATTGGTCATCTCATATCAAATTATTTTATTGAGGAATTCTGTATATTTGTCATTCAAAGTACATTTGAAATTTCTTGTGTGAGCTCCACCCCTAAGGCACACAAGAAATCAGCGAATCAGCTGTCAGTATTACTGTTGCCTGGTGAGCACTTTGTCTCAGATACATTGTTATACCTGCCTCTGATTGGCTATGACTAATTCTGAATTCTAGCTTGCATTTTCAGGGGTGGTTTCTTCTCAAAATTATCTGCCTGAAAACTGAATACATTTTGCAAACTTTAAGGTACGTTTATTAATGTAAATTTTAGGATTTGATCCATGCACGATTCTCCTCTATCAGATGCATTCATAATCCAGGAAATTTTGATATGCCTTTAATATAGTTAAGGAGTTTGAGCCTGTAGTACAGAGGAGTCAAGGTTATTTGAAACTTATATACATTACAGAAAAAGTGATCGATAAATGGAAGAGCCTTTGCGCTTAGGTTGTAAGGAAAAACACAGTACAGACATTCAGTGGGGGATATCCACTAAGGGCCTCCTTCAATTGTGATTTGGCTAATTGAATAGGGCTCTATATAAGCACATAGCATATTTTTTTTACAGAAGTTTTTATTTAGTGAACTTCTATCCAAAAGGAAGGTCTTCACTAACTAAAAACTTAAAAAATATGCTCTGTGCTTATATAGAGTCCTATTCAATTGGCCAAATCGCAATTGAATGAGGCCCCAAGATAGCAAGAAAGTTATAACCTTTTAGGTATATTATCATTGCTATTAGGTATATTAAAGTATTCACTAAGACAAATATTAAATATCAAAAAGAGTATGCCCTTGTCTCTGATAGTCTAGTACAGGTTCTGTCCCGAAGAGCCACACACAGTCTTGGATTTGGGGGTTTCCTTTCTGTGCACAGGTGAGTCAATTAGGATGACTGCAGAAGGAATTGTGTCACCTGTACGTAGCAGGGATATCCTCAAATCCTGGCCTGTGTGTGGCTCTCCAGGACTGAGCTTGCCTATTCCCTGGTCTAGTAGCTCTCCAGCTACTAGCCTTCCCACTACATTATCTCTGGAATTTGCCCACTGGGCATCACTCATAGCTAGCACTATAATAAAAATAAGGGGGATGCACCGGAAAACCTCTGCCATCTAGTAAGTGTTATCCCCTTCCCCGTGAGTGGGAGGGAGTGTGAGGTTATTTTATCACAATTTTATTACTTGAAATGCTATTAAATTAGGGACTGACAACTTGATTTTTTTCATTTAAAGGTACATGGCAGTTTGTGGGACATCCTGTGTGTGCGTCTGTCTGATTGGGCATATCAAATAATTTTACGAGGAATTCTGTATATTTGTTATCTCTAATTCTATATATTTGGTATGAGCCACTACTAGCTCACGAAGGTAGATGTACTTTATTGGTAGTGGAGGGGTTGACCACCAAAGCTTAAAGGGGCTAGTTGCAGAAGAGTGGGCTAGTTAGTTAGAGACATTTATGTTATGTACACCAATGGGTAGAGTAAAGCAGAGGGCCTTATGCAGACTCCATTTATTAAGGAGGGATGTTGCATATTTAACTATTACAACCATTATCCACAGGCGAAGAAGGAGGACTCCTGGTGCATAAGGGCTCATGGGGGGTCCACATAATATATGCCACTTCACCACTGAGACAAATAGGGGACACGTCCTTAAGAACCCTCAATTTATAATGCTATCACTCTTCCTATGTCTTAATGAAAGGGAGAAGGTGGATGCCCTAACCCATCAGAGCACAGTTTTTTTGGGGCCGCATGTGGAATTGTGGTGGAAGCTTTCTTAGCGTGCATGATGGTTCCAGGGGATTCAAGGATTCTCTCCCATTTTTATCATGGTAGCTAGTTGCTATGAAAAAGGGTTTCGTGAATATGGTAATGATCGGTGATGCATGATATCTATTCTTCACGGAGGCTGTGATGCTTAAAGGGATATGGCAGGTTCTTGGATGTTACTAGGTATATAATATCCCTGTGTATATATTTACTTGTATGTATTTTATTATTAAGAAGTGCTTATAAGATCTGTTTTTACTGACTAGATTTTGAGGGAAGGAGACTTGGCTGGAGGGTGAGCAAGGAGGAGGAATGTAGGGAGAAGCTGGGAGAGACTATATGAGGACCATAGTGTCCTCCCTTCCTTCCAGTGGCTGCTCCCCTTTGGATTACTGACTTTTTACTGACTAGATTTTGAGGGAAGGAGACTTGGCTGGAGGGTGAGCAAGGAGGAGGAAGGTAGGGAGAAGCTGGGAGAGACTATATGAGGACCATAGTGTCCTCCCTTCCTTCCAGTGGCTGCTCCCCTTTGGATTACATATGAAAAAAATAAAAGCCCAACCACCCTCCCTTTTTTTTATTAAAATGCTGTTCATTTAACTAATTGCTAGTCACAGCTTGCGAATCCAATTAAGGAGGACAACCGGGGGATTTGGGCGTGCCTATGGCTTTTAGGCTTTTATGTTTAGTAGGCAGTGATGCCGGTCTCAGGTCAGTCCTAAAGATGGGGGCATGCAAGCAGCAAAGGTGCTGGCGCCTGACCTCGGTAAGTTGGTCATGTGATCAATGGTTGGTTTGTCATGTTGACAAAAGTTAATAATGTGGCTGTGGCCTAATTTCTCCAAGTAATGTTTCCTGGTCATTTATTAGTGAGAGTGGTGGAGGTAAATTGGGCATTGTTTAGTGAGGGAGCCAGTGACCTTACAACCATGCCTGGTCATGTTACCATAGCCAAGCAACATTCTGCAATGTGCTGCCATGATGTGACACTGATAGGCTAGGACATTACACTGCACATCCTGCCCTTCAGAGTCTGTGTCTGCATATGCAGCAGAGTGCATATGCACACAAGGGCTATTTATTTGATATTATTTTGATTTATTTGATATTAAGCACCTCTTAATAAAATAAAATACATAAAGTAAATTGATACACAAGGATATTATATACAGTAAAACCCCCGTTATTCGGCACCCACTGGGACTCCCTATTGCTGGATAAGTGTAGTTGCCGGTTAATCGGGAGGCCCCCAATTTATGTGTCTAAACGACCCTTAAACCCCCCCTAACTCTAAAAAAGCCTTTAAAAAGGCATTAACACCTACACTGTGCCATTTAGGTCCAGAAAAAACAATTAGAAAAAGTTAGTATTTTTTTTTGCCATCTCGAACTGCCGGATAGTGCCGGTTATGCTGGTTTAGAGGGAGTTTTTTGAAAATGGGGAATTGCCGGTTGCTTGGGACTCCCGGTTAGTTGAGTGCCAGATAACCAGGATTCTACTGTACCTAGGATCCTTCCTTTGCCTCTCCATCGATGTCTGCAATGAGCGGGCACTATAGAACTATAGAGTTTTCTTTGTTTATTTAGTTACTGATTAGCAGTAAAATCAGTATTAGTAATTAAATTTAAATAAAATTAGCATTGTTACTTCCAGCAGATGTGCCCTATTGTATGAACACTACAGTGGTCCTTTAACTGGAATTACAATTTTTAGCTACATGGGTCTGTTTGTACTTATTTGTACTTATTTCTGTCAAATTTATATTCCTATGTTTTAAATAAGGTCTTATTTTCAATACAAACTATGTCACGACACCAAATTTCAATGTAAAATTACCCAGAAAGTGCATGAACATACTGCAGCGCCTGCTAATATATGCAGATTTATATTATTATTTGTAAGTTATTTGTTTGTAGATTTCTTTTATTTCCACCCTTTAGATTGGCGGTATTTCTGAGCGCGTCTGTTACATATTAATATGAAAGCAACGCAAGGAGAGCAGTAAATCCTCTACAATAGAGCACATGTATTGAGATTAGGTTTATTTCTGCTAGCTGTCACATCTAATAATGGCGCAGGTCTAGTCAGCGTTCTGGAAACATCATATCGCACAGTGATGAACAGCGTATGTAATGTAAAACAAACCATTTACGTGGCTTGTACGATATAAATGATGTATTCTGCTTTCCAGTAAACCTTTTTCTAAGAACAGACTCACGCTAATATTGGTGTTATACATGTATATCTATACAGATCGAGGTCAGTCACCCAATGTAATAGAAACTGCTTTAATAAAATGTTAGAAAAACTGGGAAAAAACGCATTAAGACTAAACTAAATGGCAATATGCACTTTATATCAAGTCACTGAGACATATATAGACATACCAGACGTACCACGATAGTATACATTATCAGCCTTATTGAATTGTGATTTGGCCATATAAGCACATAGCATATTTTTTACAGAAGTTTTTAGTTCGTGAACGTCTATCCAAAAGCAAGGTCTTCACTAATTAAAAACTTCTGTAAAAAAATATGCTCTGTGCTTATATAGAGCCCTATTCAACTGTCCGAATCACAATTTAATAAGGTTGTATATCTGCTTGTATTGTAATTATTATTATCGCTTATTTGTAACGCCCCAACATATTCCGTAGCGATATACATGGTTTACAATCAAGGCAATATAATAACAATATTAACACATTGCAAAGGATGCAGGGCTCTATCTTTTAGCTTAGAATCCAGTGTCCATAGAGCTTTCCCCAAGATTGAAAACTCGCCAATTTATAATCTAAAGGATTGGGATATACTACATCCAATACTATGTGGTCATCATTGAAGTAGGCTTCAAACATGACATTTTACTGGTATAGTGGAAGACATATTGCAGTCAATCATATTTGGACACCACTATCTACTACTTTGTTGGTGTTGTTTAGTCATGACCGACTCTTCGTAACCTTATGGACCACATGATGTGTTGTGGTAAAATACAAATATCCTTAAATTGTTTAGTGTGTGTGTGTATATATATATATATATATATATATATATATATATATATATATATATATATAGCATTTATCACTTTTTGTAGCACTTGTGAATTGTAGCTCTGAACCAGTATTTTTTTTTACAGGCCGTGAGGTATGAAACAGATAATTCTGCTTTTAGTTAAAATCATTGTTTTTTATTCTATAACTGTAAACAAGTCCATCTTCCTGTAAAAAAAGTGTTCTGGAGATAATCAACAATTAATTAGCCTAAACAATATGTATTTCGGTAGTAGAACAAGGCCAAAGTCAAGATCAGCACTTGACCTATGCGCAGAGATAACAAGTAAGATATTTTTTGTGCATCTAGTGTGACGTACCAGGCATGACTAACACGTGCTAGCTGAATGCATCTTATATTATTGGTCTACTAATATAAATAATATCTTATTGGCTGTTGCTGGCATGTGTCATTTTTATAGAAGGGGTACCATGTCATGTAATTCACTATAAAAAAGCTATGTTGTTTATATCCCTGTCTCAGTCAGCCAGAGAGCAGCCATTTTTTTATGTTTTTTGTTGCTGACCCACATTTTGTAAAAATAAAATCTAATAATAGGAAAATAATCAGAGGCAATAATCTGTTTTTTGGTATCATGACTGGATATCGGAGTATAATGTGGTTTGTGGGTATGTTTTTTTTTCTGCCAGCCACATCTATCATTATGCCGCTGGTTGTGGTTAGCCATAAGGTTGTCATGGCAAAGATACTAAAGTGGGTTGCCAGTTTCTTCTCCAGTCTGACATCTCTGCTATGACATGCCCATATATTGACCCTACATGGTATAGCTCACAGCTTCACTATCCTGCCTTCATTTTAAAGGGACATGGACATTTTTTTCTTTGTTGCATCAGTAAGAAGAGAGTTGTTAACATGTCATGGTGTGTTTTCTTTTCTAAATAATTGTCTCAGAGCACATAAACATAGTTTAACTATTATTGAGGCTAGGCCTTTGCCAGTCAATGAGATCTACAGATTAACACTAATAGGAGATGCAAAGAATATACTGTAATGATGTTTAAACAGGATTTATGTAAATGATGTGGAAGGATATAATAGCCCTGTGTGTCCATTTTCTTTTATATACTTTATTAAGAAATGATTAAAAGCTCTTTTTTTGCTGCCTAAAATCACACAAATAGTCCCTGTATGGGTCTGCCCACTATAACGCATGCAGCACAGACTCTGTAGGGCTGGATGTGTCCTAGCCTATCAGGGACCACGTATGAGCTGCATGTTACAGAATATTTCTGAGAGATGGTCACTGATTGGGTAGTATTAGACAATGCGTAGCAAGTACAGTAGAATCTGTGTCTTGAGAGCTGCAGACGACAGCGATACAATGACTATTTGTTTGTTTTTTAGGCAATAAAAACAGAACTTGTAAGCACTTATTAATAAAATAAAGTAAATAAAAGTAAACAGATACACAGATATATTATATACATTATAACTCCCAGGAACCTTCCATATCCCTTTAACAATTTTTCATGCAAAAAAAATGACTTTTAAATAATTTGTATCCCTTGTCCCTTTACGGATCACTGCAATTTGGGTAAAACCTCATAGCCTTATAAAGTATGCAAAATAACAACACTAGGATCTGTGTAAGCCGGGAGCAAGAAACATGTCAGAGTAAGTCTTATATTTAGCTGACGGTTTGTGTCATGGGACTGCTAATCTTCCTGTAGCTTGAGTGGGAGCGTTATCCTACTGGGGTTATACTTCTATTGAGTTATATTGCCTGGTCCAGGTAGGAACACATCAACATGTTATAGCAGTTATATAAAAAGTGGTGTCAGAAGAGCCCATTAACGGTCTGGCCGTGTCATTGCCCCCACGTGTTAAAGCAGTATACTTGGGGGTGCTGACGCGACCAGACCGCCTTGTCCAGACCCCCTGCGTCGCCTATACACACAGAGAAGGGAACCCCGAAAGACCGATGCGTGTGATCCCAAGCATGGCTCGGGGTTGCCGCTTTAGGTACTCACAATGAAACCTGAGCCACGCTCGGGATTACCATTAAGAGGTATCTATTTCTAATCAGGTTGCTGGGAATGTTTGCTTCCAGTGTAGGACCTTAGGATAGGCTTCCATTATGCAGGGCTGATACAATTGTTGCCTAGTCATTCAGCTGTGTCCGACTCTCTATGACCTTTTAGACCAGGCACGCCAGGTACATCTGTCAGCCACTGCTCCATCAAGCTCATGTTGTTTGTACCAATGACCTCATCTATCCTCTGCCGTCCCCTTCCTCATGTGCCTTCAATCTTTCCCAGCACCAGAGTCTTCTCTAGAGAATCCTACAATTAGTTCTCAGAAATGGCTTCCCGATAACCTTTATGGGGTGGAGGAATAGACATATTTGCAAATAATTTAATGCATCACTAAAGTCCCATAATTACAGGAACAAAACTTATTATCATATCTTTTGAGAAATTGAAAATGATATATAAGCGAGGGCCCCCGTTGCCGGCAAGGAGCGCCATCAACTGCAGACGTTATTGCCGCAAATGCGGACCCTCGCAAAGTGAGGGGCCGCATTTGTGGAGGCTCCCACCGCCACCGCAACATTTACGGACTTAGCATCCTCAAATACGAGCCGTGGGCCTACCGCCCGAATCCCGCGCACATGCACACATTAAAACCAGAAAAAATACACAACAAACACATAAAAAGCTTACCCAAAGCAAGGGGGGCACCCAGCACCTCGGAAACTGAAGTTACACCTCAATATAAGTATAAAAACAAGTTTAGACATCCGAAAATCCCCTAAGCAAGAGAAAAAATGGCGAAAAAAATGAAAACGAGGCTCCACCACCCCGGAACGCCCAGACACCTACAATTTACCAAAGAAGAAATCCGAGATAAGCTCAGAAACCCACATTAACCACACAGGATCCGAGATAAACTTGGAAACCCGCATTAACCCCACATTAACCCTCGCAGTGGGGGTCCCCGATCGCACGTGATCAGGGACCCTCGCTGCAATTAAAATTCCAGCCTTAGGGGTCCTTAAAGGACTGTAAAGGGTCAATACAGCAGCCCATAAGCCAATAAATACCCTGTCACTCATGAGGATCAATAGATACCTTCATAAGCATCCATTTAATCCCATCAGTCCCATAAGGGCATATTATTACCCTTCTGAGACTGTTACAAGCCCTGTCACTCATGGGGGTCAATACAGACCCCCATAAGCCAATAAATACCCTATCACTCATGAGGATCAATAGATACCCTCATAAGCCTCTATTTAACCCCATCAGTCCCATAAGGGCATATTATTACCCTTCTGGGGCTGTTGCAACCCAACATTAACCGCATAAGTGCCATGACGGTCCTCAAGGACCATCATGACACTAAGTATAAACACTACACTGCACTATACCCCCATTAAAACATTACATCTAAACTAACCACCCTCTACACTAACCTATTACCACCTACCCTACCTACCTACCCCCTAATAACCCCCCCACCGCTTTAATTACAGAAGAAAAAAAATCAAGTCACAGAAAATTAGAAAGATTGAAAGAAAGATTGACAGGTGCATTATCCAATCAGAGTGGGAATTTGGGGTGTATCCCTTTCTCATTGGCTCACACATTGGCATCTTATGATTGCTGAATTTGATAGACAGCGTTTTCAGCCAATCAGAAGCCGCCATTGCCAATTTTATTCTGGAACACTCCGTAGGAGGCTCATTAGCGTCGGGGAGGTTCGCAAGTGTGGATCTCCGTTATTTTTTTCAAACATTTTTTTTTACAGGGTGGATTGTTCCAGGGCCCATCCGGGGCAGAAGAGGAGGAGGCCGGGGACATCGCGGGGAGGTAAGTACAATGTATATTATGTTTATTTTATTTTGTTTTATGTTTATTTGTATGTTGTACTAATGTTATGCCGGCGAAGAAGAAAAAAAGAAGGACGTGGACATGCTGGAAAGGTGAGTAGAATATTTAGAATATTTAGAATGTTTATTTATTTACTGTAAATGTTGTACTATTTTTTTTTTCCTAGGTGGTTGATCTGAAGGAACATCTGCAAAGGTAAGTGATCTTACTTATTTTATTTTAGCTTAGAATTAGGGGGGGTTATATACAGATAGCATTTATTGTATGTTAGGAGGATGTATATTACATAGATAGGATGTATTGTATATTACATAGATAGGGGGATGTATATTACATACTGTAGATAGGATGTATTGTATATTAGATAGATAGGGGGATGTATATTACATAGATAGGGGGATGAATATTACAGATAGGATGTATTGTATATTCTATACATTGGGTGATGTATTTTAGATAGTATTGATAGACAGAGGGGTATTGTATTGTATTTGATTTTATTTGTATTGTATGTATTCTATATCTATTTCCTTTTCAGGTGTGTAATTTTTTTTTCTATGCTGGGGGGGTGTTGTAATGTATTTTGTTATTTTCTGTAATGTTACGTTTTTTTTTTGTGACTTAGTTTTTTTTTCCTCTAATGTAGATTTCTTATGTTTTGTGATTTAGGTTTTTTATTTTATATAATGTAGATTTTTAATTTTTGGTGACTTTTAAGTTTTTTTTTTCTTTCTGTAATTAGAGTGTTGGGGGGGGTTATTAGGAGGTAGGTAGGTAGTGTAGGTAGGTAGTGTAGGTGTGAATAGGTTAGTGTAGAGGGTGGTTAGTTTAGATTTAATGGTTTATTGGGGGCTATAGTGCAGTGTAGTGTTTGTACTTAGTGTCATGAGGGTACTGTAGAACCCTCATAACACTTACGGGGTAATGTTAGGCTTCTAACTGTCCCATGAGGGTCTTTAAATACCCTTATGGGACTAATGGGGTTAAATAGTGGCTTATGAGGGTCTGTATAGACCCCCATAAGAGACCGGGTTAAAATGGTTTTGTGCTTACACTTTGGGTCATGACGGTCCTAGATGACCCTCATGGCACTTATAGTGTCTTTACATGCCTTCATTAGTGTGTTATAGGGGTCTACATAGTTGAGGCACACCGTACACTCACATTGTGACAAACAGCATTTCAACACTTTCTTTTATTGCGGCTCGCAATGAGCGCCGAAGGCGCTTATTGAGAGGCATGCGATGAGCGCCGAGGGCGCTCAGCGCAAGCCTCGCAATGAGCGCCGAAGGTCTTCACAGTATAAAACAATTTCAATTATGTCTCAAACAGCATTCCCATGGCTTCAAATTTTATTGACCGCCATTTTTTGACGGGCAAGTCGCTAGTATATATATAAAATGTATTATCTTTCACATTTGATAATACTATAGTTAAACCTACTGCGTATATTTGCTTTCATAAGAACGCAGCTTCTATTGAAATATGGCATTCCTTAGTGCATTGCTTTCAATATGAATTATTTTAATTCCATCGGTTTATAACTGAGAAAGCAATGAAACAAACAAAGCAATTGTGCAGCATATAATCACATGCTATAGTTAATAAATTAAAGGTAATCTTAATGTTTGTCTTTTTCCACATAATAATGAGCTTTAGCTTATTAAGAATTAGGTGAAACTGTGCGCTAGTGAGAGCCGCCATTTTTATTTCTGTTTATCTTCTTCTACAAATGGGATATGGAGAAGCTTATTGATTATAGAATGGAAATGTGGCAATACTGAGTGCTAGTGCTTTCAATAGGATTAATAGAAATCTGTCTGACCATATTAAAGAGCAATTATTTAGTTTGTTAAAGGGATATGGACTGCCCCTGTATTTTACTAGGTATATAGCATAACTAAGTATCTATTTACTTTTATGTCCTTAAAAATTGCATATAAGCTCTGTATTTACTGTCTACAATCAAACAAATAGTCCCTGTATGGGTCTGCCCACTGCAGCGTATTCCGACACAGATGCTGCAGGGCTGGATGTGTAGTGTAATGTCCTAACCTATCAGGGACCACATCTCAGCAACTTGATGCTGAGAGATGTTCACTGATTGGTTAATTTGAGACAGAGCACACCCAGTATTACAGAGTCTGCATACCCTGGAGAGGGCATACCCAAACAGGGACTATTTGTTTGATTTTAGAAAGAGCTTTTAAGCACTGCTTAATAAATTTAAATACACAGAAATAAATAAATACAAAGGTATATTATATACCTAGTAAAATCTAGGAACCTTCCATATCCCTTTATTACATTAAGAAATATTTATTATTTTTTTCCGTTTTCTTCTTCATGAGAGAAAGGGGGGAATTTACTAATCATCTATCATGGCTGAGATGGGCATTTCTGTATTTACTATGGGAAGAATTCAAGATCACAGTCCTTCTCAACTCAGCTTAGTAAATTCCCCCAATATTGTAAATACACAACCGCTGTAGTAATTACATAAACTGAATGTATTGCACCATTCTGATAAAGAAAACGAAAAACTGGGAAATGCACAAAATGAAAATATATATAATTTACATTACAAAGGGGGTGTAAGTCCGGCCAATGTGTAATTATTTTTCTATAAAAATCCAAATAAATTTAAATCTGTACTTTGACAACAGAACAGGAAATGCTGAGCTTACATCAGGCTCAGGAGCTTTAATACCATTTGGAAATGGAAAAACTGCTCAAGCTTCACCAGGATTGATGGAAAGGTCCTTTCAGTCGGCTTAAAGCGCTGATACCTTTTCAGTTTGACACTGCTAAGATTTGTTACCTCCAAGACAAGTAAATACAGAGCCCCATAAATCCGGGTCATTGCTAACAGAAGTGCTGAGCAGCTTTCTCCGACTAAGGGGTGTGTACGACTTTAATTTAGGAGACCGCAGTCCCATAGGCTGCCCATGTCGGCTCAGTAACTACCAAAGTGGCTCAGAAAAGATCAGATTGTGAACTTTATTTTTTAGGCTTGTTTCAGTATTTATATAAAATGTAGTGCCAAAAATCATATAATTCTTTTTTTTCTTTTTCTTTAATTTAGGAGAATACAGCAATACAGTATAAAGTTTGTGCTTTGTGTCTTTAAATAGTTAATAGTGATATGGATGGTTCCCTGGTTTCCTACCATAGGGTTTGTTTGCAGATCTAAACATCATTTTATTAACAAGTGCCTTAAAGCTCTGTTGTTACTAAGTGAAACCTTCTAAACAGTCCCTACAAAGGTCTGCCCCATCCGCTCAGGAACACATTGCCAGAGGTAGTAGAGGTAGTAGCCAATTAAAGATTGTTTCTCTACAGCATGGTTTTATATATCAATTGGGCTGCACTAATTATATATATATATATATATATATATATATATATATATATATAAATATATATATATATATATATATATATATATATATATATATATATATATATATATATATCCCCTGAATGGGTTTGTGTAACCTTAATGAAGCTGTGACCATGGAGGGTCACACAAAATGGCCTGATCATAGCAGAGAGGTCAGACAAATCACGGTCCACTGGAGAAGAAACTGGCAACACACTGCAGTATCTTTGCTTTATGTAAAATCTGGCTTGATAAGCTACAATATTTTTCAGGAAGTTTACACAAACAAAATCTTTAAACCCAAAACTCAAATTGTTTTCTTAGGCCACTCTTAAAGTGTATGAAAAAACGAGCTATATTTGGTATTAGTAACTCCTGAGATATTCAGCATTGTTGTGTAGCATTATTATGGAAATGAGCAGATCCTGACTACTAGTTACACGTTTCTGTGTGCTAGTTAGTCACACTATCTGCTTGCTTGTTTCTGTAGTGACTAAAACAATGTTCCCCAATGCCATCATGTAGTTATACACCTTCTCCCACACTTATTAAGGACACAGAGCTGTAAATGACCATATGGAGTTCAAACATCTTAGGGATTATTTCCTGAAGTGAAACATGCTAGTAGAAGAGTTTTTAAAGACCTTTAGGATGAAACCAACTTGTTGTAGGCACGACAACCTCTTTAACTATTGGAATATATTTTGCTTTAATAGCAGCAGACATTATAAACCGGAATGGAAAACAATGGGTGTAACCTTGGAATTAGACAACATCTCTATTCAATATAATTGAAAGAGTCACTCTAAATAGCCATATTATATAATAACTGGATAGCAGTAAGATAACCCTCTCCATCAGGCCAACTAACATCTGAAGATGGATGTGCACATGACAAAAGGAGTCTGTTAAATTAATTATTTTTCTCTAAAATGTTTACATGCTTAAAATTTTATCATCTATTAATATTGCTAGTTTTCTATATATTTCACAAAGAAGTGATATTTTTTAAAAACTACAGTCATCCTTTAACTGAAAGGTTTATGTACGGTAAGACACCCAGGGGGCTATGAACTTTTGGGGGACAGGGTAAATGACTGGGCCCTTCGTGGGCACGGGTTAACATAGCACAGCTGATACCTTTTCTCTGTGAGAGACTTTATCCCACCATCTAGTTACATGGACTTGTACGGGTTATATCGCCTGCGGTATGCTATTGACATATATGACATATATGTGATGTTAAATATGAGAATCACCATATCATGTTTTGTATCAAAATGACAGGTTTTCCCCGAGGAATATAATAACGCATATCACCTTAATCCTAGGGCTAGAGTTACGGGGTTCCAGGTTGAGGGGTTTGGGAAAGCTCAGAAGTTCAGGGAAGGGGCAGCAGACTTTTTGGAGCCCTGGTAATTCAGTTAAGTAAAGGTTCATGCAGATCTGATTAACAGTTATTGTCCCCTTGTGACATTTAGTAGGACCACTTTAAGAGCTTGTCAAATGGGCTTGCAATCTCTGACATCTCTGACTATGATTTCATCCCAGCATGGGCTGTCAAGTCAAGTACAAACTAGGCGAGAACACATGGTCGCTGCAGGCACATAGAGGGGTGAACGGAGAGATAAAAAAAATGTATTACTGTTGTCAAAATAGAACTTTAAAGTCAAGTACTTCAGCAAGCAAAGGTCAATTGAGATCAAGTATCTTCTTTTATCTATTGTTTGATAGTTAAAGTCCTATTGATTCCCATATAACCCTATGGCCTCATGTAAGTCCATGAGCGGCTTGAGTAAAAAATTCTGTGGAATTTTTGATCGCTCCCGGTCATGGGAAAAGGGTGAAACGGTAATTAGGGGAAAGTAGTAATGGGCATAAGCCAAAGTAAGGGGCAGGAGAACAGAGTCACATGGGCAGCCAGACAAGCCGTCATATTCCTTGATTAGTCAGCTAACCCCCCCCCCCCCCCCAACATGCTGAGTAATTTATTAATCTCTGTCTCAGGCTCCCAAGTACCTGGGAGTCCTTAGGTGTCTTAATCCTATACATAGGGGTTATTGATGCTGCATATGATTGACTAGAGTCACAGGCGGTGTTGTTCTGTTATCCTGGTTCTAGTGGTCCAGTTTGGTGGTCGAATCCTAGTCTGGGCTTATTTCTGCTAGAAGGAATATCAACAAGAACCCTCATGATCTGCTGTGTAGGTCAGAACCAGGTTCCGGGCAAGCCCAATTGAAGAAGCGGGATTGTAACACCTGGTTTGGGGATTTTACAATGTATGTAATACTAGTAACTCTCTAACTCCTGTTTCTCTCTCTCTCTCTCTCACACACACTCTCTTGCTCTCCTGCCTCTCTCCCTATGTCTTGTGTCTGTCTCTCTCTCCTATCTCTCTCTCTCTCTCCCTTGCTCTCCTGCTCTCTCTCGCTCTCCTGTCTCTCTCCCTATGTCTTGTAACTATCTCTCTGTCTTGTGTCTCTCTCCTATCTCTCTCTCTCCTATCTCTCTCTCTCCTGTCTATCTCTATCTCCTTCTATCTCTCTCCTGTATGTCTCCCCCTCTCTCTGCCTATGTCCTGTGTCTCTCTCTCCCTATGTATTGTGTCTATCTCTCTGTCTTGTCTCTCTCTCTCTCCTGTCTCTCTCTCCTGTCTCTCTCTCTCTCCTGTCTCTCTCTCTCTCTCTCCTGTCTCTGTCTATCCTGTCTATCTCTCCTGTATGTCCCCCTCTCTATATCCATATGTCTTGTGTCTATCTCTCTGTCTTGTCTCTTTCCTATCTCTTTCTCTCTCTCCTGTCTCTTTCTGTGTCTCTCTCTCTCTCTGTCTCTCTGTCTCTCTCTGTCTCTCTCTCTCTCTGTCCCTCTGTCTCTCTCTCTGTCTCTCTCTCTCTGTCCCTCTGTCTCTCTCTGTCTCTCTCTGTCTCTCTCTCTCTGTCTCTGTCTCTCTCTGTATCTGTCTGTCTCTCTGTCTCTCTCTGTATCTGTCTGTCTCTCTCTCTGTATCCTGTCTCTCTGTCTCCTGTTTCTCTGTCCCTGTCTCTCTCTGTATCTGTCTCTCTGTCTGTCTCTCTGTCTGTCTGTCTCTCTCTCTCTCTGTCTCTCTCTCTCTCTATCTCTATCTGTCTCTGTCTCTTGTCTCCTGTCTCTCTCTGTCTCTCTTTGTCTCTCTCTCTCTGTATCTGTCTCTCTCTCTGTCTCCTGTCTCTCCGTCTCCCATGCCTAACCCAACTGCACATAGGGATAGGCAAGTACCACCTCTGACATATTAATCCTTCCCCAACACTTTTACATTAACTTCATAATTTTAACTAAACAATCTTTACTTAAATACCATACCTTAAAATAAACTTCTTCTTTGCAATGACAGAATGAGGCCATAAAACCTTTCCAAGCATAACAGAGAATAAAAGTAAACCCAGGGGATGGTGGGTACCCACGTGCCTCGCCAGGTGCAATTTGTAGCAGTTCATATCCATTCTTTTCCCAGACTAGAAAGTGGTTTAATGCACAGAGTATATTTTAAGAGATCCCACAAGCTCTGTAATGCACGGCCAACCAGAAGACCTGCAGATAGCTGGGAGGCTGCAACAACAAACAATACTTTCATATTGTTACATACAGAATACACATTACTTGTGCATAGATGGGTATGAGTTGGAAAGGCGTACTTTTGTTTCCCCTTCGCTTTCTTATAGTTACATATTTTTACAGACACCCATGTGAACAGTGTCTGCCCGAGAAAGCAGCACAACATCATTTATGGATATACACAAGAACTGAAAGGAGATATTTCACCACTTTTTTGCTATATTTTCCTTGATTTGCTGACCCAGTTCTGAGCGCCGGGCTGAACCACTGGGATCCACCTATCCCAGTCCTTAGAGATGAGGTAGAAAGGTGCTTGCTTAGAGTTCATTGGACTGCAAGAAGATCCAATCAGTAAGTACTTCAGGAAACCAAGACAAACTGTTAATTGGAAGGTTTGATCAGGAGGCTGAAGTTCAAATATGTTGGCCATAGCATTAGAAGACAGGATTCCCTAGAGAAGAGTTTGAGGCTGGGAAAGATTGAAGGCACATATGAAAGGGGAAGGGAATGAGGTGGAGATGGATAGATGAGGTTATTGAAGCAATTAACATGAGCTTGAGAGAGCTCAGAGGGGCAGTGGCTGCGAGATGTGCCTGGCGTGTTGCGGTCTATAGGGTCAAGGAGAGTCTGACACGACTGAATGACTAAAAACCATCAACAAAATGCATAAAGGACATCTGTAGTTTTCTGTACACAATATTATTTTTGGGAAAAGTGCAATGGATGGTTGGTAAAATGTTTTTTTGAGAAAGTGAAAAAGTACCTATAATATGTTGCAGTGGAACCTACCATTTTGGTTTATGTTGATCAGCGTTCATAAAAAGAGACAAAATGTTGTAGAGGAAGATTTTATTTATTTGTTTTTTTTTGTTTGTTTTATTGAAGATTCCCAGAGGTGTGCTCAAAGTGAACAGTGCCCATCTTTGTGCTTGTGCCAATCCTTAGCTGTGAGGCCAGAAAAGTCTTTGTCCCCACCTTGAGGTCATAGAGGCACCTTTCAGGTCCTTCCCAAGTCCCCGACCAAAAGCTACAAGGGGTAAAGGGTTAAGAGGACTCTTTGGCACCTCCCCATCAGAAGAGGGACTCTTCATCTGAGTCTTCTGGCCGAGTCCTTAGGACTCTTCTACCCAAAGAGGGTCTGGGCATGAAGGCAGCAGAACCCCCCAACCTCTACAATGTGTAGACGTGGTGGGTGCTAAAAACAAAACTGCCCAAAATAAAATCCAAAATCCAACCCTGAGCCAGTGCCAAGTCCAGTGCCAAATAAGTGCTGCCACTACCACTGAGATCGCAGTCCCTTTGTGTCTTAGGGAGACTTCTCTCATGGGCCTCCTGTCAGCATAAGTGCTTTAGGGATGCTTTGCAAGTGATGTGTGCCCCCAACCTGAAGGCAGGGTGCTCAGCAAAAAAATCATGCCTCCCCCCCATAAACTAAAAGGTCCTGTCTGGGGGGGGGGGGGGGGGGGGGGGGGGGGCAAAAGTGCTTAAAATTGCATTAAAAGTGATGCTGTATGAGGGGTAACCAATCCCCCATTTAAGCCACAGGCATTAATGTACTGTAAGTGTTTCCTTGTTCCCACTTCCTGGCAGAGGCAGAGACTAGATGCCTACAAGGTGCTACCAAGTTACTACACTTGTTCTTTGCCAAAATTCAGAGGAAGCTGTTATTGCTACAATCTAGTAACTACAATGGCAGTACATTTGGGGTCACATTTAAATGCCTAAAAATAAGTTAAAAAATATATTTTCCTGGGCGTATACCTGATTTTAAAAATTCTTATCAGGTATATGAAAATTATTTCCTGAATTCCTGGCAAAACCCTAGGGTAGATGGCTCCTACTGAGATTGTTACTCTTCTGATGCCCAATAACATCCTATTCACTTTTCCAGGCTCTAACCACAGAGTTTTGCAGTGATGGTGATATCCTACTGTATAAGAAATATTTGCATATGTATTATAAATCTTGCTCATCCATAAACAATAATAATTTACTGTAAGCAATATTTATATCAATTTCCTGAAATATCAACTTTCTAATTATAAAGGTGTTGCACATGAGGTCCTTTAGTGATTACAATGTTGACATCTGCAGACAACCTTAACTGGCCGTCTGCTGACCTCCCAGAATGCATTTATCTGTAACATCTCAACATAACAATAATGAAAAGAGACATCAGCCGTTTATCTTGTTTGACATGTTTGTAAAAATCATTAGTAATGCTTCTGTATCATGAAAATAATACCGAACTAATTAGTGTATCATTATTTTTATCTTAATGGTTGTCCGGTTTAAATTATTTTGGGTACCATTTTGTAATATGTTACGACAGAAAGGAAAACATTAGAATCCGCAGTAGGCTATTTAGTCATTTAATAACATAAAGACTCACTGAGGTTGAAAAGGGGAGCAATGCTTGTTTTCCTTTTTTTTTTTTTGTTCCTTTCTATATCTCAACTCTTGTGTCCACTTACACTCCTAGCCGGTCCCTCCATACTTCCCATGACCTGTGCCTTTCACGCTCTCCAATGGGACATTTTCTATGTTGATTACACTCACTTCACAATATCTCCAGGTACTCAAATATTCTCAAAAATCCTCCTACTGTATTCTCCTACTGTAGCTTACTGTAGGAGGTTGTGCCTTTATCTGCAGGTTGTGCCTTTATATTCATCTCAGCCCATCATTTCAGATCAGATCCGAGCATCATTCATAGAGAGACAGAGAAATCAGAAGACAGCGTTTTTTAGTGCATAAAAGACTGACCACTTTTATTATTAGCACAGATATTTTAAACACAGAAAGATCACACCCACCCCCTTCCCAGCATCCCTTTCTCTTAGATATATCTGGTTTATTTCTCCTGTCCATAGGTTGGACGAGAGAAACTATCTTCTACTTGTATTACTAAAACCAGAGACAAAGCATCTGCTTGGCTTTCCCACCTGGATTTCTGGTGGAGGGCACTCCTATTCCTAGGTCAGAGGCCAGATGCCTGGCAACTGTCTCTCTCTGGGGAACCCACAATCATTATTTAATTAATGCCACGTAGGTGGGCCTGGCAGAGGAAGTTTCGATTTGAACGTTACAATATGTTTTGTGTGTACATGTTTTACAATATTCTGATTGGCTGTTTGGATTTAGCAAGCAGCTTAGTCATTAAATTGCTTTGGGGATTTTGGGGCCCATAGAGCTCTTTCCATTTAGAGAGCCTGGTGCAATGTAATATGGTTGATAAGTATTGCTTATTGAGCACTTAATGAGGTTCATGGAACTGTGGGTTATAGAATCAAGGCCTTAGCCTTTTCAGCTGCATGTTGCTTTACATTCAGAGCAAAAGGGTAATTAGAAAGTATTGGCAATAATTACATCATTTGATTATTAGTGTTGATTATATTATATTTGGAAAAGCCTATGTATCCATTTAAGCTTAAGGATATCTAATAAGTTCTCTTTCTACTGTGTTATACAGCTTAACTTTGGGCTGTTTTCCATGGCTCTCATAAGAACCACCGCAGCTCCTGGAGTTTTGAAACATTAATTTGTGAACTTATTCTATGGCCGCCTAAGTAGATAAGGGGCCCGATGAATGTTAAGTCTGCTCAGCACAGATATGATGATAGCAGGATGAAGGTCAAGAGGAAGATGGCCAGAGCAGCCCATACAACCGGTGGTGGAGCACCACCCATTATCACATACAACGCATGGGAGCGGACCCTGAAGGAGTGGATTGAGCAGCGGCAGTAGTGGGCCTTCCAGGAAGGCTGGACATGGGTGTGCCGAGCACCCTGAGATGTGAGTACCATATACACCATCAACACCACACACATACATATTTGTCATACAATAACCATGCAGCACTGTAAGCTCTCTGGTCACGGTTAATGATATATGGAGCTGCAATAACTATTTAAATCCAGGTAGAAAACATAAGAATTGTTAGAAATAAAATGTGTGTCCAATAACTGCAGTTACAACTGATTCCGATGCGGATACAGAATCTTTAGGACTGCATGTGCGTGTCATGTCCTAGCCTAACCTGGACCATGTCTCATCTGCATGTTAACAACCATTGCTAAGAATATTTCATAGATTGGTCAGTCTCACACACTGCTCAGCAGATTCAGTGGAGCACGTGTCCTAATGACATGCAGATGGCACACTGAACCAGCAATACATATATTGATATGAGCCATGATTCACCATGTTCATGATGCACAGCAATGTTTATGATCGTAAGACAATTACCACAGCCAATTACAAATGACCATGATATCAGGGATATGGAAACACACAGCTATCAATTGTGTAGAGAATCCTAACTCAAACACTATTGTTCTTTCAATTCAGTACCCAGGAGGACAAGCATGCCCACAGAGTCACAGTAGTGATTCATGAAGGTGAAAAGACAGTCACAGGAAGATGGCCCATCAGCAGCAAGACGACCACCCATATCACCACTGTGGGAATCACCCACCGGGCCCTCACATGCATCATGGGCAAGTTTGCAGACTTTTCAGCCACCTCAAGCTCACATATCATGGAGTAGGTAATCACTGCCACCTACACAGATGCCGTGGTCCTGGAGAGCCATCAGCAGGCTCACCACTGCTACTTGCTCCATTACCATGGAAGCCTTGGCAGGACATCACCACTCCTCTACATCCAACATGGGCTCCCCCAGGATGGGCTCCCCCAACTTTGCCTTCACCTGCGGTACCTCTGGCATCAACACCAGCACCTCTGGCATCACCACTGGCACCTGCACCTCTGGCATCACTGCAGTCCAATGAAAGGCCCATCATGTCCAGTGACAGATCTCACACCCACACCAACCACTTAAAGGGATATCCTGGTCCGTCTTCAGAGGGAGGAATTAAGCAATACCACCCAAATAGTTGACCTGGCACAACACCTCCAAAGGCAGAATGAGCCCACTACCTCCCTCCTTGAGAGCAACAGATTGCTATATCCTGAGATGAGGAAGCTCAATCAATGCATGGCTTGGTATGAGCAAAAGGCAAATAGGGACAGACAGAGGATAATAGAATGATATGTGCTGATTTCGGAAAATGTATTAACACAAGATTAACCCTGGTATCGGTGAGGGGCATTTTCTAATGTAATGAAAAAAGAAAATACATTTACATGCAACATACAGGAATACTTTTATTTAGTGAAATAGCTTCTAATATTGTTAGTTTGTTTTACACTTGACAAATATATGATGTGTTCCCCAAGCTACAGTAGAACTTTAGTTATAGCTAGGGTAACACTTACTCTCTGGGTTTGCTGTTTTTTGTGATTCTCTGTGCATTTCTTAATCAACCTTAAAGTCAATTGCCTTAAATGGAAAGGATATACAACATTTTATAATTATTTTTATAACTTTGGACCACTCATTATTTTGAATATTAATATGTCTTGATGTGTCTTCTTTATGAACCATCTATGATCAAAGGAACACACACTATATTTATTTTCATTCTAAAGTAATTCTTGAAATTAAATGTGATGGAATTGGAAAAAAATATCCCTAGTCAGTTTAACAGAGCTCCAATAGACTGGTCCAACCTTACTTACAAATGTAGTACAATAGGCTCTCACTTAACCAGCACCCATGGGACTTGGTGGATGCCAGATAAATGTAGTTTCTGGTTGCTTCAGAGTCACTATTAAAAGAGGCCTAGATTAGCTGCACATTGGATGCTCTGTTAAGTATATGTGTCAGTGAGGGCTGTTCTAGCAGCAGCAGCTTTCACTCTTCAGACAGGTAAGTTCGGCTGGAGGGTGCAGTGCTTATCCCGGGAAATGTAATGCCAACACTGCAGTGGCTCAGTCACTCATGTCTGTCTGCTTCCAGGTAACATTTTTAATTGCAGAGGCGTACATTGGATGATATCTAGGTGCCTGTAAGCATTTTGTGGCGTGACAACCTGGCTCCTGGCATTTGTTGAGCCCGGTAAAATTCAATTTGTATTCAAAGTACAGTATTCCTTTTTTTTCTGGTTGCTTGAGAGTTCTGGTTGCTTGAGTTCCAGTTACCTGAGAGTCTACTGTATAAGGGAAAATTTGAGTGTCATATTCAGGTCACATAGAACCATGACGAACAAAGGAAATGGGTTAAGTTGATTGACAGCAATGAGTAGTTGAATGACTCGCCATTTTTTGGTTGATATCACCCAGAACCTTGCAGACTTACAGGGGAAACTAGAGGAAATTATCGATTTCTCAGCAAACTGTAAGGGAATGGTGAAGTACTCATTCAGAAGGAGTTGGCTCAGAAACATGTCATTAGGGAGACATCTGTCCATTTCTTGCAGCTATCAATAAGTAATGCTGAGACAGTGAACCATGAAACTTCTCCTGCACTGATCCGTGGCCTGAATTGAAGCTTATTGCAGATCCATTTGAGATAGATACCATTGATGTACATGACTTGTTCTAACTGGGACTTTTAAGATCTAGGGTGACAGTGACATGTTGCGAGCTTTTACAGAGTGTAGCTTTCTGACATTTTACTGTCAATAAATCCCCTCAGAGTCCAAGCAAAATCCATCAACTTCAATTCATGACATTATTTAGTAATATAAGATACTCTTAACAAAGTACAGTAATACATCAGTCTTCTCATTGCAAATGTGTCCAGTTTTACTGTAAATGCACAATATAATAATAATATATTTCAAATATACTCTTCTGAAGATCTATGCTTGCAAATAGGCATGACGTTAGCCTTTAATATAATACCGTTTATATACAACTAGTCATTTTCCCGTCATAAATGATGCGATAAAATATACTTTTCCCCCCACCCTTCTTCTCCTTTGTCTCTTTCCTGACTCTTTCTTCCCCTCCCCCTCCCGTTTCTTGCACATGCCGGGCTGCGGCTAAGGTGCTGTGAGCTGTCGCTCTCTATTCTGTCTCTCTCTCTGTGCACCCTCTCTCTGAGCGCCCTCTCCCTCTCTCAGTGCGCCCTCTCCCTCTCTCTGTGCACCCTCTATTTGTGTGTGTGTGCTCTCTAACTGTGTCATCTGTCTTTCTTTGTCTGCTCTCTGTCTTCTTTGTGCTCTGTCTCTCTCTCTCCCCACTCTTTCTTTCTCTCTCTTTTCTTCCCTCTCTCTCTTCCTCCCTCACTTTTTCTCTCCCTCCCTCCCCTGTGTTTCTTCCCCCTCCTCCCTCCCCTGTGTCTCTTTCCCCCTTTCCCCAGTGTCGCTTTCCCCCTTTGCCCTCTGTTTCTCCCCCACCTTTTCCTTGTGCTAATACTCCGCTTTGCGCATACGCCATGTACGGAAATCCGTACAAATAGTTTGTGAAGTGCGCATGCGCTCCCCTGGACCCCAAACTATATTAGTGATTCTGTTTTAATGGAAGTTGCCATTTTATTTTTTCTGTTTTATTTCCTGAGATAGAGACTTTAAATTATTACTTATTTATAAAGCTCCAGCATTTTCTGTAGCACTATGTAGAATAAGGTACAGTGGGTACAATTAGCAAATTACAAAGGTATGGATAAATTATAAGATAAGCAGAAATACAGGTACAGTTACAGTACAATATAAATACAATACAAATGAGTTAGTAGACTGATTGGTGCAACAATCTAGAAAGTAAGGGTGAGGAGTAAGAGAGAAGGGTTACAGATGCAAAATGGCACTAATTAAGTCAGTAGGCTGATGCAAGTGGAGGCTGCTGTGTGTTATATTGGAGGTTGTGCATGAGCAACCAAGTAAGTATAGATCAAGAAAAGTCCTGATGGTGGGAGTGAGAAGAGGTTACAAGAGAGGTGTAAAGAAGAAGATTGTTTGCAGATCGAAGAGGGCGGTTGTGGGTGTATTTTGAGACAAGGCTAGAGATATAAGAGAGTGCACTGTCAAGGGCTTTATATGTTAGGGTCTAAAAGGTAGAGTCTAAAAGAACCCCAAGTCAGTGTGCCAGAGAGGTGGTAGTGATGTTTTAATCAGTAAGGGATATTTGCAGACTTGGAGCTGTAGTTGAGGGTGGGGAAATTAGGAACTCAGTCATTGAAATGTTAAGTTTGAATTGTCTTGCAGACATGCAAGAGAATATCCTAGAGATGCAGTTGGCAACATTTTCTAGAAGAGAGGGGGAGAAGTCTGGTGTTGAGAGATGAGATAGATCTGAAAGTCATCTGCATGTAGATGGTATATGTATGTGTGTATATATAAATATATCACATATTATAATTGTCTAACTACGATTCGTCGTCACGCTGCGTTGCGTAGTGCGTACAACTTAGCGATGAGCGCCGCAGGCGCTCATCGCCCGGCGAGCCTCGCACAGCGAGGCGAGACGTTAAATCGTACCACTTTGCCGATCGTACGACTTTGCGATGAGCGCCGCAGGCGCTCATCGCCTGGCGAGCCTCGCGCAGTGAGGCGAGCCGTTAAATCGTAGCACTTTGGCAATGAGCGCTGCAGGCGCTCATTGCAGGCGAGGCGAGCCGTTAAACCGTAGCACTTAGAAAAAAAATACGAGATGACAAAAATTATGAGATAAGCGGCGGAACCAAAACAATAAAAAAAACACTAAATACACACTAAAAAATAAAATAAAGGTCACTTACAGCATGGGGAACCAGGCAGGACGTCTGGGAGTGAGTTGGAACTCCAATTTACATCGATTTAGACGAGTTACAAAGATCGAAAATCGGCTAAGCGAGAAAAAAATGGCCGCCGAAAAAAATGAAAACGAGGCTATACTACTACGAACTGCGTAAAACACAGCCACAGACGTATGTGTTTGAAAAACAACGACACAAAGGATGCTGATTAACCGCGCAATGAGTACAAAGACAGTAGCGAGTAAATTTTACGAAACGCAATTACAGATTTACGCATTAACACAGATTTAACGCCTTTGTCTCGCGCAACATCGGATTTCCCGCCTAAAACAACGCATTTGATGAAATATAAGTTGAAAGTTACAAAAATAAAAACGAAAAAAAAAAAAATGTGTATTTATTTTAAGAAAAAAAAAAGGCATGTTGTGTGGCAAACAAATTTCACAACATTTAATTTTTAGTGACCGTCATTTGACCGTTTTACCATATTTACTGTTAAACCGTAGTACTTTAGCGGGCTTAGCGATGAGCGCCGCAGGCGATCATCGCCTGGCGAGCCTCGCGCAGCGAGGCGAACCGTTAAACAGTAGTACTTTGGCAATGAGCGCCGCAGAAAAAATGGCGGATGAACAAAACGAAAACGAGGCTACAGCCCTTTCACCACGGAAAACACGTACCGATAATCCGCTAAGAAGCATACCACACATTACCCACCATTAAACGACGGACGGATCTTCCGCTAAGACGCATACCACACATTATCCGCCATTTTAGGATAATGCGGAAGTACACAGCTACGTTAACGGTTTGGGCTCGCGCACGCACACTATTACACTGCACACGTTCATCACGCTTACACAGCACCTCCACACCACTAATGCTGCAGCAACATCAAAACAGATTGCCAGCTCTTCAACACAATGCATAAAAATACGTATATTCATTTATTAATTTGAATTCTATATTTCAGTAGTACACAGAAAACAACATTAGCTACCTTACAATTCCATATGTATATTAATAACTAAACAAATTTAAAAACATACACATCTCATTGTCGTCATTTTTTGACGGACAATACGCTAGTATATATATATACTTTAAACTTTAAAAAAAAAAAAAAATCTAAATAGGCATATTTGTTTTATTTGATGTAGAAACCATCTTTCAAAATCTTCCTTTATTGTCTTCTTGCAAGTAAAGAGTAATTATTTGCTGTGTGCTGATTGTTAGGGAGGTTAATGCATGGCTAAAAATGTGGAGCATTAAGGAGGGGTTTGGGTTTTTAGAGCACTGGGTTGACTTCTCACTTGGGTACAATCTCTATAGCAGGGATGGATTGCACCTTAATGATGAGGGAGCTTTTGTGCTAGGGGATAGGATGGTAGAACTACTGGAGGAGTTATTAAACTGGTAGGTGGGGGGAGGGATAGTAGTATTGGAGTAGAAAGTGTAGAGGGGGTAAGGGAGGTATTGCTAGGGAACCCAAGTACAGTGGCAGGCACTTCAAAACTACAGACATAAAGTGTATGCTTGCTAATGCCAGAAGCTTGCCTGGAAAATTGAATTATTGGCAATTAATGAAAAATGCGATTAAGTAGGCATTACTGAAATATTCTTGGATGAATCTCATGACTGGACTGTTAATCTGGATGGTTATAACCTATTTAGGAAAGACAGGAACAATGGTAAGAGAGTGCTTAAAATTGCATTAAAAGTGATGCTGTATGAGGGGTAACCAATCCCCCATTTAAGCCACAGGCATTAATGTACTGTAAGTGTTTCCTTGTTCCCACTTCCTGGCAGAGGCAGAGACTAGATGCCTACAAGGTGCTACCAAGTTACTACACTTGTTCTTTGCCAAAATTCAGAGGAAGCTGTTATTGCTACAATCTAGTAACTACAATGGCAGTACATTTGGGGTCACATTTAAATGCCTAAAAATAAGTTAAAAAATATATTTTCCTGGGCGTATACCTGATTTTAAAAATTCTTATCAGGTATATGAAAATTATTTCCTGAATTCCTGGCAAAACCCTAGGGTAGATGGCTCCTACTGAGATTGTTACTCTTCTGATGCCCAATAACATCCTATTCACTTTTCCAGGCTCTAACCACAGAGTTTTGCAGTGATGGTGATATCCTACTGTATAAGAAATATTTGCATATGTATTATAAATCTTGCTCATCCATAAACAATAATAATTTACTGTAAGCAATATTTATATCAATTTCCTGAAATATCAACTTTCTAATTATAAAGGTGTTGCACATGAGGTCCTTTAGTGATTACAATGTTGACATCTGCAGACAACCTTAACTGGCCGTCTGCTGACCTCCCAGAATGCATTTATCTGTAACATCTCAACATAACAATAATGAAAAGAGACATCAGCCGTTTATCTTGTTTGACATGTTTGTAAAAATCATTAGTAATGCTTCTGTATCATGAAAATAATACCGAACTAATTAGTGTATCATTATTTTTATCTTAATGGTTGTCCGGTTTAAATTATTTTGGGTACCATTTTGTAATATGTTACGACAGAAAGGAAAACATTAGAATCCGCAGTAGGCTATTTAGTCATTTAATAACATAAAGACTCACTGAGGTTGAAAAGGGGAGCAATGCTTGTTTTCCTTTTTTTTTTTTTGTTCCTTTCTATATCTCAACTCTTGTGTCCACTTACACTCCTAGCCGGTCCCTCCATACTTCCCATGACCTGTGCCTTTCACGCTCTCCAATGGGACATTTTCTATGTTGATTACACTCACTTCACAATATCTCCAGGTACTCAAATATTCTCAAAAATCCTCCTACTGTATTCTCCTACTGTAGCTTACTGTAGGAGGTTGTGCCTTTATCTGCAGGTTGTGCCTTTATATTCATCTCAGCCCATCATTTCAGATCAGATCCGAGCATCATTCATAGAGAGACAGAGAAATCAGAAGACAGCGTTTTTTAGTGCATAAAAGACTGACCACTTTTATTATTAGCACAGATATTTTAAACACAGAAAGATCACACCCACCCCCTTCCCAGCATCCCTTTCTCTTAGATATATCTGGTTTATTTCTCCTGTCCATAGGTTGGACGAGAGAAACTATCTTCTACTTGTATTACTAAAACCAGAGACAAAGCATCTGCTTGGCTTTCCCACCTGAATTTCTGGTGGAGGGCACTCCTATTCCTAGGTCAGAGGCCAGATGCCTGGCAACTGTCTCTCTCTGGGGAACCCACAATCATTATTTAATTAATGCCACGTAGGTGGGCCTGGCAGAGGAAGTTTCGATTTGAACGTTACAATATGTTTTGTGTGTACATGTTTTACAATATTCTGATTGGCTGTTTGGATTTAGCAAGCAGCTTAGTCATTAAATTGCTTTGGGGATTTTGGGGCCCATAGAGCTCTTTCCATTTAGAGAGCCTGGTGCAATGTAATATGGTTGATAAGTATTGCTTATTGAGCACTTAATGAGGTTCATGGAACTGTGGGTTATAGAATCAAGGCCTTAGCCTTTTCAGCTGCATGTTGCTTTACATTCAGAGCAAAAGGGTAATTAGAAAGTATTGGCAATAATTACATCATTTGATTATTAGTGTTGATTATATTATATTTGGAAAAGCCTATGTATCCATTTAAGCTTAAGGATATCTAATAAGTTCTCTTTCTACTGTGTTATACAGCTTAACTTTGGGCTGTTTTCCATGGCTCTCATAAGAACCACCGCAGCTCCTGGAGTTTTGAAACATTAATTTGTGAACTTATTCTATGGCCGCCTAAGTAGATAAGGGGCCCGATGAATGTTAAGTCTGCTCAGCACAGATATGATGATAGCAGGATGAAGGTCAAGAGGAAGATGGCCAGAGCAGCCCATACAACCGGTGGTGGAGCACCACCCATTATCACATACAACGCATGGGAGCGGACCCTGAAGGAGTGGATTGAGCAGCGGCAGTAGTGGGCCTTCCAGGAAGGCTGGACATGGGTGTGCCGAGCACCCTGAGATGTGAGTACCATATACACCATCAACACCACACACATACATATTTGTCATACAATAACCATGCAGCACTGTAAGCTCTCTGGTCACGGTTAATGATATATGGAGCTGCAATAACTATTTAAATCCAGGTAGAAAACATAAGAATTGTTAGAAATAAAATGTGTGTCCAATAACTGCAGTTACAACTGATTCCGATGCGGATACAGAATCTTTAGGACTGCATGTGCGTGTCATGTCCTAGCCTAACCTGGACCATGTCTCATCTGCATGTTAACAACCATTGCTAAGAATATTTCATAGATTGGTCAGTCTCACACACTGCTCAGCAGATTCAGTGGAGCACGTGTCCTAATGACATGCAGATGGCACACTGAACCAGCAATACATATATTGATATGAGCCATGATTCACCATGTTCATGATGCACAGCAATGTTTATGATCGTAAGACAATTACCACAGCCAATTACAAATGACCATGATATCAGGGATATGGAAACACACAGCTATCAATTGTGTAGAGAATCCTAACTCAAACACTATTGTTCTTTCAATTCAGTACCCAGGAGGACAAGCATGCCCACAGAGTCACAGTAGTGATTCATGAAGGTGAAAAGACAGTCACAGGAAGATGGCCCATCAGCAGCAAGACGACCACCCATATCACCACTGTGGGAATCACCCACCGGGCCCTCACATGCATCATGGGCAAGTTTGCAGACTTTTCAGCCACCTCAAGCTCACATATCATGGAGTAGGTAATCACTGCCACCTACACAGATGCCGTGGTCCTGGAGAGCCATCAGCAGGCTCACCACTGCTACTTGCTCCATTACCATGGAAGCCTTGGCAGGACATCACCACTCCTCTACATCCAACATGGGCTCCCCCAGGATGGGCTCCCCCAACTTTGCCTTCACCTGCGGTACCTCTGGCATCAACACCAGCACCTCTGGCATCACCACTGGCACCTGCACCTCTGGCATCACTGCAGTCCAATGAAAGGCCCATCATGTCCAGTGACAGATCTCACACCCACACCAACCACTTAAAGGGATATCCTGGTCCGTCTTCAGAGGGAGGAATTAAGCAATACCACCCAAATAGTTGACCTGGCACAACACCTCCAAAGGCAGAATGAGCCCACTACCTCCCTCCTTGAGAGCAACAGATTGCTATATCCTGAGATGAGGAAGCTCAATCAATGCATGGCTTGGTATGAGCAAAAGGCAAATAGGGACAGACAGAGGATAATAGAATGATATGTGCTGATTTCGGAAAATGTATTAACACAAGATTAACCCTGGTATCGGTGAGGGGCATTTTCTAATGTAATGAAAAAAGAAAATACATTTACATGCAACATACAGGAATACTTTTATTTAGTGAAATAGCTTCTAATATTGTTAGTTTGTTTTACACTTGACAAATATATGATGTGTTCCCCAAGCTACAGTAGAACTTTAGTTATAGCTAGGGTAACACTTACTCTCTGGGTTTGCTGTTTTTTGTGATTCTCTGTGCATTTCTTAATCAACCTTAAAGTCAATTGCCTTAAATGGAAAGGATATACAACATTTTATAATTATTTTTATAACTTTGGACCACTCATTATTTTGAATATTAATATGTCTTGATGTGTCTTCTTTATGAACCATCTATGATCAAAGGAACACACACTATATTTATTTTCATTCTAAAGTAATTCTTGAAATTAAATGTGATGGAATTGGAAAAAAATATCCCTAGTCAGTTTAACAGAGCTCCAATAGACTGGTCCAACCTTACTTACAAATGTAGTACAATAGGCTCTCACTTAACCAGCACCCATGGGACTTGGTGGATGCCAGATAAATGTAGTTTCTGGTTGCTTCAGAGTCACTATTAAAAGAGGCCTAGATTAGCTGCACATTGGATGCTCTGTTAAGTATATGTGTCAGTGAGGGCTGTTCTAGCAGCAGCAGCTTTCACTCTTCAGACAGGTAAGTTCGGCTGGAGGGTGCAGTGCTTATCCCGGGAAATGTAATGCCAACACTGCAGTGGCTCAGTCACTCATGTCTGTCTGCTTCCAGGTAACATTTTTAATTGCAGAGGCGTACATTGGATGATATCTAGGTGCCTGTAAGCATTTTGTGGCGTGACAACCTGGCTCCTGGCATTTGTTGAGCCCGGTAAAATTCAATTTGTATTCAAAGTACAGTATTCCTTTTTTTTCTGGTTGCTTGAGAGTTCTGGTTGCTTGAGTTCCAGTTACCTGAGAGTCTACTGTATAAGGGAAAATTTGAGTGTCATATTCAGGTCACATAGAACCATGACGAACAAAGGAAATGGGTTAAGTTGATTGACAGCAATGAGTAGTTGAATGACTCGCCATTTTTTGGTTGATATCACCCAGAACCTTGCAGACTTACAGGGGAAACTAGAGGAAATTATCGATTTCTCAGCAAACTGTAAGGGAATGGTGAAGTACTCATTCAGAAGGAGTTGGCTCAGAAACATGTCATTAGGGAGACATCTGTCCATTTCTTGCAGCTATCAATAAGTAATGCTGAGACAGTGAACCATGAAACTTCTCCTGCACTGATCCGTGGCCTGAATTGAAGCTTATTGCAGATCCATTTGAGATAGATACCATTGATGTACATGACTTGTTCTAACTGGGACTTTTAAGATCTAGGGTGACAGTGACATGTTGCGAGCTTTTACAGAGTGTAGCTTTCTGACATTTTACTGTCAATAAATCCCCTCAGAGTCCAAGCAAAATCCATCAACTTCAATTCATGACATTATTTAGTAATATAAGATACTCTTAACAAAGTACAGTAATACATCAGTCTTCTCATTGCAAATGTGTCCAGTTTTACTGTAAATGCACAATATAATAATAATATATTTCAAATATACTCTTCTGAAGATCTATGCTTGCAAATAGGCATGACGTTAGCCTTTAATATAATACCGTTTATATACAACTAGTCATTTTCCCGTCATAAATGATGCGATAAAATATACTTTTCCCCCCACCCTTCTTCTCCTTTGTCTCTTTCCTGACTCTTTCTTCCCCTCCCCCTCCCGTTTCTTGCACATGCCGGGCTGCGGCTAAGGTGCTGTGAGCTGTCGCTCTCTATTCTGTCTCTCTCTCTGTGCACCCTCTCTCTGAGCGCCCTCTCCCTCTCTCAGTGCGCCCTCTCCCTCTCTCTGTGCACCCTCTATTTGTGTGTGTGTGCTCTCTAACTGTGTCATCTGTCTTTCTTTGTCTGCTCTCTGTCTTCTTTGTGCTCTGTCTCTCTCTCTCCCCACTCTTTCTTTCTCTCTCTTTTCTTCCCTCTCTCTCTTCCTCCCTCACTTTTTCTCTCCCTCCCTCCCCTGTGTTTCTTCCCCCTCCTCCCTCCCCTGTGTCTCTTTCCCCCTTTCCCCAGTGTCGCTTTCCCCCTTTGCCCTCTGTTTCTCCCCCACCTTTTCCTTGTGCTAATACTCCGCTTTGCGCATACGCCATGTACGGAAATCCGTACAAATAGTTTGTGAAGTGCGCATGCGCTCCCCTGGACCCCAAACTATATTAGTGATTCTGTTTTAATGGAAGTTGCCATTTTATTTTTTCTGTTTTATTTCCTGAGATAGAGACTTTAAATTATTACTTATTTATAAAGCTCCAGCATTTTCTGTAGCACTATGTAGAATAAGGTACAGTGGGTACAATTAGCAAATTACAAAGGTATGGATAAATTATAAGATAAGCAGAAATACAGGTACAGTTACAGTACAATATAAATACAATACAAATGAGTTAGTAGACTGATTGGTGCAACAATCTAGAAAGTAAGGGTGAGGAGTAAGAGAGAAGGGTTACAGATGCAAAATGGCACTAATTAAGTCAGTAGGCTGATGCAAGTGGAGGCTGCTGTGTGTTATATTGGAGGTTGTGCATGAGCAACCAAGTAAGTATAGATCAAGAAAAGTCCTGATGGTGGGAGTGAGAAGAGGTTACAAGAGAGGTGTAAAGAAGAAGATTGTTTGCAGATCGAAGAGGGCGGTTGTGGGTGTATTTTGAGACAAGGCTAGAGATATAAGAGAGTGCACTGTCAAGGGCTTTATATGTTAGGGTCTAAAAGGTAGAGTCTAAAAGAACCCCAAGTCAGTGTGCCAGAGAGGTGGTAGTGATGTTTTAATCAGTAAGGGATATTTGCAGACTTGGAGCTGTAGTTGAGGGTGGGGAAATTAGGAACTCAGTCATTGAAATGTTAAGTTTGAATTGTCTTGCAGACATGCAAGAGAATATCCTAGAGATGCAGTTGGCAACATTTTCTAGAAGAGAGGGGGAGAAGTCTGGTGTTGAGAGATGAGATAGATCTGAAAGTCATCTGCATGTAGATGGTATATGTATGTGTGTATATATAAATATATCACATATTATAATTGTCTAACTACGATTCGTCGTCACGCTGCGTTGCGTAGTGCGTACAACTTAGCGATGAGCGCCGCAGGCGCTCATCGCCCGGCGAGCCTCGCACAGCGAGGCGAGACGTTAAATCGTACCACTTTGCCGATCGTACGACTTTGCGATGAGCGCCGCAGGCGCTCATCGCCTGGCGAGCCTCGCGCAGTGAGGCGAGCCGTTAAATCGTAGCACTTTGGCAATGAGCGCTGCAGGCGCTCATTGCAGGCGAGGCGAGCCGTTAAACCGTAGCACTTAGAAAAAAAATACGAGATGACAAAAATTATGAGATAAGCGGCGGAACCAAAACAATAAAAAAAACACTAAATACACACTAAAAAATAAAATAAAGGTCACTTACAGCATGGGGAACCAGGCAGGACGTCTGGGAGTGAGTTGGAACTCCAATTTACATCGATTTAGACGAGTTACAAAGATCGAAAATCGGCTAAGCGAGAAAAAAATGGCCGCCGAAAAAAATGAAAACGAGGCTATACTACTACGAACTGCGTAAAACACAGCCACAGACGTATGTGTTTGAAAAACAACGACACAAAGGATGCTGATTAACCGCGCAATGAGTACAAAGACAGTAGCGAGTAAATTTTACGAAACGCAATTACAGATTTACGCATTAACACAGATTTAACGCCTTTGTCTCGCGCAACATCGGATTTCCCGCCTAAAACAACGCATTTGATGAAATATAAGTTGAAAGTTACAAAAATAAAAACGAAAAAAAAAAAAAATGTGTATTTATTTTAAGAAAAAAAAAAGGCATGTTGTGTGGCAAACAAATTTCACAACATTTAATTTTTAGTGACCGTCATTTGACCGTTTTACCATATTTACTGTTAAACCGTAGTACTTTAGCGGGCTTAGCGATGAGCGCCGCAGGCGATCATCGCCTGGCGAGCCTCGCGCAGCGAGGCGAACCGTTAAACAGTAGTACTTTGGCAATGAGCGCCGCAGAAAAAATGGCGGATGAACAAAACGAAAACGAGGCTACAGCCCTTTCACCACGGAAAACACGTACCGATAATCCGCTAAGAAGCATACCACACATTACCCACCATTAAACGACGGACGGATCTTCCGCTAAGACGCATACCACACATTATCCGCCATTTTAGGATAATGCGGAAGTACACAGCTACGTTAACGGTTTGGGCTCGCGCACGCACACTATTACACTGCACACGTTCATCACGCTTACACAGCACCTCCACACCACTAATGCTGCAGCAACATCAAAACAGATTGCCAGCTCTTCAACACAATGCATAAAAATACGTATATTCATTTATTAATTTGAATTCTATATTTCAGTAGTACACAGAAAACAACATTAGCTACCTTACAATTCCATATGTATATTAATAACTAAACAAATTTAAAAACATACACATCTCATTGTCGTCATTTTTTGACGGACAATACGCTAGTATATATATATACTTTAAACTTTAAAAAAAAAAAAAAATCTAAATAGGCATATTTGTTTTATTTGATGTAGAAACCATCTTTCAAAATCTTCCTTTATTGTCTTCTTGCAAGTAAAGAGTAATTATTTGCTGTGTGCTGATTGTTAGGGAGGTTAATGCATGGCTAAAAATGTGGAGCATTAAGGAGGGGTTTGGGTTTTTAGAGCACTGGGTTGACTTCTCACTTGGGTACAATCTCTATAGCAGGGATGGATTGCACCTTAATGATGAGGGAGCTTTTGTGCTAGGGGATAGGATGGTAGAACTACTGGAGGAGTTATTAAACTGGTAGGTGGGGGGAGGGATAGTAGTATTGGAGTAGAAAGTGTAGAGGGGGTAAGGGAGGTATTGCTAGGGAACCCAAGTACAGTGGCAGGCACTTCAAAACTACAGACATAAAGTGTATGCTTGCTAATGCCAGAAGCTTGCCTGGAAAATTGAATTATTGGCAATTAATGAAAAATGCGATTAAGTAGGCATTACTGAAATATTCTTGGATGAATCTCATGACTGGACTGTTAATCTGGATGGTTATAACCTATTTAGGAAAGACAGGAACAATGGTAAGAGAGGACGAGGGATTTGTCTGTATGTTAAGCCTGAATTTAAGACCTATAGTCAGAGAAGATATTTATGGTGGACCTAGTGATAAAGCTGAATGTTTGTGGGTAGAGTTAAATAGTGGAGCAGCAAATTCCAAAAGAATATTAGTAGGAGTATGCTATAAACCCCCAAATATAGCTGAAAGTGAGGAAATACAATTATTGTTACAGATTGGAAATGCAGCTAAGCATGGGCAAGTTCTAATAATGGGAGATTTTAATTACCCTGAAATAAACTGGATAAATGAGACCAGCAGTTCTTCCTAGGGGGAGCAGGTTCTCGAGTACACTCAAGGATCATTATCTGGCCCAGGTTATACAAGAGCCTACTAGAAATGAAGCTGTCTTAGATTTAGTCATCACAAATAATATCAATATAGTATCAAATGTTGAAATAGAGCAACCTTTGGGAAACAGTGACCACAACACAGTCTCGTGTGAGATTGAATTTAATTCTTTTTTTTTTTTTAAGGGGCCAACAAAAACTCTTAATTTTAAAAGAGCAGATTTTAACCGTCTAAGGGCAGCAATACAAAGTATAGACTGGAACAGAGAACTGGCAGGTAAAATACTGATTATAAATGGACAACATTTAAATCCTTACTAAATACCGTATATACTTGAGTGTAAGCCGACCAGAGTATAAGCCGAGGCACCTATTTTACCACAAAATACTTCTGTAAAATGAGTGACTCGAGTATAAGCCGAGGGTGGGAAATGTGCTGCCCCCTGTGTCCCTCTTGTGCCCTCTGTGTCCCCCTCTCTCTCCCGTGTCTCTTCTCCCCTCTCCATTCCCTGTGTCTCTTCCCCCTCCTCATTCTCAACCTCCCTCCTCAACCCCACTCCTCATCCTCCTCCTCGACCCCCTCCTCCTCAACTCCCTCCTCTTCAACCTCAGACCCCATCCTCATCCTCAACCCCCTCCTCATCTTCAACCCCCTCCTCAACCTCCCTCCTCAACCTCAACCCCCCTCCTCATCCTCAACCTCCCTCCTCATCCTCAACCTCCCTCTTCAACCTCCCTCCTCATCCTCAACCTCCCTCCTTCAACCCCCCTCCTCATCCTCAACTCCCCCATCCTCAACCCCCTCCTCAACCTCCCTCCTCATCCTCAACCCCCCTCCTCATTCTAAACCCCCTACTCATTCTAACCCCCCCCATTCTACCCCTCTAAATACCCCCCCTCTCCCTTTCCCCTCACTTACCTGCATCTGAAGCTCCTGTCAATTATCTAACTGTAGGTAATATTTTTTTTTTTAAATAATGACAAACTGCACATACTGTATAAGAATGTGTTGCTAAAGTTTTCGTTTCTACTATAATTGGGACCTTCTCTGTGGCTCTTTAATTATCTGCTAGAAAGTGTTAAATATACAGTAACTGCATTTTTCTAATTGCATTACATCTCTATTACTTATAAAGTTTATGAGACCAAGCAATTTGAATAGCTTATAACAAAATTAAAATGCAGACATTAGCTTTGTGCATGTCTGATCATTTGTACGCAACAAGATTAATCTTTGCCTCAAGTACTTTATTAAATGAACACGGCCCCTTCTGTACATGAAACCTAATCACAGAGTTATTCTTGAAGCACCAAATCTTCTCCTGCCCAATGGGATACCTCTTCAGTCAGATTCACAAAACAGCAAAAAACTTTACTTTACATTTAGTTTATTGAAAATATTACTTGATATTTACATTTCACCAATGTAATATATAAAAAATATCCCCCAGCTGTTAATGGCACTGTTATTAAAATAACTTTTTTTTATAGTATTTTCTATTGGAAAACTAGACTTGTGTGTAGAATGGGAGAATATATATATTATGCTGTAGAAGAGCGTGTGTTGGTTATGTTTATATGCTTTAATAAGGTCAAGGGACATTGGATTCTGGGAGATTTTCAGTTTCATTGAATGGTGCCATTCCCGAGTCCTAGCTCTCCATTCAAGGACACCTAGAAATAAACAAACACAACAATGGCTGCTCCCACTACATTTCATATAATAGGAACTCAATTAAATTCTTTCCTCTTTAATTCTTCTTTCTTCACCCAAGGAGCCTACTCCAGTCTTCACCAATGCAATCACCTTTCATGGCTTTTTCCTTATTGGACTGTCGAGGAGACCCTATTTCCACAGGTAATACCCCTTGTGTCTGTATATTTTAGACATTGTGTGTCTAACCATCTGAACATGCCTAATGTTGGTGTGCATCTTTATGTGCAGTTATTAATAATTAATATACTGCGATCCAATTACTGTTTTCAAGAACAGGTCTAAGAGGTCCATGAAGCTATCACAATAGGTTGTTTAGCACCTCTTGCTGAGTGATTAGGTTAGCTGGCCTTCCTATCTTAATTAGGTTACCTTTGATACTTTGCAGCCATTCTAATTGAATCACCTGTATCTTTTTTTCTCCCATGTATATGTCTCTGTGCTTTTTAATAGAGGGCATTACCCCATTTTTAAAGTATAAGAGCATCTCAGCTGTATTTCTGAGGGGTGGAAAAGAGCTCATTGTTCCAGTCCAAATACCCAGGAATCCTGCACCTATGTTCCAAAACTGCATTCCTACTTCCAGGGGAATCCCTTAGCACTGATACATAAAAACCCACATGACCTAGCCAGTGGGATCCATTCATTGGCCAGTCCAGCTGTTTCCTCCTCTATAAAAATGCAGAACAGGGTGGAAGTTTCTTAAGCTCCAAAGCTTCCGGACCCAATGTGGTGGTGTATTTTTCTCTAATCCTACAAATACTTTACTTACATTATTTTATATTAAAGCACTTTAGCGGGCCTTTAAGCAGCAAACCCAGTTTGCACCTCCCATAAGAAAATCGAAAAACACTTTGTTTGTCATTGCTCCTACTTATTCATAAGTATGAACAGGCGCAAGTTATAATATTTGGTAATGCATTGGAGAAAGATTTGGGTGCATTATAAAAATGCCACACATTTTCACAGCTCTTTAGCGTAAAATGTAGTTAATCCAACTCAGAATATACAATTAAAGAGACTCATAAGGCAATATTTTGTATTATATAAATGTTTTAACTAGATTAAATAAATAATTATTTGTTATTGCCATATATAATTTACATTTCACTTATTTCTAAAAAGCCCCAAGAGTCAGTTTATGACCTTCTGGAACATTCCTGTCTACTTGTTTTCTCTCATGTAGGGTGCCATGCTTCACAGCTGTGAACTAAAACAGCACTCATATATAAAATCCCAAGACCGTGTACTTTATGTATAATCCTAAGGCTCATATTACTAACTAAAAGCCACTTCCATTGCCCTGATGATTTGATTGACTTAATATGTTATCGGTTACAGTTATATTTGCTCATACAAATAGAAATATAAACTTACATGCCTCAGGCTTCCATTTAATCCTATTAATATGTCAGCATCATATCCATCCAATCAAGGCCAGAATGCAACTATATCATTATCAATAAAAATCAGAAACCCTATCTTTATTCATGTAACAATATCTATATTGTGCATTTTATGGTAAACCCAATAGTTGAATTTAACAAAGTACTAAGATAACAATATATCAGGCTAATTTAATTTCTAGAAGATGTAAGTAGAATGTTATTGATTACTTTTCTTTCTGTGTGTGATAGTTTTTCAGATAATGCCTTTTATCTTCAGGAATGTGAGTCTCATTTGTTGCCTATTTAGACAAGCAAGCATGGTGTATGTACTTGGTATTTCTTACTTATCAGCCGCATTCAGCAATTTCAAGAGGATTTACTGAACCTTTTTCTTTTTTTTTTTACCTTTTCATGTTGTCTGATTGATTTTTTATCATCTCCCTTGTTTCGAGCCAGTGCAGAGTTCAAAGTAATTGATGTCACTGAGTTTATAAGGATTGTACAAAACCAGCCCAGATACTGCTGAGTATTAGGGATTCAGGCCAAATGGAGGATGACGGAGAGAATACATGGCAAACACAAGCATTTCTCTAGTAATGTATTGTAGTCAATTTGTTACTTTTTGCTCTATTTTAGGGTGAAGCAATCCATCTCTTTCCAGAATATGTGTACCCAAGCTATTTGCCATTCACTAAAGTCAGGTCGCTTAATAAATGAAAAGAGGTTCTCACATATGTGACCACGATTCAGCTGAACAAATACATGCCGGGTTTGGGGAAAGTCAGCTTTATAAATAATTAATGTAGTTATTTCTAATTTAATATAGATTTGGTTATATATAGCAATTTATAACTCAACTGGCCCATATCATGTGTCAATGGCAAACTGGACTCCCACTGTTTCTAGTTTATACATGGCTTATATATAAAATTACGATGCACTGATTAAAGCAAAAAGGTATATTGTAGTAAAATATATAAAATATACTTTTTTGGAAGATTTACGCTTGAAACAAATGTAAAAAAACAACAACATTATTTTATTGACTTTTATAAGCAATTCTGCCAATTGGTTTCTGCTGATCAGCTTCAATTGGTGGGATGAAAATTTGACAGCGCACAAGTGGAATGTGACATCTACAATTGCCAGTACTGATAGTAGATTTAATCGAGAGCTCATTAGTTTAAAAGGATGCACACTACTTTTTACCTGTTATCAAGTTTAGTATTTCAATTACCAAAACAATGTCCCTAGTCGACCTTTAATAGGTATTTTAGGTGGCACAGCAAAGGTCCCAATTAGGGCGAGATAGTAAATTACCAATAAAAACATACATTTTGCAACTGGAGGTTATTTAAAAAAAAAAAAAAATAAGTATTAGAAAATCTTCTTGGAATTTACTAAATGTTGTCTGTCATTCAGGTCAAGTGTTTCTCCCACCAAGTGGTCTTGTTTTCTTTATCCAATTATACTAATTAATAGATGCATTGATTCCTGTTGGAGGTGACTCGTGACAGACTATTCATTGACTAATACCTAAGAATTCTCCTGCAAAAGTAAATGATTATTCAGGGAGCCATTCACAGATAATAAGGGTAATTATGTGTTGATAAGAAGCCCAGGCTCCTGGCACGATTTCTTGAGCTGAGTAACATCCAACATTTAGTAAATGCAAAGCTGCTTTTCTGTTATTAGAGGACTTTACTATCCTACCATAATTGGACCCTCTGCTGTTTCCCTTTAATGGTTAATAAATTGCAAAAAAGTATGTTTTTTTGTATGAAAATTATTTATTTTAATTTAGAGACAGGTGAAAAGCAATGCATCTAAGCCTTTCTTGTGAACTGTAAAAGATATGGTAGGAAATAGTCTTGTGAGAAGTTTGGGTCTATCATAATAATTTAAGACACCCCCTTCTCACTTTAATGCAAGTTTGCTAAACTATAGATGGCCAGCATTTCATACAAAAATACTTGTATATATCCATTAGGGAGAACATTTGGGACTGATTTATTTTCAAGCAAACTAGATTGCTAATACAAGCTTTTTATCACTTAAAGAAGAGTAGTCAAGAAAAATTGTACTTGTTTATGAAATATGTGACAAACTAACATTAGAAGCTGTTTGAGCTATAAGAGCATTTTTAGAGAAAATCATAGTTTTATAAGATTATTTTTCCAAATAGAAGGATCCATCAAGTCTGGAGAGCATGGTGAACGATGGCAAGGTGGTAAATGTATTATTATAAGTGTGTATTTTATAATTTAACACCTGCTCTTTCCATGCACATGCTTAGAAGAAGGCAGCTTGAAATGCTAACTGCAAGCATTGCTAGTGCAGAAGTTTAAACACCCTTCTTACACACAACTTTCCCAAAAGTATCATGGATGCCTCCAGGACTGGCAGTAGCATCAACATTTAAAATAGCTTAATGATATTTTTTTAATATTAGTATGATCTTAGTTAGACTTTGTGAGCCTCATTCAATTAGGCCGTATGTCTGTGGGCTTGCACTCGTACGTAGCAGTCCAGGGTGGGAACATGATCAATTAAGCAAGGCCGTAACTACCCATTTAGAAATAGCCAATAGGAAATGAGACCGTCATAATGACATCAGTAAAATATGGAGGTTACATGTCAATCAATTAGCGTTCAGAGGTCCGATATGCAATAGGACTCGTAAAACAGAAATGTACACATATTAAAAATGAATGAAGAAACTGTGCTAGATTGATATAATTGATATATTTGCATTCTTCTGAACGAAGGTTGCGCATGGGACGCTCTTTGACTTTCCAGCATGACAATGACCCTAAGCTCAAGGCCAAGTTGACCCTCCAGTGGTTACAGCAGAAAAAGGGTGAAGGTTGTGGAGTGGTCATCACAGTCTCCTGACCTTAATATCATCGAGCCACTCTGGGGAGATCTCAAACGTGTGGTACATGCAAGACGACAAAAGACTTTGCATGACCTGGAGGCATTTTGCCAAGACGAATGGGCAGCTATACCACCTGCAAGAATTAGGGGCCTCATAGACAACTATTACAAAAGACTGCGCGCTACCATTGATGCTAAATGGGGCAATACACAGTATTAAGAACTAAGGGTATGCAAACTTTTGAACAGAGTCATTTCATTTTTTCTTTGTTGCCATGTTTTGTTTTATGATTGTGCCATGCTGTTATAACCTGCAGGGCAATATGAATCCCATAAGAAATAAAAGAAATGTGTTTTGTCTGCTCACTCACATTTTCTTTAATATGGTACGTATATTACCAATTCGCCAAGGGTATGCAGACTTTTGAGCACAACTGTATGAAAGACAAACTGGCTATCAGATTAGGCTTTAAAAGTAGCCTAGGAAAGAAGGAAAGATAAAGGTAGTGGAGATAGGAAAAGATTTGTCCAACTGAATGCAGAATTCCGGAGGATAGCACGAAGAGACAAGGAGACAATGGGTGAATTAAAGAAATAGAAGAGGATAACATAATGGTTAAGTCAAGAGATTTCTTCAAGAAAATTGGGGATCTCAAAGGCACTTTTCATGCCAAAGTGGGAGTGATAAAAGACAAAAAAGGTAGGGACCTAACAGAAGCAGATCAGATAAAGAAGAGGTGGCAGAACAAACTAAAGATCTATACAGGAAGGATCTTAACAGCAGTGATGACCTCAATAATTTGTCCAAGGAGCCAAAACCAGACACTGTGGAGAGTGAAGTGAAATGGGCCCTAGGATGTCTTGCTGATAACAAGGCTGCAGGAGGTGATGGAATCCCAATTGAACTATTCAAAATCCTACAGGATGATGCTGTGAAAGTGTTACTTGCCTTATGCCAATACATTTGGAAAACTCAACAGTAGCCACAGGACTGGAAAAGGTCAGTCTACATCCCAATCCAAAAAAAAGGCAGTGCCAAAGAGTGCTCCAAATATCAAACAATTGCACCCATTCCATATGCTTGCAAGGTAATGCTTAAGGATCCTACAAGCTTGACTCCAACAATATATGGGCCAGGAAGACTCTGATACTGGGAAATATTGATGGCACTTGCAGAAGGGGGAGGCAGAGATGGATAGATGAGATCATTGAAGCAATAAACATGAGCTTGATGGAACTCAGAGGGGCAGTGGCTGACAGAGGTGCCTGGTGTGCTGCGGTCCATAAGGTCACAGAGTGTCAGACATGACTGATCAACAAAACAACAATATATATACCAATCTTAAGGCTACCTGATTTTCTATGGCACTCTTTTCCGCTCTAATTCCACCTTGCGACAGCTTGGTTTTTGTGCTCCAAATCTCGTTTAGCCATTTATATCGCTGCGCCTGCAGGAACGCATGTGGAGTGCTTAATGGGATAATCCTGTATGTATACAGCATTGGAATGGTCAGAATTGAAAACAATGTCTAATGGTTTAAATGTTTCTTTTTTGTTAATTTGTAAGATTTTTTCCCCATTTTAAATTCTAATTCCACATATAAAATTGCAGAGATATCCATTGTGTAAATTGGTCTCAGTGTACAAGGTCCCCATTAACACATAGAAGGTTATATCCCCATTTTGAATTCAAAGTCAACAAAATCACATCCTTTAACTCCTGTATATATGGGAAAAGACATTTAAAAGACCAGCAGACAATTCTGAAAACAATGTAGCTGTGGATTATGTCGAAATAAAAGTGTAGGAAGATAATATACACATATTAATATGTCAGATATTTTCTAAATTGTTTCCATGTGAATACATAATTCTATGATCTCTTATTAATGTGGCACATTATAATAAATACCAGCTGCATGTATTGTTTAATGATTACATATTATCAATGTAATCTTGAAACAATCTTATATAAAATGATCATCTAATTATAAGGTAATTTGCTATTCTTTATTTTTACTTTTGATAGGATAACTACACAAGAATAAGTCCCCACATTATCACTCCCATGTCATCACATCAACCTTTTCCCATCCACTTCCACCAGCTTCTTCTAGTCTTCAAAATATATAACATCAGTTTTAACACGTACCTCATTTCTTATGCTCCAACTTTACTTCCCAGTACAGTCCTATCTAATCTCATACAAGATATCCGTATTGTATTAAACAAGCATCATTAAAATCAACACCATTACCCCATGTTTAGTTAGCAAATGTGACTACTCGCCCGAGTACCACTCATTTTGCTGACCCTTGACATATTTTTAGAATGTTTCTAGAATAATAATACAGCATATATATGCTGTTATATGACAATTTAGATAAGCCCGAACTGAGCTATTACCTGATCATTGTAAAGGCTCACGACTAATCGCTACATGTGAACTGTCACCTGCTCTACATGTACTTCTACCTAAAGTGCATTTACATAGCTCACAACAAGCTTACAGAAAATGCTCTATGTTCTCAGAAGTCTCTATAAGTGCTTGTAGTGAGCTAAAACCTCCAACATCAGCTAAACACCTTACAAAAACACTGTCAAGACACATTCAAAACTCAGTGCCAGAAGAAAAAGTAGCCTAAAAGAAACATTTTATAAGCCCTAAAATAAGAATTAATACTACACACCCGAAAGCTCAAAGGAACCTTAATGGTTATCCCAGATTCTACATTAATAAATACTAACAAACCAACTAAATCACAATGTCGATTACAAATGCTTGCTCACATATTAAATACTGACATGCAAACTAATGCTGAGTCAAACCTAGATAATACTACTACCCTGCACTACAAATACATTTACAACGCCCCATCTAATGTTATGTGTCAGAACTAAATTGCGTATGTGCATTGATAATAAACATCATAAATGTGTCAATATGTTTGTGATTCCTAACACCTTAACATATGACATAATTCATAATTCAGTGATGGTAAAGTCAGTACAATGAGTGCCGCCAGCAGTTCAGGATTGCTGAAATATTCTGCTTAGGTATTCAGGTCCACTCAGTTTGCATGATTACTCACCTGGGCTCAATCAAAGAGTACCAAAATACACAAGCAGAAAAATACTGCAATCCTCGACTGTTGGAAGTACTCATAGGACAGATCTCACCACAAATGGTCTAGTGTATGTGCACTTAACAATAACTCATTACGAAATAAATAGGCAGACATAGTGAGAGTTTACTGAAAAATTATAAGAAGCATGGTCAATAATATAACAAAACCATGCATAAATCTGGGTGGTGAACATTGATCCCAGGGGTCATGAAGCTGACTCAAAATAAAATAAGAAACCCATTTAGCCCTTAGACTGAAAAAATGCACAGCACTTACATATTAGTCATATCTGGCAATTACATTTGGAGAATGGATTCTTCAGGAATTGAATTCCTAAAATATAGCTATACAACAACTAACAGTAATTGTGCATAGCACATACATATATTGTTCTTTTGGTCAGTACACCATGATTCCATTCACCTACAGCAGATCAAATGTCATTGACAAAATAAAAAATAATATGACCACTCTGGAATGCTCTTTGTGGGGCACAGAAAGAGGGAAAGTAGAATCGCATGGATTGATATTAAATTGTAGTGTTCCAATAAGTAATGCTACCTGTTGCTGATCTCCAAGCACTGCTGCCAATGCTGTATTATCTGTCAAAAAATTAATATCATACAATCAATAATATTTACTAGCGACTTGCCCATAAAAAATTATGGCATGAAATAGTTTTATACATTGTGTTTTCTGTCTTTTTATGTACTATCTCTCTGTGTGCCCGGGTGTCTCTTTCTTTCCCCCTCTACCTCCCCTGTGTCTCTTTCCCCCTCCCCCCCCCCCCCTGTATCTCTCCCCCTTCTACTTTGTCTCTTTTCCCGCTGTGTCTCTTCCTCCACCCCTCCCCTGTGTCTCCTTCACCCTCTCCTTCCCTTGTGTCTCCTTTCCACCTCTCCTGTGCCTCCTTCCCCCTCTCCATTTTCCCCTTCTCCCTCCCCTGTGTCTCCCTTCACCTCTCCCTCTCCCGAAGCAAAATGCACATGCGTGGCTCACGCCATGCATTGCGCACGCACAACTTGCACTGCATACGCATGCGCAACTCATAGCCCAATGCACATGCGCGGCTCATGCCGTGCGTTGCACATGCACCATTCGCAAGGCATGTGCAGCTCATGCCTCCCATTGGGCATGCGCATAGTTGTCGTAATTGCTAGCATTACCAAAAAAATCATAATTACGACAACTATATATATGACTACTGATATGTGATCTTACAATGGTGCATTGGGATGGCACTCTAAAAAAAATTCTCTATTCAAATCTCTGTTATTATCACTGCTTTGGGGGAAAAAAAACACTGCAATGTTCTATTTTAGAAAAAGAAAACTGAAAACAAATTTAACTAGAAAAAGGGACATGATGAAGCCCTATCTCCTTAATCGGACACATTGGTCTCCTCTCCTGCACAACTTTGCGGCCACCATGAATTTTGCTGGTGATGCAGAGACCATTGGCAAAGGTCCTAATATAGAGGATCCTCCTGATGGGAGAAGCCGAGAGGAGTGTTGATATGAGAATGAAGGGTGGGTGTGGGGTCAAATTCTACCATGGTCGCATCAGGCCCAAGCATCTCCTCCATTGGACACATTAATTCCTCCCCTCATCCTGGGAAATGTCGTTCTGCTCCTCTAGTGGCTGCTCCTGCATTGCTGGTGGTATTATTAAAGAAGAATAACACAATTGCTAATAAGACATTCATAGTAATTGAGGTTGAAAAAACACTTTTAGCCCATCAAGTTCAACCTTTTAAGATCTCCTTTGCAATATGCAGATTAATTGTTAATTGATCCAGAGGAAAGCAAACCAAAGTGAAACTTTGCCAATTGTCTCAAAAGGAAAAAAAATCCTTCCTTCCCCCAGATACTGGCGATCGGATTCCTCCCTGGATCAATACTCCCTCTCTCATTATCTAGGATAACCCTAAATGCCCTTTTTATTTAAAAATATATCCAATCCCTTTTTAAAGTTATCTATCGAATCCACTGGCGCCACCTCCCTTGGTAGAGAATTCCACAGATTAATCACTCTTACTGTGAAGAACCCTTTTCTTTCTTTAAGGTGGAATCTTTTTACTTCTAACCTCAAGGGATGTCCTCGTGTCAGTTGAAAACTTCTTGGCACAAAACGCTCCCTTGACAAATCTTTATACTGACCCTGGATGTATTTATATAGGGTAATCCTATCCCCTCTTAGTTTGGTTAGTTTTTCTTCATAACTTAGCCCCTCCAATTCCCTTTTCTGTACTTTTTCCAGTACTAAAATGTCCTTTTTATGAAGTGGTGACCCAAACTGTACTCTATATTCCAAATGAGGGTATACTAGGGATTTGTATAGTGGCAGAATTATATTTACTTCCCTTGCTTCTATACCCTTCTTAATACATGCTAATATTGTATGTGCCTTTGCAGATGCTGCTTGGCATTGAGAACTCTTACGTAGGTGGTTGTCCACAAGCACTCCCAAATCCTTTTCAATATCTGATACCCCTAATTTGCTTCATTAAGTTTATAAATTGCATGGTTATTTTTCCTTCCCAGATGCATAACCTTACATTTATCCGTATCAAATCACATCTGCCATTTAATTGCCCATTTCTCTAATTTATGCAATTCCCTTTGGAGGGAAAGTACATCATTTTCTGATTTAATTACCTTGCACAACTCTGTGTCATCAGCAAAAATGGAGACACTACTTTCCAGTCCTACTTCTAAGTCGTTAATAAATATGTTAAAAAGGAGAGTACCTAATACTGAGCCCTGAGGAACCCCACTTACCACATTAGTTCAATCACAGTATGTTCCATTTACCAGAACCCTTTGCTTCCTGTGTTTTAGCCAGCTCTCAAACCATGTGCATATATTTACTGCAATTCCTGTATCCCTTAGTTTGCTCAATAGTCTCTCACGTGGCACTGTATCAAAAGCCTTTGCAAAATCTAAAAAGACTGCATCCACTGAGTTGCCTTTATCCAAGTTCCTACTAACCTCTTCATAGAAACTAATTAGATTTGTTTGACATGACCTATCCCTCATAAAGCCATGTTGTCTCCTCCTGTCTCCTCCAGTCATCTGGTAGCGACCCTGTGGTGAGTGAGTCTTGAAAAATTAGACATAATGGTATAGCTATTACAGAACCCAGTTTCCTCAGTACTCTTGGATTTAATTCATCAGGACCTGGGGCTTTATTACAGCTGGTATGTTTAAGATGTCCCTTAAGCGAAGGGATTAAAGAATGACTATGATGAAAAAAACTATGTTTTAAATATTTTGAATCTTATAAAAAGCATAACTAGGCAGAGCGGTAATGGAGCAAGCTATGGAAACAAGTATGCTACTAACATTAAGGTGTACTTTAAAATGATTTTATTCTCTTCTTAAATAACTGGTAATGTTGAGAGTTTGTTACCTTACAAACGTGAAGCTTTTCCTAAAACTGAGTGATTCTTTAGAGAAGCACTGACAGATAACTATGTATGTACCTTTGCAAAAATGTTTGAATAATATAACATGTATTAGCTTTTATTTGTTAGAAATGTTTCTATGCATAATATATGAACTTGTCAACAAATGTGGCACTAAACTATATTTATTTTGAGATTTGTCTTTATGTTCATGATCTAAGCAATTCTTAAACCAGATAGAGATAGCATATTTTACACGTGTGTTTCCTAGAGATGATTATGGTCTTAATTTAAATGTGAGACAGTTTAATTTAGACCAAACTACAAGTACAAAGTAACCTTATTTTTTATTAATCAGACATTATTTGTACATGGTCTTACAATTTCACCAGTCAATGTTTTTTATGGACAAATTTTGAAGGAAATTGTTTATTGGGAACCACAGGCATTACACTGTTACAGTCCCCATACAGAATGATGAAGAAAGCACACGCACACATACGAAGATTGTATTCAATAAAGTTTACTTAGCTGTGAGTGGTATCAAATGTGGTACAGCCCCCCTGCAATGGGAAGTGACCTTTCGATCAGGACCCTTTTCACAAAATGGAGACATATGTTCACAGCAATCACAGGTGTTTAAGCTTCTAACTAAGCAAAGGAAGTTAGAGGTTTTTATACCAACATGAGCACAATGCAGCAGTTTGTACCCATGTATATATATACAGTATATATATATATATATATATATATATATATATATCACATATTATAATTGTCCTGCTACGAGTCGTCGTCACGCTGTTTGCGTGGTCCGTACGAATAGCGGGCTTAGTGATGAGCGCCGCAGGCGCTCGAGGCTCGCCGTTAAACCGTAGAACTTTAGCGGGATTAGCGATAAGCAGGCCGCGGCTTGCGAAGCGAGCCAAGGCCCTCGCAAAGCGAGGGCACTGGGCCAGGGTCTCAGTTGCTGGCATGGAGCGCCGCAGGCGCTCCATGCCAGCACCTGAGGACCTCGCAAAGTGAGGGCCGCAGTTGCTGGCATGGAGCGCCGAAGGCGCTCCATGCCAGCAACTGCGACCCTCGCAAAATTCAAGGCGCAAACCAAACTCCACGACAAACACATTACGACACTCGCAAACAACATACGACACACGTTAACACCACGACACACACATTACGACACTCGCAAACAACATACGACACACGTTCACACATATTACGGCCTCGCAACACTCGGACGCTACTCGCGAACATTACAAAATTAAAAACACAATACATACACACAGCACATACATACAAAACTTACCTACAGCAAGAGGTAGCATCCACGACCTCAAAAATGCAACTTACACCTTCATTTCACTCCAAATAAAAGAGTTTACACACGAAAATATTTGCTAAGCGAGAGAAACAATGGCCGCCGAACAAAACGAAAACGAGGCTACACACGCAAACACCATACGAGACACGTTACGACACATTACGACCTCGCAAACATCGGACGCAACACGCCGACATACAAACATTCAAAACACAATAAATACACACAACACACACATAAAAAGCTTACCTACAGCAAGAGGAACCATCCAGCACCTCCAAAAAACAAGTTACACCTTCATTTAAATACAAATAAAACACTTTACACACTAAGAAAATCGCTAAGAGAGAAAAAAAATGTCCGACGGACAAAACGAAAAAGAGGCTACAGCACTCTCCACACGTAAAACACCACAACACACTCGCAAAACACCACACGGAAATCGAAAACCACTACGAGGTACCAACGGAAAATCCGCTAAGACGGACAACACAGAGAAACCGCCATTTTACGCAAATGCGGAAAAACACCACTACACTAACGGTTTAGACTCGCGCACGCACAGTATTACACTGCACACATTCACCACGCTTATACAGCAGGTCCACAACACTAATGCTGCACCAACATCAAACAAGGTTCACAGCTCTTCAACACAATGCTTCAAAATAGGTAAAGTATATTCATTTATTAATTGATTACATGTTTACTATTACACACGAAACAACATTAGCTCACTTACAATAACATTGCCGTCATTTTTTGACGGGCAAGTCGCTAGTATATATATATATATATATAAAGAGTGAGGTAGCCGTGAATGTCCAGTAATCCAGTTGAATAATCAGAGTATTGCAGTGAATAGTGATACCTTGGACAAACGTATTTATAATAAAGCGGCGAGCTTTCGAGAGATAATGCCTCTCTTTATCAAGTCAAAAAGCGATACTGATACAAGTATGAACTAAAAACTGCAAACAGAAAGAGATGGGGAAAAAAAATTGGAAAAACAAGAAAGACAAAATTCATTGGGCAGAGTTAAGTGAGAAACAGACCAGCATTGTGAATAATGTCCTGATAGGTCAGTAAGTCTATAGATCAGGTTGTAGATAAGAACACATCAGAGTAAAATAAAGAGCAATATATTTCAGCATAGCATGTAGCTTACAAAAACAGCAATAGAAGGGGGGGAGGTAAGTGGAGTGTGTTAGCTATAAGACATTAAGATAGTGGGCCGGAAAGCCTAAGTCGATGTTAATGCCCAAATCCTTTGTATTAAAAAATTGAATCATTTGTATTCAAAAGTTTTCCACTGTTGTATAGTTCTGAAATTCCCCTCTGCATACTTTTATTTTGAAGCTCTGGATGGAGTGATTCTCCTGGGTGAAATGGTGTCCAACTGGAGTACAATAGCTGTCTTCATGGTGCTTTTTGATGGAGCTTCGGTGGAGGTTCATTCGCATGTGTAGTTTCTGGCTGGTTTCCCCAATGTAGCACCCCCTTTCACATACCGTACATTGTATCATGTTCACTACATTGGAGGATGTACATGTTTTTATGACTACATTTATCCAATAAAAAAGGTATTACTATTCAGTGCAATACTCTCTCTCTCTCTCTCTCTCTATATATATATATATATATATATACATATACCAACATGACCACAATGCAGCAGTTGTACCCTATGTGTATATATATATATATATATATATATATATATATATAAATTTATGTATGTATGTATGTATATATATATATATATATATATATAATGTATGTATATATATCTATATATGTACATATATATGTATATATACAGTATATATACCATATATATATATATATATATATATATATATATATATATATATATGTGTATATATATATATATATATATATATATATATATATATATATATATATATATATATCTTACCACTGTTGAGATTCAATAGCAAATACATTGTCTTAATAGCTACACCTGTCTGCACTCACAGTCTGCACTCACAGTGCATTGCCTTGGATGCCATAAAGTGAGTTACACTTGCAATCATACGCAACACATGATCCTAAGACATGACCTACTTATGCCCTTGGTCTCTAATGACACAAAATGCAGGTGCATACTGGGTCTCTGATCACAAGTTATTCACCGTAGATTGTTGCCCACTAATTATTGACTGATAATTTACTTTAGCAATTAGTTCTGATGACTTTGCTAATCAAGTAGCTTAAATCTGCTGAGTGGTCTTGATAACTTCATATTACTTAGTGAGTGAGGGCATTTCGTTCCAAAGATCACTTCTTAAACATTGTGACACATTAACAAATACTTGAATGTATTAACCCAGCTCTACTGCCCCAATTACATTTCAAAACTCAACATAACTTTTTTTTTCCATGTAATAAGCTCTTTAAAAAGTGATGATAGTTCTAATTAACTGCAAAACTGTAGAAAATGACGTTACAAAGATCATATCACGGTATGTTATATCACTGGGTGACGGATGCAAAGAGCACTTATAAATCCTAACTAGTTTAATCAACTATGGGAAGTTCATTAAAAAAACATTTTATATAGTCTATTTTAGATTTAACAAAGTGTTTTCCATGTCTCCTTAAAGACACTTGCATTAATGGAATTAAGACATACAGTTTGTGAACATGCATTTTCTCAGTTAATGTGTATTTAATTTACATAAACAAAGACTTTATAAATGCGGTTTTATTAGCGCAGAATTTTAATTTACAACATATTTTGTATATAAATGAAACTGAGGGCACACTCTTGAGTTGAGAGTCTGCAAACCTATAATAAACAAGACAAACTATGCCAGGCCTCAGAGCAAGTGATCAACACAGAATCTTTATAGTATATAAGTTTATTTATATCTATATATACTGTAAATAAATATATTTTACAATTATTAGCAATAAGCATGTTTTTTAAAAATAGCAAAACGAATACTATATACTCCTGTGATACATAAGCAACGGAAAAGGATCCAAAGAGACGCCCAAAGCTTTGGTTACTATAACGAGGTACGGGAATGGCAGCGAAGGTGCAGTTGGATGGAAGTTAGTCCATGCTCAGGCTCTGTTTCTGGGTCTCCACTCTCCCACATTTGGGCTTCAACATTTGACTCTAGACCCATTGCTTTAAGTTCACATGTACCTAATTACATCAGCGCTTGGCACCGTGCTCTGTGCCCATACATCAGTTTCATCTATACCAATCTTTGTCAACATACTGTATGTCATTCCATAGTTGAGTGCCGAGTTGTGGGACATGTCATTCCAGGGTAATGGATGAGACTGTGCCAAAACATATTTAAATGTAAATAAATAAATTACATAGGCCCCCATTTAATTCTAAGCCCGTAATTACCTTCAAACTGAACGTTTGTCTTTGGGTTACAACATTTTTACATATATAGATGTTTTTTTATTGACTCAAGCCCGCAATTACAGGCTCACAGCCACTACGGACAAACCATGAACGTAAGCAAGCCCAAATGTTACAATTTAGACAGAGCCAATAGTAAATGAGACCGTCATCATGACGTCAGTAGAACATGGAGTGTAAACCACTATCAATTAGTGTTTAGAAATACAATTTGCAATCGGACTCGCAATCCAGAAATGTAGAAACTGGTCTTGTCCATGCGGGTTCCATGATATGTATTAAATCCTTGATTGCTGGTACCGATATAACACAGAAATAAAACATATATATATATTTTTTTGTTGCAAATTTGTGAACTTGAGACTGTTGTTCAATTAATTATAATGTCTTTCATTGATTTCCCAGTATTTTTAAGTACAGTAGTGTGTGTTTATTTGCTTTTGCTGTGTTACGAACTGGTGTTTAACCCAATTGAAAGCCCTATCTTATAATCGTATCATTTTTTGATACACATCCCATTTAAGGATTTGAAGGCAATTGCGGGTTTGTTGAATTTCTGTAATTGAATATCGATTTAGCGTCTTAAGTAGTGATGTCGCAAACATCAAATTTTCGGTTCGCTACGTGAACTTCCATCAAATGTTCGCGAACGGGCGAACAGGGCGAACCACCATAGACTTCAATGGGCAAGCGAATTTCAAAACCCACAGGGACTCTTTCTGGCCACAATAGTGATGGGAAAGTTGTTTCAAGGGGACTAACACCAGGACTGTGGCATGCCGGAGGGGGATCTATGGCAAAACTCCCACAGAAAATTACATAGTTGATGCAGAGTCTGGTTTTAAGCCATAAATCACCTAACATTCCTAAATTGTTTGGAATAACATGCTTTAAAACATCAGGTATGATGTTGTATCGATCAGGTAGTGTAAGGGTTACACCCGCTTCACAGTAACAGACCAATCTCCCCGTTTAATGTACCGGAAACAACCGCAAACAGTCCCTTTGCACAACCGCAAACTCCGAATTTGCAGAAGGTTGGATACCAAGCTAGCCATGTCCCGTTCCTTATCCTCACTGATGTCATTGAAGGTCTCTTCCTCCACCCAGCCCCCAAGGGTCCCCGAAAGGTGACAACAAGCCCCCTGGGACGCCTGCTGTGTTTGGTCTTCCACCTCCTCAAAGCCACCTTCCTCCTCTGACTCCTCTTCTTCAGACTCCTCTCTCTGCGTTGCCTCTGTCTGCGTTATTATAAGGTGTGTACTGTTAAGTAGTACTATTCCTATCGGTTTAATCCCTGTTACGTCCACTATTTTTGGAACAGGGAGATAGAAAAAGATGCTTGGTCGGACCTCCTACTTCAAATTTGGGGCACTGTGCGTGCAATCTAAGGTGCCACCAGATATGAGTGTCACTGTGCACTGGCAAAAGTTGGCAGAGTAGGCGCTGTAGGCCTCACACATACGCCTGTAGGCAGGCAACTGATATTCAATCGATTACAGTCAAAAAAGTGTTGTTTTATGTCACTGTACACTACGGTTGCACCAGATATGACGTATCACTGTGCACTGGCAAAAGTTGTCAGAGCAGATGCAATAGGCTTCACACACACGCCTGTAGGTTGGCAATTGCTATTCAATCTATTACAGTCAAAAAAGTGTTGTTTTATTTCACTGAGTACAATATAAGCTGTGAGCCTGACACAGGCAGGCAACTGAAATTAGATTAAAGGAAAAAAGGTTTTTTTTTTTTCAATGTGTGGTACACCAACTATGACTGGTGAAACAGAGCAGAATATTAACTTTGAGCCTGACACAGGCAGGCAACTGAAATTAGATTACAGGAAAAAAAATGGTTGTTTTCAATGTATGGTACACCACCAGGTATGAGTAGTGAAAATAAGCACAATATAAGCTGTTAGATGTTAGCCTGTCACACACACACACGCTGGCAGGCAGGCATATGCAATTAGATTACACAGAAAAAAAATATAAAATAAAATAAATGATGTTCCTCGCCCTAAAAAGGGCTTTTTGGGTTGCTGTCCTTGCAGAAGATATCAGATGAGTCATTCAGGTCTGTAGTGGAAGCTAAATACACAGCCTGGCTATCTATTTCCCTATTAAATCTCCAGCAGCTACACTATCTGTCCTCTCACAACGAATGCAGCTTCAGAATGATTGTAAAATGTATACTGTCCTTCAGATGGAAGGCTCTGGAAGGGAGTGTATGCTGCTGATTGGCTGGAATGTGTCTGCTGACTGTGAGGTGCAGGGTCAAAGTTTTCTCAATGATAAAGAATAGGGGGCGAACCCAAAAGCTCATGTGTTCGCCGTCCGATGCGAGCGCGAACATGCCAAAATCGCTGCGAATAGTCCGCAGGCGAACTGTCCGCGACATCTCTAGTCTTAAGCTCTGGTAACATTTATGAACTTGAAACATCAAAGGAGGAGATATGACAGAGTTACGTTTTTGACAACCACAGTAATTTTGAGCCTGAAACTCACAATTAAAATTTGAGTATTAAAATGTAGCCAATTGAAAATCATTTACAGGCTCCATTACGGGCACTTGTAATTGCGAATTGGACAATCGAATAGGGGCCAAAGTCTGCATCACCACTGATGACTCAATCTAAGACATCATTGCCAAAGAGTATGATTTTGCTTTGTGAACTGATTTTCTGGTACTAACCTTGGCTAGTGACCCAGACCTTTCCTTTGACAGCCACCCAGACTATCTGCTTGTCACACGAATTGACCTGTCTAGTGCCTGCCTCAATTCCCTGTGTGCCTTCTAGCTCTTCCCACCTAACTTTGTTTTTTGTTTATGCAAATGACCCTTAGGGATTAGTCTCCCTAAGGGTGATGGGGGACTCCAGACATGGACACCTTTCTCACTGTGCCTTAGGGAGTTCAGCTACACCTCACTGACGAGGCCCAATGAAGGCTGAAACGTACGTCTGGGGTTTGCTGTTTCTCCTGTTCAGGGTAGAATTGCTTGGTATTTCAGGGCTGGGTCACTCTAGTGAGTGGTACCAGACTGATATACTACAGGATATTTCTCAGTGTGAAGGGCACAAGTGGCTAAAAGAGGCGCCTCTCAGAGTGGGTTATCATGTCCATAGAACTAACCTATTAAGGTTAGTTTGTTCTCTGATTAAGTAAACTAGCTCTCCCTGAACTTGGACTGGATATAAACTAACCTAACTATATCCGAACCCCGGTTCAAAGGCCATTCTACTATACCTAACTCTGTCCAGTGGGTCCTCCTGTCTGTTAAGAACCAGTATTACTTGACCCATGCATGATCCATTTAGGCTAAGATGATGAAATAAAAGCTTTATTTATAAACAATTGTATATAACGACACATAACTTTATTTACACAAAATACGGTAATACTTTTTCCGGGGGAGGAGCCCGGCCACGGACAGTGACCTCACGCTTTGGGCCCTGCCCAAAGCCCCAATGCTTATATTAAGCACGCCCTGTGAGGTAGTGCCAACGCCCACTTAGGCCAGTGGGCCGGGCAACTCACCTCCCGCCAAGCCATAAAACAGCAAAATACACAAAAATTGCCACTTTTCCACTATTCCTTGAATACAAAACCTCTTTTTTTTTTTTTATAAAACTATTTACATTATTCATTTTTTACAAACAACCAAATTAACAACGTGGGTGGGTGAGATTTTCAGTCAGGAGACCGCGCTGCTGTGACAAACGGCACGATACGCGGACTCCCGACATGCCCCCGACGCAGCTGATTGGCTGACGGCCTCACAGGCTCCGCTGGGTCACGCAACGCTACGTACTGACCCAGGAAGCCTGTGCAGCCTCCGCGTCAGACATGTCCCATGCATGATCCATTTAGGCTAAGATGATGAAATAAATGACACGACGACTGAAATGGGAGAACAACGGGCCACAGCTTTATTTACAAACAATTGTATATAACGACACATAACTTTATTTACACAAAATACGGTAATACTTTTTCCGGGGTAGGAGCCCGGCCACAGACAGTGCCCTCACGCTTTGGGCTCTGCCCAAAGCCCCAATGCTTATATTAAGCACGCCCTGTGAGGTAGGGCCAACGCCCACTTAGGCCAGTGGGACGGGCAACTCACCTCCCACCAGGGAGCACGCGAGGGTCGCCTCCCGAGACTGCGATCCCCCTGCTGGCGATTAAAGCCAAGGTCCGTACGACGCTCTCCCTAAATTCTAACATCATTAACTCCATCCAGATTTCTGTAAGATGAACCTTGTCCTTACCGAAAAAATCGTCGGCACCGACCGGCGCGAACTCCTTATATCGGATGGCGACGAACCCCAACTTTCTAACAAAACTTGCCAGCTGCTGTCATGATTTATCCAGACTGACCGGGTCACGCGCGTTACGCCAGGATCTTCTTTTTATCATCTCTGACCAGATAAGAAATGTACCCGGGAACTTCTTCCTCCATTTTTCCACGTCTCTTTTCATGACCTTTAGCATCCTTCTCATGGGCAACGTTCCCAGATCGTTCCCGCCGGCATGAATCAATATAACGCTGGGCTGACCGTAACGCTGTGCATATGTGTCCAACAGCCCATCCAACTGCGCCCATTGCAGACCACGAATACCGCACCACCGAACGTTCAAGTCCATAACTGGAAAGCCCAGTTGTGTCTTTCCTTCCGTAACTGCAGCTAACCTGTGGGCCCAGTACACATATGAATGGCCCACGATCCACAGTTGCTTCTGTTCTCCTGAAAGCAGAAAGCAACATCCATTAGACCACTGCTCTCTGCCTCACATAGGAACAAAAGCGTTCTGACTCCCATCTACCGATGCGCTTTACTGCAGTGTCGCAGCGTCAGGCAAACCCAGTCTGGCTGCCTCCGTGGCTGCCCCAATACGGAAAGAGTGTGTCCCAAACTCTGACTAATCTAGCCCAAGCCGCTGCAATGCGCTTTTTAACACTTTCTTGATTTGATAACGTCCCATCGGCGTGAACCAGCAGTGATCGCCGATCGCTGCGTAAGGTACTCCTCTGTACAAGCATAGGAGCAACACTCCGTGCCAACCTGATGCAGAACCACCTCTTTTCCTTTTCCCACTTGGTCGGTCTTAGACCTCCGTAACCATATCACTACTGTGCCTTCCTTCAGGCAGGTATCCACCACTTGCAGTCCCCCAGAACCGTGTCTACTGTTCGCATTATCCTAAATGCTCTGAAGAACACCAAGGAAAAAGCCATCCGGAAAAGTAGAGATTCAAAGGGGGTTCTGCAAACCACCACCAACACCTTAACCATTCTCAGTAACAAGAAAAAAGGCATGACCTGTCTCCCTACTACGGCTCTTGTTTCGCCTTGCTCGGCGCACTGCAGCAGGTACCAAAGAAGGATCCCTATGGTCTTATCTTCCGTCGTAGTACCACCGGCCATTGCCACTAGGCCATCCCATTTTGCACACACGCGTCTGTACACAGTCCATGTTGCCGGGGCAACAGACTGTCTAACGAGTCTCGTCACCTGGCAGCTCCAAGCTCCCAGAGCTCCGAGGGAATGCATTCCCCCAGGGCGTTCGCCTGAGGGGCCAATGCCCTGAAAAGCTCCTCCTGAAACCGAGAAAGGGCATAAGCAATCCCGTTCTCTACCATATGTTCAGGCGGAGACAACATAGTACAGTACCCCTGGGAATTCCCTAGCCGACCGCAAGTTCGGGACCAAGAGACTCTGAATATCTATACCGTATGGAATACGGAAGTCCTCCCGGAACCCTTCTTCCAGGAGGCGCGCAGCGTAGGCATTGCCCGCCAATCTACCGTAGCGTTTTAGCCACGGCAGCATTGCAGGGAGGCGTATGGGCGGCCTGCCCTTTTGCAGGAGGCTCTACACCTCTACTACCGTCTTTTTCTCTGCCGCATCTGGCAAGGGGATGCTCTCCCCCGCAGTTAGAACATGCATACTTGAACCTGCAGTTCGGGGCCCATCTACAGACCCCCTCGTTGTATGCGAAACAGGTCTTGAGACCCATTCCCCGTGGTGGGGGTGGGGCCCTTTGCTCCACCCGCCCCGCTCCGAAAGGGCGGCGTGACTCGCATCGGTGTCATAATGTTCAGCCAGTATGCCACTGCTTTGTCACTCCCCGCCATGTTTGGCCTGGAGGCCAAGTACTGGCGGAATTCCTCTTCATACCGCCACCAAGCCATACCCCCATAGACTTTGTGGGCATTACGAATTTCGTCTATGTAAACGAACAAACACGAACTCTGTTCAGGGTGTCGCTCACATAGTAAACAGGCCCAGATGGAGAAGGCTTGAAGCCATGTATTGAACGTCCTAGGCAGCCTCCTAAAGGACTTCCGACGATCATCTTCCTCCCTGAGGCCCCTCTCGCCCAATTCCAGTTGTCTGGACATGGGGAGAAGGGAGAACAATTCTACGAATTCCCTCCTCCAGATCTTTTCCTTAACCTCTTGGGTAAGATGCGCACCTAAGTTATCCAACGAACACAAGACTATGAGTCTCATGGCTGCGTCGGTAACCCCTGCGTTGGTACCGCCAGCTACCGCAAACGGGACCAATGATCTGATGGTCCCTATGGCCGCGGCCGGAGCTACCTGCGCCATCGCCCCACTAGTGGATGGCTGGGGCCAAGCGCTCTTCGCTAGCCCCCCTATCCATGAGCCCATCTCTTGCTCACTGACTCGAATGTTGTGTGTAGCTAACAGGGTCTTAAGAGACCCAAAAAACCCAGCCTTTGTGTGCGGTAGTTCTCTTTCTCCCTTTTCTGCTGCGCAACCCAACATTGTGCACTCACCTGCTTCTGGAAGCCTCGGAGAGGAAACAGCCAATGGGGTATCCCTGCGTCTTTCCTGACGCTCAGGGGACTCTGACCATCTGGCCCTCCGCGGGCTCCTCCTCTCTGATCCAGTGCAGGCACAGCTGCACCGGCAGGATCTTCTGCTTCTCAATCTGGATCTCCTTCCGGACCTGTGGGTGCAAGAGGAACAGTCACTAGCTCTCGGTGACCTGCATGCCCTTGCCCATACCATCCGCTCCTCCCCTGAGGAGTGGTCCTGGTCACCTATGCTTGCGCGGTTCCCCTGAGACTTCATTAGGCATTGTAACGTCTGACTGTCGGTCGGGTCTTAGACCTCTTTTGCTGTTGCCTAACCGTCTTGCCCTCAGTCTCAGCTCTGTACGTCTTAGTGAGGTGTGTGTGAATAACAGTGGACTGTACCTGCTTGTTGCCTTCCTAGCTCGAGGGGGGGGGGCGGCCTCGCCACTGCCGCTGTTACTGGCACGTCATCGATTATGACCATGCTGTCCTGGCTGTTCATCTCGCTGACCACTCTGTCCCGTCTCTCTCTCGTCGTCGCCATGTTCCACTCACTGCCTAGTGTGCGTCCCTGTAAAGTACCAGTAACACTGTTAGTACGGGAAATCCTAGGGACCGCATGGTCAGCGCAATGAGGGTCTGTAGGAGCTTTTTTAGGGTTACTGGCTTTTTTTTTACCCCCTGCACCCCCTCTAAGGGGGGTGGTAATGGGGTGTTTTCTCAACCTTTGTTGCGGCCTAGGCCCTTTAGGCAAAGTTCTAGGCCCTCACCTTCACCGCCCGTGGGCCTGGCGCTCACCTCTCTGAGGGGTATGGGGTCCCTGGCCGCCCGTAGCCCCCCTCCTCTGTCGTGGATCTGCCTACTGATGGACGGGGGTCTGCTAGCCCTACACTGATGGGATGGGAATGTCCCCCTGGCACCTCCAGTATTGACCAGAGCCACCAACCACCCCAGGCTGTTCCCTGTTTCAATGTGCTGAGGGCCAGGCGCAGAAGGCATGGGAGGTCCCAGTCTGTCCTGCACCCACCTGACCCCTTGGCTTAGTGCCCGGGTCCTAACCTCGGCCAGTAAGGCCTCTAAGCCTTCTGCATCCATATATAACGCAAAGGGGGGGCGCACAGGGGGAACACACCAGACAGCCCAGCAACCTTATATAAACCACACACACCACGCAGAACAGAAGGAACAGGGACAAGAAAACACAAACGGAGGAAAGAATGACACAAAACACACAAGCAGAGCCTGCCCCTTATGTGCTAATAAGCTGGGGATTCTCAGTATGTAACCTTCCTACTGTAAATCTATTGCTGCAGGACCTCAGACCTCCGTCCGTTTTAGTCGGGAGACCGCGCTGCTGTGACAAACGGCGCGAAACGCGGACGCCCGACACGCCCCCGACTCAGTTGATTTGCTGACGGCCTCACAGGCTCCGCTGGGTCACGCAATGCTACGTGCTGACCCAGGAAGCCTGTGCAGACTCCGCCTCAGACAAAACCCTAAGCTTTCTTATTTTAGTAACAAATAAAACAAAATAAGCACATATTATTTATAAGTGTAAATAATGAGCCTTCAGATAAAACTTATATACAATCTGCCCCAGGGCTTTTTTTCTCAAGTACTGAAGTGCAGCAGTAGAAACCTTTGTATTATACTATGCTTAATTACTAAAGATCAAACAAGTTACAATTCACTAGTTCTTTTTAGTACTATAAATACATAAAAATGTCTATTCCTAACTGATATGATTATTACAAAAATTGAAAAATGTGCTTACATATAAATTACATTCTTTTATTAATTCTGTTATTCTTTGGAGTATTTATTAGAGAAATTAAAGCTTTTAAAGGTCACTTGATTGTAGTGATTTTTCTTTCTTGGTTGCCATTGATTGCAGTTTATTTTATCTTCCTCTTTTATAATATTAGCAGGGGTATTTGACTACAGAGAAATCCATTGAAGTAGAAATAAATCAAACTACTGTATTACAGAAAATGAATAGAACATTTTATTGTGTGTGTCTAGAAAATATATTTAAGCACCAAGTAAAGCTTTTCAATTATCATGAGTTTAATTAACTGTGAAAGAAATTATATGTTTTCTCGTTACTCAAGTTGTGTGATAGAAACCTTCAAATATATTGGAATACCATTATGTCACTTGCATACATTTAAAATATCAAGTTATAAACATTACAAAATGTTTTTTCATTAAAAACAATTACTACAAAGGTTAAATCATTTTAATCTATCTGCAACCTTTATTTGTAACAATGTAAACACCTCCTCTTGTCATACATGAAGTAGGGCACTGCACCAACGGAGTTATGGAGCCCTATGGATCACATAATCCACCCTCTTTTTTTGACAGTTTGTCTTTGCTGATCCTATTGTATATTCCACTTCTTGGAGTTGAATTCTTCATGTTTAGTTTTTATGTACATGGGTTGATACTGTAGTACTCAATATTTATTTCTGGATCTTAGAGTACTACTCACTGTGTATAAAATTAGTTGTTGACTCATTGTGGGCTGTATAAGATTAAGATCACATTATTGTTGACTTCCCTGGTGGTCCAGTGGTTCGGATTTAGTGCTTTCACCACGGCGACCTGAGTTTGATTGCAGTCAGGGAACCAAGAGGTCACACCACCAGAAGCCATACAGGATTTGGCCTGATCAGTACTTGGATGGGAAATCACCTAGAAATACCAAGAGCTGTATGCCGGGGCTTACTGGGAAGGAACTGACAGCTCTCTCCAGTATCGTTGCCATGAATACCAAGTGGATCAGCATGGTGTGTTGCAGTCCATGAGGTCAAAGAGAGTCAGACATGACTGAATGACACAAACAGATACTATATTTATCATGTGAAGCCCCTACTATGTTTTGTTTATTTACTATTGATCTTAATTGTTTGTTCAAATTTGCTAATGGGCCTTATTGTTGTTGAAATACTTTTTGAATTGTTGAAATAAATTCATTTTTCACAGAGATATTTACTGACATTCCCCCAGACAAAGCCAGAACAGCAGCTCTGTACAGCGAGCATAAGCAGAAAGAGAGTTAACCCTTCACAAATTCAACTGAGCAGAAAAAGGAGTGTTGGAAGTTAACATCTGCTGCATTCCTGAAGATCAGCAAAAATGAGAAGTCAGAGCTTTCACGCTTGGTGTTGTCATATGTTGTTAATCATGGAACAGTCAGGAGTGTGTTTGTAAACAGACCTAAGACTGTAGATGTTTAGCTGCTATTAGTGTTTAAAAAAATAGATAATTTTAACATAGAATCTTGTGCTCTTTCACACCATAAAGAGCACTGAAAGTGCCTTGCAAAAGTATTCATCCCCCTTGACTTTTTACCTATTTTGTTACATTACAGCCTTAAGTTCAACGTTTTGTTAATCTGAATTTTATGTGATGGATCAGAACACAATATTCTATATTGGTGAAGTGAAATGAGAAAAAATATATACATAAAATATTTTTTAGAAATAGAAAACAGAAAATTGGCATGTGCGTATGTATTCAACCCCTTTGTTATGAAGCCCATACAAAGCTCTGGTGCAAACAATTACCTTCGGAAGTCACATCATTAGTGAAATGATGTCCACCTGTGTGCAATCTAAGTGTCACATGATCTGTCATTACATATACACACCTATTTTAAAGGCCCCAGAGGCTGCAACACCTAAGCAAGAGGCACCAATAATCAAACACTGCCATGAAGACCAAGGAACTCTCCAAACAAGTAAGGGACAATGTTGTTGAGAAGTAGGGTTAGGTTATAAAAGAATATCAAAATCTTTGATGATCCCCAGGAGCACCATCAAATCTATCATTACCAAATGGAAAGAACATGGCACAACAGCAAACCTGCCAAGAGATGGCCGCCCACCAAAACTCACGGACCGGGCAAGGAGGGCATTAATCAGAGAGGCAGCATAGATTCCTAAGATAATCCTGGAGGAGCTGCAGAGATCCACAGCAGAGACTGGATTATCTGTACATAGGACGACAATAAGCCGTACGCTCCATAGAGTTGGGCTTTATGGCAGAGTGGCCAGAAGAAACCCATTACTTTCAGCAAAAAACAACATGGCACGTTTTTTGAGCGTGCGAAAAGGGATGTGGGAGACTCCCAAAATTTATGGAGGAAGGTGCTCTGGTCTGATGACAGTAAAATGTAACTTTTCGGCCATCAAAGAAAACTCTATGTCTGCCGCAAACCCAACACATCACATCACCCAAAGAGCACCAGCCCCACAGTGAGACATGGCCGTGGCAGCATCATGCTGTGGGGATATTTTTCAGCAGCCATGACTGGGAAACTGGTCAGAGTTGAGGGAAAGATGGATGGTGCTAAATACAGGGATATTCTTGAGCAAAACCTGTACCACTCTGTGCGTGATTTGAGGCTAGGACGGAGGTTCACCTTCCAGCAGTTCAATGACACAATGCTAAAACAACACTTGGTTTAAGGGTGTAAATGTGTTGGAATGGCCTAGTCAAAGCCCAGACCTCAATCCAATAGAAAATCGGTGGTCAGACTTAAAGATTGATGTTCACAAGCGCAAACCATCCAACTTGAAGTAGCTGGAGCAGCAGGAGGAATGGGCAAAAATCACAGTGATAAGATGTGGCAAGCTAATAGAGACTTATCCAAAGCGACTTGGAGCTGTGATTCCCGCAAAAGGTGGCTCTACAAAGTATTGACTTTAGGGGGGTGAATAGTTATGCACATTGGCTTTTTCTGTTATTTTGTCCTATTTGATGTTTGCTTCACAATAAAAAAAAACATTTTCAAAGTTGTGGTCATGTTCTGTAAATTAAATGATGCAAATCCTCAAACAATCCATGTTAATTCCAGGTTGTGAGGCAACAAAACACAAAAAATGCCAAGGGGGGTGAATACTACAAACTAACAATATATTACATCCATGTAATAAGGTCTTGAAGAAGGAATCCACTCACTTTCACCAGACACTTCAAAGGTAGCCAGTGTTAGAGCAAGTGATCAACAAATAATCTAGGTATATACAAGTTTTTTTATATTGATATATACAGTAATTGAATAAATTTATAATTATTGGCAATAAGCATATTGTTTAATAATAGTAAAATGTAAGCAGAGAACCCAATGAGACACCCAAAGCTTCTCTCACTTATAACAAGGGCAGAGAAGGTCCAGCTTGAAGGAAGTTAGTCCATGATTAGACTCTGTTTCTGGGTCAACACTAATGCAACACTGTATAAAAGAAGTAGGAATAAACAATGTCACACCTTCCATTATCCAGAGGTGTGTGCTTATAATTTGTGGAAGAAGGGGGTAAGGTAGAAGGGAGAGGAACTTTTAGTATTTGACACCCCCCCCCCCCCCCCCACATGCTCAAAAGCAATTATCATAACATGAACATCCACAGAAACATTTAATAATTTTATGTTCATCATGATTATAGGAACATAGATTAGTAAATCAACGTATACACATATGTATAATGCCAGAAGCAAGTTGACGAGGAGGTCTCTGGCCTTCTTGCCCAAGGACACCCAAGAAGATAAAGATGAGGGGAGAAATACAGCCAGAACTGCAGGAGGAGGCCCCTCAAGAGTAAAACTAGGGGCGGCAGTCTGGTGCAACTAAATATGATATAAGGACTCTCCTTTGCCACAGAGTGAAGAAGTGGATGGAGAGTCTGTGAGGTTAACCAGCTACTCTTGCAATTATTTCCTGGTACCCTCTCTTGCCCTGACTTGATACTGTTCTCTCCTAGTTTGAATATTCTAGGTACCACATTTTGATGGTATTCAGACTCATTTGATGGACAGCCTGAGTGGGTTTGTAGGTTGTGATCTACTCCCACCATCAACGCGTTTCCTCCCTACAGACTTCCTCAAGGCTTTTATGGTCATGGCTTACACAGCACTTGCAAATATTGTTATCATGTTACATACTCCACAAACCTTCTCTTAAGAAAGCACACAAAATAATTTGGAAGTTCTCTACCGCTAATAGTACTCATCATACCCAAAACAATTACTTCCCTAAATGGAATAAGCACCACAGTGTTAATTATTTTAGCAGCTTATCTCGAAATAACAAACGTTGTTTATCATTATTTACAGATCGAGAAACAAACTTGTTTTTAAATTACATTTATTTAAGCTACAACACGGAATAGGCCAATTTAGTTTTGTTTCAAAGAATTATTCACAGTTTATAATAATTGATTATCTGCAGACAAAATCAAATTAGCATACTTTTATTCCTTTGCTAGAACCTGCAGATTTATCAAACTCTATTTACAAAACAAAGGCGAGAATTAAGAAATGCTCTAGGGCTCTAATTAAAGTAGTGCAATTAGCATTTACGAGTCTTTGAAATGAAATCTTGTTAGAAACTTCTAGCCCGAAAATACAAAAGTCAATGTAAAACTCACAAAAGTACAAGGGAATGGGGTAGATGAATTTAATACAAATCAAAACATGAATTATCTGAAAAATCAATATGAAGTACTTATTGAATTATCATTAATTCGGACTCCTATACAGTAATGGCGATACAGCAATAGAACGAGTATGATGTCAAAAGAATGAGTTGCTCCGAGGTTAGAGCTCAGCAAATAAATATAGCATTGGAAAGAAATTATGCCAAACACAAAGAGCAAAATGTAACTAATCTGGGGAAGTTGCGATATATTTTCTCAGTTTCTCTTGTAATTGCCTGAATTAACAGGAAAAATATTAAATATATTATTTTGAAGAGCTATACCTAAAAACAAAAAAATGGTTTTAAAATGAAAAAAAAAAAAATACAGCCTCTAATTTATTACATTTTCTATGCAATTATATGGCAGTAGAGTCTACATGTTGGTTTTTGCTGATCAACTTCCTGAGGTGGGAGTGGACTTTTGAATGAATGAGAAGGCGTAAATTTTTGTACAAACAGAATGTGGCAGTTAAAACTGGCTGTGCAGTCCATGCTTGTTTATCCATTCAGTCGGGTGTGTGTGACTCTCCATTACCCTATGGACTTGTAGCATAGCAGACACACCTGTCGGCCACTACCCCTCTGAGCTCCCTCATGCTGGACCAATATGACTGATAGCCCAGTACTGATTTGGTATAGCTACTCCAAATACCCCATTTGCATCGCTACCTTGTTATGGTGAAGGAGCTTGTGTACTTCAATAAAGTTGTGAGCTATACCATGTAGGTAGGACACATTGGGGTCCACTGGAGAAGAAACTGGCAACCCACTCCAGTATCTTTGCCAAGAAAACCATATGGATGAGCACAACCAGAAACACAGACAAATGTGCCTGATGCTGCAGTCCATATGGTTACATAGAGTTGGACATGACTGAAGGACTGAAAACAACAACTCCTAATACTGTCAGAATTCTCATCTACCAGCACTGAACCAAAACTACTTTCCATTGTTTACGTTATGTTTGGTGACATTTAATTACTTTCTCTAACCATGCAATGTAAAGTCTACTAGGCAGTCACTCACAATGGCAGAAGGTGTGAGAAGGCTGAGTGACTTTATACTGAAAGTGAAAGGGTCGTTAAAAGTATATGTTCAACTTAGAGGCAGCAGATAAATTTCAGAAATAATAATAAAAATACCAAAAAACTTCAATTGTCATGTAGAAAGCATTTCCCCTATACCAAGGCACATACAAAAGCATCAACATGACCCATTATCAGAACAGAGCTTGACATAGGAACATGAGCCTTTTCATCGGGCTAATCTGAAGTTAGTCAACAGATGGGGAGGAAGAATGTTAACCCTTAAAGCAGAAGTAAACTACAAAATAAATAAAAATCAAATAAGGAGTGTTAGATTAAAAGGATCTAGATAGGGGATATTGAGCAGAGTACACTGGGAGTTAAGCTCACACACCCTCCAAGTGGACAAAGCCAGGTGCACCAATCTGCCCAGATATTGGAGCGCACCAGTGCCCAGAACATGCCTTGCATGACAGTAGAACCTTCTCAGTCAAACAATGCTTTCTGGACTTGTAAATAGTCAGCTTGGCTAAAGCCATGAGCAGGTTGACGAGGAGGTGCATGTCCCTGTTCCCCCGGGTCACTGGATGCCCAAACAAAACTAAATGAGTGGAGAAATGCATCCAGGACCCTCAAGAGTGACAAAAGGAGCTGCAGTCTGGTGCAACTGAAATAAATATAATACATGGACTCTCCGTGCCACAGAATGGACAAGTGGTTGGAGAGTCCGTGAAATTTGCCAGATACCCTCCCATGCTCACTGCACGTGGAACCAAACAGTAGAAGCAGACACAGTGTATTAATTTCAGGGAAGACTATGACTGGCATTTTATAGGTGCAGTCACAAGGTACTTGTTATTTCTCTACCTGCTAATAGAGAAATGCAGGTCAAAACAAAGACAGAAAAAAATATAAACTGCAAATTAATCAAGTCAAAATAGTAGCTGGAGTGAAAAAGAATACTGGTGGGGGAGACCAAGCACTACATTTACAGCCCACTGGAAGGTAAAATCAGACATTCCCCAGTGGACAAAGCCAGGTGGCACCCTGCCCAGATACGAGAGTGCACCAATGACTGAACATAGTTCAGGGGAGCCTCCCCTGCGAGACACTGCTATCTGGATAATAGCCAGCTTGGATAAAACCAGGAGAAGATTGATGAGGATGGTCTGCAGTATAGAGCACAGACTCTACATTGCCATTGAATGGACAAGTGGCTGTAGAGTGTGAAAGTAACCGTCAACTCAAGTCCCTGATGGTTCATGGTACCAAAAAAGGAGAACTGTATTCAGTCTATTACACCAGTGGCAATCTTCAGTTACTGGTCAGATCCCACCCTGCTGGTAGGGAAAAGAGATACAAATGAAAAACTATAAAATAAATAAAAATCAAACAAGGAGTGTTAGAGTGAATTAATCCTGGTGGAGGGATACTGAGCAAAGTACTCCATCTACAGTTTTACAAGTGGATTTACCTTAAAAACTAAAGGCTGATAAACTGCAGAGTGCACTAATTGTGCCAAGGTGAGAGGGGTGTGGCTTGACTGTTAAACTTGTATAAAAGGTTTGTGAGCTGGTTTGGGGCCTGTTTACAAGTGGATTTACCTTACAAGTAAAGACTGATAAACTGCAGAGTGTACTAATTGTGCCCAGGTGAGAGGGGTGTGGCTTGACTGTTAAACTAGGATAAAGGATTTGTGAGCTGGTTTGGGGCCTGTTCACAAGTGGATTTACCTTACAACTAAAGGCTGATAAATTTAAGAGTGCACTAATTGTGCCCAGGCGAGAAGGCAGAAGTTAATAGAAACCGGAGAAGGGGAACTTGTGAGCTTGCGAACATTTTCAGTATCAAGTGCAATTCTAGTAAAAGCCTAGGGGCCTCATTCTATTACCGGCCGTAAATCGGCCGTAAGGCTGCGATTCCTTGCGGGGGTTCTGTTAACTCGCGATTCTATTCTATGGCCCCTAATGTGGTAAGTGGGGTTCCTCAGGGTTCAGTATTAGGTCCTCTCCTTTTTAACATATTTATTAATGACTTAGAGGTAGGATTGGAGTGTGTGGGGTCTCCATTTTCGCTGATGACACAAAGTTGTGCAAGGTAATTAAATCAGAAAATGATGTGCTTTCCCTCCAAGGGGATTTACATAAAATTGAGGAATGGGCATCTAAATGGCAGATGAGTTTTAATACGAATAAATTTAAGGTTATGCATCTGGGAAGGAAACATAGCCATTGCAATTTATAATCTTAATGGAGCAAATCTAGGTGTATCAGATATTGAAAGGGGATTTGGGAGTGCTTGTGGACAACCACCTAGGTAACAGTGCTCAAAGCCAAGCAGCAGCTGCAAAGGCAAATAAAATATTAGCATGTATTAAGAAGGGTATAGAAGCCAGGGAAGCAAATATAATTCTGCCACTATACAAATCTCTAGTACGCCCTCATTTGGAATATGGAGTACAATTTTGGGCACCACTTCATAAAAAGGACATTTTAGAGCTGGAAAAGGTTAGCAGAGAAGGGCAACAAAACTAATAAGGGAATGGGAGGGGCTAAATTATGAAGAAAGACTAACCAAATTAAACTTATTTTCTCTAGAAAAAAGGTGTCTAAGAGGAGATATGATTACCTTATATAAATACATCCAGGGTCAGTATAAATATTTGTCGGGGGAGCTTTTTGTGCCAAGAGGTTTTCAACTGACAAGAGGACATCCCTTGAGGTTAGAAGTAAAAAGATTCCACCTCAAAGAAAGAAAAGGGTTCTTCACAGTAAGGGTGGTTAATCTGTGGAATTCTCTACCAGAGGAGGTGGTGACAGCGGATTCGATAGATAACTTTAAAAGGGACTAGATTTATTTCTAATTATAAAGGGTATTCAGGTTATCATGGATAATTAGAGAGAGAAGTAATGATCCAAATTGTTTACATTTCCCCTTGAGACAATTGGCTAAGTCTCGCTTGTTTTTTTTTTTTTTGTGTTTTTTTTCTATTTGCCTTCCTCTGACTAATTAATAATAATAATAAAAAAAAAAAAAACATTAAATAATTGATTAATAATTAATTAACAACTAATGAATTAATAGTTAATCCGTATATTGCAGATCAGAGGAGATCTTAAAAGGTTGAACTTGATGGACTGAAAGTCTTTTTTCAACCTTAAATACTATGTAACTATTAACTATGTACAGCCCACTGGGAGGTAAACTCACATATGTTCCCAGTGGAGCTCACCAGTGCCTCTCATGGTAGTGGAGCCTACTCTGCCAAACACTGCTACCTGGACTAAATGACTAGCTTGGCTAATGCCAGGAGCAGGTTGATGAGGAAGTCCCTAGCCCTGTTACTCCGGGTCATTGGCTGCCCAAACAAAATTCAAGAGTGATAAGAAGGGCTGCATGATTAAATAAATATGATACATGGCCTCTCCCTTGCCACAGAATAGAGAAGTGACTGGAGAGTCTGCGGTATTAGCCAGACACTCTCTTGTGATCAGTGCACCATGGAGCACTTTCCAACTCAAGTACCCGGGCCGTCATAGGACCAAATAGGATACCCAGATACAGTATATTTTAGAAAGGGGTTGACATTGATTGGGCTGATGTCACTGACATCCCCCACCATGGTGGTGGGGAGGATTGTGTCAAAAAGGAAACTGTAAAATAAAGCAAAAATATAAATCAGGAGAGTGAGCTGAAAAGAATCCAAAATGCAGTCTGGCACAACTAAAATAAACATGGAACACAGACTCTCCCTTGCCACAGAATGGACAAGTGGCTGGAGAGTCCATGCAATTAGCCAGGTACTCAATGCACCATGGAGCACTCTCCAACTCAAGTACCGGGTGGGTCATAGAACCAAATGGGAGAACCGGATACAGTATTCTAGGTGAGGCCTAGGGATCTTCAGAGTGGCGCTAGCAGAGCTCTTTTTCTGATGCTAATTTGTCTACTAAAACATTAAAATATCCTATTTAATTTTCATACAATTTTATTGAATTATTTTACTACTTTGAAATGATGTAATAGCTCCCAGGTCTATTTCCTCATTATCTGCCATTCAAATTTTACTATTAAGGAAATATGATACAATTGTTTTTTTTTTTTGGCCTAAGTGCATAATTGTGCATTTATCAGTGTTTAATTTTAGATCTCACATACTTAATTTTAGATCTTACGTACATAACACCTCCCGGCATTTCTACACTGTTACATATGTCATGTGCAAATAGGCAAACTACACCTTGACTCTCACAGTAATGTGATTCCTCGCCAAAAGGAAGGTGTAGGCATGTACTAAAAATGCTTTGGTGCTGACAACTTAAAAACCCTTCAGCAAGGAAAGAAAAATCATTGAGTACACTTATATGTCTTAAACACAGTGGCAGAGATAGCGCCGATGCAGGCAGTAGCAATGCACCAGGGCCCTTGTGTTCAGGGGCCCCAACCTCATCCGCCCCCTCTTGCTACTTACATTGACCAGGGAGCTGATTTCTCTTCCTCCATGTCTCCCAAGTAAAATGCAGGCAAGCGAGACATGGAGGAAGATAAATCAACTCCCCAATCAATGTAAGTAGTAAGAAGGGGCTGAGGAGGCTGGAGGCCATGGAGGATACACTGAGGGGTAGTTGTATTTTTTTTTTATCAGAGGCGCTTTAGGTGTCATTGTAAGGTCGGCGCTGATCTACTTTTTGCGCTTATTGCAAGGCTGTCCAATGGTGTAGTTTGTGTGGTATGAGCAGCGTTGGCGCTCGTTGTGAGGCGGGCAGTGAATGTCTTTAGCGTTTCTTGCGATAGCGTTTTTTTTTTTTGTGTATATTTTTATTGTGATGCTAATGAAATAATTAGTAAATCAATAAAGTAATATACTTTACCTATTTGTAAGTAATACATGCAGGAAGCATTGTGCTAAAGAGCTGACAATCTTTTTTCATGTTCCTAAAGCATACAATATAGGTTTGCAGTGTTGTGGAGCTGAGGTGTAAGTGTCAGCAATGTGTGCAGTGTGTACTGTAAATTGGTCTGCATGCGAGGGGAAACCGTTAGTGTATCTGGGTACTTCTGCATTCTGTAAGTTAGTGTTGTAAAATGGCGGCAAATGTGAATGTGGTACGTGGGTGTGGATGATTTAGCGTCCTTGCTAATGGAGTATGTTGTAGGTCGTACAGGTTTTTGTAAAAGCCGTATTTGCTTTGTGGTATTTTGTGGCTTTAGGGGTCGTGTAGCCTCGTTTTCGTTTTTTTTCGGCGGCCATTTTTTCTCTCACTTAGGAGATTTTCGAGTGGCTAAACTTTGTAAATTTGACCGAATTCGCGGTTTAAGCTGTGTTGCAGAGTTCCTGGGTGTCCCCACTTGGAGTGGGTAAGGTTTTTATTTTATTTTTGTGTGTATTTTTGTGTTTTTTAATGTTTAGCGATGTGCGCGGGTTGTCCTTAAGGTCGTATTTTTGCGAGTCCGGAATGGATTTTTTCGAAGTGTAATTGTTTTTTGTGTAAGACCGCAAGTCCGTAGTTAGTCATTGCGTGTTTATGTTTTTTTGCAAATCCCGCTTGTGTAGTGGTTTGTAACCGGTTGTGAGGCTCCATAGAGCCTCTACCTCCACAAATGCGGCCCCTCGCTTCCCAAGGGTCCGCATTTGCGGTGCGAAAGTTGTAGAGGGTCATAGGGATGAGCTCCTATGGCGCTCATTTCCACCAACACTTGCGGCGGGCTCTTACCAACAACCCGCATTGCTGACAACTATATATGTGATCTATATATAAAATGTATATAAATATATTTATAATCTAAAAAACTTTTTTTATATATATATATATATATATATATATATATATATATAAAATATGTTATATATAATTTATAATATATAAGTATATTTTAACCCAGGAAAGTCAAAGAAATTTGGGGGGACCCATTCCCTAGCTCCGCCACTGCTTAAACAGAATTTCTCAGTGAATAATGTTTCCACTGCTGCTAAGGGTAGTTTATATATTGCTTTTATGACTTAAACATGCGACTTGCCTGTCAAAAAATGACGGCAATAGAATTGTAAGGCAGGTAATGCTGTTTGATACACAAAGTAAGTATTTTTTTATGTGAGTACCATCGGCGCTCATTGCGAGCCTCTTGGTTGGTGTATGTTTGGTTATGAGAGCTCCTTTTTGTGTTTTCATGTTTTTTGCAGTTGGTGTTGTGGCCGTTAAGTTAGTTTTTTTTCCGGCTAGTATTTTTTTTCCCCCTCAGTGGCGGTTTTATTTTACAAGTGTTACGGCCCGTACTTTTTTATAGGTAATTTATTCAAAATGATACGGGTCTTGCACTTTGAATTGTGTATTTGAGTTTTGTGTTGATGTGTAGTTCCGTGGGTTGTAGGTATGATGCGCAAGGTGTGCGTGGTCGTAGGGATGAGCTCCTACGACGCTCATCTCCACCAGCACAGTGAGCGCCTTTGGCACTCGCTGCCTTAGTCGTACGGGGTCGTAGGGATGAGCGCCTGTGGTGCTCATCTCCACCAGCGCGAGGAGCACCTGCAACTGCCTGCAACTGCGGCCCTCGCAGTTTTAACTTTGCGTTACCAACGGATTTTCTAAATTACAGTGGCCCTTCAAATATATTATAAAATATGTAAGGTCTGCACCTGGTGTGAAATATTAGATAAGGATCTGAAATATTTTATCAAGCAGCTATTAATGTTTTCTCTCAGACATGCTAGGCTCATATGGACAAAATTCTGTGTGAAGTTTCAAAAACAATATATAAATTAACCAATAATAACTCTACTACCATCATCTACTACCAGATCAGTTCCCTACTCCGGCAGCACTTGTGTTAGGCAACATATGAACATGGATGGAATGAAGTCTCCTTCTTTTCAACCAATCACTTTTTAATGACAGTTTTAATTGCTCCCATGTTCCATTTCGTGTTTTCCAGAATTCCTTCTCGATACGAACATATTGTGACGCTTTCAAGGGAAAAGCTCAGCTACTATATAAAATATAGCTTACTATGATACAAAATTATTAATAAGAACACCTGCTGGAGACTAACTTTGAAATCAACACATTTAAGGCAGATAAACAATGTTATTACTTTGTAAATAATGTGCTCATCAAACTACATTTTAATCACAATATTGGTCTCCAAGCGTTCTCTAGCGCAGCATTTTCTGTGTGTATTCACATTTATAGCCTTTTGCATTTATGTTTTTCCAATTGCCTGACTGCTTCAAGAAACAAACCTTGACACAATTAACCTTTCTCCAGAGGCATTTCAAAAAGCAGCTGTTGTTATTATTCTGCAATATAAATTAATCAAATCGCAGGCATTCAAAGGAGTTGGAGCCGCATTAATGGCTGCCAAAGTTTCCACATAGGCACACTTCTAATTAATGTTTTATTATTTAAATTTGCTGTTGTGAAAACACAACATTTGGTTCTTTATGAAAATCTTCAGCCCAAAAATGATTTTGCCAGAAAAATGATTCTGTGTAAGAATATAGTATGGGACAGCTGAGAAAGGATCCAGATTTGGCTAATGACCATTCCCAACATTGCAAAGTCTGACTGATAAGGGTCCCAATATATGTGAACATGAGCATAGGTACCTTAGTCCATAGGACTGGCATTAGAGAGCATATATGCTGCTTTTGATGAGCCCAGTCATAGTATAGAGCAGGGGTAGGCAAGTATGGTCTTGGAGAGACACACAGAGGCCAGGATTTGAGGATATCCTAGCTGCTTACAGAAAAGACTATTGTACTATAGTTTATTTAGTCATCCTGATTGACTTCCACTGCTTCCTTTCTCCTTCACTTTCTAATCCCATGTTGCCTTATTCATCCAGAATCCTCCACTCACTAATGCAGTCATTCTTTCTACAGTCTATAATTACATATCATTCAGGGTGACACGTGGGTTTCATATCCAGTAACAACTGTGGAGTAGGTGACTCACCAAATTGTTGGCTTACAGCATTGTATTTTATTTCTGTACACCCTATTTATTGACTTTTTGTAAATAGAGATAGGGAAATGTAATATATTGACATTTGATCTGAAAGCTCAGATGTATAGAGCTTAATTTGATTCACTGCACTTTTTAATATCAAGCACAAAACACATGGAATAATGCGTAATGATTGAGAGAGCAGTCTTATCTGTGAAAGTAACGTACATACTCCCTACTGTGAACATTCATCTAATTGTTTTTTGGAAAGTATGATCACAGAGGACCTGGCCAATGGGGTGACAATGTGAATGTTTTGTGTGAAAGTATATGTGGCTTTGTCTTTTCTGGTCTGTCACCCTTTTGCTATTCTGTTCTAGCCCTTTCTTCTTCTTGTCCTATTTTTAACACTGTGACAACCTTCCTGCCATCCTATGGACAAATTAACAACTAATCCACATATTGCAATCGGAGAAGATCTAAAATGGTTGAACTTGATGGACTGAATCCTCAATTACTATGTATGTAATAGGGCTCCATGGTGGTCCATTGGTTATAATTCAGTGCTTTCAGCAATGCAACCTTGGTTTAATTCCAGTCAGTGTACCAAGAAGTAAAAGCACCCTGAAGCCAAGCAGGGTTGGGCCTGATCAGTACTTGGATGGAAAACCACCTAGGAATGCCAGGAGCTGTATGTTATGGCCCACTGGAGATGGGACTGGCAACCCACTACACTATCTCTGCCATGAAAACCAAGTGGATCAGCATGACCATGGACATAAAGATGTGTTACAGACCACAAGGTCATAGAGAATCAGACACAACTGTATGGCAAAAACAACAACAACAATGCATGTCACCTGGCAAGATAAACAACCTGCTTACATCATCTCACAGGGAAAGGCAATTAGGGGGGAGGACAAGTCATTTGAACAAACCATTAATTACTGATAATTTCTTGTATTTTGACAAACTTTGAACATATTTGTCAAGAATATAGATTGCAGAAGAAAATGGAATTGTGTGTGTCATGCCCAGAAGGGCCTCCTGAACTTTTTGGACTATGGACTCTGTTATCCATAACAGATATTGCTAAATCTCTCCATAACCTGGGAGTTACTATGTAAGGTTCCAATGTTTACAGAAATTATGTGTATTTAGATTGTGCTCTGTGCTAGGGACCTTCTTAATATTACTGGTTGAAGGGTGTATTTCATAAATAAGTTAGCATAATGTATAAGTAATAGTTATGAGGGCCTCTACAGAACTTTGTGGACAATGGACTATTGTGTCGGCGGAAGAAAACATGGTACCTGAGTGATGGATTATGTTATATTTAAGTCCAGCCCATGTTATTGCTAAATATTGTAATGGACATTTGACTTGCTAAGGAATATGACATGATATTGCTGTGTAATGTAAGTTAGGCCTCAATAAGTAATGTTGGAGTCACCAAGAGAGTGTGTGTGCATGTGGACTTATCTTAACAGCAGGATGTACTAACTATTGATGTAAAGGTGGTACCCAGGCATGTCTAATATGTACAAGCAGCATTTTCGCCAGGGAGTATGATAATGTGTATTACTGAGATGAAGGGGGTCAAATTATGGGGGTTATCTGTTTTGAGGGACAGAAATTAGCCAAGATTTTTAAACCATTGGCAACAAAAGTGAGTACACCCTTATGTGGAAATGTCCAAGTTGGGCTTAAAGTGTCAATATTTTGTGTGGCCACCATTTTTTTCCAGCACTGCCTTAACCCTCATGGGCATGGAGTTCACCAGAGCTTCACAGGTTGCAACTGGAGTCCTCTTCCAATCCTCCATGATGACATCACAGAGCTGGTGGATGTTTGAGACTATGAGCTCTCCCACCTTCCATGTGAGGACGACCCACAGATGCTCAATAGGGTTTAGGTCTGGAGACATACTTGCCAGTCCATCACCTTTACCTTCAGCTTCTTTAGCAAGGCAAGGGTCGTCTTGGAGGTTGCCTGTTATGGATTGAAGAACAAAGCATTTATTGGCACATTTGCATGTAAATACTCAGCTTCTCAGAATGCAGTGTAACAAACTGTATTTCTCGGAATTCTGAGCAGGAAGCAAGTTTTTTTTAAACTAGTTTTAGACATTGAAATGTGAACACACATAACATATACATTATATATTTACTAGAGACTTGCCCAACGGCAATTAAATGTGTATGTTTTGAATTGTGTTTTGCAGGTAATATTCATATTTGACACTTGTAACCTTTTTCTTATCTTTAAAGAAGTACAATTATTATATGAAACATGTTTATTTTTTTAACATGCAACTTGTAGGTGACCAACTGTTAAATTATGTTTTTTTAAGAGTAGTAACATTTTAATGTAAGAACAGGTCAACATTGTATTAATGAGTATTGTAAACTTGAGATAATGTTTTGTAACATGCAACTTGTAGATTAACAACTGTTAACGCAAATATATATTGAATCCAGAGAAAGGCAAACAGGAAAAACCTTCCTTCAAACGTAGCCAATTGTATCAAAGGGGGAAAAAATGAATTCAATTCTGACCCCATTAACTGGTGATTGGATTACTCCCTGGATTAATATTTTGCATTGAATGATACATTTACATTGTATAACAAAAGCTCCTCCTCCTCTTAACATGAACTTTGAAATATAAGCAATTAAACAACTTTGCACGTTTTAAAAAAAAAACTTGTAACATTATAAACAGTAACATAATGAAGTAACATTTAAACTGTAATTGTTGTAAAATGCAAGCAAAGTGTTTTGTGGGGCTAATCATGGAAAAAGGCTTCTTCCATAAAATTGTAATCTGTTATTTTGTTTATTTTTGATGATTGATATTTGGTTGTTCTTGTTGTAATTGGTGAAAATGGCACAAAGACTTCCTATTTGAAATAGTGGTTCTCTAAAAAGAGAACGCCAGACATTAAAGTTCGTTCGAACCACTGTTCTCTATGTATTTTGCCATTGTATAGAGTTTCTTATGGAAATAGCGGTGCTCTAAAAAGAGTCTGAGTGACAGAAAATGTAATTCTTGAAATGAAACCACTGTTCTCTATATTATTTTTTTTGTTTTTGTTGTGAAATTGTCGTTGAGGTTATTGTTTTTTTTTTTGGTTGATATTTCTGTGCCATGTCTTGTATTTGGTGGAATTAAAGTTACAGTACTTCATAGTAGACAATGTTTTTGGTAAAAATGCGTCCATCATCTAATAAATCACCTTGACTTTCATTGTATTCAATGTAAACTTTAATAGCCTGTGGATTCTTGCATCTTGAGAAGGCAACATACAGCTGCCCATGTGCAAATACTGGTTCTTCTAAAAATATACCCACAGATTGGAAAGTTTGTCCTTGTGATTTATTAATGGTCATGGCAAATGTCATGATGATGGGAAATTGTCTCCTTTGAAGTACAAAAGGCAGGTTACTTTCACTTGGTGCCAAATCTATTCTTGGTATGAAGACTCTCTTTCAGTTGAAATGTTTGTCTGACTTTCTTTGTCATCACCTAGTACAGAATCAGCACTGTGATAATTTTTTGATCTGGCAGATTAAAACTTGCACAACTTAATCCATGAGTTAAAAAGACCTCTTGATTTCAATTAATGCTTTTATTTGTGCAATAAGCTCATTGTATAGTTGCAAAAAGTCTTCAGCCATATTTGTTTTAAATTTGTCCCACTAAGCTAATGCATTTGGAGCATTTGAGAAGATACAAATGAATGCAAATTGTTCCCTCATCTGCCGTGGCATTTGACATAGTGCTGCTTCTTCTAGACATCTTTCCCATTCTGTATCATCAGCCAGGAAGTTTCTGTGTTGCGCAGCTAAATGAAATGATTCATAAACTATGTCATTAACAGTTCTTAACTGTTCAAAACTTTGTGCATCAGGAACATTTAGAAGTAGTAATCGTAAGCAGAAACATTCAAGGTTTCTTGGATTTACAGTGTAAATTCTTGGGATTTTATTTCCACAACTTTTTTGCTTTCGCCATAATCCATTAACGAAAACATAATGGTATGGAATGTCAATATATAACAATTACCTTGCCTCTAAGTCAGTAGAATTTAATTGAAACCATGCAGTTTGTGTAGTTTGGCGATGCTCACTTTGTGCCAAAGCATTTGTTTCATTTCCAGCATGGAAATACACTAAATGTCTTTGTGGCAAATGTACAGCTAATCGATATACTGCATGTGAGCGATCGTGCATTTCAAATTTTAGTAGACGCCACATTGCTTCTGGTGCACTTACATAGAGAGCATCTACATGAGATGAAAGTTCATCATGTACTAACTCACTGGGTTTGTTATTTTCAGCACTTTTGACCACTACAGTAGCTGCATCATAGCCTTTGTAAATATATTTGTAGACATATTTAAAGGATTTTATAGAAGTGCAGGCTTCAACATTAATGTGTGCATTATACTTCATGAGTAAATGTGGATTGTATGGTACCACATATCTGTTTTCTACCTTTTTGCCCCAAATAATGGCAGTTTGTCCTTCTGTTCTTCTATATAATGGATAGCCATGACAATTAGCATAATTTTGTCTCTATAATCTTTTGGAAATTCTTTAGTACATTTCTTATTTTCCACACGGTCCATGAAACATACGATGAGTTACAATCTCATATAGTCTACCATGTATTTCTGGATCTGGTAGATCAGCAATAATTAGTGAATCCACTTTGTCACCAGTATCTAACTTATCTTTTTCTTGAAGGATTATAAGAATATGTGCATGTGGAAGTCCTCTTTTTTGAAATTCGATGGTATAAACATAAGCCAGACATTTGCCAAATAACTGAGTTATGGTTATGTCACGTATTAATTCATTTAATTTGATTTTAAAGACTCTTGCCACTAAATCTGGTATATCGGAAGCAGTTTGTCCAGTTATCAAATTGTGCGCTATCTCTGGCCATTGTGGATTACATGTAAATGTAATAAATAAATCTGGTTTTCCAAATTTCATGACAATAGCCAAGGCATCATTGTATCTTCCTCGCAAATTGCGAGGAGATCTCTGGAAAGAAGATGGTAAAATGATGTCTTTGCCAGCTGCTAGCTCTCTGGTTGTAGCAACCTCAGCGACATAATCCATCAATCCACAATACTGTTCTACACGTAGTTTATCTTGTTGAAATTTGATAAGGTTTAAATTATTTGCCTCAACTTGCAAATACGAATCAATGATCCATTGTTGTGTCAGTTTTCCGCCACATAAAATGGGATTGAATCCATGTCGAATGGAAATTTGAGCCATATTAAATTAAAGCATTGAAATATGATTTTGCACCCGTACCGAAGGGTTAATTTGGGTTGCCAACCTGCTTCCCCATGTGGAAAAAATATTGAATATGTCATTGGATCCAAATCTGTACTTAAGATACTTATATTAATGAAATGTTGCTCCTCATTTCCTCATTCTAATGTCTCTCTGAAATGGTGGTTCTCCTTCGTCATTTTGAAAGACAATTGCAACCTCATTTGATGTGGGCAAGTTATAACGGCGTTATCAGTATGTCAATCTCTTTTAAGGACCATATTCACCTTTGGGATTGGCAATTGATGTATTTCTGCATTAATTTGTTGTTCCTTTTCTACTTCTGCCAATTCTTTATAAGCTTGAGTGTAGGGGTTATTGGCCATAATTTTATCAAGCTCTATAAAAACAATGGGTAAGCATTTTTGCTGCATACGTTGCTCAACAGCTTCCATTGTATCTAGGACATATAGTTGAGCAAATTTTCTTTGCTCTGCTTGCTCTGGATGTAAATGCGAAGTACGATGGTAAATTTATACTTGTACTTTAAAGCAGTAAGGGCCACATCCTGGCACATTAGCAGCTAATGTTGCACCCATAGATGCAAAGGATATGCCACTATTGTAGGATATTATGTTTGTTTTGAAATTTTGGTAGTTGGGGAAAGCAGGCTCAGTCATAATGCTTTGTAAATATGTTGTGAATGGTTGTCTTTCTGGAAGTCTTACCTTGCCTTTTTGACAGCAACTAACGAACTCGCCATCTCTGGGTTTTTCCTGTTTGAAATGATAAGCCCCACAAAACTGACAGAGAATATTCATCTCACCACAATTATGAACCTCTACTATTAAAGACTTAAGTAAAGGACAATTGTGAGAACATATATCAATATGACTCTGTAAATCATCATTAGAAATATTATTTGATTGTTCAGCAACAGGTTCTAAATGCTTGTTTGTTTTTTAGTTGCCTTCTTAGGGGTAGATTTTAGTTTGTCATGTTATAGTCTTTTGCTTGCAAGTCTTTGCGTTCTTTTTGTTGTCGAATTTCCTTCTGCTCCGGCATCTGATGCTTTGCCCATGTTTTTTAACGTTCTCTCTAGTTTGCCGTCATATCTTTTCCTGTTTCTTGTCAGTATCTGCCATATTAATCTGTAAATAAAAATAATCTATTATTATTTTTGTTCCTTATTTTAATGTCTTTTGTAAATGCATAGTTTTCTTTTTTTGTACTATCCTGTTTTGTGTGCAGCACTGTTGTCATTAGAGATTTAGGTTCTGGGTTTAGGCTTATAGGTTATTGTAGATAAAAGAGAATTTTTTGTTAAATGTTGTATGTGTTACTAATATTTGTTGTACTATTCTTTTTTCTGGAGGCTACTTTTGAGATTATAGATTTAGTTTATGGTTTAGGCTTATAGGTATGGCACACAAAACAGAATATTTGAGTATATTTTCCAACTATTAACAATATTTGTTGTATTATCCTGTTTTCTGTACACGATTGTTGTCATTAGAGGATTAGGTTCTGGGTTTAGGCTTATAGGGTCAGGCACAGAAAACAGGCTTTATTCTTAAATTGTGTATGTGTTAGCAATATTTGTTGTAGTATCCTGCTTTGTGTAGACCAATGTTGTCATTAGAGTTTTAGGTTCTGGGTTTAGGCTTATAGGTTAGCGCACAGAAAACAGGATTTATTCTTAAATTTGGTATGTGTTACCAATATTTCTTATACTATCCTGTTTTCTGGCCGCCACTTTTGGGATGCTAGATTTAGGTTATGGGTTAGGGTTAGAGGTTGTTGCAGACAAAACAGGATTCATTGTTCCATTTTATATGTGTTACCAATATTTGTTGAAGTATCGTGTTTTGTGTGCACCATAATTGGTAGTAGGGGCTTATTATTTATTTATTTTTTTCATTTTGACATTGGCGCACATCAAACAGGATAGGTGTTTTTTTTTTTTACTTGTTATACTATATCTTGGTTGAAGTATTAGTTGTGTATCAATGACAGAGGGTCCCCTGCTTCCAATGTTCCTGCTACAGTCTTCAGGCAGTGTCTGTTGAAAAAGAGAAAGAGAAATTGTTTCTTTAATTTTTTTTTTTTTTTTTTGTAACAACAGCATGGTCTTTTTCTAAATCTAATGTATTTGTGTATATTAGCTGTTCTTCTTTCTTTGTGTTGTGTAAAATTGCGGAGATTTCACAGTCCATGCTGCAATTTCTTCAGTGACGGTGTGGATGCAGAGTTTCTTCAGCGACGGTGTGGATGCAGAGTCTGTTGGAAATGTGAAGAAAAGGGAAATATTGAATTGCAGGATAAATATATATGTGTCTCTATTTTTTTGGTAATTTTTTATTTTTTTGAATAGATAGTTGTAATTTGCAGATTGTAAACTTGTAAATTGGTAAGGAATTAGCTTCTGAAGTAACGCCACCAGTGAAATGTCCAGTCACACTGTTCATCACCTGAGGAGAAATGTAGAAATGTCTGGAAAGTGTGCAGTATTTATAGACTTTGAGGTGAAGTAGAAAACATTAGAACACAATACGCATGCGCTATTTGCGTTCCAGCCGTCAATTTGCATTCCAGACGCCATTTTGGGGCTAATAGTTATGTGTTGCATGTGAAATGGTGGTGAATTTCACTGTGGTACGTGCTGCATAATGTGTGTTACGTGGCGCATGAAGTGTTCTTGAGTGCTGGTTCCGTTTTGCGAGTACGTCGCCCATTTTTTCTGTCACTTCGGGGAGTTTCGAATGTGTAAAGTGTGGAAATGTTAGTGAAATCATGGTGTAACCTGCCTTGCAGACGTCCTGGGTGCCCCCCCTTGCTGTGGGTTAATATTTTTTTTGTGTTTATTTTTTGTGTTTGCAGTATTTCCTGCTGTGCACGGTTTGTCCGTTAAGTTCGTATTTTTGCGAGTCCGTAATATTTTTACGCGTTGTTTTGTTGTTGTTGAGTCCTGCGGCTCGTATTTTTTGTGTAAGTCCGTAGTTTGTCATTGTGTTTTGTAAGAGGTTGTGAGGCGCCGTAGAGCCTCCACCTCCGCAAATGCGTCCCCTCGCTTTGCGAGGGTCTGCATTTGTGATCCGAAATTCTTAGTGGGTCGTAGGGATGAAAAGTCTGTAGTTCGTCAATGCGTGTTTTTCTTTTTTTTCAAAGTCCCGCGGCTGTGGGCGTTTGTAAGCGGTTGTGAGGCGCCATAGAGGCTCCACCTCCACAAATGCGGCTCCTTCCGAAAATCATAGGGATGAGTGCCTATGGCGCTCATCTCCACAAGCGCAAGAAACCCCCTTGAGCCCGCAAGCGTTAGCAACAACCCACATGCTGACAACTATATATGTGATATATATGCAGTATATATATATATATATATATATATATATGAAGAGTGAGGTAGCCGTGAATGTCCAGTAATCCAGTTGAATAATCAGAGTATTGCAGTGAATAGTGATACTTTGGATAAACGTATTAATAATAAAGCGACGAGCTTTCGAGAGATAATGCCTCTCTTTATCAAGTCTAAAAGCGATACTGATACAAGTATGAACTAAAAACAGCAAACAGAAAGAGATGGGGAAAAAAAATAAAAAAATTGAAAAAACAAGAAAGACAAAATTTATTGGGCAGAGTTAAGTGAGAAACAGACCAGCATTGTGAATAATGTCCTGATAGGTCAGTAAGTCTATAGATCAGGTTGTAGATAAGAACACAGCAGAGTAAAATAAAGAGCAATACATTTAAGCATAGCATGTAGCTTACAAAAACAGCAATAGAAGTGGGGGGAGGTGGAATGTGTTAGCTATAAGACATTACGACAGTGGGCCAGAAAGCCTAAGTCGATGTTAATGCCCAAATCCTTTGTATTAAAAAATTGAATCATTTTTAATTCAAAAGTTTTCCGCTGTTGGATAGTTCTGAAATTCCCTCTGAGTACTTTTATTTTGAGGTTCTGGATGGAGTGAAATGGTGTGCCACTGGAGTACAATAGCTGTCTTCCTGGTGTCTTTTGATGGCGCTTCGGTCGAGGTTCATTCATATGTGTAGTTTCTGGCTGGTTTACCCAATGTAGCATCCCCTTTCACATACAGTACATTGTATCATGTACACTACATTTGACGATGTACATGAATATACGCCTCTCTGATGTTGTGGGTGTTGTTGTGTGTGGCTGTGTCCTCTTTGCAGACGTGTTGGCATAGTTTGCAGCGACTTTTATTGCAGGGTTTGGTGCCATTTTCTCTGTTATGCTGTTCATTCGGCAATCTTCTGTTCACCAATGTTTGTCTTAAATTTGGTGGCTGCCTAAATGCATGAATGGGGGGTTTAGGGAATATATGTTTCCATTCTGTGTCCTCTGTGAGTTGTGGCTGTAAATCCTTAAATATTTTGTGTATTCCTTCTAGAACCGGATGGTATGTGGTTACCAGAGGTGTCCGTGAAGTTGTTTCTTTGGTTTTGTATTGCAGCAGGTGCTCCCGGGGTGTTCTGATGGCAGAGGTTACTTTCTGAGTGATAATACAGGGTTTGTAACTCTTCTGTCTGAAGGAGGCAGAAAGTGTTTTTAAGAGTTATAACGGTCCTCTGTGTTTGAACATATGCGGGGGTATCTGATGGCTTGACTATGCATTATCCCTTGTTTAGTGTGTGAGGGGTGGAAGCTAGAGTTGTGGAGGTAACTACATCTGTCTGTAGGTTTCCTATAGATAGATGAATTCAGTTTTCCATTTGTAATGGAAATGGTGGTATCCAGAAAGTTAACCTGTTCTGTGGAATAATCCATTTTAAATTGAATGGATGGAGAAAGATATTGAATTAATTATGGAAGTCTTTGAGTTTTCCTTCCCCTTCTGTCCATATGATGAACAGGTCATCTATGTAACGGTAGTATCTGTAAGGTTTGTGGACATATGTGGACAGGAATCTCTTTTCCAGGTCGGACATAAATAGGTTGGCATATTGTGGTGCCATTTTCGTGCCCATTGCGGTCCCCATTATTTGTAGGTAAACATGCTGGTTGAAGGTAAAGTAGTTGTGGGTCAGGATGTATTCTAGTAGTTTGACTATGGTATCAGGTTATATTTGTGATTCTGATTGTGTGTAGAAAGAAACTTCATGCATGCCTCAGTGCCATCTTTATGTGGGATGTTTCTGTGAAGGGATTCAACATCCATGGTTACAAGTAGTGTGTTGGCAGGTAGGCCCTCAATCTGACTGAGTTTGTTAAGGAAGTCAGTAGTGTCCTGTATATAGCTGTCAGTGTTTTTAACTAGTGGCTTAAGGATGTTTTCTACAACCTGATCTATAGACTTACTGACCTATCAGGACATTATTCACAATGCTGGTCTGTTTCTCACTTAACTCTGCCCAATTAATTTTGTCTTTCTTGTTTTTCCAATTTTTTTTCCCCATCTCTTTCTGTTTGCTGTTTTTAGTTCCTACTTGTATCAGTATCGCTTTTTGACTTGATAAAGAGAGGCATTATCTCTCGAAAGCTTGTCGCTTTATTATGAATATGTTTGTCCAATAAAAAAGGTATCACTATTCACTGCAATACTCTGATTATTTAACTATATATATATATATATATATATATATATATATATATATATATATATACTGTATGTACTGTGAGAATTGATGTTGGAGGGGTTCCAGGAAGCACAAAAAAAAAGTTGTGGCTGCCCCCTCCTTGTGGGGGGAGAGGGGGGCCCAAATTTTCTTTTTGCACTGGGGCCCCCATGCACTAGTTCTGCCACTGAGTAATTTATTTTTGTAAAACAAACATTCAAATTAAATTAGAAGTCTATACGTACTGTAACCGCCATGAATAGAATTGGAAACACCTGGCCCATTATTATTTATATTTTTCCCTTTAATAATAAAAGTAACATCCTTTCTAACGTCTCTACAGCAAATTATTTTTAAGCACAAAACCATTAGAAATAATACAGTGCATTAAAGTGTTTCAAACATATACAGCAATAAAACTAATGTTTCACTTAGGAGATAATAACTTTGACTCAAATCACATTCAATAAATGTAAAAGCAGAAAAAGCTAATGCTTTCAGAATATTCCCGAGTCATTAGAATGAATCTAGTTATTATAAACTTTAATTTAATTATCTTTATGGATTGTTAAAATAAAAAGATTGTAAATGTACTGGTGCAAACATGTAAACATGAAATAAATTGTTTCTATTAGAGAAGCAGAGTGACTATCAGGGACATAACCATTGTAAATATAAATTAAACGGGTACTTCCACTATAATCCGTAGGGATTTTAATTGGGACATCAATGACCTCTCTACCTATTGGGCCTTTGCTTCCTGTCCTTAACCTTCTCTTATGAAGAGTGGACCAACTCCAGTAGTACCATGAATGGTTATCTGAAGTTAGGGTTGAAACCAGGTCCTCTCATTCTCACTCTCTCATTCTCCCCCTACCCAATACTAAACTATACTACAGCAGAAATTTGCATTCTGTTAACTTGCCTGACCTGTTACATACAATACCATCTTTTCTCTCTCCTCTCTCATCCAACTAAAACTTGTATGGCCTGTCCAAAAATAAAATGCAAAACTAACCTCCTCGCTTGATAAATATGTTGTTTAGTACTCTACAGATCAAGGCCTTCCAACCGCAGGCCTTGACTAGATTCATCCGCACCCAAACTAAGTTCCTGTGCACACTCCATGAACGCTTATGGAGAAAATCTCATACACTTGCTAATTTTCTCCATTATTTGTTTCTTCTGCTCACTCATCTCTTTCCCATGATAAACAAACCTATGTTTACTCTCTTTAACAGAAACACATCTAACCTACATCACATCTTTTCTACTCTTCAGATCCCTATTACTAGCTCCAGCTGCTCTTCTAACAACAATAGGGATTTGGCAATTTCGTTCACACTTAAGTATTGTAACAAGGGGGGACAGGCCAATGAATGGGTACTACCTGTTAATTCAGTTCCTCTACAGGTTTCTGTGTATCGGTGCTATGTATTCCCTTGTAAGTAGGCTTGTGTCAGGATCTGTGAATATCAGGAATACAGTCCTGGAACGTAGAAACAGAATTCATTGGTAGCTGGACTGGAGTAAAGTGATTAAAAACATCTTTCCCACCACTCATAAATACGACTGACACACTTGTATACTTTCAAAATGGGTAATGAACTTTATTAAAACACACAGGACTTGTATACATGGTAGAACAAAAAAGGTCCCAGAAATTCAGTTAGTCTGGGTGCAGAGTAAGAAAAGGTAATGTAATTAGGATAGGAAGGCCAGCTAACCTAATCACTCAGAAGGAGGTATTCAGTGTTAAACACCCCATTGTATTAGTTTCACAATGGTCCTCATAGATCTGTCCTTGTATACAATAATCTATATGAATTTCAAAACAACATAAAACTATATATTTGCAATATCAGGCAAGTTTAAAATAGATATAATCAGTTTGACAAGCATTTACACAATGTTCAATACATACAGACACAAAAAGTATTCACTAGAGATGATGGGATGGTCACTAGACTCTAGATAGTCCAAACAGAGCAACCATGGTTATCACATGGGTCATATCCATCTAGTGGTAGCTCAGAGATGGGATTCCCTTGTAGAGGACTGTACTGGGCTCCTTTGGGGAAGAAAGAGATGCCGGTACCTCAAAATTGTATCACAGGTTTCTCCCCCTCTATATATTATAGAAATGTCTTATACATACACAGTACAATAAAGAGGTCAGCACCTTACCCCTTTATTTCCTTTTCTTAGACAATAGATCCACAGACCTATTGATATGCCCAGACTCATAGAAATGCCCAAGCCAAGGCAAAGTCAAGTATAAGATGGGTATACATGACACTACAATACTAGTATATTCAAAAAATATTTTTTTCATGTCAGAAAGACAAAGGAAGAAGAGTTCAGCTACATCTCAGGTGTAGACCTTTGTCAAGCTCAAGAGATAATAAAAAACAGACATTTTTATCCACTCATAGGTGGGCAAAAAATATTTATATTGTAAAGTGATCCTTTAAGTTTTGTATCTACAAAATCATGGTACAAGCTATGCAAGTGCACATGCACTCACCCGCTTATTCTGCCTAACTTTCAATTGCCTTCAGTATCAGTATGGCACATGTGAATTATTTCTCTGAATCATTAGCTATCAGCTTAGAGATAGCGGTCAGCAATCAGCAAACTGTTTAGTCAGCTTAAAGGTGAACTTAAAAGTGGATTGCCTACACTCCCTGACTCTGATAGATTGCAGCAATCTTATACAAGTTAGTCTGAATATCTTCTAGTCTTTCCTACAGTATTGTAGTTGCTTCTAGTGCATAACTGAAGATAAGAAAGATTTGTATGTGTATCACTGCCCTTTCATAGTACTTTAGGAGTAAAGTAGTATTTCCTTGCATTGCTTTTCAGCCTCTCAAGCTCTAACGCAGGACATGATCTCTTGGTTTGCAATATAATATAACTAGCGACTTGCCGGTCAAAAAATGACGGCAATAAAATTGTAAGGCAGGTAATGCTGTTTGCCACAGACAGTAAGTGTTTTGGTCGTCTGAGAAAGTTTAGCGCTCATTGAGAGCCTCTCGGCTGGTGTATTTTTTGTTATCAGGCGCTTTTGCTGTCATTGTAAGGTCCGCGCTGATCTCCTTTTGGCGCTTATTGCAAGCCTCTCCTCTGATGTAACTTGTGTCCTATGAGCACCGTTGGCGCTCCTTGTGAGGCACGCGGTGAAGGTCTTTGTCATTTATTGCGATATTGTGGTGTGTTTTTTTTTGTTCTCTGTATATTTTTTTTAATAACTAATTCATGAAATCATAAATTAATGAACTTTACCTATTTGTAATTAATACATGCATGAAGCATTGTGCTGAAGAGCTGACAATCTGTTTTGATGTTCCTGCAGCATACAATGTAGGTTTGCAGTGTTGTGGAGCTGAGGCGTAAGTGTCAGCAATGTGTGCAGTGTGTAGTGTAAATAGGCCGCGTGCGCGAGGGGAAACCGTTAGTGTAGCTGTGTACTTCCACACTGTGTAAGTTAGTGTTGTAAAATGGCGGCAAATGTGTATGTGGTACGTGGTGGTGGATGATTTTGCGTCCTTACTAACAGTGTATGTTGTACCTCGTAGCGGATTTTCGAGCGTCTAAACTCTGTAAATTGCACTGAAATTGAGAAGTCCTGGGTGTCCCCCCTTGCTGTGGTTAAGGTTTTTTTTTTTTTTTTTTTTGTGTATTTTGTGTTTTTTTTATGTTTTTGGCTGTGCTCGGGTCGGCCGTTAAGGTAGTATTTTTGCGAGTTCGTAATTTTTTTCTAAGTCCCTCGGCTCGTATTTTTTTGTGTAAGTCTGTATTTAGTCAATGCGTGTTTTGTTGTTTTTTTCAAAGTCCTGCTTCTGTGGCTGTTTGTAACCGCTTGTGAGGTGTCATGCCCCTTGAAGCCGTCGTGGGAGCCTAAGTCGTACGGGCTCGTAGGGATGAGCGCCTATGGCGCTAATCTCCACCAGCGCTCCGCGAGCCCAAATCTTCCCTAATTAAAATTGTAATTGCGGTTAACAAATTTATTTGTGTTAATAGCAAAAACATTATTCACATAATAGTGATGAACGTCCAGCCCTAATATATACAAATACAGTACATACTGTATACTATTCACCCAGAGACAGTTATGCACATATAAGAAACACGTGAAACAGATAGCACATATACAGTCAGCTTCCTCTAAGTGTTGGCTCTCCCCCCTTTAAAAGCCTTAGGGCCTCATTCAATTGCGATTTGGCCAATTGAATAGGGCTTTATATAAGCACATAGCATATTTTTTTACAGGCGATTTTAGTTAGTGAAGACCTTGCTTTTAGATAGAAGTTCACTAACTAAAAACTTCTGTAAAAAAATATGCTATGTGCTTATACAGTATAAAGCCCTATTCAATTGGTTAAATCACATTTGAATAAGGCCCTTAGTCTCTCTGTGCTGGCCTCCTGCATGCCACAGGTAACCTCCCCAATGTCCTTATTCCTTCTCTAGGAAACCTGCAATATCCCCCTCTATTGTACTTAGTTCCTTCTTTGGCTAGCACCATCCATGCTACATGAATCTCTCTCTAGAATTCTTAGTCCCTCCCTGGGCTGGCTCCCTCCATGCTTCCGGAATATTTCCTTGCCAAAATCCTTAGATTCTCTCTGGGCTGGCTATCTTTGTGCTACTGGAATGTCTCTCCCTTAGAGCGTCTTGATACATGATACAGGAATGTCCTCTTCCAAAATCATTTTATATGTATAGAATCATCACTTTGTAAAGACCACTAATGGATTGCATAGTCTCTAACTAGAAGATATTACACCTTTCTTGGGGAAAAGACACAAACAGACACATTAAAGGGATCTGAAAGTTTAATGGATTAATAGCCTAAATGTATGCAGCACATTTCAGCATGGAGCATCAGGGGCGCAATATTAACCCACTATTTACTGCCTTTGCTTGCTCAGCCAATCTCCTTGCAGCTTCCTGTCTGTATGTCAGCAGCAATACATAGCACATATTAGTGATACACTACATATCCCAGGTTGCTTTGCAGCACAAACAGTGACATTGAATTAATTCAAAAATATCAGCTAACCTGATTGGCCAAAACAAATAATTTTAAATGGTATGCTAATTTAGCTTCGGTTTGGAGGATTTTAACCCTAATGTTCAGTTGTCAGAAATTACAAGAGATTTTGCTGACTCCAATGTAAGTATTTAAATATTCATTTGGGGATTTACTTCATGCATACATTTTTTGCATACACTACTAATTCTCCTCCATCAGATGCATTCATAATCCAGCAAATTTACATATCCCTTTAAGTTAAAAGTGTATGTACATGCAGAGTGCTACTAAGTATCTATAACTGTATTCTCTAAGGCTGTATTTTAAAAAGGTAATTTTTGAGCTGAGCCTTAAAAGCAGCAACGTTCTGGATTTATCTGATATTGCATGCAGTACATTCCTTGCTGCGGGCTACTAGTAACAAAGGGTTTAGCCAAAAAGTAGTAGAACTTAAATGGAACAGAGAGAAGACATTATGGGGTGAGTGAAGAGAGATATAAAGATAAACGGAGTATCGAATAGTCCTGAAATAGAGAAGGAGAGTTTTCTAGGTTATACTTAATTTGATTGAATGATATTTGAGGGATTTGTCATGGGAGAAGAAGGAAGAAAACAAGAAATGAGGGATGTTACACAAGCAGCTCCAAGTACTGATTGCAGAAGAGAGCAATGTGTGTCAGAAAGGCTAAGAAAGAGATGCAGGTACCAAAGTACCTTATTAGGGGCTCCTCCTCATTAGGGCCACTATATATATATATATATATATATATATATATATATATATACTGTATATATATACATATATATCACATATATAGTTGTGAGCAAGCGGGTTGTTGCTAACGCTGCAGGCTCGCATAGCAAACCTGCGGCCCTCGCGAAGCAAGGGCCTCAGTTGCTGGCATGGAGAGCCGAAGGCACACATGGCATTCCCACGCACATAAGTTGCGAGGCACGCACAGTAGATGGGAGGAGAGGATCGCAATGAGTGTCGAAGGTACAGCATTCCCAGCCTTAAATTTGTATTCCTGTCATTTTTGACGGGCAAGTAGCTAGTATACATATATACAGTGCCTTGCAAACGTATTCACCCTTTGGCATTTTGCGTGTTTTATTGCCTCACAACCTGGAATTAACATGGATTGTTTGAGGATTTGCATCATTTAGTTTACAGAACATGCCCAAAACTTGGAAGATGTTTTATTTTTTTTATTGTGAAGCAAACAACAAATAGCACAAAATAACAGAAAAAGTCAATGTGCATAACTATTCACCCCCCTAAAGTCAATACTTTGTAGAGCCACCTTTTGCTGCAATCACAGCTCCAAGTTGCTTTGGATAAGTCTCTATGAGCTTGCCATATCTTACCACTGGGATTTTTGCCCATGCCTCCTTGCAAAACTGCTCCAGCTCCTTCAAGTTGGATGGTTTGTGCTTGTGAACAGCGAACTTTAAGTCAGACCACAGATTTTCTATTGGATTGAGGTCTAGTTTGTGACTCGGCCATTCCAACACATTTACATGTTTCCCCTTAAACCACTGAAGTATTGCTTCAGCAGTGTGTTTGGGGTCATTGTCCTGCTGGAAGGGGAACCTCCGTCCTAGCCTCAAATCACGCACAGAGTGGTACAGGTTTTGCTCAAGAATATCCCTGTATTTAGCACCATCCACCTTTCCCTCAACTCTGACCAGTTTCCCAGTCCCAGCATCTGAAAAACATCCCCAGCATGATGCTGCAACCACCATGTTTTTACTGTGGGGATGGTGTTCTTTGGGTGATGTTGTTATGGATGATAATTAGGAAAATGTCTTTTCATGTTATTATGTTTGTCTGCCATTCCTTACTCACTTATATATGTCTAAATGAGAAGAAGATTACTAACAATGGAGGTTACCTAAGATGGAGGATGGACTACATAACAACATGGCTACAGAACTACAACTGGGAGTGGCCTGATGATGCAAACATCCGTGACCAAATAAGGATACAGGCACCGCCTGCCTTTTAGACCAATTAACTGATCCTTCCTCAACTGACCACTATGACGACAACAGACTGCAGCAATTTTGAACCAATCAATAAAGCTATTAATTCCTAGACAAAGGAATCATGTGACGTTTGATCAGATAACATTTTTATATATAAACTTGTACACTGCCATTTTGGAATAGAGCGCTTTGAGAATTAGTATACAGAAACACTGTGTCTGTGTCTTATTTTCTCTGGGATGTGCACACCCAACACTAATTTGGCAAGGGACAGAAATCTCTGAAAAAGACTTTCTTTATTTCCAAAAAAATGTGATGTGTTGTGTTTGCACCAGACATAGCGTTTTCTTTGATGGCCGAAAAGTTAAATTTTAGTCTCATCAGACCAGAGCACCTTCCTCCATACATTTTGGAATTTTCCACATGCCTTTTCGCAAACCCAAAACGTGCCATTTTGCTTTTTGCTGAAAGTAATGGCTTTCTTCTGGCCACTCTGCCATAAAGCCCAACTCTATGGAGCATACGGCTTATTGTCGTCCTATGTACAGATACTCCAGTCTCTGCTGTGGAACTCTGCAGCTCCTCCAGGGTTACCTTAGGTTTATGTGCTGCCTCTCTGATGTATGCCCTCCTTGCCCAGTCCGTGAGTTTTGGTGGGCGGACATTTCTTGACTTCACCAACTTAGACTTTTGTGTTTTGATCCATCACATAAAGTTCAGATTAACAAAACATTGAATTTAAGGCTGTAATGTAACAAAATAGGTAAAAAGCCAAGGGGGTGAATAATTTGCAAGGCACTGTGTATATTTATACTGGGAAAGGAGGGGGCCACCAAAACCTCCTGCTTTCTGCTGAAGAAAAATCCCCACAGGTTTGTGAGCGTTTGTGCCCAGCATGCCAATTCAGATCATCACCACCAGTCATGGAAATCAGGAAATCAGGATTACAGGATCAGCCCAAAGTTCCTTTTGTTAGGACCCAACAGAGTTTCAGGATACAAAAATAATAAAACGCTGTTCCTTTTAGAAAGACATATACACAGTGTTTATGAATATTCAAATAGAGCACTCTTTAATTTTAAAAACACAACATATTAATGGATAACAGTAATTAATCCAATAACTGCAACATTGGGCAAATAACCCATTGCCCAATTACAATAGTGGTGTATCTAGACCACATGGGGTCACATTACCTAGATGAGGTCATATTTACAGGAGCCGGGATGGCTAATAGATTAATCCCTTCTATTCTACTGCCTGCTCGCTGTTACTATACAGGGGGTAATTAGTCCCAATAGGTACAGAGTCAGATAGTCTGGTCTGGTATGGGTACCTTTAAAATAGTAACCAGTTCTGACAACACTGAATTCTGGTCTGTAACCCACAGTATTGAAAACAGTACATCAACCATTTTGTGATAGTACAGTAATAACTAACTACCTTTCCCCCAAGAAACCATGACAAAAAAATGTTATGTCCACAAAGTCAAGATATCATCATAATAGGAGCCTTCAAGCAGAACAAGTAGAAACACAATTGTTTGTGTCGCTCAGTCATGTCCAAACTCTCAATGACCTCATGGACTGCAACAGACCATGCTGATCCACTTGATATTCATGGCAGAGATACTGGAGTGGGTTGACAGTTCCTTCTCCAGTGGGCCACAGCATAAAGTTTATGGTATTCCTAGGTGGTCTCACATCTAAGTACTAACCAGGACCAACCCTGCTCAGCTTCAGGGTCATGTGACCCCTTTTTTTTTTTTTTTTTTAAATAGTCCCCAGTTACAGTGGGTCTGAAATGTCTCTCCCCACCACAACCTTAGAGACAGATAATAATACACAGATAGACCTTCCCTCCTTTTCTTTTTTGACAGTAATACCAGCAACTGTAAGCGGTCATCTGTCCTTTAAACTAGACAGGTGGCGGCTTTATTCCTTACTATATCTTCCTTAGTAGAGCTCCATTGTGACTACTCAGAGTTCATTATTGCTTAACCCCCCTATTTACTATAGCCGGCCTTTTTAAGATTTACATCATAGTATTTCTTTTTTTCACTTTATTTATTTTTATTTAGATTTTTTCTTAATAAAGTTATTTCTCTATAAATATTATTTTTTTTTACTATCAGTTGCTACACATTTATAAATTAGAGTCTTATCAGTCTCTAAGGTTGTGGTGGGGAGAAACATTTCAGACCCACTGTAACTGGGGACTATTTAAAAACATCTTTTTTACTCTATTACATTTAGAGATTAGTTTCTACCTCTTAAAAACTAATAATCTATTGGGGTTATCCCCCTTTCCAAACTATATTTTACCAGTTTCGCTGATGGAGGGTTTTCTGCACCTACACACAGACCCCAACCAATGGTTGGGAGAAGTGGGAAGCGTCTTTTCCTTGACAGGTGAAGGGCTATCAGCATCACAAAATGAGGCCAAAAACATACATACATTTTTCTTTACACTTACCAAAATTTACAAAAGTCAGACAAGGTCTTGGTGGGAAATCAAGAGTCTTCAAAACTATATAGAACAACACCTCATCCCAAGGGGTTTGAGGGTCAATTTAAGCCCCGCCTCCCACCTTTGTAATGAAACGTTCATAGAATCATGGGACAAAATCCTTAATGCATGCTCAATAGACCTTATGAAGCTCATTATTAGTGAGGAAGAAAGAATTTTGGAAGCAACAAAAGTAGAACTAGCACTACATTTAGTGGATATTGAGACCTTTCGGAGTGTGGATAAATTTAAGGATTACGAGTTAAAATTACAGAATGAGATTGATAAGTTTAAAAATGTTTTAAAACAACGTAAACATCGGAAGTATATGAGAGACTCGAGGGATCTAACTCATAAATAAGTTTATCGTCACTCCCATCGCCAGAAAATTCAACAGACAGAGCCCCAATCTTCTTCGGAATATGACACATCAGACGCTGAATTTCCAGAAGATAGACGTAATCGTATTGTCAATAGGGGCAACATAAGATATCGAGGCCGCAGGGTGGATGGTTCAACAACACCATCTAGCCCGCCTTTTTTAGATCAGCGCCAACAATATCCCGAACAGAGACGGCTACGAGACCGAAATCAGAGAGCGCAACCCAAATACAAATGAGCACCATGAATACCAACAATCAAGTGATTAATTTATCTGATCTGATATTGACAGAAGATGAAGTTACGCTACTTAATAGAGGACTCTCCTTCTCCCCTACCAATGATTTCAACCTTTTTGAGTGGGTTAAAGACATCCATCTTTTTGCCCGAAAACTAGTATTAATGAAACATCATAACAAAACTACTGAGGCTGAGTTAGTCTCCTTAAAACTAAACGCCTCAGAAGAACTAGCCCTGAGAGAGACGTTAACCAATTGGAATACAGATCTCGATGAACCTTCTCCGGGGGATGGACCTTATACAAATTTGAAACCCAAAAGTAAGTTCACACCAAATTTTTGTATAGCACCTGAAGTCCAAGTTTTTGTAAAACTAGTAACTAAGGACTTAGAAACCTTAGCAACTAATAACACAAAAGAATCTAATCTAACCTCTATGGAGTGTAAATCACTGTCCAAACTACAAAAAAACAAACAAATAGTAGTTAAACCATCAGATAAAGGAGGTAATACAGTGATCCTCCGGGAAAATGACTATCACCAAGAAAACTTACGGTTACTAAGTGACAAAAGCACTTACCAACGCCTGTCAAGAGACCCTACGGGAGAATATAAAAAGGAACTCGGAGCAATATTGTCGGAGGGCCTATGGAACAACATTATCTCAAGACAAGAGTTTAACTTCTTACTGAAGAAACATCCCACTATTCCAACCTTCTATTCATTGCCGAAGGTACACAAAAACCTGAAAACACCTCCAGGACGCCCAATAGTCTCCGGAAAGAATAGCCTGTCAGAACATGCTAGTACTTATATCGATCAGATCTTGAGACCATTTGTGGCAACACTGGCATCATATGCTCAGGACACTAAGAGTGTTTTACAAAGGCTCTACAATCTCCGATTGGATGATGAAACATTACTAGTCTGTCTCGATGTGGAAGGACTCTACACCTCAATTCCACATGAAGTAGGGGTACAAGCGGTAAAGAAATACCTGAAAACCCGCGGTGTACAACATTACAAACATAGTGAGTTTGTCATAAAGCTACTGGAATTTGTTCTAACTAAAAACTACTTTACATATGACAATATTTTCTATAAACAAATAAAAGGGACAGCAATGGGTACCCCATGTGCACCCTCATATGCCAATCTTCACCTTGGCACATGGGAAGAAACTATAGTTTTTGGAGAAGAATTGTCCAACTATACTGATCAGGTGGGTCTCTGGATCAGATATATTGATGATGTATTTCTAACTTGGAATGGAAATAAATCCAGCCTTTTAGATTTTATCACTATTCTCAATATAAACTCCATTGGCCTCAAACTTACACACACTATCAATTCGAACCAAATAGAGTTTTTGGACCTACTTATTTCCAAAACAGACAAGAATCTTATTGTAACATCAACATATCGCAAGGACACCGCTACGAATAGTCTACTCCTGGCATCCAGCCACCACCCCAGTCATCTTATTCGTAGTATTCCATACGGTCAATATCTTCGCATACGCCGAAATTGTACCACTGAAATGGACTTTGAAAAGCAAGCGAAAGACCTCTATGACCGCTTTAAATCAAGAGGTTACTCTCATAACATCCTGAAAAAGGCATATGCAAGAGCAAAAGAAAGCTCGCAGACAGACTTACTGTACAACTCCACTACGACAAAGACACCAGAATCTCAACCTATAAGAATCATAGGTACATATAATAAATTTGGAGAGAACATTCGATCGATATTACAACAACATTGGCATATCTTATTGGCTGATAATGAACTAAAAACCAGACTGACTAATACAGCGGCAATTACTTATCGCCGAGCACCTAGTCTGAAGGACAAGCTAGTGCATAGCCACTATGAAGCACCTAAGAGCACAGGGAGTGATTGGCTAAATGTACGAGCAGCTGGCTCCAAACCTTGTGGTAACTGTAAGGCTTGTCGTCACATCCGTACCACAGCAGAGTTCACAAGTTCCTCTAATCAGAAGAAATATAGAGTACGAGACTACATTAATTGTAGAACTACAGCAGTGATCTACCTCATTCACTGTAGATGTGGCCTGCAGTATATAGGAAAAACAACACGTCAACTCCGACGACGAGTATTGGAACACGTAAACACTATAATCAACAAAAATGATGTGGCAGTTGCTAGACACGTTAACTATATACATGATGGAAACGTAATGTGTCTACAGTTTATGGGCATTGAAAAGGTGAAAACAACTCCAAGGAGAGGCAATATGGAAAATAAGTTACTTCAACGAGAAGCCTGGTGGATTTTTCACCTTAAAACCTTAACTCCGCATGGCCTAAATGAAGGTTTCACCTTCTCCCCATTTATATAGTTCTCTCTCTACGCCATATATCCAGCAATACCGTGGCTCCCCTCCAACTCAGCTCGGTCTTTCCTTCTAAATAATAGTCCATAAGTGTTCTACCTACATAAACTATAGATCACAGTCTCTTGCCTATCTAACTCTCTATATATTAAAATCGCCCTTTAGTATAGGTTCAGGCCCATTTACTGGGGTCTTTCCGTTTTCCTTACTCTCTGCTAATTCTGTCGTTTTTCTATAGATAGCTAGACACACATAGCTCTCATCATCTTAGCCTTTAGGTTAAATTTATTTTATTTATATCAGATAAGGGATGTTCTTCACCTTCCTTCTACTCCATGTTGAATTATTTTCCATTTCACTAGTGTAGACCCTTTTACAGACTTTAGTTTATTTTCCCAATATTCCAAACTGTCTAGTATTCTCTATGACCTACTTTTACTTGCATGAAGCTTTTGGACCGATTGATTGGGGTCTGTGAGTATATATTTTTTAGGTGCATGATGCCCCCCTATCGGCCAGCTCTCTAGAATTGGCTTTTAAAAAACTATACCTATCATTACATCTTAAAATTAATATTTCTGTTTAAACTTAGAGCACAGGATTATTTTAGATAAACCGCAATATAATATTAACTTCACTGCTATATTTCACCCATTACCAGTGAGACATGATGACAATTTAGTCTATTTTTTCGTTTTTCAATAATAGAGCCATTGCCCTACATACAGCGAACATAATATCCACTTTTACAAATGGTTCAAGCAACCTCTAACTCAAAATCTCGCGATTAACGTGAGTTCGCGATCAGGAATATACAATCTCGCAAGAAACGTGATGACGCGGCCCGCGATCGCGTCGCGGCGCCAGCGTAGACGCGGTGACGTCATCGCGTCCCGCGAAATCGCGGGACTCTTTAAAAAGTCCGCGGTTTAACTCAGAAGTGTCCCCTGATGAATCCAGAACGACAATAGCGGGGAAACGCGCGTCGGGAACATTTTAAAACACACCAGAAGAAATGGAGTAGCCATCCTAGTCAATCAAAGAGTGGCCAAAGCAGTGCTCAGTTACAACCCAATAAATGACAGAACAATTTAAATTCAAATTCAAGGCAAGCCATTTAATATCACAGTGATCCAAGTCTATGCTCCAACCATGGATGCTGAAGAGGCTAAAGTTATCCAGTCCTACAAAGACATTCAACGCGTCAAAGATATAACACCAATAAAATATGTTACTGTCATCATAGGAGATTGGAATGCTAAAGAAGGGGACCAAAAGACAACTGGAATAACTGGCAAATTTGGCCTTGGAGTACAAAATGAAGCAGGTCAGAGATTAGCACAATTTTGTCAATATAACACCCTCTTCCAACAGCCTCCGAGACGACTCTACACATGAACATCACCATATGGACAATATAGAAATCAGATTGACTATATACTTTGTAGCCAAAGATGGAGAAGCTCTATACAGTCAGCAAAATTAAGACCTGGAGCTGACTGCGGCTCAGACCATGAGCTTCTTATTGCAAAGTTGAAAATTAAACTGAAGAAAAGAGGGAAAACCATCAGACCAAGTAGATACCAAATAAATAATATCCCTTGTGAATACGCAGTGGAAGTAAAGAATAGATTTAAGGATCTAGATATGAAAGATAGAATTCCTGAAGAACCTTGGACCGAAGTTTGCAACATAATCCAGGAAACAGCAACAAAGAATATCCCTAAAAGAAAGAAAAGTTAGAAGTCAAAATGGCTGTCTTATGAGGCTTTGAAAGTAGCCCAGGAAAGAAGGAAAGCGAAAGTTAGTGGAGATAAGAAAAGATTTGTCCAACTGAATGCAGAATTCCAAAGGCATGTAAAGAGATTGAAGAAGATAACCTAATGAGTAAATCAAGAGTCCTCTTCAAGAAAATTGGGAACCTAAAGGGCACCTTTCATGCAAAAGTGGGAGTGATAAAAGACAAAAATGGTAGGGACTTAACAGAAGAAGATCAGATAAAGAAGAGGTGGCAGGAATACACTGAAGATCTATACAAGAAGGATCTTAACAGCAGTGATGACCTCAGTAGTTTTTCCAATGAGTTGGAGCCAGACATCTTGGAGAGTGAAGTGAGATGGGCCCTAGGATTTCTTGCTGATAAAAAGGCTGCAGGAGGTGATGGAATCTCATCTGAACTATTCAAAATTCTACAGGATGATGCCGTGTTCCTTGCTTTATGCCAACACATTTGGAAAACTCAACAATGGTCAATAGTCAGGAAAAGGTGAGTCTACATCCCAATCCCCAAAAAAAGGCAGTGCCAAAGACTGCTCCAATTATCGAACAATTGCACTCATTTCACATGCCAACATGGTAATGCTTAACAGCCTTATTAAATTGCCATTCTGCAAATTTAAAAGGGCTCTATTTAAGCACATAGCATATTTTTTTTACAGGAGTTTTTTTAGTTAGTGAAGACCTTGCTTTTGGATAGAAGTTCTGTAAAAAAAATATGCTGTGTGCTTAAATAGAGCCCTTTTAAATTTGCCGAATCACAATTTAATAACGCTGTAAGATTCTACAAGCTCGACTCCAACAATATATGGACCAGGAACTATCAGATGTGCAAGGCGGGTTCCGCAGAGGTAGAGGCACAAAAGATCAAATTGCCAATATCTGCTGAATAATAGAGAAAGCAAGTGAGTTCCAAAAAAACATTTACTTCTGCTTCATCTTCTGCTTCATAGACTATTCTAAAGCCTTTGACTGTGTGGATCATAACAAAATGTGGCATGTCCTTAAAGAGATGGGAGTACCAGATCATCTAATCCTCCTCCTAAAGAATCTGTATGTTGACCAAGAAGCCACTTCAGAACCGAACATGGGACAATAGAATGGTTCAAGATCGGAACCATTCAACTTATATGCAGAGTACATCATGAGTAAAGCAGGGCTGGATGAATCCAAAGCCGGAATAAATATTGATAGAAGGAATATCAAAAATCTCAGATACGCCGATGATACTACTCTGATGGAGGAGGAACTAAAGGACTTACTGATAAGGGTAAAAGAAGAGAGTGCAAAAGCTGGCCTGCTGCTCAACGTTAAAAAGATAAAGATCATGGCAAATGGCAATCTCACTTCCTGGCAAATAGACAGGGAAGAAGTGGAGGCAGTAACAGATTTTATTTTCCTTGGATCCAAGATCTCTGCAGATGGTGACTGTAGTCATGAAATTAAAAGACATTTGCTTCTGGGGAGGAAAGCTATGGCAAGCTTGGACAAGCTAGTAAAAAGTTAAGATATTAAACTATCAACAAAGGTTAGTTCGAACTATGGTATTCCCAGTAGTAACATACGGATGTGAGAGCTGGACCATAAGGAAATCTGTGTGATGTAGAATTGACGCCTTTGAATTGTGGTGTTGGAGAAGACTGCTTAGAGTCCCTTGGACTGCAAGAAGATCCAATAATTCAATACTTCAGGAAATCAAGACAAACTGTTCACTAGAAGATATGATCATGAGGCTGAAACTCAAATATTTTGGCCATATCATGAGACGGCAGGATTCCCTAGAAAAGACTCTGAGGCTCGGAAGGATTGAAGACACAAGAAGAAGTGGATGACAGAGGCGGAGATGAATAGATGAGGTTACTGAAGCAATGAACATGAACTTGATAGAGCTCAGAGAGGCAGTGGCTGAGAGATGCACCTGGCGTAATGTGGTCCATAGAGTCACGGAGAGTCGGACACGACTGAACTACAACAATGTGGCTTGTATAGGTTATGAAGGTGCTGTGTGGGAAGATATAGTTATAGGTGGATGCTAAACCTATGTATGGGTGTTGAGCATGAGTGGCTCGGTGTTGGTGGTGATTTTAGGCATTCTGTTGGGTAGGGTTTGATCACTGTATGGTAGGTTCTGGGTGGGTTTATTAAGAGGCAGAAAGGGCTGACTTGTGATACATAAATGATACACTGCAAGTACATCCTCGTCATTAGTTTCTCCCTGAAATCTATGACCAGTTTTCAGTAATTAATTTTCAGTGTTCTGTTTTCTGGGTAAATATCATGATGGTGGCCTGTGTAAAGGAACTGGCCTTGAATGTTTGTTTTGTTCAGTGGTGTCTGACTCTCTGTGACCTCATGGACCATAATACACTATGTTGATCTTCTTTGTTTACATGGCAGAGATACTGGAGTGGGTTGCCAGTTCCTTCTCCAGTGGGCCACAGCATGCAACTCCTGGTGTTTCTAGGTGGTCTCCCATCCAAGTACTGACCAGGCCCAACCCTGCATGGCTTCAGGGTAGTGTGTCCTCTCGGATCCCTGACTTGAATCAAACCCAGGTCGCAGTGGTGAAGGCACCAAATCCTAACCACTGGACCAACAGGGAACCCTTGAATACCACTGTTGTATGTTATATTTGCTTATTTTAACAACTGTTAATGAGCTATAGGTATACGTAAGTTAATGGTAATTAAATATGATTTACTGCTTTGTGGTATCTCAATGTATTAGGCAATTCTGTTGACTTGAATGTAAAGGTTACACAAAATTACTAATTTTACCATATAGAAAAGTACAAAAAATATAAAGTACATTTTATCCCATGTGCACCATGTACTGCAATACAGCATATTTATTGGGTCAGTATGGAATATGCTATATAATAAGGCAGAAGTACAACTTGTCCCACCGACTTTAAATAAAAGAAATGCTTATGTATTGACTCATGTTTGGCACTGTCTGCTTCAGTGATTCACTCGCTGGACCTAAATCTATTAACCTCTCTTTCTAGTAGGGCCCGCAATGCAACTAAAATATAGACTTTCATATTTATTGCTACTTTATCATTAGGATTTATGAAGGGCAGTTTTACTACACAGAGTATTCACTTGACCTGGAAATGTCAAAGCATGTTGATTAGTGTCACTGTATAAGACACTTACTGTGGCCATTATGGAAAGAAAATATATGGGACCAAGTAGACTAGGATATGTCTTACTATTGCAATGGAATACTGGCAAACAGATCTAAATAGAACTGGATATAACTAAATACTTTGTAGTATCACTGAGATTTAGAGGGGTTTCTAACATAAGGTTATGTTCTGAAACGTGCCTGATAGCAGGGCACAGGGGAGTAGGACAACCCCCAGATTATATGAATAGGGGACACAAAAAATAGCAAAATTAAACTTAATTATGCATTACCAGATTTGGCTTTGGAGCATATATGCATATATACAGTGCCTTGCAAAAGTATTCACCCCCCTTGACTTTTTACCTATTGTGTTACATTACAGCCTTATGTTCAATGTTTTCTTAATCTGAATTTTATGTGATAGGTTATTCACCCCCCTTGGCATTTTTCGTGTTTTGTTGCCTCACAACCTGGAATTAACATGGATTGTTTGAAGATTTGCATCATTAAATGTTTTTTTTTTATTGTAAAGCAAACAACAAATAGGACAAAATAACAGTAAAAGTAAATGTGCATAACAATTTACCCCCTAAAGTCAATACTTTGTAGAGCCACCTTTTGTGGCAATCACAGCTCCAATTCCCTTTGGATAAGTCTCTATGAGCTTGCCACATCTTACCACTGGGATTTTTGGCCATTCCTGCTCCCGATCCTTCAAGTTGGTTTGTTTGCGCTTGTGAACAGCAATTTTTAAGTCTGACCACAGATTTTCTATTGGATTGAGGTCTGGGCTTTGACTAGACCATTCCAACACATTTACAGTACATGTTTCCCCATAAACCACTCAAGTGTTGCTTTAGCAGTGTGTTTGGGGTCATTGTCCTGCTGGAAGTTGAACCTCCGTCATAGCCTCAAATCACGTACAGATTGGTACAGGTTTTGCTCAACAATATCCCTGTATTTAGCACCATCCATCTTTCCCTCAACTCTGACCAGTTTCCCAGTCCCGGCTGCTGAAAAACATCCCCACAGCATGATGCTGCCACCCCCATGTTTCACTGTGTGGATCGTGTTGGGTTTGATGTGATGTGATGTGTTGGGTTTGCGCCAGACATAGAGTTTTCTTTGATGGCCGAAAAGTTAAATTTAAGTCTCATCAGACCAGAGCACCTTCCTCCATACATTTTGGGAGTCTCCCACATGCCTTTTTGCAAACTCAAAATGTGCCATTTTGTTTTTTGCTGAAAATAATGGCTTTCTTCTGGCCACTCTTCCATAAAGCCCAACTCTATGGAGCGTACAGCTTATTGTCGTCCTATGTACAGATACTCCTTTCTCTGCTGTGGAACTCTGCAGCTCCTCCAGGGTTACCTTAGGTCTCTGTGCTGCCTCTCTGATTAATGTCCTCCTTGCCTGGTCCGTGAGTTTTGGTGGGTGGCCATCTCTTGGCAGGTTGGCTGTTGTGCCATGTTCTTTCCATTTGGTTATGATAGATTTGATGGTGCTCCTGGGGATCATCAAAGATTTGTATACTTTTTTATAACCTAACCCTCATTTGTACTTCTCAACAACATTGTCCCTTACTTGTTTGGAGAGTTCCTGGGTCTTCATGGCAGTGCTTGGTTAGTGGTGCCTCTTGCTTAGGTGTTTCAGCCTCTGGGGCCTTTCAAAAAAGGTGTGTATATGTAATGACAGGTCATGTGACACTTAGATTGCACACAGGTGGACATCATTTCACTAATTATGTGACTTCTGAAGGTAATTGGTTGCACCAGAGCTTTTTATGGGCTTCATAACAAAGGGAGTGAATACATACGCACATGCCAATTTTCTGTTTTCTATTTCTAAAAAATAGTTTTATGTATATATTTTTCTCATTTCACTTCACCAACTTAGACTATTGTGTTCTGATCCATCACATAATATTCAGATTAACAAAACATTGAACTTAAGGCTGTAATGTAACAAAATAGGTAAAAAGTCCAGGGGGTAAATACTTTTGCAAGGCACTGTAAATTGCACCACTCAGGGCCACAATTTTTTTCAATCTTTTTAAACTTTATACCCCCCAGATTTTTGTTGGGCTCCTATGCACATGGCAGGGCATATAAGCCTAAATTGATTTCCTAGTGGCAAGAAAGGTAGTATGTTGTTAGCCTCATTTGCATGTCACTACCCAGAATACTTAACAGCAAAGACATTCTATAGGAAAAACAGGTCTTCTGGCCTGCTTGAGGGATGTAATCGTACTAAGAATGGTCCCTTTCTTACCCAAGATGATGATGATTCTTCAGTAGACAAGATGGGTAAATATGATATTTAGGGCAAAAATCAATTCTAGAGTACTCAGGTTTGCCTCTGTCAAATCATTAATTTTATCCATTTATCATAAGTGCATAGAAATATTTATGTTTAAACTACACGTCATCCCTAAGTGGAACATAGGAAAAACTCAATTGTAAAATCCTTTTGTTGAAAAGTCACGCTCAACAACATATTTGGAAATAGAGTAATTTTGGCTTAATGTGTAAAATGCTGTTTTATTCCTATCATTTCCCAACAGTCTGATTTATCTGATCATCTAGAAAAGGTCTCACTGCTTGAAATATTTATCAGATAGAAAATTAGCATTTAGATGCATTTTGTGTGTGATATAATTTCACCGTTTGGCAAATATTGGAGAAAAATTACATAAACGCAGCAATACATGTGAATACAATTATATTATCACTTTCAGCAAGTAAGCACATATTACTCATGATATAAACACATTATTAGGCCTAGGATCTCTTGATAAATATAGTGTAGTATATTAGTATAGAGGGAGAAGATGATTTCTCCATAATATTTCATAAGTAGATGTGTGCTGTGCCCTGAAATGGCCAAATGGAATTTTTCTCAGGATTAGTTCCTGATGTTTTTGCAAAAGCAGTTTGGCAATGGACTGAAAGTACAAGTAAAAATAATTTTTTTTAGTGTAGCTCTGTATTTAACACCTATGGTAGATGTACTAATTTATGTATTTTGAAGATCTATACTAAAACCTAACCTATGTCATACTATATGATAGATGTATACCAATAGTATGGGAAGCGATAGCAATAAAATCAGCTTTTAATATTATTTGTAGAATAAAATGAATGACTATGAGCCTCATTCAATTGAGGCTTTGGGAGATCCGGGCTTCCGTAAAGGAGGTTGTAAGATATTTTGCTATTTAATTCTTTTTGCAGGCTCTGATCGTGTTAACATCGCAAGTTAATGCCCCTCCATGCCTTTGATCTCTCATGGCCGGAAGAGTTCTGATCGCTAAAATCGCAAGTCACTATTTAATTGCCCCAATTCCCCCTCACTAATTCCCCCTCAAGCTCGCAAATCGGCAAAGAAAAATACTTTATTTCATGTTTATTTTACGTTATATTAATCCTGGAATTCATAGTGTTAATACATATACTGTTATGGAACTCGACTATAACATAATATCATATTTATTGCTTTATCAATATTGCAATATTTCAGGTATGTGGGTCCGATCGTAACTCGTAATTGAAGCCCGTAGGACTTTGAAATTCAACCTCCATTTGTCATTGACGTAAAGATGACAATCTCTGTTTCCATTGGCTGTTTCTAATTCAGGAGTTACGGACTTGCTTAATTGATCATGTTCAAGCTCGCAAATGCTACATACGATGGCATGGTTTACGAAACTCGCTATCGGCCCCTAACTTGCGGTGTTGCCGAATTGAATAGCAGAAGGCCCGCAGACATACGGCGTCTATCCCCAAACTTACAGCCCTTGAATTGAATGAGGCTCAAAGTCGTAGAAAAAAGTCGTAAAAAAAAATATGATGTAGCAGGTGTAATCGATAAATTAGTTAAAGGCATATCTAGGTTTCCTGGGTTATGAATGTAATATTTTTTTGCATGAAAATATCCTATCCTCAAATATCAATTAGCTTACCTTGAAGTTAGCAAAACATTTCTTATGGATTTTGCCAGTTGCATTTGATGGTATACGCCCCTAGAAAATCCCAGCTAAATTAGCATAAAATTCAGATTTATCTGTGTCCAATCAGAATCAGGCTAATACATTGTATCAGTGGTTTCTTGCATGCTCAGTACAAGAGCTGAGGCTGTAAGGGCAGATCTCTGCCAGCACTTCCTCTGCTTCACCTTCCTGCTGTTTCAGAGAAAGACTCTTACTGTAAAAAAAACTTGGGATGTTACTGCACTTATTACTGCAGGTCTCACACACACACACAGCAGCTCTGTCTTTGCTGATCTCTGGTGTGGGCGTGTGCACAGCAGAGACTGCAGCAGTAAGCAGCCCGGCGGGTCACATCCCAGCAGTGATTTTGGGGCTGACATCAGTGCTCTCCTATCGGCTGAAGAAACCAGAGCAGCTTAGTAAATAGTTAAAATTGGTTCCCAAATGCCCCACACTGATTAGGGGGTATCATGTGCCTTTGTAGCCACCCTTGGGGAAGTCAACATAATGATTAGAGGGATTTTTAGATATTAATAAAAATAAAATATTTTACAAAATGTGCTGCATATATCAAGGATGGTTTTTGCCTAAGGATTGCAGAAGTGTAATAATGCAGAAAACGTAGATATACCTTTAAGACACTGAATAGTATTGACCAGTTGTTACAATAAAAACATAAGCAAAACTGAAGTGGCCAATTACCACCATAAATATCTTAATCTCAATTATGCCAAAATAATGACATTGGTTGTAATGCACATTAAAGCACATACAGGTGAGTTGAGGAATCATGAGTGTTAGGGCTTCCTAATCAGTTGCTGGCAGCTTGGAACACAGGCCCCAGTCAGAATTCTGAGGAGCCGTACTGGAAAATAATACACACACAGTGATTCTCAGTACAATTTGTTTATTGCTACGTCATAACATAGGTTATATACTTGCTAAAGAAGGCAGATATTAGAGGCTGGTTACACGGTAGACGTTAGTCGGTACAAGGACAGATAATCAGGTGTTTTCTGTTTCTTAGAACGAGAAATGTTTGTGTTTTAGTAAGGTCGCAAGATGTCCCAAGGACAAGAATGTGTTATTATGGTTAGGCTATATCTCATGTGAATATGTCAGCAGAATATGTTAACCCCTTCATCAGCAGAATATGTTAACCCCTTCAATGAGACATTCAATAGGGAATCTGCGATGAGATTAATACCTGTGACCCCACAAATGGTGCCTCCATTCTGGAAGGTGCCACTATGTAGCTTTGCCTCAAACTGAATTGATCTGAACACTATACTGGCACAAAGAACTAGTGTAATAGCGGTGATATTCAGAACGGGTCTTTAAAAGGTGCAGGACGGCTGGGGGCATAGCCAACAATAACCAATCCAGATATGAGTTTTGCCAAATGGTTGGAAGTGAGTAGCTTTGTATCAACCCTTTTATAGTGTCATAGCAAGCTAAAAAATACCCAGACAGCTAAATACTAACAGGCATGCAGGTACTAAAGGAAAGTTTGACTGTAAACAGAATATCTCCATAGCATATTACATGAAAATAAATAAATGTAAAGTAAACGTTAGCGCTACATACATAAAATAATCATCTGCCTAGTGCTAGATAAGTCAATGCCAAGTAAAATGTTGCTTTAATTATCATTGTTCCTCTGGCTACTAATGTCCTGAATAACATATTAGTGTATTTGGAAGGACAGATACTTAGATTGTAAGTTTGTGAGTTTTCAATCTTGTGTCCGTGCCTTGGAAACAAGCACTATGTACATTTTGATTATAAGCTCAAAAACAGGGCCCTCCATTCTTTATAAGGTGTTATGTTTTTTTTTTTTGCCACGTACTAAACCCCTGTACAGCGCTACGGAATATGTTGGCGCGATATAAATAAAGATAATAATAATAGTAATAATAAGGACAGTAATAATAGCCACAAGTTCTGGGTTTCTGGGTTGCCACATTACATTTCTCAGGCATAGATTGGATTAAATCGCAAATTAGCATATCGAGTAACATATTAGTATAAAATGGCCACATAAACACTACTGTATGCATCAGGAATTACTTATTGTAGGGGAAATGGCTCATTCAAATTATAGCCAGTTGTTCATGCTCTTTAAGATGAAACCAACTTGCTGATTTGGTTGAATTTATTCTTGAACTCGTTTTGCTGCAGAAGCACATAGTATTAATCACTTAAACGATGGAGAGGTTATGGGTGATGTTAGTCAGCATTCATCCACCTGTGTAATGACTTGTCCTGTGAATGATTAGTTCTCTCTATCGGATTTCTGGGTACATGGTGAGACCAGCCGAGCATTGGAAAACATTAAATGGCAAAGTCCAGGAAGAGAAATAATCCGAAGCAGCAAAAACATGACACGTAATGAAACCTTTCACCTATAAAGGAGATCATTAGAGCAACATTTTAAAATTAAATAACAAGTCATTCTCTGTTTTCAAATCATTATCTTCAAGTGAGAATTTGTAACATTTCTCAATGTAAATGAAATGTACAAAAATACTATTCAAATGCAATTTGGCCAATTTTGTTAGTTAGTGAAGACCTTGCTTTTGGATAGATGATCACTAACTAAAAAAAACTTCTGTAAAAAAATGCTGTGTGCTTATATAGAGCCTCATTAAAATGTGATTTGGCCAATTGAATAGGGCTCTAGGTTTTTAGGAATTCTGGAATGTGGTTTTATTCTTAATTGAAACGGGTTAAAGCAACACTGTAGAGCTACATTTTCTAATTTATAAAAAAATGGAAAAATAACAAACTCTATTTCTTGGAAAATAATAGTTTTATAACGAAGAAAAGTTAACGTTACACAGCAAATATGCGTGGAAAACTCCATTTGGTTGATATTAATCATTTTGAGTGAAATTGATAGATGACTGAAATTAAAGGTAGAAAATTGTAATCATAAATGTTATAATTTCCCTCTCTAACAATAACTTCATCTGAAATGATTAATCATTTTTCATAATATGGGTTGTTAAGTCATAAGAGCATGCCCAATTGGATAAAGAACAATAGTTACAGAGGCATTAAATTGTTATTATTACCTTTGTTTGTTCTTCCATATTACTGATCACTGTGAAAGATATTTAATCAAGAGATTTCATTAGGAACAATGTTATAACAATAGTATGTTTACAATAAAAAAAATAAGCTCAATTTTAAAATAAACTAAATGTTTTAAAAAAAAGTACGTTTTCCGAATTTTTTCACTCAAAGATTAGAATGGAGCCTTGAGGGTTTTTACACATAATTTAAAAATTTAAAACATAAAAACATATAAAAAAGACTTACTTTTTAATATTTTTTTCAATTACTTTTACAAACACTGCTCTTCGTCTATCTATGTGATACTTTATTGTAATTTCTTCTTAATTTAAATGGTTTTATGAAGCAGTGAAAAAATAATTTAATGTGTAATTGGTCACAAGCTCTTAAACACATCAGAATAAAGAGCCCTAGGTAGCATTTGTTAGTAGGTGGCAAAATATTGAGGTGTTTGTATGATTCAAGGAATTGTCCAGATGACCAAGGTTTTGATGGATCATTAAAATATCATATAACGTGCATTGCGTTACAAGATCGTCCACACAATTCTGACTGTGTGACATATACAGAAGCAGAGATCATTTCCTCCATAATTACCTGCTCCATTACTATTGAAATATAAAGCAAAACAAGACTGCCTTAAATAGTAATATTTTAAATAGTAATATTTGCCTTAGCATCGTATCAATCCGTGTTTGTTGGAATGTCACATATATACGTATACACTTCTCAGCACTTGAAGAGGTTACACAGTACGTGTCTAGTAGTGTGGCTGAGTGGTCCAAGGAGCTGGATTTAGGCTTCGTTTTTTTCTAGAGGCATGGGTTTGAATCCCACTGCTGCCATTCAACGCCTTTTCGTAAAGTAAATTGCTCTCCTTATGAAAAGCATAAGTAGCATTTCGTAGAAGGGGTGAAAATATTGAGATGTTTGAATTGTTACAGATGGCCATGGTTATGATGATTCATTGAAATATCATATAATGTGCATTGGGATACAAGATCTTCCACACAATTTAGACTAAGTGTGACATATACAGAAGCAGAGATCATTTCCTCCATAATTACCTCTTCCATTACTATTGAAATACTAGCGAATTGCCTGTCAAAAAATTACGGCAATGAAATTGTAAGTGAGCTAACGGTGCTTGGTGTATATAATATGGCTAATGTAGCGTCGTGCGAGTTTTTCGTAATATTCGTTTTCTGTTTCGTGCAAGTTTTTCGGGATATCCGTAGCTGTTTGGTGGTGTTTTGCGTGTTTAGGGACCTTTAGCATTGTTTTCGTTTTGTTCGGCGGCCATTTTTTCTTTTGCTTAGGTGATTTTCGGGTCTCTAAACTCCAAAATTTGTGGTTAAATGGAGGTGTAACTTCACTTGCAGAGGTCCTAGGTGCCCCCACTTGCTGTGAGTAACCTTTTTATGTGTTTGTTGTTTGTATTTGTTGTGTTTGTAATGGTTTTGGGGTTGCGCAGGTTGCATCCTTGTTTTCTAATCTCGTAGGAGTTTTTCGGCAAATACGTAGGTGTTTGGTGGTGTTTTGCGTCTTTAGGCTGCTGTAGCCTCCTTTTCGTTTTTTTCGGAGGCCATTTTTTCTCTCGCTTAGAGAATTTTTTAGTGTCTAAACTCTTTTAATTTGAGTTAAATTGAGGTGTAACTTTAGTTTTCGAGGTCCTGGTGCTCCCTCTTCCTGTAATTAAGCTTTTTATGTATTTGTTGTGTGTATTTGTTGTATTTTTCATGTTTTGATGTGCGCTTGTTGCGGCTGTTTTGTGCGAGGTCGTATTGAAACGTAACGTGTCTCGTATTTTGTTTGTGTTACGACATAAATTTTGCGAGGGTCGCAGTTGCTGGCAAGGAGCGCCTTCGGCATGTGCGACCCTGCAAGCGTTAGCAACAACTCGCATGCTCACAACTATCTATGTGATAAAGCAAAACAAGACTGCCTTAAATAGTAACATTTGCCTTAGGATCATATATACCTCTTACATGCTGGGCTTTTTCTATGAAAATCTTGAAATCTACTACTAACCTCTTTGATGAAAATCTTAGCGTTTGTAGTTCAGTCATTTGTTCCTTTTGTTTTGTTTTGTAATTTTCTTAAATTGCCATGCTCTTTTTATGTTTAGCCTTAAAAAAAATGTATAGCTTAAAAACAAAAATCACTGATGTAGTTGCCCACCCACCGATTATTGTTAGTCATTTATAGCTGTAATTTTCATAGCTTTTGCAAAGTCATGATCTTATGTGAACCCCCTACTCCCAACTCACAATGTTACTTTGTTCCAATCTTCTTTCTTAACACATCACTATATTTATTTAAAATATATTTAAAGTATTACAATTTACTCTATTGAGGAATTATATAGAACATATTGGTTACATTTTGGATCTATCCTGTTATGTGCACGCACTGCACGGGAAGCTCCGGCGTCCCGATGTACACCCTAAGCCCCTAACCCTCTACACGCCTTGACGGCCCTAACCCTAACCCCCTACACCAGTTACCGGCACTAACCCTAAACCTAACCCTCTACACCCCTTGCCAACCCTAACTCCCAACACCAGTTACTGACCCTAACCCCCTTCACCACATTCCGGCCCAAACCCTAAGCCTAACCCTCTTAGCCTTACCCTAACCCCCTAAAACTAACTTCCTAACCCTAAGTCCCTAACCCCCTACAACCCTTGCTGGCCCTAACCCTAACCTCCTAACCCTTTTAGCCTAACCCTAACCCCTTAAAACTAACTTCTTAGCGCTAACCTCCCAGGACCACTGCAAGTGAAGTTACACCTCAATTTAAGTCAAAATTTTAGAGTTTAGACACACGAAAATCCACTAAGCGAGAGAAAAAATAGCCGCCGAAAAAAATGAAAACGAGGCTACAGGACCCTAAAGCCGCAAAACACCACCAAGCACATACAGCTTTTAAAAAAAAAGCCGTACAAGGTCCAACATACACTATTAGCAAGGACGCTAAATCATCCACTAACTTACACAATGCGGAAGTACACAGCTACACAAACGACTTCCCCTTGCGCACGCAGCCTATTTACACTACACCCTGCACACATTGCTGACACTTACACCTCAGCTCAACAACAGTGCAAACCTACATTGTATGCTGCAGGAACATGAAAACAGATTGTTAGCTCTTTAAATAGGTAAAGTATATTCATTTATTAATTTATTAATTATTTAATTAGCATACACAAATACATATACACAAAGAAAACAAAACACTATCACAATAAACACAAAGCCTTTCAATAAGCTCAAAAAGCAGATCAGCATCAACCAAACAATAACAGCAAAAGCGGCAAACAGCATTACCTGCCTTACAATTTTATTGTCCCGTCATTTTTGACGGGCGAGTCACTAGTAATAAATAATACTTGCAATCCATTTTGCTACTGTAAATGCAGTTATTGATATAAAAGGCAACTGCTTTAAATAGCACGAATGAAAGGCTAATATCTTTGAGTTTAAATGTACTTATCTCTTCTAAGGACTCTATAGCTATTATTATTATTATACAATAAAACTACACTGAACATGGTACCCTTACAAAATGATGTTAGAAATACTACTTTAGTACAAATTATTCTATGATGCATAAGGATATGTCTTAGACATTACCAAAATGTAGTTTTGCATATAAAGTAGATTCATTTAGGATACATTTAGGCATCAAAGAAACATATAAAAATAATGTGAATTAAGAAGGAAGATATACACAGTCTCATGTAGAGCATTTTAATTATGTTTTTTAAAATGAAATTAGTACAATTGTACAATTGTTTGATAATTGGAGCACTCTTTGTCACTGGCTTTTTGGGGATTGGGAGGTAGACTGACCTTTTTCCAGTATACGGGCTACTGTTGAGTTTTCCGCATCTATTGGCATAATCCAAGTAACACTTAAACAGCATCATCTTGTAGGATTTGGGACAGTTCAGCTGGGATTCCATAAACTTCTGTAGTCAAAGCCAAGAAGACGCCCTGCTGCGGCGGAAGGAAATTCCGGTGTGTAATGTTCACTTTTGGGGACTGCTGGACTGAGAGGAGGACTGAACCATCACTAGTGGGCCACTATTTCTTCTGCCTTTCTCTGACCTCTGACCAGGAGTTTCAGGACTCTGGAAGCCATGTTGTTCACTGGGAGTTGTGTGGGGGATGTTAGCCATTTTGTCTCCCTGTGGGCAAGTTTAAAGTGAGTTATTTTCATTTATTGATGTATAAAGGAAACCCAGACATGTTGGTCTCAAAATGCACCATTCTCCCCAGGGAATATTAATAAAGTGTTATATGGGGATTCCATGGGGCATGGGTCACAGGGATGTGCAATTGAGCGGGCCACGGTACTTGGAGAGAGAGTTGACAGAGAGGTCAGGGGTTAAATGTAAATTCAGCTGGGACCAAATTAATTACTCTGGGGACATCACTCGCATCCAGTTGATCTATGATTCCTATGATAGGACAGAGGAGAAGTCACTCTGAGAAAAGGTGTCTCCACTTCAGGGCTGATCAAAGACTCCCTGGTAAGCCAGGAACCCAGGGGAAATAACCATCTGGCATCCTGTACAGACTCCAGGAAGGAAGGTTGCCATCTAATAATGGATGGGTTTTCCACATGGCTAAAGGGGAAGTATGATTATGATTGGGGACTGTGGTAGACACATATGGGTGTGGAGATCAATAAAGGGTTGTTCAGTTAAACATACATCACCATTGTATATGGTTTATCCCGGGAACATAATAATTGCAACAGACCCTTTCTGATACTTTGCTCTTAATAACTCAGGAGTGTTACTGCTGAACTGTTTCCTGGATAAGGTGGAGGTTACATGCTGTGCTGGGTTCATTGATGCTAAAAAGGGATTTCCCAAAGAACCTCATGACCTAGTGGGTGAGATTGATCCAAGATCTTTCTAAGACAAACTGGAGCAGTAGGATCATAACACGTTGCTGCAAAGGACCATTCAGAACAGGAATCTGGAACATTAGAACTAGAAAGCAAGGCAAACTGGACTTGGTCAAACAACCCTTGATGCGACTCCCTTCCTCTGACCAGAAAGGGGAAGTGGTGTGGTATCAATTTCCATGTTATTCAGTTATCATACATAGGTTCTCGACTTCTGCCTGTTTCTTCTCCCTCATACCTCCTTCCACTGATAACTACAAACACACACCCATCATCTCAGGATGTGATGTAATCAACAGAGTCCTAAAAAATTGTGTTATGTCTAAGCCTTCACAGCTACTGATATTGTAATTTGACACATATAAACAAATGTATTTTTTATTGAACTTCATTGGACCTTTAACTTATCAGTATAGCGTTACTGGCAGTAATTTATTTACCTTTTTTTTTCTTGATGCTTACGAAACGAATTGATATAAAATGATCCATCTTTCAATATATAATATAAATATATATTAAAACAATGGTCAAAATGTGAAACATAATGATAATTAAGCACACACTGTGCTTAATTATATATATTTAATGCACAACTAAAATACAACAGAGGTTTATAAAACTGCAGACATCCTAAGGAAACTAATTGTATAGACACACACTGTTGTGTTTTTCTGACAGCTGAAAAGTTTTCATTAAAAAAGTTTCAAGTGGCTACGTTCCTTGCCATGTTACTGTCAAATAAAATTATAAATGCACCATTTTTCATTGTATTTGGTCATGAAATTTGCATTTCTCTCTAATTATGAAAAAAGTGTTTTTTTGTTCTCACTTAGGAAATTTCCTGTGATTGCTTGTCACACGGTTGCTATTTATAATCCTGAATCAGAATTTCTTTGCTACGCTTTGAAACGATTGTGTAGAATTATCTAGGAGCTTCCTACAGCTTGAAGTTTGACATATGGTAGGTACTAAAAAATGGAATGGGTTCGAGAGAAAATATTTATCATAACGCCATGGTATAACTACAGTCCATTTGACTTTTCCATATTTTATAGTGTTACAATTTGGAATTAAATTGGATTTAAATTGGATTTTATGTCACTGATCTACACTGTAATGTCAAAGTGGAAAAATCAGTCTTGATTTCATAGTATTGCTGTGAAATGCGTAATTATTTATTGGAGCAAACAACTGGCTTCAGAAAATACATAAAACTAGTCAACAAATTTAACAAAAGTTCTTTTAATTTTTTTACCTATGTTTTTCAATGCTGTGATTGCAAAATTCACTTAAAAATTAATAAGCTCTAGTACTGAAAATGTTATTACATATATGTTGCTCTGTTTAATAGTAAAAAGGACATTTTAAAGCAGAGCTGAACTAGAATAAAAAAAAAAATATTAAATTTGAAATCATAAGTCTACATATTTTTTAAATAGTTTTTAATAATGATTACATACAAAATAACATTTATTTGGATCAACCAAATTTTTATTTTGTCCTTTGAGGTACTTGAAAGCTCGCCCATCTCAGTTTATCGGCTTTACAAACTTTCAGCCTTATTAAATTGCGATTCGGCCAATTCTAAAGGCCTCTATATAAGCACAAAGCATATTTTTTTTACAGAAGTTTTTAGTTAGTGGACTTCTATCCAAAAGCAAGGTCTTCACTAACTAAAAACTTCTGTAAAAAAAAATATGCTATGTGCTTATATAGACCCTTTTACAATTAGCCTAATTGCAATTTATTAAGGCTCTTTAAATGCAATGGTGGTAACAAAACCTTTTTTGGGTCTAAGAGTGGGCTGTACTGTATGCTTTTAGTTCCCAGATACCTCCATGTAGGCCATACTTTTCTTTCATAGCGATGTTGAGGGCTGAAGTGATTTATCTCTGCTATGATCTGATTCGCCTTAGATTGGCCAAAAGACCTGTTTTTCCACAGAACTTCTAGGTAAATAATATTACTGTAGCTAAGGATGCAAATAAGGCTCCAAATGTACCACTATTAGCCTCAGACCCACTAATCTTGGTATCTAGTTAGTATTATGGGTCCTACTCGCAGGCAAGTTTAAGAACATAGCTATGGATTAAGGTACATTACCATTGCCCATACAGCAGTTTCATCATTTTAATAAGGATCATCAGTGGGAGATTGGCTCTGGTAACTATGAAATAAGGGAGAAAGATTCTGAGTAAGTAATTCTGGGTAGAAAGTAATTGTAAAACCGTCCATGCTATTATCCAGGAATAAAGTAAAATACTTTTTGTTTTTTTACTTTTTGCTCACATTTTATTTTTTATGGACTACTACTACTACTTGTGCACTGCAGAGGTGGTATTTAAGTCCCTACAGTTTGTGACCCTTTTGGATGGACTTTGGGCCTCATTCAATTGAGAAATTGTAAGTCACTTGAGCCCGTAATGTAGCCCGTAAACTAATTTGTTATTTGATTGCCATCTTTTTTTTTTATTTTACGTTTTTCGTCCACCATTTTTTTCCTTACTTAGCCGATTTTCAATTGACGAAAAACTGCAAATATGGCTCAAATTCACTTGCAACCTCACTCACAGGCTTCCCTGTGCTGTGTGTGAGTGTGTGTTCGGGTTTTTTGAATTACGCCTTTGAACTAGTTTTGGCTGTTAGTCAATGGCATCGGCAAAGTGCTACGTTTTTCGGCTGCATCCTGCATGATTCAACAGCTCGCCTTTGGCGCTCATTGCAGGCTAAGTCCCGTGTGCCTCAACTACTCTCTTTGTGAGTCTCGCAGTCGACAGCTCGCCTCGCTTCACAAGGCTTGCAAAGTGTGATGACAACTCGCAGTACGACAACTATATATGTGACTATATATGTCAGGGTTATATCGATATTGGGAATCAATGAGTTAAACATATCAGGCCACCCATATGGACTAGAACAGTATTGGCATTCATTTTTAATTTTTTTGTATTTTGCGGTTTGCGAGTCTATGCGCATATGGAACCTCTAAACGCTAATTGATTGACATGTAACATTATACTGCCGTAATGATGACGGTCTAATTTTCTATTGGCTGTTTCTAAATGGGTAGTTACGGCCTTGCTTAATTGATAATGTTCACTCTCTTAAATGCTACATTCGGTTGCATGGTTTACGGTTTCGGCTTTCGGCCCACAATTTGCAGGCTTGTTCAATTGAATTGTTCCATAATTGTACCAGAGTTCAAGCCCGCATGCTGTATGTACACTGCAAGTTGCGGCCTTACAATTGATGAGGCTCATGGGCATAGGAACTGGGTGGGATGGGGTTATATAAATTGGGGATGCACAAAATACCAACATTAAACTTAATCATGCATTACCAGCAGTAGGAAAGCTTTGACCCAGGAAAGCTTTTGACTCTCCCCCTTTTTAACAACCCTGTAGGATGCAATGGGCAGCCAAACAGCAGCAGAAAAAGTATTTGCACAAAATTGTAATTACAAATGGCTAGTTTAGATGTATTTTTGCACCACAACACCTGACTTTTATATTTATTTATTAATTCTTGCAGTTGATTCACATCGTTCCAACTGGTTTCATTTTTTTATGTTTTTTCTAGTATTCACTTTTCTCTATCTCCCCTCTCAGCCTTCTGCATTTTGCTCTTTGATTATTCCTCTTGCCTTTCCTTTCCTTCCCCTTCTTTTCTAACATCACCTATATTCCACCAACCCTCACACTCACTATTTATCTGTGAAAGTATCATGGAGTGTTTACAATTAGAAGGAAGTGAGGAGTGTGAAGCCTAGGTTGTGTAGTGATATGATAGCGAGAAGGGAAGAATCCTGCGCGTTGCAGTAATATAATAATGAGGTGGGGGGAAGCCTGTGTGATGCAGTGAATTCATAGAGAGGTGGGAGGAAGCCTGTGTTATGTAATGATATGATAATGGAATAAGACATGCCAGTAAATGCATTTCTGTGTTTTCCTCTGAATCAGATTGTTTACTGATTTGCATACATTTTATTTATTTATCATTATATTTATATAATAACAAGGAAAACATTGGGACATGTCTAGCAGCATAACCCCTTATATAGCATCTCTTGCTCCCTTCTCTCCTTCGTATTCCTACAGCCTCTCCCCTCTAGCCCCTACCCTCCTCTCTCTGTCCCTTTTCTCTTCTCCCACTCTCTAGTCCTTTTTCTCTCCCTTTTTTTTCTCTTCCGCTTACCTCTCACTTCATTCTCATCTCTTTTCTTTTCTCCCCTCCCTTCCTTGTCTCTTTTTGTTTCTTCCATTGTCTTTCACCATTGTCTTGCCTCCTCCATTAAACATAGAAACATTGATTTGATGAGAGATAACTGAAAAGTCCCATCTACCTTGTTTAACCCAAAGGTCTTCCTTATTCATCCCTAAAGTGGCCTTATGCTTATCCCAGGCATGCTTCACTTTCCTAAATGTGTATGAACACTGGAAGGCTATTCCAGTTGTATATTATTGTATTGTATCTTTCTGTAAAGTACTACTTTATTTTCTTTTTCCTCTCTCCATTTCTGCCTTTATCTTTCTACTCTCAATTTCTCTATTTCTCTTTTCCTTATGTTATCTTTACAGATTGTCAAAATATTACCGTAGACTATCTGTAATACTAGTTTGTTAAAAAAAATAAATAAAAAAAAACATTGGTGAAAATAGCAAAACAATGGTTGAAACGAAGTTTGGGTTATTTTAACACACGCATGAAAGACTGTGCTTACGAAACATAAAGTTCCCCACAATACCTGACACAGAAGTCTTGTTAAGATAAATTTTTCCAGATTTTTTGGAGCTCCTACGCCTATGGATAGTAGCATAAAACATCATGCACATAAATAGAAAACATAAAAACAAACAGTTGAGCATTAACCCAGGTATTATTTGAATCTTAGGCTGCAGAAACTCAACTCAACTCAACTTCTATCCCCGTTTCTTCTGTCCCCTTCTTTGTGGGCCAAAATATTTGAGCTTCAGCCTCATATCCTCCAGTGACCCCTTTGGCTTAATTTTCTGTAGTATTGATTGATTGGATCTTCTACCAGCCCAATTGACTAAGAGCATTATGTAAATCAGGTATAAATGAATTCTATCAAACATAATCAGGTTGGTGAAACGTAATCACGCAAGTTGTATTGTCTGATGTTTTGCTCACTATTATTTTTGAGGTCTCAAGTTACAAATACAGATATAGAGCTCTATTCTATTAGAAGCCGGCAAAAGCCTCTAACCTGTAATTTTGTCTGCAGGTATTTTTTTCCTCTAAATGTTTAGATGTATTCTACTTAAGCCTAAACACATAAACCCTGTCTTTTTAAGTAGGATTTCAGGGGCGTGAACATATATAAGCAAGCCCGTAATTTACTTCTTAGACACATCCAATAGTAAATGAGACCGTCATCATGACATCGGTAAAACATAGAAGTTAGATGCAATCTGCAATTACGTCTAGTGCCAGTAAGTAATATTTGCCAATCGGGCTCGCAATCTAGCACTCTATAAAATGCATTAGATGATCTGTTTTAGTCTATCTGGATTTTATGTTACATATTAACCCCTTGAGTGCCGGGATATTACTGAGAAATTACATTTAAATATAATATTTTTGAATTGCACGTTTGTGGCTTTGAGACTGTTGTGCAATTAATTCTAATGTATTTCTATGCCTTCCCATGCTTTTAAAGTACAGTAGTGTATGTTTAATTGCTGGTATAGCTTTGCAAGAAAGCCCTTGCAAGTCCTATTTAGTGCTCTGAATATTTTTGACAGAAACTTGATATTTTTTTCAGTTGTGGGTTAGACTTTATTTCCTAGCTACAGCTATGGGGTTTTTATAGAATATTGATTTTGTGTAACTTTCATTATTTATGATTCGAGCTGTGCTAAAACGAATGGAGTACTAAGGCCAAATTTGCGTCTTTGGCTGGCCCCATAGTGATTGTGGATGGGAAACTCGTAATCAGATTGCAAGTAGCTAATAGATTCTGTGGCAATATTAAGATCAGTTTTAACTGTGTATAAATTTACAAATTAGCCAACAGAATAGGGCATATAGTTTTTATTCAGACTTTCATTATTACTCTATATTGGCAATTTCTTTCACACGCTTTGTGCTTGAAAAAAATATCCCATCATCATTATTTGTAAGCAGCATTTTAGAAGCTTTTCTGTATACCCTTTCAGTATATTAGCTGCTTGTGCATAGCCTCCTCTAATTTATCAGCTTAATTAATTAATAGTGTGAGACAGAGGGTCAATTAGATGTTTAGGGTGCTGTCATATTTCAGGAGAACATTTTATATATGAGTTTTGTGTAAAATGCCATGTCTGTTATTCATATTTCTTTAAACCTGGGGATTTAGATAATGAATATTGTATGTTCTCCACTGGCTAGTAAATGTTACTGTTAGCAATAGGTCATTGGGCTATATTGGCGTAAATTAAGTTATAAAAATAGATTTAAAATCCCCATATACCCTGTGTTTTCTAAAAAGGCTATTTATCAAACACAGCTTTATCTTATACTTGTTTAATGAATAGATCCCCATAGTATATACAGGAAGAGGAAATAATCAATCCAAAGAAAATGTAATTCTATAAAGCCTAGCGTATTTTGATCCCATATATAGCTAGTCCTCACATTTCACATGATATAATTTGCATAACATTGGACTCAATTGAGGTACAAACTGTAGCAAAAGTAATATAAAATATATAATATTGGTGTCTTGGTTTTTAGGACTCTTCCTGGGGTTATTTGGGGCTCTGATTCAGAAAATTGGATTGGATAGACTACATCAGCTCAAGTTTCTTACTTATAGATATGGTATAGTAAAGCCAAAAATTAACATTAGGCAAGAAAAGACTGGCGTCAGATGGACTATATGTTGGTTGGAGGACAAAATGTAATCAATGAACCTTTGGTATCACATACTGCCACCACTACATCAATAAAGATGATTCGTGCATTGAATACATGGCGCATAAATTACCTAGACATACCATGGAAAGACTGAAGACAGGAATTTTCGATAAACCACAGATCAGACAACTTATAAATGACCCACATTTCATAGCATCAATCAATTAAATCGAATCATGAGCCTGGTCTTGATTTCTTCTTGTTGTGAAACATTTTATTGGCATCAAGCAGGCAGACAACTACACACCATTAGTAGAGATATGCTCTTTCATTTTAACAGACTTGGCTGTAACATGAGTGTTAAGTCCATTATCTGCATAGTCACTTAGATCGCTTTCCAGATAATCTTGGTGAATTAAGCGAAGAGCAAGGTGAAAGATTTCACCAAGACATAAAAACAATGGAAGCCAGATACAAAGGAAGATGGGATGCACACAAGATGGCAGACTATTGTTGGAATCTTATGCAGGATTGTCCTGGCAGTTCCCACTCTCAGAAGTCTTAAAAAAAGGAGATTCTTGTGTGTCAAATGACTGGAAGGTTTTATCATAAACCATAAAGAATAAGTAAGGTATATGGCATATATTCTGTATCTCAAAAATTAGAGCTGATAGGGGACATCAAAATCCATTTTTGGAATCAGCAGGTCAAATATACCCAGAAACAGGTCCATTGTTTGAGGCACCAAAATGTGTGTTGGCCTGTGTAATACAAAACTGTCACAAACGGTCTGACAGGGTAATGGGGGGCCCTTCTGAACTTCACTTTTTCCAGCCCTGTCAGCCAAAAGCTTTTCCAGACAAGTCCAGTAAGAACTGTATGACTTTATATGGGACTGTTAGAGTGAAATTCTATGGGGAAGATGTTCCCATGTAAAATCCCCCAGACTGTAGACATGTTGCTGATTAGCCTGTTCAAATTCCCTGGGCAAATATACTGTACCCTTCCGTAGTTGGCTCACTTTGGAGCATGGGGAAACATCAAGCTGGAGCTTTAGTGCTGGTACTAGGATTGGCAATCAGCCAATTAACAGGCTGACTACACTTAATTGAATACAAACTATTACAGCCATGTTGATTCAACGGCCATTTACCTCACTGTAAGTGCTCTTCATGGTGTAAAAGAGCACATGATTGTATGTTAAAATTATCTACATTTTTAATTACACTAATAACACCCAACAAATTTAGATGTGTTAATAAACACACTGAGCCTCGTTTAATTGAGCTATCGTTAGTTACTGTAGGCCGAAAGTGAGGCCGCAAGTTAATTTGCTATTTAATTGGCGTTTTTTTGCTGGCTCCGAACGGGTTACGAGTTACGGCCTTGAAAACATTGCTATGGTCAAACCCAGAACTTACAGCCTCCCGAAGCCTTTGATCTTTCACGGCCGTAAGATTCCTGATCACTAAAATCGCAAATCGCTATTCAATTGCAAAAATCCATCAAGACCGCACCCGCAGTCAAGCCCGCAAACGGCAAATGTCGGCCCAAAGCTTACGGCTTCCAAATTGCAGTGTTCCTAACTAGTCTGTAAACCCTTTGCAGATCGCAAGGGGTGTTCAGACTAGTTAGGAACACTGCAAATCACAATAAAAAGACACTAATGCATTTTAAAATATGGAGAAAGCAATGGAAGGCATTACAATTACTTGCACAACAACTCCCAAATATTTTCCTCATAGGTTGTAATGGTCATACATATTCCAATATGAAAAGCCATGCTGCAACATGCTGAAAGGTATTAAAGACACACTACCTCATTAAATTGCATCACAGATGAATGGAAATGGCTGACATATTAACCATTTCTTCACATAGGCTCTAATGTGGACCGTGAAACTACAACGATCATCCTATATATATCTCACTCATTACATCTACACTGGGACAACAAATAGTGGACAAATTACGCCGCCACATGGCATATATCAAGTACCAGGGGAACAAAAAGAAATGTACGCCAAAACATTAGGGGTTACAAATAGGACTGGCAAAATCTAAAGCAGGGAAGTTCATTAGATTAACATGATCCAGATTTCCATAGCCAGAACCTAAATCTGCTGTAATGCCAGATAGGTCTCAAATACACAAGTGAGCGATTTCTAACCTGACATCCACTTGAATATTAACAGGTGCTGTAATGAACAAGCTATATAACCCCAGCCCCAACAAGCCATCAGAAAGTCTGGCCCATCATGGATTGCCACCATGTTATTGCTGTGAGGAATCGGCATTTGAGGAATCGGCACAGGAGGAGGTGTGCATATCTGTACCCTCATGTGAGGCGTGCAATTGAGGAGTAGCTGAGGAGTGACAGAGAGGCGAGGCTGGGAGTGAATGTGGGAAAGAGTCACATTAGAGGGGTTAACTGATGGGGAGGTGTATGAGCATTTTAGGCTAACCTGTGCCAGACTTGAGGAGCTCTATGCGGTCCTGAGGGAGGACGTTGAGCCTTCCTCATGGACCAATAGAACCATCCCATGGATGTTAGCTGCAATACACTTCCTTGCATCTGGTAGTTTCCAGAACACTGTTAGTATAGAAGGAGGAATGTCTCAGGGAAACTTTTCAAGGTGTCTGAGCACATTCCTCCGTGCTATTGTTCGGAAAGCTACCAGATACATAAGTTTCCCTTTGAAGGTTAAATCAGATTTTCATTGAATAGAAGGTGTCCCTAATGTGCTCGGTGCTATTGATTGCAAACATGTAGCATTGATACCTCCTAAAGATAAAGAAGCGCTGTACAGAAATCGCAAACACTATCATTCTATCAATGTACAAATAGTTTGTGATGCAAACATGCGCATACAAAGTGTGTTTGCAGGCTTCCATGGAAGTGCTCACGATGCCCATATCCTGCGTCAGTCATCCTCCTATCACTACTTCCAGTCTGGTCAATATCTATATGGGTGGCTACTAGGTGTGTACCCATAAGTAATCACAGCCAAGGGAGAATATGCTAACACAGACCAAGGCATTTTACGGCCCATGGGCCACATCCGGCCCTTTGGCTGTCCCTGTCCGGCCCGCTACAGTGGTCTACAGTGAGATACAAATTTGGAGAAACTGTAGTCTGTGCGTGCGTACGAATGCGCGTGAGAACGTGTGTGCGTTAACATGTGACTAGTATGGGGGAGGGCACAAAGTCCATCTCAACCAATCACAGCATGGCAGCATCACTGTGTGACCAGAAGAGGGGAGGGACCATAGTCCAGCTCGTCAATCACAGCACAGCTGTCTCACCGTAATCAACCGAATAGAAGTTCCAGACGTACCCAGTACACAGTGTGGGGCGGGAGAGACACTGGGGCTGTTTGTTTAAAGATAAATAAGTTGCACAAAACAACACAACAACACACACATATATATATATATATATATATATATATGTATATATATACACACATATATAATGTTCCTGCTAGTGGTGGTTAGTACTCATGTGATGTATTGTATTGGGCTGTGTGTGACTGCCTGTCATTGTCTGTGTGTGTCACAGTGCATGCGTGACTATGTGCCTACACGTCACACTGTGACACAGTTGAACATTTAAAGGCTGTGCTATGTAAGGTACTCTAAGATATAGCGTCTTATAGATATTTCTGTTCCCTACTTATACTGTAGCTCTGTAACCAGCAACACAAGACAGCTGCCCTCTGAAATTGTACTTCCATAAGCCTTGTGTCCTGGACAAAAAAACACTGCCAATTGTAAAAGGGGGTGGGGAGTTTTGTGATCAGTAGTGTGGATGGATAGCATTCTGTAGATACTGCTCCTGGCACTGAGAAATAAAATAAAGCTATAAAATGTATATTGAGCATAATTAAGTACAGCCTATGGTTCGGCCCTCCACAACAGTCCAAATTTCTCATGTGGCCCACCCCTCACCTAACAAATAAATCATGTTCCACTGTATTGCTCTGATGTTCATATGTGACTAAGGGAGTAACACTGCCTGAGCCATTGCTTCATTGCGATCTGGTCATAGGAGTATCAAGTTCACACCCCCATATCCATAAACTAACAACATGAAACATTATGTATACGTTCCTACACTTTAATAAACATCATAACATTACATTAATATCTACATCTCCCTTTTTGTTTCCTTCAGGTGATGCAGAATATGGGTGTTTGTCGTGGTTGTTGACCCCTGTGAACAATCCACACACACAGGCGGAGGAGAGGTATAATGCGGCCCATGCCACATGCCGGGATGTAATAGAGCGCACCTTTGGTGTACTTAAGATGCGCTTCAGATGTTTACATTCCACTGGAGGGGCGCTACAGTATACCCACGATAAAGTTTGTCAGATCATCATGTCCTGCTGTTGCCTGCACAATATAGCAGAACCGGCCAACACTCTCGGGGACATTGATGAGGCTCAGGTCCTTCAGGAGGAAGAGCCTCTACCTCCCCCTGTTGTGGATAATGTTCAGGGGTAACAGCAACGTGCGCGCATCATTCGTCAGTACTTCACATGTAAGTACAAAACAAATAACAACCAACTATAATGTAGCGTGATTATGCCTAACTAAGACAACTATTTTACTTCCCGATTGTCATACAGAATATCAAACAGTCCACAGTAGAGGAGCGCTTCCTGATATGATGTATGTCTCATGGTGCGTTATTAATTAACCCTGGATCAACTACAGCCTGCTATGACATCCGTTAATGGTAAGTATGCACACATTCTCGTATACATCCTATTTACTGATATATGCAAATCTCCAGCAACTGCGCTAAATGGATGGGATTATATATTCCACAATGTCAATGTATATAGGCCCCACAATCGTAGTGTTGTCTGATCATGCTAATCCACATCCAATAGAGGTCAATGCAATTAATAGCAATCTGGAAATATTAACATACCAGCATATCTGAAATGATAATCAATGTTCAGCATGGGATGCAAAGAAGGGATCTTTCCTGTTATGTGACCTTGAATGCTGCCACCAGCAGTCACAGGCAGATAACAGGAAAGGTCACAAAGTTGTGCTCACTTATTAAAGTAGAAATCAATGTTGAAATCAATATGATTACAGTGGATTATGTGTGACTCTAATAATCTCATCATATTGCCATTACAGAATTCATGCAGTGTGTCAACTCATTAACTGCACAGACAAAGAAAAACAACATTTCCAGCCGCAGAACATCAGCTACATCAACGTATTTTCAGAAAACATGTGCGTGTATGCAGAAGAAGAAATAAAGAACAAATCTATTAATGGAGGCCTACCTTTCTTTTAACAAAGACATCCCATACGTTTTGCAGAAGCCATCAGAAAACATAATCATACCCTGCGGACGTGTCCTGTGGGACCAGATCTCTTCGTGGATATCATCTTGACCACATCCATGATAAAACACCATATGTGAATCTCCAAAGATGCATCAATGTGTAATAGTTGTACTATTACAACATCATGAGTAATTTGAATTAGCTATCATCATCATCTGCCAGACGAGGAGCTTGTTGACGTTCTCACTAAATAACATGTGAACATATGTGCCAACATACCTGCATCTGTTGGTAGCTGCTCATATAGCATGTGTAATGTTCATCATAATATGTTTATTGTGTTTTTCTTCCAGATCACGGTCAGAACAAGGCATGAAGATAAGCATCCCAGCATTCTATGGTCATGCTAATGTCATCATGTATGTGCATGTCTCAGAATCATCAAGTTGTTGCATCCAGTGTGATGATGGATTGATAATTACTGATTAGCCAATATATTTGGAGCTATAATTGCAGAATACAATGCATATGTCATGTGACATTGGTCACCTGATGTTCCTTGCATATCCACAGCATGTGTATGCTCACATACTCTACATAGATTTATATGTACCTATTGCTTTAGACATTATATACTCTCCTCTACTTGGACTATTGTTAAGCCTGTATCATACTTCCCAACAGATCTTTTCTTCAGTGCTGATGTGACCCTCACTATACATATGAGGAAGAGTAACTCTAGGCTTGGAAAATAACAGTTAAAGAGGTTACATTTATCTTCAGTTATGCATATGCAACAGAAGATAATAGAGATGCTCATTCAGAGAACAGAATTCCACTCAAATTGCCCTGTTTGTTGTGAGTGAATCCCTCAAAGAAGTTAGAACAGACTCATATGGTCCTGGTCAGGTTCCCATCCAAGTGTCCAAAGTTATGTATGGAAAGGCTGCTCTCATAGCGGATTAGCATTGCCAGAGAACTGACCTATTGGGATTATAACATTAACTAATTGAATGAGCACCTATACTTCTGAAGTTGCATAGGAGTGTCTGTTGGACACCCAAGCCTATATTTTACTTCTCCCCATATGTCCTTATTCTGTATTATTGTTATCTTTGCTTTTTGAATGTCATAGATGTCTGGATATCTGTAATACTATGATGTAAATGATATTGCCTCCTATTGGATGATACACTGTAAATCCCCCTCAACTGATCCTCCATATTGATGTCATTCCTCCGGCCTGCATTCTGTTCCTAAATCCCTATTTCCCTGTGTTACTAGAACTCTGTATCCTTCCCACCTCCATCATGATACTGTGCATACCTGTGATAATGTGTCACTGTGTGGCTATGTTTCTGTTATGATTTCTGATACTTTTAAATATGATTTATCAGCTATGTTGTTTGTGTTTGCTTTGCTAATGTTGATACCATAGCATTTCCATGACAACAAATAAAAGACCACGAAAGTCAACATCTGTGCTGTGCAACATCAGTTAGGGGTGTAAATATGATATTCACAATGTGTTTGCATTATTGGATTGAACGATAAGGGTAGATAAATATAGTCAATCAAGTTGTGCCTTGGGAGCCATTACATAAAACCCAGCATATAGAATGAGACAGGTATCTGTAACTGGTAAAGATCCCCATGGTGAACTAAAATGCAAGTGTTAGTGAGGTATGGTGGCACAGTAGGTAACATCTTGTTGTAAACGTATATCCTTATTGCTAAGTCATCGGTTTGAGTTCCCTGCCTGCCACGTTTATCCTATTAGCAATGTATCGATATATCTAGTGTGAGTGTGTATATATCACATATAATAGTTGTCAAACTGCGATTCGTCGTCACGCTTTGCAACAAATCGCAGTTTGACAACTATGATTGATCGCAACCTCACCGACTGGGTCTCCATCTCTACCAGCCTCCTCCATCCCTGCAAGAACATGGCCATGTGCCAGATCTCAGCAGGGATGCAATCGGAGCCACTGCAGGTGTCCTGTATGTTTGATCACTAGACACTCTCTCTCTCTCCTAAGCACTCCCCCTCTCTCAGGACTCTCTCTCTCCTCAGCACCCCTCCCCCCTCTCAGCACTCTCTCTCCTCAGGACTCTCTCCCCTGTAGTCAGATCGGTGGAGGTCTGTCTATCGGCACCAGCGCTGCTCCCTGTACTGAGGTGTCAGTGATGTCTGTGCTCTGTGCTCTGTATGTAATCTGCCCAAAAAGTGTTTACAAAGCAATTCTTCGTTTAATATTCATATAAACGAACGAATTAACAAGTTTCATCAATTTTCCTTTTCAGATTGATGTAAAATAACGCATTTATGCAATTTTTCGTTTCATAGTCATATAAACTAACAAATGAACACGTTTCGTCAATTTGCCGTTTCAAATTGATGTAAAATAACGCATTTAGACAGTTTTTCGTTTCACATTCATGTGAAGCGAGCCGAGCAGTTGAGGCATGCAGTGATCACGTTGGTGGCCCATAGGGCCGTAACTGGAAGCCTTGCAAAGTGAGGTGACATGCAGGACCTAAGAAACACAAATATCATACATAGCCCAGGAACATTACTTCCACCATCAGCTGCACTGGTGACACAGCTATGACCTCAACACTACATTAACACAGGATGTGTATATAGAAGGAAGATCTATGTGCAAAATACTAATTGTTTGTTTTGGTAATTAATCGGGACGTTCACAATCATGGTACATTACAAACACACAGAAACACTGATAACAAAATGAAAATATCATAGTTTATTAGATACACAGAGCACATGTTTATCAGCATACGATTGTGCATTAATATCATGGGTGTGTTGTGAGCGGATCCCGGAAGGGCAAGAGGTTGTGCTTATAAACAAAGGAATACCTGCAGGGGTAATGTCATAGTCTAGAATACGCATGATGCATAGCACCTACCAGGGTCACATGTGGTCACTACACCACTGCAACTGGAATCTGATGAAAAAAAGGATCATCAGAAATCACTCCATGTAATTGAAGAAAACATTAGTGTGCATTGCACTTACAACTTGTCTATATCTGCTCAATTAAACAGATGAACATAATCATGGATAACATCATACAGATATATTCCACACACAGTGTGTTGAGAGATATTAAGGAATAATCAGAAATTGATGAGCAGAATCTGTGACACAGAAAGAGGAGGTTGAGGAACATACCTGCATGGTCATGAGATTGGGCTATTAAGACCTACTCAGGCCATAATGAGATATCAATCAGAACACTATTTGGATTGACTGGAACTTCTCATCTCAGCGGCAATCCACATTGAACATCAATTGCAGAAATATTCAACATAACCATACGTGAACACACTCTGTAGCCAGCCAATAGTATATCAGCATTAATATAAAATAATATTATTGTGGAGTGTGGATGACGAGGACTTGGGGGAGTTTTTCTCAATCCTCTCCTCAGGAGCAGACAGGCCATGATTTATGTGAAACCAAAAATGAGGCAAATAGTATTCAACAGGTGGTGGAACCTCAAATTGCTTCACATGTGTATTCACACAGTGTTTCGCCTAAATCATGGTCTGTGTGATGGGTCCTGGGGAGAGGTTGACAACCACTGACCTCGGGGACGTTCTCACCTACTTCCACTTTCTGAGCACTCGGCCCAAACCTTCATTGACCACTCGCTTCCTCCCTCTACCACGGCCAGGACGTGTTGGATTGAGGGGTGCATCCAACTGGGGTGGCTGTGTAGCAGCTGGCGTTGGTGGTAAGGGGTGAGATGAGGAGGCTGCAGGCTCTGGTTGCGGTGGGGGTGGAGCCTGAAGAACTAAAGGCTGGAGTGTATTCACGTGGGCTTCCGCCAACTGCACCACCCGTGCCAAGTGATGTGTCTGGGCTTGTCTGTCTTTATAAGCCATTTGTTCATACCTCGCCACCCAAAGATTATGCCTCCTCACCTCACCATATATTGCTCTGATACTTTCGACCTGCTCGATACCAATATTGTTCTGCCTTTAAAGCTAAGCTGTCAGCAGTTTCACTGATCGAATGTCGCGATCATCATACATGCAGATCTGCTAAAAGATGTCCCTCAAGGTGCCTTGTGCAGGGATGTGAGTTCCGTCTCCGGACACAGTTTGACTCTGAATGTGCTGTGGTGAGGCCAGAGGTGCTGCCCATTGAGATGGTGTACCCCATAGGGATGGTGTTTCCCATAGGGATAGTGTTCCCTGTAGGGATGCTGTTGCCAATGGGGATGCTGCTGCAAAGCCCCCCGGGTTACCTGGTTCCTGCCAGTGGAGGACTTGCGATGAGCACTGGAGGCGCACATCGAGAGACCCCCCAACCTCACATCACTACCCAGTACCTGGTTCCTGCCAGTAGGGGCTTGCAACACCCTATCAAAACCATGTACCTGGATGCGACCCTGCCAGCTGCGCCTCACTCACCTCCTCCGCTTTTCCCGTCAGGCCAAAACTACTTGCTGGATCAAGCCGCACAATGGGCGGCTTGATCCAGAAAGTAGTTCCGAAAGGACTGAAACAGCAGAGGAGGTTAGTGAGGCGCTACTGGCAGGATTCAATCCAGGTACCAGACACAAGTGGGGAAAGGGGGGGTGAAAGGAGACAAGGGAGGGAAGGGAGACAATGGGGGAAAGGGGGAAAGGGAGGGGGGAAAGGAAACACGGGAGGGAAAGCGAGGGCGGACACAAGGGACAAAGAGGAGGAGTGAAAGGAGACACAGGGGGGAAAGGAGACAAGGGCAAGAGAGGAGGGGGGAAAAGAGACAAAACGGAGGGAGGTTGAATGGAGACACAAGGCAGGGAGAGGGAGAGAAGGGGAGACAGGGGAAGGAAAGGGGGAAACAAGACACGAGGGGGAAAGGGAGAGTGGGAAAGGAGGAGCTGAATAGAGAGAGGGGGGAAGGGAGATACATGCAAGGGAGAGGGGGAAAGGAGAAACGGAGAAAGGAGAAGATGAGAGGGAGAGAGGGTGGAAGGAGACACAGGGGAGAGAGATGGGATAAAAGGAGACACAGGGAAGGGAGATGGAGGAAATGAGACACAGGGGAGGGAGAGGGGGCAAAGGGAGAGGGGGAAAGTAGGTGCAGGAGAGGGTTGGGGAAAGTCACTAGAAATAAATATAAAAATATATCTATAAAATAGATCAATATATTGAAATAGAAAAAAAATCAGACCTGTTTTGCTTTTCGTAGATACATACATGGCTTTCTCAATGATAAAAAAAAACAGATGCATTTTCAGCACTGCTATGCACTATTTTAATCATTCTCGACATCCTTCCACATGCATCATTGTGGGGGACACTGCACGTTGCTCCCCATTTGTCTCCATTGCTAGGACACTATTTGGTCAATGGGAATGCACCTACACACAGGGGAATCCTGTTTCAGATGCAGGCTGCCCACTACTCACACTGTCTATGTGAGCAACCTGAATGCAAACAGCGGCACTCCAAGGCAAGAAAAAATGACAAAGTGCATATAAAAAAAGATATGAAGGGAACCACATGGATGAGAGAAAATGCTTAGAAATATATAATATATAAAATAACGTTAAGGGGAAGCAATTTACCTGTAGAGAAATGGTGGGAAATAATATGAAATAACTCTAAAGGCTCCATCATATATAAATGACAAAGAGAACAAACAAAAAAAAGATTTATCTGTTTCACATTTTGAGCTTGGATGTGAACAGTGTTCTGTAAAGAAACTACTCTCCACCTACGGTGTTTTTCCTGTGAAACTGGACCAGACTTTTGGACATAAGTAGCTCTACAATATACTGTATATATATATATATATATATATATATATATATATATACCCAAAACAGTTACTGGATAAATACCTGTGATTGTATTATAAAAGGTTGGATACTTCTTTTTATTTTTTACACACGGAACTGAAATCTTGTTGGGGGCTTTACTTCGGGAAATTTATGCCAACATGGTGGTGACTGTTGTGTTATTTCTTGAGGCTGTGAGCCTTCCCGCACAACGCTCCAGTACTTCTACAATCACGAGAAGTGTATAGTAGCTTTATTCTCTAGGTATATGTTGTTTAACACCATTTATTAGTATCTGTGCCTTTCCTGCAATGGTGTTGCCTAACGGAGCAGGGAAAACAATCTCCTAATCACAAAAAAAAAAATATGTTATGGATATGTAATTGACGTCCGTGCATGACACAGGGGAAATTGAATCCCACAGAAAAGAAGGTGATACATGAAATAGCTGATCAATACTCTAATTAGATTTTCATTTTATTATCTCTTGAGCTGTTAGACGATTACTAATGATAGATTTAGCATTTTAGATTTAGCATGATTTAGCAATTCATCCGTGTAAACTTGACAGAGTTAAAGTGCTCGCCAGTAGAACAAGCTGGGGTATGTTTACGAGATTAAAAGTGTTGCTCATTTGAAAGCTGGACGCGAGCGGCTGCTTCCTTATTCTTATTTACAAGCACATCTTTTCTTGAACAGCTGTAGGTAGCGGCGTTCCTTCTCTGATGAATGGATCCCCTGTGAATCCCGTTGCTCAGTCTACAGCTGAACTTAAAAGCACAGCAGGATTTGCAGAGAGGTATAATGCGAATTCTAGTGAATAAGGAACAACAACATATTATTATGCCTCATGCAATGGATTGTGGGGTTTATGAAACTGTTCAATATTTGACTTTGCTCTTTTTTATTTACTGGTGAGATTAAAGATTTCCTTTAAGTACAAAAACATTCTTTTAAAGTACTTTTGAAGATTAGACACGTGTAGCTGTTGTAGAATCAGTTGCATACAGATGTAAGGTTTAAATATAGGTCACATTAAAATATTACTTATTAGTTAATAGGATGTAGAAGGTTTCTGAATTTATTAATTATTATTATTATTATTATTATAATTTTATTTGTAACGCGCCAACATATTTTGTAGCGCTATACAGGGGTAAGTTGAAGTCAAAACAATAATAACACAATAAAAAAAAACAATGAAGGGCCCTGTCTTTGAGCTTAAAATCAAAAATACAAAGCACATAGCAAGAATGAAAGCCCGCAGACGTACAGCCTAAAGGATGTTACAATGTATATAATATTACTTTTAAGTATTTTATTTTATTAAGAAGTGCCTATAAGCTATGTTTTTACTGACTAAAATCAGCACTGTTTCAGTCTGCCCACTGCAGCATATGTAGACACAGATTCTATAGTGCTGGATATGCAGTGTAGTGTCCTAGCCTATCAAGGACCATGTCTTACCAGCATGTTGTAGAATGTTCTGAGAAATTACCCCTGATAGGCTAGGACAGTATACTGTTCAGTCAGTACTACAGACTCTGTCTTCATGAACTACAGAGGGCAGACCCATACAGGGAATATGTGTTGGTTTTTAGGCAGTAAATACAGTGTTTCTAAGCACTTCTTAATAAAATAAAGCACATAAAAGTAAATAGATACACCGGGATATTATATACCTAGTAAGATACAGGAACCTTCCATTAACTAGCATTAACAATACATGTGCAAACAGCAGCAAATTAAATCTTTGGTCATAAATATAATTTTAAAACAAATTTACCTCATTAATAGTCACTGCAGTATCCCCCACCTTTCTCCTTGTACTGAGCACTAACGAAAGGAAGTGATATGTTTCAACTGCGTTAACATAAATTAAGCTATCTTGGTAATGCTTGAATAATGTTATCGCAGTTCAAATCTTTCAACAAAAAAACAAATTATATTGCTTTTACAGTTTATTTATAACGAATATTATTTATTGGTGTCAGCGTAAAAACATGCAGGGAGTACAGATTAATGATGACTAATACTTTCTCAGTTGAATGTCATTTGATTTTTTTTTTTTACAGTAATCTTACATTGAAGTTTGTAAAATGTAGCTGTCATTCAGCTCTTATGATCCCCCTCCCCCCAAACAAAGGGCTGAACGCAATGAGCCTGATACAATTGCAAGCCTGCATCTCGCAAGATACATGCCGTATGTATGCGGGCGTGCAGCAGGCTCTTGTTCTCCTCCAATTCCGGAGCTATTCAATTGATCAAGCCCGCAAGTTACTGGCCCACAGCCGACTCCATAAACCATGAAATGGTTCGTAGCAGTTACGGGCGGGAACATGATCAATTAAGCAAGACCGTAATCTCCCATTTCGAATAATCCAATAGAAAATGAGACCATCATTATTACATCAGTAAAACATGCCAATCAATTAGATTCGGGGGTCTGATATGCGATGGGACTCGCAAACCCTTAAAATACAATTTTTAAAAAAATGAATGCCAATACTGTTCTAGTTCATGTGGGTGGCCTGATATGTATTAACTCATTGATTCGTGAGATTAATATAACCCCAAAATTAAACATAAAAATAAATATTATATACTGCTGATTTGCGAGCTTGAGACTGTTCTGCAATTAATTCTAATGTCTGTCATCGCTTTCTCCGTTATTTACAGTGCAGTAGTAATTTTTATTTGCATTTACAGTGCTATGAACAGCTGTTTAACTCACTTGCGGGTCCTCTCTGGCACTCGTAGGATTTTCTCCTTCATTTGCCATTTACGGGTGTGAAACCATTTGCGGGTTTGGGGAATTGGAGCAATTGAATAGCGATTTGTGATTTTAGCCATTGTAACTCTTGCAAAAGTGTAAGATCAAAGGCTTTGGGAGGTTGTAAGTTCAGGGTTTAACCACTGGAAAGTTTTCAAGGCCATAAGCCACAAATCATTTGGAGCCCGCAAAAAGACGGCGATTGAAAGCAAATTAACTTGCAGCCTCATTACCAGTACTTGTACCTTTCAACTTATTGGTCAATACAAAAGGCTGTGCATGCTCAGATCTCAGGGGGATATTTATGCAATCAGTATGTTTACTCACTGAACATAATAGGTTACAGGTCCAAGGGTAATCAGTAATTACTGGCAATAATGATATTACAGCTCTTGGTGGGAGGATCTCAATGACTGTTTTTCATCGAAATATTTCAAACTATAATAATATTACTGTAAGAAAATAATTTTTTTTAAATAACATTTGGAACCTCAGCTGTGTGACTTTACAGAAAAAACAGAGACCCGTAGAGACCCATAAGGTCAACCAACACCTTTTTCATTTACATATGCATGTACATATGTATATATAGATATAACTACAGCTTTAATGGGAAAAATCTCAAAGTGAAGTGCTCTGGTATTGTGGTTTGCCATGGCATGGTGGTTTGCCATCTGCATGAGACTTAGTACCTTTTGGCTCAGGAGCTCAGTGGAATGGAAGTAGAACATTATCATAACATTATGGATACCTAATATGTCTTCTCTACTTATTGCTGTGTGCTTCAGATATAGAGGCTCATTCAATTGAGCAATAGTAAGTTATAGTAGGCTGTAATGGAGGCGTAAGTTATTTTGCTATTCAATTGGCATTTTTTTGCGAGCCGCAAACGGCCTACATGTTGGGCCCATGATGCGCGTGATGGGTCAGCTTCTCTGTGGCCGGGGTATGCCTCCTGGGTACTGAAATGAGAGGATTATAGTATTTGAGTATAGATTCTCTAAACAATTGTTTGCTGTGCATTTCCATATCCCTGACATCATGGTCACTGGTAATTGGCTGTGGTGATTGTTTTATGCAGATAAACATTGGCCTTTATCATGAGCATTGTGGATCATGGCTCATATCAATATATGTAATGCTGGTGCTGTGTGCCATCTGCAGTTTATTAGGACACATGCTCAGCTGAATCTGCTGTGCAGTGTGTGAGACTGACCAATCTGGGACTAGTTCTCAGAAATGGATGTTAACATGCTTATGAGACATGGTCCAAGTTAGGCTAGAGCATGACACGCACATGCAGTCCTTCAGAGTCTGTATCCACATTTGCTGCAGTGTGCACACCCATACATGTACTCTCTTTTGCATGTAAAATCATTGTGGATCTACAGCTATACCTTGTTTAATGCTGGGGATTCCAAGCAGTAGGAGTGTTAAGCGAAACAGCTCTGAACGGTGTAGTTTAACATGGGGAAGATGGGGATAGGGGAACTCATGACAAAAAATACACAATTGAAATTTTAACTTTTTTCTTTTATATGAACTTCGAGCTTTGAACAAACAGCAAACATAACACTAACACAAACTGCATTAGCAACTGCTATTCAGAATCCGTTTTAACTGCAGTTATTGGACAGACATTTCATTGATAACAATTATGCTTCCTGGATATACATGGTTATTGCTGCCCCATACATCTGTAGTCATGACCAGAGATCTTACAGTGCTATTGTATGTCAGTTTTCTATGTGTGTGGGTTTCATGTGTGTGCAAATGAGGGTGTGATGGTGCATATGATACTCACATTGCAGGATTCCCTGAAAACCAGTGTCCAGCTATCCTTGAAAGCCCACTACTGCTGCTGGCTCCATCCACTCCTTCAGAGTACGCTCCCATCCACAGTTTGTAATGTTGACTGGTGGAACACCACCGGTTGCACGAGATGTTCTGGCCTCCATTGCCATCCTCCTCTTCACCTTTATCCGGCAGTCATCATATCTGTGTTTGACAAACTTCACATCCGTGTTTGCAACCCTTAATGATGCAACACCTGCAGCAACCGCACTCCAGGCATGTGTCTTATAGCCAGTCCTCACATCCCTCCTACCATGTATAATGCTATAGAGGGCAGCGATTTCCCTGAGGAGGATGTCTATCTCCTCTGGGCTATAATTGTGGGCCCTGTGCTTTGGCACAACCTCTTGCTCTCCCAACTATGCCTATGGTTCCTGTTCTTCCTGTTCTCTCTGTGGGGCCTACCCCTCCCCCTCCCCCCTGGGACCAGGCCTCTGACCTTCTGCATCTGAGGGCATTTCACTCAGCCTCCTGCTCTCCTACACCTCTCTCCCCTCCCTGACCTGCTTCCTCCTCTCCCTCTCTCCATACCTCTACCTCTCTTCCTCTCCTCACTCTCCCCACTCTCCCCCTCTCCTCCTCCGGTGTTCCCCTCTTTCTCCTCACTCTCCTCCTTCTCCAGTGTTTTTCTCTCTCTATCTCTCTATCTCTCACTCGCTCTCTCTATCTCTCACTTGCTCTCTCTAGCACTCTCTACCTCTCTCTCTCTAGCACTCTATCTCTCTCTGTCTCTCTCTTTGTCTCTCTCTTTGTCTCTTTTTATCTATATCTCGCTCAAAACCCACCACAGTCAGAGAGTTACGTTTTTCGCTGCCTTTTATACCCATTTCTATTGCGTTAATTGGCGTTCTCCTGTTCCTATTGGTTAATTGACCTGTGACGGGATCTCAGATTATGGGCTTATTTGATTTTGGCGCGCTTCTTCGGATCAGATACTCGGAAGCGTTAGATGTGAATCTGAAGCTTCAGCCTGTAACATGTGCCCCTGTTCAATTGAATAGCCCCAGATTTGTAGCAGACATGCGGTCCAAACTGAATGAGGCTCATAGATCTAACCAGAGGGTCTGTTCATTAGCTGGTCCAGCTGGTCCCTCCTATATATATATAAATGAAAAATCAAAGTATGACAGTTAGTGCTTGTGCTCCATAAAATATAGCCTATTACTGACTATCAAAAAAGAAACAAAAATCTAATAAATATCTGTAAAAGTGCTCTACATTATGTTAAGTACTTAAAAATGTTTATTAAGTACCTAAAACTAAAATTAACTGGTACAGAAATGTAACTATTGTTTTTATAGCAAAAAAAGGGCAAAACTCTCAACTTCTCAGTCTTCCCAACAATTCTCATTTTAGAATTTATGTTTCAGGGAAATATTTAGTTTGTGATAGTAAATTGCTTGACTGAAGATAATTGCTCACAGCATTATTTAGAGTAGAGTTAACTAAAAAGCCACTGAGGTGGAATATGAGAACCACTTCACTGGCAGGACATGATGTGATGGGTTTACTTATAATAATTGCTCCTAATTTACAGAAGTTTAGTCTGACAAATTAAAAGTGGAAAATATGAAAGCTCATAGAAATTACAGGAACATTGTTAAGTATATTACTACTTTGTGAGTATAGATGTGCACTCCTCACTTAAAGACGACTGTGGTCAATTACTAAACATATACAATTGTGAGCAAATACAGCTGGAAAAAAATATATATTTGGTAAAAAAATAATAAGCCCTAATTAAACTAATAATAAACTAAGAATCTATATGTGAATCCAGAAGCCATGGTCAAAACTGAATGGCTCAAGATCTGGAAAGGAGTTCACCAAGGTTGTATATTGTCACCTTATTTATTCAACTTATAGACAGAGTACATCATGTTTAAGGCTGAGCTGGATAAACAACCCAACAGATATGCAGATGATACTTCTCTGAAGGCTGAAAGAGAGGAGTATCTCAAAGACCTACTGATGAGAGTGAATGAAGAGAGTGCAAAAGTTGCCCTGCTACTTAATGTTAAAAAGATGAAGATCATTGCAAATGGCAATCTCAGTTCCTGGCAAATATATAGGGAAGTAGTGGAGGCAGTGATAGATTTTATTTTCCTGGGATCCAAGATCTCCTCTGATGGTGACCCCAAGCCATAAAATTAAAAAAATAATTTGCTTCTGGGGAGGAAAGTCTGGACAAGCTAGTAAAAAGTAAAGATATATCAACAAAGATCTGCATAGTTAGGACTATGGTATTCCAAGTAGTAACATACGCATGTGAGAGCTGGACAATAAAGAAGGCTGAGCACTGTAGAATTGATACCTTTGAATTGTGGCGTTGGGGAAAACTGCTTAGAGTCTGTTGGACTGCAGCAAGATTTAATAAATCAGTACTTCAGGAAATCAAGACAAACAGTGCACTAGAAGGTTTGATCATGATGCTGAAGCTCAAATATTTTGGCCATATCATAATATGGCCTAGGGAAGACTCTGATGATGGTAAAGATTGTAGGCACGCGAATGAAGGGGGAGGCAGAGGTGGAGATGGATAGATGAGGTCACTGAAGCAATGAACATGAACTTCATGGAGTTCAGAGGGGCATTGACTGAGAGATGTACCTGGCATGTTGCAGTCCTTAGGGTTGCATAGAGTCAAATGCAACTGAACTACTAAACAACAACTACAAACTAATAACAAATAATAAACTAATGTATAATTATATGCAAAAAACGCTACTGTGTATATTACTGTTTGAGTTTCTAATAATCAACTTCCTGATGTAGGAGGAGACTTTGAATACACAGAAAATAGAAATGTGGTATCTGCAACTGCAAGTGATTTCAAAGTTACATAGTAATTGAGGTTGAAAAATACTAACTGGTACAGAAATGTAACTTTATATTTTTTATAGCAATGAAACCAGCTTAGCAAAAAACTCCCAACCCTCTTCCCAACAATTCTCTCACAATCTATGTTTCAGGGAAATATTTGGTAAATGATTTGACTGAGGATAATTGCTCATAGCTCTAATTAGAGTATGTTACCTAGAAAACCACTGGGGTGGAATATGAGAATCACTTCACTGACTGGACACGATGTGATGTTTTTACTCTGATGTGTACAGATGTGCGGAACCTTTAATATTCAATAACGTGTTGTAGAGAAATGCAAATTTTTTGTATATATATATATATATATATATATATATTTATATACATATACATATATATATATATATATACATATATATATATATATATATATATACATATACATACAGTATACACATATATATATATATATATATATATATATATATATATATATATATATATATATATATATATATATATACATATATAGCATTTATCCCTTTTTGTAGCATTTGTGAATTTTTGCTCTGAACCAGTATTTTTTTTTTCATTACAGGCCATGAGGTATGAAACAGTTAATTCTGCTTTTATTTAAAATCATTGCTTCTATAACTGTAAACGTCCTTCTTCCCATAATAAATTGTTCTCAGTAGACAATCAACTATTATTTAGCCTAAACAATATGCATTTTGGTAGTACACAAGGCCAAAGTCAAGATCAGCACTTGACCTAGGCGCAAGAGATAACAAGTAAGAGTTTGTTTGCGCATCTAATGTGACGTATTAGGCATGGTTGATGCATGCTAGCTGCATGCATCTTATTTTATTGGTCTACTAATATCATTAATCATTCATTGGCTGTTGTTGGACTTTGTCATTTTTTTCTGGAGGGGTGAGAATTGACTATGCCATTCTCTTTATGTAATTACTATGGGCCTAATTCTATTATCGGCCGTAGGAGATGCGGGGCCGCAAGGACCGGCCGCAAGCTATTCGCCTATTCTATTCCCTTCCGGCCACTGATTCCGGCAGGCTTGCGGCCGGCGTAAGAAAATCCTGGTTGCTATTCAATTGCTCCGGGAACCCTCTCTGCAAGGCTAAAACCGAGCCACAGCTTACTTGCAGCAAAAAGATCCCGCAGGCACACAATTAAGCACATTTAAAAGCCATAATAAAGCCATCCTGCACTCTGAGGAGACTATAAAGTGATTGTAGGTGTTAGCATTCATAGCACAACATTCCCCTACACTCAAATCTGTAAATACATTTTTTTTTTAATTTATGTCACATATCCATGTAAAAAGTCCAGAGGGCTTGGAGCACCTCAGACCCGCCCACGCTGCGGCCGGAAAATAAACAGTTAATGTAATCTCGGATTTGGGCTGATGTGCAAGCTTGAGAGGGGTTTGCTATTAATCCTCATGTCCCCCATAATGATCCCTAGCATTTACAGAGCTTTACAGTGCCATCTTGAATTTATTTTTGCATTTAAAGATTTCTGAGCTTACGGCCGATTGCAAGATATACGGCCGGCCGTAAGGGGATATCCTTGCGGCGCCGTATAATTGAATTGCAAGGTAACGGGAGCCCCGCAAGGAATCGCAGCTTTGCGGCCGATTTACGGCCGATAATAGAATGAGGGCCTATATAAGCTGTGTTTTGTTTACTTTTGTGTACCATCAGTCAGTCAGCAGCAGCCACTTTGGATGTCTTTTGTTGCTGACCCACATTTTGTATAAAAAAAATCTGATAATAAGAAAATTCTGAGGACTCTATTTTTTGGTACCATGACAGGGTTTCTGAGTATGTGGTTTGTGGGTAGGATTTTTGATTCAACAAACGCTACTGTGAGAGCAACTGTTTGGTTTCTAATTATCAATTTCCTGAGGTAGGAGGAGACTTTGAATACACAGAAAATGGAAATGTGGCATCTGCAACTGTCAGTGATTTTATGTGTTTATGTTTGCGTCACTCAGTCGTGCCTAACTCATGGCAGAGATATTGGAGCGGGTTGCCAATTCCTTCTCGAATGGGCCACAGCATACAGCTCCTGGTGTTCTTAGGTGGTTTCCCATCTAAGTACTGACCAGACCCAAACCTACATAGTTTCAGGTGGTGTGACCTCTTGGTTCCCAACTGATATCGAACCCAGGTCGTATAGTTGAAAGAACCAAATCCTAACCACTGGACCACCAGTGATTTCATAGTTACATAGTAATTGAGGTTGAAAAAGAATTTTAGTCCAACAAGTTCAACCTTTTTAGGTCTCCTCAGATTCGTGCAATTCAGGAATTAATTGTTAAATGAATCAGGAAGGCAAACAAAAAAAAACATTGAAACATCTAATTGAAAATCCTCATTGTATTGTGCCTCTAAAGAAATTCCAGGATATTTATTACATTTGTATAAATTTAAATAGGGCACCATTTTACAGTTGCTTCTCTAAATATTTTAGTAACTATACTCTGTAATGCAAATATAACCAGTTGTATTGTGGTTCTCCCTTAAACTCTGTTGAAAACAGCTACTTTATTAAAGCTTGGGTGCGCTTATGTTATAGTGAATATTCGTTATGCCCGCGGCCTCTGGTTGCTATTCCAACCTTTATGAATAATGGAGCAGTGTCTCGTACTACGGCACATTTTCCATCCCTAGTGGTTCACAGGAGACTTTTTTAATATTACCAAACACGTTTGAGGTGTTTGGATTAGCCAAGGTGTTTTATGCCCTATATACCTTACTAGTAATTACATTGCAGATGAATTAGATAAATACACAGTTATATATTTTGATGGTAATTCATAATTTACATCATAAGCACATTTTTGTAATAATAAAGTAAATATTTACAGATCAGTAAGGTTTTAACAATTATACTTCAGTTTCAAAGAAGAAATACAATCTCCTGCTCTAAGCTTCAATATATATCAAATGATCAAATATTGTGTGTGTGTATATATATATATATATATATATATATATATATATATATATATACACACTGTATATATATATCAGGGGTGTATTTAGGATTACTGCTGATCTAGGCCAGTTCAGATTTGTGTGCTCCCCTCAATAACCAACTTATCCCTCCTCTTTTCCTCTTGCTACATCACAATCATACATTTACCACATACCTATATAAAAAAATCATAAGTGTATATGTGTCTATGTAAGTATACTGTTAGAAAGTGCCTGGTACCCTTACAGAGAAGTGTCTCTTTATAAAGCTATTTCTGTGCATAAGTTGCATTACCAAATTAAGGCAGACTGCTGACCTAGAAAATGTCCTGCCCTATGCATGTGCCTTTCGGGCCTAGGTTAAAATACACTCATTATATACACACTAGCGACTTGCCCGTCAAAAAATGACAGTCAATAAAAGAAAGTGTTGAAATGCTGTTTGTCCCACAATGTGAATGTACTGTGTGCCTCAAGTAACTAAATTCCTCAAAAAGCAGAAATCTACATGACATAAAATAATAAAAACTGAAATCACCAAAAATAAAAAATGTACATTACAGAACCAAAAAAAGAAACCTAAGTGACCAAAAACAAAAAAAGGAACATTACAGAAACTAAAAAAATACATTACAACCTCCCGTCACTACAAACATTTTTTAAAAATTACACACCTGAAAAAGAAATACATATAATACAAACAATACAACAGAATTAAATAAACTAAAATACAACACAATTAAATAAACTAAAATACAACACAATAAAATAAAATAAAATACAACACAATTAAATAAAATACAATACAAATAAATAAAATACAATACAACCCTATGTAATATACATGCCACTATCTACTATACATGCCACTATCTAATATAAATGCCACTATCTAATATAAATGCCACTATGTAATATATATGCCACTACATCCCACTATGTTATATACAATACTATCTAATAATACATCCCCCTATCTATGTAATATACAATACATGCTATCTATATATATACTAGCGACTTGCCCGTCAAAAATGACGGCAATAAAAACTAAAGCCTGGCAATGCTGTTTGCCACACAATGTAAGCCTCCCCCCCTCTACTTTACTGGCCTTGTGATGAGCGCCTTTGGCTATTTGTGATGAGCGCCTTTGGCCATTTCCCTCCCTTGTGTATCTTCCCCCCTGCACTCTCTCCCCTGTGTCTCTTCCCCCTCCTCTCACTCCCCTGTGTCTCTTCCCCCTCCTCTTTCTGTGCCTCTTCCTCCCTGTCTCTTCCCCCTCACCCTCTGTGTCTCTCCCCACTCTGTGTCTTCCACCCTCTCCCTCTGTGCCTCTTCCCCCGCCTCTCTCTGTGTGTCTCGCCACTGTGTCTCTTCACCCCTTCCTCTGTTCCCCCCCCTCTGTGCCTCTTTCCCCCTCTCTCTGTACCTCTTCCCCCCCTTCCCTCTGTGTTTCTTCCTCCCTCACCCTCTGTATCTCTCCCCCCTGTGTCTCTTCCCCCCTCTCCCTCTGTGCCTCTTCCCCCCTCTCCCTCTGTGCCTGTTCCCCCCTGGCCTGTGTCTCTTTCCCCCTTCCCCCTGTGTCTGTTCCCCTCTTCCCCCCCCCCATTTCCCTCCCATGTGTATCTTCCCCCTGTTCTCCCTCCCGTGTGTCTTTTCCCCCTCATCTACCTCCCCTGTGTCTCTTTCCCACCTATCCCTCTGTGTCTCTCCCCCCTCCCTCTGTGTCTCTTCCCCACTCTCCCTCTGTGCCTCTTCCCCACTCTCCCTCTGTGCCGTGCCTCTCCCCCCCCTCTTCCCCACTCTCCCTCTTCCCCACTCTCCGTCTGTGCCTCTCCCTCCCCTCTTCCCCACTCTCCCTCTGTGCCTCCACCCCCCCCCCCTCTTCCCCACTATTCACCACTCTTTCATCTGCTCTGCGCATGCGCGGCTCGCGCCGCGCTCTGCGCATGCGCGGCTCGCGCTGCGCTGCGCGCAAGCGCAGCTCGCACCGCGCTCTGCGCAATGCGCAGCAGTTTATAATTGTCAAACTGCGATTCGTCTGAAGCGTGACGACGAATCGCAGTTAGACAATTATAATATGTGATAGCTACCCTAATTGTAAGCTACAATAAAATAATTAAGGCCACTTACCTTTGAGATGTTTCTTCAGATCAGCAACCTACAGTAAAAAAGATTCCAAAAATTAATACAACACGTTTACATGAAATAGCTAAACATTCTAAACATTCTAAACATTCTAAACATTCTAAATATTGTAAATATTATACTCACCTTTCCAGCAGGTCCCGTTCCAGCATGTCACGTCCTCCATATTCCGTCCGCCATGTTCCGTCGGCCATCTTTACTCATGTCCAAAAAAAAACATTACATTAGTAAACCTAAAGCAAGAAGATATTTAAATATGTTTTTGACTTGCAATTTACTAATTAGGAATAAATGTAATGATAATAATAAAGCAGTAATAATCCATACATAATAAATATTATTTTTATTCGATATTATCATAAATATTTTGGTACTAGCTGAGCCATCCAGGTAGGAGGCATCCCACTGAGGATCACAGGTCTATCTCTACCTCAACTTTGTCTCTCTTTTTGACCAAGCATGTTTATTGCAGGTAGTGTGGCGTAGTTAACAATAATAAAGTTTGGTCTCAAATTAATTTTTTACTTTTATTTTTAAATAATTTGGTAATAATATAACAATAACATATATTCAATCAATAATATAACAATATAATACTAAAACTATATATATGTATATATCACAATATATATTTATTGTGATATCTCTGCTGTCACACTCTGGGTTCGTGCCCTTGTATCCGGTACCACAATGGAGTACTCAGGAGCCCTTTTTAAAATATCAGCAATAGTATTTATTTTAGTACAGCAAAACAACATAAATGGTGCAAAACAAAAGCCTAGCTTCACGTTGAAGCATTGACTTACTCTTGGCTGCAGTTCCCTCACTGTCCAAGATAAAGTCCACACAAAAATCAAGTCCTAGCAGCTTGCTGGATCTAGAGTCTCCTTTGTAGCAGGGGATTTGAAAAGCTGACTCTGGAGTCCTCTGTCCAGCTCAGACTGAGCTCTCTCAGCTGGGTGATAATAAGACCTTTAAAGGTGGAACCCAGCTGGGCTTGATTAGCCTGCTGTGTGAACCCTGTCATAGTGAACACAGGGCTCTGCTCAGTCTGTCTCCCACGTATACTCCATCAATGATGACTCTACAATTGTCAAATAATAATAATAATTATTATTATTATGATATTTTAGAGGCAATCAACTCACATAGCAGCCCCAGTAAAGTTTAAGAACATCATTAAAGATTATAATTTAGCTATGTGTTTCCTAACCAAACTTTGACACTTTCAACAAATGGATATTTCTCATTATTGCACATGAACATTGTAGCTTGCACACATCAAATTAGATATTTATTTCACACTTATTACATGGTATTAAATGTCAAGGAATATATTTAAAGCCAAGACCGTATTATTATTATTATTATTATTATTAACTTTTATTTGTAACGCGCCAACATATTCCGTAGCGCAATACAGGGGATAAAAACAAGGAGAGAAAGGGAGAAGGATAGAGGGAAGAGGAGGAGGAGGATAAAGGGGAAGGTGGGAAAGGGAGGAGGCTAAGGGGGAGGGGGAAAGGGAGGAGGATAAGGGAAAGGGGGAAAGGGAGGAGTAATAGTGGGAGAGGGGGAGAGGGGGAAGGGGTAATGGTATCTAAAGGCGGTCTGATTATGTCAGTATTTTTGAATGTACCGCTTTAACATTTTAAATACTGACATAGTCAGACCATCAGGGAGGTTAAGGGGTTTATCTGCTTCTGAGTTTACACAGAAGGATTTGTCTCATCGCAAACACTCGCAGAACCTTACAACACAACTTGTCAATAAGCTATTATGGGAACCATATAATCACACTTTAGGTAGAATCCCCTGTAGTGCTGATAAACGTTCCTAAACAAAGATCACTTGTAAGAGTTTACAAGTAAGGGCATGCTGCAGGAAGAATGTAATAGATACATGGCTCCCAACATGGAAGGTTCACTCACAAACTTTGCAATGGCCACCATGTAATCAAGCCCTATATCAGATAATTATCTGCATGGACTCACAAGCAATAATTGTGCAATGCTCAGAGAGATGTAGAATGAAACGTTTAATAAAACAAACCAAGCTCACTAGTTCAAGTACTGCTCATCTTTTACTTCAGTTATACACAGGCCACTTCCCATCATAACATATTTTCCTTTATCTTTTTTCATGTTTTCTACTTAAGGATCTGTAGGAAAAACTAAACTTTTGTTCAGAAATATATGGTGATATGAATTTCTATCACCTTCAGGGGAAAGAAAATGATTGAAGTCTGTATCTACAGTACTTGAAAGAAATTGTGTTCGGCTTCTTCAGTGTTTTCTATGTAAAAACTGTAATCTATGCAAATTTGAAAGTCTCATTCTCAATGAACATGGTCTAAGATAGTTCTGTTCAACAGCTCATTTGCAGAAAGAGATCTTGTTTCATTTGTTGTGAGTAGAAATGAATGTGACACCCTTGTAATGAAAGGAAGCAGAACTGACAAATATGTCTGCCCTTAAGACAATCATAAGCACAGTACAAAGTATAAATACTAAGAAAGTCTCTGTATCACCAATGTGTGAAAGAGGTGTCAAAACTGAATAAACACCACTCAGTCCATTGCAGACCTTTATTCTATATTCACCTTAATTTTTTCTCCCTCAGAACTGTATTTTCTGTCGTGGAGACAATGAATCATATGGTTTCACAGACATGAATTGGTTAATGCTCTGCCCAAGAATTGTCTCATACAAATAAGAGATCAAAATATACAGAGGGATGGGATGCAGGGGGTTACAATACTTAACAATGAATGTATGGAGCATGACATAAGTGTGGCAGCTAATAGAAATTATATTTAAAAAATGAGGATGTGTCATTAGCAACACTCTTTCTGATATATATATATATATATATATATATATATATATATATATATATATATATATATATAGTAAGTTCCCCGTTATGCGGCACCCACGGTGACTCCCTATTGCCGGATAGGTGTAGTGTCCGGTTAATCGGGAGTTCCCAAATTTAAGGGTCTAAACGACCCTTAAAAACCCCAATACCCCTCAAAATGCTTTTAAAAAGGCATTAGCACCTAAACGTAGGCCCAGAAAAAATAACTAGAAAAAAAGTTAGCATTTTTTTTGCAGTCTCGAACTCCGGATAGTGCAGGATAGTGCCGGTTATGCCAGTTTAGTGGGAGTAATTTTAAAAGGGGGAATTGATGCCAGTGCTGGTTGCTTGAGGGTGCCGGTTGGTTAGGTGCCGGATAACCGGGAGTTTACTGTATATATATTCAGTTCAGTGAATAAATAATGTACTGGTCAGTTAAGTGTGCATGTCTCCACACAAGGATTAAGATAAGAGGAAACAAGTAAGATAGGGCAGTAAATAAAGCATGAATATATATATACTAATGACTTGCCCGTCAAAAATGCCAGCAATTAAAATTTGTTTGCCACACAATGCAAGGCTCCACCCCCCTAAAAACTCGCGCTGAGCGCCTTCGACACTGAACACAAGACCAGCGATGAGCGCCTCATTTAGACCCTCTTTCCACTCTCTGACCCCTATATGTTTCCCCCCTCGCCCTTCCATGTGTCTGTTTCCCCTTCTCTCCCTCCCCCCCCTCTTCCCGCCCTTGCTTTTTCTCCCCTTATTTCCCTCCCCTGTGTCTCTTTTCACCCTCTCCCTCCCCTGTGTCTTTCTCCTCTCTCTCCCTGATCAAGTCTTGTGTGGCTCCCATTGAGCGCCTATCAATCCTTTTTTCAAATCTTGCGTGCCTGGTGTCGTTGGTTCTTTTTTCAAAGTCATGTGGGCATTGCGAAGTGCACTGAAGTGTTACTGCCTTCGGCCATATTTTGAGCCTTTTTTTCAAACAATTACGGGTTTCTCCTAAAAATGCAAATTAAACCTTAAATTAGCTTGCTTCTCACTCACAGGCTTCCTGCCTCTCCCGCAGTGCTGTGTGTGAGGTTGTAAGTTAATTTTCGAAGTAATTGTAGTCTTCCGAGTTACGGGCAGTATGTCACAGTACATGTTGGCATTCATGGTTCCCTCAATGAACTGTAGCTTCTCAGTGCCGGCAGCACTCATGCAGGCCCAGACCATGACACTCCCACCACCAAAAGTATATATCTATACTGAGGAAAGGTAGTTGAAATAATCCCTAAATGACAGATAAACGGATAAGGCACAAAGAACACAAAAACACTGATATGAGATGAAACCCTCAGTTTGAACATAAAAAGCGATCCAGAGTGGAGGCAGCATCTGACATCATCAGGTAAATGCATATAGGGGGAATCAACACAACATATTATAGAAAACATATATACACATATAGACATATGTGTATATATGTTTGGTCTGGGCCTGCATGAGTGCTACCGGCACTGGGGAGCTACAGTTCATTGAGGGAACCATGAATGGCAACATGTACGGGGACATTTTGAAGCAGAGCATGATCCCCTCCCTTTGGGCCTTAGGACAGTATTCTAACGTGATAACAACCTCAAACACACCTTCAAGACGACCACTGCCTTGCTAATGAAGCTGAAGGTTAAGGTGATGGACTGGCCAATCTTGTCACCAGACATAAACCCTATTGAGCATCCGTGGGGCATCCTCAAATGGAACGTGGGGGACTGCAAGGTCGCTAACATCCACCAGCTCCGTGATGTCATCATGGCGGAGTGGAAGAGGACTCCAGTAGCAACCGGTGAAGCTCTGGTGAACTCCATGCCCTTGAGGGTTAAGGCGGTGCTGGAAAAAAATGGTGTCCACACAAAATATTGACACTTTGGGCCCAATTTGTACGTTTCCACTTAGGGGTGTACTCACTGGCTGTGAGGGGACAGCAAATTTACACTGTTATAGAGGCTGCACACTTACTGCTTTACATTGTAGCAGAGTGTCAGAGTGTAATTTCTTCAATGTTGTCACATGACAAGATATAATAAAATATTTACACAAATGTGACAGGTGTACTCACTTTTGTGAGATACTGTATATATATATATATATATATATATATATATACATATAGTATATATATATATATATTGTGATCAGGATGGCCGCGTATAGCGGTGGTTTCTTAAATAAAGGGCTGACACCGACTTCAAATGCAGCAAATTGGTTTATTTGCAAAACGGAAATTAACAGTTGAAGCAGTAGCTCTGCTTGAAATAACGAAACATAAATAACTTTGTCTCTGCGGGGTGGGAGAATGCCACCTTGTGGCCAGGTATATACAAACAGTCCTTTAACTTGGGAACTTCCCCCCCCCCCCTTGTGGCCAGCTTGTCAACAGTCTTTTAAGCTTGGGAGACTGGTGAGAGTGCCACCTAGTGGCCAGGAAACAACAGTTTCTTATCTTGTTGAAAATGCCAGCTTGTGGCTAGGAAACACACAGTCTCTTACTTGGTTGAAAATGCCAGCTTGTGGCTAGGAAACAAATAGTCCCTTTGACTCGTGATAGTGCCACCTTGTGGCCAGGAAACAAACAAACAGTCTCTTATTATTAGCAGTCTTCACTCGGTAGACCGTCGTCTTTACTTCATACCATAGGGTGGGGTTCTGGCCCGCCCTACTCTCCAGATACCCCAACCTCCAGGGACCCTTAGCACCGTCCTATGGTGAAGGCTACAAATCTGTTTAACGACACAGACTTCTCCCTGGGGTTATCAGACTCTGCAATGGTACCTTTACATCCAGGAGTTCCACAATTAGCATGCAGGGCTGGCTTTGCTCCAACAGCAGCTAATCCTTGACATCTGTGTGAGCAAACTTTCACACAAGCTTCTCTTATAGCAGTCCACCTAGCTGACAATGTTCTCTTGCAAGCTGCAACTCCTCACTAGCATAGACCTTGTCTCTTTTAGGCTACTCTGCCTGGGAATCCTCCTCAGTCTGTCATTCACTTACTGGGTGCTTTTGTAGCTTCACCTCCTGACGGTGTAGGTGCTCTGACCGCTCTGTTAGTCCAACGACAGCACACACTTCTTTCTGTAGTCCAGTACTCGCATTCCCTGGTAAATCCGGGTTCACAAAGCCCACTGCAATTCCACACAGGAATCAGTCTCCACTCTCTGTGGCTTGCTTCTTGCCAGCAGCACACAACGTGCACAGAGCCTAGCCGGCCACACCTCCCTTTCCATGCCTGCTTTCAGGCTTTTAAAGGGCAGTTGCTCCAAATAGGAGTTCTTCAGAAGTTTTAACTCCTTCACTTCTGACAAGAACTCCATACTCCACTTGCTTTTCATACTTCAAAGGAGCAAACGATCACACACCCTCCCCCTCAGCTCAACAACATGGTGTTGGGCGACATGCCGAGAGGCCGGACATCCGGTAGGGTTGCTCACCACTCAAGAACTCTTCACCCAGCCAACTATTCCTCCTCTGTGCCGTCCGCATTGAGGTAGAAGGCTGCGATAGTGGCCGCCTGTAAATCCATCTTCTCATTTCCTTACTGGTCTGTTTGCCTCCTTTATGTGTGTTGCCTTTATCGGGAAGGAGTGAATCCCCCAACTTTGTAGAGCTGTCCTCGAACAGCCTTGTGATGGACTCTGTAGTCACATGTCTGGGTACAGATATAACAATATCCGTTGCACTCTCTTCGAGCCCGTCATCATTTCCAATCTCTTCATCAACTTCAACTCCCAGGAGATCTTCTACAGTCTCCGTGTTTCCCTCGTCATCCTCAACTTCACAGCCATCTTCATTGTCCAACTTAAACATAGCCTGGCGCTTCTGCTGCTCTTCAGTACAATGCTGTTTCATTGCTTCCTGCAGCTTTTCTTTAAGAAGTGGGAGCTTTTCAACTGGCTTTCTCTGAATTAACTCATCAGTGGTTTCAGCAGACACAATGACAGATACCACATCTGCCTTTAGCTCCTCCTTTCCATCTGCCGTTGTCCCTTTGCGGACGATATTTAGGTTAACTTTCCTCTCAATCACAGGCTTGGCTTTATGCAGGGAGTGCTTCAGAAAACGCTCTTTCCAAGCTTCTAGTTCTTTATTTTGCTTTGGTTCATCCAATTTAACGATTGAGCCAACATCAGGGCACAAACAGGGTTTTAAGGAGAGATCCACTCTAAGAGCACAGAGCTTTTCCAGCTTGGAAAACTTTGCTTTATATTGTTTTGGTACAGGATATTTAGATGTCTCCTCAATAGTCTGAGAATCCAGTAGAGGCATAGGGATTTCCTGCTGGATTCCACAAGTAGGATCTTCATCTTCACTTACAGACTTCGGAATGGACTCTGGCTTATCCACCTGGTCCTCCGAATCCACTGTGTGCCAAGCCCTGGGTGGCTCATCTGAACTCTTGGCTGGCTCACTTCCTCCAACTTTAGTTCCTTCTAATACCTCGCCCGTACAAGCCGGTGATGCTCGGGTGGAATTATTTGCATTCCCTTTACATTTTTCTGCTGGAGCAGAGTCTCTTGTTTTGATTTCTTTTTTATCACTAATGACCATCGTACGTTCAAAACTGTATGGCTGATACTTTGTTGATTTAATAAGCTGTATGTCATTCCCTTCGCAAGATGGCCTTGGCCGACGCTTGAAGAAATCATGAAGGCTTACTGCAGTCACTTCCTTTGTCAATGGAGTCCTTTGGGCAGCCCCTTCCTCTGCTGCCTCCTCCATCAAATATGTAAATTCTTCCTCTTTACCATCAGCAGGGATGATTTCAGGGAGTTTTTTGTCAAGTGATGGCACCTTTTCGGTTGTGCCAATAATTTCAAAGTCCTCAGTATTCATTTCAATAATACCTACTACATGTTGTACAGTTTCTGCTTTTTCAAGAGTACTCTCCAATAGCTGTGGAGCTGTGCTTTTTAAACATTCCTCAACGAAACTCTTGGACACCTGCGTGCAAATGCTCAGCTCAACCATGTCTTCAGTGTCTCTCACCTGTGCATCGTCAGGATTTTCTATAACTGTTTCTACAGACAGCTTTGTACTTTCTACCACTGCTTGAAGGATGTGATCAACAGGCTTCTGTTGTTCTTCCGCCCTCTTTGCACTGTCGCTTTCCACTGGCACAGGGGTAGCTTCATCTGTTGTTGCAGGGGACTCTTCGAATTGGGGAACCGCCAACATTTCCGTGGTCTCTACAGCACACAAGATTTCTATTGCCTCTTCCAGGGCAGTTAATGCTCCTGAAGTTAACTCTACCTCATTGGTTAGAACAATCTCAGTTTCAAGTGTATTTTTGTTTGTAGACAACTGAAGTTCCTTTGCTTGCTTAGCCGCAACAAATTCAACCAGCGTTACTACGGCTGGTTCAACAGAGTCATCATCAAATCCTCCTGCCTGTGCAGCTTGTCCAGCTTCATTTAGTGGCGTGTGCTCCAGTTTTGATACCGGAACAGTCTTTTCTAAGGTTTTCACATCGGACACTGGCCTAGCAACGCTTTCTGGCTGGTCTCCATTAGACGCCTCTTTGTCACTTTCCCCACTGTCTAACGTCAACAGTTGTATTCGCCGGGGCTTCTGTCGAAATTTAGAGATGTTCTCCTCTTTATCACTGTGCGGCCGCTCCCACCCCACTGATTCGTTCAGCTTAGGCTTTGGGGGACATTTCCTCCGCTCCCAAATCCGCATCAATTTCTCATTCCTATAGGACACTTGGTAGTCCTCGAACTTAGGCTTCCTCCGCCATTCAGGGACATACTCGGGCCTCATTTTAACGTGGGCTTGTCTTTGGAGCCTTAAAAAACGCTGTTTCTCCTCCTCTAAGGCCATTCTATCTGCACCAGCAGGCTCTTTGGGGCTCTCAGCGACCTCTTTGGGGCTCTCAGCGACCTCTATGGGGCTCTCAGCGACCTCTATGGGGCTCTCAGCGACCTCTATGGGGCTCTCAGCGACCTCTTTGGCTGGATCGGCCGTCTCTTTGGCTGGATCGGCCGTCTCTTTGGCTGGATCGGCCGTCTCTTTGGCTGGATCGGCCGTCTCTTTGGCTGGATCGGCTGTCTCTTTGGCTGGATCGGCCCTCTCTTTGGCTGGATCGGCCGTCTCTTTGGCTGGATCGGCCGTCTCTTTGGCTGGATCGGCCGTCTCTGCGGGCTCTCTCGCCGTCTCTGCGGGCTCACTCCCCGTCTCTGCGGGCTCACTCCCCGTCTCTGCGGGCTCACTCCCCGTCTCTGCGGGCTCACTCCCCGACTCTGCGGGCTCTCTCGCCGACTCCGCGGGCACTCTCTCCGACTCCGCGGGCACTCTCTCCGACTCTGCGGGCACTCTCTCCGACTCTGCGGGCACTTTCTCCGACTCTGCGGGCTCTGGGGAGCCTTCTGCGGCGCCCTCTGCGGTCTCTGGGGTGCTTTCTGCGGCCTCACTCGCGGCTCCTGCCGTCTCGCTCATGGCACTGCAACTGGTGGCTTTTTCCACTCTCTCTTTCTCCTTGTTTTCTACTAGGTCAGGTTTGGTTGGCCTTCCCTTAACAGGGAAACTGTATCTTATACTTGGCCCGACAAGTCTGTCTCTTGGGTAGCGATACGCTTGTCTGGCGAAAAAATTCCAGGGGTGCGCTCTCGGTACTTTCTTTACTCCTATACGGTCAAGGATCTCCTCTTTCAGAGTGCAATAATCGGTTGCCATTTCTTCAGGCAAAACCCCATACGCTTCCTGTGCTTCTCCACACAGATAGGGACCCAGGACTGTGGCCCAATGCTGTTTAGGCCAACCTTGCCTGGTAGCAATCTTCTAAAAATTCAGGAGGTAGGTTACTACATCATTTGAGCTGTCATTTTCTTTAGAAAGAAATTAGGGTTCATAACCCTGCTTGATTTTGAACCCACAATGTTCTCTGTAGAACTCAATCGCTGCAGCTGCGCTTTCTGTGCTTCTAAAGACTCTCCAAAACCTATATCTTCCTCTTTTGCGGCTTGGATGCTATGCTCTGCAATCCTTACTCTCTTTTCTGACTGGCTCTGACCAAGCTTAGCAGCGAGCACTCTGTTCAACTCGGCTTGCTGTTTGTTCATCACCCGCTGGGCTTCTATAAAAGATTTAAAGGCCTCCTCCATTTTTATGCTGTACGGTGGGCTGTCTTCTTCAACACAGACATTTTTCCATCCCACTTCTGACACCAGTGTGATCAGGATGGCCGCGTATAGCGGTGGTTTCTTAAATAAAGGGCTGACACCGACTTCAAATGCAGCAAATTGGTTTATTTGCAAAACGGAAATTAACAGTTGAAGCAGTAGCTCTGCTTGAAATAACGAAACATAAATAACTTTGTCTCTGCGGGGTGGGAGAATGCCACCTTGTGGCCAGGTATATACAAACAGTCCTTTAACTTGGGAACTGCCCCCCCCCCCTTGTGGCCAGCTTGTCAACAGTCTTTTAAGCTTGGGAGACTGGTGAGAGTGCCACCTAGTGGCCAGGAAACAACAGTCTCTTATCTTGTTGAAAATGCCAGCTTGTGGCTAGGAAACACACAGTCTCTTACTTGGTTGAAAATGCCAGCTTGTGGCTAGGAAACAAATAGTCCCTTTGACTCGTGATAGTGCCACCTTGTGGCCAGGAAACAAACAAACAGTCTCTTATTATTAGCAGTCTTCACTCGGTAGACCGTCGTCTTTACTTCATACCATAGGGTGGGGTTCTGGCCCGCCCTACTCTCCAGATACCCCAACCTCCAGGGACCCTTAGCACCGTCCTATGGTGAAGGCTACAAATCTGTTTAACGACACGGACTACTCCCTGGGGTTATCAGACTCTGCAATGGTACCTTTACATCCAGGAGTTCCACAATTAGCATGCAGGGCTGGCTTTGCTCCAACAGCAGCTAATCCTTGACATCTGTGTGAGCAAACTTTCACACAAGCTTCTCTTATAGCAGTCCACCTAGCTGACAATGTTCTCTTGCAAGCTGCAACTCCCAGACTCCTCACTAGCATAGACCTTGTCTCTTTTAGGCTACTCTGCCTGGGAATCCTCCTCAGTCTGTCATTCACTTACTGGGTGCTTTTGTAGCTTCACCTCCTGACGGTGTAGGTGCTCTGACCGCTCTGTTAGTCCAACGACTTCAAGACAGCACACACTTCTTTCTGTAGTCCAGTACTCGCATTCCCTGGTAAATCCGGGTTCACAAAGCCCACTGCAATTCCACACAGGAATCAGTCTCCACTCTCTGTGGCTTGCTTCTTGCCAGCAGCACACAACGTGCACAGAGCCTAGCCGGCCACACCTCCCTTTCCATGCCTGCTTTCAGGCTTTAAAGGGCAGTTGCTCCAAATAGGAGTTCTTCAGAAGTTTTAACTCCTTCACTTCTGACAAGAACTCCATACTCCACTTGCTTTTCATACTTCAAAGGAGCAAACGATCACAATATATATATATATATATATATATATATATATATATATATATATACACAGTGGATATAAAAGTCTACACACCCGTATTAAAATGTCAGGTTTCTGTGCTGTAAAAAAATGAGACAAAGATAAATCATTTCAGAACTTTTTCCACCTTTAATGTGACCTATAAACTGTACAACTCAATTGAAAAACAAACTGAAATCTTTTAGGTGGAGGGAAGAAAAAAAAGAAAGAAAAATAATGTGGTTGCATAAGTCTGCACACCCTCTTATAACTGGGGATGTAGCTGTGTTCAGAATTAAGCAATCACATTCCAAATCATGTTAAATAGGAGTCAGCATACACCTGCCATCATTTAAAGTGCCTCTGATTAACCCCAAATAAAGTTCAGCTGCTCTAGTTGGTCTTTCCTGAAATTTTCTTAGTCGCATCCCACAGCAAAAGCCATGGTCCACAGAGAGCTTCCAAAGCATCAGAGGGATCTCATTGTTAAAAGGTATCAGTCAGGAGAAGGGTACAAAATAATTTCATTAGAGGCATTAGATATACCATGGAACACAATGAAGACAGTCATCATCAACTGGAGAAAATATGGCACAATGGTGACATTACCAAGAACTGGAGCTCCCTCCAAAATTGGTGAAAAGATGAGAAGAAAACTGGTCTGGGAGGCTACCAAGAGCCCTACAGCAACATTAAAGTAGCTGCAGGAATATCTGGCAAGTACTGGCTGTGTGGTACATGTGACAACAATCTCCCGTATTCTTCATATGTCTGGGCTATGGGGTAGAGTGGCAAGACGAAAGCCTTTTCTTATGAAGAAAAACATCCAGGCCAGGCTACATTTTGCAAAAACACATCTGAAGTCTTCCAAAAGCATGTGGGGAAATGTGTTATGGTCTGATGAAACCAAGGTTGAACTTTTTGGCAATAATTCCAAAAGATATGTTTGCCGCAAAAACAACACTGCACATCACCAAAAGAACACCATACCCACAGTGAAGCATGGTGTTGGCAGCATTGGGGCTGTTTTTCTTCAGCTGGAACTGGGGCCTTAGTTAAGATAGAGGGAATTATGAACAGTTCCAAATACCAGTCAATGTCGGCACAAAACCTTCAGGCTTCTGCTAGAAAGTTGAACATGAAGAGGAACTTCATCTTTCAGCGTGACAACGACCCAAAGCATACATCCAAATCAACAAAGGAATGGCTTCACCAGAAGAAGATTAAAGTTTTGGAATGGCCCAGCCAGAGCCCAGACCTGAATCCGATTGAAAATCTGTGGGGTGATCTGAAGAGGGCTGTGCACAGGAGATGCCCTCGCAATCTGACAGATTTGGAGTGTTTTTGCAAAGAAGAGTGGGCAAATCTTGCCAAGTCAAAATGTGCCATGCTGATAGACCCAAAAAGACTGAGTGCTGTAATTAAATCAAAAGTTGCTTCAACAAAGTATTAGTTTAAGGGTGTGCATACTTATGCAACCATATTATTTTATTTTTATATTTTTTCTTCCCTCTACCTAAAAGATTTCAGTTTTTTTTTCAATTGAGTTGTACAGTTTATAGGTCACATTAAAGGTGGAAAAAGTTCTGAAATGATTTATCTTTGTCTCATTTTTTTATAGCAGAAAAAATCTTTAGGGAATAAAGCCCATTAGTGCATAACACTCTAAATATATATAACAAAAAAAGTGGGCAATAGTAAAATGTAAACTTTATTGGTTGGAAAAACCGACGATTAAAACTTTAAAAAGGGAAAGAATAAAAACTGTACAAATACCTTTGAACAGAAAAACTGCAAACCTAATGACCACTGGACAACTGTCACTCATTAAGTGGGGTTTGAGCAGTATTATAAATGAGACACAGAGAGTGTCTATGTATAAGCTTGTAGTACTATGCAACAAAAGGTGTAAATCATTAGAATAGTGGGCCAAACCTTCCTAAATTACCTTGTGCTATAACTATATATCTATCCCCAGTAACGGTTGTGAAACCTAGTATAACAACATAAGGAAGATATAGGTAGCTTGGTAGTATGCTTCTAAACAACAGATTTCTTTGCATACAAAAAATCCTCAGTTTGGCTCTTAGATCACCAGGTACTTCATTGCCTCTTATTAGGGTACAATGCCCCTATTATTTGAATGATATAGGTATAAATCAACCATTCAAACAATATGGCTCTTAAATGTCCAGATATTGCATTACCTCTTGTTAGAGTATCACACCACACCTATTTTGGTGGTGTAAGCATAATTTGGGCCATTCTGAACAAGCTCACTCTCTGTATACTCGCATATAGTATAACAGCGTCTCCCTGTGCTGGGGAGATTCGCGCTGCCTAGTTGCGTCGTGCGTAATAACCTCACGTTACGCTAGCCTACATCCTAACATGTTTCTACGTGTTCAACGTCTTTTTCAAAGGAGTCCTTTAACAGGGGTGTGTAGACTTTTTATATCCACTGTATATATATATATATATATATATATATATATATATATATATATATATATATATATATATATTGGGATAGTGTGGCCTTTAGTGACCTATTTATGAAGTTTTATGTATATAGAAATAGCAGAAAGGCAGAAAGTTCAAGTATTCTTTTTTCTTTTTTGATAAAAAAAAACAAAATATAAACAAAAATGCTTACTTCAGGAATAAAAAACATACAAAAAAAACACAGTTCTCTTTATATAATAACGCATAATGTATAATTCCTCACAAGTAGACGGGCAGGGCACTGGCCCGCCCTTCTCTCCAAATGCCCCATCCCATGGACTCTTAACACACTTTTTAGTGAGTGCTGTATTCTTTATATACAACCTTTTACTCCCTGGAATAAAGTTAAACAGTCCCTTGTAAGGGTACCAGTTCTTCACAGTCTCCAAGTAGTGGGGTAGTAGTGTCTACCTCAAATGCAGGTGCAGCAATCTCTTGCAGCAAAATTGTTTTTTCCAGACTTCCTCTCCAAATGATGGTGGGAGCAATCAATGGCAGGAAAACTGCCTTCTCCAGACATCCTCTCAAAACTCTGGTGTAACAATCCTTTGCAGCAAAACTGCTTCTAGAAGGTTTAAATCCTTTTTCTTTCTCTCTGAGCAGTTCCCGATACACAATAAGGAAAAACAAAAACCACCCCTGAATCTGCCTGTAGGTCTTTAAAAACTGTCTTGGTTCAGATCAGGTGTAATGACTGGATTAAGATGCAGATCAATTAACCTTTTCCACTCTAATCTGGATATATATATATACTGTATATCTATATCTATCTATATTTATATATTTAGTCATTTTTAATCTATATAAATTAAGAATGGGTATTGTAGTATATTATGTTACCTTTTGTATCGGACAAACTACTTACTTAAATTGACAGCTTTCAAGAGGTGCAATACTTGACTTGATAAAGAGAGATTAAACCTCTCGAAAGCTCGTCAATATAAAAAAAACATTAAAAACATTCATCCAAAACAAAAGGTATCATAATATTCTACAATACTCATTTTTAATATATATATATATATATATATATATATATTAATAATGACTCAATTACTAGATTATTACTGGATATCCATGGCTGCTTCACTCTTCAATGTATATATTTAGTTTTATACATATATATATATATATTTTTTTTTTTTTTTTATTCATACATACAGATTCTTGCAAAAGTATTCACCCTCTTGGCATTTTTCGGATTGTTTGAGGATTTGCATCATTTAATTTACAGATCATGCCCACAACTTTGAAGATGTTTTTTTTTTATTGTGAAGCAAACAACAAATAGGACAAATACACAGCAAAAGTCAATGTGCATAACTATTCACCCCCCCAAAAGTCAATACTTTGTAGAAACACCTTTTCCTGCAATCACAGCTCCAAGTCACTTTGGATAAGTCTCTATGAGCTTGCCACATCTTACCACTGGGATGTTTGCCCATTCCTCCTTATAAAACTGCTCCAGCTCCTTTGAAGTTGGATGGTATGTGCTTGTGAACAGCAATCTTTAAGTCTGACCACAGATTTTCTATTGGATTGAGGTCTGGGCTTTGACTAGGCCATTCCAACACATTTACATGTTTCCCCTTAAACCACTCAAGTGTTGCTTACAGTGTGTTTGGGGTCATTGTGAAGCTCCTAGCCTCAAATCATGCACAGAGTGGTACAGGTTTTACTCAAGAATATCCCTGTATTTAGCACATTCATCTTTCCCTCAACTGTGACCAGTTTCCCAGTACCGGCTGTTGAAAAACATCCCCACAGAATGATGCTGCCACCACCATGTTTCACTGTGGTGTTCATTGGGTGATGTGATGTGTTGGGTTTGCGTTAGACAGCGTTTTCTTTGATGGCCCAAAAGTTCAATTTGAGTCTCATCAGACCAGAGCACCTTCCTCAATACATTTTGGGAGTCTCCCCCAAGTCTTTTCGCAAACTCAAAACGTGCCATTTTGATTTTTGCTGAAAGTAATGGCTTTCCTCTGGCCACTCTGCCATAAAGCCCAGCTCTGTGAAGCGTACAGCTTATTGTCGTCCTATGTACAGATACTCTAGTCTCTGCTCCTCCAGGGTTACTTTAGGTCTCTGTGCTGCCTCTCTGATTAATGCCCTCCTTGCCCGGTCCGTGAGTTTAATGGGCGGCCGTCTCTTGGTAGGTTTGCTGTTGTGCCATGTTCTTTCCATTTGGTTATGAAAAATGTGATGGTGCTCCTGGGGATCATCAAAGATTTGGATATTTTTTTATAACCTAACCCTGACTTGTACTTCTCAACAACATTGTCCCTTACTTGTTTGGAGAGTTCATTGGTCTTCATGGCAGTGTTTGGTTAGTGGTGCCTCTTGCTTATGTGTTGCAGCCTCTGGGGCATTTAAAAAAAGGTGTGTATATGTAATGACAGATCATGTGACATTTAGATTGCACACAGGTGGACATCATTTCACTAATTATGTTACATCATAAGGTAATTTGTTGCACTAGAGCTCTTTATGGGCTTCATAACAAAGGGGGTGAATACATACGCACATGCCAATTTTCTGTTTTATATTTCAAAAAAATAGTTTTATGTATATATTTTTCTCATTTCACTACATTAACTTAGACTATTGTGTTCTGATTAACAAAACATTTAACTTAAGGCTGTAATGTAACAAAATAGATAAAAAGTGGCCTGGGAATAATTGGTTAGCTGAGATATCCAGACTCTTATGTGATTTTTCATTATATGACATCTCAGACTCCAGAAAAAGTGATGTGAAAGAATGGGAGAGGTGAACTACATGTCATGAATTATTTTGGGACTCCCCTGAACCCCACAAGTAACCCTGGTATTTGGGACTCTCGGTTGCTAATATCAAAGATTATTAAAATAGACATAAAACTTGTTGTACGGACTATGACATGTTGTTATTATGTGTAGTGTGGGCCACAATAATTAATGTTGTGGTTGCTATATAGTGTTATGTACACTGTAGTAGCATTTGTTTACATGTAACTAATGCTGGGCCATGTTTGTTAGCGTTACCACAAATAGTTAAATCTGCAGGAATTTGAATGTGAATATGGGCCCTAGATGAACCTAGAGATTGCACAAAGGGAGAGATGTGGGTTGCACATAGAGAAGAAAAACTTATGGTGCTAATGTATAGTTCAAAGGGGTCTTGAGGTATCTAATCTGTGTGTTTGATTAATCCTGAAAATAATATGGTTTGCCTATTGCTGATAAGGGAATAGAAGTTAGTTTATTGCCCCTCTGGGGTTGTAAAACAGACCTAGAGAAATCTAGCCCCCCCCTACATATTGACAACAGAAACATATCAACAGTTACATATCAGAAGAAGGAATGTTGGGGAGGTGGATCTTTTGGTGTTTGTTAAATATCTGTGGAAGAAAGAATAAACGGTCAGTCTGACTCCACTAAGAAACGGTGTGAGCTGCTATTTCTTGAATGATGTCAAATCCTAATTAAGGGATTTTATTTTACTACTTCTCCATAAATGATGTCCTGATCTGAATTGCTGGGTGCTGAAATGAATATAAAGTCACAATATAGAGACTGTTCCTATATGCTAAGGCAGGAGAATTAGGGGTACGTGGGCCCCTCGCCTTGGGTCATGACACTACACCAAAATCATTAAACATATTAAACAAAGATCCAATACTTTGTCTTGCTTGGGGAACCAGTGAAAGATACAAGTGGAATGCTGAGTCATGACCAGACCATCTGCATTTATCCCTGGTATCTATCTATAAGTGAAGTGTAGGATATGCTGTGTGATTATTGATTGATAATGATATTTTTAATAATCAATTGAACTAAATATGTTATACCCATTTATAATTATTTTGTTCATGTATACTCTGTACTTATACATTATGGGCCCTATTAAATTCTCCCTCGTAGTTCTCTCGGTGCTCGCAAAAGGCAGTTTTCCTGCTGTTTGCGAGAACCGAATCTCTCGCAGCCTGCTTTACGATATGACTGCGAGAAAATGGCCGAGAATAGGCTCCGAGAGAGCTACGTAGCCTTAAATCTATGCACGAGTCTCGCATATCGTAAGAATCCCTACGTGGACAAAAAGTCCACGCAAGGGATCCGAAAGCCTCTACGTGCTGCCTCGGAACAGCCCGAAACAGCAGTGTGAGGCTCCCCCCTGCACCCTATACACATCCCCATGCTTCAGGGTACTCTATCGGGACCCCTGCAGCACCCCCACATTAACCCCTTGCAGCGGGGGTCCCCGATCTGCATAGATCAGGCCCCCCGCTGCATTTAAAACTTTTGAATTCCCCGCTGCGGCTCCTTAAAGCGACCGCGGCACACTATTACCCAATCCCGGCCGCGGCACTTAAAATTAACCCCCCTCTATGCTGGGGGTCCCCATCGGGACCCCCGAAGTGTCCCCACATAAACCCATTGCAGGGGGGGTCCCCGATCTGCATAGATCAGGCCCCCCGCTGCATTTAAAACTTTTAAATTCCCCGCCGCGGCTCCTTAAAGGGACCGCGGCACACTATTACCCAATCCCGGCCGCGGCACTTAAAATTAACCCCCCTCTATGCTGGGGGTCCCCATCGGGACCCCCGAAGTGTCCCCACATAAACCCATTGCAGGGGGGGGCCCCGATCTGCATAGATCAGGCCCCCCGCTGCATTTAAAACTTTTAAATTCCCCGCCGCGGCTCCTTAAAGGGACCGCGGCACACTATTACCCAATCCCGGCCGCGGCACTTAAAATTAACCCCCCTCTATGCTGGGGGTCCCCATCGGGACCCCCGAAGTGTCCCCACATAAACCCCCTGCAGCGGGGGGCCCCGATCGGCACCGATCGTGACCCTGCTGCAATTCAATTTTAAATTTCCCGCCTCGCGGGTCCTCAAAGGACCGTAAAGGTCCTGAAAGGACTCGCACTAAAAATATTAACCCCAGGCAACTATAATTACCCCATTAACTCATGATGGTCAATACAGACCACCATAAGGCCTAAATTAACCCATTAACTCATGGTGGTCAATACAGACCACCATAAGGCTCTAATTAACCCATTAACTCATGGTGGTCAATACAGACCACCATAAGGCCTAAATTAACCCATTAACTCATGGTGGTCAATACAGACCACCATAAGGGTCTAATTAACCCATTAACTCATGGTGGTCAATACAGACCACCATAAGGCTCTATTTAACCCATTAACTCATGGTGGTCAATCCAGACCACCATAAGGCTCTAATTAACCCATTAACTCATGATGGTCAATCCAGACCACCATAAGGCTCTATTTAACCCATTAACTCATGGTGGTCAATCCAGACCACCATAAGGCTCTAATTAACCCATTAACTCATGATGGTCAATCCAGACCACCATAAGGCTCTATTTAACCCCATCAGTCCCATAAGGGTATATTATTACCATTATGGGCCTGTTACAACCCAACATTAACCACATAAGTGCCATGATGGTCCTCAAGGACCATCATGACACTAACTACAAACACTACACTATAACCCCCAATAAACCATTTAATCTAAACTAACCCCCCTCTACACTAATCTATTAACACTTACACTACCTACCTACACTACCTACCCCCTAATAAACCTTCCCACCACTCTAATTACAAAAAATAAAAAACCTACAGCACAGAAAACAAAAAACCTACAGTACAAAAAACAAAAAAACCTACAGTACAGAAAACAAAAAACAATTACAACCCCACCCCCCACTACAGAAAACAAAAAAATACATTACAACCCCACCCCCCACTACAGAAAATAAAAAAATTACACACCTGAAAAGGAAAGACAGATAAACACAATACAATACATACATATAATACATTACATACATTACATACAATACATGACATTACATATAATATATTAAATATAATATATTACATATAATATATTACATATAATACATTACATACATTACATACAATACATGACATTACATACATTACATATAATATATTAAATATAATATATTACATATAATATATTACATATAGTCCTAATCAAATACCCCCTATCTATCTAACATACAATCTATTTAATTTAAAATAAATCCTAACTATATCAAATACATCCCCCTATCTATCTAATATACAAAAAATCCTAACTACATACACAGACCATTATTCTAAAGTAAAATAAAATAATTACAGTCCTAACTACATACACAGACCCTAATTCTAAGCTAAAATCAATAAATTAAGACCACTTACCTTTAAGATGTTGCTTCAGATCACTAACCTATGGGTCAAACAAAAAATAAAAATTAGTACAAAACATTAACATCAAATAAATAAACATTCTATACATTCTAAATATTCAACTCACCTTTACAGCATGTCCAGTCACTGTTTAGCTCTTCCGGCGCGGTCCTGTTAAAAAAAAAACACAATACATGAATACATGAATACAATATATAAACAATAAATAAAATACACAAATAAACATCTAAATATACATTTCACTTACCTACCCGCGATGTCCCCGGCCTTCTCTCCTTCAGCCCCGGCTGGGCCGCGGAACCATTCGCGCTCTAAAAAAAAAAAAGAAAAAAAACTAACGGAGGTCTGCACTGGCAGACCTCCCCGACGCTACTGAACCTCCCGGAGTCGTTTCCGGGAGGAAATTGGCATTGGCGGCTTGTGATTGGCTGAAAAAGCTGTCTATCAATTTCAGCCAATCAAAAGTCGTCAATGTGTGAGCCAATCAGGATGGGATACACCCCAATATCCCACCCTGATTGGCTTAAACACTTGTCTATCTTTCTGGGAACCAATCACAACGCTCAGATGCCTTCAGCCAATCACTATGGGATACACCCCCACGGAGTGATTGGTAGAAGACATCTGCGCATCCTGATTGGCTCCTACATTGACGACTTTTGATTGGCTGACAGCTTTTTCAGCCAATCACAAGCCGCCAATGCCAATTTCCTCCTGGAAACGACTCCGGGAGGTTCAGTAGCGTCGGGGAGGTCTGCCAGTGCAGACCTCCGTTAGTTTTTTTTTTTTTTTTTTTAGAGCGCGGATGGTTCCGCGGCCCAGCCGGGGCTGAAGGAGAGAAGGCCGGGGACATCGCGGGGAGGTAAGTGAAATGTATATTTAGATGTTTATTTGTGTATTTTATTTATTGTTTATATATTGTATTCATGTATTCATGTATTGTGTTTTTTTTTTTAACAGGGCCGCGCCGGAAGAGCTAAACAGTGACTGGACATGCTGTAAAGGTGAGTTGAATATTTAGAATGTATAGAATGTTTATTTATTTGATGTTAATGTTTTGTACTAATTTTTATTTTTTGTTTGACCCATAGGTTAGTGATCTGAAGCAACATCTTAAAGGTAAGTGGTCTTAATTTATTGATTTTAGCTTAGAATTAGGGTCTGTGTATGTAGTTAGGATTTTTTGTATATTAGATAGATAGGGGGATGTATTTGATATAGTTAGGATTTATTTTAAATTAAATAGATTGTATGTTAGATAGATAGGGGGTATTTGATTAGGACTATATGTAATATATTATATGTAATATATTATATGTAATATATTATATGTAATACATTATATGTAATGTATGTAATGTCATGTATTGTATGTAATGTATGTAATGTATTATATGTAATATATTATATGTAATATATTATATTTAATACATTATATGTAATGTATGTAATGTCATGTATTGTATGTAATGTATGTAATGTATTATATGTAATATATTATATGTAATATATTATATTTAATACATTATATGTAATGTATGTAATGTCATGTATTGTATGTAATGTATGTAATGTATTATATGTAATATATTATATGTAATATATTATATTTAATATATTATATTTAATGTATGTAATGTCATGTATTGTATGTAATGTATGTAATGTATTATATGTAATATATTATATGTAATATATTATATTTAATATATTATATTTAATGTATGTAATGTCATGTATTGTATGTAATGTATGTAATGTATTGTGTTTATCTGTCTTTCCTTTTCAGGTGTGTAATTTTTTTTATTTTCTGTAGTGGGGGGTGGGGTTGTAATGTATTTTTTTGTTTTCTGTAGTGGGGGGTGGGGTTGTAATTTTTATTTTTTCTGTACTGTAGGTTTTTTTGTTTTTTGTACTGTAGGTTTTTTGTTTTCTGTGCTGTAGGTTTATTGTTTTTTGTAATTAGAGTGTTGGGGAGGTTTATTAGGGGGTAGGTAGTGTAAGTAGGTAGTGTAAGTGTTAATAGATTAGTGTAGAGGGGGGTTAGTTTAGATTAAATGGTTTATTGGGGGTTATAGTGTAGTGTTTGTAGTTAGTGTCATGATGGTCCTTGAGGACCATCATGGCACTTATGTGGTTAATGTTGGGTTGTAACAGGCCCATAATGGTAATAATATACCCTTATGGGACTAATGAGGTTAAATAGAGCCTTATGGTGGTCTGTATTGACCACCATGAGTTAATGGGTTAATTAGAGCCTTATGGTGGTCTGTATTGACCACCATGAGTTAATGGGTTAATTTAGGCCTTATGGTGGTCTGTATTGACCACCATGAGTTAATGGGTTAATTTAGGCCTTATGGTGGTCTGTATTGACCACCATGAGTTAATGGGTTAATTAGAGCCTTATGGTGGTCTGTATTGACCACCATGAGTTAATGGGTTAATTTAGGCCTTATGGTGGTCTGTATTGACCACCATGAGTTAATGGGTTAATTTAGGCCTTATGGTGGTCTGTATTGACCACCATGAGTTAATGGGTTAATTAGAGCCTTATGGTGGTCTGTATTGACCACCATGAGTTAATGGGTTAATTTAGGCCTTATGGTGGTCTGTATTGACCATCATGAGTTAATGGGGTAATTATAGTTGCCTGGGGTTAATATTTTTAGTGCGAGTCCTTTCAGGACCTTTACGGTCCTTTGAGGACCCGCGAGGCGGGAAATTTAAAATTGAATTGCAGCAGGGTCACGATCGGTGCCGATCGGGGCCCCCCGCAGCAGGGGGTTTATATGGGGACACTTCGGGGGTCCCGATGGGGACCCCCAGCATAGAGGGGGGTTAATTTTAAGTGCCGCGGCCGGGATTGGGTAATAGTGTGCCGCGGCCCCTTTAAGGAGCCGCGGCGGGGAATTTAAAAGTTTTAAATGCAGCGGGGGCCTGATCGGTGCCGATCGGGGACCCCCGCTGCAAGGGGTTAATGTGTGGGGGCTGCGGGGGTTCCTATGGACCCCTGCAGCAAGGTGTTCATGGGAGGACACTTCGGGGGTCCCGACAGGGACCCCCGCATTGAGGGGGGGTTCATTTTAGGTGCCTAGGGGGGGTTTGGAGTACCCCCCACGGCAGGGCTTATGTGGGGGACTGCCGCGGAGGTCCCTTTTAGGACCCCCGCAGCACTTGATGAGGAGTGGGAGCCTGCGATATCATCTCGCAGGCTGTCACTCCTCATGTACATTTACGCAGTGTAGATACGTACGGGCCTGCTGCGTAGCTCATACGTTGCTCGCAGCAGGGCTAATTTAATAGCATTGTAAGTTAGAGAAACTTTGCAGTACGTAGGGCTTAAGTAGAAGCCTCTTATTTACGAGGCTGGAATTTAATGAGGCCCTATATATTTAGTTCTGTGTCTTATGTCACAGTAGAGATGTTTTATAGCGTTTCACTGCTCACATTTCACATTGTAACCATCTTTGAGATCACATATATAGTTGTGAGCGTACGAGTCGTTGCGAGGTCACTGGGCAAGGGCCTCAGTTGCTGGCATGGAGCGCCGAAGGCGCTCCATGCCAGCAACTGAGGCCCCTCGCGAAGCGAGGGCCTCAGTTGCTGGCGAGGTCACTGGGCACGGGCCTCAGTTGCTGGCATGGAGCGCCGAAGGCGCTCCATGTCAGCAACTGAGGCCCCTCGCGAAGCGAGGGACTCAGTTGCTGGCGAGGTCACTGGGCAAGGGCCTCAAACCCTCGCAAAATTCACGTCGCTACTCAAAAAACACGACACACAAATTACGACACTCGCTACATTTTACGAGGAACGCAAACAACGTACGAAACACGTTACCACACATTACGACCTCGCAAACATCGGACGCAACACGCCGACATACAAACATTTAAAACACAATACATACACACAGCACATACATAAAAAACTTACCTACACCAAGAGGGAGCACCCAGGACCTCAAAAATGCAACTTACACCTCGATTTTACTCGAAATAAAACAGTTTACAGACTAAAAAAAAATCTAAGCGAGAGAAAAAATGGCCGCCGAACAAAACGAAAACGAGGCTACAGCACTCTAAACTCGCAAAACACCACAAAACACCTACGGATATTCCGATACAGACCTATACCACACATTACTCGCCATTTTACACCAATGCGGAAGTACACGACTACGCTAACGGTTTGGTCTCGCGCACGCACAGTGTTACACTGCACACATTCAGCATGCTTATACAGCAGCTCCACACCACTAATGCTGCAGCAACATCAACACAGATTGCCAGCTCTTCATCACAATGCTTCAAAATAGGTACACTATATTCATTTACTAATTTAGCTACCTTACAATTTCATTGCCGTCATTTTTTGACGGGCAATTCGCTAGTTTTCTATATATTTTGCAGTTCTGAGTATCAGAAGGATCCATAGATTGTTACTCATTAATTTGTCATGGTGATGGCAGCATTATATTATAGATTTTTTAGTTATAGGCGACAATTACAGTTTATACAGGCTGCTGTGGTTAACCCTTTCACCCACACACTCATGTTAGCAGACATGTGTAAGGTCTCTGTCACATGGCCTAAAATAGAACTCACATGGTGTCTGACGAGGGAACTGGCAACCCACTACAGTATCTCTAAGAATACCAAGTGAATCAGCATGATGTATTGTGGTCCATGAGGTTGTGGAGAGTCAGATATGAGTAAACGCAAGCAAAACATTATACTTTTTAAAGTGTCTCAAAGGTTAATGGATGTCTTGGTCATTTGGCAAAGATATATATAAAACAGAATTGTTTAGACTTGTATTAATCCATTAATCATACATGATATACACTGAAGTCATCAATGCAGTCGTTGGGTCAGATAATGAGTATTGAGGGCGGTGGATTTTTATCAATCTATCTATCTATCTATCTATCTATCTATCTATCTATCTATCTATCTATCTATCTATCTATCTATCTATGGCTAGGGCCCTGTCTTTGAGCTTAAAAATCAAACGTACACAGTGCTTTCCCTAAAGCACTTAGTAAAATTGAAAACTTGCCAACAATATATATATGTCTGTATACCTCTCAGTCTGTCTTTCTGTCTATAGAGTGAATTACAAATATTCACTAGTTTTATGGGAAGAGATGTTCCACAAAGCTGATTTTTATTTCTAACTTTATTTCAAAAGTGAATCATCTAAAGGTTTCTTGCTCAGCATTTCAGCAGCCACAGGTAACAACTTCTCATTACTCTTCTTCTTTTGATCTCTTGTTTTTATTGTAATTACTGCTTTCTTCTGACTTGTCAGAAAAGAAGTGAATACCTAATTTACTTTGTCCTCTTTTAGTAGGATATGGTTCCAGCTTCATGTTCAAATATCTGCCTCTTGTTTCTATAGCTCCAGGTTTTTTCTCTATCTGCCTCCTCTTTTTTATTGCGGCAGAGCACAGCTACAGAATCTAAAACACAGGCATATGTATGAGTAATGGATCTGAGGATTAACAATACATTGTGCAGCTGTCTGGGAAATACATGTATAGAATCCTATATTATGGATTATAAAGGAATTACTTATGAATCATTTACTTGTTCAATTAAGCACAACACCGTTAAACTCTTTATGGATTATACGTCTGTGCCACAAAATACATTTAATTTCCCCTCTGTTCCCTATGTAGATCCAATTCACTCAAAGGATATGTGATACAGCACAGATCAATGGCGTAGCGAGAGCTTTTTCCGCCCTGGGCTTTCCCTGAATTTGCTGCACACCCGATGTGCGAACATTAAACATTATATATATATCTATCGATATACTGTATAACATATTATAATAGTCAAACTGCGAGACGTCGTCACGCTTAATGCTGTTGCGCACGACTTAGGCGATGAGCACCGAAGGCGCTCATTTCCTGCTATGCTCCCGTAGCGAGCAGTTGAAGCATTGAAAGACGCAGGACTTATATGAAATGAGCGCCAAAGGCGCTACTGCAAGGCTTGCGAAGCAAGGCGAGCAGATGAGGCATTGAAACACGCAGGACTTAGGCACAAATGAGCACCGAAGGCGCTCTTGCGAGGCGAGCTGTTGAGGCATTGAAAAAAAAGAGGGAGTTAGCCTCCAAGCACTTAGGATTGCCTTAGGCTGCAAGCAGTGAAGGAAAGTGGGACTTAAAAAAAAATTACGAGGCATGGGACTTAGAAAAAAGAAATTACAAGGTCAGAAAAATACGAAGTTAACAGCTAAACCGCGCAAATCGAAAAACACGGAAAACACACAAAATAAAAATAAAAACTCACACACAGCATGGGGGGACAGCCAGGATGTCTGACAGTGAGGTTTCTCACAAATTTAAGACAAATTTGAAAAAAAATTCAACAAGGCTACACAACCCCGAACTGCGCAAAATACCAACATACGCGTACCACTGTTACACAGGAATGTACGAGGTACAAAAAACACTATTAAGAAGGACGGAAAATGCTCGGGAACCGCAAATCACATAAACAATTTTACAACACTAACTTGCAACTAATAACATTAAGAATTTAAATTGACGCTTTACCCAACTAAACCAACGGTTTGGCCTCTCGCACGCAGCCTATTTACACTGCACAATTGCCAAATTGCTGACACTTTCTCATCAGGGCAGCAACAGTCCAAATGTACATTGTATGCTGCAGGAACATCAAAACAGATTGTTTGCTCTTCAGGATATTGATTGCTTGATATATTAATTAGAAATAGGTAAAGTATATTCATTTAGTAAGCGATTAATTAGATAATTATTATTAAAAAAACAATAAATATAAAAAAATAAACGCTAAATAGCATATTTTACACTGCCATTACTTTATGAATACATTAATACTTCGCACTTCCTAATACATTTGTTCATTCAGAATTAATTATTAATGTACATTAATTTAATAAGTATTAATTAGTAATGGAAAAAAATAATTAGACTTTCCACTGCACTACAACATTTTCCATTTCCACAATTATATATATTGCGGCAAAGCTGCTCAGAGGAGCAAATGTACATGAGAGGCTAGGGTCACAATGAGTGCAGAAGGTGCGCAGAGTAGCAAAAGCTTTACATTGTTTGGTAAATCCTTTAGATTGTAAGTCTGCGAGTTTCAATCCTGCGCAGTGCTTTAGGGAAAGCGCTATGGACACTGGATTCCAAGCTCAAAGACAGGGCCATACACTCTTTGCAATGTATGAATCTTTAACTTGTCATTGCCTGTAACTTAACTTATGTATAGCGCTACGGAATATGTTGGCGCGTTACAAATAAACGATAATAATAATAATAAATAAACAGCATTGCCATTGCTTCAAATTTTATTGCCCCGTCATTTTTGACGGCAAGTCGCTAGTATATATATATTTATGGTGCCTTTATATATATATTAAACATTACAAGTGTAAATATATATATATATATATATATATATATAAAATATATATATATATATATATATATATATATATATCACATATATAGTTGTGAGCATTGCGGGTTGTTGCTAACGCAGTTGCAGGCAATGTGCCCCGAAGGCGCTCATTGCAGTGGTGGAGATGAGCGGCGTAGGCTCTCATCCCTATGACCCCGCATGACTTAGGCAGTGAGCGGCGAAGACGTTCACTGCGCTGGTGGAGATGTGCGCCATAGGCACTCTTCCCTATGACCCTGCACGACTTAGGCACTGCTCTGGTGGAGAAGAGCGACTTTTACCCAGGGACGTACGAGGTACAAAATACACTTTTAGGAAGGACGGAAAAAGCTTGAGAGCCGTGTAACACATAGACAATCGCCGCCATTTTACAACACTAACTTGCAACTAATAACATTACGATTCTAAAATGTGGCTTTACCCGACTAAACAAATGTTTTGGCCTCGCGCACACAGCCTATTTATACTGTACACTTGGCATATTGCTGACACTTTCTCCTCAGGTCAGCAACAGTCCAACTGTACATTGTATGCTGCAGGAAAATAAGCTCTTCGGGTTATTGATTGCTGGATATATTAATTACAAATAGGGAAAAAAAAAAATATATATAAATAAAATAAATAAAAGAGGAGCAAAAGTACACGAGGGGAGAGGCTTGCAATGAGCGCCGAGGGTGCTCAGAGGAGCAAAAGTACACAAGCGGAGAGGCTTGCATGAGAGCCAAAGGTGCTCAGAGGAGCAATAGAACACGAGGGGAGTGACTCGCAATGAGCGCCGAAGATACTCAGAAGAGCAAAAGCCTTACATTCTGTGGCAAACAACATTGACATAGCTTCAAATCTTATTGCCATAATTTTTTGATGGGCAAGTAGCTAGTATATATATATATATATATATATATATATATATATATATATATATATAGTTGTGCTCAGAAGTTTGCATACCCTGGCAGAAATTGTGAAATTTTGTCATTTATGTTGAAAATATGACTGATCATGCAAAAAAAAATATTTTTCTTTTGTTGAAGTGTAGTGATCATATGAAGCCATTTATTATCACATAGTTGTTTGGCTCCTTTTTAAATCATAATGATAACAGAAATCATACAAATGGCACTGATCAAAAGTTTACATACCCTTGAATGATTGGACTTGTTACAGACACACACAGGTTAACATGGCAATTTAAGGTTACTTTCCCACACCTGTGGCTTTTTAAATTACAATTACTGTCTGTGTATAAATAGTCAATGAGTTTGTTAGCTCTCATGTGGATGCACTGAGCAGGCTAGATACTGAGCCATGCGGAGCAGAAAAGAACTGTCAAAGGATTTGAATAACAAGGTAATGGAACTTCATAAAGATGGAAAAGGATATAAAAAGATATCCAAAGCCTTGAAAATGCCAGTCAGGACTGTTCAAGCACTTATTAAGAAGTGGAAAATTTGGGGATCCTTTGATACCAAGACAAGGTCAGGTAGACCAAGAAAGATTTCAGCCACAACTGCCAGAAGAATTGTTTGGAATATAAAGAAAAACCCACAGGTAACCTCAGGAGAAATATAGGCTGCTCTGGAAAAGGACGGTGTGGTTGTTTCAAGGAGCACAATACGACGATACTTGAACAAATGAGCTGCATGGTCGAGATGCCAGAAATAAGCCTGCACTAATGCCACAAAAAAGCTGGTTACAATATGCCTGACAACACCTTGAAATGCCTCACAGCTTCTGGCACGAGACCATAATAGAGCTTTATGGTCACAACCATAAGTGCTATGTTTGGAGTGGGGTCAACAGGGACTATAGCGAAAAGAATACCTTCCCCACTTTGAAGCATGGTGGTAGCTCACTGATGTTTTGGGTATGTGTGAGCTCTAAAGGCCTCGGAAATCTTGAGAGATTTGATGGCAAGAAGCAGCTTGTTATCAGAAAATACTGGCAGGCAATTTGCATTCTTCTGCACGAAGGCTGCGCATGGGACACTCTTGGACTTTCCAGCATGACAATGACCCTAAGCACAAGGCCAAGTTGACCCTCCAGTGGTTACAGCAGAAAAAGGTGGAGGTTGTGGAGTGACCATCACAGTCTCCTGACCTTAATATCATCAAGCCATTCTGGGGAGATCTCAAACGTGAGGTTCATGCAAGACAACTAAAGACTTTGCATGACCTGGAGGCATTCTGGCAAGATAATTGGGCAGCTATACCACCTGCAAGAATTAGGGACCTCATAGACAACTATTACAAAAGGCTGCACGCTGTCATTGATGCTAAAGGGAACAATACACTGAATCAAGAACTAAGGGTATGCAAACTTTTGAACAGGGTCGTTCATTTTTTTCTTTGTTGTCATGTTTTGTTTTATGATTGTGCCATCCTGTTATAACCTACTGTTGAATATGAATCCCATAAGAAATAAAAGAAATGTGTATAGCCTGCTCACTCATGTCTTCTTTAAAAATGGTACATTTATTACCAATTCTCCAGGTGTATGCAAACTTTTGTCTCTCTCTTCCTTCTCTTTTTCACCCCTCCCTTCTCTCTCTCACTCCCTCCCTTCTCTCTCCATTCTGTGTTTCTCTCTCCCCCTTCTCTCTCTCTCCCTTCTATCTCTTTCACACCCTCCCTTCTCTCTCCATTCTCTGCGTCTCTCTCCCTCCCTTCTTTCTCTGTCTTCCTCCCTTCTCACTCTCTCTCTCCCTCCCTCCCTTCATTTTCTCCTACTCCCCCCTCTTCCCCCCCAGCGCCCACCCTTGTCTCTCTCCTTTGCATTACATTTTTTTGCTATTTGTCACTTTTCCTATGCATTTTAAACAATGCCTAACAAACAACAGGCAAAGTGTGAAATGTTTATGTTTGAAGAAGTTGTACTAGAGGATTCAGTGTGTGGTATTTTTACTATTATTATTCTTTTCTTATAAAGTGTCAGCATTTTCCATAGCTATATTTTTAAAAGAAAAATAGAGTAGGTATGATAGTCAAATTACATAGGTAAAATACATTTACAAGTTGCAGGCTTGCGCATGTGCGCAGCGCATGTCGCGGCCTGCAATGAGTGCCAAAGGTGCTCATCGTGAGGCACAGAAGGTTGAGTGGGGAGAGGCTCGCAATGAGCACTGAAGGGTTTGCGCATGCCCATATCGAATGCCAAGGCCTGCAATGAGCGACAAGTTGTGGGTTTGCAAGGCCCGCAATGGGCAGAGAAGAAGGTAGACGGGGAGAGACAAGGGAGGAAGGGGGCGGGGAGAGACACAGGGGAAGGAGAGACACAGGGGAGTGAGAGGGTGGGAAAGAGACACAGGGGAGGGAGATGGGGGAAGGAGACACAGGGGAGGGAGATAGGGGAAGGAGACATAGGGGAGAGAGAGGGGTGAAAAGACAGACTGGAGGGAGAGGGCGGAAGAGACACACTATTGAGGAGCTACTTTCTACCAATATTTCACTACAAAAACAAAAAAAACATTTTTGTGAAAAAACATTTGGCACGGTAGCCCTGGACTTTGGACTTTTGGTTGAACACTTTTTGGGCTTACCATGACCTGACGTACATCGGGACTCCCTTTGTTCTGGACTATGGTGCATTGTTGGGCTTAAGGGATACCCGCATAGGGATTACATCAGTAGGATGTTAATTTTTACCTTTAGGCTTGATTAAGGTCTGTGTGATGTGTATTATACCACCTGGGGTTGCTAATGTTTATTGAGTGTATATCACTTTAAAGACTGACTTTAAGTACCTCTTAACCTGATTAGTGTTAATCAGAAGGGCTACACCTGTAAAGACCCCTAGGTAGCTGTCTAATAGGATTAACATATGTAATGGCTAATCCCACCAGGAAGAGTAGAGGTATCAGTAGACTGAGAGACACCTCCTTATCAGTTAAAACCCATGAGACATCACACCCATGGGGGTATTATTTCCTCATGATTGACAGGTGGGTACAACACAATACCCCTATTGCATGAGTGACCCCCTTCTGTTGTATTGTATTTTGAGTATAAAACTGTGGTTGTGGAATCATTAAAGGATGCATATGTTAGAAGCACATGTTGTGTCTTCATTCTTATGAGTGCATCTCTGTTATACTGGTGATTACTCTGGTCAACTGAGTGCCTATTTATAGCCCAGCTGTTCGTGCAACTTGGTCCAACTTCAACTGGTAACTTGTCCCAACCAGGGAGTGTCCAGCCAAGGTCTGCTGTCCCTACAGAAGGGCTTTTCTAAAAGAACCAGAACAAATCTGCGTGGTATGATTGGCTCTAATTTGCCTTATCAAGCCCCATTTGCAGGCCTTGCAAACCCGCAACTTGCCACTCATTGCAGGCCTCAACATGCACTATGCGCATGTGCAAACCCTTCGGTGCTCATTGCGAGCCTCTCCCCCACTACCTTCTGGGCCTCATGATAAGTGCCTTTGCAAGCCTATAACTTGTGAGCATTACACACAAACATTATACTGTATAAACTTACTTATGCCCCTCTGGTGCAGGTCCTCGCTCTACATGAAGGAAGATTGAGTAGTGAGAACTCTACACTGAAATAAGTATACAAATCTTTAGTAAGAGTGCCCTATAATCATGTAAATGTATAAATATTAAGAGAGGGTCACCTGGAACCATCATAGTAATACAGTATATAAATATATAGTCAGTGCCTCATACAAACATATACATGAGCATATATATTGAACCAAGGTCTCCTATATATATATATGGGACATAAGCCATTTAAATATAAATATTTAACCTCAATTGTCAAATATTATATTAATATATACATATTCAGGTAGGTTCACATATAATGATATGAATATTCATATTCAGCCATGTTCACCTATATTTATAAACAAATACATATTTAATCAGGGTCATCTATTAGCATAATAGAAAGTATATATTCAGCCAGGGCACCCTAAAATTATATACATTTATATATATTCACCCAGGGTCTACCATAATTATAATATATACATACAGGCAAATGTATACAAATGTATGCATATTCAGCCAGGGTTACTAAAAATGATAATACAAATACATAAATATCTAACCAGGATCAATTATGATTAAACAAATACACACATAATCAGCAAGGGTCACCTATAATTAGCATAACAATATATAAATGTACATAAAAATACATAATTAAAAATGATGACAGGAATACCTATAAACATCCAGTATTAATAGCCATTCAGATAGATTACTGATAATCCATAATTAACCTGCCTCCAATAATAAATACTATCAGCCTTATTAAATTACGATTCAGCAAATTTAAAAGGGCTATATTTAAGCACATAGCATTTATTTTTTACAGAAGTTTTTAGTTAGTGAACTTCTATCCAAAAGCAAGGTCTTCATTAACTAAAAACTTCTGTAAAAAAAATATGCTATGTGCTTAAATAGAGACCTTTTAAATTTGCTGAATCGCAGTTTAATAAGGCTGTATATATATATATATATATATATATATATATATATATATATATTTCTAACAATATTTCCTTACAAAAAAAAAACATTTTATTGAAAAAACATTATACAGTATATACTTACTTATACTCCTCTGGTGCAGGTCCTTCCTCTACATGCATGAAACGCATAGTAAACAGTGAGAACTCTATACTGTATTCTAGTTACAGGTAGACGCAACATAGTGGCCAGTCTGTGAATTGCAGCATTTCATTTTTAAGCCAAAATAATGTTTTAGGGGGTATTAAGCTAAAAAAAACAAAAAACGAGCACCGCTCACAGGGAAGTGACCCAAGGCAGTTGCCTAGTTTGCCTAATGGGTAATTAGGCATGATACTACTATGCACATATAATCTTCTTTGTATATATTAGATGAGAGATTGTTCGATATATCATTGTTCACATTCAATGATGTATTTGAGATGTCTTAAGGTGAAACTTGATAGAATGAAAACTCACAGCATGAATTGAGAGTTGGAATGATTAGAATATATTATTTAGTGACGGCAGTGAATAATGTAGATTGATAGCGGGTTTCATACTTACAAGTATGCAACATTTTTCATAAATTACACTAGACTTTTAAACTCAGTCAGAAAATGGGATATTTGATTTTTAGGTTTCAGGTCCCTATGCAGTATTAATTTCTCTTTACAATTCTCCATAAAGCAATGCATTTGATTGTTACACCATATTGGCGTTGTTCAGCTCTACTTTTTGAATTGCAAATTAGGTATTATTAAAACAAGGAATATAAACAATTTCAAGTAAAGCAAAAATGTACCTTAAAGCAGAATCATTTTCAAGCAAAGCCCTAACCTTGTACTTAATAGGGCCGTATTGAACATTATTAAATTAAATTACACTATAGTCCCTGTTTTAATATACAGAGTAATTAATCAGTTCTTTGGTGAGGGATCCACAAAATACATGGTTAAAAACATTTATGATGTGGAGTATTCTAAAGTTTTGTCACAAAAGCTTACTTCTGCTATCCTTGCCTTCTTACCATCTCTGATCTCATTTGCAATGAGGCCCTCATTTTGGACAGCTAATTGTTCTTATTTGGTTATTTTTCTTTGCTAACAATTTCTTCCAGAACCTACCCGCCTGTACATGTCCTTACATAAGAGCAGTCTCTTCACCTAAGACTGATGACGCTCTATAGAGTAGGGGTGGGCGAGTTCGGTCCTGGAGGGCCACACGCATGCCTGGATTTGATGATATCCCTGCTGAACTTCGGTGAGTCAATCACTTCTTGACTCACCTGTGCACAGAAAGGATGTCATCATATCCAGGCATGTGTGTGGCCATCCAGGACCGAACTTGACCACCCTGTTGTAGAGCATCCCATTTTTCCTTGGTCACTGGTTTCATCACCTTTTAATTTTTTGTTGCTTATAGTTTTAAAATGACAGCTGCATTGCGTGTATTATGATTGTGTTACAGTGTGAATATGTGAATATGGGTTTCCCAGGGACAAGAGAGCTATGGGGTACCATAATAACTTACATGGACAGTAACAGGGAGGTCATACACTGTTGTTCGCTTGTGCTGACTCACCCAGCCCCACCTGAACAAATACAAAGATCAGGGGGACTTAAGTGCCATCAACTGCTGGTGGGTCCCTGAGAGCTAGTTTGATCTTGATCTAGTTTGATCAGAAGATACTTGTAGACATAGACATGTCTAGGCTATTAAAAAATAAACTGTGACAACACAGGATCTGAGTTAGATCACACAGCCACAGACCAAGTTCATTAACAGATAAGGGCCCTTGAGCAGTTATCTGCATCACCCACTGCGGAAAGAACATGACATAATTTAATATACATGTTCCACCAACATGGGCAGTCACCATTGGTAGATTATTTGTGTACCCAAGGATGGAGCTTATTGTAATTGGCCAGCCTGTGGCCAGAAAACTGTATATATGCTAATAATCTCAATAAAGGAGTTGCAGTTTTTTGGACTGACATAATCATGGTGTAAGTGTCATTCTGATAATTAATTCTTATATTCTAAGGGATTGTATGGTGTATCCAGTGGAGAAGAATAGTCACAGTCGGTGGCTATTGTTTTCCTGATACCCTGGTCTGTTGAGGCAAGCTCCTGGGTGTGGTACTTGGGTTTGGTCCATTTTCTGCTATGAGAGGTGTAAAAGGACCACATGATTCTGCTGGATAGGTTTGAACCAGGTTCTTACCAAGTACAATTGAAGCAGCAGATTGTGACAATGTCATCCAACTAGAAGTGATGACATACGTAACTATAATCATCATGTACCTTTCTGCAAAACAATACTAGCCTTTGAGTAGCTATTGTTGCTGTCCTGTGTAACAATAGTTTAGTATGAACAAGTGGTATTAAGTGGTATTAAAATACAAGTGGAATAGTGATTGACGCAAAGCATTTTAAAAAGCTTCTGTCCCGTTTTTGTAAGTTATGAAGTTAAAAACACGCCTGAAGCGCTCTAAAAGGGGGACTGACACAACTAATAAAAACCTCAACTTAATACAATGATATTTAGATTCTGAAGAAGGAAATTAATAAATCAATTCTGAAATACACACTTCCAAGTTTTGTGATAATAACTGTAGGGACACAATAGCTTTGGCTGCATGTAAAGAATGTTTTCTTAATCGACTATCTTCATTTTGTTTTGCATCGTTCAGTCATTTCCGATTCTCTGTGACTTCATGGACCATAACACAACAGGCACATCATTATTTCCATCATCATGCTGATGCAGTTGGTTTTCATGGCAGGAATACTGGAGTGGGTTGCCAGTTTCTTCTCCAGTAGGCCACAGCATACAGCTTCTGGTATTCATAGGTGGTCATCCACCCAAGTACTGTCCAGGACCAACCCTGCATGGCTTCAGGGTGGTGTGGTGATTCCCTGACTGGAATTGAACTCAGTGAAAGCACTGCATCCTAACCACTGAACCACCAGGGAACCCATTCAGAGTAACATAACATGGCATCAGCAGATTCAAGCTTTTAAATGTATCTTATGACCATGAATACTTTAGCATTACATACTTTAACTGATATAGGTGCCCACATTATCATTATTTAACGTGACATGCACATTCCTAACAGTATACATTTTAATGAGATATTGATGTATTGGATGTTTCTCTGCTTCAGTTGCTCTTCTAAATTGCAATCCGAGGGCCTCATTCAATTGTGATATGGCCAATTGAATAGGGCTCCATATAAGCACATAGCATATTTGTTTTACAGAAGTTTTTAGTTAGTGAAGACCTTGCTTTTGGATAGAAGTTCACTAACTAAAACTTCTGTAAAAAAATATGCTATGTGCTTATATAGAGCCCTATTCAATTGGCCAAATTGCAATTTTATAAGGCCCTGAGTAAGTAATCCTTTTGCAAACTGCACTTCCATTTAATCCTATTATTAATTCTACTACAGTATTCCATCCTTTCAATGGAACCGGACAGAGATCTTCTCTGCATCCTAGGCCAATCCCAGATGACTAATTAGGTAGTATAAAAAATACCTGCCACAAGTAGAGCAAAATGTAAAATATATAGTTAAAATTGATATTTTCAGTTTCTAAAAAAATGTTGCCCATTAAACCAGTTTCCTCCAAGAACATCCATCAGTGGTCCTTTAATCTATATAAAAGAATCTTGGGCAGTGTGCCTGGCTCTATGGCAGTGTGGTGTAAAGGGAAATAAATAGATACATAAATGGTGCTAAACCTAGAGAGACTATCACCTTCATCCTCTGATCAAAAACTCATTAAACAAACTCTCAGATGAATTGGTACTTCATCTTCCTTGAATCTTGGCTTGCAAAGCCAGAGGACATATCAATGTTTTGAAGTAAATATTTATTATAGATGCATACTATATTTTTGAAGAGTTGAGATTCTGGTCATGTAATGACCCAGCCCACTATTGGGATTTGCCATGTGAATGACGATGATGCTGTGGAAGCTGACTTTAAAAGAGATGTTTAAATACCTGGCTCAATTGAGGTTTGACCTCAGCTTATCTCTGGGATTCCGAGCATTGGTTTCATAATAGCTGAGATATAATGAACAATTAACACTCCAAACACTAGAGAGAGTTATCTGTAAGGCACATGATGACTATTGTTGTCTTATAATTTAGAAGACTTTTGTCCTTTGAAATGATGCCCTTGGCTTCCTGAAAACAAAGGGCCTCATTCAATTGCGATTTGGCCAATTGAATAGGGCTCTATATAAGCACATAGCATATTTTTTTACAAACGTTTTTAGTTTGAGAAGTTATATCCAAAAGCAAGGTGTTCACTAACTAAAAACTTCTGTAAAAAAATATGCTATGTGCTTATATAGAGCCGTATTCAATTGGCCAAATCGAAATTGAATGAGGCCCAAAGTAAAGAATTAATGCTTTTACTAATTTGAATCCTATTTTATCAGATACTGTGGTCCCAAAGGTCTGTTACATGACAGTTAAAAAATAGCATTACATGAATAAAATACAAAATTGCCTAAAATTTATATAATGTATATTACAATTCAACATAACAATTGCACTGAAAAAACACCAATTAAACCCATCTTTTATTTTATATTAAACATTCATGTAATTTTTATGTATGCTTGATGGGACCGTAAAACCTGGTGTAATTCACACATCACTGATCCTACAGCAGCAATACATTACATTTAGAGCAAATTCCAATGCATTCCAACAAAAGGTGCATATCTGGGATATACAGCCATAGAAACCTCTCATCTTGCTCCCTTATCCTAAAGTGACAAGCACCTACATTCAGAAGGTTAAAGGCCACACATATACTGTAGATATATATCATTTTCAGACATGTAGTGTTTGCCTAAATGCCCAAGCTGGATACATAGGGCCTCATTCAATTGTTAAGTTTTAGAGATCCAGGCTCGCAAATGCTGATCGCTAGCTACGTTACTATTCAATTGCCATATGTTTGCGTGCTCCGATCGGGTTACGTTCTGCTTGAGTTGCGGGCGCAAAAATTCCTTAATCGTTATTTAATTGCTCTGATTACCCTTCCTTCAAGCCAATAAATGGCTAAACGCGAACCACAGCTTACTTGTACCAAGGAGGTGTCGCAAAGGGCTTACTTACTTACTAATCGTAGCACTTGAAATGCAAATATTACATCAATCCAGAACTGTAAATGATGGGGAACACAATGGTTGACATTAAAATTAAAAGCACAACATTATCAAGCTTGCACATCGCCAAAATATAATAGTTTATTTCATGTTTATTTTCTGTCAGCCCCTAATCCCGTAGGACTTTGGAATCCAACCTCCATATTTCATAGAAGTCATACGGGCTTGAATAACGAAAAATATGCTTGACGGTCATTTAAGCCCGTAGGACTTTGGATGGAAATTAAACATGAAATAAAGTATGCCATTTTGGCGATGTGCAAGCTTGAGAATGTTGTGCTTTAAATCCTACAGTCACCCATTGTGTTCCCCATCATTTACAGTACTTTACAGTGCAGTCTTGAATTTATTTTTGCATTTACAGTGCTCCGAGTTTGAAAGCTTGAAACACGAGTTACGGCCTTGCAGCCGCTATCATGTTCAGGCCCGAGAATGGTTACTGCCAATAGCATGGTTTGCGATCAGCGTCCAATTGAATAGCAGCGTAAACATAGGGCAATGTGAGGACATAACCCGATAGCACCAAATCAGAGATTTGTGATTGAGTTACGTCCCGCAATTGAATGAGGCCCATAGAGACTCTCCAACAGCTATACTCACTTGGAGTTGATTTTGAAGGCTTGAGAGGACAGGAATGTGGTATCTTCCAACTTGAATGTGTTCCCCCACCTACACAGCAAGCAGCACATGGAGGTCCTCCTCTGAGGTTCTACAGTGATAATCATTGATCTTCTAGAATGGGACAGTCTCTTGTGCTGGGTGGATGAAGAGCTAAACTGAAGAGTGTCATTACATATAAATATAAATACATAAAATAAATTATACATAATTTAGGGGTGGGAAACTTGGATCCTGGCGTGCCGAACACAATCCTTGATTTTAGCATTTTCCTGTTGTGCACAATAATAAAGTAATTAAACCAAAAGCCAACCTAGTATACTGCCGGTGAATCCTTTCTCAAAAAACTTACTTAATAAAAAATGAAATAGACAGACAATTTCATGGTGCACTCTTTTGTTAAATCTGTGAAATGGTGAGACTTAACTTTTATCGTTCTCTTGTATAATATAATTGTGTTTTTATCAGTAAACCTACAGAAGCCAAACAAAATTAAACAAGTCAATTACAGTGAATTTTATTAAAAAATGGTACCCTTTATTACTGCTAATTTCAAACTTGCACAAAATGTTTAAAAAAAAATACATTTGAGACATCTAATTACTCAAATGTTCCATCCTCTTCATGAATAAATTATAGAAAACATATTGCTTTTCCCATCTGGGATTTAAAAATATGTCCCAAATAGGTTTTCTTATTACTTTGTGCCCGTATTACTGGCCAATAACAAAACAAACCCTTTCAAAGAAGAATTGGAGTTATAAATTCAAACTAAACAGGTGAGAATTAAAATAAAACAAAAAAGTTATAAGGGCCCTTATTACTCAGATGTTTCAAGTTTTTCAAAGTTTTTTTTTAAAACCATATTGTGCAAGTCACATACTTCCATGGGACCTTCTATTGCATTCTTTTGTGATTCTTCATTCAGCATCTTCTCAGTCTTCCTCCGCAATGGACAGGTGGTCTCTTATCCTCTGATTCTTAGTGCCTTTCAGTGGTCTTTTTAATCAGGCCCCATGTGGGATCTTCACCTTCATGCTGCACTCTTAGATCTGGATGTGACATGGGTATTATTCAAGTTATCACCAACATCCCGTACCTTCTTCAATCTGTTCTTACACATCTTTATTGTTTACAGCTTCTGTTATATTCTGAGGTTCCTATATTGTAATACCCAAGTGCAGACTTCAGAAAGATAGAAATATACACAAAAACAACAGTATTTCTCTCAGCCACATGTGTAAATATATTTCTTCACATTTTCACATCTAAAAACATATTTCCTGTCCAGAGCTGTTGCACTGTACTCTGGGAAACTGGGCGTTGACATGCAAATGAGTCTACAATGTATTTCACTCTTTGATCCAATACCACTTAATACAATAATAACACTTTAACAACCTTTGCACAAAATCTATGGTAAAAGTTATGAACCAGCCCCACACTGATGAGATCCATTTTAAGATCAAAAAAGTAACTGTGGGTAGGTTCCCTAACTCGTATATAATCAATTCAAAGCTGTGTTATACAACACGCATATGCTAAAAGGAACACACATGTACTATATATTTATTGTTCTCTATACAGTTCTTGGCTTCTATCACTCTTTTACCCACCATATGCTAAATTATGTTGTGGTATATGAAAGTAATAACCTGTGTAATGTTAGGCCTCTGATCCGGCATCCCGGATCCCCAAGGAGCATGGCCTGTGAGTATTTAGGCCTAATAAGAATTTGCTATAATGTTTAGAATAGTGATTTGATTTAATACAGTGATTTGGATAATTGTATAACGTTTAAATAATTTATTTGTGATAGAAATAGGCCCTAGTATATGCTTATATTAATGTTACCTCATTCACATATGGGACAAAGGGTTAAGTTTCTACAAGAATTTATGTGGATATACGACTACTGAGTGTGGCCAGGCATGCATCCTCCCTCAGATAGTCATAAAGCGGGAAGTTAGTTTATGGCCTCTGTGAAATCAGATCTAGAAGGGTTGGTAACCTTGTTGACGGGTTGTCGGGGGGAGTCTTTTGGTGTTTGTTATATTGCTATGTAAGCAACAATAAATTAGTCAGTCTGCTTTGTACTAAATGACGGTGCATGTATTCTTATTGTGTCCTAACCAACAGGATAGAACAGAGTTATTCCTTTAATAATAATTAATAACCTTTAGACTGAGTTTGCAACCTGGAAGTCCTGGGCTCTCCTATTATTATTATTATTATTATTATTATTATTTATTTGTAACGGGCCAACATATTCCGTAGCGCTATACATAAGTTAATATTCAATATTAACATATTGCAAAGAATGGAGGGCCCTGTCTTTGAGCTTAGAAGTGTTTTGGCTGGGTGATGAGATCTTGAACACAAAAAGGCATGGCGGCCTGGGTTGTACCAATATATATATATATATATATATATATATATATATATATATATATAAATATATATACTGTTCAGCTGCATATATAGTTTGTGTTCACAATTGAATGTCTAAAATAAGTTAAAAAAACATTTCTGCTCAGAATTCTGAGAAATACAATTATTGCACTGAATTCTGGGAACCTGGACAGGGGCATGCAAATGAGCCCACAAATATTTCACTCTTTAACCCAACACCATTTTAAACATAACTCCTTTTAAGCATATGTTTGCTATATTAGGCAGCTTTGAAACATAGCGTAGGATGGATTATGCAGGAGTTAGGAGACTTACCCACAAACAGCTATTTCGATCTTGAACGGATCCCATCAATGTTGGCTGTACAGAGTACATTTGTGTTCCTATTTGAACGTTTTAAATACATAAATTCATATTCTAACAACATTTCGGCCTTCTCAGAGACTTAATAAATTCACTAAATATGACATAAAGACCCCACAGTAGTAACTTTATATAACATATGTTATAGAAATAAAAGCTTTCTTCAGAGTACTTTATAATAATATAACAGAATCCCAAATCTTGAGACACATTATCTAAAGCAGTATTTCCCAATACCCAGTGTTCATTGAAACTCTAGGGTAACTAATGTTTCCAAAAGGAATTTACCCCAAATATTTTGCTTTGAATTATTCTGGTTCCTACACCACTTATATAATTGATCATTCAGTCTCTTTTTTTAGAGACTAATACAATTGTGCTTCTCTATTGGGCATTTTTTCTTTAGTATTTTTTTCTAACAGCTGAAGATGCCTCACTCTCAACAGGACCATCCACTGAATGTCACCTCTGTTCTGGTCTTGGAACCCATATGGATGGACAGACTCATCAAGAAAGGACTTTATTTTATGTTTTCAATGGGAGCTCAACTTATACCTTCAGTTATACTTATACTGTGATATTTATTCGGACTGTGTTTTCCAGTGTATTTTGTACTGGATAACTATTATTTGATTTTTAAATATATTCAGACTATAACTTGATATATTTATAACTTTAAACCTTACTTGAACGTACAATATATGAACAAACTGTGACTGCATTCACTTTATAACATAACATGTTTGTAAATAACCACCTTGAATACATCATTATAATAAAATAATTATATCACATATAGAGTTCTCAGCAGCGCAGGCTTGCCAAAATTTTTTGGTAATGCAGTGTTAAAACTGGGGGCTCGTGAAGCAAGCCCACTGCGACTGCGGCCCACCAAGGCGCTCCTTGCGCTGGTGGAGATGATCGCCGTAGATGCTCATCCCTAAGACCCCACAAGACTTTGGCAGGGAGAGCCAAAGGCGCTCACTGTGCTGGTGGAGATGAGCACTGTAGGCGCTCATCCCTACGACTTAAGCATCATACCTACGACCCGCGGGACTACAAATCAACAGAAAACTCAAATGCACAATTCACAATGCGAGACCCGTAGCACTTTGAAAAAATCACCTGCAACCCCTCACGACTTTGGCAGGGAGGGCCGAAGGCGCTCTCTGCACTGGTGAAGATGAGCGCTATAGGAGCTCATCCCTATGACCCCGAACGTCTTTGGCAGGGAGCGCCGAAGGAACTCACAGCACTGGTGGAGATGAGCGCCGATCCTGCACTACTTTGGCACAGAGCGCAATAGGCGCTCATCCCTACGACCCCACGCGACTTAAGCATCATGCCTACAGATCAACAGAACACTCAAATATACAATTCACAGTGCGAGACCCGTAGCACTTTGAAAAAAATCGCCTGCAAATATTATGGCCCATAACACGTTGAAAATGAAAAAAAAAAAAAAATCTGACCCGAAAAAGTTACAGCCGAACCGCGCACATCAAAAAACACAAAAAACACAAACAATGCAAAAAAAAAAAACCATACAAATAACATCACACACACCACAGGGGGACAGCCAGGACGCAAAACTACACCAGGGGAGTGCCTCACAATGAGCGCCAAAGGCGCTCAGCGCAAGTCTCGCAATGAGCGTCGAAGGTACTTAGAGGACCAAAAGCCTTACATAGTGAGGCAAACAGCATTTCCTGCCTTACAATTTTATTGCCTTTATTTATTTATTTATTTATTTTTTTTAATTATTTTTATTAGACAGTCAGACAACATTTGACGAATGAGTCAGAGTAATACATTAGCTGTGGAAAATTAGAAAATAGCAATATTGACATACATCACATCTGTTTTCTTGTGGAATATCTTACTGTCTATACCTCCTCCTCCTCCTATTTTCCGTTTTCTAGCTTAATGTCTGTTGAAAGTTACTTAAAACTGATGGAATATCTTACTGTCCATACCTCCTCCTCCTATTTTCAGTTTTCTAGCTTAATGTCTGTAGAAAGTTGCTTAAAACTGAGTTAGGGTTTGGGGGGAAACTATGAGTAGTGAAGTCCCATAACATTGGGCTGATCTTTGTAAGCTGTGTTTCCTGATCTCCTTGAAACCTGACCCTTGTTAGTATCAGCTCTACTAGTAGGTGTAGTCTTTGATCTGGGGTAACTAGATAGAGTTATAGGTGTTGGATAACTTAAGCTATTTCTTGTCTATATTTATTTTCTGGGTCCTTTAGGAGGGAAGTGTCACTCACCTCATTCCTCGGCCGAACCTTGTCTCCCAGGCGGCCCAGCAGGAGGCCCAGCGTTTGTAGTTATGGTTCACCTCAGCAGACAAAATGCTCATGGACCGAACAAACTCGATTTTGTTTAGGATTTTCTCGTATGTTGGGGTGGGTGTTTTCCAGTGGGCGGCTATTGTTTTTCTAACTGCTAAGAAGATTTGGTTGGTTAGGAATTGTTCCGAATTGGACAACCCCTTTATCGGTAATCCCAGAATGGCTTCCTCTGGTTTCATGGGAAACCTCTGACCCCATAATTTCTCTAATGTTTTGTAAGTATCTACCCAAGTGTGTTTAATCATAGGGCATTCCCAAAATTTGTGAATTAGAGACCCTTTCTGATTGCATCCTCTTTCACATATATCACTAATCGTCGGATTACCGAGGTGCATTCTCACTGGGGTTAGGTACCATCTCATGACTACTTTATATGAATTTTCCTTCAAGATTATGTTAAGTGAGGAGTTTTTTGCTTGTTTCAGAATGTTGTTCCATTGGTCCTTATCTAAGCTTATTTTGAGGTCTTTTTCCCCCGCCCTCTCGTAGTGAAGTTTGGGAGGAGTGGTTAGTTCACATAGGTGGTTGTATATTGTGGAAATATTCCCTTTCCCTCCTGGGTAATTAATGCAACACCCTTCGAATATGGATTTGTTTTGTCCCCCCTTATTCCTAATTGTTTGGGTTAGTCTTTGATTTATTGCGAATAGGTTAAGCCATTCTCCTGGGGGTAATTGTTTTTTATCTAGGAATGCAGTCATGGACAGTTTTTGATTAACTACAGGTAGGTCTGCCGCAATTGAGCAGTTGTTTTCGGTCCACCATCTATATTGGTCATTAGTATTTATTTTGGGGTCAGTCGATTGGGGCCACAAGGGAGTAAGCCTAGAATCTTGGTTTAAAAGCTTGGTTCTCCTATTTACGTTTTTCCACAGAATTATTGTGTGCTTCACACTAGTTGGGAGTGTTTTGGGTAGTTTGAAGCCCTTCTGAATGGAGAGCCATGGGAGTTGGTGCATGATCAAGTCGTTGGCCCTCAGTGTGTGTTTCTCTATCTGGACCCATACTGGGGGGGAGTCTTTAACGAACCATTTTGCTAGTTGAGCTAATCTAGCTGCTTTGAAGTAACGTGTGATATCTGGAAATGCGAGGCCGCCTCTCTTCTTAGTTGCGATAATTGTTTCTCTGTTTATTCTAGGTTTTTTGTTGTTCCACAGAAAGTTCGTCAATATTTTTTGTATTGTTTTCAGTTCTTTTGCCAAAATTGATATTGGTATAGTCCTAAATAGGTAAAGTAGTTTGGGGAGTATATTCATTTTAATTGCATGTAATTTACCCAACCATGAGATCTTTAGCTCTGACCACCTGTGTAGGTCTCTTGATATTTGTTTAATGAGGGTTGGGTAGTTCGCATCATATAGGGCTTTAGTCGATTTGGTAATTTGTATGCCTAAATAGCTGATAGATTTATGGGACCATTTTATCGGGAAATTATTGGTTATTTGCTTTTCCATGGGGGATGGGAGAGATACGTTCAGGGCTATGCTTTTGCTTGTATTTACTTTGAACCCTGAAAGAGGGCCAAATTCAGATAGGAGTTTGAATAGGTTGGGAAGACTGACTAAGGGATTTGAGATCGTTAGGAGAATGTCGTCTGCGAAGAGGCTTATTTTGTGATTTGTCGGGCCGACCGGAATTCCCGATATATCTGAGTGTTGGCGAATCGCTATTGCTAGTGGTTCTATACTAAGGGCGAACAGCAGTGGGGACAGCGGGAAACCCTGTCGTGTACCTCTCGTGATGTTTAGTTTTTGGGAGTTGTGTCCTTGGTAAGTTACCTGAGCAGTTGGTTCTGAGTATATCGAAGCAACGCTTTTGAGAAAACCTTCCGGCAACCCAAATTTGATTAGTGCTGAGTTCATAAATGTCCAGTCTAATCTATCGAATGCCTTTTCGGCATCAAGTGCTAGCAACATCGCTTGACTGTCTCCTTTGCAGGTTATGTCTATGAGGTCAATAATCTTTCTTGTATTATCTGGCGCTTCCCTCCCTCTTATGAAGCCTACTTGATCTGGGTGTATTATCTCAGGCATCAAATCTGCTAGTCTGGACGCCAATATTTTAGTATATATTTTTAAGTCGGTGTTAATCAGGGAAATTGGTCTATAGCTGGCACATTGTGTTGGGTCTTTTCCTGGTTTAGGGATTACTATTATTTTGGCTTCCAAGAATTCTGGTTTTATTTTCCCTCCTTCTAAGAAACCATTAAATAGTTTGTGTAAGGTCGGGCTGAGTAGATCGCTCATATATTTGTAATATAGGTTTGAGTACCCGTCTGGGCCCGGGGCCCCATGTGCTTTTGTAGTCTTGATCGCTTCCTGTATTTCTTTGATTGATATGGGCTCTAAGAGTGAGTTAGCTTTAGCGGGGTCTAGATGTGGTACATTTATGTTACTTAATGTTTTTTCGATTTCTAGTTTGTGGGTTGGGGTACCCGAGTTGCCTGATTTGGTGTAAAGGTCAGCATAAAATTGCCTGAATTCGCTTACTATTTTATCTGGCTTAAATATTATTTGCTTGTTTTTGGTGATTAGTTTGGCAATGAATGAGTTCGCCCTCTTTTCTTTTAGTCTATTGGCCAACATTCTATCAGGTTTGTTTGCGTTTCTGAAGAATTTAGCATCGGCTCGTTGTAGTATTGTGACCATTTTTCCTCTTAGTATAGAGTTGAGTTCTTGTTTGAAACCTAGTATCTTTTCGTATATGTATCGTGATTTGTCTTTGCCAGCTAGTTTTTGAGCCTCTGATATTTTCTGATTTAGGAGTGATATTTGTGCCTGGTCCTGTTTTTTTTTGAGCGAACTAATTTGTATGCAGACTCCCCTGATTACTGTTTTGTGTGCTGCCCAAATTCCGTTTATGTTTATTTCGCCTACTTTGTTAAGGTCAAGATAGTCTGTGATTGCTGCCCTAATTTTTTCACGTGTGTTTGGGTCGTTTAGTAACCCGGGGTTTAATGTCCACCTAGGATTATTTCTCTTCGGTAGGAGGTTACTCATGGAAATTTTGACTAGTTCGTGATCTGACCATGCTATGGGACATATTGATGCTTCAGTTAAGTTTCCTGCCATGTTTTGTTGGATCAGTATGTAGTCTATTCTGGAATGTGACCCATGTCTATTTGAAAAAAATGTGTACTCTCTTTCTGTGGGGTTCATATTTCTCCAGGTGTCAATCATACAGTTTGAATTTAGTAGTTTTTTGAGTGCTTTTGTCGCCGTGGGGGTTTTGTGTGAGTCTGGGTCGTTTGACTTGTCTTTGGAAGGATCCAAAACCGCGTTCATATCTCCCCCTATTATCGTAATCCCGTCATCCCAACTATCTGTTAGCTTTTGTATTTTGTGGAAAAATGGTGTTTGGTCCGTGTTCGGGGCATAAATATTTAAAAGTGTGACCTTCTGTTCATGTATTGACCCGTGAACAGCTATGTACCTGCCTTCTATGTCCCTTTGGACTTTATTTAGTTGGAAGTTAAGTCTTCTGTGGAACAAAATGGAGACTCCTTTTTGTTTGGTTACTGAGGTAGCGTGGAACGTCTATTGCCTTTATTTTTTGATGGGCAAGTCGCTATATTGTACTGGTTAGTTTCTCTTTTTCAGTCAATGAGCAGAAAATAGCAATATAAGCTGTGCAAATAGGTTATTCAAAGCTACATACAGCTCTTGGCACACACTGACATTTTCTAAAAGTTTAATCAAGTTTGAATAGGTTTTACTTAATGTTTTTCATACTTTTTAAATGTTTAAAATACACTTTTATATGTGAACTCGAAGTGAATCCTACTGCTTGAAAAACTGTAGACTTCTAAGTTCCCCATAATAAGTTTAAAGGGATTGTTTAGGTTTCTTTCTTAGAAAAATCAGTGTATTGCTAATTTCAATTAGTGTATAGACAATTGCCCATACATATATATATATATATTTTAATCAGATACCATCAAACCAAAAGTGTTAGATAATGCTTTTAGAGAACAAAGACGCTTACTTTGCCAAAAGTGTCAATGCCAATGTTTAAGTAATGGCCATTGTTTTACTACTCAGCAAATTGAGGAACTTAAGTTCTTTTAAGATTTATGATTCTAAGATGAATTCCAAGTGATCAATGGACCGATATATGTTATGTGCTGTTACATTAAAGTGATTGCAGCAATGAGCAGTGTATAGATCTAGAAATTAACTTAATGGAAGAAGATTTTATGAACCTGAGTCTGTACTTTTAGATGGAACTGAACGTACCATCTGTTTCATAAGATATAAATGATTTAGGTAAACAGAAAAAAAAATTATCACATCTACAGGTCTCAAGGTCAATGCGCAAGCACAACTCGCAACTACGACAACTATAATAGTTAATTAAAGTGTACACTTTAATACCATACTTTTGGAGGATCCTTATATAATTATAATAATTTAAGTTGAAAGAAGACTTTTAGTTCAATAAATTCAACCTTTGATGTTAATTGATTCAGAGGAAGGCAAGAAGAAAAAAAAGCCCATTGAAACATTGTTAATTGCCTCAAAAGGGAGAGAAATATTCAATACTCCTTCTCTACCCTTAGATTGTAAGTTTGCGAGTTTTCAATGGTGTGTCCGTGTCTTGGAAACAAGCTCTATGTACATTTGATTATATGCTCAAAAACAGGGCCCTCCATTCTTTATAAGGTGTTAAGTTTGTTTTTTGCCATGTACTAAACCCCTGTACAGCGTTACGGAATATGTTGGCGCAATATAAATAAAGACAATAATAATAGTTATCCAGGATAACCCTGAACACCCTTTTTATTAAAACATTTATCCAATTCATTTTTAAAGTTATCATTTACACCTTATTGTATTTAAAAGCTGAGTCTTTGTGAAATTATATTTTTATATATTAATTATTATCAAGTACACATAATGTTTTGACCACATTAAACCTCAGGGCCACGGTCTTACCTTGACCTTGAATAAATCTAGTGGAATGTTTCCCTTTCTATAATAATTTCAAAGTCTTTAATATACATCTTATGTGTTTATTAAGAAAGAGTTATTGTTCAAATAACATCACAACCGCACATCATCCATGAACCCTGCTTTGTATTAATTTGACCGGCCTTCCAATTGTTTCATTTTACTAAGCATTGTATAAACAGCTACTGGTTAATATAAGTATACGGAGTGATTATGTAGAAGAGTTGAAGCACACATTTCAATGGCAAAGCCAACCAAAGACATTTGTTGCACAGCATTAAACACATTCAGAACTGCAAGGTCACGGTGACATTATGTCTGAAACACATTCCCAGTGCTCTGTTATACAAGTCTATAAAAGGTATCTGGCTCATTTAGACTTTTTGTGTGTTATAAAAAATACAATAATATATTTTGTCAATGTTCTCCGCATCTAAATTATATATTCACATACTTTACTTTTTTCTATTTAAAATGCTTTTGAGGCTTCTCACTGTCTATTGTGTTTGTCGATATTTTATAAAAAATTTAAATACAAATTGTGAGTCATCCAGTGCACTCTGCAATATTTGGACTCACAACTTTATTTGGTGAGCTTGATGCATTGCTATATTATAATCCACTATAATATTTATCAGTTGTGAGTAATGCCTGAGAGGTGTGTTCTGAGCAGGCGTAACTCAAAAGCTGATTGCCCATAATTTGTGGGGTTTCGCGCAACTGCACATGAGCGATGTAGAGAGAGAGAGGGGGAGGGAGAGGGAAGGAGAGAGAGAGAGGGGAGAAACAGAGAGAGACTGGGAGACAGAGAGATAGATAGAGAGAGAGGGAAGGAAAGAGAGGGGGGAGAAACAGAGAGAGAGAGAGACAGAGAGAGAGAGAGTGAGAGATAGATAGATAGATAGATAGATAGATAGATAGATAGATAGATAGATAGATAGATAGATAGATAGAGGGGGAGAGATGATGGAGGGGGAGAGAAAGAGGGAGGGAGGCAGAGAGAGAAGGAGGGAGAAACAGAGAGAGAGGGAGACAGAGAGAGATGGAGAGAGAGAGGGAGAGAAAGAAAGGGAGGGAGAGAGGGAGGTGGAGAGAGAGAAAAGGAGGGAGAGAGAGTAGAGGGGGAGGAAGATAGACAGAGATCACAGAATGCAGAGAGAGGGCACAGAGAGAGAAAGTGCACACACAAAGAGAGGGTACAGAGAGAGAGAGAGGGTGCACAGAGAGACAGAGGGTATCATAACATATGATGCAAGTTTCTCTTACATTGATAAAAAAGTAAAAATAATAAGTTAGTTAATTTAAAATATTTTCATTATAATAAAATTGCGAAAAACTCCAAAAACTTTATTAATCTATAGTTAAGGTTGCACACAAAATTAACATGCATTCCTCTACCTGAAAAGGTTTTTCTGATTACATCATTTATGGCAATATACGTGACATTAGGTGACATCATTCATGACATCACATATGTTCTAAATAGTGACATCCATGATATTAATGACGACATCAAACTAGACCACAGATGTCACTTAATGGCATTGTTACAAATGAATGACACATGGTATTTGAAACTAGTGACAATGTACATGACTGAAAAGAAAAGTACAAAGTAAATATTATACTGTTTTGACTTAGTCAAGGTGTGTTACTGTATTAGCTATATAGCAAAATAAAATAATTTGATGAAGATGATACATATTAATGCCTAAAAATCACAGTCATTAAAGGTATCGTCTATATCAAACTGGTTGCTGTCTTTTGACTTAGACTTCAACTCTATCCCCTTCTGAATCACTATCTTGTTGTGGTGAATGGCTTGTGTACCTCAGTGAAGCTGTGAGCTATACCATGTAGGGTCACCCAAGATGGGCAGGTCATAGCAGAGAGGTGAGACAAAGTCTACTGGAGAAGGAAATGGCAACCTATGCCAGTATCTTTGCCAAGATAACCTTATGGCTTGGCACGACCAGAGACATAACAATATATGCATCTGACATGCTGCAGTTCTTTTTTTCATGGAGAGTTGTACATGGCTGAATGACAACATACTGTATATATATATATATATATATATATATATATATATATATATATATATATATATGTGTATTGTGGTTCTCATCATACCTACGAAATCGATCATTCAGTGTCTCCTTCTCTGACTCCTCTTCTTCTACTCACCCCCTGTCTGATGGCGTACCCAAAGGTTTAGTCCTAGGCTCCCTCATCTTCTCTATCTACACATCCTTACTTGGTACCCTAATACACTGTTTTGGAATTCAGTATCATCTCTATTCAGATGAAACTCAAATCTACCTCTTATCACCAGATCTATCCCCCTCTCTTCTAACACACGTCTCCAACTGCCTCTCTAGTATATCCTCTTGGATGTCCACCCACCATCCCAAACTCAACATGTTAAAGACTGAACTCCTAATCTTCCCTCCCTCTCCCACAGTGTCAATTCCTCACATTTCTCTCACTGTCAACAACGACATCATCAATCCAACCTCCCAAGCCCGTTGTCTTGGAGTTCTATTGGACCCTGCTCTGTCTTTTATTCCTACTATTACAGTCACTAACAAAATCTTGCTTCTCCATCTAAAAAACATCTTCAGAATTCTCCACTATCTTACACAAGACACAACTAAAATCTTAATACACCCTCTCATCATCACTCAGCTTGACTATTGCAACTCGCTTCTTGTTGGCCTACCCACCACCCGACTATCCCACTTCAATTCATTATGTACGCCTCTGCTAGACTCATCTTCCATACACATCGTTCAGTGTCGGCATCACCTCTCTATCAATCACTCCACTGGCTTCCCTTCACCTCCAAAATAAAATTCAAAATCATGACCCTAAGTTACAAAGCCCTCAACAATTGCGCACCCCCGTACATCTCTACTCTCATCTCCAAATATTCCCCCAACCACCCACTTTGTTCTGCTAATGACCTTCTTCTTTCTACAACTCTTGTCACCTCCTCTCACTCTCGCCTTCAGGACTTTTCTTGTGCTGCCCCTATTCTCTGGAACTCATTGCCTCGCTCCTCCAGATTATCCCTCTGCCTCAAAACATTCAAAACCTCATTATAAATGCATCTCTATAAAGAAGTGTATCATCTTCCACCTTAACACGCTCATCACCTCTCTCTCCCTCCTTTACCACACACAATACCTTTAGGTTGTAAGACTGTGAGCTTCAATCCTGCAGGGTCCTTTGGGGAAAGCCCAATGGACACTGGATTCGAGACTCAAAGACAGGGCCCTACTTGTTTTGCTATATGTTGATTTGTATATACCTTTGCCTGGACCTTATCTTATGTACAGCTCTACGGAATATATCGGCACATTATAAATAAACAATAATAATAATGACAAAATATATATATAAGCTAGTTAATTTTTCTCATCCTTTGGTTAATAGATAAAGCCTTCACAAACATTTGCATTAGATACAGATATGAATAAAAATGCTATCATTTCTGTTTTTACAACCCAGTTCTTCCTGTAAAATACCATTAAAATTATTAGTGATACTGAACGTTCAATCAGCATTCCCATCTAATAATATGTGGTAAAATAAAGTTTAGATTTCTGACCAGACACTGGTGGTTTAGCAATGCTGATAAATTTAATTCATCTTATATTTAAAGTGCAACAGTAATATACAGTAATATATGTAATCTGTTTTGTAGCTAACAATGTAGAAATCACAAGGTAATGCTCTTTGTATTATCTGCTTAAGTAACAGACTCACCAAGAACTAAAATGGGTTTAATTGCTTGTCTCCTGCTTCATCTCTCACTGGGAGGTATATATTTTCAGTACTGTATATCAATTACTTTTATTTTTACCAACAGAAAATAAATCTGCCCCTAGCAATATAACCATGACTCATAGTGCATACTGCATTTTCAATATTATTATTTTCTTTTGATTAGTATATATTTCTGCTGAGAGCTAGCAAATGTTTTTTTTTTCCGGTATCTTTCCTATAAATCTATCATAATTATTATTAAAAAAAAAACCAGCAGTACAACTGAAGATAAAGAGAATTAGGGGAATATATAGAAAGGATGAAAAACACAACTTTATTGTATAACAATATATGTCCGCCATAACAAAAATATTTTCCCATTGGATAATTAACTTTTTCAATTAAAAAAAATAAAAAAAATTGACAAATCAGGAAGTAGTAGTATTATAGCAGATTCCAGCATTAAAGAGATACTGACAGTCGACTATTAAGTTGGTTTCATCTTAAAGAGCATGAAAGATAGATAGAGAGATAGATAGATAGAATGATAGATAGATAGATAGATAGATAGATAGATAGATAGATAGATACGTAGATAGATAGATAGATAGAAGCATAATAGGGAAGGGGGATATCACACAATCTCTAGTGCAGGTCACCAAGGACAAGAATAAAGAACAAATAACATGGACACGTGAATTGTATCTCACCTTGAAATACCTGAGAATTATAGGTAATATGAGCGTGTTTGTCAAATCCTTGTCTGATATGATCGGGGTCTGGATTCTTTTGCTGGCAATTTAACATTGATTGCTTCTTTCTCCAAAAATTATGTGCATGTATTGGTACACATACAGTGGATATAAAAAGTCTACACACCCCTGTTAAAATGTCAGGTTTCTGTGCTGTAAAAAAATTAGACAAAGATAAATAATTTCAGAACTTTTTCCACCTTTAATGTGACCTATAAACTGTACAACTCAATTGAAAAACAAACTGAAATATTTTAGGTGGAGGGAAGAAAAAGGAAAATAATATAGTTGCATAAGTCTGCACACCCTCTTATAACTGGGGATGTAGGGGTGTTCAGAATTAAGCAATCACATTCCAAATTGTGTTAAATAGGAGTCAGCATACACCTGCCATCATTTAAAGTGCCTCTGATTAACCCCAAATAAAGTTCAGCTGCTCTAGTTGGTCTTTCCTGAAATTTTCTTAGTTGCATCCCACAGCAAAAGCCATGGTCCACAGAGAGCTTCCAAAGCATCAGAGGGATCTCATTGTTAAAAGGTATCAGTCAGGAGAAGGGTACAAAATAATTTCCAAGGCATTAGATATACCATGTGTAACGGAACCCATCACTGTTTTACCCTGTTTTATGATTATTATGGTTAAAATATGATCCTACAATATGTATGCTGGTTTATGCTCTGCAGAATATTAGCCAGACTTTTGCAGACCTAGGCTAATAGATAATCCTATTACAGAGACTCAAGAGATAAGAAAGTTGTAAAGGATCCTTGCATTTTCCAAAGTGTCATTCTCTGATAAGAACAAAGAAGAATGATCTAATTAATGTCTGATTGTATCCAAGTTGCCAGGGAGGTGTGACTCACCTATTGTCCTATATGTGTATTGTATGGGGGGATATGTGCAATGTCTGTGTGTAAAAGATACTTTTACTAACTTTTGAACCCCTGGTCTGATTCATGCCATTTTTGTATATGTTGTTCCCCTGGGTGAGAGCTATTGAATGGTGCGGGACTTAAAGGTGTACCCCCTGTATTTGGAGTACATCCAGAATGTGGTTAAAATTGTGTCTGTTTTAATTGTGTTACCTGTTATCTGAGGGGAGGAGACGTGGGGGTTGAACCATGTATATAATTGGCTGTTGTGATAATTATGTGGGTGTAGCCCTTCAGAGGGCACCATTGCATAAAAGGAGATTCACTGTCATTAAAGAGATAGTTCCTCTTGACCCTTCAAAACGTAGCCTCGTCTCGTTATTTGAGGGGATCGCTATCATACTGGGGATTGCTATGCTTCTGCATACTCCCTTGAGCTGTAACTACTGAACGCTGTTCCTGATGTACTATCCTTGGAGTCTGTGGTGGTTTTGGTGTCCGGTGCGGTGCTTGTAGGCCTCGACGCAAGCTAGGACGCATCCATCAACGGAGGTACCCGGTCGGGGTGCCAGTAGATCCGTTACATTGGTGGCAGTGGTGGGATGGCTTCCTAGTAAGAGGAAAAGCAGCACGGAGACACCGGTAACGTTTGGAGTTACAAATTGAGGGCAAAGCTAGTATCCGTACAGCGCCCCTGGCTACAGCAGGATGGAACCGGCTAGTTTTCAGACAGCGTTTCATGATGAGGAGGAGGAGGCGGCCGCGGACTACAGGGATGCAGACAGAAAGGAACTCTGGTATGATGCCCTGGAAGATGCCCAATGGCGGCGAGGTGAGAGTCTTCCCAGTGATGAGCAGCGGCTACAGAAGCGTGTGGCGATGCGGATGTATCTATTGGGAGAGCAGCCCCTGGATGAGTGGGTGACAAGACTAGAGACCCTGGTATGGCGAGAGCTCTGGCTAGACAACGCATACCAGGCCCTCTGGTGGCATACCGTTCGACTTACCCCCTGGACGTCTGAACACGACTTACCGGAGGGGAATGATTATGATGGCCCGGGTTTATTATGGGATGCCTTGGAGGACGATATTGATCTTGGCAGCACAGAGGGGTCTAGGTTTTGGGACATCTACGACTACCGGATGGGCATGTATGTCTGGGATGACGAAGGCGAGGTGAGCAAAGACATGACCCACCTGGTAACGAGAGAGTGGGAGCTGGAGCAGGACTACCAACACCTGCTCAGCCTTGTGCAGCCCCAACCTACTCGACAAGCAGAACCAGACTTCATTGACTGGTCCTGGGATGACCTCCAGATGGCAGGTAGAGATGAGACCGAGGTCTCTCTACCGGCCCTACAGAGTGCTGAAGGTGTCGTCCTTCCCCCCCAGCGGCAGTGTGTACCCCAGGGAGCTGAAGGTGTCGTCCTTCCTCCCCAGCAGCAGTGTGTACCCCAGGGGGCCGACGGTGTCGTCCTTCCTCCCCAGCGGCAGTGTGTACCCCAGGGAGCTGAAGGTGTCGTCCTTCCTCCCCAGCCGCAGTGTGTTCCCCAGGGAGCCGAAGGTGTCGTCCTTCCTCCCCAGCGGCAGTGTGTACCCCAGGGAGCTGAAGGTGTCGTCCTTCCCCCCCAGCGGCAGTGTGTACCCCAAATACCCCAGCAGAAGAGCTGGCATCAAGGCAGAGTGCTGCTGGCCTCTGCCCCTCAAGTCCCCTCAGCGTGCTGCCCCATCACCACAGCGAAATATCCAGTTGCAGTAACGGCTTGTTGTGGGTGGGCTGCTCTTGCACTTTGTTGTTGTGGGGGGGCTGCTCTAGCACTGGTTTATTGTGGGTTGGTGGATCGTCTAACGGAGGCACGGACCGGCAGAAGGTCAGGTGCCCGGTTAGACTTCCCCCCAAAGGGGAGATGTGTGACGAAGTGCCCTTCGCCACTTTGGCTTGGAGAGGACTGTTTGCCAGCCTCCTGCCCTGCGACTATGTGTACCCCAGGGAGCAGAAGGGGCCATCCTTCCTCCCCAGCGGCAGTGTGAACCCCAGGGGGCAGAAGGTGTCGTCCTTCCCCCTCAGCGGCAGTGTGAACCCCAGGGGGCAGAAGGTGTCGTCCTTTCCCCCCAGCGGCAGTGTGAACCCCAGGGGGCAGAAGGTGTCGTCCTTCCCCCTCAGCGGCAGTGTGAACTCCAGGGGGCAGAAGGTGTTGTCCTTTCCCCCCAGTGGCAGTGTGAACCCCAGGGGGCTGAAGGTGTCGTCCTTCCCCCCCAGCGGCAGTGTGAACCCCAGGGGGCAGAAGGTGTCGTCCTTCCCCCCCAGCGGCAGTGTGAACCCCAGGGGGCAGAAGGTGTCGTCCTTTCCCCCCAGTGGCAGTGTGAACCCCAGGGGGCAGAAGGTGTCGTCCTTCCCCCCCAGCGGCAGTGTGAACCCCAGGGGGCAGAAGGTGTCGTCCTTCCCCCCCAGCGGCAGTGTGAACCCCAGGGGCCAGAAGGTGTCGTCCTTCCCCCCCAGCGGCAGTGTGAACCACAGGGGGCAGAAGGTGTCATCCTTCCTTCCCAGCGACAGTTTACCCTGACAAGGGGAGACACCAATCTCCCAGACGGCGCAGATGGGACCGTGGTCTCTGTGCCCCCAGCCTGTCCAGATCTCCAACTACCCTCACTGGGACAACCAGAGGAGGGGGTAAGTACAAATTCCCTTCCCCAGCTAACTTCTAATGTGGCCCCAGGGTTAACAGAGGAAATGTTAACCCCCACTGACCCCCACGTTTCCCTAGCTACTGAGCTGGAATATGTCCCAAATACCCCAGCAGAAGAGCTGGCATCAAGGCAGAGTGCTGCTGGCCTCTGCCCCTCAAGTCCCCTCAGCTTGTTGCCCCATCACCACAGCGAAATATCCAGTTGCAGTAACGGCTTGTTGTGGGTGGGCTGCTCTTGCACTTTGTTGTTGTGGGGGGGCTGCTCTAGCACTGGTTTATTGTGGGTTGGTGGATCGTCTAACGGAGGCACGGACCGGCAGAAGGTCAGGTGCCCGGTTAGACTTCCCCCCAAAGGGGAGATGTGTGACGAAGTGCCCTTCCCACTTTGGCTTGGAGAGGACTGTTTGCCAGCCTCCTGCCCTGCGACTATGGCCCTGGTACATATTGCCCTTTGGAACCAGTGTTCGGCCATACCAGAGTGTAAGTCACTCATTCTGGCCCTTTACATACAGGGGGGTCATTCTGTACTTGCCCTGTGTGAACCATGATACCCCAGATAACTTTGCCATGAAGCCCATTCATATAATGAAAGACTATGGGAAAGACTTTAGCTACATGGCAATTGAACTGTGTGAAGAGGATCTGAGCGCTATTCGGTGGTTTTGTGCGCTCAGATCCCAGCTATCTGGGGATATGTGAAATGTGAGTCAATGTGAATTGCAGTAATGCTGATGGGTTGTCAAACTAGAGAATTGACCAACAAATACTTTTGTCCGGACATCCCCAGGCCGATCCGTTGGGATCAGACCGTGTATGCCGGCTTATGGTCACGGGGGAGGTGTGTAATGGAACCCATCACTGTTTTACCCTGTTTTATGATTATTATGGTTAAAATATGATCCTACAATATGTATGCTGGTTTATGCTCTGCAGAATATTAGCCAGACTTTTGCAGACCTAGGCTAATAGATAATCCTACTACAGAGACTCAAGAGATAAGAAAGTTGTAAAGGATCCTTGCATTTTTCAAAGTGTCATTCTCTGATAAGAACAAAGAAGAATGATCTAATTAATGTCTGATTGTATCCAAGTTGCCAGGGAGGTGTGACTCACCTATTGTCCTATATGTGTATTGTATGGGGGATATGTGCAATGTCTGTGTGTAAAAGATACTTTTACTAACTTTTGAACCCCTGGTCTGATTCATGCCATTTTTGTATATGTTGTTCCCCTGGGTGAGAGCTATTGAATGGTGCGGGACTTAAAGGTGTACCCCCTGTATTTGGGGTACATCCAGAATGTGATTAAAATTGTGTCTGTTTTAATTGTGTTACCTGTTATCTGAGGGGAGGAGACGTGGGGGTTGAACCATGTATATAATTGGCTGTTGTGATAATTATGTGGGTGTAGCCCTTCAGAGGGCACCATTGCATAAAAGGAGATTCACTGTCATTAAAGAGATAGTTCCTCTTGACCCTTCAAAACGTAGCCTCGTCTCGTTATTTGAGGGGATCGCTATCATACTGGGGATTGCTATGCTTCTGCATACTCCCTTGAGCTGTAACTACTGAACGCTGTTCCTGATGTACTATCCTTGGAGTCTGTGGTGGTTTTGGTGTCCGGTGCGGTGCTTGTAGGCCTCGACGCAAGCTAGGACGCATCCATCAACGGAGGTACCCGGTCGGGGTGCCAGTAGATCCGTTACACCATGGAACACAGTGAAGACAGTCATCATCAAGTGGAGAAAATATAGCACAACAGTGACATTACCAAGAACTGGAGCTCCCTCCAAAATTGATGAAAAGACGAGAAGAAAACTGGTCTGGGAGGCTACCAAGAGGCCTACAGCTACATTAAAGGAGCTTCAGGAATATCTGGCAAGTACTGGCTGTGTGATCCATGTGACAACAATCTCCCATATTCTTCATATGTCTGGGCTATGGGGTAGAGTGGCAAGACGAAAGCCTTTTCTTACGAAGAAAAACATCCAAGCCAGGCTACATTTTGCAAAAACACATCTGAAGTGTCTCAAAAGCATGTGGGAAAAGGTGTTATGGTCTGATGAAACCAAGGTTGAACTTTTTGGCCATAATTCCAAAATATATGTTTGGCGCAAAAACAACACTGCACATCACCAAAAGAACACCATACCCACAGTGAAGCATGGTGGTGGCAGCATCATGCTTTGTGACTGTTTTTCTTCAGCTGGAACTGGAGCCTTAGTTAAGATTGAGGGAATTATGAACAGTTCCAAATACCAGTCAATATTGGCACAAAACCTTCAGGCTTCTGCTAGAAAGCTGAACATGAAGAGGAACTTCATCTTTCGGCATGACAACGGCCCAAAGCATACATCCAAATCAACAAAGGAATGGCTTCACCAGAAGAAGATTAAAGTTTTGGAATGGCTCAGCCAGAGCCCAGACCTGAATCCGATTGAAAATCTGTGGGGTGATCTGAAGAGGGCTGTGCACAGGAGATGCCTTCGCAATCTGACAGATTTGGAGTGTTTTTGCAAAGAAGAGTGGGCAAATCTTGCCAAGTCAAAATGTGCCATGCTGATAGACTCATACCCAAAAAGACTGAGTGCTGTAATAAAATCACAAGGGGCTTCAACAAAGTATTAGTTTAAGGGTGTGCATACTTATGCAACCATATCATTTTATTTTTATATTTTTTCTTCCCTCTACCTAAAAGATTTCAGTTTGTTTTTCAATTGAGTTGTACAGTTTATAGATCACATTAAAGGTGGAAAATGTTCTGAAATGATTTATCTTTGTTTCATTTTTTTACAGCACAGAAACCTGCCACTTTAACAGGGGGGTGTAGACTTTTTTTATATCCACTGTATACTGAGACAAACTTTAAGTAGTATCAATTGGCCCAATTATTCACGTGGTGAATTTTTGGTGACAATATATCAACTCGACAGAAAGTGTCTCATACGAATCAGACTTTTATTGGCATATTGAAATTCATAATAAAAAACAAATTGGTCAATACAACTATAATTATAATATACAATGTAAATCAAATGCGGTTCGACGATATACGCTGCGGCTTCCTCAGTGATATAGTCCTATAACAAATGGTCATATATGCAAAGAATAAACTTCATGTAAACATGTACCCACATCCAGGTAAACCTATACACATATATTTAGAATACAAAACAGCCAAGCTCCAACTGCTTCATCATATCAATAATACATAGAATTAAAAACCTAAAGTACAACACATATACTATGTAATGTTATAAAATGAATAAAGACATAAAGTTAGGTTAGATTGACGTTGTCACCACTAGTATAGGTGCCAAGTCTATTCCTATGTATATCAAAATATTTATTCTGTCTTCAAATAAGGAGTATTGTACGTAAGTACTGGCTCCATCAAACTACGATCTTGATTTTTACAGTAATCTGAGACAGTTAATTAAGTTTATACAAATATAAATAAATATATATGTGTATATATATATATATATATATATATATATATATATATATATATATATATATATATAAAGAGAGAGAGTCAAAGGATGTGAATCCACAGATTCTACTTTATCATGGTGGTATTAAAATAACTCAAAAGCCTATCCATCAATGGGTGATTGGTTTTTAAAATATATCCTTAAGTACTAAAACATTATTCCCCTACCTTGAAATAATTAGAAATAATATGGGAATAAAATTTAATAATATATATATATTTCCACCTCTCTGATGCGTAATGGCCCCCAACCTAACATGATAGAAATAGAATAGGAATAAGAGTGTAAATAATAACCTCCTGGTGTCAACTGGACCTCATGTATTTACCGCCAGTAGACAGAGAGTGTACTGGGTATCAAAAACTGGAGTTTTCAAAGGGAGATCTCCTAGTCGGATGGGCTTTATATATTAGAAATTCGGGAATTCAATTTTAAGGCTGGGAATAATGTACCTTTGGCGCTCATAACGAACGTGCGCTGAGTGCCTTTGGCGGTCATCGTGTGGCTGGCAATGAGCGCCTCTCCCTCTGTCTACTGTATGGGCCTTGTGATAAGCAGCTTTCCCGCTCATTGTAGGCATTGGCAACCCAAAACTTTTGTGCTTTGCAATGATTACCCCTGTGTAGTTTAGGGGCCTTACGATGAGTGTTACTGACTTGGGTTAAGTGTTACTGCCTTGGGTTAAGTGTTACTGGCTTGTGTTAATTGTTACTGGCTTTGGGCTCTTTTTTACTTTTTTTTTCTTGCTTAGGTGATTTTCGATCATGAAACAAATGCCAAATATGCCTCAAATTAACTTGCAACCTCACCCACAGTCTCCCTGGCTCTCCTCCTGTGCTGTGTGTAAGTTAATTTGAGGCATATTTTAGATTTTTTGCTGGTCTTTGCAGTTCTGTGGTTCGGCCGTTAAATTCATAATTTCGTGCAGCCCCGAAACTGCGTGCCTCGGTTTGCGTCCTTTGGAACTGATTGCAGCCTAAGTCCCACAGGGCTTCGGTGCTCATTGCAGCCCCGCAACTGCGGGCCTGGCTGTGCAAGGGTTGCAAGTGCGTTACCAACATTGCAAGCATGACCAACATTCGTAAGATCCAAAACTGTATATTTGATAAGTGAGAGTCTGGCATTTGCTCCCGGTAGCTAAGTCACATATTTCAAGCCCGCAAGAGTTACAATCGCAAATTGCTATTCAATTGCTACAAGCACGCAAATATTCCTCAAGCCCGCAAATATTTCCACACATCTGTAAATGGCAAATGTAGTTAAAAATCCTATAGGATAGGACTCGCAAGGGCTTAAACACCTGTTCGTAGCACTGTTTACGAGCCTCAAGCTCGTAAATCTGCATTATGTGTCATTTCGATGTTATATCAATCTCGGGAATCAATGAGTTAATACATGTCAGGCCACCCACATGGACTAGAACATTTCCTACATTGATTTTTATTACTTTGTACAGGTCTGATGGCATATGCGACCCCTAAACGCTAATTGATTGACATGTAACCTCCATTTTTTACTCACTTAATGACGACGGTCTCATTTTCTATTGACTTTTCGGATCGGTTACGGCCTTGCTTAATTGATCATGATCAAGCTCTGAAATGCTACTTACGACTGCATGGTTTACGGTTTCGGCTATCGGCCCGTAAGTAGCTGCCTTGTTCAATTGAATCGCTCTGTAATTGTAGCAAATCTCAAGCCCACAGACATATGTACTGTAGGACACAATCTGAGGACTTGCAATTGAATGAGGCTCTAGGTGTATCATCTTCAAGGAATGTGAGAAACGAGAATAAAACTGGTCTGGGAGGCTACCAAGAGGCCCACAGCAACATAAAAGAAGCTGCAGGAATATCTGGCAAGTACTGGCTGTGTGGTACATGTGACAACAATCTCCTGTATTCTTCATATGTCTGGGCTATGGGGTAGAGTGGCAAGATGAAAGCCTTTTCTTACGAAGAACAACATCCAAGCCAGGCTACATTTTGCAAAAACACATCTGAAGTCTCCCGAAAGCATGTGGGAAAAGGTGTTATGATCTGATGAAACCAAGGTTGAACTTTTTGGCCATAATTCCAAAAGATATGTTTGGAGCAAAAACAACACTGCACATCACCAAAAGAACACCATACCCACAGTGAAGCATGGTGGTGGCAGCATTTTTTCTTCAGCTGGAACTGGGGCCTTAGTTAAGATAGAGGGAATTATGAACAGTTCCAAATACCAGTCAATATTGGCACAAAACCTTCATGCTTCTGCTAGAAAGCTGAACATGAAGAGGAACTTCATCTTTCAGCATGACAACGACCTAAAGCATACATCCAAATCAACAAAGGAATGGCTTCACCAGAAGAAGATTAAAGTTTTGGAATGGCCCAGCCAGAGCCCAGACCTGAATCTAATTGAAAATCTGTGGGGTGATCTGAAGAGGGCTGTGCACAGGAGATGCCCTCGGAATCTGACAGATTTGAAGTGTTTTTGCAAAGAAGAGTGGGCAAATCTTGCCAAGTCAAAATGTGCCATGCTGATAGACTCATACCCAAATAGACGCTGTAATAAAGTGCTGTAATAAAATCAAAACGTGCTTCAACAAAGTATTAGTTTATGGGTGTGCATACTTATGCAACCATATTTTTATATTTTTTCTTCCCTCTACCTAAAAGATTTCACTTTGTTTTTCAATTGAGTTGTACAGTTTATAGGTCACATTAAAGGTGGAAAAAGTTCTGAAATGATTTATCTTTGTCGCATTCTTTTACAGCACAGAAACCTGAAATTTTAACAAGGGTGTGTAGACTTTTTATATCCACTGTATGGTCACCCAAAATAGTCAGGTCATAGCAAAGACATCAACCTAATGGGGTTTACCGGAGAAGGACCTGCCAATACATTCCAGTATATTTGACAAACTTATTTATAAGCACAACCAAAGACACTGGCCGATGAGACCCTTAGGTCAGTAGGGGCCTACCACATTACTGGGGAAGAGTATAGGGTGAGAACAAGTAGGAACTGCTCAAAAGAAGTCGAGAGGATGCCATGCTGCGGGTGTGCCTAGTGTGTGTGTGTGTGGGGGGGGGGGGGGGTTGGGGGACTGCTACTAGAAAGAACAGTGCAGCATAGAAACCTGTATTGTTAAAACTAAAACCATGGCAAACTGGATGTGGGCCAACATGAAACATAAGGTAATTAAAGCAATGAACATGAGCTTGTCAAAGCTAATTGGAACATTGGCTGAAAGATTTGCCTAGAGCGATGCTGTCCATAGGGTCACGGAAAATGGGCTTCGACAGAATGACTAAGCAACAACAACTTAAAGCTATAACATGCACAGTAAGTAACTGAAAGTATCTTATTCTTGGAAACTGTAAGAACTTCCACAAATAAGATAGTGCTGTAAGATTTTGATGTTGTTGTGAAAAGTATATAAGGGTGACTTTGAAAAAAGAAGACACACATGTCTGATACAACAAAGAAAACAATTGTTTCCATGTCCCTTTAAGATAGGAACACTCTGGTTAAGTTAGAAGCTCATAGACCTGTTTTACCTGAAACATAACAGGGATAGGTTGCAGAGAACATCTGCCATCGTCTCGCAGTTACAGAGCGATTAAGAGCCCTATTAAATTGGGGTACCCCGTAACTGTCATCTAAGGGCTATTTGCGTGCAAAGATGCCTCTTAACGTTGCTCGAAGGCGAACATTACGTGGTAACATGCATGACGCTGAGAATAGGCTACGTGGAGAGCAACGTTGAAATTTGCACACGTAACTCCTTTGGTCTGTCATGCCCGTAACCGCTAATTGTTTAATTCAGCTATTAAAGTGCAATGTGGTCACTCGCGAACAAGTACATTACACGCCAATGGAGCCCAAAGGCCAACGTGTGCTCTAGAGCACCCGCAAGGGGTTAAAGTACAATACGTAGCACTTGTAATGTAAATGTTAAAATCACTCTACTGTACATTTATTACAAGGGAAAGTGATGTTAGGTCTTAGAATTAATAGCACAACAATCTCAAACCCGCAAATCTGTCTAGAAAAATGCTTTATTTCATGATTATTGTTTGTGTTATATCGATCCCGGCAATCAATGTGTTACGACATATACTGTAACTCGCATGGACTAGAATATCATATTTACATATTTAGTAATATTGCATTATTTCTGGCCTGTGGGTCCGATCGCAAACTGGATTTAAGCAGGTAGGACTTCGAAATCTACCCTCCCCCTTTTCAGTGACGTACCGCTTACGATCTCTCTTTCCATTGGCTCCATCAGAATGTGTAACTACGAGATCTCTTAATTGTTTGCGTGTCCGACGGCCGCAAACTGGTTTACGAAATAGCGTCTATCGCTCGTAGCTCGCAGCCCTTTCTAATTTAATAGCAACGTAACTCGGCCAAATTGAAGAAGGCAGCCCTTACGTGCTACCCGTTGGACGTACAAGGCTGAAATGTAATATGACCTTAAATTAGCCAAGCACGCAACAGACATGGCCAACATCCAAACCCGTAAACCATTCTTTCTCATGTTTCATGTGCGGCCGTGAACATGATCAATTAGTCAAACCCCTAGTTACGGGTTTAGATGGAGCCAATGGTAAAAGAGATCATCATCATTACTGAAAAATGGAGGGTAATTTCAGTCCCTTACGGGTTTGAATTACGAGTTACGATCGGACCCGCATTCCAGAAAAAATGCAATATGAATAAATCAGTAAATATAATATTCTAGTCCATGCGAGTTCCATTATATGTATTAACACATATTTTGCACGGAAATTAAACAAAATAAAGTATTTTATATTGTCGATTTGCGAGCTTGAGAATTTTGTGCTATTAATTTTAATACCTAACATCACTTTCCCTTTAATTTAAAATACAGTAGTGTGTTGAATTTTGCATTTACAGTGCTATGGACTTTAACCCCCTTGATGGTCCTCTCTAGTACCCGTAGACTTTTTGGCTCCATTTGCCGTTTACGGGTTTGAACGCCCGCCAGTGGATTTGTAGCAATTTAATAGTGATTTACGACCGTAAAAGTAACAGGCTTGACAGATCAAAGGCTTAGCGGCAACAGAGTTCCGATTTTGACATCCCGTAGGGTATTTCGGTTTGAAATCCGAAGTTCGTGCAGGTAGCCATAAGAGGTCAATTTAATAGCCGTAAGTCTAGCGGGCTCCGTTACAGGCTACGAGTTTTCACGTTAGGGGAATTTAATAGGGCTGTTGCTATGTAACAGAGCTCAGATCCAATTTACACACATGAAAAGGAATTGTTAATTTCTGGTAGATTTTGAAGGTCAGAGCCATTACAAGAAACATTTCAAATAAAAGGTTATCAAGTAAAATTAATTGAGGGATTGTACAAGTAAGTGACTCAGAAGATAGACCAGATTTATGAAATCACCAGAACAAAAGAAAACGTATGTCAGAGATAATAATTTATTGCAAACAGAAATAGTTGCTTTTCTTTGAAAAAAATAAAAATCTTTGAGTGTTCCCCACCAGTTACATTCAAGAAAAAAAAGAAAACATAATGTTAGCTTAGTCACGTAGTAATTGATGTTGAAAAGCGACTTTTAGTCCATCAAGTTCAACCTTTTTAGATCGCTTCTGATATGCAATATGAGGATTAATTCTTAATTGTTAATTGATCTAGAGGAAGCAAACAGAAAAAAATCCCAGTGAAACTTTGCCAATTGTCTCAAAAGGGGAAAAAAAACTAAATTCCTTCCTTACACCAGATACTGGCAATCGGATTCCTCCCTGGATCAATACTCCCTCTCTAATTATCCAGGAAAACCCTGAATGCCGTTTTTATTTAAAAATATGTCCAATCCCTTTTTAAAGTTATTGATCAAATCTGCTATTGCTACCTCCTTTGTTAGAGAATTCCACAGATTAACCATCCTTTCTTTAAGGTGGATTCTTTTTACTTCTAACTCAAAGGATGTCTCAAGTGATGCCTCCCCCCAATTACCTTCAAAAGTCACATAATTAGTGAAATTATGTCCGCCTGTGTGCAATCTAAGTGTCACATGATCTGTCATTACATATACATCATTATATCATTATATATAACTAAGGGACAATGTCAAGGTTAGGTTATAAAAAAATATCCAAATCTTTGAGGATCCCCAGGAGCAACAACAAATCTATCATAACCAAATGGAAAGAACATGGCACAACAGCAAACCTGCCAAGAGACGGCCGCCCACCCAAACTCAAGGAGGACATTAATCAGAGAGGCAGCACAGAGACCTAGGGTAACCCTGGAGGAGCTGCAGAGTTCCACAGCAGAGACTGGAGTATCTGTACATAGGACGGCAATAAGCTGTACGCTCCATAGAGTTGGGCTTTATGCCAGAGTGGTCAGAAGAAAGCCATTACTTTCAGCAAAAAACAAAATGGCATGTTCTGAGTTTGCAAAAAGGCATGTGGGAGACTCCCAAAATGTATGGAGGTAGGTGCTCTGATCTGAGGAGACTAAAATTGAATGTTTTGGCCATCAAAGAAAAAGCTATGTCTGGAGCAAACCCAACACATCACATAACCCAAAGAGCACCATCCCCACAGTGAAACAGTGGCAGCATTATGCTGTGGAGATGTTTTTCAGCAGCCGGGACTGGGAAACTGGTCAGAGTTGAGGGAAAGATGAATGGTGCTAAATACAGGGATATTCTTGAGCAAAACCTGTGCCACTCTGTGCGTGATTTGAGGCTAGGACCGAGGTTCACCTTCCAGCAGGAGAATGACCCCAAACACACTGCTAAAGAAACACTTGAGTGGTTTAAGGGGAAACATGTAAATTTGTTGGAATGGCCTAGGCATAGCCCAGACCACAATCCAATAGAAAATCTGTGGTCAGACTTAAAGATTGGTGATCACCAGCACAAACCATCCAACTTGAAGGAGCTGGAGCATTTTTGCAAGGAGGAATGGGCAAAAATGCCAGTGGTAAGATGTGGCAAGCTCATAGAGACTCATCAAAAGTGACTTGGAGCTGTGATTGCCACAAAAACTGGCTCTAGAAAGTAGGGGGGTGAATAGTTATGCACATTGACTTTTTCTGTTATTTTGTCCTATTTGTTCTTTGCTTCACAATAAAAAAAAAAACATCTTCAAAGTTGTGGGCATGTTCTGTAAATTAAATTATGCAAATCCTCAAACAATCCATGTAAAATACCGGTTGTGAGGCAACAAAACACGAAAAGTGCCAAGGGGATGAATACCTTTGCAAGGCACTGTAAGTAACATTGAATCAGGCTGCTGACCTTTGTGTCCTCTCCGTATTAATGGCTATTTTCGCCTATTGCTGATATCATGGTTATCCTTTAACATGTGCTAATGGATGTGATATCAATGTTGATGAACAAGATCATATTGCAAAGGTGATAGTACACCTTGACCACTGACGCTGGTCACAGATAAGCATTTTTTTGTGAGATGACACATCATTATTAATGGTCGTGGCCATTAAACTATCCTGAGAACTAGCTAATAGTAATGATAGCATATGGGAATCAGGTGAGTTGGTATATTGCTAGTTACAGTATTTAGCCCTACATTCATGTTTGTTTATTTTTTTCCTCCTCCACCTTTTTTTTTTACCACTTTTTTTCAGATGTTTGTTTTGTGTAAACACACTATATTTGTGAAACTGGATTGGATTACACAGTCCAGAGGTTTAAGCCTCTTTTTAATTGAGCAGATATGGAAAACTTGTAAGTGCAATGAACATTAATGGTTTCCTAAATAAAATGTAGGGATTTCTTATGATCCTTTTTACATCAGATTCCGGTTGTAGTGGTGTAGTGACCACAGGTTAACTGGTAGGTGCTATGCATTATACTTATTCTAGACTATGACATTACCCCCTTTAGGTATCCCCTTTTTTCCAACAATAGCCCCTTGCTCTCCCGGGACCTGCCCACATCACACATATGATATTAATGCACAGTCCATTTCTGATTGTGCTCTGTGTATGAAATAATGCTTCATTATACCATTCTCATCGTGTCAGTGTGTTTTCATTGATTGAGGTTATGGGACATCCACATATATCACATTTGTGTCACATTCCTATATTAGTAAATTAATGAGCCCCTGTTACTATGCAATGGGTCAATAAATATAATACAAATAATAATAATAATAATATTATGAGATATCATATAATCACTAATACAGTTTCTGTAAATGTGTGACGCTCTGCATGCACATTTACAGAAAGTATTGTACGGATTCCATACATGCCGTACCTCCGTACATGCCGTGTTGTAGTCCATAGGGTCACATAGAGTTAGACACAACAGAGGGACTGAACAACCAAATGTAAAATGTTACCCTGGTACATGATATATGCCATATGGCGGTGTAATTTGTCCATTATTTGTTGTCCCAATGTAGATGTGATCAGTGAGATGTATATAAGATGATCTTTGTATTTTTAGGGTCCACATTAAAGTGAGTGAGAAAGGGTTAATATGGCAGCCATTTCCATGTATTTGTGTTGCAATTTATTGAGGGAGTGTGTCTTTAATAGCTTTCAGCATCTTGAGGCATGACTTTCCTAATGGCATATGCATGACCATTACAACCTGTAAAGAATATAGGTTGATATTTGATCGTTGGGAGTTGTTGTGCATGTAATTGTAATGCCTTCCATTGCTTTCCATATGTGGGATTTATTGTGATTTGCAGTGTTCCAAACTAGTCTGTAAAACCTTTGTGGGTCCTATTAGGAAGCCATAAGCTTTGGGCCGCCATTTGCCGTTTGCGGTCCGGACTGTGGATGCGGTCTTGAGCGATTTTTACAATTGAATAGTAGTTTGTGATTTTAGCTATCAGAAATCTTGCGGATTTAGGAGGCTGTAAGTTCTGGGTTTAACCACACCAACGTTGTCAAGGCGTAAGCCGAAACACGTTCAGAGCCAATTGAGTAGCACATTAACTTACAGTCTCACTTACGGACTACAGTAACATACGATTCAATTGAATGAGGCTCTTGAACAGGCAACCTTCCTCTGGATAAATTAACAATTAATCAGAGGAGATCTAAAACAATTTGACTTGATGGGCTAAAAGTATTTTTTCAACCTCAATTACTATGTATCTATGTAAACTCACACAGAAAAATTCCCTGATGCCCACATAGACAGATACGTATTTCCTTACAAACTATCTAGAATTACCACGCAGTTCACTAGAGTGGAAGTTTGCCTCCAGCACCTATGCTATAGAACAACAGAATTACAAGAGGACTTGACTAACTAGTCAGTAATTTGTCTCTTGAATGAACATGAATCCTCGCACCATGTCACACTCAGACACAACACACATATCATGGCACAAAATATGTGTCTATAAAACAGGGTTGAAAAATCATGTCAAGCTGTGTTACTGTCTAACATAAGCAATGATTTACACATAATACCAGTCACGCTGACATATGTAACACTAAATAATAAGTACTTAAGAAGACAATGAAAATCAAAGCGCAACACTATTATGGATATTTTTAGTAATTTTTTTTTAATGTTTAATACTTATTTAATTATTGTTATAGAGTTTTGCAGTAACGGCGCTAAAGAGAAAACTTATGCTGAGGAACATGGTAAATGAAATATTACTCAGAGAGTCGGACTATTAAATACATTTGTATTGTGAGTATTATCAAACATGTACAATATGTAAAATATTTCAATTTTATACGGTTTATTTGTTTAAGTATTAACAATCATCCTTGACTATTTTTGTTGAGAAAAGCCATAAGTGGGACCCCAATAGTTTCCCCTAGTTTCTCTTATATAAGATTACACTATTTTCATTGTTACACGTGCTCTTTATTTACAAGTCAAATGCAGTTTGATTGGCTTTTAAGTTAGCTGTAGAACCAATCAGCTCAACATGCTAAGTGTCACTGACGAATTAAACTTAAAATGTCAGCTTCTGTTCTCCAAACATGGAGGAGTGACTGGCAAACTAGGCAAGTTTCTTAACTTTTCGCATTGCTGGAGTTTGTGAATTAAAATATACGAATAAAGCCTTACTCAATAGAGGGTATTTTTCAGAGATTTAATATTAAATTATAATATAACTTACAATATTTGAAGGAATTCTTTAAAAATAAATTAATACAATCTTACAGGCTTAGAACCATAGTAATTCAAAAATAGGTTTGCCGGCAGATAAAACCCAAAAAGCCCATCATTGTATCTACCAGAAAAAGCTTGACGGTGGCTCAGATTGCCATTATGGTGATATTTATTTCCCCCTGTTGTCTTTGTCCTTGTGACTTCCACTGGAAGGCTTTTTCAGTTTTCTACTAAGCTTTCTGTAAAGTATTAGCTTTGCACATTACCCCTAAAATGTCAACCATCTTTAAATCATGAGTTCTTGAATTCCCTTCTTAATTATAATACTAAGAAACATGTCCCAATGTGCAGGCAATTATTTCCCAGCACTGTTATATTCAGATAGATGTGATTTCAATAACATCTCATTCAGCCAGATAAGAACCAGAAGCGCCCATCTGGTCTGTTTATTGATATCTATGAGTGACTAATACTATTTTATTTTAACATTACATGTAAGTGTAATGGAGGACTGAGAGGGATTAGAAAGACAGAAAGATGGGTTGTCCTGCCGCTCCTGTACTACTGTTACAAACATACATTGCTGAATGAGAATCATATATTACAGAGTTTAGATTTGATGCCACACAAAAAGGATATAGAGGGTTAGAGGGCTATGTTTTCACCACCAAAACTAGGGATGGACAATCCTGATTTAAAAAAAAAAAAATGCACATTGGAATAAAGTTAAATATTGTAATTTATATAGTCTAAATGAGACGTACAAGTGTGTATATATATATATATATATATATATATATATATATATATATATATATATTACAAACTATGTAGGGAATCTTGTAAGTACAAAACCCTACCATACTATTAGATGCTGTCTGTAACAAACCCTTACGTGTAAACGGGCGATTGTCATGTGTGATAAATAAGGGGTTGATTAACACACTAACCTCCTTGGATGGATCAGTGACAATCAGCAAAGCTCTCTGTTGCCATATTCTGGCCCTCCTGGACATGGGCCTTGCTTGTGTAATATTTCTCCTCTCTTAACACTATGGCAAATGGCATTCAAAAAGAGAAGCTTATATTGCCTTCACAGATTGGTCTTTGAAAGGATAGGGCAACTCTATTATTATACGCTATCTTCAACCAGTCAGGACTGGGGAAAAAGCACTGATTTGTTTAAATGCACAGATTTCAAATCATGCAATCTGATCGATTAAAGGTAAGAGCAATAGCCTTTTCTGACTGGTTACTTGAGTAAGAAGAGTTAGGAAATTCAAATGAGGGCCAAAAAATTAGGACTGGATATTGCTGGATGGAAAATCCAAGGGAGGTAATATATTAATTAATTCATTCTCCCATATGGAGATAGGTTAGGATGGTTTGGATTTCCATTGGGACCGCCATGGTATGGGGGCATTTTAGATGCCATGGGGTTCTTATAGTGCCATTTACATCACTGTAAGTGCTCCTCATGGTATGAAAGATCACAAGATTCTATGTTAAAATTATCTATTTTTTTAATTGCACTATTACACTAATTACAAACACTGTGTATCCTGCCTACTGGCTGTTACATGATTAATAACAGACAGCCGAGTTGTGCGGTGAGGATACTGATTGTTAGCAGTTTTTACCTGAACTCAGGACTGCACCTAAAAGTTAACTTCATAACTGACCTGTTTAGGCGATTCCAGCATTTTCTTTCTTAATATATATTTTAATTTAAATATTTAAAGCCAACGTATTTCTTAGTACTGTGTCTGACCTAAGTGTCCTTCCTGGTTCCACCTATCCTCTGCTCCTAGACCTGCCATTAGGGTCTCCCCTACTTCCTCCATTTCATACTTTCCTTCTTTCTCCCTTTCTTCTACCCCCCAACACTTTGGGTCCATCCCCTACCTTTTATATACTCATTTTATACTCTCTTCTCTGTCTATATATATATATTGTCACCCCCTCTATCTTACCCCAATCTCACTCTATTCTCTATCTATGATTATAGAAATCATACAGTATAACAGCTTCTTTATTTAAAAATGCAGATTAGGCACTAATTGAAATATTTGCATTTATAAATGATGGTCCTGGACACAATTTATTAGAATCTTGTCAATATTCCAGCGTTAATTGTCTTATAGATTTTTTTAAAAAGAGATACAAAAATTGATTAACCGAACTATTAACTTTACAGGATCTAATCAACATTTCCAAAACAGTATCAATATCATTTTTAGTTTAAGATTTTATATTTTTATTTAATGTCTCCCTTACTCCAATGAAACGTTGAGTAATCTAACTATATTGTTTGAATACAAAAACCTTCAGGAGTGGAAAAATTGTTAATTTTGTAATATGTCAAGATAGAATGAAAACAGAACATAACATTTATTAAATAACTTAAAAAATAAAGTAAAATACTTTAATACACATAATCATCCTGAATAAATGTTTTAATATATAAGATGATATAACAAATATATTCACAATTGTCAATTTCTTGAAAATATTGTTTTTCCTATAGAGCAATATTCTACTTTATACACCTCATATTCACTCGTGTTGTGGCTGACATGCTACATATTTTCTGGCTGCAAATACAACTTTTTTTTTCATGAGTGAAAATGTCATGGGCCAAGGTTTGTAGGCCACGTTCTTACCCAAGATGCCAGCTCTGTTGAGAAATATATGTTGATAGTTCTTGACACATTTATCAGCCACCAGAGGTGTATTATAATAATTTTTAATGACCTATACACAACTTTGACATTCCATGATCAAATGGTTTTGTAACAGTATGGTTTGTAGGAAAATTATTCTTCTCCAGTGTTTGTGTAAACATGCATACATTTGTATTGCGGGAAAGAAGTGCCAGGTTGGTTCTTGCTTCCATTCCATCTGTATTCCATATACTCTCATGTCGATATTTGAAAACAAGTTTATAGTCTCATGAAAATGTATTGGCAACTAATTACTTTGATGTATAATTATATATTTGTCACACTTAATGTTTTTGGATCATTAGATAAAATCTAATATTAGATTAAGACAACCTAAGTCTACAAATAACATATTTTACTTTTGGACTTTAACTGGGCCACTTCACAACTTACATTTTGTTTATTTTCTGCTACACTGATTTGGGTTGATGATTGGTTAGTCTCCTTGATTATTTTCTGATACAGAGGTTGCTTCAATTATAGGAAATTATCAGGTCCTAATGCAGCAAAAAAAATCTCCACACTATCAATCTACCACCACCATATTTAGCTGTTAATATGATGTTCTTACATCATCGAATGCTATGTTTGCTTTATGTCAGACATAAATGGGACCCATGTTATCGAAAAAGTTCCACTTTAGACTTGTCTGTCCATAGAACACTCTCCCAATAGGCTTGATGATCATCCAGGTGCTTCTTGGCAAATGAGAAACTAGCACTTATGTTCATGAGGAAACGAGTGGAAGGCCAGTTTTGTTTAACATTTGTTTCCACATTGCTGCCCTCCCATCTTCCATGAATCCCATTTGTCCAGTCTCTTTCTGATTCTGGAGTCATGAACACTAAACTTAGCCAAGGCAAGAAAATCCTGCAGGTCTTTTCTTGTAATCTTTTGTGACTACCTGGATGATTCACTCTGTACTCCTACTACTTAGATGTTCTCCATCTGGAAACTATGGCTCTCACTGTGATTCAGTAGTCCTAGATCACGAGATATGGCTTTGTAACTAGTTTCAAAAATATTAGGTAAATAACTTTTTTTCTGACATCTTCAGGAATGTCCTTAGATAATGGTAAAATGTGGTTGCTGAATCTATGTGCTGGCAACATGATTGGCAGTAAGGGTCAATCAGAAAGGGTTTCTATTGAGCAGGGGAGGCTGTAATCAAGCCTGGCTGTGTTCAGTCAGTTAACTATTCATCCCTTTAATTAGTTTGATTTAATTGGTTTGATTAAAGTAACACATTGATAGATGGTGTTGGATAACTTTGAACATTAAATAAATGAAATTGACTCATTCTTGTCACCATCTTTATTTCCATCTTGTCGTCTTAAGTCTTCCTGCTGAAGCAGAGATCAGCTGGTCCCAGAAAAAGTTTGAAAATCACTGTGCTAGACTACAAGCCAATTCGACACAGAAGCTTTGAGTTTCAAAGTCACACACTTCTGCGGCAAATATCAACTGAAGCAAGCATTTCAAATAAGCAGCAGTTTTGGAAAGTACTTACAGATGAAGTCATCCTCTTCATATTATTATCATTATTATTAATAACAATTATTTGTATTGCACCAACATATTCCGTAGCGCTGTATAGGGGATAAAGAACAAGGGAGATTCAATATTAACAAATTCAGAAATTGAAGGGACCTGTTTTGAGCTTAGAATCTTTGCAGAAAGTGCTTTTTTTCAAAAAACCCTACAAGACTGGAAACTCACTACTTACAATCTAAATGGAATGAAAGGGTAGAGACCCGGGGAAGAGTAACAGATAAGGAACAGCAAAGGTCAGGAAAAAAGTGAAAGTTAGAAAGATTTGTATTTAGTGGGAGAGGGGAGGGATATGAGGTGAAAGACTCTAGTATGTTGACTGACCCCTGTTGTTGAGATAATATAATCTGCAAGTAGGAAAGTAAGGTGTTTTTCATAGCTCTATAAATTAAATCTGAATCCCTCATCCTCACATGGATTATTTTTTATTATTTCTCTGTTATTATAATTTAGCAAATAGCTAAATTATTTCATTATTATAATGGTATATAGTTATAATTTAGCTAATTTAGCAAATAATAATAGAAAATAATGATAAATAAAATTAGTAAAAAATAACAACATGTTTTTTTACTCAGGTGCCCTCTCTCTAATATTAGATTTTGCCTAAAGATCTGAAAAAATTAAGTATAACAAATATGCAATAATAGATGACATCAGGATGAGGGCCAAACTTTTTTTATTGTACTGTACTAAATAATGAGAAATCAATGTACTACTAGAGATATGGGTATAAATTGTGTGGAATTTATGTATGTATTCAAATTTATAAGGTGATTTTGTTGAAATTAAGTTATTGTAAGTGTGAGTAGTTCTCAAAAAGTGTCTAACAAAGAGACTGATGGTCCTTGGAGACAAAAGATAGCAGGTCTCTTTGTGAATATGTGTTTAAAAAAAATAAAACAACCTACTGACATGAGAATATACTTCAAGGACTCTAAAGAAGAGACAGTCATTATAAGGGAATATGGGAGAATAAATAAACTGGAAAAATAAAAGCAATATTGAAGGATTTTAAAGTTTTAAACCAAATTGTCATAAAATGGTTAAAGATGTTTTATACAATATAAAGAATATTTTACCAATGTAGATGTTTTAATGTAAAAACAAATCCTTAAGAGTAACGTTTGATTTTGTAAGTAAGATAATATGATCCTTTAAAAAAACATCAGACTTGTATTTTCCATAACATATGGCCTCTACAATAACTTGACATACACAAACAATCAGTCCAAAAATTATACCTAGAAGACTAAGACAAATTTTTCAGCATCTCCGATTTTCGAATAGACATTAAATAATATTAAAAAAATACTTAGTGTACAAGTAATAGCAGTGCATACATTTGTACACTGTCAAATGCAAAGGTTTGACTTTGTATTCCTTAAGATGCAAAAGAGAACAAAGAGAGCTCGCCACTTCCTAGTGCAAATTTAATTCCATTTTTAAAATAAATCACATAAACATATAAAATGGACACTCACATGTATAAACCTCTATATCAAGAGGTATAGTATGAGTATGAACATATACAGTGCCTTGCAAAAATATTCACCCCCCTTGAATTTTTACCTATTTTGTTACATTACTGCCTTAAGTTCGATGTTTTGTTAATCTGAATTTTATATGATGGATCAGAACACAATAGTCTAAGTTGGTGAAGTGAAATGAGAATAATATATACATAAAACTATGTTTTAGAAATTGAAAACAGAAAATTGGCATGTGTGTATGTATTCACCCCCTTTGTTATGAAGCCCATAAAAAGCTCTGGTGCAACCAATTACAACCTGTATGCAATCTAAGAGTCACAGGATCTGCCATTACATATGCACACCTTTTTTGAAAGGCCCCAGAGGCTGCAACACCTAAGCAAGAGGCACCACTAACCAAACACTGCCATGAAGACCAAGGAACTCTTCAAACAAGTAGGGGGCAATGTTGTTGAGAAGTACAAGTCATTGTTAGGTTATAAAAAAATATTAAAATCTTTGATGATCCCCAGGAGCACCATCAAATCTATCATAACCAAATGGAAAGAACATGGCACAACAGCAAATCTGCCAAGAGACGGCCGCCCACCAAAACTCACGGACTGGGCATGGAGGGCATTAATCAGAGAGGCAGCACAGATACCTAAGGTAACCCTGGAGGAGCAGAGTTCCACAGCAGAGACTGGAGTATCTGTACATAGGACAACAATAAGCCGTACGCTCCATAGAGTTGGGCTTTATGGCAGAGTGGCCAGAAGAAAGCCATTACTTTTAGCAAAAAACAAAATGGCACGTTTTGAGTTTGCGAAAAGGCATGTGGGAGACTCCCAAAATGTATGGAGGAAGGTGCTCTGGTGTGATGAGATTAAAATTGAACTTTTAGGCCATCAAAGAAAATGCTATATCGGGCGCAAACCCAACACATCACATCACCCAAAGAAAACCATCCCCATCAGCATCATGCTGTGGGGATGTTTTTCAGCAGCCGGGACTGGGAAACTGGTCAGAGTTGAGGGAAAGATGGATGGTGCTAAATACAGGGATATTTTTGAGGAAAACCTGTAACACTCTGTGCGTGATTTGAGGCTAGGACGGAGGTTCACCTTCCAGCAGAAAAATGACCCCAAACACACTGCTAAAGCAACACTTGACTGGTTTAAGGGGAAACATGTAAATGAGTTGGAATGGCCTAGTCATAGCCCAGACCTCAATCCAATAGAAAATCTGTGGTCAGACTTAAAGAGTGATGTTCACAAGCATATACCATCCAACTTCAAAGGAGCTGGAGCAGTTTTATAAGGAGGAATAGGCAATAATCCCAGTGATAAGATGTGGCAAGCTATGATTGCCGCAAGAGGTGGTTCTACAAAGTATTTACTTTAGGGGGTGAATAGTTATGCACATTGACTTTTTTTGTTATTTTGTTGTATTTGTTGTTTGCTTCACAATAAAAAAAAAAAACATCTTCAGAGTTGTGGGCAACTTCTGTAAATTAAATGATGCAAATCCTCAAACATTCCATGTTAATTCCAGGTTGTGAGGCAACAAAACACGAAAAATACCAAGGGGGGTGAATACTTTTGCAAGGCACTGTACATATACACACACGACCCAAGTCCATCAGTTTCAGAAGGTTCTGACGTGTATCCTCCCCATAGAGTAGAAAGAGTCTGATGGTATCAATGGTATTCCTGCAGTATACACAGATATACTCAATGGTCTATATGGGGTATATTTACTATAGGCTCCTCTAGTATATCTGGATGTCTCTAGGGCCTGACAGAACCATAGTTTCCATGCAGACTTCCTTAGGGGTAATGTGCCCCAATGTATGTCTGTACCAGGAGAGACCAAACAGACCTCTATTTAGGGCCACAGTAGTTATTCATGGTAAGGGTCATATGCAAAAAAATGGCAATAAACTATTTATACAGTACATACAAATAATCAAGCACCCTTAATAAAAACTGCTAGCTTAGATGGCTATAAACAATAAACAAATCAATAACATAACACATAACAAACAAGATTTTTTTATTATAACATAACTTGCTCTGCAAGATGCAGCAGAGCAAGTTCTATGAGCTTACTATCCCTTTAACTCTACCAAATTCGTTTCGCCCAGATTGCCTGGGCTTCCTCAGTGGTAATCAGTATTGCAGAAAAAACAAGTATGTCACCAGGGATCCAATTGACATATAAAGTCTTATGCCTTACCTCCTCTGAATAAATGAATAAGGTTTTACTCTTAGGTTGTATTCATTTATTCATTCATTTATTTATTCATACTTCTCGATGTGAGATTTTTTTTTTATGTATATAACATTACTTCATTGGAGGGACACATATATATTAAATTAGAATATGTGTACACATGATTCTCATTCGATATCTAATCTATGTGTGTCATGTCAGGTTCAGATTTAGAATTAACCTGTATATAGTTCTAATACTCTAGAAGAAGACATATATTTTATATCAATAAAAAGGCTCAACATTTTATAAAATAAATGATGGAACTTACTATTAAGACTGTTCACAGTAGGAGAGGGGGTAGTTTTGTGAAGGTGAAGGATAAGCCACAATTTTCAAGTCTATGAAACATAGTAATGTAATAAAGAAATAAATTAAGATATTTCACTACTATATGTGCAGTTAATTTAAAGACTGGTTGTGAGAAATGGGTGAGTCCCGGGTTGGGGTGCCCTGGCTATGACATTTGTATTGCAGTATACAGTGATACCTGGGCTGTTACAATTGGGAAACTAGCCAAAAACTGCACCTAAGGATGTATCTGCAACAACAATATAAGCACAATGAAGACACTAATTGTATCCTGATTCTACACCATTTTACCCAGAAAGATCACTCCATCCAAAACCTGAAAATCAAAATACAAAATAGTGTATTATGTTAATTCCCCATCACATATTATAATGGTCAAACTGTGATTTGTCGTCATGCTTGTGAGCCTTGCGAAGCGAGGTGAGCCGTTTGCGGCCCAGAGGGCGCTCATTGCCCGCAAGCCCCGCAAGCCTCGGGACTTAGAAAAAAAATTCTGAGCTTGGAATCTCGGGGGCAATAAAATCCGACCTCGGAAAAAGACCAATGTATCAGCCGAACCGCGGAAGTCGAAAAACACGTTGAGGCACACTGGACTTGGGCTGCAAGCAGTTAAGAAATGCGAAACTTAGAAAAAAAATTCCGAGCTTGGAATCTCGGCGGCAAAAAAATCCGACCTTGAAAAAAGACCAATGTAACGGCCCAACCGCGGAATTTGAAAAACAAGAAAAATAATACAAAATAAATTAAAACACACTCACACACAGCTCAGGGGGAGAGCCAGGATGCCTGGGACTGAGGTTGCAAGCAAATTTGAACCGAATTTGCTGTGTTTCGTCACTCGAAAATCGGCTAAGCAAGAAAAAAAATGGCGGACGGAAAACGCAAAAAAGTCTGAAACTGGATGAAAACGAGGCTGAGCAAAGACGGGAAAAACAGAAATACATGATCAACGCCAGGCACGCCGGACTTAGAAAATACACAACGCCAAAAACGCTGGAGTTAGAAAATACACAACGCTGAAGATAGTACAATGCCAGGCACTCTGGACTTCAGTCAGTGCGCACCATACAAACATTCAGCAGACACATAGAGGAGCAAAACACTGGGAAGGGACAGGGGGAGATGCTGAAAAGAGACACATTCCCAAGCACAAAACCAGGTAAATGCAGGTAAATGAACCGTGCAGAAGATGCTCAGAGAAGCAAAAGCCTCACATTGTGTGGCAAAAAGCATTGCCTGTCTTACACTTTTATGCCCGTCATTTTTTGACGGGCAATTCGCTAGCATATATATATATGAAGTCAGATGCTGTCTCCACTCTGTGTGACAGTTTAGATTCACACTGAAATGACTTGGCAAAGAGAGGTCAAACCTCTCTAAAGCTTGTCACAATAAATAAAATGTCTGTCCAATGAAAAGGTATCACTTTATACTGCAATACTCCGAGTAATCATCTATATTTTCTTATAACTAATTGCTATGATTTTGTTATTGTAACTCTTACCTTAATTTATAAAACATGTACAACATTTATCATAACTTGGTACATTTAGTTTTAAAAAGGAAAGCCCTTTTCCGCATGCTTTTCCACCCCCTATGTGATAATCTAGAGCATATGACTTCAATGTCCTTTTATATACGTTAAAGGGTGTTCTCAGTGGACTAAGCTTGAAATTGTGATATTTAGCACCACTCCTAATACTGGTGAATAGATTATTTTTAAATACTGGTGAATATATTATTTTTAAGTGGCATTACCTATTATGTAGTGATGCTGTTTATTATTGCCTTATAGTCTAAATCTAATATTTGCACCAACAATATATTAAAAAAGCACAACAAAGACACAAATTTTCACCAATTTTACACATAATTTTACCCAGAAAGATCACTCCATCCAAAACCTGAAAATCAAAATACTCAGGGAATCTGCAGCTAGACATCAGAAAATTAGGTCTTGCAAAAAAACTGAGGTCATATTGTTCCCCTTATGGTCATTGCTCTCTTCTCAACACACACTCCAAGATCACAACCTAGTTGTTAAACTATTCATCCAAAAATTATTATATATCTTCTGTTAAATACCTACAGGAAAATTAATATTTTGTGTTACATAAGGAAATATCCCCGTAAAAAAATGACGGTAATAAAATTTTAAGGCAGGTAATGCTGTATGCCACACAATGTGAGGATCTTGGTCCTCTAAATACCTTGGGCGCTCATTTTGCGCCTCTCCCCTGTTGTAGCTTTGGTTGTCTGAGCACCTTCGGCCCTCATTGCAAGCCCTGTGTTGAGCGCCTTCAGCGCTCATTGCAAGAATCTCCCCTAGTGTACTTTTGATTCTCTGAGCACCCTGTGCGTTCATTGTGAGTCCTGTACTGTGCTATTTTATATATATATATATATATATATATATATATATATATTTTTTTTTTTTTTTTTTTGAGTGCCGAAACTCGTCAAATTCGACTAAAATTTGCGCGCAACCTCCTGGCTGTCCCCCCGTGATGTGTGTGATGTTTTTTGTATGTTTCTTTTTTTCTGTGTTTTTCGATGTGCACGGTTCGGCTGTTAACTTGGCATTTTTTTGACCTCCGATTTTTGCAGGCGATTTTTTCAAACTGCTACGGGTCTCGCACTGTGAATTGTATAATTGAGCTTTTTGTTCATCTGTAGTCCCGCGGCTCGTAGGGCTGATGTGTAAGTCGTACAGGGTTGCCTCATTGCCCTGTATTTGACTGGTGAAGCACAGAAAGCTTACCTACGTATGGATGAAGAAAAGGCGATGAATTATGACGACCTGAAACCGGAAATCCTTGGCCGAGTTGGAGTTAACCGGGGTGTCGGTACAGAGACCGCAACCCTGGCATTTGTTAGACAGACAGGCTTATCGCTACAGCTGAGACAATGGGAGAGGCTGCTGCAAAATTAGAGAGGCCACAGAGAAGAGGATGAGACAAGCAGATGAGGGTACTGGTGTGCCTAAAGTGACTGCAGAAAAAGCAAGTGATACTAGGGGAGCCACAAATAAGATTGCAGAGAAAGTAAAAGTGACTGCCGCAAAGGTGCTCAAGACTGCTGAAAAAGTAACAGAGATTGCTGAGAAAGCAAAAAAGGCCGCTGGTGCAGATAACAAACCATTGCTCCTGGAGCAAGATGAAGATATTAACCTGATATGGAGTTATAAGCACAGGCCAAAAAGAAAACGATAAGGTTTTGTTACCTATAGGGTATAAGCTCAGTCTCAGTATGAAGCATTCTGAAAAGTCATTGGTGAAGATCTGGATCCAACCAGATGTACTGACCTTATCGGTAAGAGCTGTGAAGATGCCTTCATAAGAAACCTGGACACACACCGCCTGCTGCCCTTGGTGAATACTCCTGAGGTGGAGAATACTAGCGAAAGGAAGTACCTGACAACGATCTCGGACCCAGAGAAAGGAGAGATCAAACAGATTAATATAGCCAGTGTACTCCTAAAGGAAGAATGTCCTGAATATGATAAAAAAACTGGAAACCTTACCAAAGGGAAAGATAAGGACGAAAAGAGTCTTGAGATTGAGATGGTGAAAGAAAACCACCATCCCTGAGAGGATCCGAGAAGCAGAATATGGAGATGGGTCCTAAAGAAAATGTAAAGTATCCCGGGAGCGCTTGGTCTCAGGTCACAGTAAAACAAAGTGCTACGGACAAGGAGAGCCAGGACAGGAAACCAATAAAGCAAGACGTAGAGATGAACTCTATCCCAGGGGGACTGTAAAATCCTACATTGAAAGACAGGCAAGTTGCAATGAAAATGAAAGGTATCAGGATGATGCCAGATTATGTTCCTGAATGGAGAAGGCAGCCCACACTTGAGGACAACAGAGTGTCCTATATGAAGAATAAAATTATTGTGAAAGATATGCAGAAGCTGCTGCGCAGTGGCGAACCGAGATAAATTTACTCCCTAATTGTTTCCTTCAGAGAATGAGCGATTTCAATAAAGAGGGAGACACAGGAGAAGACCGAGGAGCTAGCAAAGAAATTGCAACATGCACAAAAGAGGATAGAATGTATGTTAAAGGAGGAGCGTCTCTACTGGGAGCAGGAAAAACGAACGTGGCACCCTCTCAGCTACCAGAGGCAGATAGTAAAACAGCACTGATAGCAAAGAAGTTGCTGATGCATACTCCACAAGAGCAGAGAATGAACAATCCGTCTGTTATGGAGATACGGTTGAAACAGGGTGATGCATGTCCGGAAGAGACTAACTCTGATCTTCATGACCGATATACTCAAGACGCTGTGTTGAACACAGAGCTATGTCCAAAGAAAGTTCATATGCATGGCATAGTGAAGGAGCTTGTGCACAGGAAACAGAAGGATGAAGAAAGGGTGGCAGAGCTGCCAGAGATATCCAGGGAGGACCTGAAGAAAGAGAGAGAGAGGAAATTCTTCAGTTAAATATAATAACTGAAGAAAGTAAAGAAAGACGCAAAGCTGGAAGGCTTGGAGACAAAACAAGCAGAACAAAAGACGAAGAGAAGCAGTTAAAAGTAGATGAATTATGGGTGAAAGCAGAGGATGCTGAAAACACAAGCTTTATTAAGAAACCAAACATTTTAATGGCTTATAAGAGGTGCACTAGCCTATGGGTTGAGTGTAAGCCTGAAGTTGCTGTACCGCTAGAGATGTTCCAGCAAGATCAGAAATTTGAGTGATACGTCCTGGCAGAGTTAGAGAGTTGCAGACTTTATACAATTGGAGGCACTGTGATATCGAGGATGCCCAGTTCGAACTATAAGATGGTTGAGGTATAGATCCAAGAGATAGACGCAGCCCTGAGAAAGGATATGCTTGTGGAGCCTCTTAAGGAAACCGTACCAGAACAGAAACAAGATGGCGATAGAAAGCTGATCTGGTCTGGCAAACATTTCCAGCCAGCCAATAGGACCACTTGCAACAGAAAGAGCCAGATTATCTCTCTGACTAAATCTTGGGCCCCAGACAGCTTGTCGGACTGCAAAGTTAATTGGGAGGAAAAGTTGGAAGTAAAATAGCCGAAAAAGTTGCCATCTCATTACGAGTCTAATAATGAAGATGGGGAACCTAATAAGAGAGATTTGGAGACTCTACCAAAAGTGCTGAGGAAGGGAGCCCGACCAGCTCAAAATGTCACAGAGCTTGACCAAGGGTTACACAGACTCGTAACACAGAGTCAGTTGTTTCCTGAGCCAGACACCAACCCCCATCTAGTGCCGTTAGCGGAAAAAAGGAGTAATGTGAAAGTGTTGAGAGAGAAAAAAAAATAAAACCTCATAAGCTAGCCAAGCTGAAAGCGCAGAACAAGAAAGATGTCACTAGGCAAAAAGAGGCGCAGATATCTACTGATAAAAGACGTCCTGATCAGTAGTTTAAACCAAAATGCTCTAGTCCAAAGAGTCACAAAAAATCAGAGTGTCTGGATCTGCCCTGAAGCAGTTTGTGAGACGGATGTGGGACAGTCAGAAGTTGAGGAGTCCGAGTTCTTGGGGAGAGCAGGGACATCAAAACGTGTTAAACAGACACCGAAAAGTACCCGCCAGGGCAGGACCATGACCTCAAGCTCCCACTCTGGAACACATGTCCTCTACACAGCGATGTTAAAATGGAAGAAACTTCCAAATTGGTTAATGAATAAAAGTCTTATTAAATTGCAATTCGGTAAATTTAAAAGGGCTCTATTTAAGCACACTGCATATTTTATTTACAGAAATTTTTAGTTAGTAAAGACCTTGCTTTTAGATAGAAGTTCACTAACTAAAAACTTCTGTAAAAAAATATGCTGTGTGCTTAAATAGAGCCCTTTAAATTTACTGAATTGCAATGTAATAAGGCTTTAAATGTCTAAAACAAGCTAAAAAATGTTTCATGCCCAGAATTCCGAGAAATAGTTATTACACAGCATTCCGGGTATCTTGGCAGGGACATGTAAATGTGCCCACAAAGGCTTCACTCTTGCAATTCATAACAATTTCAAACATGGCTTCCCTTAAGCATATGCCTGCTGTATCTCACAGCTTAGAGCAAAGCTAAGGTTGCATTATACACAAGCTAGGAATCGCACAAATACAGCTTTTTCAAGGGTACTGCCTCTCATGAGCGTGGGGCCGGTTCCTTAGCTTGTGTAGTGGATTTTTTGAGGAGGTAGTTTACCACAACAATCATTTAATTTATGATGGGCAAAAGAGCTATGGAAGCCCTTCACCGGACAGTAGTACTGTAAATAAATAGTACATTTGTGTTCACATCTGAATGTCTAAAACAAGTAAAAAAAAAAAAAAATCTGAGAAATACAACTATTACACATTGGCAGGGACATGCAAATGTGCCCACAAATGCTTTGCTCTTGTAATCAATAACCATTTCAAACATGGCTTCCCTTAAGAATATGCCTGCTGTATCATACTTTTAATATGTATAGTACATTTTTCCTGTACTTGTGTGTATGCCTTTATAGGTCTCTCTGCTACCTCCATACAGCAGTGTGTAACAGGGGACATGGATGACATACTATCAGAACAGTTTTGCTGAATGTCCAAGCATTCCCATAACGTAATATGTTTATTATGTCCCTTTATGTATCACACATTTACTCTGCCTTTGCTGTGTCAGGCGCCCAGGAGACAGGCTAGAAGTTATCAGCCAATAGGAGAAGGAGAGAGCGTCCATCTTTTCATATTATCCAATCACCATGCTGAAGTGATTAGAGGGCTTGTTCAAGCAGGGAATGGCCCACAGAAGATTAGCCTGTGTGGGGTTAGTAGCAGGAACATGAGGTGCTGGTTGCTGCTCTTTATTTTAGGTCATTAGGATTGAAATGGAAGTCAGTGAGAGCGTCTGCTACTGTGACACAGTCTCTGTTATATGTTTAATGAACACAGAGGAAAGCAGCCATTATCATCTCCTCATGTGCTGCTTTGCATTGTGTGCGGGAGGAGAGCACAGGCCCAGAGACTGTTTATACACTGATTAAGTGAAACTGCTGCACAGAAAGAGCGGGAAAATGTGAGAGAAAGAGTGGGAAAATGTGAAGAACAGCCTGACTAAAAAAGAGAAATAACATCTTCAGTTAGGGGAGAAATAAAATGAGACAGAGAGAGGTGCACATAGTAAGAAAGAAAAGCAGAGTGTGATAGCAAGACACCTATAAAATATAAGAGACCTATAAAACCGAGACAGGGCCAAGTATCACATATATAGTTGTGAGCATACGAGCCGTTGCCCAAGCTTGCGGGCTCGAAGCGAGGGTTGCACTTCCAAAGGCGCTCCTTGCCAGCAACTGCAACCCTCGCAAACTTTACGTCGTAACGCAAACAAAATACGAGACACGTTACGAGCAATTACGACCTCGCAAAAATTGTCCGCAACCCGCGGACATGAAAAAATAAAAAAACAATAAATGCACACAACACATACATAAAAAGCTTACCTACAGCAAGAGGGGGCATCCAGGACCTCAAAAAATGAAGTTACACCTTAATTTAACTCAAAAGAAAAGAGTTTAGACACTAAAAAATTCTCTAAGCGAGAGAAAAAATGGCCGCCGAACAAAACGAAAACAAGGCTACAGGACTCTAAACACGCAAAACACCACCAGAAACACGCAAAACACCACAAAACAGCGAAGGATATTCCGCCACAGACGCATACCACACATTAGCCGCCATTTTAGAACAATAACTTATACAATGCGAAAGTACACAACTACGCTAACGGTTTTGTGTCGCGCACGCACACTATTACACTGCACACATTCACCACGCTTACACAGCAGCTCCACACCACTAATGCTGCAGCAACATCAAAACAGATTGTCAGCTCTTCAACACAATGCTTCCTGCATATATTACTTCAAAATAGGTAAAGTATATTACTTTATTAATCTCTTAGTTATTTTATTATTATACACCAAACAGCATTAGCTCACTTACAATTTCACTGCCGTCATTTTTTGACGGGCAATTCGCTAGTTGTAACTAACTGAGACTGTGTATAGAGACAATGAGACAAGAAACTGGCAGAAACTGTGTGGAAGGCGGCATTTTATTATCCTTAGTATTTTTAAAAGAACATGCATTAATGGCTAAAAAAAAAGAGAATTTACTAACCCCGGTTTATAGGCTGATTGCACGTAATGTAACTCGAGCATTTAAATTTACTGTGCGGTCCTGAGGAAAAGCTGTATGTAGTCTGATGCTTGAAGAGTTTTCTATATGTATATATATAGAAAGAAACCAGGGGTCTTTCAGTTCTGCATTATATAGAGAATATGTATGGTATAAAATAATGTTAAAGGGACTCCAAATCAAGTTTTTTTTTTGTGGTTATTCTTAAAAAATATGAAAAACTGTCTATATGTTGCGTTATCATTTTTTTCTAATTTAAATCCTGGGAAATGTCATTTTGCTTTATTTATATGCAAATGTGCACCTCATACATATCATGAGTTTAAAAGAGCATGTTTAAATAGTCTAAAAGTGTATTTGTTCATAAAAAATATTTAGTAAAACTTATTTTATCCTAAATGCCATAGGAAACACCTCTGTGTGAGCAGACTCTAGATGTCAGTGCCAGAAGGTTATGACTCATACAGCTGTATTACTGCTAATTGGCTGACAGGGCCAAACCCCCAAATACAGTTATCCATCCAAAAAAGTTTATTCTACTCCAGAAGCTTCATATTTAGAAAAGAAACACACAGTTTAACATTATTAAACGCCTACATCAGTTTCAACAAATAAATAAATACTTTAAATGGCCCTTTAATTAGCTGTTTTGATGTGCAAATTAGGAGTAAAATCTGCTCGTCTAACCCTGTAGTGGCCAGAATAAAGACCTGTAATATTATCTGGCAGTTAGACCCCTCTCCCACTCATATCAGTACTTAGAGCAGTACATTAGCATATGAAGGCACACATCAGCATACTCCAAATCAATTATAGATATTGCGGAAATTATTTACTGTATGGAAAATCTGCTAATACAATGTATAGACAGTTTGTAATGCTCTTTAAAATGGAATCAACTTTCTGTTTGATAACAAAGTTCCATTATGGCACAAACATGTTTTTTTGTGAGGGGTAAGCCTGTTCTACCATTTGAGGGTAAATGGCAGGTACTTCAGGGCAGAATAAAACAGACTGTTATACTTCCACTTAACTAATATAAAATATCACAAGCTATTAATTACTTTATTTCACGTGATTATTTATCTTTCATAGGTGATACCAAGTTGGCATAAATATGTACATACATGTTATGCTTAAAATATCTAACTTTCAAGCAGTTGACAGTTGTAGCTTTCACATCCCATTATGACAATAACAACTTTCTGTGCAGTCAAAGTCTCCTCTCACTACAGGAATTAAAATTGTAGAAGGCCCCAGCAGCATACATGCATATAAAAGACAATCTATTATAGTTATGTATTATATTTTCCACTAGCGACTTGCCCGTCAAAAAATGACGGTCAATAAAAGAAAGTGTTGAAATGCTGTTTGTCACACAATGTGAGTGTACTGTGTGCCTCAACTATATAGACCCCTCTAACACACTAATGAACGCATGTAATAACACTATAAGTGCCATGAGGGTCATCCAGGACCCTCATGACCCAAAGTGTAAGCACTACACCATTTTAACCCGGTCACTTATGGCGGTCTATCCTGACCCTCATAAGCCTCTATTTAACTCCATCAGTCCCATAAGGGTATATTATGACCATTATGGGCCTGTTACAACCCAACATTCACCACATAAGTGCCATGACGGTCCTCAAGGACAATCATGACACTAAGTAATAACACTACACTTCACTATACCCCCCCAATAAAACATTAAATATCAACTAAACACTCTCTACACTAACCTATTAACACCTACACTACCTACCTACCCCCTAATAACCCCCACCACTCTAATTACAGAAATCAAAAAAACTAAAGTCATCAAAAATCAGAAATCTACATTACATAAAATAAAAAAAACTAAAATCACCAAAAATAAAAAATGTACATTACAGAAAAAAAAACACAGGTCACAAAAAAAAAAAAAGGAACATTACAGAAAATAAAATAATACATTACAACCCCCCCCCCCACTACAGAAAAAAAAAATTACACACCTGAAAAGGAAATACAAATAATACATACAATACAATTAAATACAATACAATACAATTAAATACAATACAATACACCCCTATCTAATATATTGTACATCCTCCTATCTAATATACATCCCCCTATGTAATATACATCCCACTATGTAATATACATCCCGCCCGCTATGTAATGTAATATACATCCCACTATCTAATATACAATACTATCTAATATACATCCCCCTATCTATCTATCTATCTATCTATCTATCTATCTATCTATCTATCTAATATACAATAAATACTATCTATATACTATACATCTCCCTATCTATCTAATATACAGTACATGCTATCTCTATATAGCAACCCTAATTCTAAGCTACAATAAAATAATTAAGACCACTTACCTTTGAGATGTTTCTTCAGATCTCCAACCTAGGGTAAAATAGATTAAAAAAATTAATACAACACGTTTACATAAAATAACTAAACATTCTAAATATTCTAAATATTATACTCACCTTTCCATCGCCTTGTGATTGGTTTAAATAAAGATTGACAGGTGCATTATCCAATCAGAGTGGGATTTTAGGGTGTATCTCTGATTGGCTCACACATTGGCGCCTCCTGATTGGGTGAATTTGACAGACAGCGTTTTCAACCAATCAGAAGGCGCCATCGCTTATTTTCTTCCGGAAAAGTCTCCGGGAGCCTCATTAGCGTCGGGGATGTCCGTGAGTGAGGATGTAAGTATTTATTTTTATTTTTATTATACAGGGCATGGCAGCGGAGGAGGCCGGAGACATCGCGGGGAGGTAAGTACAATGTAGATTATGTTTATTTTATTTTTATGTATGTGTATTAATGTTATTTTTTTTTAACAGGTGCCGCTCCGAAGAAGGGTAAAATAATAAGGACGGGACATGCCGGAAAGGTGAGTATAATATTTAGAATGTATAGAATGTTTCTTTATGTACTGTAAACGTGTTGCACAATTTTTTTTTTTTTTTTTAGTTTTTTTTCTGTAGGTGGCTGATCTGAATGGATATTTGCAAAGGTAAGTGGTCCTAATTATTTTATTTTAGCTTAGAATTAGATTATTTTATATATAGATAGCATTTATTGTATGTTAGCTAGGGGTATGTGTTTTATATAGATAGCATAGAATGTATTGTATATTAAATTGTGGTATTTATTTAGATAGATTGGGGATGTATATTATATAGATAGGATGTATATTAGATTATGGTATTTATTTAGATAGATAGGGGTGTATTGTATTGCATTGTATTTAATTGCATTGTATTATATTGTATGTATTTGTATTGTATTGTATTGTATTATATGTATTTCCTTTTCAGGTGTGTAATTATTTTTTTTTTTCTGTAGTGAGGGGGGTTGTAATGTTTTTTTTTATTTTCTGTAATGTTCCTTTTTTATTTTTTGTGACTTATGTTTTTTTATTTTCTGTAATGTAGATTTTTTTGTGAGTTAGGTTTTTTATTTTATGTAGTGTAGATTTGTTTTTTTGTGTGACTTTAGGCTTTTTTATTTTCTGTAATTAGAGTGGTGGGGTTATTAGGGGGTAGGTAGTGTAGGTGTTAATAGGTTAGAGTAGAGGGTGTTTAGTTGGTATTTAATGTTTTATTGGCGGGGTATAGGGCAGTGTAGTGTTTATACTTAGTGTCATGATGGTCCTTGAGGACCGTCATGGCACTTACGTGGTTAATGTAGTGTTGTAACAGGCCCATAATGGTCTTAATATACCCTTATGGTAATGATGGGGTTAAATAGAGGCTCATGAGGGTCTGTATGGACCCCCATGAGTGACAGGGTTAATTAGTCTGTATTGACCCCCATCAGAAAGGGGGTTAATTAAGGGCTTATGGTGGGCTGTATTGACCCCCATGAGTTAGTGGGTTAATGAAGTGCTTATGGGGGTCTGTAATGACCCCCATGAGTGACAGAGTTAATGAAGGGCTTATGGGGGTCTATATTGACCCCCATGAATGACAGGTTTAATTATGGGTTTATGGGGGTCTGTATTGACCCCCATGAGTGACACGGTTAATTAGCGGTTTATGGGGGTCTGTATTGACCCCATCAGAAAGGGGGTTAATTAAGGGCTTATGGTGGGCTGTATTGACCCCCATGAGTTTGGGGGTTAATTAAGTGCTTATGGGGGTCTGTATTGACCCCCATAAGTGACAGGGTTAATGAAGGGCTTATGGGGGTCTATATTGACCCCCATGAGTTAGGGGGTAAATTAAGTGCTTATGGGGGTCTGTATTGACCCCCATGAGTGACAGGGTTAATGAAGGGCTTATGGGGGTCTATATTGACCCCCATGAGTGAGGGGGTTAATGAAGTACTTATGGGGGTCTGTATTGACCCCAATGAGTGGCAGGGTTAACGAAGGGCTTATGGGGGTCTGTATTGACCCCCATGAGTGACAGGGTTAATGAAGGGCTTATGGGGGTCTATATTGATCCCCATGAGTGACAGGGTTAATTAGGGGTTTATGGGGGTCTGTATTGACCCCCATGATTGACAGGGTGATAGTGTATATTTGTTTTCTTTTATAACGGGTCCTTTAAGGACCTGTAACGTGTGAATTTTTAATTTTCATTGCAGGAGGGGTCCCTGATCGCGTGCAATCGGGACCCTCACTGCGATGGTTAATGTGGGGTTAATGCAGGTCTCCGAGCTTATCTCGGATCCCTTCTTGGGTAAGTTGTACGTGGCTGGGCTGTGAGCCGTACGTACTACGCAAACAGCGTGACGACGAATCGTAGTTGGACAATTATAATATGTGATTTAAAAAATATATGTTTTCAAAATGTTGTATATTAAATATATACAGTACGATCACAGTAAGACTTTATTAACTAATATGAGTTAACCCCATGAAGTTGTTTTGCCAATGGAAGCATTATCATTTGGTTGTCTGGTTCTCTATCCTTATCTAAAGCAATATTATTGAGACAGGAGGTTTCCTGACATTGCCTAGAACTGAACCATACCATATTTTTTCAATAACACAGGCAGTTTTGGTGTAGAAGCCTGTGTCAAAGTTGAGTGCCAGCATGGCAGGAAAAGCATTTCTTCAGTGCCTTGATTCCGGGATAAGCTGTAGCTTTACTCTTTCATGTATACTGTCATCCTAACTGCAGTTTATGTACAGCCCTCATTTCTATCATTATAAAAGTCCTTAAAGAAGTCTTTTCTTTTTGCTCTGATGAACAGTAAGTCAATCTATGACTTTAAGATTCCCCAGTGCTTAACACTAAATATCCTGGAGAAAAAAAGTTATTTATTAAGGGAAAAATTGATAAAATCCAGAAAAATCGCCACTGGGAATTAAAAAGGGCGGGGGGGGAGTGCTAATCTATAGCACCTTAGTTATATACATGCATAACTTCCAATTGGGAAACCAAGCTTTGTATAAATTACTTATAGGTCAAATGCAAAAATAGGTTGCCTAATGAATATTAATGGCATAATGATGATTAAGAAGCATAATCCTATATGCCACAAAAAAATGCCACATAAATCTCAATGTTATAATGATAATGAACTACCATTCTAATGCAAGCCATTCAAAATCAATCCAATAGTAAATTGCAATAAATTACTGAGTGAGTAGCAAGGGCATAGTAGTCATAAAGTACAATACTGTACGCCTAATGCAGAGCTAGATGGATCTAGATGTTATACTGCTGATTAGGTACCATCTTAAAAGTCCCATAGATCAATGTCTAATAAATTCTAGATCTGGTTTAATAGCTCATAGAAGACCAAAACTAAGTGAATACAGGTCTAGATGGTATCACATAATATACTTGTTGAACTATGAGACGTCATCACACTTTGCGTGTTGCGTACGACTTAGGTGATGAGCTCCAAAGGCGCTCATCGCCTGCTCGCCTCGCATAGCGAGGCGAGCGTTAACTCAGAGCACTTAAGCAAAGAGCGCCAAAGGCACTAAAAATCGCAGCACTTGGGTGCTCATTGCCTGCGAGCCTTGCGAGGCGAGCAGTGGAGGCAATGAAACACGCGTAACTTAGCCAGAAGGGAGCACCGAAGGCGCGAGCCGATCACACATTGCAAAACTCGGGACTTAGTCTCCAAACACTTCGGGATCGCCTTAGGCTGCAAGCAAAAATAGGAGACGCGAGACTTAGAAAAAAAAACACACACAAAATACAAACAAAAAATCAAAAAAACATCACACACAGTACGGGGGAACAGCCAGGACATCTGGGAGTGAGGTGTAATGCAAAATTAAGTCGATTTGTCCAAGTTTCGGAACTAAAAAATCGGCTAAGCAAGAAAAAAAATGGTGCCCAAAAAATGAAAACGAGACTACACGACCCGAACCGCGCAAAACACCGCCAACCGCATCCCACTTTCACCCAGGAACGTACGAGGTACAAAATACACTATTACAAAGGACGGCAGATGCTTGCGAACCGCGTAGCACATACACAAACTACACAATTTTATAATCCTTACTTCTAACTAATAACATTACGGATCTAAAGTAGCGCTTTACCCGAATAAACCAATGGTTTGCCCTCGCGCACGCACCTTTTTCTAACGCACACTTGGGACATTCATAACACTATTTCCTCAGGCCAGCAACAGTGCAACTGGACATTATATGCTGCAGGACAATAAAAAGAGATTGTTACTTCTTCAGGTTGTTACATATATTAATTTATTATTCAATTAATTAATTAATTAGTATTTACATTTTTTTTTAGAGAGGAGCCAAAGGACACACGAGGAGAGGCTTGCAATAAGCACCGAAGGTATCTGGTGTCAGGAAGGAATTTTATATTTTTTTCCCTGTTGAGACAATTGGCAAAGTTTCACTGTTTGTTTTTTTTCTGTTTGCCTTCCTCTGGATCAATTGACAATAAATATGCGTATTGCAGATCAGAGGAGATCTAAAAAGGTTGAACTTGATGGACTAAAGTCTTTTTTCAACCTTAATTACTATGGGCCTCATTCTATTACTGGCCGTAAATCGGCCGTAAGGCTGCGATTCCTTGCGGGGGTTCTGTTAACTCGCGATTCTATTATACGGCCCCGCAAGGATCTCCTCTTACGGCCGGCCACATATCTTGAAACCGGCCGTAAGCTGTGAAATCTAAAAACGCAAAAATAAATTCAAGCCTGCACTGTACAGCTCTGTAAATGCTAGGGATCATATTGGGGGACATGAGGATTAAAAGTAACCCACTCTCAAGCTTGCACATCAGCCCAAACCCGAGTTCAAATTAACTGTTTATTTTCCGGCTGCGGCGTGGGCGGGTCTGAAGTGCTCCAAGCACTCTGGACTTTTTACATGGATATTTTACGGATATTAAAAATAAAAATATTTTACGGATTTGAGTATAGGATAATTATGTGCTATTTTTTCTAACACCTAAAATCCCTTTATAGTCTTCTCAAAGTGCAGGATGGCTTTATTTGAGCTATTTTATGTGCTTAATTGGTGCTAGCGGGACCTCTTTCCTGCAAGTAAGCTGCGGCTCGCTTTTAGCCTTGCAGAGATGTTTCAAATTGCAAATAGGAATTTCTTAAGGCCGAAACTTTTGCGGACGTTTTAGATCAAAGGCTTTCCTCTGGCGCGAGCGGCCGCAAGAGATAGCAAGGCACCGGCCGCAAGCCTGCATGAGCCCCCGGCCGTAAGGGAATAGAATAGCCGAATAGCTTGCGGCCGGTCCTTGCGGCCCCGCAACGGCTGCGGCCGCTAATAGAATGAGGCCCTTAGTAACTATGTAACTGACATGGGATCCTGCAAGCAGGCCATTGGGTAGTCAGTGCAGATATTGGCTGAATGGACTGTCTTTCCTGACTTTTAATGGACTGTTGCTTTGGTCTTAATCACACATTCGAGACGTTGCTATGTGTATCTCACGGTTTATCTTTCAGCCTGTTCCTATTATTGTTAATACTGTTATCACCATTTTATAAGATTTGCGGCCCCGGTTTCTTTAGCATTTTGCTTGACCTCCCTAGCTTTTAGATCTAATGGACTGCTACTTTAGACCTGATTTCAGGTCAGAGACAATGTAGTTTGCATCAAGCTCCTTTTTGAAATGTATTATTGTTAGCCTTTTAATCTGCTCTCTACTATAATTGTACTGTTCCAGAGTTTTGAGTCTCTACTTCCTGTTACATTTCAGACAACACCTACTACAGAAAATTGAACAAGGATCCTGCAGAAAAATATACAATTCAGCTTAGGAAACGCATCCAAATGTTCCATAAAAAATGTGAAGCAAGAATTGGAGACGCTTATACCCACCTGTCCTACAACTGGAACTTTCTACATGCTGCCAAAGATCCACGAACCAGGAAACCCAGGGAGACTAATTGTTACAGGTACAGACACACTGACTGAACTGATATCTGGCTTTGTTCAAAACATAATTAAAACATTATTTATGAACACCAATTGTACCCCAGTTGGACACCATTTTACCAAGAATGATCACTCCATCCAAAACCTGAAAATCAAAACACTCATTGAGAATTTCAAAAACATCCAGGAGAGAAAAACATTTATAATGAACTCTCAAAAGCTTGTCACTGTAACTGAAATATTTGATCAATAAAAAAAAAAGTATCATCATATAATGCAATACCCTTATTAACCTCGGTTACTGGACACCCACAGGTAGCCCACTGTTCATAACTATGGAAGATACGGAAAATGGTCGCATTATGAAGCAACCAATCAAGACCACAAAATGCAGCGCAGCTTTACAGTGAAAAAAACAAATAAAACTCTGAAATCTCAAAAAGATTCTGTATACCATAGCACTTATAACAGAAACACCACACAGTTTCTCACATGAATATATATATATATATATATATATATATATATATATATATCTACTAAATATTATATTCAGTCCATCCAAAAAAAGTCAAGAGGCAAATATACATACAGTCCTGTGTATGGTATGCTCCTTTGAGTATTGTCCCAGATAACTTAGTGAATATCTCCTGTTGAAGATCTTAGTTCTTAGTTTCTCCTTTTCTTGTTTTAGTAGGTGGTGTGCCGCCTTTTCAACAAGCTCCGGTCACTTTGGTGCTTATATACTTGAAAAATAGAAAAAGGGAAAGAAAAACACCCCCTAGTGCAGATCAAACTTGGTTTATTAAAATATAGAAGACATATAAAAAATTCTCACAATTGAATGTGGTGTTAAATAGACAGAGTTGCTGTACAGACCGCCAATGGTCTGACACAAACCACTACTCACAAGCTTAGACTGGTAAATCCCAGCAAAGTATACTGATTGGTATAGTGCAACTTACTTATCATCCACCACTTATCCAGTATTTCACACTTTCACAACTTGGTGAGTTGAGTACCAAAAGAGTACAGAGCATTACAATAAAATATAAAATGGCTCTTAATGGCTGGCATACACCCACCACTCTTATTTAGACATAAAATATATGTTAAAATGCAATAAAAAAGCAACCAAACGCGTTTCTTCTGATCTTCTGCAGGCTTCCTCAATGGTAATTATTATAAAAATCTATATTGTGTATCCACATATGCCCAATTAGAGCTATAAGATTCACTCACCTCCGATATACATTTCTCCTGCAGAGCTTCCTCCATGTTTGGCACACCTACTAATAAGCCCCGCCCCCAAGTCCTACGTCACCATGCCAACGCCTTCCCACACTAGCTTCCTGGTTAGCTATGTGCAGGAACACACTCTATGGTCTCGCCCGTTGCCCCCAGTTGACATAATTGTAACACCCTATTACCTGTCCTTTTATTTGGTGCCACATAGTCACTGCTTGGATGGTAATTCCCTGCGTATCCCCACTATGTCGCAATATCATATGGGCAGAGAGTCCATTTGTTAGAACCCCTTTTCTGATATTATATATATGTTCATAGAGTCGTTGTTTCAAAGACTTCTTGGTGCGGCCTGTATATTGGTTGCCGCATTCCACAAACTCAGTTTTACAGGTCAAAAAATGTTTAATCTTAAACTTCTTCCCTGTACTAAAGGAGATAACCTTATCTTTCTTGCTAGATTTCATATATCGGCAGTTATATATTATTATATTATACTATATATATTATATTATATTATATTATACAAAAAAGAGGTGACAGAGACTTTAGGTAAGTACAAGAAAACCAAGGCTTGTAAAAGAGCTATTAGACTGGCTAAAATCAAAAATGAAAAGTTAGTTGGAAAAGAGAGTAAGACTAACCCTAAAATATTTTTTAAATATATTAAAGGGAAGAAGGCCAGGAAGGAAGCTATGGAAACATTACAATGTGATTCAGGTCATCTGATAATTACTGACCAGGAAAAGGCAGATGAGCTAAATAGGTTCTTTTCTTCGGTATACACAAGGGAGGTACCAGTGGTTGGGTCACTGCAACATAATGGGGCTGCACTACCTTCACCAAATAACTGGTTAACGCAGGAAGAAATCCAAAAGAGGTTGGAAAAAATAAATGTTAATAAAGCCTCGGTCCTGATGGAATATATCCAAGGGTACTGAGGGAACTGGGCTGTGTAATTGCAAAACCATTATATCTATTTTTTCAAGATTCACTCAACACAGGGTCTTTGCCAGATGACTGGAGAAAGGCAGAGGTGATACCTATATTTAAGAAGGGAGCGAAAGCAAATCCGGGGAATTATAGACCAGTGAGTCTCACTTCGGTAGTGGGAAAGCTTTAAGAAGGGTTAACAGGGGTTATTATCCAAGAACATGTCTATTCAAACAGGATTATAAGTAGGAGCCAACATGGATTTATGAAGGATAGGTCATGTCAAACAAACCTAATTAGTTTCTATGAGGTTAGTAGGAACTTGGATCAAGGCAACTCAGTGGATGTAGTGGGAGACTATTGAGCAAACTAAGGGATACAGGAATTGCCATAAATATTTGCTGATGTATTGAGAGCTGGCTAAAAGACAGGAAGCAAATGATTGTAAATGGAGCATACTAGGATTGGACTAATGTGGTAAGTGGGGTTCTTCAGGGTTCGGTATTAGGTCCCCTCCTTATTGACATATGTATTAATGACTTGGAAGTGGGATTGGAGAGTGCTCAATTCCAAGCAGCATCTGCAAAGGCAAGTAAAATATTAGCATGTATTAAGAACGGTATAGAAGCAAGGGATGCAAATATAATTCTCCCACTATACAAATCCCTAGGAGGCCCTTATTTGGAATATGCAGTACAATTTTGGGCACCACTACATAAAAGGACATTTTAGAGCTGGAAAAAGTACAGAGAAGGGCAACAAAGCTAATAAAGGGAATGGAGGGGCTAAGTTATGAAGAAAGACTAACGAAATGAAACTTATTTTACTCTAGAAAAAAGGTGTCTAAGAGGGGATATGATTACCTTATATAAATATATCCAGGGTCAATACAAGGCTTTGTCGAGATAACTTTTTGTGCCAATAGGTTTTCAACTGACAAGGGGACATCCTTTGACAGTAGAAGTTAAAAGATTTCACCTTAATGAAAGAAAAGGGTTCTTCACTGTAAGGGTTGCTAATCTGTGGAATTCTCTACAAAGGAGGTGGTGACAGCGGATTCAATAGAGAACTTTAAAAAGGGATTGGATATATTTTTAATAAAAAGGGCATTAAGGGCTATCCTGGATAAATAGAGAGGGAATATTAATCCAGGGATGAATCCGTTCACCAGTATCTGGGGACAGAAAGGAATTTTATATTTTTTTCCCTGTTGAGACAATTGGCAGAGTTTCACTGTTTTTTTTTTTTCTGTTTGCCTTCCTCTGGGTCAATTAACAATAAATCTGTGTATTGCGGATCAGAGGATATCTAAAAAGGTTGAACTTGATGGACTAAAGTCTTTTTTCAACCTAAATTACTATGTAACTATGTAAGACAATACATTTTTTCCAAGAAAAATGTTTGTTACACTCCCAACGCACTTGCGCAAATGGACGACATGAAATTAACAATCCAAGAAAGGCCAAGATGGAGATACCACAAAAGAGAATGCTGCAAAGCTTTCCCCATAAGGCACAACACATGGTTTGAAGGTTCAAGATTGGATCTCAAAACTGCATTATATTCCATCTATGCATGCATACAATTCTGCAAACATGAATTTAATATGAACAAAATATAACAGTGGACTGGAATAACTATATGAGAGAAGTGTGTGCTTCCACATTACTAAAAAATCCCATCATGATTGGAGGACCAGGATTGACAGTTGAAATTGAGGAAAGCTTGTTCGCCAAAAGAAAAAACATCTGAATAATTTAACCCCAAAAATGGGTATTCAGTGGAATATGTAGAGAAAATCAACAATGCTTTGTCATAGCAGTTACAGACAGAACAAGCAATACATTAATCATGATAATAAAATAATATATAAGACCTGGAAGTACCATCATTTTGGACGAATGGAAAGCCTTTAATCACCCGTCCAAAGAAGATTGCACTCATCTCACAGTAAACCACTCAATTTTGTGAATATTGAAACAGTCGCCCACACACAATGCATAGAATCCATGTGGGGGAAAGTCACACATCACATTATGCTAGATTCCTATTTATGTTAATTCATGTGGTGCAAAAGACTGACAACAGACCAAAATCAAATTCTAAACATTTTGGAAGACATAGTACAATATTCACCTCCAACTCTAAAAATATGTCGTCAAATGTCTCTGTCCATGCTATTCTAATTTCCCAGCATTTTATTCGAAAAAGTTTACATGGTAAAAAACAATGTTACTTAAATTTAAATAGTTCTCAAAACAGTTGAAAATATTTACTTTAAAATATAATAAAATGTATTTTTAACATTTAAAATGTCTTTTTTGACTTACATACCAACCCCCTACCATAACCCTGACCCTAAAGCCTAAACCCTGAACCTAACCTAACCCTGATCTCTAACCCTAAACAAGACTCTAATAAAAAACCTGACCTTAGCCCTAACCTTAAACCTAACCCCTAATCACAAACCTGACCCTAAACCTGACCCTAATTCCTAACCCTAAACCTGACCCCAACTCTAAACCTGACCTCTAATCCTAAATCTATCCCCTGACCCTAAAGCAAAATAAAGACACTGATTACATTTAAAGAAACACAAGGCCAAAGTATTTGATTTTTTTATTTTTATTAGACACCCAAAACAACAGTATTGTCCCGATTACTGCCACATTAAGTGTAGCAGCACCGCATTCCAATCAGTAGGTGGTGCTGCAGAGCAGCCGCGAAGCAAGCTCACACATTATCTTATTAGATTTGTCCATCCTGTCTCTGCCTCACTATTCTTCTCCCAGGTCTCAATATCACTTTCATCCCTAAAACTACCCCCGTAGTAAATATATTAAACATCATAGATCACTGAAGGCTTTCATGGAAATTGTTTTGTTACCATGTTAAAAACAAACAATTGGGCTCCATGTAGATCACTTAAAAAACACCTAAAAAATGGAAGAAAATGGCCCCAAAGCTCAATAAAAGGGGCTCAACAATAAATCTACCCACCCTCCACTGATAAGTGCGACAAAGATCACCCAGGAGACCTCAGAGACGGGCTGGAGGATCGACCTTAGAACTAGGCCTTTTAAGAAGAATACAGAAAATATATACCTTCAAAAAGTTGATTCTGGTAATAATACTTGTAATTTAAGGCATATTAACCAATTTTTCTGCATGTATACACCAAATGCTGAACGGATGTGAGTATATCATTTTTTTAAAGACGGAAAGGAAAAAGACTTTGTTATAAGCAATAAAAAGAAAATCAATGTGAACAAAAAGCCAGGCCCACGAAGAAGCAGCTGCGAAACATGCACGTCGGCCCCTGTAGACCAGCTCCACTTCCTGTTTGTGACGTCACCTGAGGATACTGCGAGATGTGAGGACGCCGGGCCCGGCTTTCCCTACTTTGAATCCCTTCTCCATCCGAACATCGATACCCAAACTAAAAGATAAGACTGCTTAAAATTAAATTAAATTTTTGATAACATATTGAATTACAATTCAAATAATTTGCATTTGGAATTAATGCTATCTGTGGACAAATAAGCAATCTTGTCTCAAAGATCAACAATTTCTTCCTTTTTTCTTTTATTTGTTATGTTTTCAATGATTAGTTGGGGTTGGAAGAGTATTTACACAGACTAGTATAGTTTAACCATTAGTTTAGGAGGTAAATGGTGGGCTTCCAAAACTATCACAAAATATAGCATTATTCACTAACGGCCTTATTAAATTGTGATTCGGCAAATTGAATAGGGCTCTATATAAGCACATAGCATATTTTTTTACAGAAATTTTTAGTTAGTGAAGACCTTGCTTTTGAATAGAAGTTCACTAACTAAAAACTTCTGTAAAAAAACATGGTATGTGCTTAAATAGAGCTCTTTTCAATTTGCTGGATCGCAATGTAATAAGGCTGTAAGTCAGCACAGTTAGTAACACCTTTAGCAGGGGACAAGTGATAGGTCCAAAGTAAAGTGATAGGTCCCAAGCTTCACCATAACAGATAGCTTAGGGACCACCCCTCTTGATATTACTTTTGTAAATTTAAACACAGCATTTTTTCATCTTTTTGTATTTTCATACACCTTTATATTTCAAATGTACAACAGAGCTCTGTTATAATTATATATTATTTAAGTGAACTGCACAAGCACTTTATTTAGACACTCAGATACATTAATTGCCAGCTGCAATATTATTTAGAGATTTAGATTATCACTCTCTAATAGATTTATTATTATAATTAGTCAAAATGTATCTATATAGTGAAATAATATGATTAACAATTAGGAAGAAATATTTAAGAAGAAAATTATATTTAAAATATATAAAATTATACGATCTAAAAAATAATATAATTAACAAAAATTACTCATAAAGGAAGCAGCTGATCTATAATATTCTTACATTTTTTAAGTATTTAAATCGAGCAGCACCAGAGGCCAGGAAAGCTGGGCCCAGATCGGGAACACAAGAGGAGCCCTTACAATTAGCTTTAATAGGGAGCAGCTGCACGGGAGAGCAGCGTGGCACTCATCACGGAGCGCTGAAGCAGCGCAGCCAGGCACAGAACTGCCATCTTTAGTTGGGAAACCAGCTCTCCCAACCGGACCGGAGGAGACGCCCAAGGAAACAAACAGAGGTGGTGGGTGAGTCTACTCGGACCTAGGGAGATCCCCCATTCTTCCAAGCCACCAATAAGGTCACTAGTAAGGCTTGTATAAGACCCCAACAAGGAAATAACCCTGAGGGCATGTCTAGCCCAAAAATGACTGTACTACCATAAAATAAACTTTGCTCAGTTAACATATCCTAATATAGGGCCAAGACTGAGCCACACAGAGCTGAGAAACTCATTATGAAAACAAATAGCTCAATATATATAGGGTGAAGCCAATGAGGGAGAAAAAAAACCCTAGAACCCTCAACTAACACAGGGCACAAAAACAAGGATAAGGGGCACAAACCAACTGCACATTAACCCCCCCCCCCTCCCCCTCAGGATTGTGTTCAATCTTTTTTTTTTCCACTCATGTTTGTGATATACCTATACATCATGTAATGCTGGGGACACATGGCATGATTTACCTTATTAAAAGGCAAGTTTATTTCTGCAACTCCAGACTGATCAAAACAAAAAGAAATACACAAGGTCATCAAGACCACTAATCTCAGTCATTAAACTGCCTGTGAACACCCACAACAAATGGTATATAAATATTCATACAGCAGAAGTGCCTGGACAGTTGTTGCTCGACAGTAACTTATCAAATATTCCATAAAGAAAGAAACCTACCCTGGCAATTTGAATTATATATTCTTTATTCACTACACTTGAGTAAAGACTTTACAGAAGCCATTTTATTTGTTGGGTGCAGTTCGTCAGGTGACTCGGACACTATAACATTATCTGCCACTAAAATATAGAGCACTGCAAGACCTCACAGAGTAAATAATAGCAGTTATACATGCCAGACTGTCCTATGGTGCTACCTAGTGGTGACTTCAAAGTACCAACTCAATCAATATTCTAGAATATATATGTGTATCACAATGGTGCTGACAATACCCAACTCATTAAAGATATTAACTCTATCAGCATAAGAAACTTTTATTACAACTTTTAGGACGTTATTTATTTGAAAGAATTTACAAGAAAAGTCAACTTGTACAGTTATTACACCCAGGAGCTTCTACAACAGAGAACAACTGAGACTATAAAGCCTCCCCATGTACACGAAAACTCAAACAGATATGCCAATCTAAACACCTTAGGATGAGGGGACTCTGAATCACAGAAACAATGGAGTAAATCCAAAATCTACACACAACTTTCTAAACTACTGAATGCAGCAATAATTAATAAGCAAACCACTAACTAATAAAGCCAACGTCTAACAACGTCACAACATACTCCTTTTATCAGTAAAAGTAAAACATTTACTCTCTAAAATGGGAAAGCATAAGAAAAATGTCCCAAGCAAAAATATTGAAGAGCTATTGAAATCTTCTGATTCAAAGCAACCACCAACACAGCCCCCTGTCACTGATCAATCAGACAGGTCTGATTCTGAAGATAATCCAAGCCCTTCTCTTCCACATCTGGAAGTCTCAGACAGATCAATGGCTAAGTTTGAAAAGCTTCTTCAGGGAAATATCACCAAAGCAGTGGATAATCTCAGAAAAGAGATGCATGAGAAAGGACAAAGAACTCAACTGCTGGAATAAGTTTCTGATCAAATAGCAGAATCCCAAGACAGAGGTAGGAGGCATATCTCACAAAATACTTCCAAAATTGCAGAACTGGGAAATAAATATGAAGACCTTGAAAACAGGTCAAGAAGAAATAACTTGAGGTTCAGAGGCATCCCCAGACAAATAACTGACCTGAAACAATACATCTCTTCAGTCATATTCACTGCTTCCTGATACCCAGCTGGGAGATTGAAAGAGCTCCGGTTAGATGAAAGAATTGAGACATAGCATTGTTATATATATCATATATAGGAAGCATGGATGAGTCATATCCCAGCAGTGGCTGGGAGGCTGGCAACATTGCTCTACTATTGGCTGAGCAAGCAAGAGCAGGTAAATGGTGGGTTAACATTGCTCCCCAGATGCTGCATGCTGATTGGGTTGGGATCAGGAAGTTGTGTAGACACCCCCTGGGGGTGTCAACACAATAATTAGAGGGATTTTTAGATATTAATAAAAATAAAATGTTTTATGAGATGTGCTGTATACATATAGGCTGCTTTTTGCCTATAGAGTGCAAACATTTATTAATCCAGCAAATTTAGATATCCCTTTAAGTCTCCATGCTCCGTTACGTTGGTTATGTTCAATCATTTAACTCACGGAGTCTCCTTCATACCAGTTGTGACATCTTAGAGTTACTAGAAATGTTTAAGGATTTATCATTAATTGTGTTCTTTTTCCCCCCTAGTTAAAGGGTGCTGGGCTTCTCAGGGAAGTCGCTGGATTTTACGGTTTATTCTCCACTGGGGGAAATTAGAGTGTCCAGTTAAATTACCCTTTCTCCTAGATCTAAATTACACTGTATGTGGTGTTAGGATAATTAATCATGTAATGATTATTGTTTACTGGTTTATAATATTGTTATGTTCTTTTTATTTATTTTTATGGTTATGGTTCCAGTCAGGCACTCAGCTCACGCCCGGCTCCTGTGGACTCAACGGGGGGGATCCTTCTAAATCCAAATCGATTGCACATATTTTATCTACGAAAAGGTAATCTTTACTCTAGTCCCAAAGTCAACTCAATATTGATATATGACCGACACAATTTTATGACACATGACACAAAAGGGTTTAATTCACCTTTAAAAAAGAGGAAAGCATTTCTATTCTACAAAAGACTCAAATCATTTGTAATTTTCCTCCAGTAGAAACACTTTGCCATGAATAAAGTCCCCAAATAATTACACAAAGACTACCCCAACTTTTATACTGTGAACCAGAAGACCAAACACACAGGCACAGCAATCTTATTTCACAAGGACTTCCCATTTAAACTTGATCACAAGAAGGGGATTATATCATACTCACAGAAATGGTTCTAAATAGGAAAGTATCCCTAGTAGATTTATACGCCCCCGCTACCTCCCCACATAATGTGCTATTTAAACTCCTCAACACCTTAATTCCTCTAGAAACGGGTAACAGGATAATTTTAATTTCGGGGAAGAAGTTAATTTGAAGATCTTGAACTAGACTTAAACTAGATAACCTCTTTAACATTAAGACTGAAAAAGCCTTAAGCAAAACACAACATAAATTCTCAAGCTAATAAACTCTCCCCCATGTTGGCTAGAAGACTTAGGTCCAAACAAAGCCAGAGTCAAATATATCAAATTAAAATCAAAGAAGGCCACACCACTCGAAGCCAGGCAAAAATACAAGAAACCTTTCTGAACTTATATCAAACCATATATACCTCAAACCCTGAGACAAATGCTTTCCAAATGAAAAATTAGATCTACCATCAGATCAGGACATAGAGATCTTAAATGCCAACACCATGACAGAAGAAATTAGAGACACCATTAAAAATGTTAAATTAGGCAAATCTCCAACATTTATTACAAGACTCCTTTTTTGCCCCAATCTGAGATTTTACATACTATAGAGCAGCCCAATTGTCATTCATCCCTCAAGTGCATGCAATAGAGCACCAACCCATTTGGGTTTTCATAGAAAATCAACAAATGAAACTCTTCAAATGGGACTCTGCCATCCCCTAACATATCAGACATTCACTCTGCAATTGGAATTGGAGCAACACAAAACATCACCTAGCGACTAAATTAACTAGCCTAACTCCCACTCTTACTACCCCCTCAATTTGGGATAACTTTAGCGAGGACTCGAAGAATTGGTGGACAATGCATAAACTAGATAAATTGGGTTCTTGGATAAATAATGACCAAATAATCACTTTTGAACAACTCAGGACAAAAGTTGACATCCCGCTAAAAGAACATTTTTAACTACTGCAAAGTTAAAACACTTTTTGTAACACATTGATAAGAAGATGGGGTACTCCTCAATCTAGCTGGCTCCCTCTTATTTGCAACAAGGCCCCTCTAACTAAAGGAATCTTTAACTCCATATATGAGATTCTAAATTCCCCCCTACAAATTTCAAACCTCCATTTATGGACAAATGGAAAGGGGATATGGGCAACCAGTGGGATTAAAATGACTGGGAGAAGACAAGCCCTTTCATTTACAGCCTTCAAGAAACATCCACTAAAACACTTCATAGAGCCTTTTATACCCCAGGTAATCTCCATAAAATGAATCCTCAAAACCTGCCTCATTGCTTTAGGCAATGCTTTACTCCTGGAACTTTTCCCCACATGTAGTGGGAATGCACAAAGGTGCGAACTATGTGGACAGCAGTCCTTGAACTAGTTTCCGAAATACTACAAACTCCTATCCCCCCTTCAATTGAAACTTGCCTATTGGGCAGAGACGTTTTGTTGATATCAAGAAATCAAAACAAATGGCTGGAATATCTAATGATCTCAATGAAAAGTCATATAGCCCAAAAGTGGAACACTCCTATTTTAAGAATGTAACCAATAAACTGAATACCATAATGATCCATGATAGGCGCACTCATACTTTAGCTAACACACTTCCCCAATTTCTAGTAATATGGAGCTCTTAGCTAGCTACTCCACAGGCAATTAACATTACTTAATTAAGAAATTACACCCTACCGCTCTAGATTACTTAGATTTACCTCAATAGTTGGATTTGGATAACCCCCGGTCGGAATCAGAAAGCCGGACAAATACACCTCAATGAGCTGGATGGAGGCCTGGTTACCAGCCATTTTTCAGTTATGCCTAGGAATTGGCATGTATAAACAACTAAAAGACTTTGACTTGCCTATAGGAATTATTATGGTTTAATGTTTTATTTTCGTTTGTTTGAATTTCTTTGATATTCTTATTTTCTGTTCTTCTTACATTAAAAGTGGTGCAGTGCAGAGGGTTTTGGGTTTTTAGAGCACTGGGCTGACTTCTCACTTGGGTACAATCTCTATAGCAGGGATGGATTGCACCTTAATGATGAGGGCGCTTTTGTGCTAGGGGATAGGATGGTAGAACGGCTGGGGCTAGTTTTTAAACTTGTAGGTGGGAGGGAGGGACTATATAGAAGAATTTGGGGTAAATAGGGTTAGAGGGAAAGGGATGAATTAGTTACCCCCATGGGGAGGAGAAGGGGGGAGGGTTACAATAGAAAGTAGGGAGGTCTTAATAGGGGCCTCAAATACAGTGGCAGGCACTTCACAACAGCTGAGCCATAGCAACATAAAGTGTATGATTGCTAACGCAAGAAGTTCTGCCTGGGAAAATGGATTGAGCTAGAAATATTAGCAGTACAAGAAAAATGGGGCTTAATAGGCATTACGGAAACATGGTGGGATGAATCTCATGACTGGACTGTTAATCTGGATGGTTATAACCTATTTAGGAAAGATAGGGGAAATGTAAAAGAGGAGGAGGGATCTCGTCTTTATGTTAAGCCTGAATTTAAGCCTATAGTCAGAGAAGATATTTATGCTGGCACTAACGGGCATCATTGAATCCTTGTGGGTTGAGCCTAAATAGTGGAGGAGCTAATTCGAAACGCATAATGGTGGGAGTATGCTTATAAACCCCCAATATAGCTGAAATGAGGAAATAACAATTATTGTATTACAGATTGGAAATGCCGCTAAGCACTGGGCAAGTTCTAATAATGGGAGACTTTAATTACCTGGATATAAACTTGGATAAACGAGACCAGCAGCTCAGCTAAGGGGAGCAGGTTCTTGAGTACACTCTGGGATCATTACCTGGCCCAGGTAATACAAGAACCTACTAGAAATGGGGCCATCTTGGATTTAGTCATCACAAGTAATATTGATATAATATCAAATGTAAAAATAGGGGAACCCTTGGGGAACAGTGATCACAAAACACAGTCTCATTTGAGATTGAATACAAAAAACAGAGTTGTAAGGGGCCAACAAAAACTCTAAATTTTAAAAGGGCTAACTTTAATGGGCTACCGGGCAGCAATCACAATATATAGACTGGGACAAAGAACTTACCAGGGAAGAATACTAAAAATAAATGGACAACATTCAAATCTATACTAAATATAAACATACTCATCAGCATGTACCCATGTGGAAATAAAATGAATAGGAGTAAATCACATCCCATGTGGCTTAACAATGACTTAAGATCATGATGAGGAAAAAGAAATATGCATCTTAAAATTATACAAGAGGAGGGAACAGAGGCAGCTTTATGTGACTACTAAGGAAATTCAACAAGTCTTGCAAAAGGGCTATTAGACTGGCTAAAATAGTAAATGAGAAGTAAGTTGCAATGGAAAGTAAAACTAACCCTAAAATATTTTTTAAATATATTAATGGGAAGAAGGCCCGGAAGGAATCGATAGGACCATTACAATGTGACACAGGCCATCTGATAATTAGTGACCAGGAAAAGGCAGATGAGCTAAATAGGTTCTTTTCGTCGGTTTACACAAGGGAGGTACCAGTGGTTGGGTCACTGCAACATAATGGGGCTGCACTACCTTTACTAAATAATTGGTTAACGCAGGAAGAAATACAAAAGAGGTTAGAGAAAATAAATGTTAATAAAGCCCCAGGTCCTGATGGAATACATCCAAGGGTACTGAGGGCTTCCTAACTCTCCTATCTTCCTGTACTGTCTGACCCCAATCCATTCTCTCTCTCTCTTTCTTTCAGTGCAAATTTACTCTGGTTTTAAGGCCTACTTCATCTGTGACACACTCAGAAACTGCATTCAGAAACACCTCAGCAGTGCAAATTTACTCTGGTTTTAAGGCCCTATTCTTCTGTGACACACTCAGTAACTGCATTCAGAAACACCTCAGCAGTGCAAATTTACTCTGGTTTTAAGGCCTACTTCATCTGTGACCACATCAGAACTGCATTCAGAACACCTCAGCAAGTGCAAATTTACTCTGGTTTTAAAGGCCTACTTCATCTGTGACACACTCAGAACTGCATTCAGAACACCTCAGCAGTGCAAATTTACTCTGGTTTTAAGGCCTACTTCATCTGTGGACACACTCAGTAACTGCATTCAGAACACCTCAGCAGTGCAAATTTACTCTGGTTTAAGGCCTACTTCATCTGTGAGACACTCAGAATTGCATTTACAACAACACCTCAGCAGGTATGGAGAAGACTATGGAAACTGTGCCATCCCTGGAGCCAATATGTTTATTAATATCACTACTGTATGCATGTTATTATATCTTGGCAGATAGAAATATTCTGACTTTTTGTTTTCAATTTTTAACTGTTTCCTATACCCTGCTCTGCCGTCCCCACCTTCCCCCCATCCTTCCCCCATTTATGGCTGGCATAATTACCTCAAATCTCCTCCCCCCCTCCTCAAATACTTTCATTCTATGGTCTCTCTCCCATTCATTCCTATCTCCCCTATCTTCCTGTACTGTCTGACCCCAATCCATTCTCTCTCTTTCTTTCAGTGCAAATTTACTCTGGTTTAAGGCCTACTTCATCTGTGAGACACTCAGAATTGCCATCCCTCCCATCCCTCCCTTCCCCTCACCCACCCACCCTAACTCAGATTAAATTTATAGAGCCATAGACAACACCTGACTTCCTACTTGCAGATATATCATCTCAACACTAGGGGTCAGCCAACATACTACTCTTTCACCTCAGATCCATCCCCTCTCCCTCTAAAATAAAACTCTTTCTATCTTTCACTTACTTCCTTGCCCTTGCTATTCCTTATTTGTTACTCTTCCCCAGTTCTTTGCCCTTTAATTCCCTTTAGATTGTAAGTAGCGAGTTTCCAGTCTTGTAGGGTGCTTTGGGATAAAGCACTTTCTGCTAAGATTCTAAGCTCAAAACAGGGCTCTTCAACTTTTTTTTAAAATTTTTTGTTAAACGTGTATTTCCCTTGTTCTTATCCCCTGTACAGCGCTACGGAATATGTTGGCGCAATACAAATAAAAGATAATAATAATAATAACTGAGGGAGCTGGGGTCTGTAATAGCCAAACCATTATATCTAATCTTTCAAGACTCACTCACTACAGGGTCTCTACCAGATGACTGGAGAAAAGCAGAGGTGATACCTATATTTAAGAAGGGATCTAGAGCAAATCCGGGGAATTATAGACCAGTGAGCCTCACTTCTGTAGTTGGGAAGCTTTTAGAAGGGTTAATAAGGGACAGAATACAAGAATATGTCTATTTGAACAGGATCATAGGTAGCAGTCAACATGGATTTATGAAGGAAAAGGTCGTGTCAGACCAATCTAATTAGTTTTTATGAGGAGGTTAGTAGGAACTTGGATCAGGGCAACTCAGTGGATGTAGTCTTTTTAGATTTTTTCAAAGGCATTGATACAGTGCCACATGGAAGACTAGTGAGGCAAACTAAGGGATACAGGGAATTGCAGTAAAATCTTGCTAATGGATCGAGAGCTGGCTAAAAGACAGGAAACAAGGGTTGTTGTAAATGGAACATACTCCGATTGGTCTAATGTGATAAGTGGGGTTCCTCAAGGTTCAGTATTAGGTCCTCTCCTTTTTAACATATTTATTAATGGACCGTTGAGGTAGACTCGAATGTAGTGTCTCCATTTTTGCTGATGACACTAAGTTGTGCAAGGTAATAAAATCAGATAATGATGTACTTTCCCTACAAAAGGATTTGCATAAATTAGAGAAATGGGCGGCTAAATGGCAGATGAGATTTAATACAAATAAATGTAAGGTTATGCATTTGGGAAGAAACAATAGCCAAGCAATCTATAATCTTAATGGAGCAAATCTAGGGGTATCAGATATTGAAAGGGATTTGGGAGTACTAGTGGACAACCACCTAGGTAACAGCGCTCAAAGCCAAGCAGCTGGCTGCAAAGGCAAATAAAATATTAGCATGTATTAGGAAGGGTATTAGGAAGCCAGGGAAGAAGATATAATTCTGCCACTATACAAATCTCTAGTACGCCCTCATTTGGAATATGGAGTACAATTTTGGAGCACCACCTCATAAAAAAGACATTTAGAGCTGGAAAAAGTACAGAGAAGGGCTACAAAACTAATAAGGGGAATGGAGGGACTAAGTTATGAAGAAAGACTAACAAAATTAAACTTATTTTCGCTAGAAAAAAGGCGTCTAAGAGGAGATATGATTACGTTATATAAATACATCCAGGGTCAATATAAGGCTTTGTCAAGTGAACTTTTTGTAGCAAGGAGATTATCAACTGACAAGAGGACATCCTTTGAGCTAAGAGGAAAAAAAGATTTCACCTTAAAACAAAGAAAAGGTTCTTCACAGTTAGGGTGGTTAAACCTGTGGAATTCTCTACCAAAGGAGGTGGTGACAGCGAATTCGATAGACAACTTCAAAAAGGAGTTAGATATATTTTTGAATAAAGAGGGCATTCAAGGCTATCCTAGATAACTAGCAAGGAATATGATCCAGGGAGAAATTTGATCGCCAGTTTCTGGGGTCAGGAAGGAATTTTGCTTTTTTTTCCCCTTATGAGGACAATTGGCAAAGTTTCAATGGGGTTTTTTTTTTTCTGTTTGCCTTCCTCTGGATCAATTAACAATTAACAATAATAATAAATATTCCACATTAAAAAGATCAATAGAGATCTAAAAAGGTTGAACTTGATGGACTAACTCTTTATTCATCCTCCAATACTATACTATTAATAATTATTGAATCAATAATTTAATTAATAACTAATCCGCATATTGCAGATCAGAGGAGATCTTAACAGGTTGAACTTGATGGACTGAAAGTCTTTTTTCAACCTTAATTACTATGTAACTATGTAAAATCGGTAATACTTTAGATAATAGTATTTGAAATTTTGATGCTCTGTTTTGTTATCTGCAGCATTTGATTTTAAGTTGAATGTTTACTGTAACACAGCGTTTTTTTTCTCACTCTCATCTCCCTTTACAATGTGAAGAAGATATTATGGAGATTTATTTAACTTACTCAAGCTCATGTAAATTAAAAGCAATACTTCAAAGATGTTATTACTAAAAATTACGGAACATACTGTCTATTACAATTTTATCTAATGTTTAACAATAAAAATTATTGAAACTAAAAACAAACAATTTACAACAAAGCCCTTCGGAATCATGCGGGTTTAGTAAATCCACCCCTATACTATGTTTATTTATAGTAATTTTTAAAAGATGACCACATTTATTGTATCTGTAGCCAGTGGAATAGTCACCATACAGTATTATTAAACATTCTCTTGTTGCAGCCATTTGATAAATTTCCATATATCTGATAGCATTCTGGTGATGTCATAAAACCCTCACTGATGTCATAATAGTCTCTGCTATATAAATGTAAACCAACTTTCTGCTGTGTCAGACTGTTTATACAGCAAGAGAGTGAGTATTTATGTGTTGCTAGTTATTCATTTATTATAGATCAATAATCTAGTATTGCAGTATATAGTGATAACTTTATAATTGTACAAAAAAAATAGAATGACAAGCTTTCAAGAGTTGCACCTCTCATTATTAAGGTTTAGCAACAATATGTCAACTCATCTATATAGATGATACAGTCACACACAACAGTCACACATAACAACAAGACCTATTACATCAGAGGGTCATATTCATGTGCATCCTTCAAGATACTTTACATAATAAAATGCACTGTGTGTATAATGCACTCTATAATGTTACCCCTGCACATGGTATAAAGGCATGTCTTAGCAATTTAAATGAGAGTTTTATTTCAGTTTATCACATTAAAATAGAATTTTCATCTAATCTTAGGGTCCACCCGGTCTGCCAGAATTGAAGGGAGATCCACCAACTTTATAGTAAGAAACAGACATCTTTATGCCACCAAAAACAATCCTTCCTTCAACCACTAAGGCAATAAGTGGGAAAGGAACCCACAAAAGAAACAGAAAAAAAAATGTTGTCAAAATATTAACAAAGAACAGATACAAGAAGAGAGAGTGAATGATCCAAGTACAACTGTGAATTCCACCACCACACCCCTTGCTTCACTATTCCCTATGTCATAGCTTGTATTGCCTTCAAAAGTAATGTAATCAGCCTCTGTTATGTAGCTTTTTCTTAGATACTTAGCAACAGATCAAATTTAGGTATGGTAAATATTTAACGTGACTTCACCCCACCCCCGTTCCTCACTATTCTCTATGTCTCAGTATGCTCCACACCCCTCTCAGACATCAATGTCCCATTCCACACATAATACTATTTTCCTCTGCATCTGATTTATTATATCACTTTCCCATAATATTAATATTCAATATTTTTTAGTGAAAACAAAAGTAGGTACATAGATATCACTCCTGAAGAATCCCTGAGAATATGGTAAGGAATACATTGAAGTTGAGGAATATATAGCTCTTTTCCACCCCGTCTCTGCCTCAGTATTCTTCTCCTAGGCCTCAGTATCACTTTCATACCTTACACTATCCCAGTTATAAATATACTAAACATCATAGGTCAGTGAAGGCTTTCCTTAAATATTTTTGCTACCACAACTACAACACACAATTTACAACACAGCCCTTCGGAATCCTACACGTTTAGTAAATCCTGTACTATGTTTATTTATATTTATTTTTTAAAAGATTCCCACACTTACTGTATATGTAGCCAGTCACCATGCAGTGTTATTAAACATTCTGTGGTTGCAGCCATTTGATAATGTTCCATTTATCTTATAGCATTCTGGTGATGTCATAAAACCCTCAATGATGTCATAATAGTCTCTGCTATATACATGTAAACTAACTTGCTGCTCTGTGTTTATACAGAGAGAGAGAGAGAGTGGTTACGTGTTACTAGTTACTCATTTACTATATATGATATTGAAGTATATAGTGATAACTTTATTGGACAACAATTTTGGTTAGAGAAACAATCTTTTGAGCATTGCATTTCTCTTTATTAATTCAGAAGTAATACTGATTAAAGTTTAGCAAACTTATGTCGACTCATCTGTAAAGATGACACAGCCACACATAACAACAGGACCTATAACATCAGAGGGTCATATTCATGTACATTATCTAATGTGGTTTACATAATACAATGTACTGTATGTGAAAGGGGCTGTTACATTGGTGAAACTGCATCCAATGATGAATTTACACAGACATGCTATGCAAAAGCACAATGAAGAGACAAATTGTACCCCTGTTGGACACCATTTTACCCAGAATGATTACTCCACCCAAAACATGAAAATCAAAATACTCATTGGGAATTTCAAAGACATCCAGAAGAGAAAAACCTTTGTAATCTTTGAAACTAAAGATACATTGCTTAACATGGACTTGAGATTTTAGCACATTATTAAAATGTCTTGTGACCCAGACACATTCATTCTCAGGGTTTATTATTATTTTTCAACTCAATAATATGTGAACATATTTACGACCCTAACTAATAACAATGTGTTTCTTCGTATCTCAAACCTAGTGTATAGATTCACACACCTGACCGATCAGTACATTATATATGGTTCTTGTCTGCTTTCCCAAGAGGGTATCTTATCACTAAGAATCTCTGAAAAAAATTTACAGAGAAAATGCCGATATTGTCTGTACCCAAGAAACACACTGGTTAAAGAGACAAAGAGCCGAACCTCCCAGGTAGAACCTATAACTCCAAAATGTTAGCCTGCTATAAAATAAAATCAAGAGGAGTAGCTATTCTTTTTAACAGAAAGATTACCATAATGTAAGAATTTATAGAGACTGAATTACAGGGCAGATACTTTATTTCGGTAGGAAAGAACGACAATCAAACCTACACATTAGTAAATGCATATGCTCCCAATCAGAACCAAAATGAATTCCTTAATATATTACTTAAACACATAATGAAACTAAAAAAGGTCTTTTGGTACTATGCAGAGATCTAAACATGTGCCTGGACCCTGTATTAGATAGAAAATATCTGACAAAACCTCAGCCGGATATTGACCTAATAAGGAAAGCTAACTACCTTAATAAAACTTTACTAAATTGTAATATTTTTATTGGCTGGATAACTCTGCATCCAAATGAATTAGATTACACGTTTTACTCATACAGCCATAATGCTTATACCAGAATTGTCTATTTCCTTTTGGATCAAGAAACGTTGGAATTAGTTAATGATATAGAAATATGCTTGATAAATTGGTCAGACCACGCTAGCATAAAACTTAATATAAACAAAATACAACAGACAAAGAAAGTAAGTAGATCTAAACTTTACCCTAAACTCTTCAAATCAACTGAAGATAGAGAGAAGCTTAACAATGAAATAGAGATTTGCTTCAAATTGAATAGTGGATCAGTAAATTCTACAATTTCCCTTTGAAATACACACAAAGCAGTAATAAGAGGCATTTTGATCTCATGGGTTGCAGTTAGAAAGAAAGTTAGGGATACTCCACAGAGAACTATTTTTTTAAACTTAGTAAATTAGAAAACTATAATAAAAAAATAATATTCAACAAAAAACTTAGCTAAGCAAATCTCATTGATTCAGACCCAAATAAAAAAATATCTTAAATACAAATTGATAACAAAATTTGGCTACTACAACAAAAACAATATTTCTTTAGTAATAAGACAGGGAGCGTTAGTGTTAGCCAATCAATTGAATTTTAGATTACCTCAAAACAGAATAGAGAAAATATTGGACCAAAAGGGAAAATATGTACCAAACTAAACAAGATAGGCAGCTGCTTTGCTCAGTACTATAAATCTCTCTACAATTTAGAAGAAAATGTTAACTTTACTAAACCATCTAAAAACTGTAATAAGGATTTTTTTAGCCAAAATAAAATTACCAAAAATTTCCAAAGGTTCAGAAAATATCACAGAAAAGGAAATAGAGACTTAAAACCTCTGGTGTTACTACCTTAGAATTGTTGGAATTATCAATATTCCAAAGGCAGACAAAGATGAGACAAGCCTTAAAAACTATAGATCTATATCGCTTCTCAACAAGGATATAAATATTTACGCAAAAATTCTTGCAATGCGGATAAAGCCATTACTAACATGTTTGATAAATATCGATCAAGCAGGATTTGATATGAACAGACAGTGCTCTGTTAACATCAGAAAACTGAGAAATGTATTAACTTTTTCAAAGACTAAGAAAATCCCAGTTGTTGCCCTGTCTTTAGATGCCAAAAAGGGTCAATTGGGATTACTTAGATTTGGTGCTCGATAGGTTTGGATTGGGCAGGTTCCGCTCACATGCAATAATGGCAGTATATACTAATACCAAGGCCTCAGTATCTGGGATAGGCTTTAGATCTCAAGCTTTTGCAATAAGCAATGGAAAAAGACAAGGCTGTCCGCTTTCACCCTTAATCTTTGTCCTCTCCAAAGAACCGTTGGCAGCATTAATTAGAGAAGAGACTTCTATTGCTGGCATAGCGACAGACAAATAAATAAAATCATTTTGTTTGCTGATGATATTATTGTTGCTTTGATGAGCCCTATGAAATCATTAAAACATTTGTTTTATATTATAGAGATTTACAGAGTATCCTATTATAAACTGAACAAATGTTTTAACTGTAAACCTCGACAAAGAGGTCAAAAACTCAGAGAAATTGACAATTTTGATTGGACCTCAAATGGTTTCACCCACCTCCATGAAGATTGTATCCCAAACTTAAATGATTACTAATCTCCAATTTCAGAAAAAATAAGTCTACAAATAATTGATTGACTGACAAACTAGAAAACAAATGTAATCTCTCTTGGATGGGTCAAATAGCTGCTGTAAAAATGGTAATTTTTACCTAAAATCACCTACTTATTAAGGTATATTACGCTATATATTCCAAGATATATGTTGAAGAAATTACAAAGGGCAATAGACCATTACATAACTAAAGGGAAACACTTGAATTAATAAAGACATAGTAGAAAGAAAATGTTCTAGAGGTGGTTTACCTTCTCCCAATCTCTTTGCCTATGCAGTAACCATAATGCATTTAATGAGACTTCGTAATTCCTATCAAAGCCCAAAATGTATACAAGTTGAGAAATCTCTATCTCACTGGACCATTTAATTTGGTTTAACATATTGGGGAAAAAAGAATTAAGGGAACTTCCTCAGGCAACCCAATCAATCTTAAAAATGTGGTATCGTAGTAAGAAAGTTGGTGCCATTTCTTTCCCCTATGATCCCAATCTCGCTATTACATGATAAACTATTGCCCTCACTTAAAATCACTGGGGGTTTTGGGGATTGAAAATGTTGGCAGACTAATTTGATAATGGTTCTTTTAAGGCCTCTGATACTGTGAAAATCAATAACAGTTTACCAGAAGATCTGTGGCTAAATTATAACTCACTTAAACGATTACAAATTCTTATTCAAACTTATTAAATTCAAGAGATCTTACACATTATGAATTAATCATGATCATGCCCTGAAATGCTACTTACGGGTTAATGGTTTGCGTGTTGGGGCTGTGAGCTTGTACTTGCGGGACTAAGTCAATTAAATACATCTGTAACACCCACAGGCATACGGGGAGTGTGAAGGTAATTATGGGCTTGGAATTAAATGGGGGCCATTGTTGTCCGGAATAGACAAATTAGGTTGGATTCTATTGACCAAACTACTTCCCTAAATTAAAATTCTAGGAAAAATTGTTATTGTGGGATCAATATATGCTATATCATTTATAAGTCTGGATGATTTTCTCTTTCCCCCTGTCTAGATAGGAGCCACAGGTGTCAACGCCATTTCTTGTGATGTGTGATTGATTTAACAGGTATTTACCTTATGTACAGCGCTACGGAATATGTTGGCGCGTTATAAATAAACGATAATAATAATAATAATGTCTTTCAAGGTATGAAAATTATGTATGATTGATTTATCATGTATTTATATAATTCAAGGTATGGAAATCTAATGTTATGCATTTTTTTAAGGAGTATATATGCTTTGTAAGTTAAAATCAATTTAAAAAAAAGCACAGAGGAGAGAAAAACATTTGTAATGAAGATGATCTCATTCGTTAAAACTAAAGATACAGGACTTGAAAATCTCTGCAGGTGCACAAGTGAGAAACTGAGAAATAACCTGATCCACCAACGTTATGTTAAGAAACACAAACTAAAGCAACAAAAACTTTCCTTTCTCCAACCACTCAATTAGTGGAAAATAAAGCCAGGAATCTCCTGATGAAACAGCAACATAAACTTATAAAGAAGGAAAATGTGTCAAAACAATAACAAAGAAAGAACAAAGAACAGTCACAAGAAGAGAGGGTGAATAAAGTACAACTGTGAATTCTACTACTACCAACAACCAACCAGGCAAGCCAAATGGCAAAAGAGCTATCCATCTATACAACAAATATTTTTTTCTGAAGTCAGTTCAGACAACACATACAACTGTACTCAGACCTGGAAGAATTCTCCAGGACTCATAGAAAAGTTCCACAACAAGGAGAATGCCACATTATTGGATTATAAAAAGAAGAAAAAGAAGACATCCCACCACCTGGACACAACCCTAAACTAGCTATTTATATAGAAAGATGTTGCCTAAGAACTACATCCAAAGAATAGATACAAGAAGAAAGAGTGGGGGGTGTGGCTACCAGCAGAAGAGAACAGACGTGGGCTTGCAGAGCTCCGCAGTAAAAGCTCCAATGAACAGGGTCTTTACCCTTTTAATATAATCCCCTTCTGCTAAAAACAATTTTCCCGGAATCAGCATAGCAGCTGAACAAAAGCATACTCGGTGGCAGCGGGTTAATCCGACTTTGTCTGCCACGAGGTTGAGGCCTAGGAGGGAGTGCCATCCTTTCCAGTCTACTCGCTACCCCCCTCACGGCGAAGCCTCCCTTTCCCACAATCCCTGCGTCCGCAGCACTTGAAGGGCCCTAGGTACCACACAGAACCAGTGTGATTGGACCGTAGGGCTTGTAAGAAGATCTACGCGGAGACCTAGAGAGCGCAAGCAGGTGCGCATGTGGAGGACCTCATAGTCTGGGGGACGTGCAGCATGAGAGACAGCACGACAGGAGAGCCCCCTGGACAGCAAACCCTTCAGGGCCAGTGAGTCCCCCACAGGGGTGAGAGTGCAGTGGGCCTGGAAAACATGCACAGAGACAAAAAAATTACGGCTGTTCCCGCCAAACACTATAGACGAACTTTACATATAATGAATAGAGGGGACAGCACCCCATTCTCACAAATGCTAAACTTAGGAACAGATAAAGCCCTGACGACTAATGAGCCTCCTACAGAGTTTTCCAGAAAAAAATGGTCAATGGCGGCTTCTGATTGGCTGAAAACGCTGTTTATCAAATTCAGCTAAATAGAGGCTTATGAGGGTCTGTATTGACCCCCATGAGTGACAGGGCTATTTATTGGCTTATGGGGGGTCTGTATTGACCTCCATGAGTGACAGGGTTAATTAAGTGCTTATGGGGGGCTGTATTGACCCTCATGAGTGACAGGGTTAATTAAGGGTTTATGGGGGTCTGTATTAACCTCCATGAGTGCCAAGGTTATTTATTTGCTTATTGGGGTCTGTATTGACCCCCATGAGTGACAGGGTTAATTATGGGTTTATGGGGGTTTCTGTTGACCCCCATGAGTGACGGGGTTAAATAAGTGATTATGGGGGTCTGTATTGACCCCCATGAGTGACAGGGTTAATTAGGGGTTTATGGGTGTCTGTATTGACCCCCATGAGTGAGGGGTTTTAATTAAGTGCTTATGGGGGTCTGTATTGACCCCCATGAGTGACAGGGTTAATGAAGGGCTTATAGGGGTCTGTATTGACCCCCAAGAGTGATTCGGTTAATAAAGGGTTTATCGGGGTCTGGCTTGAGTGACGTTTTTTTAGGGGTTGATGGGTCTCTGTATAGAGCCCCATGCCTGATAGGGTTAATTTTTTTTATTACGGATCGTTTAAGGACCTTTACAGTCCTTTAAGGACCTGTAAGGCGGGAATTTTGCATTTTTATTGCAGCTGGGGTCCCTGATCGTGTGAGATCGGGGACCCCCACTGCGAGGGTTAATGTGGGGTTAACCGGTTACCTTCATTGCGAGGGTTAATGTGTGGTTAATGCAGGTTTCCGAGCTTATCTCGGATCCCTTCTTGGCTAAGTTGTACATGGCTAAGCAGTCCGGGGTCGTGAAGCCTCGTTTTCATTTTTTTCGGCCTCCATTTTTTTCCTCGCGAAGCCGTTTTTCAAGTGGAATGAAACGGTGGAATTTAGGGTTAAATTCAAGTTTAACCTCACTTCTAGATGTCCTGGCTGTACCCCCGTGCTGTGGGTGGTTTTTTTTATTATTGGGTTTTTTAGTGTGTTTTTAGTGTTTTTGTGCTTCCGCGGTTCGGGGGGTTAGTGCAGTATTTTGCAAGACACAGGTGAGGGAGAGGAGGAGGGGAAGGACAGGAATAAGTGCTGAGAGTTAATGGTTGTCTGGGGTGGTTTGGGGCACTGTAGAACTAAGTGCTGTGAGTTTAGAGGTGTGTGGGGTTGTGTTGTTACAAAGTCATGCGCCTTAAACCCTCCACCTTCATCAAATGCGGCCCCTCGCTTCGCCAGGGTCTGCATTTGCGGACCAAACTGCATCCTTCGCTTTGCGAGCTCGCAAAGCGTGACAACGTTTTATAGTTTGACAACTATTATATGTGATTACTTTTTTCTGCAAGGAATAAGAATTTCATTAATGATCAATGCCTATTTAAAACCGGTAACTCATGCTGTTAGGATATTACAGGGGCCCTTTAAAGGAACATAGTGGTCACATTCTTGTTATATCGTCTTATGACTAACTAAATTTAATAAAGGGCAAGGGTGGGTGTGTGAGCTTTTCATTACTGATACTAAAAGCTCTGACAGTTGCATCTGCCATATTCTCATTATACAAATAGAAACATGTGCAGTAGAGATGTCCCGAATAGTTCGCCGGCGGACTGTTCCCGGCGAACATAGCATGTTCGCGTTCGTGTCGAACTGCGAACATATGTGATATTCGACCCACCCCCTATACTTTATCATTGATCAAACTTTGACCCTGCAACTCACAGTCAGCAGACACATTCCAGCCAATCAGCATCATACCCTGCCTTCCACACCCTTCTACCTCATGGACAGCAGCCATTTTGGAATCATAACTAACTTGCAGTCTTACTGAGAGGAGGCTGAGTGTAGGTGATACTGCATCAATAGGGAAACCCATAGCTAGGCTACTCTACACAGTGTGCAATACAGTCCTGAAGGACTCTTTTGATCTCTGCTGCAAGGACACCCCTGTGTCTCTTCCCCCCCTTATCATCATCCTCCCCTCACCTTAGCACCCAACCCTAACACCCCTCACACTTATCCCTAACACCTAACCCTAACATCTCTCACCCTAACCCTAACACCCCTTACACTTATCCCTAACACCCCTCACCCCAACCCTAACACCCCTCACACTTATCCCTAACACCCCTTACCCTAACACCCCTCACACTTATCCCTAACACCTAACCCTAACATCCCTCACCCTAACACCTAACCCTAACACCCCTTACACTTATCCCTAACACCACTCACCCTAACACCTAACCCTAAAACCCCTCACACTTATCCCTAACACCCCTCACCCTAACTCTAACACCCCTCACACTTATCCCTAACACCCCTTACCCTAACCCTAACACCCCTCACACTTATCCCTAACACCTAACCCTAACATCCCTCACCCTAACACCTAACCCTAACACCCCTTACACTTATCCCTAACACCCCTCACCCTAACACCCCTTACACTTATCCCTAACACCCCTCACCCTAACACCTAACCCTAACACCCCTCACACTTATCCCTAACACCCCTAACCCTAACACCCCTCACACTTATCCCAAACACCTAACCCTAACATCTCTCACCCTAACACCTAACCCTAACACCCCTTACACTTATCCCTAACACCCCTCACCCTAACACATACAACCCCTCACACTTATCCCTAACATCTCTCACCCTAACCCTAACACCCATCACACTTATCCCTAACACCCCTTACCCTAACCCTAACACCCCTCACACTTATCCCTAACACCTAACCCTAACATCCATAACCCTAACACCTAACCCTAACATCGCTTACACTTATCCCTAACACCCCTCACCCTAACCCTAACACCCCTCACACTTATCCCTAACACCCCTCACCCTAACACCTAACCCTAACACCCCTCACACTTATCCCTAACACCCCTTACCCTAACACCCCTCACACTTATCCCTAACACCTAACCCTAACATCCCTCACCCTAACACCTAACCCTAACACCCCTTACACTTATCCCTAACACCCTTCACCCTAACACCTAAACCTAACACCCCTCACACTTATCCCTAACACCCCTCACCCTAACCCTAACACCCCTCACACTTATCCCTAACACCCCTAACCCTAACACCCCTCACACTTATCCCTAACATCCCTCACCCTAACATACCTCACCCTAACACCTAACCCTAACACCCCTTACACTTATCCCTAACACCCCTCACCCTAACCCTAACACCCCTCACACTTATCCCTAACACCCCTCACCGTAACCCTAACAACTCTCACACTTATCCCTAACACCCCTCACACTTATCCCTAACACCTAACCCTAACATCCCTAACCCTAACACCCCTTACACTTATCCCTAAGACCCCTCACCCTAACACCTAACCCTAACACCCTTCACACTTATCCCTAACACCCCTCACACTTATCCATAACACCCATCAACCTAACACCTAACCCTAACATTCTCACACTTATCCCTAAGACCTAACACCCCCCACACTTATCCCTAACACCCCTCACCCTAACACCTAGCCCTAATACCCCCTTACACTTATCCCTAACAGCCCTTTCCCTAACACCTAACCCTAACATCCCTTACCCTAACACCCATCACACTTATCCCTAACACCCCTTACCCTAACACCCCTCACACTTATCCCTGTGTCTCTTCCCCCCCTTATCATCAAGGGAGGGGGGAGGATGATGAGGGAGGGGGGAAGAGACACAGGGGAGGATGATGAGGGAGGGGGTAAAGAGATACAGGGGAGGGTGATGTGGAAGGGGGGGAAGAGACACAGGGGAGGATGATGAGGGAGGGGGTAAAGAGATAGAGGGGAGGATGATGAGGGAGGGGTAAAAGAGACACAGGGGAGGATGATGAGGGAGGGGGGAAAGAGACAGGGGAGGATGATGAGGGAGGTGGGAGGATGATGAGGGAGGGGGGATGAGACACAGGGGAGGGTGATGAGGAAGGGGGGAAAGAGACACAGGAGAGGATGATGAGGGAGGGGGTAAAGAGATACAGGAGAGGATGATGATGGAGGGGGATGTTAGGTTATTTATGCCCTTTATGGATTAAAACCAGACTCTGCATCAACTATGTAAGTGGGAGTTTTGACATGGATCCCCCTCTGGCATGCCACAGTCCAGGTGTTAGTCCCCTTAAAACAACTTTACCATCACTATTGTGGCCAGAAAGAGTCCCTGTGGGTTTTAAAATCCGCCTGCCCATTGAAGTCCATGGCGGTTTGCCGGTTCGCGAACATTTGCGGCGGTTCACTTTCGCCGTTCGCGAACCGAAAATTTTATGTTCGCGACATCACTAATGTGCAGTCAAAGTCTCCACTCACTATAGAAAACAAAATGGTAGAAGCGCACGGCAGCATAATTGCATATACAGTAAAAGATAATCTATCACGGCTGTATTTTCATATTTGTAATTTCAAAAACGTGTCTTCAAAATGTTATATGCGAAAAAAACAATATGAGCACACTTTATTCACTAATGTGAGCCAACTCCATGAAGTTGTTTTGCCAATGGTAGCATTACAATTCTGTTGTCTGGTTGAAATGCAGTGTTTGGTTTTCTGTCTTTACCTATTTGAGTTTTGTTGCCTCCTCTCTACCCAGTCTTGGAGACAGTTTGGGGATATTCCTCTATACTGTTGTATATTATAAAGTTTCATCGTTGACATTCGGTTATTCGAGATGTATGGAAAGAAATAGAACCCGGCACTATATATACCTGTGATAATGCTAGTACAGAGCATGGCATACAAGATTTGTAATTATACATGCAATCTTTATGCTTGCAGCATATACAACTAATAATATTGTTAGCTGGTTACATACTTGCAGACCTGTGACGATGAGAAAGGGTTCACCGAGTCTGAAGAGAGCAGGTTTGAAGGGGAGGGTCAGGAGGAGGCTAAGGCATGGGATAAAAGGCGAGCATCACTGCGGTCTGAAGGGCAGCGGGAGAGTGAAGAGGAAGGGGGACAGGCAGCAGAGGAGCAAGGGAGAGGAGTTAGAGGGGAGCATCAGGGACAGGAGGCACAAATGAGGCCTAGGAGGTCAGCAAGGAAGAGGAGTAAAAGGGGAGCATTGGGGCCAGGAGGCACAGATGAGGCCTAGGGGTCAGTCAGCAGCAGGAAGTTTAGCCAGAGTGGGACAGACAGGTGAAAAAAATGAAAAGGGAATAGAGGAGAGCCAGTTCGTTAAGGAGGAAGAAACAAGAAAGGAAAGCAGGCAGCTGGGAGGACAGAGAAAAAAGAAGGGAAGGTGCTGCAGGTGGAGCAGGAGCAGATGGTGGTCAGGCAACTGGAGTTGGGGAATGGTGACAGCAAGGAGGACTCGTTAGTGCAGGAGAGGGAGAGGTGTGGCAGTGTCTGTCCTCTTTCTGCTTATTGTGACGCATGGGAGGGCACGTCTGGCAGGAGCATGGCACAATCAGGGTCTGGTCTACAGAAAGGGGCAGCATAGTCATCTGTCCAGAGACTACTACGGCCGCATTTGACAGAAAGGATATCCCAGGTTCGTCTCAGCAGCGGTCAGTAACGCCGGTTGCCAGGAGGCATGAGAGGAGGCTGCAAGAGTGAGAGGAGGTGGTAAAGAACGGAAAGAAACCTATGGTTGTTATTACAGGTGCAGAGCATCACCGGTGAAAAGGTCATACAGAGGTGGTCGGTTTAGATCAGAGGGACGCAGGAACAGAGATACGCCCTCACCTGTTAGGAGGTTGAGGTCAAGCAGGAGGTCTCCGAAGCGGCATAGACATGAGGGTGAGCACAGACAAAGACGAAGTGAAGAAAGGGAATCTTTTCGTTATAGGAAGGAGAGAGATAGGCGTAGACAGAAGGACCTGGACGGCCTTCCTGCGAGGCCAGGAGGGTACATACAGCGGATGACAGGTTGAGACGAATTACTTCTACGATCAGGAGCAAGCAATTTCTGTCTTCAGATTCAGGGAGGAAAGCAGAGATAGAGTCGACAGCATCAGGTGGGACTGCCCCCTTAGGAGAGGCTCGATGAAGGCATATGGGTCAATCCTCCGTACACACACGTACTGAGAACACCACACAACATAATGTTCAGGCTGAGGAAAATATTAAAATAGCGGACACGGCAATGAAAAAATCTGCGCTGTGCTCCATAGGCCCCATTGGGGAGCATGTGTAATGATATAGGAATCACAAGGTTGTGGAGATCAGCAGCCTAGGTCAGCAATGATCCAATTCAGCCACTTGTAGGTGAAACAGGAACAAGGTTTATTGAAGTGATCAGGAACCACACAATAATCTGGCAAGGATACAGAGACAGGAAGTGCCTTATATAGGCCAAGAACCAGACAGCTGACCAGACACAGCTAAAGAGAGTTGTCACTGATTGCATTGCTTTTAGAGTCAATGTATCAGATCTAAGGCAAATCTGCAAGAGGCAGGCTGGTGAACCGGTAGGGAAGAGGTTTAGCAACATGCAAACCAGGGTTCGAATCCCAGCTGAGTCAATTCCTCACAGCATGTTTCAAAGGAAATTAGGGGAAAAATGTGGAAAAGAGAGCTCATTGAAATATTCTCCTTACAGCCATTGGATAACTACATAGAAATTAAACACAATGAAAATAAGGAGGATGCTAAAAAGAAGGAGGATGCTAAAAAGGAGGAGGATGCGAAGGTATACAACAATTCATAAACACTTTACAAATTGGTTACAGGCTTCCCTAAGTTTTGCCAGCATTGTAGTGGAGAAAAATCCGGAGTATTACTCCGCTTTATTTTGTTACTTAGACGAGGTTGAGGGGATTCATTGTACATATGGGGGGTTAGCATGGTGGGAATGCGATGAAAAGTTCAGGCAAAAAATGGTGGTTTCTCGAAATATGCAATGGGACGACAGGGACATGGGTAATTTGCTAAAAATTGTTTCTCCATTGAGACCTATGGTAATTTAACGGGGGAAGACAGGGGGGCTAGTGACATTAAGAAGGGTGGTTGCTTTGCTTTTAATGAAAGCTCTTGCAGCTGGGGTGCATCATGCAAGTTTAGACAAGAGTGCTCGGAATGCGGGCTGGGGCATCCTTTTTTTCCATGTTTCAGGAAAGCAAAGAAGTCTGTGGAACAATCTGAGAAAGGGGAGGATCCCAGTGTTATTAGAAAAGATGCAGGCATTGCTAAACTTCTACAGTAGTATTCCAGGTAGGGGGCAGACTCTAGCTTGCTGGTAATAGTTTTGAAGTTGGTTTTGTTATCCCATCAGTGGGGGTCCCGGGTTTGAGGAGGCCTCCTAATTTAAAATCAGCTAGGGACAGCCCCCCGAGGTTTGGAAAAAGTTAATGGAGGAGGTTAGAAAAGGTAGAACGGCTGGGCTGTTTGATAGTGAGCTGTTACAAGATTTATGGATTTCCCCTTTGGGTTTGATATCCAAGATAGAGCCGGGGACGTTTAGACTGATTCAGCACCTGTTTTATCCCAAAAGTTTATCGTCAATGACGGGATTGATCGTCATTTGTCGTCGGTTACTTATGCCTCTTTTAAGCAAGCGGTGAAGTTGGTTGGGAAGGCTGGAAAAGGGGCCTGGTTGGCCAAGGTTGATATTAAGTCGGCCTTCAGGTTGTTGCCAGTCCATCCTGATTCTCAACATTTGCTAGGTAGGTTCATTCTCTTGTTCCTATTGTGAAAAGTTCAACACGTTTCTCTAGTGGGTGGTAAGTAAATGGGCTATTATTATTATTATAGTTTATTTATAACACGCCAACATATTCCGTAGCGCTGTACATATATTAGGGCTTCATCAGTGGTCCATTATTTAGATGATTTTTTTTGTGGGTCCGGTTGGGTTTTCAGACTGGGAGTTGTTGCTGGGTTCATTTCAGGAGATGGCTAGAGAGTTTAAGATTCCATTAGCTGAGGACAAGACAGAGGGTCCATGGCATTATTTGAGCTTGTTGGGGATTCAGATTGATACGGTCTTGTTGGAATGTAGGCTGCCGGTGGAAAATGTGGTGGATTTGCGGAAGTCAGTGTTGTTGGTTTGGTCAGCAAAGAAGGTGGTCTTATGCAGTTATGCAGTCATTGCTGGGAAAACGTAACTTTGCATGTCGTATTATTCCTATGGGTAGGATTTTCTCTAGAAGGTTATCTGGAAGGTACCTTTTTCTGCACACCCTGATTCTAATGGAGCCAGTAATTAGCGGCATGTTGGAATTGTACACCGACGCAGCTGGGTCGTTTGGTTTTTGGGGCTTATTTTAAGGGTAGTTGGTGTGCCGAAAAATGGCCGATGGTATGGGGGGTCGAGGGGTTTGACAAAAAAATTACGTTTTTAGAATTATTCCTGATAGTGGTTGCTAGAATGTTGTGGGGAGTTGCTTTAAAGGATAGGTACGTAATATTTAATTGTTATAATTTGAGCATGGTCCAAGCAATTAACTCAACAACTGCCTCGTTGCCTCCAGTAGTACAGCTGCTGAGGCAATTGGTTAGGGCTTCCCACATAGCGGGGGTTAAAAATATCATAGCTGATGCATTGTCCAGAAGGAATGGGAAGACATTTAGGGAGTTTGCGCCGACAGCGGATCTGAACCCAACCCACTTCCCACCAGAACTCTGCAATGTGGGTCGGTAAACAGGGGTGAGGCAATATACTGTAGCTAGTCCGGGTAACATTACTGCCCGGGCAAGAATTGGCATGCTGTTGTTATTATTTTATGCAATTAAAGCTGTAAGTGTAAGGTGGTTATGTTTTCTTTCTTCTCAGATGCCCATCTGTAGTTATGGATTGTGGAACACTCATTTATATATTGGGCAAGAAGGTTTGCAGAAATACAGGATGAGGATCGGCAGTTGGGTTTCCCGGAAGAAGCTGTGTTGGTCAAATGGTTTGGGATTTGGGGAATGAAATGAGAATAGGTGTTGGGTAAGGTTGTGGGGTGGGCTAGAGCAGCTTCTCCCCCTGAGATTTTACTGTTGCACATAGTGGGTAATGATTTAATGTATATGCCCATGATGAGTTAATCAGAATAATGAAGAGGGATATCCTGATGTTATTGAAGTTATTCCCAGGTTTAATTATTATTTGGTCACATATAATGCCTAGGCTAAGGTGGAGGGTAGCAGATAATCATAAGAAATTAGATGGGGCATGGCGTAGGATTAATAAGTTTATGGCATCTTTTGGGAGAAGGTTGGGGGGTTGTTCTATATGGCACAGAGATCTAGAGGTACCTGCGGCTGACACTTATTTTTTAAAGGACGGGGTTCACCTCAATGAGATACTGTAGGTCTTTCATTGTTTTGTTATTCATTAAAGGTGGGTATTGTCCAGGCCATGGAGAGTGTTGGTGGTGCTGAGATCGTTGGTCTTGCGAGTAAGATTACTGCCTGGGCAAGAATTGTCATGCTGTTATTATTATTTTATGCAATTAAAGCTGTAAGTGTAAGGTGGTTCTGCTTTGTTTCTTCTCAGATGCCCCTCTGCGGTTATGGATTGTGGAACACTCATTTATACAGTGGATATAAAAAGTCTACACACCCCTGTCAAAATGTCAGGTTTATGTGCTGTAAAAAAATGAGACAAAGATAAATCATTTCAGAACTTTTTCCACCTTTAATGTGACCTATAAACTGTACAACTCACAATGTAAAGTAGTAAGTGTACAGCCTGTATAACAGTGTACATTTGCTGTCCCCTCAAAATAATTTAACACACAGCCATTATTGTCTAAACCGTTAGCAACAAAAGTTAGTACAAATCTACAGTGCCTTGCATAAGTATTCACCCCCCTTCATGTTTTAGCAATTTTGTTACATTACAGCCTTAAATTCAATGTTTTGTTAATCTGAATTTTATGTGATGGATCAGAACACAATAGTCTAAGTTGGTGAAGTGAAATGAGAAAAATATATACATAAAACTATTTTTTAGAAATGGAAAACAGAAAATTGGCATGTGCGTATATATTCACCCCCTTTGTTATGAAGCCCATAAAATGCTCTGGTGCAACCGATTACCTTCAGAAATCACCTAATTAGTGAAATGATGTCCACCTGTGTGCAATCTAAGTGTCACATGATCTGTCATTACATATACACACCTTTTTTGAAAGGCCCCAGAGGCTGCAACACCTAAGCAAAAAGACACCACTAACCAAACACTGCCATGAAGACCAAGGAACTCTCCAAACAAGTAAGGGTTAATGTTGAGAAGTACAAGTCAGGGTTAGGTTATAAAAAATATCCAAATCTTTGATGATCCCCAGGGGCCTCATCATAGCCAAATGAAAAGAACATGGCACAACAGCATACCTGCCAAGAGACGGACGCCCAGCAAAATTCATGGACCGGCAAGAAGGGCATTAATCAGAGAGGCAGCACAGAGACCTAAGCTAACCCTGGAGGAGCTGCAGAGTTCCACAGCGGAGACTGGAGTATCTGTACATAGGAAGACAATAAGCCGTACGCTCCATAGAGTTGGGCTTTATGGCAGAAGAAAGCCATTACTTTCAGCAAAAACAAAATGGCGCGTTTTGAGTTTGCAAAAAGGCATGTGGGAGACTCCCAAAATGTATGGAGGAAGGTGCTCTGGTCTGCTGAGACTAAAATGTAACTTTTTCGTCTATCAAAGAAAACTCTATGTCTGGCGCAAACCAAACACATCACATCACCCAAAGAACACCATCCCCACAGTGAATCATGGTGGTGGCAGCATCGTTCTATGGGTATGTTTTTCAGCAGCCGGGACTGGGAAACTGATCAGAGTTGAGGGAAAGATGGATGGTGCTAAATACAGGGATATTCTTAAGCAAAACCTGTACCACTCTGTGAGGGATTTGAGGCTAGGAGGGAGGTTCACCTTCCAGCAGGACAATGACCCCAAACACACTGCCAAAGCAACACTTGAGTGGTTTAAGGGGAAACATGTAAATGTGTTGGAATGGCCTAGTCAATGCCCAGACCTCAATCCAATAGAAAATCTGTTGTCAGACTTAAAGATTGCTATTCACAAGCGCAAATCATCCAACTTGAAGGAGCTGGAGCAGTTTTGCAAGGAGGAATGGGCAAAAATCCAAGTGGTAAGATGTGGCAAGCTCATAGAGACTTATCCAAAGCAACTTGGAGCTGTGATTGCCGCAAAAGGTGGCTCTACCAAGTATTGACTTTAGGGGGATGAATAGTTATGCACATTGAACATTTCTGTTATTTTGTTCTTTTTTTTTAATAAAAAAAAAACATCTTCAAAGTTGTGGGCATGTTCTGTAAATTAAATGATGCAAATCCTCAAACAATCCATGTTAATTCCAGATTGTGAGGCAACAAAACATGAAAAATGTCAAGGGGGTGAATACTTTTGCAAGGCTCTGTAAGTGGAAATGTCCAAATTGGGCCAAAAGTGTCAATAAATATTTTGTGTGGCCACCATTATTTTCCAGCACTGCCTTAACCCTCATGGGCATGGAGCTCACCAGAGCTTCACAGGTTGCCACTGGAGTCCTTTTCCACTCCTCCATGATGACATCATGGAGCTGGTGGATGTTAGAGGCTTTGCACTCCCCCACGGAAAGGTTTGAGGATGCCCCACAGATGCTCAATAGGGTTTAGGTCTGGAGACATGCTTGGCCAGTCCATCACCTTTACCTTCAGCTTCTTTATCAAGGCAGTGGTCGTCTTGGAGGTGTGTTTGGGGTCGTTATCATGTTGGCATATTGCCCTGCCGCCCAGGCCTGTTCTGACTGGAACCTGTACTGTGAAACCACTGTATGGTCTTGCCCACCGTGCTGCAGCTCAGTTTATAGCCTATGCCATCTTTATGTAGAGCAACAATTCTTTTTTTTCAGACCCTCAGAGAGTTCTTTGCCATAAGGTGATCATGTTATCATGGAAGAGTGGAAGGGACTCCAGTGGCAACCTGTGAAGCTCTGGTGAACTCCATGCCCATAAGCGTTAAGGCAGTGCTCGGAAATAATGGTAGCCATACAAAATATTGACACTTTGGGCCCAATTTGGACATTTCCACTTAGGCATGTACTCACTTTTGTTGTCAATGTTTTAGACATTAATGGCTGTGTGTTGAGTTATTTTGAGGGGACAGCAAATTTACACTGTTATGCAGGCTTTACACTTACTACTTTACACTGTAGCTGAGTGTCATTTCTTCAGTTGTGTCACATGAAAAGATATAATAAAATATTTACAAAAATGTGAGGGGTGTTCTCACTTTTGTGAGATACTGTATATATATATATATATATATATATATATATATATATATATATATAAATAATAAACATAATATATTATAAAAAACCTACACACATATTATGTATACACACAATTTGACAAAGTGGCTCTTTAGAGCCCTACTGTCTCTTACAACAGCTCTCAGAGAAACAGTACAAACGCCCAAATACCGTTTCAGTAATATTTTCAATAAAACAGAAAATCAGGCAATGGAGTAATGAAAATAAAAATCTACATATATGAGCTGACTGACTGGAACACTCTCTCTGTATCTGTACAGCTTTTCTGCCAGAGAAAAACACAGCCTCTATTGCTGTAGGAATCTTTATCTGCCTGATTGTAGCAGTCTCAGTGGGTGGAGCACGGGCTCACCCTTCCATCCAAATGCTTCACCCCAGGGACCGAAAGTTTTGCAGTTTTTGTTTACCACACTGAAAGTCTAAACATACCTAACAGCAACATGTACAACACCATATACATTTCTTTCACAAAATTCATTGGTCTAAGGGTGACCTCAGCAGGGTCACTCCACACTTCTACCACAACTGCTGGGTCTGCTTAGCCATGAACTGGGTACCCTGATCTGAAACAATTTCACTCGGGAGCCTAACCTGGGTGAAACTGGCTCCCAAGACATCAGCCACCATTGCTGCTGTAATGCAGACTAGAGCTACAGCCTTCAGATACCCGGTGATATAATCCACAAAAGTGAGGATGTATCTCTTGCCCAAGTTACTAGGCCTGGCAAGTCCTCAATGATATCTACAACCACTCGGCGGAAAGGACATTTCTATAATGGGCTTGAGCTGCAAGGGAGCACAAAGTACTCGTACACATCCACAAAGGCGCTGACAAGTATCACATGAGACACAGAAACTAGTGATATCTTGTTATATGCGGGTCCAATTTCTTTCACAAAGAAAATTACCAAAAGCACAATGTCACAAGAAATGCTGTAAGGATTGTTAACATAGAAAATTAGAGGGTATTATGATTACTGGAAGAATTGTTGCAAGCAAAAAAAGTAAAAAGCACACAACATATTTGTCAAAAAGAATATACTTATACTTTAAATTATGGACATGTAAAAAGTAGGTCCATAACGTATTGTGCCATTTCTTACCATATTTTGGAATATTACTTCAATCTATAACTATTAAAAGGAAAACTTCTGAGCAAATGATTCCTTTATCTTGTAAGTTTGAGTTTTCAATCTTGCATAGTGCTTTGGGAAAGCTCTATGGACACTAAATTCTAAGCTGAAAAAAGGACCCTCCATCCTTTGCAACATGTTAATATTGCTATTCTTTTTTCCTTGAACATAACCCATGTATAGCGCTACGGAATATGTTGGCGCGTTACAAATAAACTATAATAATAATTAAGCTTTTACTAACAACAATAATGAAAGTGATTGACGGTGTTGGTATCACCAAATTATTCTGGAAGTTATAACAGTACACTAGCAGAATGTAGATGTGTCCTTTGCCAGGAGAGGGAAGATTGTTTTTACTGTATTCTTATTTATTCTTATCCTTTGTGAAATACATCAAGAGGAAGAAATATTCCTTAAGGAATTAATTGTTTCATGCCAATGCATGGCAGTCCCTCTAGAAACTTTTTTTTTGTTCCTGTGTAAGCTTTGTTGACAATATAACACTTTCTTTTTCTGTTATTTTATTCTATCAACAGAGAGAATAACGTATGAAGAAATGAAACCATGGAAAAAAATATCTGTATCAGATACAAGACTTGACCTTACGAAATACACCAACAGCATTAAGATGATCATTCTGATTTTACACATACATATAAATAAATAAATATATATATATATATATATAGATAAATAGATAGATAGATAGATAGATAGATAGATAGATAGATAGATAGATAGATAGATAGATAGATAGATAGATAAATAGATAGATAGATAGATAGATAGGCACCAATGCTAGTGCATAGGCATACATAAAAAATCTAAATCTAAAATGCAAACTCACATTTGGAGACCTCACTAAATGAGGTGTTGGGCACTCTTGTCAGGAAGTCCCTCTCCTGTTGGTTGTTCCCGGACAGTACTGATTCCACTGGTCTGGAAACTAGATCCTCCTGACTCATAGAAGCTCCTTAGTTAAATCATCTAATGTGATGCTTTGCACCATAAATATAAAACATAATACAAGCAATATATAATCCAAGGTTTTTAGTTGCTCATAGACGTAAACAAATTTGTTAGAAATCTTACGCTGAAAAGACATTTTTTTCAAAAGGATAATATGTCAGAAATTCCCAAACCTGATGCTAACATGGTTTTTGATACAGATGATGTAGACATTTTTTTAGGTCTACATAAATTAGCTGGGTATGAAGGTAATCCTGACAAATCACTTTTCAATGATTTGTTATGTAATGATCTGGTGGATTTAATGAGAGAATTAGACAATTCTCATATAAAACATACCTCATTGAAGCCCAGATCTATATTTTACCCCATTCAATCATAGGGCAATCATATCCCTGTTTTTTTTTAAAAACTGATTCTTAAAGAATCTGGGAATATGTAAGTAGGGAAGAAAAAGAGGTCATTAGATCACTTAAAGAAGATCTTGTGGGTCAAGATAGAAAGAAATCTATCCAGGAAGCATTAAATCTCATTAAATATAAGATATATACCCTCTTGGGGTATGACTCCTTTGATGAGTACCTCAACATTTATAATCAACTGTTGGTAGGAGCTAAAAACAAGGGGATTCTATCCCAGAAAGAGTTCAAATACGTAGAGGTCCAGTTCCCAAGGAGGGCTATATTTTACCATCTCCCAAAAGACACCAAAAACCCAACTAGTAGACCCATCATCTCATGGATCGTCTCCCTTACCAAAAACTGTCTGAGTATGTGGATTCTTTTCTCAAGACCATGGTTTGTATCCTTAGATCATTCATTAGGGACACTCTCCATCTATTGGAGGTCCTACAGGAACAAAATTGGACAGACTATATTATTATTCTTATATTCTTCTTATATTATTCTAGAAGAATGGGTCCACTTTCACAACCATTAGATCTCTGTATATTCCCTATATTAATATTGATGGGTAACTTTAGATGTGTCTGTTCTGTACTTGACAACATTGAATGCACGCAAGTGATTTTTATTTTGGGAGCTATAGAATTTATCCTCCCCTATAATTATTTTTTGTTTGAGGGTAATTTTCATTTACAGACTTCGGGTACAGCCATGGGCACCAATTTTGCCCCATGTTTTGTAAGCCTTTTCTTGGGACAGTGGGAGGATCTGTTGATGTGGGAAAATAATCCCTTCTTTGGCAATATCAAGTGGTATAGATACATTGATGATATTGTACTCATTTGGGAAGACAATGGGACTACATCAATATGAGATTTTCTAGCATATGTTAATGCTAATGATATGAACTTAAATTTTACCATTCATACAGACTAGTTATCAGTGCCATTTCTAGATGTGGTCCTGATAGGGGAAGATATGTCCGTTATTACTAAACTATTTATCAAACCAACAATACAAATAGTTATTTGCATGCCAGAAGCAACCATTATCCAAGATGGATCAAGAATATCCCCTACGGTCAGTTTCAAAGGGTACGCAGGAATTGCACTAGACTTTGTGACTTTGAGAAAGAGAGTGAGTACTTGAAAAATAACATTTTGGATAAAGGACATAACCCTAAAGTGGTACAGGGAGCCTTTGAAATGGCTAAGTCTCTTAATAGGATGGAACTTATAAAGAATAAAATAAAAAAATAAACTTCCCGATAAGAACTACCCAGGCTGATGTTTTTTTACGAAATACAATCAGGTGGTGAATAAAGTTGAATTCAGTATGAAAAAACTCTGGCCAGTTTTGAAAGATGATGAAATCCTGGCGGAATCTCTAATGGTACAACCTCTTAAAACTTTTAGAAAAAGTACAAATCTGAAAAATATTCTTGCCCCTAGTGAGCTTTTAAAACCAGGATTTGGGAGCACCTGGATAATGACACTAAAAAACATTATAACAAATGGGTGTACTTCCCATGTAGTCCGATGCCATAATAAAGATACAATCGGGTAAAAGTGCAAGCAATTGACCACATTACACTAGGTCCCAGGGGAGGTGATAGATTGTTACAAAATGTATCCATACTTTAGGCACATTAGAACTAGAGGGTCTAAATAAAGATATCGATTTGGTGGATTTATTGAATAGAGTGTGGGATGTTCCCTTTCTCTTTATCTGTCTCTTCATTTTTTTTTTACTGAAGCTGATTATACTCTTTATATCTTTTTATTTTTATATATTTTGTAATATTATCTTTAGCCATTATTTGGGGTTACACTTGTATACCAGTCCTTGTTTTTTTAGGTTTGGGTATTATATTTGTACACACACCTACTCCAGGGTTAATTATACCACAATGTTTTTAGTTACATTCAGGTTTTAGGAGTGCATAGACCAAGGTGGTCTCCCATCCAAGTACTGACCAGTGTGACCTCTTGGTTCCCTGGCTGAATTTGAACCCAGGATGCTGTGGTGAAAGCACCTGAATCCTAACCACTGGGCCACCAGGGAATCCCATTTGCTAGATACCTAGTCACAATATTCATTGATTAAAAAACTTTTTTATATACTTTTAATATGGTTCTGTGGTTTTGTTAGCATTAATAATGGTCAAACCTTGGATTATATATGGATTGTATTATGTTTATATTTATGGTGCAAAGCATAATATTAGATGATTTAACTAAGGAGCTTCTAGGAGCCAGGAGGATCTAGTTTCCAGACAGGTGGAATCAGTACTCTCCGGAACACCCAACAGGAGAGGAACTTCCTGGCAAGCGTGTCCAACACCTCATTTAGTGAGGTCACCAAATGTGAGTTTGCATTTTAGATTTATACTTATGTAACCTATGCTATCAAGAGTTATTCTGCTCTACGGTTGGCGCCTCTCTTTTTTTGTTTTTGTTTTGTTGTTACCCAAGTGCCTGGTGCACGGTGCCTTCTGAAGAGGCTGCAGTGCCCAGTTAATACCACGTGCCATTACGATTTAGAAGGAGCACTCCACAGATCATATTCCAGTTCAGATTTTTCAACAGACTGTGTATCTAATTTTGGACTAATGGGACTAAGGTATATTGCCTAACTACTAATACATCTTTACTAGGCTCAAACTGATTGTGTATAAGTTCTTAATCATCCACACACACGTTTTTGGGACTTTTCCTACTCTTGAGTGCCCTGGTCTATAGATTGGTCCTATGTGATCATTATTATTTGTCAATATATATATATATATATATATATATATATATATATATATATTGTTAATTTGAAAAACAGACATGAAATACAATATACGTTGGATTACAAGTTGGCAATATATAAAATACCTTAATACATAGCAACAAGAAATTCAAATAAGGAGTTATATCTATATCTCCTTAATTCTCCTTTATACCTTTAGAAGTATGTTTAGATTAAAGGAATGTCTAAGTGAGCTGGAATAATACATTTCTAAACTCTGTAGGCAAAAACAGCCTATGTGTATGCAGCACATCTCATAAAACATTTTAATTTTATTAATATCTAAAAAATCCCTCTAATGATTATGTTGACACCTCTAAGGGGTGTCTACACAACTTCCTGCCCCCCCCCCCCCACTATTTACCTGCTGTTGCTTGCTCAGCCAATCTCCCTACAGCTTCCTCCTTGCAGCTTCCTGTCACATGTCAGTGATACACTACATTTTCCAGGCTCCTTTGCACCACAGCCAATAGGAGAGCAGTGTATTCACTGCTGATATACTACTGACTCATCCCTGCTAACTGGCTATGCGGTGTGGTGTTGCCATAGCAACTAACAAAGTGCAATATCTGAAATATTTCTCTAACTGGATTGGCCAAAACAAATTGGAAGGGTCGTTAACCTTATTTTTAAACTGTCATAAATTACAATCGATTTTGCTAACTGCAAAGTAAGTGTTTAAATGTTTATTTTGGTATTTTTTCATGCAAACATTTTTTTCATACACTTCTGATTCTCCTCCCTCAGATGCATTCATAATCCAGGAAACTTAGATATCCCTTTAACTGATTCTCTGCCTCTCCACGCTTGAACATCAGGTCTCAAACAAGTGTGCATCCACTGTATTACAGCTATAATATCAAATGCCAATTTATTATATATTCATTGACTTTTCTTATATTCTAATTCAATGTATTAAAAAATATAAACCCTGTTTAGTGAACCTTTAGACACCCATCAAAAACGCACTTGAAATTAATCCAATATTAGACAGATCTTTAATCTTGATAACTTTTAGAAAATAATTTAACATAAAATTGCCTTGTATCAAGATCTCCACGTCAATCAATTTGATCCAAAATAATGTGTTAGAGTAGGGCTTGCATTAATTCTACACCTGAGGTATCTCTTCTATTTATACAGATCCTCATTATTATTTTTGTTTTGCTATGAAATCTCCATTCCTTACACATCTTCCTTTCCACACCTCCAAAGAGTACTATTTGTAAACTCAAGGAGACTTCTAGTTCCATTTTATTTTTCATCCAAATCTGAACGTTCCTCAAAAACGATATTCTATATTACATTGCCAGAAAATATGAAAATAATTTGGATCTCCCATTTTGGATTTTATACATTCATCCTCTTTAATTCTAACCAATTTCCACATAAGTTTCGGAAGGAAATAGCCTTGATGTAGTATCTTCAAATGTTGTTCATGATAATCCGCCAATAGAACATATTGTCTCACAGTACTAATACTTTTTGAATATGTCATACTCTTCAGGCAATGTTATTTTTCTAGTCCATTTATTAGTTATCTCTACTTTCATTTTTGGCCAATAATGATCTTAAATTGGCCCATATACATGACGCATACATTTCATGCCTTTATAGTAGCCTTGAACTATTTTACCACTTCTATTACCAAAAGTGAGGATCTCTCAATCTAAGTTTGTCTATGTAACTTCTTAATTGTAAATAGGTTTCCTGATGTTTCATTTGTATGTTTTATTCAGCTTATATTCATTAATTTTTTTTAACAAGTTTAGGGTTTCTTTTAAGAAAATATTCTATATTATCCAGACTGATTCCAGTCTCCCTAAAGGGGTTTGTAATTTATCCTTTACAGCTTTTTCTGTTTAAGTGGCATTTGATAAGTTATTATTTCTGAATCTATAATCTTTACATGAAAATACCACCATGCTTTAATCATTGGGTAGATTAGAATATTATTATCAATCTGCCTTGAAATCACTGATTTTTTATTATGTGAATTACTCTTATTATCTTTAAATGACAGTTCTCAGTCGAAATCTCTAAATTTTCCTCGTTGACTTAACTATTCCATTGCCATTTTAGCCAAAATTGTCCAATTGGCCCACTATGACGTAAACTCATACCTCCTCTATTGTTTAACTGCCACAAACTAATCTGAGATTTGTTTCGATTGCAAATAAAGTTTCTAAACATACTGGGAATTTTTTCAATATCTTTTTTGTTAATGAGAAAAGGAAGATGTGGTAGCAAAAACAAGATTCCAGGTTGTAGTATCATCTTTATTGCACTAACTCTTCCCAAAAGCGATAAAGGGATATTAATCCATAGCTTTAAATCTATTGCCATTTTACTCATACACATTTATAATTAAATGAGTAGATTACAGAGTTTTGTTTTAGCTTTAATAGACTATTTTGATATATCTTATTATTTACTCAGATATAATACTTATTTTTCTCTATTAATGCTATATCTTGAAAATGAAGAAAATTCTTCTATACTGGAATAATCTTTGGTATATTATCTAAACATTTATTAATAAAAAGTAATAATTCATCCGCATATAAAGTAATTTTTATCTGACCGTTTCCAACTGAAATACCTTGAAAAGTTTTTCATTTCATTTATTTCATATTTAGTGAATATAACTTCTTTCATCCAACCTCTGATTAATTTTGTATGTTTTTTTTTTTTATATTCAAGTAAATCTCCTGTAACAGTGCAATGTCTGGGCCTATCTTTTTTAAATGCCTTAATATTGTTTTCCTCTTTATTGGGGAATTTATACTCCCTGTATTCCAAGAAACTATTCAATTCAATACACATATTGTTATGTCACATAAATATTTATGTTAGTTTTTCTTGAAATCCAACCATGAAGAGACAGCTAGTGTACCCATTCATTAGTACAGGCATAAGATTTACCATTTCTTAATGTCTTTAAATTCATAGTTATTGCATAAACTCCTCTTCCTCTTCTTTTAAAAACATCCTCTTCGTGATTCAAGACAACGTTTAGAAGGGTACAAAAGAGCAAATTGTCTGCCATCTTTAAAAAGTTGGTTACAGCATGAATGTTTCCAATATTTGATGTACAATAGATATCACTGATTTATCATCCCCTATTTTCTCTGGAGTCATATCTAAAGATAGCTCTTGTTTCATGTCTCTTTGCTCTTGATTTTCTTTTAGAAGATATTTTTTTCTGTCGCTTTTATTAGTTCTTGAACCTGCCATTCCGCTGACACCTGGTGACCCTTTCATAACTTTATCTATATTTATATAAGTACTGAGAAAGAAATTACTGAAATTACATTAATATTAATTTCTCCATAGTAAACACAAGATATTCCATTGGTGAGTGTCACTGCTATTTACTGTGCTTACTTTTACCACTTTTACCACTTGCTTAACTAAGAAAACAGAAAAAAATTGTCAGCATTACCACAAATTCCCTATTATTCGCTTTCAGACAACATGCTTTTCTTACAGATAACTACACAGCTTCTTACCAAGATTTTTCTCATGATATGGATCGTCTCTCAAAACACTATAATTCAAATATTTACCTTGATAGACTATTTAATAAACCATCACATTTTAACAAATTTTAATTATATGTAAATTATTATTTTCAAGATGTCCAAAGCTGGTTTCTATCAGAGAGCCAAACAAATTACAAAGCCCTCCTGTCATATAGACTTATTTGCAGGCTTTCCAGTCAACATACCATATCCCACTAATTGTTAATTTAGCATCTCCCCTATTTTTTTCTTTTAATAAGGATTTCAATCATTAACAATTTTTTAGCCAGATCACCTGTTTATTGTTTGCTGATTTATAATTTATCTTTTGCCAAACACTTCACTTTTCTCTGATACACATGGTACTAGGTAGTTAAAAAATTGTCATCCTAACAAAACCAAGGATTTCAGATTTTAGATTTTATTCATGTATATTATTGCTTATAAGCATAGATTCTACAGCTAATTGTACAAAAAGATTTTGACAACCTTAAAATACTGACTTTATTGTTTAAATCAAAACCTTTATGGATTATGATATAGTCTTATAATCCTTAATATAAATTGAAATGTCAAACATCTCATACCAAAGTTTTTTACCAAAGATTTTCCAAAGGGGTCTCTAAAAAAATTAGGCCTGTGACCTCAATGGGTCTTTCCCCTTTGAAAAAGACGCCTATTGTGTAGAAACGTGCGTTAGGGACAAATAGGGATCCAGTTTCATAATAGACATTGGCTCCCTTAGAGGCAAATAGTTGATTGAGCACTGCATATAAATGAATCAACGATAATTGTATTAAAGATGGCCAGGAGCAGAAACAACAATGGAAAGACCAAGAGATTCAGATGATTAGAATATTATTATGATATTATTATAATTAGATTATAAAAAAAAGGCTTTTACTTGAATATATATATATATATATATATATATATATATATATATATATATATATTTATATATATTATATATAGATGGAGTACTGGAAAAACAATTGGGTACACTGATTGCAGACATAGCGCACTATTAAATTACACGCCCGCAGTGGCCTCCATACAGCGCGTAAGTCTGCAAGCTTGAAATATGCAGGCGATACAGAGTGATTTAATTAGAAAAGGCTACAACGATATGGCCGGAATCCAAATACGTAAACCATGCTTTGGCACGTAGCATTTCCGGGAGTGAACATGATAAATTATTCAACCCAGTAGTTATGGATTTAGATGGAGCCAATATTAAAAGAGACTGTCATCATTACATCACTAAAACATGGAGGTTAAATTTCAATTACTTACGGTTTTGAAGTCTGAGTTGCGATCGGACCCGCATTCCAGAAATAATGCAATATGAAAAAATCAATAAATATAATATTCTAGTCCATGCGAGTTCTATTATATGTATTAACCCATTAATTGCCAGGATCGATATAACACAGAAATTACACATGAAAACAATAATTTTTTATTGCAGATTTGCGAGCTTGAGAATATTGTACTAATAATTTTAATACCTCTCATCACTTTCCCTGTAATTTAAAATACAGTAGTGTGTTTATATTTGCTTTTACAGTGCTACGGATAAGGAGTTTAAACCCCTAGCTGGTTTTCTGTAGTACCCGTAGAATTTTTGTCTTGAGGACTTGTTAATAGCAAATTGCGATTGTAACATTTATTGGATTGAAAGATCAAAGGATTAGCTGGGTTGGAGTTCAGATTTTGACAGTCTGTAGGGATTTTCAGACTGTAACCCACATATCATTTGTGGGTAGCTAAAAGAGGCCAATTGAATAGCCGTAACTTTTGCAGGCTCCTTCACGAGCTTATGGAACTACAAATAGGCAAATTTAATAGAGTCCCTAGTCTTACGGAGTCTATACAGTACCTTGCAAAAGTGTTCACCCCCCTTGACATTTTTTGTGTTTTGTTGCCTCACAACCTGGAATTAACATGGATTGTTTGAGGATTTGCATCATTTAATTTACAGAACATGCCCACAACTTTGAAGATTTTTTTTATTTTTTATTGTGAAGCAAAAAACAAATAGGACAAAATAACAGAAAAAGTCAATGTGCATAACTATTCACCCCCATAAAGCCAATACTTTGTAGAGCCCCCTTTTGCAGCAATCACAGCTCCAAGTCACTTTGGATAAGTCTATATGAGCTTTCCACATCTTACCACTGTGATTTTTCCCCATTCCTCCTTGCAAAACTGCTCCAGCTCCTTTAAGTTGGATGGTTTGCGCTTGTGAACAGCAATCTGACCACAGATTTTCTATTGGATTGAGGTCTGGGCTGTGACTAGGCCATTCCAACACATTTAAATGTTTCCCATTAAACCACTCAAGTGTTGCTTTAGCAGTGTGTTTGGGGTCATTGTCCTGCTGGAAGGTGAACCTCTGCCCTAGCCTCAAATCACGCACAGAGTGGTACAGGTTTTGCTCAAGAATATCCCTGTATTTAGCATCATCCATCTTTCCCTCAACTCTGACCAGTTTCCCAGTCGTGGCTGCTGAAAAACGTTACCACACCATGATGCTGCCACCACCATGTTTCACTGTAGGCATGGTTTTCTTTAGGTGATGTGATGTTTTGGGTTTCCGTTTTCTTTGATGGACGAAAAGTTAAATTTTAGTCTCATCAGACCAGAGCATCTTCCTCCATACATTTTGGGAGTCTCCCACAGGCCTTTTCGCAAACTCAAAACATGCCATTTTGTTTTTTTTTACTGAAAGTAATGGCTTTCTTCTGGCCACTCTGCCATAAAGCCCAACTCTATGGAGCGTACGGCTTATTGTCGTCCTATGTACAGATACTCCAGTCTCTGCTGTGGAACTCTGCAGCTCCTCCAGGGTTACCTTAGGTCTCTGTGCTGCCTCTCTGATTAATGCCCTCCTTGCCCGGTCAGTGAGTTTTGGTGGGCGGCTGTCTCTTGGCAGGTTTGCTGTTGTGCCATGTTCTTTCCATTTGGTTATGATAGATATGATGGTGCTCCTGGGGATCACTAAAGATTTGGATATGTTTTTATAACCTAAGCCTGAATTGAAGTTCTTAACAACATTGTCCCTTACTTGTTTGGAGAGTTCCTTGGTCTTCATTGCAGTGTTTGGTTAGTGGTGCCTCTGGCTTAGGTGTTGTAGCCTCTGGGGCCTTTCAAAAAAGGTGTGTATATGTAATGACAGATCATGTGACACTTAGATTGCACACTGGTGGACATCATTTCACTAATTATGTGACTTCTGAAGGTAATTAGTTGCACCAGAGCTTTTTATTGGCTTCATAACAAAGGGGGTGAATACATACGCACATGCCAATTTTCTGTTTTATATTTCTAAAAAACAGTTTTATGTATATATTTTTCTTATTTCGCATCACCAACGTAGACTATTGTGTTCTGATCCATCACGTAAAATTCAGATTAACAAAACATTGAACTTAAGGCTGGAATGTAACAAAATAGGTAAAAAGTCAAGGGGTGTGAATACTTTTGCAAGGCACTGTATATATTTTCATCTTGAATGGCAGTTTGTTTTGCAATAATAATGCAAATCTCTTGGTTCAAAATAATTTGATATTTTAATACATTAGAACAGACTGCAGTATGACATCCCAGCCTCTAACTTAAATAACTGTGTATTGGGAAAAGTTAGAAGCCATTAGTAAAATTTAATTTAAGAAGTTATATCTTAAAAGCCTATGCACTCAGATATCAATGTATTAAATTGGTGTAGATGTGAGTTATTATGTCTGTATAGCCAGCAAGTTGCTGAAATGTATCTGTATGTACTGACTATTAATATCCTATTTTGACTTGTATGTGACCCTCCAGGATTAAACTGGAATCATCCAGTATCCTCACACTAGATGGGCTAGTGATAGAATAAGGGTCTGCCTCTCATATCCCAACAGCCAAGCACATGTCACTAAGATTTTATACACTTAATTATTAAAATGTTAAATTACTGTTTTACTATGACTGTCATGTGTGCCAAAGGGAGTTACACTACCTGAACCATAACATGTTGAATTGTAGCTGTGTTATGTTTTGGCTGTACTATGTTGAACCAAAGGAGAATGTTACTGTAAGCCCCAAGGCCAATGCCCTTTGTCTTTCAGAACCAACCTCAACCAGAATAAACTGGGCATGGTTATCCCTTCCACTTCTCAGGGCTGTGACAGCATAGAACTAACGCCCAAGTCCTCACATAAGCTTAGATGGCATCTGACCACCCACACAATCTGTCTCTGAACCTTTGTTGATTAGTTACCCCCTAACCAAATGGATAACTGTCTCAGACTTTCAGGCTCCAAGCCCGGGGAGGATGTTAATAGCCCAAACTATATCTCAGTAACCCAATTCCTGTAACAGAAAAGCAGGAGGTTTTGGGTTGGGTTGTGACACCAATTAATACAGATGTTGAGGTCCCCTATTGTTGGAGATCGTGGTGCTCCAATTTTCTAAATTAGCAGTTTGTAGCCTGAGAGGCCAAACACAAATTCAAGCTTAGGAAAAGTCAACCAAAGATTGGTGAATGTGATGTGGGCAATTTACTTTTCTGTCTTGCCTTACTATTCAGTGGAAATCACTATTCAGATATTAGTCATATGTTTGAGTCTCTTAAAAGCAACCCACTCACACTCTCTGCAAAGGGTCAGTGTGATAGTCCGTGATTTTAGGCAAAATAATTCACAATGATTGAGCTATGTGTCTTAAACAACACCCTTAGTGGCCATGGAGGCCAAATAATTTAGACATTTTTTGAATAGCTTGATAAGCAAGGGACTTCATATAATAGCAGGGGACCATCACATCTCCTTTAGAAAAATTATGCAGAATTACAAGAATATGCATTGTTCATTAATTTGATATTTCTCTTAAAGCCTTAGAAAAAAATAATTGCTCTAAGTAACAAAAGGGAAGGAAAACGTTTTCTGTGTAGATACCAGCCATCATCAACCATTTGAGGACGTCTACAATGGCATGTAAAGGTGATGAAATAGTTAATTGCGAGAAGTGGCAGTCTGTTCTGTATTATGTTGTTAACAAACAAACATTTTTGGGACTTGGCAACAACAATAAATGTCTGTAAACATGTATGTGGCTAAATGTGAGTCATCAGATGTCTAGGAACTAAGTTTATTGGTTTGTAAAATGCTAATAACCAAAGATCTAGTGCATACAAAAGAAATCTTTCACACAGGATTGACACAGTCCTATTTCAAAATATCATCTACATTTCAAAATGACTCAGCTGATGCCCAAACAAACCTGGGCTCACAATACAAATGTAAAAGGAAAACAGGGGACAGTTAAGCAAATAACATCCAGTATTGGAGAAAAATGCGAGCTACGATATAAACCATACTATTAAAACCTAAGCTAGAAAGTGAAGGCTGTGTTTCATTTATTGAATTTTGACCACATTGTTTCAATGATGGCTGATATTTTGAGAATAATATCTGGCGCCCTTTTTCAAGAATTTAATCCCAAAACTGTCACTCAAGTAAAGACTGTTACCTTTACAAAGCCCTAGGAAAGCCTAACTAGTTCAACAGAAAGTGTTATAAAACTGAAATATTAGTACTGAATTTTTCATAATTGTGAGTTTTTTATATTTTATTTATATGTTACTACTGTTCAGGTTGTAATCACTCAACTTTGCATCCTGGCAACATAGCAATGACGAAAAGACAACAAAAAAATATTATCAATGTTATCAAGTTATTATATTATACTAGCGAATTGCCCGTCAAAAAATGACGGCAATGAAATTTTAAGGTATCTAATGCTGTTTGGTGTGTAATAATGAAATATGTAATACATTAATAAATGAATATACTTTACGTATTTTGAAGCATTGTGTTGAAGAGCTGGCAATCTGTTTTGATGTTGCTGCAGCATTAGTGGTGTGGAGGCGCTGTGTAAGCGTGACGAATCTTTGCAGTGTAATAGTGTGCGTGCTCGAGACAAAACCATTAACGTAGTCGTGTACTTCCGCATTGGATTAAAATGGCGGGTAATGTGTGGTATGCATCTTAGCGGAATATCCGTAGGTCTTTTTTGGTGTTTTGCGAGTTTCTTGTGCTGTTTTGCGTGTTTAGAGTGCTGTAGCCTCGTTTTTGTTTTGTTCGGCGGTTATTTTTTCTCTCGCTTAGAGTTTTTTTTTGTGTCTAAACTCTTTTATTTTGAGTTAAATGAAGGTGTAACTTGCTTTTTCGAGGTCCTGGATGCTCCCTCTTGCTGTAGGTAAGCTTTTTATGTATGTGTTGTGTGTATTTATTGTGTTTTTAAAAAAAATATGTTCGCGGGTTGCGGACGATTTTTGCGAGGTCGTAATGTGTGCTAACGTGTCTCGTATGGTGTTTGCGTGGCGAGGTAAAGTTTGCGAGGGTCGTAGTTGGTGTGTCGTGTTGTTTGCGTTGCGCCGTAACGTTTGCGAGGGTCGCTCCTTGCCAGTAACTGAGGCCCTCGCCAGCAGCCCTCGCCAGCAGCCCTCGCTATGCGAGGGCCGCAGCTCGCTACGTGAGCCTGCAAGCGTTAGCAACAATTCGTACGCTCACAACTATATATGTGATACTTTAAACCTATTTATTTTTTACTAACCCAGTGTTTGTAATTTAATGTTTCAGAATTGTAAGCACATTAACACAATGTTGTTAGATGATCATGTTCAGTTAGTATGTTAGTAGTTTTTTTTTTTGGTTATATGTTCTATGTATTAAATATTCTTTTACTAAACTGAAAAAAATGTAATTGAACATTACCATGTTCTATATAGTATATATATTTTTATTATCTACATCTATTGCTTTGTCTATATCATAATCTTTACATAACTTGTGATTAATGAATATGAAGTATTTTCTGTTTCACCTCCTCTGTCATTTTATCTCACTGTATGTCTTCCTCTATTTAATCTTTTTGTATTTTGGTCTTTATATATCTGTGCAATCCTCCCTTTATAATCAAAATGACACTTATGCTTTTATTTATATGTATTTGAACAAAAATGAGCGGCATGGTCGAGATGCCAGCAAGAAGCCTTTACTGCGACAATGCCACAAAAAAGCCTAGTTATAATATGCCCGACAACACCTTGACATGCCTCACAGCTTCTGGCACACTGTAATTTGGAGTGACGAGACCAAAATAGAGTTTTATGGTCACAACCATAAGCGCTATGTTTGGAGAGGGGTCAACAAGGCCTATAGTGAAAAGAATACCATCCCCACTGTGAAGCATGGTGGTGGCTCACTGATGTTTGGGGGGGGGGAGCTCTAAAGGCATGGGGAATCTTGTGAAATTTGATGGCAAGATGAATGCAGCATGTTATCAGAAAATAGTGGCATGAAGGCTGCGCATAGGACACTCTTGGACTTTCCAGCATGACAATGACCCTAAGCACAAGGCCAAGTTAACCCTCCAGTGGTTAGAGCAGAAAAAACGTGAAGGTTGTGGAGTAGCCGTCCCAGTCTCCTGAGCCGCACTGGGGAGATCTCAAACGTGCGGTTCATGCAAGACGACAAAAGACTTTGCATGACCTGGAGGCATTTTGCCTCATAGACAACTATTACAAAAGACTGCACGCTGCCATTCATACTAAAGGGGGCAATACACAATATTAAGAACTAAGATATGCAGACTTTTAAACAGGGTAATTTAATTTATTTTCTTTGTTGCCATGTTTTGTTTTACGATTGTGCCATTCTGTTATAACCTACAGTTGAATAGGAATCCCATAAGAAATAAAAGAAATGTGTTCTGCCTGCTCACTCATGTTTTCTTTAAAAACGGTACGTATATTACCAACTCGCCATGGATATGCAAACTTTTGAGCACAACTATATATATATATATACACTGTATATATATATATATATATATATTTATTAAAGGGGGGAAAATGTAAACTGTAGTCCAGTGTGTGGTTAAAACCTTTTTTGTCCTGAGTATGACTTAAAATAAAATATAACATTAGGAAGAAATTAATTGTTAAGAGTAACAGCTTTATTTGTTCTATAAGTATGTGACATCTAAACATTGATGACTTTGAATAAATCATAAGAATGTAAAAATTACATTGTCATGGGATAAACAGAATAACAATAGTTTTAATAAAACTATAGTCAGCGTGTAGTTATTAAATCATACATGGACTCCTTGCCTGGTGAGCCTTAGGGAGTACCACTGTACCTCCATGACGGTGCCCAAGAGAGCCCAAAACAGACGTTTGGGGTTCGCTGTTTCTCCTGTTTAGGGTATAAATTACATGGTATTTTGGGGCTGGATCACTCTGTTGTGTAAGACCAGACTGATATACTACAGGATATTTCTCCCTGTGAAGGGCACCAGTAAGCTAAAAGATGCCACTCTCTTGGGTAGGTAACCAGACCTGTAGAACAGACCTACTTAGGCACTGTTCGTTTTCAGATGAGCACTTCTAATCTTTTTGTTTAGTTTTTCTCTGTGAAGTAAGAAAAAGACGTGGACTCCTTGCTTACTGTGCCTTAGAGAGTACAGCTGCACCTCACTGACTAGGCCCAAGAAAGGCCGAATGTACGGATCACTGTTTCTATTTTTCAGAGCAGAATTGCTTGGTATTTTTGGACTGGATTCCTCTTTTTAGTGAGACCAGATAGATGTACTATAGGATATTTCTCCCTGTAGAACAAACCTACATAGGTATTGTCCATTCTCAGATGAGCGACTCCAATCTTTTTGTTTAGTTTGGAAATCAAACCACTTCTTCACTTGATTGTGCTCTCCAGAGATTGTTCTGTATACATTGTGTTTTAAAGAAACTTGAGATGGGACAGCTGATTGCATGTTGAGTTTGTTAATGGTGAAAAAGAAGCCAGATGAAGCTTAGACTACTGACAAGATTTCAATAACAATAACAATATATATATATATAAGATTTCAATAACAATATATAAAATGTGTCCCAGCTCAACTTCCCAGAATGTAGTGTAATAACTGTTTTTCTTGGAACTATATTACATATACAGGGAGTGCAGAATTATTAGGCAAGTTGTATTTTTGAGGATTAATTTTATTATTGAACAACAACCATGTTCTCAATGAACCCAAAAACTCATTAATATCAAAGCTGAATATTTTTGGAAGTAGTTTTTAGTTTGTTTTTAGTTTTAGCTATTTTAGGGGGATATCTGTGTGTGCAGGTGACTATTACTGTGCATAATTATTAGGCAACTTAACAAAAAACAAATATATACCCATTTCAATTAATTATTTTTACCAGTGAAACCAATATAACATCTCAACATTCACAAATATACATTTCTGACATTCAAAAACAAAACAAAAACAAATCAGTGACCAATATAGCAACCTTTCTTTGCAAGGACACTCAAAAGCCTGCCATCCATGGATTCTGTCAGTGTTTTGATCTGTTCACCATCAACATTGCGTGCAGCAGCAACCACAGCCTCCCAGACACTGTTCAGAGAGGTGTACTGTTTTCCCTCCTTGTAAATCTCACATTTGATGATGGACCACAGGTTCTCAATGGGTTTCAGATCAGGTGAACAAGGAGGCCATGTCATTAGATTTTCTTCTTTTATACCCTTTCTTGACAGCCACGCTGTGGAGTACTTGGACGCGTGTGATGGAGCATTGTCCTGCATGAAAATCATGTTTTTCTTGAAGGATGCAGACTTCTTCCTGTACCACTGCTTGAAGAAGGTGTCTTCCAGGAACTGGCAGTAGGACTGGGAGTTGAGCTTGACTCCATCCTCAACCCGAAAAGGCCCCACAAGCTCATCTTTGATGATACCAGCCCAAACCAGTACTCCTCCTCCACCTTGCTGGCGTCTGAGTCGGACTGGAGCTCTCTGCCCCTTTACCAATCCAGCCACAGGCCCATCCATCTGGCCCATCAAGACTCACTCTCATTTCATCAGTCCATAAAACCTTAGAAAAATCAGTCTTGAGATATTTCTTGGCCCAATCTTGACATTTCAGCTTGTGTGTCTTGTTCAGTGGTGGTCGTCTTTCAGCCTTTCTTACCTTGGCCATGTCTCTGAGTATTGCACACCTTGTGCTTTTGGGCACTCCAGTGATGTTGCAGCTCTGAAATATGGCCAAACTGGTGGCAAGTGGCATCGTGGCAGCTGCACACTTGACTTTTCTCAGTTCATGGGCAGTTATTTTGCGCCTTGGTTTTTCCACATGCTTCTTGCGACTCTGTTGACTATTTTGAATGAAACGCTTGATTGTTCGATGATCACGCTTCAGAAGCTTTGCAATTTTAAGACTGCTGCATCCCTCTGCAAGATATCTCACTATTTTTGACTTTTCTGAGCCTGTCAAGTCCTTCTTTTGACCCATTTTGCCAAAGGAAAGGAAGTTGCCTAATAATTATGCACACCTGATATAGGGTGTTGATGTCATTAGACCACACCCCTTCTCATTACAGAGATGCACCTCACCTAATATGCTTAATTGGTAGTAGGCTTTCAAACCTATACAGCTTGGAGTAAGACAACATGCATAAAGAGGATGATGTGGTCAAAATACTCATTTGCCTAATAATTCTGCACTCCCTGTATAGTTGTGAGCATGCGAGTTGTTGCTAAGCGAGGGCCGCAGTTGCTGGCAAGGAGCAACTGCTGACCTCGCAAAAAAATACGAGACACGTTACGACCAATTACGACCTCGCAAAAATCGTCTGCAACCCGCGCACATGAAAAAATGAAAAACACAATAAATACACACAACACATACATAAAAAGCTTACCTACAGGAAGAGGGAGCATCCAGTTCCTCAAAAACTGAAGTTACACCTCAATTTAACTCAAAATGAAAGAGTTTAGACACCGAAAAATTATCTAAGCAAGAAAAAAAAATGGCCGCCGAAAAAAAAACGAAAACGAGGCTACAGCAGTCTAAAGACGCAAAACACCTACGAAATTGCCGAAAAAGACATACGAGATTCGAAAACAAAGACGAAACCTGAGCAACCCCAAACACATTAGAAACACAATAAATACACACAAAAAACATATAAAAAGCTTACCCACAGCAAGCTGGTGCACCCAGGACCTCTGCAAGTAAAGTTACACCTTGATTTAAGTACAAATTTCGGAGTTTAAACACCCAAAAATCACCTAAGCAAGAGAAAAAATGGCCGCCGAACAAAACAAAAACGAGGCTACAGGAATTTAAACCCGCAAACACCAACATAAACACGCAAAACACCACCAAACAGCTACCCATATTCCAAAAAAGTCGGACGACATTTAAAACGAAGGACGCTAAATCAGTCACAGCCGCATACCACACATTAGCCACCATTTTAGAACAATAACTTATACAATGCAGAAGTACACAGCTACGCTAACGGTTTTGTCTCGCTCACGCACACTATTACGCTCCACACATTCATCACGCTTACACAGCAGCTCCACACCACTAATGCTGCAGCAACATCCAAACAGATTGCCAGCTCTTCAACAGAATGCTTCCTGCATATATTACTTCAAAATAGGTAAAGTATACTACTTTATTAATCTATTACTTATTTTATTAATATACACCAACAGCATTAGCTCACTTACAATTTTATTGCCGTCATTTTTTGACGGGTAATTCGCTAGTATATATATACTGTATATACCGTATATACTCAAGCATAAGCTGAGTTTTTCAGTCCTTTTTTTAAGGCTGTAAAAGCCCCCCTCGGCTTATACTCGAGTAACCCTGTACCTCTTTCCCCCCCATGTCTCTTCCCCCCTCTCCCTATCCTGTGTCTTTTTCCCTCCCTCTCGTTAGTGTCTCTTTCCCTCCCCCTCCCTTTGTCATCCTCCCTCCTCAACACCTCTCCTCATCCTCAACCCCTCTCCTCATCCTCAACCCCTCTCCTCATGCTCAACCCCCCTCCTCGACCTCAACCCCCTACTTATCCTCCCTCCTCATCCTCCCTCCTCAATCGCCTCCTTATCCTCCCTCCTCACTTTACCCCTCTCTAATTACCTCCCCCTCTCCCTTTCCCCTCACTTACCTTCCATCAGCAGCTGCTCCTCCGCGCGTCTTCCGGCTGCGTCGGGACCCAGCATATGCTAATGACGTGAGGAGGGAGGAGGACGTGAGGAGGGAGTTGAGGATGAGGAGAGAGGTTGAGGAGGGGGGTTGAGGATGTGGAGGGAGGTTGAGGATGAGGAGGGGGGTTGAGGAGGGGGGATGAGGATGGGTTAAGGATGAGGAGGGGGGTTGAGGAGGGAGGATGAGGAGGGGGGTTGAGGAGAGAGGATGAGGCGGGTGTTGAGGATGAGGAGGGAGGATGATAAGGGAGAGGGGGGAAAGAGACACATGGAAGGGAGAGGGGAGACACAGGGAAGGGAGAGGGGGGAAGAGACACAGGGAAGGGAGAGGGAAGACACATGGAAGGGAGAGGGGGAAGAGACGCAGGGAAGGGAGGTGGAGAGACACAGGGGAGGGAGAGGGGGAAGAGACACAGGGGAGAGAGAGGGTTGACTCAAGAAAGGGGCACAGAGGGCACACAAGAGGGGGACACAGAGGGAACAATAATACCAAATAAAGTGACCTGAATAGGACACTTGGTGATCGAATAAACCACATTAATAACACTAATCTATTAGAAGAAGAATATCAAACACTATCAACCATGGAATTTAATGGTTGGTGGGATTTAACAACAATGGAGAAATATCTTGAAACAAAAATTTACCAAGGGATTGAGAAAAGGACACACATTTGTACCCTCAAAGCCAAAATGTATGATTAATTGGAATGCAATATTAGATTCTATTCATTTGAACTAATGAAAACTATTATGGAATATAGGAAAAAGAATCTCTCAGATATTAGAAAACTAATTAAAATAGATCAAGAACTTAACACCAATACAGTAAATGGACCAGGTTCCCTGGGCTTGGGAAAACCATTGTTTGTTGCGGGTTGGGCTGGCCATGGGAGGGGCTTGTGGTATACTCCTTGGCACACAGAGACGCCATTTTTTGTAGCTTCCATCGGATGATTGGATCCTGTCGGTAGTGGCCAGCTATGTTCATAAGTATCTGGGCCATGGGTACTGTGCTTACTTACCTTTGTCTGCCTGCTTCACTAACATGGATGCAGCAGAGGTGGCTGATTTAGAGAGCCTTCTTGAGGTGGGTCACACCAGAGGTATTTGCCACAGGAATAAGTGGCTAAAGGATCGCCTGCATAACCCTCACCATGCAGGTGAGATAGAAGCCCCTTTGGCAGTCTCCTATGCACAGTCTGCTGTGGCTGTTAGCCCAGGGGGGTATGGTGAACCTTGTTCTTCTGGCAGGTCTGCTCTGCAGCGTGATATGAGTGCTTGCAGCCTACAAGGGGAAGGACCCTGACCTTAGGGGTTTGGGTCTAATGGACTTTCTAAACTCCACTGAATCTGTGGTAGTGGATAGGGATTCTTCCTTGGAAGAAGGTCGCGTACGGATGTCCCTTGCACACAGGCGTAAACGGATTAGTGATAGTTCTTCTTGCCATCCCAGGCAAACAAGGGATAGATCAAGATCCCATAGCCGTAGATCATGTCACTGCTGCTGCGCATGTTTCAGTTCTGACAGAGAGGCGAAGTTAAGGCGAAAAGAACAGGCATGAGAGATCTCATCCGCATCAAGGAGGAGGAGGACAAGGTTTAAGGACAGCGCCCTACAACTGTGACCCAAGTGAGATGGTGGGTGGTAAGGACCAACATGAGGTTAACTTGGTTGATATAGCTCAACATAGACAAGGTAGTAACACATTCTTATCAGGATTAAAATGATTCTTAGAATCTAATAAGATTTCTATTATTGAGGGTGAGCTTAGTGAGTGGGTGGCGGATTTAGCAAGTAAAGCTTGAAGGTCTAATCAGGGCAGAGTCTAATGGGGTATCTTCGGCAGGTCTAAATATTCCTTCAGTTCCTTCTGGGAGGATGGATCAAACTGGATCCAGTACCTTCTAGGTACCTGGGCACCTTTCTGTGGCTATTGTGAGTTATTATGTTCTTTAGACAGCTTGAGTGTTCACCTTCCGCAAGATACTAAGGAACACATCTGGCATAGAGAATTTATTGAACTTTTTACACTGCTTCCTTTATTGTGTTTCATTGAGACATAGGGTGGGGGGGCTTCTGTGGCAGGGTTTATGATAAATTAAAGCTTATTAGGAGAATCCCAAGGATGTTTGAGAACTGGCTTCAGGCATTTTCCACAATGGCGTAGACGACTGGAAAAAAATACTGTGAACAGTGTTCATTGCAGGTCGTTTACCTAGATGAAAAAAGGGATGCATATCGGACTTTTGGTGGCATGGCCTGTTGGAAATATGGCAAAGATTTCTGCCAGTGCATTACTTCTTTTGGATAAATGTGATGACTCCCATATGCGCCATGCTGCCATTTCAGAGTGGATAGTCACCCAACTGCCGTTTAAGGCATGACTGTTCCAGTTGTGGGGGAGAACATTATTTGGCAAGATGCAGGTTAGTTGTTACCAACGTGCAGGACTCCAGTTACATAGTTACATGTTCAACCTTTTTAGATCTATTCTGATCCTTTTAATATGTGGATTATTTGTTAATTGTTAATTGATGCAAAACACATTGAAACTTTGAAACTTGCAAAATTCCTTTCTCACCCCAGATACTGGTGATAACATTTCTCCCTGGATCAATATTCCTTTGCTAGTTATCTAGGATAACTTTGAATGCCCTCTTTATTAAAAAATATATCTAACCCCTTTTTAAAATTGTCTATCGAAATCGCTGTCACCACCTCCTTTGGTAGAAAATTTAACAGTTTAACAACCCTAACTGTGAACCCTTTAATTTCTTTAAGATGAAATCTATTTTCCTCTAACCTCAAGGGATGTCCTCTTGTCAGTTGAAAACCTCTTCGCACAAAAAGTTCACTTGACAAAGCCTTAAATTGACCCATGATGTATTTAAATAAGGTATTCATATCTCCTCGTAGACACCTTTTTTTTCTAGGGAAAATAAGTATACTTTGGTTAGTCTTTCTTCATAACTTAGCCCCTCTATTCCCATTAATAGTTTTGTTGCCCTTCTCTGTACTTTTCCAGCTGTAAAATGTCCTTTTTATGAGGTGGTGCCCAAAATTGTACTCCACATTCCAGAAGAGGGCGTACTAGGGATTTGTACAGTGGCAGAATTATATCTGCTTCCCTTGCTTCTATACCCTTCTTAATACATGCTAATATTTTACTTGCTTTTGCAGTGGCTGCTTGGCATTGAGCACTGTTACCTAGGTGTTGTCCACAAGCACTCCCAAATCCCTTTCAATATCTGATACCCCTAGATTTATTCCATTAAGATTATAAACTGCATGGCTATGTTTCCTTCCCAAATGCATAACTTTACATTTATTTGTATTAAATCTCATCTGCCATTTAGCCGCCCATTTCTCTAATTTATGCAAATCCCTTTGGAGGGAAAGTACATCTTTATCAGATTTAATTACCTTGCACAACTTGGTGTCATCAACAAAAATGGAGACTTTACATTTGAGTCCTACTTCTACGGCATTAATAAATATGTTAAAAAGGAGAGGACCTAACACTGAACCCTGAGGAACCCCACTTACCACATTAGTCCAATCGGAGTATGTTTCATTTAAAACAACCCTTTGCTTCCTGTCTTTTAGCTGGCTCTTAATCCATGAGCAGATATTTACTGAAATTCCTGCATCTCTTAGTTTGCACAACAGTCTTCTATGAGGCACTGTATCAAAAGTCTTTGCAAAATCCAAAAAGACTACATCCACTGAATTGTCCTGATCCAAGTTCCTACTTACCTCCTCATATAAACTAATTCCATTTGTCTGACATGACGTATCTTTCATAAATCGGAGTTGACTCCTAATTATGATCTTGTTCAAATAGACATATTCTTGTATACTGTGCCTTATTAACCCTTCTAAAAGCTTCCAAACTACAGAAGTGAGGCTTACAGGTCTATAATTCTCTGGATTTGCTCTTACTCCCTTCTTAAATATAGGTTTCACATCTGCTTTTTTTAGTCATCTGGTAGCGACCCTGTGGTGAGTGAGTCTTAAAAAATTAGATATAATGGTTTGGCTATTACAGAGCCCAGTTCCCTTAGTACCCTTGGATGTATTCCATCAGGACCTGGTGCTTTTTTAACATTTATTTTTTCCAACCTCTTTTAGATTTCTTCCTGCTTTAACCAATTATTTGGTGAAGGTAGTGTATCCCCTTTTTGTTGCAGTGTCCCAACCACTGGTACTTTCCTTGTGTATAACGAAGAAAATAACCCATTTAACTCATCTGCCTTTTCCCGGGCATTAATTATCAGACGCCCTGTGTCACATTGTAATGTTCCTATAGCTTCCTTTATGGCCTTCATCCCATTAATATAATTAAAACATGTTTTAGGGTTAGTCTTACTCTCCTTTGCAACTAACTTCTCACTTTCTATTTTAACCAGTCTAATAGGTCTTTTGCAAGCCTTGTTGATTTCCTTATATGCACATGAAGCTGCCTCTGTCTCTTGTATAATTTAAATGCATTTTCTTTCCTTATCATGATCATAGTTAAGCCACATGGGATGGGATTTACTCCTATTCATTTTATTTTCACACGCTATATGCAGATGTGTATGTATATTTAGTAAGGATCTGAATTTTGTCCATTAGTGATGTCGCGAACCTAAAATTTTCGGTTCGCGAACCGCGAACGCAAACCGCCGGAAATGTTCGCGAACCGGCGAACATCGGCGAACCGCCATAGACTTCAATGGGAAGGCGAATTTTAAAACCCACAGGGACTCTTTCTGGCCACAATAGTGATGGGAAAGTTGTTTCAACAGGACTAACACCTGGACTGTGGCATGCCGGAGGGGGATCCATGGCAAAACTCCCATGGAAAATTACATAGTTGATGCAGAGTCTGGTTTTAAGCCATAAAGGGCATAAATTACCTAACATTCCTAAATTGTTTGGAATAACGTGCTTTAAAACATCAGGTATGATGTTGTATCGATCAGGTAGTGTAAGGGTAAGGCTAGCTTCACAGTGACAGACCAAACTCCCCGTTTAACGCACCGCAAACAACCACAAACAGTCCATTTGCACAACCGCAAACTCCCTATTTGCACAAGGTTGGATACCAAGCTAGCCATGTCCCGTTCCTTGTCCTCACTGATGTCATTGAAGGTCTCTTCCTCCACCCAGCCACGTACAACACCAAGGGTCCCCGAAAGGTGACAACAAGCCCCCTGGGACGCCTGCTGTGTTTGGTCTTCCACCTCCTCAAAGCCACCTTCCTCCTCTGACTCCTCTTCTTCAGACTCCTCTTACTGCATTGCCTCTCTCTGCATTATTATAAGGTGTGTTAAGTAGTACTACTCTTATCAGTTTAAAACCTGTTACAGCACATATCAGGGGGCGTGTATAAGGCCTGGATTTTTAGAACCAGGAGATTGAAAAAGATGCTTTGGTAGTCGTATCACTTCAATTTTGGGGCACGGCACGTGCAGTCAAAGGTGCCACCAGATAGGAGTGACGTGTTTGTAAGTACTACTCTTATCAGTTTAATACTTGTTACGTCACCTATCAGGGGGCGTGTAAAAGGCCTGGATTTTTAGAACCAGGAGATGGAAAAAGATGCTTTGTTGGTCGTATCACTTCAATTTTGGGGCACTTTGTGACATTAGCTTCTTACGCTCAAACATGTCCTTTACAGGCACCTGACTATGGGCAGATGAGCAGGAACTGCTCAAGGCGAGAGACGGAGTGGCGGATGGTTGAGAGGGGGCAAGGAGGACAGCAGTGGTTGATGTGGCTTATGATGCTGCACCAGGAGGAGGATGGCGGCTTTGAGTTTGTGTGCTGCTTGTACTCATGTGTTGGCCTGGAGTCACCCAAACATTAGGTCTCAACCTGTAAAGGATAAGGGAACCAGGCTACTCTAGACCTCATTCATCATTACAGGTTTTGACAGATCGGTACTATGCGTGCAAGCTACTGTGACAACAGATATGAGTGTCACTGTGCACTTGCAGAAGTTGGTAGAGTAGACGCTGTAGGTCTGACACACACGCTTGCAGACAACTAACTGCTATGCAATCTATTACAGTACCATTTTTTTTTTGTTTTAAATGTACACTACTGTTACACCACATATGAGTGGTGTGTTAAGTAGTACTACTCCTATCAGTTTAATCCCTGTTATGTGCCTTTTTTGGGGGTTTGGTTGTTGAAGCCACAGTGCAGCACCAGAGGCCAGAAAAATTAGGCATGTGCACATGCCTGAAAAATTAGGTATTGTTGATCTTGCAGCGAGCAGAGAAGAAGGTAGGCCTGATGCAACGCCCCATCCCTGCATATCCACACTCAGAGATTGAGGGGGCGACCCTTACAAGGCCACGGGCCGGAGATATAAAGGGGGGCCATCCCAAATAAGCACACAAGCGGGGACAAAGGTAGTGAAGGGGACATAGAGGCCCATGGACTGACGGTCGCCATCTTGGCAGGAAAAGGGCCCAGCAATTAAGCAAAACTGACCCAGCACAGGCAGCTACTTGAGTCAAACGCTGTACAATTACACCTTAATAAAGCTGAAACATGCAGCAGCAGGGATTCTAAACGGCCACACGGGGACAAGGAGGCTAACAGCCCCCACAGTCTCTGCACCACTCTTTTTAACAGATAACCCAATGGGCTAACCAGGAGGTTATTATTATTATTGGAGCAATTATTAGTGTCTTTACCCCCCAAGAGAGGACATAATATACGGTATCTTTAGACTACCTGATGGCCAAACCTCCTTTAGCCCCAATGCTATCCAAGAAACATTTCAAAACTTTATCTGACTGGGGGTCTATAGAGTGACATTAGTACTGACCTTTATCTGACTGGGGGTCTATAGAGGGACATTAGTACTGACCTTTATATGACTGGGGGTCTATAGAGGGACATTAGTACTGACCTTAATCTGACTGGGTGTCTATAGAGGGACATTAGTAATGACCTTTATCTGACTGGGGGTCTATAGAGTGACATTAGTACTGACCTTTATATGACTGGGGGTCTATAGAGGGACATTAGTACTGACCTTTATCTGACTGGGTGTCTATAGAGGGACATTAGTAATGACCTTTATATGACTGGGGGTCTATAGGTGACATTAGTCCTGACCTCCTGCTGCAGTATTATTACTCCCAGTACTCCCAGGCTTGCTACTATTAGATATAATAACCTCAGTTTCGTTTCCTTATCTGTTGGTAACATCAAAATATGATTATTAAATATTTCATATTTGTTTGTTTTTTCTCCCAAAGTGAACCCCTTCGTGTGTGTCCCACAGATGTGGCGTTTCCACTCTGCGTATGTTGGATTTGCACCGCTCAAAAAGTATGAAAAGAGATCCCCCCCCTTGAAGCCCATTAATGACATCATCAGTAAATTGTATGTAACAGATTCCAGTGTTTAGGGTTTATGACCCAATACTGCGATCATATGATTTATGACAAAAATCCGTATTTGTCGTATTATTCAGACGCGCGTGCATCTTTGTGTTACATTTCCTGATACTTTTATTATCTTGATCTTTATATATTTACTAGCGACTTGCCCGTCAAAAAATGGCGGCAATAAGATTGTAAGGCAGGTAATGGTGTTTGGACGAGACATTCATTTTGTTGGCGGTCGGAGATCCTTCGGCGCTCATTGCGAGGCTGTTGGTTGTATTTTTTTTCTGATAGGCGCTGTCATGAATCAGCCAGGGGCCATCTTGGATTTGGAACTGTTATCTGCCACATGTTATTGAACAGAAGGTTTTGGGCTCCCAGAGCCACTGTTATAATGTAATATATTCAGGGCAGAGTCCCACTGTTATTGTTATGCATTGAGAGAAGAGGCAGTTTACCACGTCACCACTAATAAAGTCGTCATAACGCATTAAGTGGACTGACGTGGGAAGTACTGCCTCAACTCATAACATGTGGGTTATAAAATGTTGTAGTGGTAATATCTGTAAATATATTGTATTGGAATGTTGGAGCCATGTTGTGTGCAGTCATCCATATTGACTGCATATGTAACCTGAGTTGATCACCCATCTGCCTTCCAGCTATCACCTAAAGTAAACACTTGAAGTGATAGCAAGGCCAGAACAAATGGGTCTATACAGACATTGAGGCACCATAACCCCAGGGGGTCTACAGGGATTCTCACTCAGAGAATCAGGGCAAAGTCCAGAGGACAGGGAGATGTTTCTCCCTTGAGAGCCAGACACCAACTGAATTAGGTAGCCACACCTAGTGGGCGGACCTAGGAGGAGTCTCATGGTTCCCACGTAGGGACCCTGCCTGATTGGCCAGAGGCAGTTAGGGGCTGACTAAAGGTAGCCCCTCCTTGTAATTTTGTATGCCTGTTTAAAAGATGGTGTTTTCCAAAATAAAGGTTGTTGAGAGGTGTGTTGTATCCTGACTTGGGGAGCGGTCTTCCTATGGGCCACTAAGTAACCTGGATCCAGTATTCTCTGCCTGTAGCTTTTGGGCCTTGCCCTCTTCAGAAGCCATCTTTTGTGCAACAGAGAACAGGAACTACATGATTCTGCTGGGTTAGGTTTGAACTAGGTTCATATCAAGCCCCCAAGACGAAGCAGATGGTGACATTTGGCTGGCAGCGGTGGGGATCTCTGTATAAAACACAGAAGGATGGCAGCTTATGAAGAGAGGTCTAAAGCAGAGGAGGAGGAAGTGTCCAGACGGTATCAAAGATGGATGGAGGTAATGCCTGCAGGTTTTACTAAGGATCAGCAGAGGGAACTCCGGATACAAATCACACAGGAGGTAAAGGGGAACAGGAGAAGGGTAAGCAATGGCCCTGTCTCAGCTCCTGTGGAGGGGAAATGCTTATCCCCAGTAGAGATAGAGAATGTTCTGGTGACTGGAAAGGACTGTAGAGGAATGGGCCTTCTAAATAAATGGATGGCATTCCTGGGACTATGGCCAGGTCACAGGCTAATGGAATGGATGGAAGAATTGGTATATGAGGAGGTCGCACTGGAAGATCAATGTGCTTATTGGGTTGGACCTGTTGGGATACATCATCATTTTTCATTGGGGCTGGAAAAGGCACTTTGGGACATAGTACATGGGGATCCGGACTGTGGCTTGGGGACAGAGAAAAGAAAGCTGTGTCTGTTTGCGAAGCGCTGTCACATGCTGGGACTGGAGACAGGCTCTCATACAGCTAAATTACTTTGGCCTTTGATCCAACAGGAGCTACAGCTGGAGGTGGATTATATAGACTTACTGGATGAAGCATCCCTGGATGGTTGTTGGCCAGCCAGCTGGGAGGGCTCATGCCAGTCAGGCATGGAACAGAACCACCTAACAGGTACTACAGAGACCCAGCTAAATATTGCTGAGGCTGGGTCAGAAAATAAATGTATGGACTGTGGGGAGGGAAATGAACTGGTTCTTAGCTATAGGGAACCAGGCCTCACACAGCAAGAGTGCCAGGGGCACCAAGAGAGTGCCAGGGGCACCAAGAGCCAGACAGGGGCAGCAAGCTTGCCAGTCTTGGCAAATGAGCCGTGGGTGCAGTGTGGCACCATAGTAGAGGGTGAACCAAGTGGGGAGATACCCTGGATAACCAATGTCCAGAGGCCCACTGGAACAGACACCGCTCCAAAGGCCCAGTTAAACCTGGAGGACTGGGATAAGGGTACCAAGCAAAAGGTCATAGAAGAAGAGGGTCAGCTGAGGGCCCCAAAGAACCGGCTGGGTGGGAATTGCGAGATTCCCCAGCCTTCATCAGAGAGCCAGAGCACAGTTACTCCACCAAGGGCAATAGAGGACAACCAGGAGGAGCTGTCCCAAGCTACAGATGTTCAGGAGGCAGCAGGAAAGGAGCACCCAGGTCTTAGCATCATCATGGAAGCTGGAGGTCAGCACAGCCCGGTATGTACTTTTCTGCAGTGGGTGTGTTGTTGGCCTCCCAACAGTAATATGATGTCTGGGGGGGGGGGGGGGGGTTAGTGGACTGTCCCCTTGTGGTCCCATAGGCCCAGAGACTGTTTTAGAGACCCCAGCCCAGCTGTGGGGACTGGCTGGAGGGGAAGGGGTTGCTATGGGACAGGGTTTGTTTTATGGGGCTCCCGAAAGTACTGCTTTGCCTCAGAAGGGTGTATGGGTGCAACCCACTGCGTCCCCAGTGACTTCCATGCTGCTGCCAAGAAGAGAGAGATGGGGTCCTGAACTCTTTGGGTGGGGGTTGCATGGGAAGAGCAATTTCCTCTGTACAGTCAAGGCAAGACCACGCACTGGGGGAGGCTTTGAAGGCTACACCTTGGGACTGTGTGCGAACGGACTGGAACTGGCATAGCATATAGACGGCCTGGCCAAACCAGCAGATTCATGACTATCAGCGTAGCTGGGAAAATTAGGGATGTTCCCTGCCACGCTTGGGGAGGTGTTGTCATGAATCAGCCAGGGGCCATCTTGGATTTGGAACTGTTATCTGCCACATGTTATTGAACAGAAGGTTTTGGGCTCCCAGAGCCACTGTATAATGTAATATATTCAGGGCAGAGTCCCACTGTTATTGTTATGCATTGAGAGAAGAGGCAGTTTACCACGTCACCACTAATAAAGTCGTCATAACGCATTAAGTGGACTGACGTGGGAAGTACTGCCTCAACTCATAACATGTGGGTTATAAAATGTTGTAGTGGTAATATCTGTAAATATATTGTATTGGAATGTTGGAGCCATGTTGTGTGCAGTCATCCATATTGACTGCATATGTAACCTGAGTTGATCACCCATCTGCCTTCCAGCTATCACCTAAAGTAAACACTTGAAGTGATAGCAAGGCCAGAACAAAGGGGTCTATACAGACATTGAGGCACCATAACCCCAGGGGGTCTACAGGGATTCTTACTCAGAGAATCAGGGCAAAGTCCAGAGGACAGGGAGATGTTTCTCCCTTGAGAGCCAGACACCAACTGAATTAGGTAGCCACACCTAGTGGGCGGACCTGGGAGGAGTCTCATGGTTCCCACGTAGGGACCCTGCCTAATTGGCCAGAGGCAGTTAGGGGCTGACTAAAGGTAGCCCCTCCTGGTAATTTTGTATGCCTGTTTAAAAGATGGTGTTTTCCAAAATAAAGGTTGTTGAGAGATAGTTTTCACATAAACAAGGTGTGAGACTATTTCTGTGTGTTGTATCCTGACTTGGGGAGTGGTCTTCCTATGGGCCACTAAGTAACCTGGATCCAGTATTCTCTGCCTGTAGCTTTTGGGCCTTGCCCTCTTCAGAAGCCATCTTTTGTGCCACAGAGAACAGGAACTACATGATTCTGCTGGGGTAGGTTTGAACTAGGTTCAAGCCCCCAAGAAGAAGCAGATCGTGACAGGCGCTTTTGCTGTTATTCTTTGGTCGGCGGTGATGTGTTCTTTGCGCTTATTGCAAGGCTTTGTGTGCTATGAGCAGCGTTGGCGCTCGTTGTGAGGCGCGCAGTGAATGGCTTTTATGTTTAATGTGATAATGTTTTTTTTGTGTATATGTATTTTTGTATGCTAATGAAATAATTACTAAATGAATATACTTTACCTATTTGTAAGTAATATATGCAGGAAGCATTGTGCTGAAGAGCTGACAATCTGTTTTCATGTTCCTGCAGCATACAATATAGGTTTTCAGTGCTGTGGAGCTGCTGTGTAAGTGTCAGCAATGTGCTCAGTGTATAGTGTAAATAGGCTGCGTGCGCGAGGGGAAGCCGTTAGGGTAGCTGGGTACTTCTGCAATGTGTAAGTTAGTGTTCTAAAATGGCGGGGAATGTGTATGTGGTACGCGGGTGTGGATGATTTAGCGTCCTTGTTAATAGTGTATCTTTACCTCGTACAGCTTTTTAGTTTCGCGTGTTTAGGGTCCAGTAGCCTCGTTTTTGTTTTTTCAACGGCCATTTTTTCTCTCACTCAGGTGATTTTCGGGTGTCTAAACTCATGAATTTGGACTTAAATCGAGGTGTAACTTCACTTGCAGAGGTCCTGGGTGCCCGCCTTGCTGTGGGTAAGCTTTTTATGTGTTTGTTGTGTGTATCTATTGTGTTTTTAATGTTTTTAAGTGCGCGCGGTTCGGGCGTTAAGGTCGTATTTTTGTGAGCTCGTAATGTTTTTTTTTCTAAGTCCCGTATTTTTGGATGGTAAGTCCGTAAATTTGATGGTGTAAGTCCTGCCTGCGGCTCATTGCAGCCGGCGTGGGAGCCTTCGGCGCTCCTTGCCAGCAACTCTGGCCCTGGCTTCGCAAGCCCGCAGCGTTAGCAACAACCCACCTGCTCACAACTATATATGTGATATCTGCAACGTCTTCCCCAGTTGGCACTTGTAAGTCGGCTAATCGACAAAAAAATGGCGTCCGGAAAAAATGAAAACGAGGCTACACGACCCCAAACCGCGCAAAACATCGCCAGCCATGTACGACTTTTACCTAGGAACAGACGAGGTACAAAATACACTATTAGAAATAATGGAAACTGCTTGCGAGCCGCGTAACCATACACAATCACCGCCATTTTACAACACTAACTTGCAACTAATAACATTACAAATCTAAAATGGCGCGTTACACGACTATACAAGCGGTTTCCCCTCGTGCACTGCGCACATTGCTGACACTTACACCTCAGGTCACCAACAGTCCAAATGTACACTGTAAGCTGCAGGAAAATCAAAACTGATTGTTAGCTCTTCAGGATATTGATCACTGGATATATTAATTACAAATAGGTAAAGTATTTTAGTAATTAATTAATTCATTATTATTAAAAAAAATATCTATAAAAAAATACGCTTAATAGCATATTTTACACTGCCGTTACTTTACATACATTAACGCTTCGCACTTCCTAATACATTTGTTCATTCACAATAGTTATTATCGTGCATTCATTTAATAAGTATTAATTAGTCATGGAAAATAAAAATGTAGACTTTACACTACACTAAAATGTTTTACTTTTTACTCTGCAGTTATATATCTGGATTACTGCTCATTGGCTGCCAGCGATAGCACTCTCAAAGCAGTTACAAATCTAAATCACTTTATTATGCTCTGAGACCTTAATACATTTTTTAATTTACACTGCACAAAAAAAATTGTAACCCCCCCCCCCCCCAGATTTCTTATTGTATGTATGTATGCGTATAGAAGCTAACAGGGGAGGGGAGAGGGGGAGGAAACACAGGGGAGAGGGAGAGGAAGACACAGGAGAGGGGAGAGGGGGAGGAAGACACAGTGGAGAGGGGGAGGAAGACACAGGGCAGAGGGCAGAAGAGAAACAGGGTAGGGGAGAGGTGAGGGGAAGAGACACATGGGAGGGGGGAGAGACACAGGAGAGAGTGGGGGGTAGAGACACAGGGGAGAGGGGGAAGAGACTAATGGGAGGGAGTGGTGAGGAGACACAGGGGAGAGGAAAGGGGGTAAAGACACAGAGGAGGGGGGAAGAAACACAGGGGAAGGGATAGGGGGTAGAGACACAGGGGAGAGGGGGTGAGACACAGGGGAGAAGGGGAAGAGACACAAAGGAGGGGGGAGAGACACAGGGGAGAGGGAAGGGGGGAAAGACACATGGGAGGGGGGAAAGAAACACGGAAAGGGAGAGGGGGTAGAGACACAGGGGAGGGGGGAGTGACACAGGGGAGAGGGGGGAGAGAGACACATGGGAGGGAGTGGGGGGGAGACACAGGGGAGAGGGGGGGGAGAGACACATGGGGGGGTGGGGGGGAGACACAGGGGAGGTCTTGTGCTTTATCATTATTCTTATTATTATTACTATATAATGTGTAGATGTACCGGCTGGGCATGCTCTTGTGCATTATTATTATTATTATTATTAGTATATAATGTGTATATGTACCGGCTGGGCATGCTCTTGTGCATTATTATTATTATTAGTAGTATATAATGTGTATATGTACCGGCTGGGCATGCTCTTGTGCATTATTATTATTATTATTATTATTATTACTATATAATGTGTAGATGTACTGGCTGGGCATGCTCTTCTACATTATTATTATTATTATTATTACTATATAATGTGTAGATGTACCGGCTGGGCATGCTCTTGTGTATTATTATTATTATTACTATATAATGTGTGGATGTACTGGCTGGGCATGCTCTTGTGCATTATTATTATTATTATTATTTTACTAATAATAATAATAATAATGCACAAGAGCATGCCCAGTCGGTACATCTACACATTATATAATAATAATAATAATAATAATAATAATAGTAATGCACAAGAGCATGACCAGCTGGTACATCTACACATTATACAGTAGTAATATTAATAATAATATTAAGGCACAAGAGTCCTTCAGCACTGCACTGGACACTGAATAAACTTGCCTAGCTATGGTTTTCCCTATTGATGCAGTATCACCTACACTCAGCCTCCTCTCAGTAAGACTGCAAGTTAGTTTTGATTCCAAAAGGGCTGCTGTCCATGAGGTTAAAGGGTCTGGAAGGGAGTGTATGCTGCTGATTGGCTGGAATGTGTCTGCTGACTGTGACATGCAGGGTCAAAGTTTGCTCAATGATAAAGTATTGGGGCGGGTCGAATATCGCATATGTCCGCAGTTCGCCGCGAACGCGAACATGCTATGTTCGCCGGGAACAGTCCGCCGGCGAACTATTCGCGACATCTCTATTGTCCATTCATTTTCTGTATTTTTCCCTGTAAGTTCTTTATCCCAGTCTATAAGTTGTATTGTTGGCCTCTTACAACTCTGGTTTTTTTATTCAAACTCAAATGAAAATGTGTTGTGATCACTATTCGCCAAAGGTTCCCCTATTTTAACATTTGATATTATATCAATATTACATGTGATGACTAAATCCAAGATAGCGTAATTTCTAGTAGGTTCTTGTATACCTGGTCAAATAATTATCCCTGAGTGCACTCAAGAACCTGCTCCCCTTAGCTGAACTGCTGGTCTAATTTTTCCAGTTTATTTCAGGGTAGTTAAAATCTCCATGATTAAAACTTGACCATCTTAGCTGCATTATCTATCTGCAGCAATAATTGCAATTCATCAACCTCAACTATATTTGAGGGTTTATAGCATATTCCTACCAATATTCTTTTAGAATTAGCTCCTCCACTATTTAACTGAACCCACAAAGATTCAATGTTCTTGCTAGTTCCTCTATAAATATCTTCTTTGACTACAGGTTTAAAACCAGGCTTACCCCTATCTTTCCTAAATAAGTTATAACCATCCAAATTAACAGTCCAGTCATGAGATTCATCCCACCTTGTTTCAGTAATGCCTATTAAGTCCCATTTTTCTTGTACTGCTAATAATTCTAACTTACCAGTTGTGTTGGAAGTAATGCTGTCATGTCTAGAATGCTATGGTAAAATGAGAGTAAATGCACCAGTAGCTTTCTGATTGAATACTTTCAAGATGGTTTTAAAATACCTTCTGAAAGTTGTTATTCGCTTATGCAGCCTTCGAACCTTAAACCAGTAGCTGAGCTTCTGGGGTTGGTTCATGAAAAACTGTGCAAAGAGGTTAATTTAGGCAGAATGGTGGGCCGTTTCGGTGAGTGTTCCTTTGAGTGTTGTGCCAAGGAAAGAGGAGGCTAAGTTTAGTTTAATTCACCACTTATATCCAAAAGGGAATTACATGATGGAATTCATAAATAATTATCTTCTGTATCATATGCATCTTTTAACTCTGCTACAGAGATTGTGTGAAGGGTAGATTTTGGTGTGTTGATGGCTAAAGTAAATATAGAATTGGCATTTCTTTTACTGACGGTCAAACCCTGCAGCCATCATTTGTTGGGATGTTGCTTCAACAATAGGTACTACAGTAGAGGGAGGTGGGATTGTGATATGAGATAAAAAAAATTATACAAAAAATTGCAAAAGATAATTAGACACCTTAAATATGACCACACTTATAAAATCATTAAATCACATAAACAATACCTAATAAGGGCCCTAAACAACAAAAAAATATGAACCAGGAAGAATATGAATTCTAGGAAAACAACTATACAAAGATCCGAGGATTTTATACACTACCTAAAATACATATAGATCTAAACAATCCCCCTGGGAGACCAGTCATTTCAGGAAATAATGGGGTGTCTACGAATTTATCTGACTTTTTCATTAAACTGAAGTGATAAAATGACCATCTTATATAAATACACTACATATACACTGTTATAAATGTTATAGACAATTTAAAAAGCAAAAAAATTGTGGCTAGTCACTCTGGATGTAACATTATATACAGTGACTGACCACATACAAGGTGTAAATACCATAAAATATTTTTTAAAGGAAATTAATTATACAAATAAACAGATAACCTTTATAACAGAAGGGATATAATTCATGCTTTGAAATACTTATTTTTAATTTGAGGATTGCTTCTATTTACATTGTAGAGGAACAGCAATGGGTACAAAATTTACACCTAGTTTCATAATAAATCTATTTATGGGCTGGTGGGACAAAGGATGCAGTTCTTCACTTTACACAGATTAATGGAAGATGTTTGACATTAGAAGACCCCAACTAAACAAAATTTGGGCAAGCTAATTCTGTAATTTTTGTAAGAATGTCAAAGTATTGACCAGTGTTGTTGTTTTTTTTTTTTTTTAAATACAAACACTGGGCTAAAACATTTTATCCTTTCTATATATTGTTTAATATTTTGTGTACAATATGTTTATGTTGTGTATATATTTAAAAAAGTGAAATATATAGTAGATTGTTACCAATCAAAGAAAATATATGTAGTGTCCTGGATGAGGTGTGCAGATATACTCTTGATTTGAAAATGTAATGAAAAAAACATAAGGAAAATAATGGACAAACTTAATAACAATGGATATAACTTAAAAATCACCAAACAAATAAGCCAGAAGGAAGTTAATTTCCTGGATTTAAATCTATGCGTAGAAGAGGATGTTACTACAAACCAAGAGAATATACTAATTTTATTCTAAAGATCAGTCAACATCATGAGAGTTTGAGGAAGCAAACAAAATTGTACTGATACTATTTTTTAGGACAAGCTAGACAGATATTTATAATCAAAAACTAAACTGAGAAAGAAATAAACAAAGCTTTGGAAGAAGTTAAGAAAATAGATAGGCAGACTATGTTAGAATATAAAGGAAAAGATATAAAGAATTAAAAAGAATATACAATGTTATTAATAATAGAAACTAAAACGTAGGATTGCTAAACTCCCAAGGTGTCTGCCACCTATGATGAAATCATTTATTATATACAACAAGGGAATACATTTATCGATAATTTGAATAGTTATATATATCACAACGGCAAAGTTAAAAACTGATTAAAAAATCCTGGATTAACATACAAGTTAAAAGAGGACAAACTTGTATGGAGAAATGAATACCTCTTAGTTACTAATAAATGAAATATTAAAGACCCTTTAATAGGGGGGTAAACATTAGCCCATTCTGCAGTGCTGTGTCTGTTTTTAGAGAAATTGCTCAATTGTAAGTGTGCATCAAACCATAAAGTAGTCCTATTAGAATCCCCAATTATATTACTACCTTATAAGGGATAGAATTGAAAGATTAAGGAGATATAATGGCAATAAAAGCCCTTCTTTATTCCTTAATGAAGTCCCTCTTTTAAAGATAAGAAAATTCCTTAACTCCAAGTATTAAACTTGAGGTGAGCTGCAGCTGGATCTCAAGCTGCAGTTTAATGTTGCCCCGTATCATGTATGGTATAATGCGTGCGTACTTACATTGGAGCATGCAGAGGTCACCTTCTAGCAGTGTGTGAGAGTGTCTGTGTGCCCTTACCCGTCCTTACCCAAATGTATGCATGTGAATTGCGAGTGGTAACCTACAATAGTGCCTATCTCAGATATAGTGTCTGCCAGCATATACCTATCTAGAGCACACATCTCAGACATACAGCCTTATTAAATTCCAATTCGGCAAATTCTAAAGGGCTCTATATAAGCACATAGCATATTTTTTTACATAAGTTTTTAGTTAGTGAAGACCTTGCTTTTGGATAGAAGTTCACTAACTAAAAACTTCTGTAAAAAAATATGCTGTGTGCTTAAAAAGAGCCCTTTAGAATTTGCCGAATCGCAATTTAATAAGGCTGATAGAGTCTATCAGTATATACTCATCGATAGTATATATTAGTGTATGTTGCAGTATACCATACAGTAAGTAATCTGGGGTCTGGAATGGATTATTTAAATTTACATTGATTCCTATGAGAAATGCTTGTTTGGAACTCATCCTGCCGTCCGGAATGGATTAAGGACGAGGACCGAGTTACCACTGTATATATATATATATATATATATATATATATATATATATATATGCACATGTATATATACAGTATATATATATATATATATATATATATATATATATATATACACACACATCTACTGTGTAAGTTGATGCTGGAGGGGGCCAGGAAGTGCAAAAAAAATTGCTCCTGCCTCTTCCTGGGGAGGGACAATTGTTTTTTTTGCACCGAGCCACCAGCATTAGCTCCTCCACTGCTCTGGTGACCACATACCATCCAGCTCTAGAAGAAATATGCAAAATATTTAAAGATTTACAGAAAATACTAACAGCTATTCCCTAAACCTCCCAATCTTGCCACCAAACCTTAAACATTGATCAGCAGAAGATTGGCCAATGAACAGCGCAACAGAGAAAATGGTACCAAACCTTACAACAGGACTCTTTGCAAACTATGTTAGCACATCTGTAAATATGACACAGACACACACAAGACCTGGAGCCTCAATAAATTCAATTTGCGCTGTTACAGAGCAATTAAATTAGAAAAGCCTTCAACTACATGGCCATAATCCAAAACCGTAAACCGTGCTTCCATATGTAGCATTTCAGGGAAAGATCATGATCAAATCCACAAGTCCGTAACTACCGGTGTAGAAACAGTCAATAGTAAATGAGTCCATCATCATGACGTCAGTAAAACATGGCATTTAAACAACAATGAGTTACAGTTTTGAGTCCGAATTGCGAACGGCCTCGTAAAACAAAAACTTGTGATATTAAAAAATCAATATATCTACAATTCTAGTCCATGCAAGTTCACTAATATATGTATTAACCCATTGATTGCTGAGATCGATATAAAACAGAAATAACACATAAAAAATATATTTTTTTATTGCACTTTTGTGAGCTTGAGACTGTTGTGCAATTAACTATAATGTCTTTCATCACTTTCTGTGTATTTTAAAATAAAGTAGTGTGTTTATATTTGCTTTTACTGTGCTACGCACAGGTGTTTAACCCCCTTGTGAGTCCTCTCTAGTACTCATAGCATTTTTGGCTACATTTGCCATTTACGGGTGTGAAAGCAAGTGCGGCTTTAGGGAACTGTAGCAATTTAATAGCGATTTGCGATTGTAATTTTTACCGGCTTGAAAGATCAAAGGCTTAGCTGAGTCAGAATTACGATTTTGGTAACCGCAGTTCCGGGTAGCTAAAAGGGGCTAATTTAATAGTAGTAACTTTTGCGGCTCCTTTACGGGCTTCAGTAACTACAATTTGTGGAATTTAATGAGGCCCCTAGAATATCAGATGGTCATATTTATGTACATTCTCCAATGTGGTTCACATAATACAATGTACTCTGTACTGTTACATTGTACATGTTCTCTGGGCTGTTACATTGGGAAACACAACAAAAACTGCATCTAAGGATGAATCTGCACAGCCATTCTATTAGAAGCAAAATGAAAACAGTTATTGTAACCCAGTTGGACACTATTTACCCAGAATGATAACTTGATCCAAATCCTGAAAATCAAAATATGGTAATTTCAAAAACATCCTGGACAGAAAAACATTTTCAACACTAACAATACAGGACTTAACATGGACTTTTTCTAGTACATTATCAACGTTTCTTGTGATCCAGTAACATTCTCAGAATCCCTGCTCTGTATTCCTATGCTCATGTTAGACCTTAATCAGTATTGATTTTGTCTTGATAAAGAGAGGTGCAACTCTCAAAAGTCTGTTACTCTAACTACAATACCCTTTGTGGAATTTGTAACCGCTGATACCTTGGCATTCACAGATGAGGAAACAGACATGATGCTGTTCAAGGAATCGGGACTCAAGCAAGTATCTACTAAATCATATATTCACTCATCATAATATGTTAAAACTGAAAAAAAGGAAGTCGATCTTTACCATCATGGCTTGTGTTTATCAGATTATCATCGTTATTAATTTATAACCTCAGGTTTTAGGATTACCAATTCATCAACTATTGGGTGTAACAACCCCGAGTTTTGCAAAAAACTGTACAGTATAATAAATAAGTGTTCTTTTGATATGTGTTTATTGTTAATAGGAGGTCACTAAAGACCTTAATCAAGTTAGATATGCGATCTCTAACATTAATCCTAGTTCCCTAGAAATACTGAAAAGACACAGATACTGATTGGATTAATAAATTGGAGCAACTAGTTACTAAGTACAATGACGATATTAGGTTCAAGAAAAATGAGTTTGAAAGAGTCACTACGCAATCTCAAACTAAGCCAATATTCAAACGTAGACGAGTTCCCAGTTTACCACATTATGGATTTTGCAACTGAGAGGTCAATCTCTGAAACCGATGAACAGAGTTATAGTGTTAGAGAGGGGCACAATGGCACGCTCACAGACTGCTGGATTAAATAGAAAACAAAAGTCTGTCCCCAGTAAAAGGAGTAATTACAAAAGCAAGCTTAAACAGGAACAAAAAAACCTCCACGTTACCAAATTAGCTATTTTATAATCTTAGAAATTAGCAGCTAACAATTGCCGAAAAATCATTACTAGCCAAGGGATTATCATTTGTACCAACTAATGTATTTTTATTAATTTCAAATTGATATCGATCTCTACAGATATTAACAGAATGTGAGGTTAAGAGATCATTTTAAAAATAAGAAGGCTTAAAGTCTACTCACTATTTCTCAAGTCCTCAAAGTTTAATTTTCCAAACATTAACTCTACTCTCAGGACGTTTATAAGAATGACTAGTGACTTGCCCGTCCAAAAATGCCGTTCAATAAAATTGTAAGGCTGGGAATGCTGTTTGATACACAACGTAAACCGTTTTATACTGTGAGTACCTTCAGCGCTCATTGCGAGGCTTGCCCTGAGAGCAATTGGTGCTCATTGCATGCCTCGCAATGTGCACCTTCGTCACTCATTGCAAGCCTCTCTTGTTGTGTACGTTTTGTCCTCTAAACACCGTCATGAGTCATGATAAAGAGAGATATATATTTCTATGTATATGTAGTTAAGTAAAGGTATAATCTGGGTATATTTACAATTTGGCCAACAAGTTTATTAAAATTTTATTTAATCCAAAATAACAACGGCGAATATAAAAAGGAATGTTAAAAACACTTTAAAACAATGGAAAAAGAGAAAAAGCTCCTTTGAGTAATAGTGATATGATTCACTTTTAAGCAATATATAGAGACTAGCGACTTGCCCGTCAAAAAATGACGGCAATGTGATGTATATGTTTGTCAAGTTGTTTAGTTATTAACATATATTTTTGACCCTTGTAAGTATTTTAATATGAACGTGTATTTTTGTAAAATGTTGATGTAATGGTTTTTTAAAATGTAATTAGTATCTGAAGAATTGTTAACTTTAATATACATTGAATGAATAGGAAAGCAAAAAGTAAAAACCCTTCTTTAAACGTCGCGAATTTTAACATGAAGTTTAAACTATATGGGCCTCATTCTATTATCGGCCGCAGCCGCTGCGGGGCCGCAAGGACCGGCCGCAAGCTATTCTGCTATTCTATTCCCTTACGGCCGTAGGCTCCGGCAGGCTTGCGGCCGGTGCCTTGCTATCTCTTGCGGCCGATCGCGCCGGAGGAAAGCCTTTGATCTAAAACGGCCGCAAGAGATTTGCAATTCAATTGCTCCGGGAAACCTCTCTGCAAGGCTAAAAACGAGCCGCAGTTACTTGCAGGAAAAAGGTCTCGCTAGCACCAATTAAGCACATAAAATAGCTCAAATAAAGCCATCCTGCACTTTGAGAAGACTATAAAGGGATTTTAGGTGTTAGAAAAAATAGCACATAATTATCCTGTACTCAAATCCGTAAAATATTTCATTTTTAATATCCGTAAAATATACATGTAAAAAGTCCAGAGTGCTTGGAGCACCTCAGACACGCCCACGCCGCAGCCGGCAAATAAACAGTTAATTTGAACTCGGGTTTGGGCAGATGTGCAAGCTTGAGAGTGGGTTCCTTTTATTCCTCATGTCCCCCAATATGATCCCTAGCATTTACAGAGCTGTACAGTGCAGGCTTGAATTTATTTTTGAGTTTTTATATTTCACAGTTTACGGCCGGTTCCAAGATATGCGGCCGGCCGTAAAAGGAGATCCTTGCGGGGCCGTATAATAGAATCGCGAGTTAACTGAACCCTCGCAAGGAATCGCAGCCTTACGGCCGATTTACGGCCGATAATAGAATGAGGCCCCCATGTAAGCAATAACCATCAAAGTATATATTTTGAAACTTGAACTTTATTTTTGATGTAAGTTTAGATATTAACAAAACATTGGTATAATTTTGAACATTATAAACAGGAACATAGTGAATACATTTTGTAACCTAATTTTTTATTAAAAGTATTAACATTTGAATGTAAAAAACAATTGACATTTAAATTAATCAGTATTAAAATTCAATTTCTATCCCAATAATTGTTAACTTGAATATACATTGAATGTAGAGGAAGGCATACAGTAAAACTCTTCTTAAAACGTACGTAATTAAAGTAATTTATTACTGAGCACATAAACTGGCGATAAACATTAATGTAGGTAGTAATCTTAAGATAACAGACAATATTTACATTGTGACTTAAAAAGTGCTTGACCTCTTAACATCCACTTTGTAATCTGTTGAATGAAATAACTTGAAAATATATTTTTTAAACTTGTAACATTAGAAACATTAACATAGTGACTTAACATTTTAACATAATTTTTACTAACAATGCAAGGCAAGTATTTTGTGAGGCAAATCATTCATAAACATGACTTCCATTAATTATGACTGAATTAAACAACCAATTGTTATGTATTTTGCAATGCTTTAAAAAAATCTTGGCATCGTTAATTTGTATCCTTCAAAGTTATAGTACTTCATAGTAGACAATGTTTTTAGTAAAAATACGTCCATCTTCTAATAAATCACCTTGACTTTCATTGTTTTCAATGTAAACTTTAATAGCCTGTGGATTTTTGCACCGTGACAATGCAACGTACAATTGACCATGTGCAAAAACTGGTTCTTGCAAGAAAATACCCACAGATTTGAAAGTTTGACCTTGTGATTTATTAATGATCATGGCAAATGCCATAATAATGGGAAATTGTCTTCTTTGAAGTATAAAAGGGAGACTACTTTCACTTGGTGCTAAATCTATTCTTGGTATGAAAACTCTCTCTCCTTTATGGGTCCCAGTTAAAATTTCAGCATCTATAAAATGGTCCTTTAATTGTTGAACAATTAATCTTGTGCCATTGCATAGGCCTTTTTTGGGGTTCATATTTCGCAGTAACATGATAATTGCACCTTTCTTTAGCTGCAAAATATGTGGTGGCATTCCAGAAGGAGTTAAAGAGTTTATGAATTCAGTCGAAAAGTTAGCCTGACTTTCATTGTCATCAGCAAGTACAGAATCAGCACTGTGATAATTTCTTTGTGGTGCATAAATCTTTTTTAAGATTTCATTATTGAGGATTAATGCATCTTTATTTTTACACGTCAGTATGACTTGGTTGGCAAGCTCGGAATATTCTTCGTTATTTATGCTCCCTTCAAATATAGCCGATATAATATCTTGTTGACAAATCATATGAGGTGGGATCTCTACAGTGTCATCAGGTAAATGTAGTATTTTTTCTGTTCTGCCTTCTCCAATTTTAATAAGCCAATCATTGAAATCAGTTTGGCCTTCTGATCTCATATTTTGTTGCAGTTGAAGATGGGTAAAATGTTTCCATACTATACTTGACTTTATACATGTTTCGATAATGTCAGTTCGATTTCCATGTACAACGACAGGTAATGTTTGTCTGAAATCGCCACCCAACAACATTACCTTTCCACCAAATGGAAAAGTATTCTCCATGACTTCACGAAGCAAACGGTCAATACATTGGAGGGCATAGCATGACATCATTGTGGCCTCATCTATTATAATTAATTTACATTTCTTCAATTTCTTTGCTTGTAAGGATGTCATGCGAATATCTGACACAGAATTTTCTAAAATAGGCACTGGCAGTTTAAATCCACTATGAACAGTTCTTCCACCTTCTAATAAAAGTGCAGCAATTCCAGTAGTGGCAAACGCCATTGCTATTTTTCCTTGTGCTCGTACTGAACTCATTAATAAATTGTACAAATATGTTTTTCCTGATCCGCCAGGTCCATCAAGATAGAAATAACGCTCTGTCACCATGTCATCATCTATAGCATTTTTAATGGCATGAAATGCTTGCAATTGTAGTGTATTTAAAGTTGCAAGTCTTTCTTCTGTTCTTTCTGCTTGTAGTTGAATGTCATAGTCTTCAAAGTTAATGTCATCTATAAGACCTGGATCAGGCAAATTAAAACTTGCACAACTTAATCCATGAGCTAAAAAGACTTCTTGGATTTCCATTAACGCTTTTAAGTGTGCAATGGGTTCATTGTATCGTCGCATAAAGTCTTCAGCCATATTACTTTTAAAAGTCTCCCACAAAGCTAATGCATTTGGAGCATTTGAGAAGATACAAATAAAAGCAAATTGTTCTCTCATCTGTCATGGCATTTGACATTGTGCTGCTTCTTCTAAACATCTTTCCCACTCTGTATCATCAGCGAGTAAGTTTCTATGTCTTGCAGCTAAATGTAAGGATTCATATACAATGTCATTAACAGTTCTTAAGTGTTCAAAACTTTGTGCTCCAGGAACATTTAAAAGTAATATCCGTAAGCAAAAACGTTCCACATCTCTTGGACTGACTGTGTAAATTCTTGGAATAATTTTATTGCCTCTGGTTTTTCTTGGTCTCCATAATCCATTCACAAAAACATAGTGATATGGAATTTCAATATATAAGTATTGTGTTGCTTCAGCATCAGTGGAATTTAATGCAAACCATGCAGTTAGTGTAGTGTGACGATCTTCACTTTGGGCCAATGCATTCATTTCATTTCCAGCATGGAAATAGACTAAATGTCGTTGTGGCAAATGTACTGCTAACCTAAATACTGCATGTGATCTATCATGCATTTCAAATTTTAAAAGCCGCCACATAGCTTCTGGCGCACTGACATAGCGAGCATCTACATGAGATGCAAGTTCATCATGTACTAACTCACTACTTTCAGGGTTGTCTGCACTTTTGACGACTACAGTAGCTGCATCGTAACCTTTGTAAATATATTTGTAGACATATTTAATGGATTTGATGGAAGTGCAGGCTTCTACGTTGATGTGGGCGTTGTACTTCATGAGTAAATGTGGATTGTAGGGTACTACATATCTATTGTCCACTTTTTTTCCACGAATAATGGCACTATCTCCTTCTCTTCTTTTATAAAGTGGATATCCATCACAATTGGCATAGGTTTTGTCTCTATAATCTTTTGGAAATTCTTTGGAACATTTATTATTTTCCATACATGGTGATTGTGGATTAAGGTCACCACAGGGTCCATGAATCATGCGATGAGTAACAATCTCATATAGTCTACCATATAGTTCTGGATCTGGTAGTTTAGCAACAATGACTGCATCCACTTTGTCTGAAGTATCTAATTTATCTTTTTCTTGAAGTATTATTAGAAGATGTGCATGTGGAAGGCCTCTTTTTTGAAATGCAATGGTATATACATAAGCAAGACATTTGCCAAATAACTGATTTATAGTGAAGTCACGTATTAATTCATTTAATTTAATCTTAAAAACTCTGGCTACTAAATCTGGTCGATCTGAAGCAGTTTGTCCAAGAAGTAGATTTAGTGTAATTTCTGGCCATTGTGGATTACATGTAAATGTCACAAATAGATCGGGTTTGCCAAATTTTGTCACAATAGCCATAGCATCATTGTATCTTTCTCTCATATTCCGAGGAGATCCTTGAAAGGAAGATGGTAAAATGATGGCTTTGCCAGCTGTCATGTCTCTGCTTGTAGCCACGTCAGCAACATAGTCCATGAGTCCAGAATATTGTTCTACACGGAGTTTATCTTGTTGATATTTGATAAAGTTTAAATTATTTGCCTCAACTTGCAAATATGAATCAATAATCCATTGTTGTGTTAGTTTCCCACCACATAAAATTGGATTAAATACATTGCGAATGGCAATTTGAGCTACTTTAAATTCAAGCATAGAAACATTATTTCGGATTCTGGCTTTAGCATTTGGGTAACTGGGAAGAGTTAATTTTGGTTGCCAACCTGCTTCTCCGTGTGGGAAAAAGATGGGATATGTCATTGGATCTAAATTTGGACTTAAGATACTCATATTAATAAACGGTTGGTCCTCATTTCTAGGATATATTCGAATGTCTCTTTGAAATGGTGGTTCTCCTTCATCATTCTGAAACACCATTGCAACCTCATTTGTTGTTGGCAAGTTATAACGACGTTTATCAGTATGTCTGTCTCTTTTAAGCACCATATTAACCTTCGGCATTGGTAATTGATGTGTTTGTGAATGAAGTAGTTGTTCATTTTCTACTTCTGCCAATTTTTTATAAGCTTTACTGTAGGGATTGTTGTCCATAATGTTATTTAGCTCTATGAAAACAGTGGGTAAGCATTTTTTATTTTCTTCCATCTGCATACGTTGGTCAACAGCTTCCATTGTATCTAGGACATATAGTTGAGCGAATTTTCTTTTATTTCCTTCCTCTGGATGTAAATGGGAAGTGCGATGATAAATTTGTCCTTGGACTTTAAAACAGTAAGGACCATGTCCTGGTACATTAGCAGCTAATGTTGCCCCCATGGATGCAAAGGATATGGCACTATTGTAGGATCTTATGTTTGTCTTAAAATTTTTGTAGTTTGGAAAAGTAGGTTCAGTCATAATATTTTGTAAATAAATTGGAAATTCTTTCCTTTCTGGAAGTTTGAACTTGCCTTTTTGACAACAACTAATAAATTGTCCATCTCTGGGTCTCTCCTGTTTAAAATAATAAGCCTCACAAAACTGACATTGAGTAGTCATGTCCCCACAACTATGAACCTCTACTGCTAAAGACTTGAGTAGAGGACAATTTGCAAAGCATATAGGATTTTGACTTTCATATTCATCAGGTGAAATGTCATATAATGTTTCAACAACAGGTTCTAAATGTTTTGTTTTTTTCGTTGCTTTTCTTGGTATATGTTGTATTGTTTGAGGTAAAATGTCATGTAATGTTTCATGAAACGGTTCTAAATGCTTTGTTTTCTTTGTTGCTTTTTTTGGTATCTCTTGTATTTTTTCTGGTAAAATGTCATCTGATGTTTGAGCAACAGGTTGTAAATGCTTTATTTTCTTTGTTGTTTTTTTTGACATATCTTTAATTTCTGCAAGTGACAGTCTTTTGCTTGCAATTCTTTTGCGTTCTTTTTCTCGTCGAATTTCCTTCTTCTCCGGTGTCTGCTGGCTGTCTGCTCTCTGTCGTCGTTCTCTAGCTTGGCGTCTTTTCTTTTCTTGTTTACTCTCGTTATCAGCCATGTTAATCTGTAAAAATAAAATAATGTACCATTAGTTTATTTTGAGATGTTAAGTTGTTTTTCATGACAAATAGTTATCAATAGTGTGTTAACATTTTATACTTAATCAATTTCAATGCGGTCAATTGAATAAAAGTCTAAATAAGGCCATCAGATAATTATTTAAAGAAATTTTTATTTATTAAACATGTATCCAAAAGCAAGTGTTTCAGTAACTAAAAAGGTATTTTAAAAAAGATGTTATGTCCTTATTTACAGCACTATTCAATTTGTCAAATGGCAATTAAATTAGGGTTTAGGACTGGAATGTTACAATGACAAATTGTATAGATTCTGTGTTTTTAGACTTTTTTGGACTATGCCAATTTATTTTTTAAGTTTACATTGAAGTTTGTATTTAGTGTTAAAGATTATTGGCCCTAAAAGACAAATAAGAGATAGATGATAGATATTACTTTTTATACTGTACCTTGGTTGAAGTTTGATTTCAAGCAAAATTCTTTGTTGGTCCTGTGTTGAAAGCCTTCGTCCGATGGTCTGGTCCTGTGTTGAAAGTCCTCGTCCGATGGTGTAGTCCTCTGTTGAAAGTCCTCGTCCTCTGGTGTGGTCCTCAGTTCCAACTCCTGTTCCGATGTTCTTGACGCAGTATCTGTTATAAAATAAAAATGAAAATGTTATGTTATTTGAATGTCTTTGTATTAATGAAAAAATGGCATTATTTCTGTGTTTTTCTACAATCCTTTTTGGTGCGCCACAATTTTGGTATGCTTCTGTAGGCTATTTTCTAAGGCTTATAGGTGGTTAAACATTAAAGAAGAATATTAATTAATTTTTCTCTTTTTTTACTTGTTATACTGTACCTTGGTTGAAGTTTGATTTGAAGCAGAATCTTTGTTGGTCCTGTGTTGAAAGCCTTCGTCTGATGGTCTGGTCCTGTGTTGAAAGTCCTCGTCCAATCGTGTGGTCCTCTGTTGAAAGTCCTCGTCCGATGGTGTAGTCCTCTGTTGAAAGTCCTCGTCCAATGGTCTGGTCCTCTGTTGAAAGTCCTCGTCCGCTGGTGTGGTCCTCAGTTGAAACTCCTGTTCCGATGTTCTTGACGCAGTATCTGATATAAAATAAAAATGAAAATGTAATTTTATTTGAATGTATTTGTATGAACTAAAAAATGACATTATTTCTTTGTTTTTCTACAATCCCGTTTGGTGTCCACCACTTTTGTTATGCTTATTTAGGCCTTTTTCTAAGGCTTATAGATTGTTAAACATAAAATAAGTATCTAAATGTACTTTGGTATGTGTTTGTGTGAGTTTTCATACAATCCTGTTTGGTGCGCACCACTGTTGGTATGCTTATTTAGGCTTCTTTCTAAGGCTTATAGGTTGTTAAACATAAAATAAGAATGTAAATGTAGTTTGCTATGTGTTTGTGTGAGTTTTCATACAATCCTGTTTGGTGCGCACCACTGTTGGTATGCTTATTAATGTTGTTTTGTAATGCTTATAGGTTGTTAAACATAAAATAAGAATGTAAATGTAGTTTGCTATGTGTTTGTGTGAGTTTTCATACAATCCTGTTTGATGCGCACCGCTGATGGTATGCTTATTAATGTTGTTTTGCAATGCTAATAGGTTGTTAAACATAAAATAAGAATCTAAATGTAGTTTGCTATGTGTTTGTGTGAGTTTTCATACAATCCTGTTTGGTGTGCACCACTGTTGGTATGCTTATTTAGGCTTCTTTCTAAGGCTTATAGGTTGTTAAACATTAAATAAGAATCTAAATGTAGTTTGCTATGTGTTTGTGTGAGTTTTCATACAATCCTGTTTGATGCGCACCACTGTTGGTATGCTTATTAATGTAGTTTTGTGATGCTAATAGGTTGTTAAACATAAAATAAGAATCTAAATGTAGTTTGCTATGTGTTTGTGTGAGTTTTCATACAATCCTTTTGGTGGGCACCAATGTTGGTATGCTTATTTAGGCTTCTTTCTAAGGCTTATAGGTTGTTAAAGATTAAAATAAGAATTTAAATGTAGTTTGCTATGTGTTTGTGTGAGTTTTCGTACAATCCTGTTTGATGGGCACCACTTTTGTTATACTTATGTAGTGTTTTTTCTAATGGTTATAGGTTGTTAAACAAAAAGAATATAAATTTAGTTTGCTATGTGTTTGTTACAATCCTGTTTTGTGTGTACCAGTTTGTGTGTACCATATGTTGCATACTTTGGCCCTCATTCAATTGCAGTTTGGCCAATTCAATAGGGTTCTAAATGTGCTTATTTGTAGCCCTATTGAATTGTCCAAAATATCAATTGAATGAGGGCCTTTGTTTGCTGGATTTGTTATATTGTGAGGGCCTCATTGAATTTGGTTTTTCAATAGGGCTCTATATAAGCACAGAGCATATTTTTGAACAGAAGTTTTTAGTGAAATTGAGGCAAATGTGCTTATATAGAGCCCTATTGAAATGGGCAAATCACATTTGAATGAGGCCCTCGGCCATTAAACATATTTAGGTCCTGAATCAATTGCGTTTTGACCAATTGAATAGGGCTCTATATAAGCACATAAAATATTTTTTGACAGAAGTTTTTAGTTAGTGAAGACCTTGATTGTGGTTAGAAGTTCAGTGACTAAAAATGTCTGTCTAAAAAATCTATTATGTGCTTATATAAAGCCCTATTCAATTAGCCAACTCACAATTGAATAAGGCTCATGGTTCGGTTCTTTTTTATACTTAATACTGTACCTTGATTGAAGTGTGGAATGACAGAGGGTCCCCTCCTGCCAATCTTAATCCGCCGGTCTTCTTGTAGTGTCTGTTTGAAAAATAAAGTGAAATAGTGAATTATAGAATTTTTTATTTGTATTTAACAAACCATGGCCTTTTCAGCATTTAAAGTATTTTTGTATCTTACCTCTTCTTATTTGTTGGTGTTCTTTAAAAGGGATTGTGCTTCACAGTGCACGGTGCAAATTGTTGAGAGACGCTGTTGATGCAGAGTCTGTTTGAATATTAAAAAAAGTTGAAAGATTGAGTTTTAGGTGATCTATTAAATTGCAGTAAATTAATTTCATTGAAATATACTTCTGTAATTAATTTCAATTAACATTATTTTTTGGTGGGGTCTACACACATATGTCACATACATGAAGCACATTTCCATAGTTGAAAGTAATTTTTTTGTGTGCGTGTGACATATAACTATATATGAATCATATTTTAATTGTTAAATTAACCTTATTTTTATTTTTGGCCAACATACATAAATGTGTGTGTGACATGTGACTATAGATGATACACATATATGTGCGTGTCACATATCAGTATACATGACTCATATTTTAATAGTATTTTAATAGTCCCAACTTATTTTTTTGTAATGTAATTTAAATGTAGTTGTTTAATTAGTTTGTTGCAGGGGCAATACACATAAATGTGCATGTGACATGTCACTATACATTATACGCATAAATGTGCGTGTCACATGTCACTATACATTATACACATAAATGTGCGTGTCACATGTCACTATACATTATACGCATAAATGTGCGTGTCACTTGTCAGTATACATTATACGCATATATGTGCGTGTCACATGTCAGTATACATTATACGCATATATGTGCGTGTCAGTATACATAAACCTCTTTGTCTTCTTTAATTATTTTTTTTGATGTCCTGTCTTGAAAATAAGTAATATATTATAGCTTACCTCTCAGTTGTAATTTGCACAATGTAAAGTAGTAAATTAGGAAAGAATTATCTTCTCAAGTTTTAGCAGCAGTTATCTCAGAAGTCACTCTGTTCATCACCTGAGGAGAAATGTATTTTTCTCTGTCAAATAGACAGTATTTATAAACTTGTAGAACATTCTGGAAAGTTAGACCGTTAGAACGCAATACGCATGCGCTATTTGCGTTCCAGCTTACAATTTGCGTTCCATCCGCCATTTTGTGCGTAGTAGTGTTTAAAATGGTGTTTAATATGAGTGTGATCCGTTCCGCATAGTATGTGTTTCATTATTGCGAGTAAGTGTAGTGTAGTTACGTCTGGAGCCTCGTTTTCGTTTTGTTCGGCGGCCATTTTTTCTCTCGCTTAGCCGATTTTCGGTCGTTTAAACTCTTTGTTTTGACTTAAATGGACGTGTAAATGAACTTTTGGAGGTGCCGGATGCCCCCCCGTGCTGTAAGTAAGCTTTTTATGTGTTTGTTGTGTTTATTTCTTGTGTTTGTGATGTCTTGATGCGCGGCGGTTGGAATGGGTCTTTCGCGGCCGTATTTTTTTCCGATGCGGCCGTATTTTGTTGCGATGTTGCCGTATTTTTTTTGCGATATACGCAGTTAGCTTTTACGTGTACGACGCAGTGTATTTGTTTCTAAGTCGTGCGTATGTGTGTTAAGAGCGTGTGAAGGGCCTTTTTTACTGTTTTTTTGTTAAGTCTTGCGTCTGTGTGTCTGGGTGTAAGCGGGTGTGAGGCGACTTTGAGTTTTTTTTTGTTATGAAGTTGTGTGTGTGTGTATGTGTGTTAACACAGCCGATGTTGGGATGCTCCCACCACCGCAAATGCGGACCCTCGCTTCGCGAGGATCCGCATTTGCGGGGACGTTGTTGGGTTTTTGTTGGCTGGGCGGTTGGGTTTATTCTGTTAAAAAAGTCGTGTGTGTGTATGTGTGTGTTAACACAGCCGACGTTGAGCCTCCACAACCGCAAATGCGGGCCCTCGCTTCGCGAGGACCCGCATTTGCGGGGAACTGCGTCCCTCGCTTCGCGAGGGACGCAGTTCTTGCGGGCTCGCTACGCGAGCCCGCAAGCGTGAGCAACGACTCGTACGCTCACAACTATATATGTGATATGTACTTTCTCTTTATTCATAGAGGAGAATTATAGTATTCCACTGAAAATAACTCTATTCCAACATATCTAAAGTCTATTGTGTTGTCCTTGCAATAGGAAATCCCATATAGACTATCTTTCATGAAATTGTTGGAAATAGTATGGTGTAAAAAAGGCACTATTTTGAAGTCAATAGGCAGCCAGGAATTATAGGAGACTTAATTATAGAAATATCTCCTATTAGTTAACTATGGGATTGTAATATACCAATCCTAATACACTAGGACATTTTTTACACACATGCTGGTCTGTGTTAGGTATAGACGATACTATTGTCTTTGTTAGTAAGATAGACCCTATTATGGGTTGCTGTGTCCTTGCTTGTTCTCTATTTGACTGTGAAGGTATCCAATCGTGGATTACCATTACTAAAGCGGGCTCCCTATTGCTTCTCGTGGCCTATATATTGCTCCTAGATACTTCTACGAGAACCATACTATATAATATAAGAGTTATCTAACTAGTGCCATGCTTCTTGCTAAGAACGCTAGTGCTGCATGGCTTCACTTCCTAGTTTTGCGTGGACAGCGTCGTGCGTGATGACGCACGTATGCGTGTATACGCCTATGCCTGACGCGTTTCAACATGCTGTGACGTCTTTCTCAATGTGTAAAGTGCTACGCATTTAGCAGTGTTTTGCAGGGTCCGTAGTCGTGTAGCCTCGTTTTCATTTTTTACGGCGGGCATTTTTTTCCTCGCTTAGGCGATTTTCGCGTGCCGAAAATCGTCTAAATCAATTTAAATTCGCGTTCCACCTCACTTCCAGACATCCTGGCTGTTGCCCTGTGTGGCTGTGATGTTTTTGTAATTTTTTGGGGTGTATTTAGTGTGTTTTTATAGCTTTTTCGTTTTCGGCGTTCGAACGGTAATCTTGTAATTTTTTGCGTCGCCTATCTTTTTTTTTTTAAAGTCTCGCGTTTGTCAACCGCTTGCACACCAAGGAAGTGTTTAGGAAGAGTTTTTAGCTTAAGTCCCGCCTGTTTTATTGTCTCTTCTTATTTGTGCTGATAGTGGCTTAACGGCTCCCCTCGCTATGCAAAGCTCGCAGGCCATGAGCACCTTTGGCGCTCATCGCCCAAGTGCTACGCGTTAACGGGGCCAAGTGCTACGCATTAACAGGGCTGGGGCTGTGCTACACGTTAACGGGGCTGGGGGGTGGTACGCGTTAATGGGGCTAAGTGGTACACATTAATGTGGCTGGGGCTTTGCTATGCGTTAATGGGGCTGTGGGCTGTGCTACACGTTAATGGGGCTAAGTGCTACACGTTAACAGGGCTGGGGCTAAGTCCTACGCGTTAACGGGGCTAAGTGCTACACGTTAACAGGGCTGGGGCTAAGTGCTACGCGTTAACGGGGCTAAGTGCAACACGTTAACAGGGCTGGGGCTAAGTGCTATGCGTTAACGGGGCTAAGTGCTACACGTTAACTGGGCTGGGGCTGTGCTACGCGTTAACAGGGCTGGGGCTGGCTGGGGCTAAGTGCTATGCGTTAAGTGCTACAAATTAACGGGGCTGGGTCTAAGTGCTACGCGTTAACGGGGCTAAGTGCTACACGTTAACTGGGCTGGGGCTGTGCTACGCATTAACAGGGCTGGGGCTGGCTGGGGCTAAGTGCTATGCGTTAAGTGCTACACATTAACGGGGCTGGGGCTAAGTGCTACGCGTTAACGGCTCGTGGCTAAGTGCTACGCATTAACATTTTACGCACCAGCAAAGCGTGACGACGTCTCGTAGTTAGACAATTATAATATGTGATGGATGATGTAGTTAAACAACAGATTGGTAAATAAAAACGACTAGACATACCCATTCAAATGTAAAGCTGATAAAGTTATAGGACAGGCTTTAATCTGTGGGTAGAGTGATGAACAAACTGCTACATTTCTGACTACTGAGTTTCCAATTCGTCTTATACTATTTATGTTACCTAAGAGCCACAAGTGTTATTAAACCTCCATGAAGAATTGTATTGCTACAACCACTAGGATAATTTGACAATTTTTTGCAACCAACAGTACAAAATAGTCCATTTTATATAAAAGACAGTGATAATTTATTGAAAAAACTACAAGATCTAAAACAACTTTCTGATGATTGCTTTCGGCATCAATGGGTATTAATGCCCTATACACTGTAATGCCTGTTAATTTGGGTACACCACATGTAAAGGAAGCAATCCTTGGTAGTCCTCCTGCTTAATTTGTGTGAGCTACTCCATTATTTTGAGTATGAATTATTTACATTTGAAAAATACTATTATCTACAATTTACTGAAATGGCTATGGGGTCCAGTGTGGCACCATCAATTGTCAACTCGTTTATAAACAATTATGAACATAGTTCTGTTTAATCTGGATAGAGAAAGAGAGGGGATAGATAGAGGGATATAAATAATTATATATAGATAGAGATAGATAGAGATAGATAGAGATAGATAGATAGATAGATAGATAGAGAGAGAGAGAGAGAGAGAGAGAGAGATAGAGAGAGAGAGAGAGAGAGAGAGAGAGAGAGGGATAGATAGAGAGGGGATGAATAGGGAGATTGTGAGAGAAGGATAGATAGAAAGTGGGATAGAGAGAAATAGGAGGATAGATAGAGAGAGGGGTATAGAGAGATAGAAAATGTGATAGATAGAGAGAGGGATAGATAAAGAAAGAGATAGAGGGAGTAAGGGACAGAGTGAGGGGGAGGGATGAGAGAAAGGCATAGATAGAGAGCTATAGAGAGATAGTGATAGAGAAGGAGAGAGAGAAAGGGAAAGATAGAGAGATAGGTAGGGGCAGAGGGATTAAAGAGAGAGGTATAGATTGGGAGAGATATAGATAAGGGGAGTGAGATATTAGGAGAGGTATAGAGGGAGAGGGATAGGGAGGGGGAGAGAGAGATAGGGAAGTAGAGAGAGAGATAGGGAGGGATATAGATAGGGAGGGAGAGAGAGATATGGAGGGAGAGAGAGATAGGGAGGGAGAGAGAGTTAGGGAGGGAGAGATAGGGAGAGGGATGGAGGGAGAGAGATATATGGAGATATATGGGGGAGTGATAGATAGGGATGAGAAAGGGAGAGAGGGAGAGAGGGATGGGGAGATATAGGGAGGGAGAAAAATAAGGAGGAATAGAGATAGGGAAGGGGAGGAAGAGAGAGATGAATATATATAAAGAGATAGAGATAGGGAGGGAAAGAGGGAAATAGATTGGGAGAGAGGGAAAGGGAGGGAGAGTGAGGGAAAGGGAAGGAGAGAGATAGAGAGGGAGGAAGAGATAGTGAAGGGGAGGGAGAGAGAGAGATAGGGAGGGGAGAGAGTTAAGGAGGGAGAGAGAGATAGCGAGGAAGAGTGAGAGAGAGATTGGGAGGGGAAGGGCGATAAAGAGAAATAGAGAGATGGATGGAAAGTGAGAGAGGTATGGAAAGGGATAGGGGGAGATAAGGAAAGAGGGATATTTAGAGAGGGAGAGAGGAGAAAGATAAGGAGGGAGAAAGATAGTGAGGGAGAGGGATAGGGAGGGAAGGGAAAGAAAGGGATGAAGGGAGAGAGATAGGGATGGGGAGAGAGAGAAAAGGAGGGAGGGAAAAAGATAGGGAAGGGGAGGGAGAGAGAGATAGGGAAGGGGAGGAAGAAAGATAGGTGGAGGGAGAGAGATAGGGAGGGAGAGGGGAGAGATAGATCACAAGGGATAGGGAGAGAGGTATAGGCAGAGGGCTAGAGAGACAGATAGGGAGGGGAATAGAGAGAGATGGGGAGAGTGATAGAAAGAGGGAGATAGGGAAAGGGATAGAGAGGTAGAGGGATAAAGAGATGGATATATAGAAAGATGGAGATATCTATCTATCTCTATCCCTCATATAATGTTTTTTATTTAAAAGTAAATTACATCACGTTTGTCTATTTCTATGAGCTGCCAATGACAAATGTCTTGATCTAAAATGTATTCTATTGAATTTTTGCACTTAATCAAGAAATTGGAGGCACTTCCCAGCATCAGAAAAGTGAGCAACACCAGGACCAGGTAAGTGGATTGAATCTCTGTCAGTGTGCCTATATAATTGTATTGGTTGGGATATATAGGGGTCAACCTGGAATGAAGGGGAGGGGTTTATACTAAGGGGTCCAATCAATGTAAGGGGCGGGACCAGGTCTGTCTACTGCCCCCTACCCAGCTTGGAAGGTCACCAGCCACCACTGTGACAGATACACACAAGTGCTAGAATATCAGTTGGTCATAATTATGTGCATTCTCCAATGTAGCTTACATAATACAATGTACTGTATGTGAGGGGCTGTTACATTGGGGAAAACAGACAACATTTTTAATGAAATTAGTTATCGTAACCCAGTTGAACACTATTTATCCAGAATGATAACTTGATCCAAATTCTGCAAATCAAAATACTCTGCGGGAATTTCAAAAACATCCTGTTGATTTTCATTATTAGTTTTGTTTGCTTTTTATATTAATATATTTATGAGTTTCAACATGTTTTTATTATTTTTCATTGAGTCTTATAGCTGCATTGTAGGAAAGTAACCACTGTAATCTAAACTCTCGTCATGTATGCTTGATGCTTGGTTGCTTGTTATTACAGTTGGCACTGATGATGATGATATCAGATAGAGATGGAGATATTAGTAATTTGTATTGATCGAGCCAATATATATTTGATGATGGTATGTTAAGAAAAGATGTTTACTATTTTTGGCCTAATTGTTCAACAAACAAATTGAGCCAGGTTTAATTCTGATCTGCTACAAATTGCTTTCCACCAACATGTCCCTGAGGTTATAGTATCCTTCTTTGTTGGATAGTTTATCAATTTCAAACATATTATGTTAAAATCATTAATATTACTAACGGTTTAAGAATTAATTCATATATACATTTAATGTACATTTTTATCAATTTCATAGCAGCAATTCAAAATTGACAAGTACTTATAGGTATTCCCCTTCTGGATCACTACCTTGTCGTGGTGAAGGTTCTGGATCGCTACCTTGTCGTGGTGAAGGAGCTGGTGTACTTCAATGAAGTTGTGAGCTATACAATGTAGGGTCACCCAAGATGGGTGAGAAGAAACTGGCAACACACTCCAGTAACTTTGCCATGAAAATCTTATGGATAAGCACAGCCAGAGACGTAGAAAATGTACCTTACATGCTGCAGTCCATGGGATCACAGAGTGTCAGACACGACTGAAGGACTGAACAACAACAGCATAGGTATTGGCTCAGCAATGTGTAGTTTTCTTATAATGTGGTATAAAATGGGTATAATGTATTCTCATGAAAATATGTCAACTGTGTTTCCATAGTTACAACTATTTAGATGAAACTAGATTTCACTATATACATTATTATGGAATAATGTTGGTAAGATAAATCTAAACCCCAATTATTATTATTATTATTATTATTATCGTTTATTTGTAACGCGCCAACATATTCCGTAGCGCTATACATAAGTTAAGTTACAGGCAATGACAAGTTAAAGATTCATACATTGTTAAGAGTGGATGGCCCTGTCTTTGAGCTTGGAATCCAATGTGTCCATAGCGCTTTCCATAAAGCACTGCACAGGATTGAAACTCGCAGACTTACAATCTAAAAGTTAAAGTTTGTATGTGGTACAGTAGGTAGAGAGTAGTGCTGAGCATGTTAGGGAGGAAGGTTATAGGCTTCTTTAAAGAGGTGTGTTTTTATTGATGTTTTGAAGGATTTAAGGCAGGAGGATAGTCTGGTGAAGCGAGGCAGGGAGTTCCAGAGAATAGGGGCAGCGCGAGAAAAGTCCTGGAGGCGGGAGTGAGAGGAGGTGACAAGAGTGGTAGAAAGAAGAAGGTCGTTAGCAGAACAAAGAGGGTGTGTGGCGGAGTATTTGGAGATAAGAGCAGAGATGTATGGGGGTGTGCTGTTGTTGAGGGCTTTATAAGTTAGGGTCAAGATTTTAAACTTTATTCTGGAGGCTAAGGGAAGCCAGTGAAGTGATTGACAAAGAGGAGCTGCCGACACTGAACGATGTGTACTGAGGATGAGTCTGGCGGAGGCATTTATTATGGATTGAAGTAGGGAGAGGCGAGTGATGGGCAGGCCAACAAGGAGCGAGTTGCAATTGTCAAGACGAGAAATAATGAGAGAGTGTATTAGAATATTAGTAGTGTCTTGTGTAAGGTAATGGCGTATTTTGGATATGTTTTTTAGATGGAGAAGACAGGATTTGGTTAGAGACTGTATGTGTGGGATGAAAGAGAGGGCAGGGTCCAGTAGAACCCCGAGACAACGGGCTTGGGAGGTGGGAGTGATGATGGCGTTGTTGACAGAGAGAGAGATGTGAGGAATTGAAGCTGTAGTAGAGGGTGGGAAGATTAAGAGTTCAGTCTTAGACATGTTGAGTTTCAGATGGTGGGCGGACATCCAAGAGGATATACTAGAGAGGCAGTCGGAGACGTGTGCTAGAAGAGAGGGGGATAGATCTGGTGCTGAGAGATAGATTTGGGTGTCATCTGCATAGAGATGGTACTGGAACCCAAAAGAGTTTATTAGGGTGCCAAGTGAGGATGTGTAGATGGAGAAGAGGAGGGGGCCTAGGACTGATCCTTGGGGTTTGCCAATAGACAGTGGGTGAGGAGAAGAAGATGTGCCAGAGAAGGAGACGCTAAATGAACGTTCTTGGAGGTATGATGAGAACCACAATAGAGCAGTGTCTCGAATGCTGAGGGAGGAGAGAATGTGGAGTAGAATTGAATGGTCAACTGTGTCAAAGGCGGCAGAGAGATCCAGGAGAAGCAAAATAGAAAAGTGGCCTTTAGACTTGGCGGTGAGCAGGTCATTGGTGACTTTTATGAGGGCTGTCTCAGTGGAGTGTTGGGGCCGAAAGCCGGATTGGAAAGTGTCCAGAAGAGAGTTAGAGGAGATGAAACTGGTACGGCGGTTATAGACGAGCCGCTCCAGCAGTTTGGAAGCCAGGGGAAGTAGAGAGATAGGGCGATAGTTAGATGCAACGTCAGAATCGGATGAGGGTTAGATGCAACGTCAGAATCCCCACCTTGACCAAACAGGGTTTGTGAGTGGTCGTCAAACCTCAGATAACACGAGACGTCTGATTGATACGTTGACCTTTATCAGGAGGAAAGGGACTCCCAGTTTGGCCTTGTCGATAGATGCCGAAAAAGCATTCAACAGGGTCAACTGGGATTTCCTTATTGCCACCCTTCAGAAATTTGGTTTGGGGGATTTTGCGACTAGATCTATAAAGGCCTTATACTCCTACCCCACTGCCTATATAGCAGGTCCTGAGGCAGATTCAGAGAAGTTTAAGATCAGTAGTGGATCCAGACAAGGCTGCCCTCTATCTCCTCTACTGTTTGCTCTGTTTTTGGAGCCACTGGCAATACTTTTACGAGAATCAACTGAGGTGGAAGGGATTAAGATAAACAAGTTGGATTTGAAATTCATGGCATTTGCCGACGATATTGTCCTGACCTTAAGTAATCCAGAGAAATCCTGAAGATATGCTTACGACATAATGAGAAAGTATGGTAGGGTTTCTTACTTTATGGTTAATCTTAATAAGACCGATACCCTTATGTGGGGGATCAGATTGGAATCATTAAGGAGGATGGAAGAAATATATCCTTTCAATTGGAAATCAAGAGGCTTAGTCCACTTAGGAGTAAGGTTTACCTTGCAAATTAGTGAAATTCTAAAAACTAGTTTAGTTGAGAAAATGAAAATAATAAGACCCCTGCTGTATGAGTGGGGTTTGCTAAAATTACCCCTACTGGAGAGAATTACAGCCATTAATATGACTATTATTCCTAAATTAACCTATCTCTTCAGATGTATCCCAGGCAAAATAAACAATACATTTTTACTAATTATTCAGAAGGATTTAGATCACTTTATATTTAACGGTAAGAAATCTAGATTATTGAAAAGTACCTTTAACGCCAAGTTTGAAAAGGGGGGTATGGCCTATCCATCATTAATGGATATTCAATCTAATATATTACTTTCCCATGCAGTAAGATGGTCCACCTCTAGCGATAAACCAATTTGGTTTTATATAGAAGAAACCTTACTATGCTTCGACCCAGGGGTATTTGAGAATGTTTCCCCTGTTATAAGGTCAGTTATTATATTCTGGTATGAAAACATCTATAAAATGTTCCTGGTCGATAAACCTTTGCTGGCCGCTCCAATTGAAATACTCTCCATAGTGGCAGATTTTCCATTTACTCAGGTATTTAAGTCACAGGGATTTAAATTTATCTTGGATTTATATGTCGAAGGGGAATTAATAGATAGGTCTACATGCTCAAATAAAATTCAGTGGATACACCTTAGCTCCCTAAAAAAGTGCATGGATGCACTGGGATATAGAGACAAGGGCCTGATCCAATGTAAGAAAATGGAAGTGTTAGCTATAAAAGGAGACATGAATCATATTATATCCAAATGTTCTTCAGTTAGGATGAGCGTTCTCCCGTTTATCAAGTCCAAGGGGATTGTACATTGGGAAAGAGATTCCAATTTGATATTTGACCCAATTACCTGGCTTAACTCGTTTAGGGTGGTTAAAAAATCAGCGATAAATGCTGTTTATACAGAAATATATTTTAAAATCATCCATAGATGGTATTATTCTCCGGTTCTATTGAATAGATTCTACCCACTCTCAGATAATCTCTGCTGGAAGCAATGCGGTCAGGTCGGTACATCATCCCATCTCTGGTGGGAATGTCCCCATATGAGAAAATTCTGGGAAAGGATATGTTTAGAATTATCTATTGTGGGAGGCACATTATTGCCTTGTGTTCCCCAAACAGTAATTTTACATATTAATATGGATACCCTTGGGTCGAAAGTAAAATATCTTTATACACATATTCTATTGATTGCAAAACGCCTTATAGTAAAATATTGGAAAACATCTACTATCCCATCTTGGTATGAAGTAAAATACTCGGTCGATATTAGCAGAGAAATAATGAGGGGGAATACTGATTTAATCCCTAAAAAAAATATAGTAGCATTAAACTGGCACCTATGGGACCAATATATTATTAGTTCGACTTAAAAGATAAAGATTTATTTATCTTTTTTTTTTTTTTTTCTTCCTTCTTTTTTATTGTTGTATTTAATGGTTTGTGGAATATTTCTGGCATCTTGTTCTTAAAATATGTCAGCAATTTTATTAAGTTGTTAAGATGCGATTTATTTTGTATATTTTTGTCCTTTTATTTTTCTCTGCTTTTTTGTCATGTTTGTCTGAAAACAAATAAAAATTTACAAAAAAAAAAGATAAATCCCAACCCAGAAAATGCTATCTATTAATTCTCCAATAATGTAGTTGATGGTAAAAGTTTATTTTATATATTAAGAGACAGCTCTGCGAACTCAAAACCACAACTATCTATATGACTGTTCTGCATATTAAATGCCTGAAAAGAACCCAACCAAACATTTTCAAAACCTTCTTAAAAAAAAAAAAAAACTCAAAACTCATTTCAAGTCCTGCACTGAAAAGTTTGCACAGATCACACTTGGTGGGACTCTGATAAGTACACAACCAAGATCTGCTGGGGGCATTGAACTGCGGGGCATATCAGCCTAAGGAGATGTAGCTGAAGGAGCCGAGCACAGTTCCCGCCGGCAGGGCCTGAGAGATGCCAAGATCTCAGTACAGAATCTAGATATGAACAGACAAGACAGACTACAACAGACCTAAATACTTGAGAGGTAAAAGCTAATAGCGAGTGACCCCCCCAGTGGAATCCATCCGTTGTCTAAACACTCAATGGCTACCCCGGGTAGAAGCAGCTCCATAAAAATGGTGAAAAACAAAAAGTCATTAACATCCAAAAAAATTGACGAACATTTCAAGGCTTCAGAAACACAGGTGGCACTGATGAAGGACCCGGTCTCGGAGCAATCTGACACCTCTGACCTGGATCCCCTGGAGGGGGCCCCACAGCCTGAAGTCTCCATCAACAGCGATTCAATGGCAAGAATTGAGGCTCTCCTGGCCTCTCACATAGACAGGGCGGTCATATCTTTGCAGAAAGACATACATGAGATTGGCCAAAGGACCCATCAACTTGAAGAGACCGATGACCAAGTGGTAGAGGCCCAGGAGAGAGACAGGGCCACCATTGCGGATAACACCTCCCGTATTTGTGGCATAGAAGATAAACTGGAGGATTTGGAGAATAGATCCAGGCGATTCAACCTGAGGATCAGAGGCGTGCCTACGGCAATAGTCGACCTTCCTCGCTACCTTAAGGCCACGATCGACGAGATACTCTCAGGTCATCCAGACCACGAATGGGAAGTGGAGCGTGCCCATAGAGCCCTTGGGGGAAGTCGTAACCTAGACCTTCCCAAAGACATCATTGTAAGGCTACTACGCCAACAATCAAGGGATCTAATCCTGGCAACTACCCGCAAGAAGGCTGTGATCACAGGTCCAGACGGGGCCAAACTTCAATTTTTTGCGGATCTCTCCCCTTCCACACTTCAAAAACGGAGGCTGATGAGGCCAGCCCTGGAGGTTCTTCTCCACCACGGCATCAGGTACCGTTGGGGATTCCCATTTGCCCTTATTTTTTCAGTACGGAGCACCCAGTATACAACACGTTCTCTAGAAGACTGCCAAGAACTTCTGAAGAGTCTGGATCTCTCTGGGGGGGACCCGACCTCGACATCACCTGCATCAACAGCTTTACCTCTCCCGAAAAGGCAATGGTCTGAAGTGACCAGGCACAAGAGGCCCACTGACCAAGCCTCAAAGACCACTCATAGACGACCCTCCCAGATCATGGACTCGTAAATGCAATAATTCAGCTGCTGCCAACTCCAGTGACTTTCAAACAGGCTGGTCCGCTTGAAAAGACAACTGGCTAGTAAAGACTTATTTCGGCATCCTAAGGATTTACAAGGGCTTAAAAACACCATATCAAAATTCCCTGGTAGAGACTAACATGGAAGCCACCTGGAACTGACCTGGCCTTTTCCCAGGACGTGTTATTTTTCTTACTTTTTTTACTTAGGTCCTCAAAGGAGCCTGGGGCCCTTAGCGGGGCCATGTTTACCAAAGACTTTTGGAATGTTACTAATCCATGTTTTGCTTTTCCTCCCCTCTTCAGCAGGTGTTAGCTGACTGATAAAGCTATAAGTTTTAATACACATGCAGATAGTATAGCCAGTCCGTCAGGATCTTTCTTTACTGGACCGGTTCTAAAGGTTTACTCTGCTTTAGTCAAGATAAAAAATTATGTTGTTAAACGTTTAAATAAGCTATTCATGGTTCTGTCATTATTCTGTTTTCTTAATACTTTTCTAGGTTACTTTTGCTTGGCCTTGCCGGCGGGAATTGGAACAGAGGCTCTAGGGTTCCAAGAGGGTAGAATGTTTAAGACAAGACGGGTGGTCTTGGGACAGTCAGACCTTTTGGCAGCAACTGTTCTCTCTTCCCTCTGTGTTTTCTTTATTGCTGCTCTTCTCCTTGTCACCTATCAGCATGGGCTCTCTTGCCCCTGTACTCCCCCCTACTGCCTAAACGAAACTTACCACTTGGTGCCTCCTAGTTCTTGTTTTCTCTTTCTCTATGGCTGTTTAGGGGATTTTGAACCAAATCAGGGTTTGCTCTACATAGCTGGGCTTGAGGCGGCGGCCTGTCTGCTGGACAGTGGGCCAAGTTGCCTGGCCTCAGAGAGTGGAGGACCCCTGGTACTATTGGAACGGATCTCATTTCAGCCTATTGAGTTGGGTTCTAGTAGTTCTGAGATACTGCCAGACTTGTCCGGTATAATCTTGCCTCCCTTAGACTTCTTGGGACCGCCTCTGCACTACTTATACTCATGCCTCTTTTCCCCCCACAGAGCTAATCATACTGGAATTCTTCTTGGCCGGGCTCCACCACTCCAATCCCCCAGAGGGGGAAATCCGCTCTGCACTCCCTCCTCGGCGCTCCTCCGGAAGGGTAAGGCTACATTAATGCACCAGAAATATACACCTCAAGTCTATCCATGACCGCACCAATGACACTACTTACCCATAATGTGAAAGGTTTCAACTCCCCTTTCAAGCGAAGGAAGGCTTTCCTATACTATAAGACCCTTAACCCCATGGTGATCTTCTTACAGGAGACACATTTCGCCAGGAATAAAGCCCCAACCTACCTCGACAAAAATTATCCTCATTTTTACTACTCTACCCAGGTCTCCAAAAAAGAAGAAGTGGCGATTTTGCTCCACAAGAGCCTCCAATTTCAAATGACAACCAAGATAGTGGACCGGGAGGGCTATTACATCATTTTAAAGGGGACAATTCTGGGTTCTCCAGTTTCACTAGCCTCCTTCTATGCCCCCACGAAAGCACCACATAAGACCCTGATCAGATTCTTAAGGGTCCTGGAGGGGGGAGAATGGGGCAAACTAATTATAGGAGGGGACTTTAATCTGGTATTAGACCCAGTGGCAGATAGATCTAAAACTTCACAAGAAGTTCGCTTCTCCAAAAAAAACAAGCAAATCTTAAAACTTCTGCACTCCTTAGATCTGGTTGACGCCTGGAGAGGTCTGCACCCCAGAGGAAGGGACTATACTTTTTATTCCCCCACACACGGGACTTATTCCCGTATAGACACAATATATATATGTAATTCGCTTCTAGACAGCTCAAACAAAGCGGCTATTGTTCCGTGCACCTGGTCGGACCACGCGGCGGTCAAACTAGAGGTAGACCTGGGAGTTCAATTTCGGATGCCCTATACCTGGAGACTTAATGAATGCTTAGTTTCGCAATCCAGATTCCAGGAGCAAACTGAGAGGGAGTTGGTGGAATTTTTTGAGTCCAATGCGGGTGGGGAGACAGGGGCGGGTTGGGTCTGGATGGCGCACAAAGCCTACATAAGGGGGGTGTTCATCAAGCTAGCCTCCCAATTCAGAAAACAGAACAGGCATAAAGAAAAGGAGCTATCAGGGAAACTATCTCAATTGGAGCGGCAACATCAGCTTTCTCCCTCGATAGCTTTAAGGAAACAGATAGATAAGGCCAGGCTAGAGCTGGACAGTATTCTGACCATAAAAACGGATAGGCATTAAGGAGGACTCAACATTTGTTTTATGCCAAGGCGAATAAACCTGACAAGCTACTAGCAAGGAGCTTAAAAGCTAAATATGCTCAAGCCAGGATATCCCAAATCAAAAATAGGAAAGGCGATCTCACCTACAGCCAAAATGAAATCCAGGAGGTCTTTAGGGACTTTTATCAAAATATTTACTCCACTCAGAAATTGGCCTCAGAAAATGTTATTCATTCCTACCTGAACTCCCTTGATTTGCCCCAAATTTCACCCCGGGACTTACAAAATTTGAATAAAGATGTGACGGTCAAAGAAATTTTAGATGCCATTAAAGAACTGAAGCTAGGGAAGTCCCCCGGTCCGGACGGGTTCACTAACATCTATTACAAAAAGTTCTCGGAAATACTGGCCCCCCATTTATGTAGTCTCTTCAATTCAATTCTAAGAGGAGAGACAACTCCCCCAGAGCTGAATCATGCGGACTTGACGCTCTTCCCCAAGGAGGGCCGGGATCCAAAGGAAGCTAAAAATTATAGACCAATCTCGCTTCTTAATGGTGACGTCAAACTACTGGCCAAAATTTTCTCCCAGAGGATCTCGATCTTCCTACCCGCCTTAATACATAAGGACCAATCAGGCTTTATTCCAAACAGGCAGACTAGTGATAACATCAGGAGGACTTTAAATGTCATTCATTTGGCCAGGGCTAGGGGTCTCCCTGTGTGCCTACTCGCATTGGACATCGAAAAGGCGTTCGATACCCTGGAATGGCCCTTCCTATTTGCCACTTTGGATAAGTTTGGGTTCAGAGGAAACTTCTTAAACCTGCTGCGTACTTATTATACACTCCCCAGGGCCACACTAAAATTGCCTGGTTCTCATACGGCCTGTATTAAAATCGAGAGAGGTACGAGACAGGGCTGCCCATTGTCTCCTCTTCTCTTTGCTCTGGCCATTGAGCCTTTGGCTCAGGCGATCAGAGTTAACTCCTCTATAGAGGGGGTGCGGGTGGGACACCAGCAACTAAAATGCTCCTTGTTTGCTGATGACCTGCTTTGCACCCTTTCGAACCCTAGCTCTTCTGTAGGCGCCCTGATGGACACGATAGGAGTCTTTAGCAATGTGTCAGGCCTGAGGTTAAACCAGGACAAGACAGAAGCTTTGAGTGTTGGGATCCCTTTGGATATTTTGAATCACCTGAAGGGAGTACACAAATTTCTATGGCCCCCCTCACACATCAAATATCTAGGGATTAATTTGACCAACTCATTAACTAATTTGTATAAAGCTAACTATCCGCCTCTCTATAGGGCTCTGCGGCGAGACCTGGAAAATTGGACAAACCGACATATCTCATGGACGGGTAGAGTAGTCACGGTTAAAATGAATATTTTGCCGAGGCTGCTCTATCTTGCCAGGACGCTGCCAATCCAGATAAAAAATACAGAATTGGCCCGCTTCCAGACCCATGTGTTTAAGTTCATATGGAGAAATAGACCCCCTAAGATAGCGAGAAAAATGATGTACGTACATAAATCCAAGGGGGGCCTATCTTGCCCTAATTTCCTGAGTTACTTCAGAGCAGCCCAGCTTGCCTCTATCCCACTAGCTCACTCCATTCCACTTCAACCAAACTGGGTCTTTGTAGAGGAGTTGCAGATGGCCCCGCTTACGTGGGGTATTATCCTGTGGGCTCCAGGTGCAAGCGCTTTTTACTCTAGAATACAGAACCCCATAACTAAGTTTACACTGAGAGTTTGGATCTGGGCTAGGAGGAAATACAAACTGACTTACCCGGTTTCTCCCCTCACATCGATCTTTACATCGCCCTCCTTATTAACCACCATCACTGCAGAGTCCAAGGAATATTGGACTTCGCATGTTCTGGATAAGCTGGGGGCTTGGTTTGAGGGAGGGATTATGAGAACTTCAGAATCCATGATTAGGAACTTCGAGGTTCCACACCGGGAACACTTTAATTACATTAAAATAAGGAGCTGGATTGATGAGATACAAAGAACCCATGGACCCCCGAGGGAATCTTGGATGTCAGTGGTGTGTAAGAGTGAGGCCCTGTCCAAAGGAATCTTGGGGTCAATATACCAAATCTTCAATAGTCCACCAAGCACTTGGAGGCCTTCCTTTGTATCGAGGTGGGAGTTGGACCTAGGGCAAATTTGGGATGGGAATAAATGGGCTGAATCCTTAACGAACCTATCTAAGGGTTCACTTAATTATAGTTTATTAGAAACCTCCCTTAAGATTTTACATCAGGCATATACAACTCCAGTTCGACTAAATAAGATATCCCAAACAATCTCAGATAGATGTTTTAGGGGGTGTCACGGAAGGGGAGACTTCATTCATACTTGGTGGAGTTGTCCTAAGGTATTTAAAATTTGGTCTGAGACGACCAATCTAATTTCGCTAATACTCAAAACCCCACTCCAACCATCAATAGCAGTCTGTCTCCTGGGAGCACGCTTCTCAAAATTGGGAAGGGAGGGGAATAAACTGGCCCAACTGATATTTCTAGCAGCTAAGAACACCATCGCAAGACAATGGAAGAGTAGGGATATTAATTTCCATGATGTAACAAACAAAATAAACTTTATTTGCATTAATGAGCGGATGACCCATATCATATCAGATACACATCACTGCTTCCTGGAGGTTTGGGAACCCTGGATTCTATTCACAGACAGTAATATATAATAACTAAGTTAAGGGAACACAATAAAGAAGCCATTCTTGATGTGCGGCTGGGGAGTGGAGTGTGGAGCGGACGGGGAGAAGTGGTGAGAGGACCCGGAGAGATATTTAGTACGCCAAAGGTACAGGGGGGGAGGATGGCTACCTTAAGATTGGCTGAGCGGGGAATTAATGGGAGATGACACCCCACCATAGGTGTTATATAATGTCACTTGTTTTTTGTTTTTTTTTTCTTCTATTTTCTTTTCTTTTAACATATCTCCTGCTGCTCAGGTTCATCCATGGAAATGTGAATTACTGCAATTTGAGCAATGTGACTTTATAAGCTGTATATATTGCTGAGTATTAAGAAACTAGTGTGAATATTTTTGGACAGAATCACAAAAAAAAAGAAAAAGAGTTGGAATGGAGTTTTTATTTAAATGGAATGGTTTTAATATATTAGCAATATGATGTTAGTTAAAAGACAACATGTGGACTATGTTTTTCATTATTCTTTTTGTTTTGTCATTGCAATTCCAGAACTTCTCAATAAAATGTATGCTATAAAAAAAAAAAAAAAAACTTGTGGAGGATGGCATGAGCTTTGGTTTTTTGAGGAATTATTCCTACAGCAGCTTGCACCACAGCTCCATAAAACACAGTTTATAATTCTTTCCTTCTGCATTTTGTCGAGGTTCATTTGTTCTGATCTCTGAATCTTTGGAGCTATCATAAAAGTCATATCAAAGTTCTTGGGTATTTATAATCAAAAATACACAGAAGTATTGGTACTGCTATATTTTATAAATAACGAACAAAAATAAGTAAATATGTAAATGTGTAGATGGGTGACAGACATTGGAGAAGTCTCACCACAATATCAACCTAATGACAGGAAACCACAAAATCATCTGTAGCATCAAACCTGTAGTGTTCAAAAAAGAATGTTTTAGTCATTATAATGTTTTAGTCATTATACAATAAAAATTATATTTTATAATTTTGTTAAATACAGGGAGCCTCATTCAATTGCAAGTCTGCAACTCACGGCATACAGGTCGTATGTCTGCGGGCGTGCTGCGGGCATGGAACGCTGCTACAATTACGGAGCGATTTAATTGAACAACCCGAAACCGTAAACCATGCAATTGTATGTAGAATTTGAGAGCTTGAACATGATCAATTAAGCAAGGCCATAACTAGCCATTGAGTAACAGACAATGGAAAATGAGACCGTCATCATTATGGCAGTATAAGATGGAGGTTACATGTCAATCAATTAGCATTTAGGGTTCCGATATGCGATCAGACTCACAAAACCGCAAAATACAGAATAATAAAAATTAATGCCAATACTGTTCTAGTCCATGTGGGTGGCCTGATATGTATTAACTCATTGATTCCCAAGATCGATATAACCTTGAAATGAAACATAAAAATAATACATTTGTTATTGCTGATTTGCGGGCTTGAGACTGTTGTGCAATTAATTCTAATGTCTTTCATCTCTTTCCCTGTCATTTACAGAGCAGTATTGATTTTTTATTTGCATTTACAGTGCTATGAACATGTCTTTAACCCCTTTGCGGGTCCCATCTGGTACCTGTAGGATTTTCTTCTACATTTGTGAAAACATTTGCAGGGTTATGGAATTGTAGCAATTGAATAGCGATTTGAGTTTTTTGCGATCGTAACTCTTGGAGATGTGAAAGATCAAAGGCTTAGATAAGGTGTAAGTTATGGTTGTAACAACCACAGGTATTTTCAGCCAGTCACCCGTAGACCATTTGCTGATCGCAAAAAGACGCCAATTGAATGGCAGCTTAGTTTACAGGCTCCATTATGGGCTCCAGTAACTTACAATTTCTCAATTGAATGAGGCCCAGGGTCTTTTCCAGTCTGATGTCCATAACAAACCAGGCTTACTTTATGTATTCATATTCAGGCAATAAACATGATTTTGACCATAATTCTCCTAAATCTGCACTCTCTCCTCTATCGTAGGTATAATATGAAAAATACTACTAATTACCTTCTCTAGGACTTCTTGGTCAGAACCCACTAGCTTTTAGAGTTTTAAAATGTTTCTTAATGCCCCATGTTTCCAAAAGAAGTCTGCAGCCCCAGAAAACAATTCAACTGTACTGGTGGCTCAATATTCACCCCGATATACAATATCAATAGTCTCAGATTCCCAATGGTTCTCAGGAGTATGGACCTCAACTCATGTAGTTAAAAAGGGTTACATCTTTGATAAGTCCTATATATTTACTTTGTTCAATGCATGATAAGAAAAACATGCAAGTTAAAAAAGATCAATAATAAATAATTTTGTATGTGGAAATCAAGTTGTAGATATTTAAAGCTTCATGAGAAATTTATTTGTATAGCTATGGATATTGTTAGCCTAATGAAAGACAGAACTAATAATTAGCTTTTGTGCTGCCCACTGCTACAATGTCACAAGGTTTCTGTTTAGAATATTTACTTGATCGAGTCTTTTCTTTCTCTGCCTGTATTTATTAATAATTTATGACAGATAAAAGCAAGAACAACTATTAATCATTAGACGACAAACAATTGACCTTGTACTAAGGTAGCACATCAACGTAAAATCCACTAATTGGAAGGTGATTGCAAAATAGGACCTGTCAGGTGTAAGATAAAATAATACAATGGTATTCAAAATGTAAACTGGTTCCCATGGTAACATTTTAGTTTATAGAGAGAGACAGAAACAGAAAAAAAGAGAACTTACAATTATTTCTACTTGGAAAATATAACCCATATAAGATGTGAAATAGATTAATGTGTTCAGAATAATAAGACTCACATTGTAAAATGGAAGCTGCTGCTGGTCTCTGTCCACTTTTTGGGAGGATTAATGGCTACTTATAGAATTTAAATAGTTACTTTATAAAGCACATATTTGGTCAATTCTTTGAAGGAGGTGATGTTCCAAGCAAAAAAAGGTAATTGACCTATTACAAAATAAATTATTCTATTCTGCTCCACTAAAGTTTTATTTTACCCCTGACCAACTGGCAAAGACTAATGCCAATGCATCATTGTAATATATATAACAACATTGCGTAGAAGAAAGAGAGAACAGCTCATCAAAATGGATCATTAGTCATATGGCCATCCCTTTAGATACAGAAGCATAGGTTCATAAATACAGAAATATTAAGAGACAAGGGCCCTATTCAATTGAAATTTGCAACTGTTACAGAGCGATTCAGTTGAACAAGCCCCCAACTACCTGGCCGAAAGCCTAAACATTAAACCATGCACCTGTAAGTAGCGTTTCAGAGCATGATCATGATCAATTAAGCAAGCCCGTAACTACTGATTTAGAAACAGACAATTGTAAATGAGACCGCCATCATGACATCATGAAAACATGGAGGTTACATGTCAATCAATTAGCGTTTAGAATCCGGCAATATACAAAATATCAGAAATGAATGAAGGAAATGTTCTAGTCCACGTGGGTGGCCTGAAATTAAATGTAAAAAATATATATTTTTGATTGCAGATTTGTGAGCTTGAGCACTTTCCCCGTATTTTAAAGTGCAGTATTGATTTTTTTATTTGCATTTACAGTGCTCTGATCAGATGTTTAACCACCTTGAGAGTCCATTCTGGTACCCGTAGGATTTTCTTCTACATTTGCCATCTACGGTTGTGAAAATATTTGCAGGCTTTAGAAAATGTAGCAATTGAATAGCGATTTGCGATCGTAACATGATTTATATGTGGTATATATGATGTGTTATTTCTAAGGAGATTGCTATAGTTCTTTTTAAGACTTTATGTTATATGGGTTCCTGAGTCAAGAGCTCTCGTCACTTGTTGAGGTGGATGTGGACATCCTATTGAGATTTGTAATTTAGCTAAAGGTGGTTGCCTTCCTGCACATTATATATATATATATATATATATATATATATATATATATATATATATATATATATATATATATCCCATAGTTTTAAGAAGAAGGGCATTTAATAGATTAGATTCACAAGCATAAGATCCCTTCTATATTGAGGGATGACCCCATCAGAGAAGGACTCAGGTGACACAGTGGAAAAATTGAATCAGAGTTGGAAGAAAAATGGTTGGTTGGTAGGAAAGGCCCCAGAAAATCTTCACCAAAGAGGAGTAAAGACACAGGGAGATCTGGAAAACTGATAAAGGAGTTCTGGGCAGAAGAGGAGATTGGAAAAGTAAGAGAACTGAAGTTATAGTTTAGTTATGGCTTCTAAGAAGCTAGGCTTTTGCTTGTTTTGTTATTTTATATACTGGCTTGGACAAAATAAACATATAGATAGTGCCTTGTCACAATATAGTATATTGTATAAAGTTAGATATTTATATATATATATATATATATATATATATATATATATATATATATATATATACACACATACCCATAGTCCACTATTGTCTAAGTTATTGGCCCTTCCTTCCCTTTCAATTTTATGAACTAAACCTCATCTTTTTAAACAAGGCCACTAATTTTACATTTCATTAAAGTGCAGTGCTTTTAATTAGGAAGGCATCCGTTAAAAATAAAGAAAAAAAATGCAAGTAGAAATCAAACTTTATAGTAAAATTATAATCTATTGCTGTGGAAGTTCTACTGCCCCCATGTATCTCTATATTTCATAAGTTGTTTAAATAATGGAAAAAGGTTAAAAAAAATCCATATTGACAAATCCAATCCCCCTCCCCTTCGATATATATATTTTTACTAAAATTCCATGAGTCACTTAACGGCATCTCTTTGCATCCCAGGAATCCCTCGCTGAAGTCATATGTATTTAGAACGTTAGTAACAACTTTTCCCAGGATTCACATGATTTTGAGAATAAATGGTTTTAAACACTCTCAAGAAGAGTAACTGTAAGAGCACAGGAAAATATTACTTCTTCTGAGTATGAATCCTCAGATACCAATAACAAAAGTGTACAAAGCAAACTTAATAAAAGTGAGCCATATAGAATGAATCCTAATAGGCAAATGGAATTTAATAATTTTTAACGATGAAAGCAGTTCTAACAATGAGACCTCAGGGACATGAGCAGATGGGCGTATCAAAAGAAAACATAGAAAATCAAGATTACAAGTGATAAACCTCTCTAATTTTTGTTCAAAGGAATATCATTTGCAAATATTAAATAGAGGTTTTTTTCCTTTTCCCCAACTGTTAAATTTGATACATTTAAGTAGACTACAGACATACACTTGCTTGCTAAGAAGCGTCATAAAAATAATCTGGAAAAACAGAATGAAGCCGTTGGTCTAAATATCGAGGAAACAAAATGTCTAAGAAAAAGACATTTATGAAAGATTTAAAAAATCCATTAGCATTTCTAAAAATTATCAATCACGAAAATGAGCGTCTATTAGGACACAGGCCATAAAAATTCAAAGAAGAATTGGCATTGATAATTGATAAAGGACTCTGTGATGGGTCATATCATAGATTAGCCTTCCTCTGTCTTTTTACCTATCCACTCAGGCCAAGGATGTGATTAACAAAGATTATAATATCATCTGTGACTCCTTTTTAGAGATTATTTTTTACATAGTAAATTCCAATTTAAAAAAAGCATTTATTTGAACTTTCTCATGGTGAAGGGGCTTGTGTTCCTCAATGAAACTGTGAGCTATACCATGTAGGGTCACCCAAGATCGTCAGGTCATAGCAGAGAGGTCAGACAAATCCCGTTCCACTAGAAAAAGAACTGGCAACCTACTCCAGGATCTTTGCCACAAAAACCATATAAATAAGCACAACCAGAAATACAAACAGATGTGCATTAGTGATGCTATCCATATGGTCACCAAGAGTCGGATAAGACTGAAGGACTGAACAACAACAAACATTTCTTAAGTGGATATTATGTGGCATAGATTCTAAATGTGTATTGTGTTACTGTGTGGATTATTATTGGCCTCTCAAAATTCAACACATGCATTTATATTTGTAGTATCCGTGCATTTTTGCTAAGTTTGTTTCTTTAGTATAGGAATCAGAGCTAGCTAAATAAAGTAACAGCATGCTTGAATTATAATCATTTTAACAGGAGTTTATGATCCACATAATATTGTAAATAGGAAGAGGTTATAATAAGCAACAGTACTGTCAACAGAACCCTATGAGCGAATATACCGTAAAACATTAGGATTTATTTTCAATTAGGCAGTGCACTTATTTTGCTGCATAAATATAATATATATTAGCTTTATTGCAGTTTCGGACATTAAATCTTGAGCTCATAACATTTAATCAGCATAGGATATGATTAATGATTGTGTTTGAGTAAAATCTCATTATTTTTATTAATTTGCCTAAAACCTCACTATTTTTGTATGTGACGTCAAAGTTCTTAAATTGTTTGAAATAAGGTACGTCAACAATGTCCTAATGTAACAATTTTCAGTCAAATAATAATAATTAAATGTGAATCATGTTCTTCAAAAAGCACTGCCCTTCAGATAAATGTAAAGCGGGCGGAGTTTGGAAAGTTTAAATTGTTTGCATTTGTAGAAAACACCTGATACCCTTAACAAATCTGCATAGCACAGGAAAACGCACATCAGGTGTTTGTTACCCAGCTGTAGTTTCATTGTCCCTGAAGTATCACAGTATGAATGTACAATAAAAGACATAGGATTGGAATTGCATCCATCAAATGGCTAACCCTCAGGGAGAGACAAATACTTAATAGTTGATTTAGCTTGTTGGTTGTCAATTCCCAAGTAACGGTCTAGCAGGTACTACTGTGGCTAATGGTAGAATATTGTTGCATTTAGAAAAATTATAAGAAGGATAGAGCAATCAAACAATGTTATACCATATAACCCCTAAAATGGGCATATATATATAATACATAATTTTGCTACTATAAAGTGATTGGAGTCTTCATTTTAATGCTACAGGAGGACCTTGATAGAGACAAGAATGCTGGGCGGTACAACATTATTTTAAATTAACCATGACCAGGATCATGGTTGACAAAGTAAAAGTACTGATGTGGCTGATTAACATGGTGCTATTCCCTACAGACCAATTCATTTTTTGATAAACTTAGTAGGAAACTACACAACAATAAAGAAAAATGTAAATGAGAAATTAAAGCATGTAAACCACATAAATTCATAAGGGATCAAGACGAATACAAAACAGGTATATAAGAATCTAAAAACTACCTCTTTTAGACCTTTAGGTACTGATGTCAGTTCGTCTGAGGGTGACCTATGAGATGCTGATGAGATGCCATCATCTATTTTCACAGGTCCACTAGACAGAATATCCAGGTCTGCCAACCCCTTCCTCTCGACCAGTAACTCTGTCCAAGATAGGTCTGATTTTTCAGGGAGGGGACACAAGCCAAGGAAAAAGAGAAAATTTGCGTCCCAGAGGACATCAAAACCAGAACCCTAAATATCACAACCTACCAGTACTTTGACTAAGTGCAGTAATGGGACCACATCAATGTTGACTCAACTGTTGACTCAACAGCAACCATCGAATTAGGGTCCTGTACCGGAACTCAATGTTCTAAATGATCTACGTAAAGAAAAACTGTCCAAAGGTCTATCTTTCATTCCAAATGGCCAAACAGATCTTTTTGAGAATATTAAAGATCTACATGTTTTTGCTAGGAAACTAGCTCTTAGGAAATTTCTCCATCGTAAGAAAGTTAAACTCTTGATCCAAAAGGGCTTAGACTCAAATGACGTAATACCATTGGACAATTTGGTTGCTCTACTATGGGAACAGGATGATGACAGCAACATTTTTCAATTAGGTTCACTAAAGCCAGCAAATTCATACCATCTATTTCTTAATATCCCAATATTTCATTATTTGCAAAACTAGTTATGCCAGAACTTGAACATCAATATCGTAAAAAGTCTTGTAAAATTCTTGAAAACTTGAATATCGTACAAAGAAGAGCTGTCAGAATTGAAAAATAATCCTATGATTGTGATTAAACTGGCAGATAAAAATGGAAATATAGTGCTAATGAACACATGTGACTGTCAAGATGTATGAATGTCTACTATCTGATTGAGACACTTATCACAATCTACCCTCTGAACCCACAAGTGCATGCAGCTAGAAGCAGGTGTGGGTTTAGAGTGTTGCTGTGGGTTAAGGATGTGAAGAATAAAATAATGATATTGAGAAAGGTAAAGCAATTTCCCAAGGAGTGTGGGTGTAGAGGGTGGGGAGTTGCATGGGAAAAAAAAGACAGGAAGCAAGGATTTGCAAAGAGGATCATTATAGCACATGTAACAGACACAGGCTAAGTATACACAATGAAATCAAATTTAAAATCTAGGTCTAGGAGTGAAAGCATTGTAGCAGTGAAGTCACCTCAGCTGGAAAAGGTCTGGAAGTAGCTAGAAGCAGGGTTGTAGAATGAAAGATGTTGCTATGCAACCTCATGTAAGTGCCTCACCATCCTTTATTAAGGATACTATAGATACACTTAGATGGTACCACCAGACGAAAGGTACCACAATGGGTACCCCGTGTACTCCAAGATATGAGGGACTATACCTAGGGTGTGGGAATCCAATTATGTGTTTGAGGAGTCTATGCAACTCTATACTGAAAAGATCTTGCTAAGTGTGAGATACATCAATGACATGTTGATTCTATGGGATGGTTTGGAATCTGAATCAACAAGGTAGCATACTGACAAGTTGCTATCAAAAAGAAGCAGCAACCAACTCTCTATAACACTGAAATAGTCACAACCCAGTATCGTTAAAACAAAGTATTCCAGTTCAGCAATACTTTAGAATATGACGTTGCTTGGATGATTCTAATTTCAAACCAGAAGCTGACAAATTGTGCAACCAATTTAAAGCAAGAAGTTATCCTAATCAAAGTCATCATAAGTCAGGCCAAGAACACACAATACATTTTTTGACAACTGTTCATTAGTGGGTGTAACCAGGGCCGGATCATTCGTTAGGCGAGTTAGGCTCCTGCCTACAGGCACATCTCTGAGAGGGGGCGCCTCATTATCACCCCATCTTCCACCACAGACACCCTCCAAATCCCCCCTTCGCATGTGCTTCACTGTACTGTACCTGTTTCCTCTAAAAGCAGACAGTGCTGCCAGAGTTAACACTAAGCTCCATACAGGAAGCTCAGATTACACTGCCTAAGCCCGCCCCCTGCACTGGAAGCACAGAGAGGTGGGAACGGAAGCCTTCCCCCTAGAAAGAGAGAGGGGGAAAGAAAGAGGGAGAGAAAGAGGGAGGGAATAAGAAGGGGAGAGAGAAAAAAAAGAAAGAGAAGGGGAAGAGGGATAGAGAGAGTGGGGAGAGAGAGGAAGAGTGAGGAGGAGAGAGAGAGAGAGGGAGAGAAAGAAGAGAGAGAAAGAGGTAGAGAGAGGGGAAATGAGAGAGGGGGAGAAAGAGAGGATGAGAGAGAGGAAGAGTAAGAGAGATAGTGAAAAACATAGAAAGGGAGGGGAAGAGAGGGAGAGAAGTGGAGGGAGAAACGGGAGAGAGAGATGGAGAGAAAGAGGGAGGGGAGAGAGGGAAAGAGGGAGAGATACTAATAGGGAGAGAGAGGGAGAGAAAGAAAGTGGAAGAGGGAGGGAGAGAAATATGGTGAGGGAGTGGGAGGAGAGGTAGAAAGAGAGCGGGAGAGAGAGACATAGAAAGAGGGAGGGGAGAGAGAGGGAGGGGAATAGAGAGGGAGGGAGAGGTGAAGACAGAGATGGGAGAGAGGGAGAGTGGGGAGGGAGAGAGCGAGAGATGGGAGAGAGCAAGAGATGGGAGAGAGAGGAAGAGAAAGAGAGGGGAAGAGGGAGAAAGAATGGGGGCGAGAGAGAGGGAAAGAGAGAGACAAAGGGTGGAGAGAAAGATTGGGGATATAGAGAGAGAGAGACATAGAAAGAGGGAGAGGAGAGAGAAAGTGATAAATAGAAGGGAAGCGGGAGAGAGAGAAAGGGGGTGAAAAAAAGAGAGGGAGATAGGAAGAGAGGTAAGGAAAAGAGTTAGAGAAAGAGAAGGGAAGGAGAGAGAGGGGGAGAGAGAGAGTGGGAAAGGGAGAGAGGGAGACAGAGAAAGGAGAGAAATAAAGGATGAGAAAGAGAAAGAGAGATATAGAGAAAGACAGGAGGTAGATAGAGTAGAAAGAGAGGGAGAGAGAGAAGGGAGGAGGAGAGTGAGGGAGAGAATGTGAACACGTAATAGCTCAGTGTGTGTATGAGTAGCTATGCTGTAAAATTGGCATAAATGTCTGCAATTTGCTCACACAGCAAGATAGCGATATACACTCACAGAAAAAAGAAAAATGAGTGCGTGCACACTTTGAACACACACTTATAGGTGCTCCTCTACTTTACTGCCTAGGGTCTCCAAAAAGATAGATCCGGGCCTGGGTGTAATATAAGCCATTAGGTGTTCCTGTCAAAAAATCTACGTAGGCAAAACTAACTGGCAGTTCCGCATTTGGGAATACCTATACAGCCTAGAAAATGAGACAGATGCTCTTGCCAAGACCTGTATAAGTCAATTTACATTACTCCTTATGGGAACTTTCACTACTAGTCCTGCCTTTTGAAACCAATTAACGATGAGTACACCTGTATATATAATATACTGATATAGTATATATATATATATATATATATATATATATAATATATTGATTGTAACTGAAGAAGCCTTAGAACAAGCAGTGACACATCTTATATTTTATTACAAATCAATCATGATTGTTGATTATTATATCCTAACATATAAATACATTTACATTTTCATGAGACACATCATCCATGATATTTGGTGCTAGGCACTAAATATAAAATTACTATATATAGAGGTATCCATATTCATATGGACAAATATCCATTATCATATTAATAGCACCACTGAGGTGGAGACTTTTCACACTTATACTGTATACACTATACATGGATTTAGGAGCCATATAGTATAGACATACCACACAACTGCTTCTCTACACATAAACACACACATTGAAAAATCTGGGGGGATTTTTCCCCCTCATTCTCCCTAGTTCCTACACCCATGCACTATATAAATGTACACAACCTTGCACATACTCACCTGGGTCTCCATAAGGGGAGGGACTTCAAGGACAATGCTGTGACAAACAGAATACAGTTCCTGACGGACTAGGAATTGTATCTGACAGGACACTATACCTACACCTCATACTTTTGAGGGCACAACTGGTCTTACATGCATGTGTACTTCTGCTCATTGAATCTCAAGTGACCTGCACACGGAGGTTTTCTTGCGCTCTCTCCCATTTCCTTTGTTTTTTCTTTTAACTACAGTATTCACGTTGAGGACATTACTGTGAACAGTGTCCTGAGGAGAAAGCTGCACAGCACCAGATATATAAGCATTTGAATAGAATCCAGCATTCCGTTTACACCATCTCAGAAGAGAACATTGATTAGATAGTTTAGATATTCATCAACGTATATACGTGCAGGTTCATTTTTTGGTGGCCAACTAGTGTAAAGCATACTAAACACTGAAAAAGTGACTAAGCTCTGAAAAGAGAAATACTTCTAATATGAAGATGATAATCCATCCACAACTACCTATTCTATCAAGAAGTATTTTTTAGTGCAGGAGGGGAAACTGCTGATCCCAGATCTACCTTCAACCTCTCACCTACAAGTGACAACGCTACCAACAACAGGGAGAAACAGACTACTCACACAAGGACCAGAAGGGACTGCAGAGGAAGAAGAGCAATACAACAGCAAAACTTAATACCATCAAGATTTGTAACTTGTCAGATAGAAAATGTAACCCATTGAAACATACCCAGGAGAGGTCTCTTTTCCATTAGATGCAGAACCGGATTCCTTTGAGCTTTTTTGCCTTGAAACACAACTTTAAGAAGCTATCAAGGGATTACCCACTTATAAGAGCATTTTATAATCCCTAAGGGCATTTTTTTTCCTTCCAATTGATCTTTCTTACTATTGCAGATATTTCCTTAAGTGTTCACCCAGTCTCTTACGTATCTCCCGACTGATCATGTCTACGTTTTTTTGATTATGACATTGGCATTTGAGGACATAAATGACTCCCTTGGAACTGCAGTTGTAAAATGTCTTAATGAAATTATCATTGCTTAAGCTATCTTTAAATTCTTGTACATTCCTAATGTGTGTGCAAATTTTACAATGTACACATTGGTAGCTACCCCTGATGTTCAAGTTTGAAGAGGTCCTGATGTTCCTAGAAAAAATGCTTGATACCAGCATATCCTTTAAGGATGAAGATCTCTTCCAAATGGCTTTGATTCTATGTTCCAGCCATTTATTCAAGTCATCGGTCCGAAAAAGTTTAAATGCTTATTCAAGATTTCCAAAATATGCTTCCATTGTCCATTGAATGTCCCAATTAATCAAATTCAGATATCCTGTGGTTTATTTGTTTTTGGAATCAGCAGATCCTCTTGTTTTGAGAGCTCCACGGAAAGCCTTTTTTGCCGATAGCTGTTCCTCTTACTTGGAGAAAAAAATTATCATTGAAGACGAAATACTTGTGGGTAAGTATAAAGTGCAGTAGTTCAACAACAAATCGATTCTTGCAAAAAGAATGTGGTAATTTGTGGATGTGTATAAAGATTCCACATCGCATGTGATCAGATACGTGGATACATTTAATGTTATACCATATAGCTTGTTAAGAATGTCCATCGTATCACGGACATAAGACGGTAGACTCGTAACAAGGGGTCTTTAACACGTGTCCACATATTTGCTTGCCTGCTCACACAAATTTCCATTCCCCAACAAAATGGGTCTGCCAGGGGGTGCTTTCTTTTTCGTATGAACCTTAGTGAGCAAGTATAGTGTTGCAATCTTAAGTTTTGTGACCTCCAAAAATGAGAATTATTTTGCTGAAATTAGACCATCCTTTCGTGCTCTTTGGATAATAGACGCATACAGTCCAACAAATTCCAGAGTTGTGTAACCCAAAAGTCTTTTGATACAACTTTTGTCTGATAATTGTCTCATAGCCTCCTTAATATATGCTTCCATGGGCAATAGAACTATGTTTCCACCCTTTTCAGATGGTTTAACCACTATGTCCTGCCAGGATCTCATATTGTCCAAACATTTTCATTCATCAGTTGTGAAGTTTGAAGAATATAAATTAATCTCTTTAAATCGGTGATGACCATTCTTGTGTGTGTATATATATATATATATACATATATATATATATATATATATATATATATATATATATATATATATATGTATATCAGTGGGTATATATTTGACGGTGATGCAAATGTGGACTTTGTTTTCTGTTTACTCGTTCAATTATAATTCAATACTTTACCCCCTTCACTTTCTTTATAAAGATCACACAGGTTTTCAAAGGCTTGCTGTTCAATAACCACTGGATTGGTTTAATCTTTATCAAAGAATTTTCACACCAACAATTTTCTTGCGAAAAAGTTCACATCTTTGGTCACATCAAATCAATCAAAACCAGCGGTGGGTGAGAATGATTCTGTAGAACATTTATTTGTGGTTCATTTACATTTCTCTATGATAGATATATTACTTGGGGTCTATCATCTACCATCTCTGTTTTCTTATCCACAATCTTCTCTTGTGCATTGATCCTCTCAGTCTGTAACCCCAAATTTCCTGATCTCTCAAATTCCTGTCTGAGTTCTGGGTCAGTGCACGGCTTGAGTCCTGACCCACATCTGATCTATTCCCTTTGTTTATCACGATTGGGTATATGTATTCTCTTTGTGGGCGCAACTCTAAAAGAGAATGAATTGGGCCCTCTATATTGGGTACTCTCAAGGGGTAACCTTCATTGTCTTCCACAGCTGAGGACTCATAATCTGATGATGATGGTTTATCAGATATGTATATTTTATACTTGGATTGATAGCTTTTATCTATTGTCCTGGTGGTCCCAATTGAAGATATTACCTTTTTCAAAGTCTTTAGAATCTCAATTCATCTTACTATGCTTGTTGTTAATAATTTCCTTTTCTAATTCATATATAATTGTTTTATATGAATTCTGAAATTCTGATAATTATTCAAACTTCTTTAACTCTTTATTCAACTCCATCATTTCCCCATCTAGATTTTTAATAATGTCACTCGGAAATGCTACCATGGATAGCTAATTATAAATATCTAAAAAATAAAACACCACAAAGACCCACACTAATCCACTAAGGACCCAGAGTTGCTAAATAATATATAAAAAAGTAAAAGAGAAAAGACAACTAATACCAGAGCTCTTCCCCGCCATGTAAAAAAACAGGCAGAAAAGACAAATGAGAGACAAAGTCATATCACTATAATGGTTGTTAAGTAAGCCCAATCACATTTATAGTTGTGCCATAGGCGCTCATCCCTATGACCCCGCACGCATTAAGCATCATACCTTCGACCTGCGGGACTACAGAACAACAGAAAACTCAAATATACAATTCACAGTGCGAGACCCGCAAAAAATACGAACCTAATGGCCGACCCGTGCACATCAAAAAACACAAAAAAAAAAATAAGCATACCAAAAGCATCACCCACAGCACGGGGGGACAGCCAGGACGTCTGGGAGTGAGGTTGCACGCAAATTTAAGTTGAATTTGCAGAGTTTCGCCACTCGAAAATCGACCTAAGCGAGAAAAAAAATGGCCGCCCAAAAAAAGAAAACGAGGCTGCAACAACCTTAAATACGCAAAACACCGCCAGGCAGATACGACTTTTAGCCAGGAATGTACAAGGTACAAAAAACACTATTAGGAAGGACCGAAAATGCTCGAGACCTAACATACACACTTGCTGACATTTTAAAACACTACATTAAAACTAATAAGATTACCATTCTAAAATACCGCATTACACAACTAAACAAACGGTTTAGCCTCACGCACGCAGCCTATTTACACTGCACACTTGCCACATTGCTGACATTTTCTCCTCAGATCACCAACAGTCCAAATGTACATTATATGCTGCAGGAAAAACAACAGCGATTGTCAGCTCTTCAGCATATTGATTCCTGGATATATTAATTACAAATAGGTAAAGTATATTAATTTATTCTTTAATTAATTAATTAGTATAACAAAATATATTTATATAAAAAGAAAGAGCAGAGGAGACACTCGCTTTGCCAAAGGCGCTCAGCGCAGAGCTCACAATGAACTCCCAGGGTGCTTAGAGGAGCAAAAGTACACAAGGGGAGAGCTTTGCAATGAGGGGCTCACAATGAGCGCCGAAGGTACTCAGAGGACTATAAGCCTTACATTGTGTGGCAAACAGCATTGCCTGACTTACAATTTTATTGCCATAATTTTTTGACAGGCAAGTTGCTAGTAATATAATAATGTATCAGAATTGAAAAAGGGGGAGAAACTGAAACTAAAGTCAGCTCATATAAAGGACCCATTGGTCATATTGAGTGAAATAACCACATTCACAATCTAATCCAATAGGAAACATTGCTGACTTATGGCCATAATGCACATTATGCTCAAAGATGACTTAAAAAAAATCCATATGGTATAATTCAAACCACATTGAATTTGAATGCTTTCATCTTAACAGTGATCATAAGAGAGTTGACTTCTTGGATATTACAATAATACAGAGGTGATAATGGAATCATTTCCAGTGATCTGTTTAGAAAGAAAACAGCTACAAATAGCATCTTACATCATAGTATCTCACATCTTCCAGCGACTAAGGTTGCAATCCTTTTTGGAGAGTTCTTAAGATTAAGAGGAAGCTGTAGATACCTTCAAAATTAGTGTGAAGCATGCTAGAGGATATAGTAATAGAGCCACAAAAAATGCTTTTCATAGAGCTCTCTATACGAAACGAGAGGATCTGCTGATTCCAAAGACCATTAAACCACATGATGACCAAATTTGTTTATTGGGACATTTAAAGGACAATGGAAGCATATTTTGGGGATCTTGAATAAGCATTTAAACATTTTGAGAACCAATGATGACTTGAATAAATGTCTGGAACATGGAATCAAAGCCAGTTGGAAAGATCTTACTCCTTAAAGGATATGCTGTATCAAGCCATTTTTTTAGGAACATCAGGACATCTTCAAAATTGAACATCAGCAGCTTCCAATGCAAACATTGTAACATTGTAAATTGCCCATACATTAAGAATTTACAAGTATTTAAAGATAGCTGTTGTTGTTAGTCTAACTCTCGGTAACCCTATGGACCTCAGCACACCAGGTATATCTCAATGACAATTGTTCGATAATTTGAGCACCCTTTGGCACTGCCATTTTTGGGACTGGGATGTAGACTGAGCTTTTCCAGTCTATTGGCCATTGTTGATTTTTCCCAAATGTTTTGGCATACGACAAGTAAAACTTTCACAGCATCATCTTGTAGAATTTTAAATAGTTAAATTAGGATTCCATTACCTCCTGCAGTCTTAATATCAGCAAGACATCCAGAGTGCCCATCTCACTCCGCTCTCCAAGATGTCTGGCTCCAGCTACTGAGGTCATCACTGCTGTTAAGATCCTTCCTGTATAGATCCTCAGTGTATTTCTCTTCTTTATCTGATCTTCTTCTGTTCAGTTCCTACTATTTTTACCTTTTATCACGCCCACTTAGGCATGAAAGGTGCCCCAATTTTTTTGAAGAGATCTCTTGATTTACCCTTTATGTTATCTTCTTTGATCTCTTTACATCGCTCATTATAGAAAGTCTCCTTGTCTCTTCTCGCTATCCTCTAGAATTCTGCATTAAGTTGGACAAATCTTGTCCTATTTCCACTACCTTTTGCTTTCCATCTTCCCTGGGCTACTTTCAAAGCCTCATCAGCCAGTTTGCCATCTTACTTTTCTTTTAGGGCTATTGTTTATTGTTGTTTCCTAAATAATGTTACAAACTTCGGTGCAAAGTTCTTCAGGGATTCCATGTCTAGTCCCTTAAATCTATTCTTTACTTACGCTAGATATTCACAAGGGATATTATATATGGTGTATCTACATAGTCTGATGATTTTCCCTTTTTTCTTCAGTTTAATTCTGAATTTTGCAATAAAAATGTCATGAGCCACAGTCAGCTCCAGGTCATTTTTTAGCTGCAAAGTATATAGTCAATCTGATTTCTATATTGTCCATCTGCTGACTTTCATGTGTAGAGTAATCTCGGAGGCTGTTGGAAGAGGGTGTTTGCTAGGACCAGAGAATTATCTTGACAAATTCTACTAATGCTTCATTTCAGTGTACAAATGAGATTTCTGAGGTTTTTGGTACAGAAACTCAAGAGTAGAGAACATGTACAGTAAATAATAATATATTTAAAGCTTTTACAGAGATAAAGTATACAAACAACAAATATGAATATGGTGGGAAATAAAAGTCTTCAAATATATCTAGAGAAATCATTGACCCACTGGGGTTAAGGATAAATTTATGGGGTTAAGCATCACATTTGCTAACAGATTAATTTGTATCTGCTTGGGATGCGGAATTAAGTAAATGCTCTAAATCTTTAATGAATTTAATATTGCTAGAGGAAGATAAATTGTTAGAGAAAGTTAAGGTGGAATTCAATTTAAATCTGGCTAAAATTCAGATATATTCCACATCCGTTTAGCAGAAATATCCGCTAGACGGATCTGGAATATAAATTACAACAGATCAACAAAAAGTTTAAAAGAGAATTAAAAGATAGAAAATAAGGATTTTTCAACTAAAAGGATTTATAAACATGCAAGATTGGCTTCACCAATAAGAAGTCAAAAATAAACATCATCTTAATATGGGGCTTTGGACACAGTGACTTATCGAATAGATACACAATCTCAATTAGGTATTAGTAACTTATGGAGAGTGTTGGGAGAAACATATAATACCAGGCGAGGTCCTTTTTTGGATGCCAATCCAAACATATCCTCTCTCAGAGAGCTGAGAAAGCAAAGGAGAGGTACTTGAGGCAGGAGAAGATTTTGATAAAGGACAAAATGCAAGTGGTCATCCTGTCCAGTTTTAGATTTATCTGAGAGACATTGGCGGGTCCTCAGTAAAGGACTTACATTTTGTCCAACTGGACTAAGGATATACATTTATTTGCAAGAAAGTTGCTGCTACACAATTTTTATGTAAATAAATGTAAACAAGAATATGATGACCTAGGATTGCAATCTGAGGAGATCAGATTTTTGCTGGGATTCCAGCCATTGTTGGATAATCCAATTTAAAATAAATATGAAGGAGTAGGTCCTTTCCCACAGTTAAAGCCAAATGGATCTTTTACTCCTTCATTTAAATTGAGCCCCCATATAGAGGTGTTTATGAAAATGGTGGAAAGAGATTTGAGACCACTAAGCACCAAGAAGGAAGAAGGGGGCGATAATTAGACAAGACAAAAAAATATGCTCTTAAGGAACTGAGAGACAACAAAAAGATTGTAATTAAACCATCAGATAAAGGCAGGAATACAGTGGTTATGGACAGTGATCATTATCATGAAGAAAATCTGAGGATATTGAATGATAATATAAGCTATCAATTACTAACATTTGATCCTATAAGGAAATATCAAGAAGAACTTAATGTAATCATAGATAATGCTTTCCATAGTCACTTTTTAGTAGACTTGAAAGAGAATAATTGAAAAAATAAATATCTGGTGATCCTGACATTCTATACGTTCCCTGAAATACATAAGAATTTATAAAAAACCACCATGACAACCAATAGTGTCGGGTATAGGCAGAATTACAGAACATGTAAGTATATATGTCTATGAGATTTTGAGATCTTTTGTGGTGGATCTGTCATCATATATCAAGGGTACTACGAATACATTGCAGCGGTTGGATGACATTCATCAAGACGAAGGGACCATGTTGTCTAGCCTGGATGTAGAATCTCTATATACTTGAATTCCACACAAGTCTGGTCTGAAAGTTGTGGAACACTACCTGTTAATGAGAGGCAGTCACTTTATGAACCACAATATGTTAGTGGTTGACCTCTTACAGTTCCTCTTGACACATAATTATTTTATATTCAATAAGACAATCTACAAACAATTGGTGGGCACAGCAATGAGAACACTGTGTGCTACATCATATCGCCAACTTTATTTCGGTTGGTGGGAAAAAAATATGGTGTTCAATGATAATATGATTAAATATACTGAGAAGGTAATATTTTGGATAAAATATATAGATCATATATTAAATAAATGGAAAGGCACTAAGGAGGAATTTCAAGATTTTGTGAAAGAACTCAACAATAACCAAATTGGTCTAAAATTAACACCAGTGATAACCAAAGATAGACTAGATTTCTTGGATTTGAAAATTTAGATTGACCATTTTAGAGTGAAAATTTGCAAACAAAGACAGCTACTAAAAGCTTGCTCTAAGTAAATAGTCATAGTTAATAGTCATCATCTGGAGCATCTAATAAAAAATATCCTGTATGGTCAATATTTGCAAATTAAAAGCAACTTCAGCAATAAGGTTGACTTCAGCGACCAAGCCAGACAACTTTATGAGAGAGTCAAAAATAGAGGCTATATTCATATTTGCCTTAAAAAGGCCTATCAGAGGGCACAACAAAATTTGAGGGATTTTATTAGATAAACCGCAGAGAGAGAGTTATAGAAAGGAAGGGAGAGGAGGCAGTGCAGAGAGAGGAGGGGGCAGGGCAGGGAGAGGCCAGGGAGGGCAGGAACGCCAGCCACAGGCTGGCCAGCAAGCTGCTTCTGCTAAAACGCGAGCAGTCAACATCAGCCCTGAGGAGTTTGACATGCTCCTAAGGGGAGTACGTGCCCTTACCATATTATAACAGGCGGGAGTGAGGTCCAGTCAGAGGACAAATGCATGGAAGGAGATCACTGCACAGGTCTCTGCACTGGGTCATGCCAACCGCACCTGGGAATCTGTCCAGCACCGCTACCAGGACTGCCGCATTGTGGTCAAAAAGAAGATGGCGGCAGAGACTAGTTGGGAGGCCACCATAAAGGAGTGTATAGAGCCAGTGGCCGTAGTGGGCATCCCTGGCCTTCTGGACTTGGGTGTGCCAGAAACCCTGCAATGTGAGTACCATTTACACCTTCACACCCTGATATGCACACACATGAACCCACATACATAGATAACTGACATTGAATTGCACTGTAAGATCTCTGGGTGTGACTACAGATACATGGGGCAGCAATAACTATGTCAATCCACTGTGAATAAATATACTTGTCAGAATTGGTAGCAATGAAATGCATGTTCAATATCTCCACTTATAACGTATTGTGAACAGCTCCATGTCATGGAAACTACGATCAACATGGCCACCAATGCCACCTCTGGGATGCAACTGATGGGCTCACAGCAGTTGTGGCCCCAGCAGATGGGGACACAGCTGATGGTGCCCCAGCAGATGGGGACACAGCTGATGTGGCTACAGCAGGCCACACCGGCTCCACAGGCCACACGACCCTGTAGGCCACACCGGTCCCGTAGGCAACACCGGTCCCACTGGCAACACCGGTCCAACAGCTGGCCCCACTGGTCTGCCAGGCGCCACCGCTCAGCCAGGCCACAACACCTACAAAATCATCACATCTGCCTGGGTGCACACCATCACTAAGGCCAGTAGTGAGTCCAGCGCTCTTGTGTGGTGAGCGGAACAGAAACTTCATGCTGGAGATGAGACAGCACAATGAGAGGGTGTTTCAGGTTGCTATACTCCAAGATGAGGAGATGAGGATGCACAACCAGGTGATGGAGGGCTATGCCCAAAGGGCCGAAATGGCCAGAGAGGCGCAGATGGCTGGACAGGACCGTCACGTCCCAGATGGATCCCATAGTGCCCTTGCTGGCCCATGCTCCATCACCGCAACCAGAGGCTTCCACCTGAGCCACACAGCCCTTACCCCCAAAGTCCGGGGCGGAAGAGCCAGCCCACCCTGAGGCACTGGTCCCTCAACGATGTGGTGGCCGGCCTAGTAGCAAGGAAGCCGAAGGCCAGGAGGCTGAAGGCCGACATGAAACGCAAGAGGAAATAGTTGAGAATGTGGTTATGTTGCATATAGAAGCAATTGATGTTCAATATATATTGACGTTGAGAGAGGGGTTGCAGTCAATGCATATATTGTTCTAATTGATATCTTGTTCTTATCTCTTTAGGTCTAAATCGACAAAGACGAGAAATGTTTTTCTTTTTTTCTTTATTGTCTTTTGTACCCAGAAGAATAAATATTATGGATTGCTCACATTATCACTGTTTATTTTCATTTATACTGTACCATGATGAATGTTACAAAACAACATTATTGTATTTGTACATACATCTTCCTTCAATATACCAGTCCTGTGTTAATCTAGGGTTGGGGTAACAGCTACTAGTGCAGCTGATGGTGCATGATATTCGTGTTTCTAACACATGGGGATATTCATTCAGGGTTTATATCAAAGCATGTCAGTACGAGGTGCAGTTGTCTAACATTTGTGTAGAAGAAAAGATCTGGACACACATACAGTATATATATTAAGTGTATATATATATATATATATATATATATATATATATATATATATATATATATATCTAATATACTGAATAAATAGTGACCTAATAAGCTGAACCTGGCAGGCAAGGAACTCAAAGCTATGACTTTCTTTCTATATATATACACTAGCGACTTGCCCGTGAAGAAATGACGGTCAATAAAATTTGAAGCCATGGCAATGCTGTTTGGCACACCCTAAGCTTTTTATACTGTTAGGACCTTCGGCACTTATTGCAAGCCTCTCCTCGCATGTCCTTTGGCTCCTCTCTATATTTTTTTAAATACTAATAAATGAGTTTATTGAATAATAAATTAATATAGTTTATCTTTTTCTAATTAATATATGTAATAATCAATAGCCTGAAGCGGTAACAATCTCTTTTTATTGTCCTTCGGCATATAATGTCCAGTGGGACTGTTGCTGGCCTGAGGAGATAGTTTTATGAATGTCCCAACTGTGCATTAGAAATAGGCTGCATGCGCGAGGGCAAACCGTTGGTTTATTTGTGTAAAGCATTACTTTAGATGCGTAATGTTGTTAGTGGGAAGCTACGTTTGTAAAATAGCGTTGTTTGTCTATGTGCTACGCGGTTTGCGAGCATTTGCTGTCCTTTGTAATAGTGTATTTTGTACCTCGTATGTTCCTGGGTTAAAGTGGTACGCGGTTGGCGGATTTCTATAGATGTAAACTAATGAGCCCTAGTTAACATGCAATAGATCAATACATATCTATTGTGTGCTGCAGCTTTATATATCATATAATCCAAAATATCAGATCTAATAATAATATAGGGTTAATACAAAGGCCAAGTCCAATCAGCGATACTGTGAAGTAGGAACATTCCCTGATGGCCTATAATGAATTGGACAGGTGATACTGGAGTGGTTTACCAGTTCCTTCTCTAGTTGATTACGATTTGTCTGACCTCTCTGCTATGACATACCCACCTACACTGGCCCTACATGGCATAGCTCACAGCTTCATTGAGGTACACAAACCCTTTCACCACAACCACTTAGCATATGTGAGAATGCAGTTAGTTGCCCAATAACCCCCAATAATAAAAATGCATTTGCTAAATATACTTTTGTTATCATATGTTATAATAGTCATGCCAATATGAAAAACCATGCTGCAACATACAGAATATGATTAAAGCCACACTACCTGATTCAATAGCAACAGTAAAACATGAAAGTCAGGCCATATGCACCCTTTCCCACTCACATAAGGTCTATTGTGGGCCCTGAAATCTAAATCTAATTGCATATACATCTCACTCATCACATCTACAATTGGGAACGCAAATATTGGGCAAATTACACCGCCACATGGTATATATCAAGTACCAGGGAACATTTTAATATATGTTGTTCAGTTCTTCAGTCATGTCAGACTCTCTGTGACCCTATGGATTGCAGTACATTCAGCTAGGTCTCTGCCTGTGCTGTTCTCCAAGGTTTGCAAGCCAAAGATACTGGAGTGGTTTCTTAGTTCCTTCTCTAGTGGGTTGGACCTTGTCTGACCTCTCTGCTATCATATGCCCACCTACAGTGGCCCTACATGGTATAGCTCACAGCTTCATTCAGGTTCACAAGACCCTTCACCACCACCACTTAGCAATGCTATAGGGGACCAGGGGAACATACGCCACACAAATGTACTGTAACCCATCAGGAAGGGCCGCAAACACACATGGGGGCTGTGCAGAGGCACGTGGATCAACAGCCAACTCACCACCGTCAGGGATAATAATCACTACGCCCATCCTGGAATCTTCCACACCATTGCCGGTAGCCATGTGCCATGTGCCAATGTCTAGCCATTCCCATTTGGTGACCTCCCATTCTGTTCTGCTATTTACATGGGTGTTGGTTGCTAAATGGTGATGGTGAAGGGGCTTGTGTACCTGAATGAAGCTGTGAGCTATACCATGTGGGGCTACTGTAGTTAAGCAGGTTATAGCAGAAAGGTCAGACAAACCCCAATCCACTAGAGAAGGAGCTGACAACCCACTCCAGTATCTTTGCCATGCAAACCGTGTAGAACAGCACAGACAGAGACCTAGCTAAATGTGCTGCAGTCCATAGGGGCACAGAGAGTCGGATACAACTGAAGAATTGAACAAATAATCAAATCTTCTCTGGCTACTTGATCTATGTGTTGTGGCGGGAAATATGTCCACTATTTGTGTTCTCAAATGTAGATGTGATGAGCGAGATTTATATTCAATTATATGGCTGTGTTAGGGGCTACAATGGTACCAATATCTCTCTCCATATATTGGTACTGCTTCATTGTTTACTCCAATGCCAAACCCGGCAGTTATTCCAGGGATATTTTTGTTCCCTACTTTAGCATTCCAATCTCATATATGATGATAGTAACACCCTTTCTTGGTGTTAGATCTATGATGTGTTGACTATTATGGATAGAGCATAGACTTGGATCACTAAAATGTTAAATGGCTTGCCTTGAATTCAAACTGAAATCATTCTATCATTTATTGGGTTGTAGCACTACTTTGGTGACTATGAGGGCTACTCCATTTCTTCTGCGAGATTCTTTACCACAGCAGAAGATCTGGTAGTTGTCTGATGTGAAATGGTCAAAATTCACAGGATATCAATGTTTAACCTTGTCATCTCATTCTTGAACACGTCTTGTTTGCCTTAGTTCATAGTTCTAACATTTCAGGTTCCAATGTTGAATTGTTCTTTGCAGCAGCGGACTTCCTTTTACCCTCCGCAACTGGGTGTCTATTCGGCTTTTTAGATCTGGTGCTAATTGTACTTGCCCTGTGCTCTTACCTGAGGGGCTCAACTTCTGGTGCCATATTGTTATGTCTCTGGTTGTGCCTGTCCATAAAGTCTTCTTAGCAACGTTACTGGAGTGGGTTGCAGTTTCCTTCTCCAGTTAACTGCGATTTGTATGACCTCTCTGCCATGAACTGCCCATCTTGGGTGACCCTACATGGTATGGCTCACAGCTTCATTACAACAAGGTAGTGATCCAGAAGGGGTTGCTGTACTTATAGGGTAGAGATTCACTGCTCCATGCACACACTTTATTCCTATTTTACTATATATTTTTATTTCACAAGGTTTTATGATTTTGCCTGAAAAAAGTAACAGAATTTCCCAAATTGATTAATGCTGTGTTTTCATTACCATTAACCATTACGGTTATGATGAAACTTTTCTGCCACTCCCATCAAGTTGATCAAGTAAAAATTGAGCTTACATGCATCTTACATTACATTAGTTCTTCCCTGCTTGGACAATAAGTCATGTAACTCCCAAGCTCTCGAAAATAGAAACACTTGGTATTCTTTACTGGGATCTGTCTGGGGTTTGATTTTTCTATACCCCAGTCTTTCTGGGGTATTTTGTACCTGATATCTTCCACATTCTGGATTCTCATTTGCTTGCATGAATCAAGGCTTTATTTCCCAATTGTTGGTTTTTAGACTTCAGGATTTTTTCAGTCTTTGAGTTCATTCATAGCCAGGTATCTTTGTCAGTATAACAAATTCATGTGGGGTCACTGGTTTATTTTGTCCCACCCATTCTAATAAACCAACAAAAAATATTATATAAAAGGATATACTTCATGGTAAAGATATACTTAGCACATACACGTTATTGCCACATTAAGTGCATTCCTCATCAATGAAATTAGTACTATACCTTACACTAACATTTCAAGCTCACATACCATGGTTTCATTTTACACATTTCAGGTTTTGCTCTACAAAAGATTAAAATCTTTTATGCTTTAGTAGCGGACCTTAGGAATCTCGACTTTTAACCTTTTATAGAGACTCTTGATTGGATAACAAATAAAGCAGTAGTCAGTTTGATGGGCACATTATTTAATTTCCTTGTTAATGTCCTGACCTTCGAAGCACTCCGAAACCCTTGTAGTTGTATTTATCTGAATAAGGTTGTACTGATTAATTCCTTGATCTTTAAAAATGAACTGATGCATCTAGGAGAATCCAGGAAGAAAATAGTTTTTTTATGCACTTGAATTATCTCTGAAAAAGATCACACATGAGAAATAAAGGTGTTGACTGCATATATTCTTAGGTAGAAATATCAATGAATTAATTTATCATATGCACTCTGATTTTGAGCATATTTTTGTGGAAGACTTTACACCTTATTACCTTAACAATTATATTATATGGAATACACCATTTCAGTTACCAGTAGTAGAGATTTATAGAAATAGCATAATATTATATATTATATTTATATTATTATATTATTATAATATATTATTATTATATTATATTTATATATTAGTATAGATCAATAAACCCCACCGTATAACACAATAAAATAACTGAATTCCTGAGAAACGATTGAGCTAAGGTTCACACATCTTCCATGAAGATAATATAAGGGGGAGACGTATTGATACCTTAACAGGGGACAGTTGGTCTCTGTGAGAGATAATAACCAATAGGCATTTGGCCTCAGGATGTGTAAAAACTGTCTCGGGAGGTGTAAACAAAGGGTATGTGAGAATTTTTTTTTTTGTGGAACTATTGGGGAATGTCCTAAGGACAGTCCAAGTTGGGAGTGTCCAAGCCGTCTCAGGTTAGAGGTCCAATAGGAGAGGGTCTTTGGGAGAACCTCAATGGAGCACAGTTGCTGATGAACTCAAAGAGAAGCCCAGTGAGCAGAGAACTGATGAAACAGACTTTGAAGAAGATGCTAATTTTTGGAGTGGTACATAGTAATATGATAGCAAAATGTATATTTATATGACATGTAGAATTCATATGTTTCCTTCTAAATATATATTTTTTATCCTAATTGTCTGTTATCTATTTGTTTAAACCCATCTTGTAACAATGTTTTGATATTTGTACAACATATCTTTTTAATTATACAATTCATTCACCTGCCCAAAAGAATATAGAATTTTTCAAAATTATATTAAAAATTCTTACAACTGCATATCGGTAGGTGTGATGTCAAAAGTACAGGTACTCACTAACCTGCTTGTTTAATCACCTATACATTATATCACAAGTACATTTATTTAATTATAAATTATAAATTGGTAATTCAATAACTACATTTTGAATTTCCATTATGAATCATCACAAATATCACAAAAAAAGGAAACTGGCATAGTGTATTTTAGATTGCAATTAGAGTAAAATATTCTGTTTTATATAAATACATTCACTTTTGTATAGATTCATGTTTAAACAAGCCTCTAAACACAGTTAATTATACTTGAAGGAGGGAACAGAGGCAGCTTTATGTGGCTATAAGGAAATCAACAAGGCTTGCAAAGGGGCTATTAGACTGACTAAAATGGAAAATGAGAAGTCAGATGCAAAGGAGAGTAAGACTAACCCTAAAATATTTAATGGTAAGAAGGCGAGGAAGGAAGCTATAGGAACATTACAATGTGACACAGGCTGTCTGATAATTAATTATGTGTAATTAAATATTATGATAATAAACTGTGCTATTAATTAATAAGGTAAGATGACAGACACAACTTTCACGATTATATCACACAATGTCAAGGGTTTAAATTCCCCTTTCAAGCGACGGAAGGCTTTTATTTCCTACAAACATCTCCGCCCTTCAGTAATGTTTCTTCAAGAAACTCATTTCGCCCACAATAAAGTTCCCAATTTTTTTCACAAACATTATTCTACATATTTTGCTACTTCACAACCATCCAAAAAAGCTGGAGTTACTATCCTACTACACAAGGATTTCCCCTTCATAATATAGCACAAACACATAGATAAAGATGGAGACTGTAGTGTATTAACTGGTAACCTGCTGGACGTGGAACTCTCTCTAATAGCATTGTATGCGCCTACTACTAGGCCTCATTCCTCTTTTATTCAGCTGCTACAATATGTCAAGTCACCAATGTAGGAAAGGTCATCTTGGGGGAGATTTAAATGTAACTTTGAATAATCAACTAGATAGATCAACCCAGGGCTGGGGTGACCTGTTCTCTACTAAACAAATGCAACTTAGGGAGTCGACCTTGAGGAGGGATTTATTAGGGCTGGAAAAAAACGTAACCAACAAAATCCATCTCGTAGACTTCGCCAGGCCATCGACAAGCTATTATCTGAACTCAATCTTATTTTGTCACAGCATACGGAGAATGCTATGAGATGGACATAACCTAACCTAACCTAATTCCCTTTTAGCTAGAAAACTGAAAGGGAAACTATCTGAATCCAAACATTTTTGCATCAAATTCACCTTCTGCTGAGATCAAATTTTAGATACCTTTCCCTCGTTTTACCAGAAACTTTACACCTCATCACCATACCAATCTAATTCTCTTATTACTTCCTTTCTTGACACCTGTGATCTCCCGCAATAACTTTCCAAGAATTAGATTTCTTAAACTCCAGGGTCACAGCACAGGAGGTTAAAAAATTCATCCAGAACCTAAAAAATGGTAAAGCCCCTGGCCTAGATGGATTCTCTAATTTATACTATAAAAAATGTGCCGACCTACTTACTCCTCATCTTACTAATCTATTCAACAAGATACTGGATGGATTTCCAATACCCCAGAACTCAAGCAGGCTGATCTAGTATTTTTCTCCAAAGAGGGTAGGGACCCCACCAAGGTTAAAAATTAAAGGCCCGAACTCAGACACCTGTATGCCTATTGGCCTTAGATATTGAGAAGGCATTTGATTCGCTAGAATGGTTTTATTTAGAAAAAACTCATAGAAAAATGTTGGGGTCCCATTCTAAATCTTCTTAAGACATAATATCATTATCCTGAAGCCTCACATAAAATGCCAGGAGACTCCATAATGTTTATTGACATCCAAGGGGGCACCAGAGAGGCTGCCCATTCTCCCCCCTGCTATTCGCATTAGAGATTGAAACCCTAGCCCAGACAATCAGATCTAACTCCTCCATCCATGGTATTGACGTAGAACATACATCTCAAATGTTGTCTGTTCACAGGTGACCTGTTATGGACCTTATCTCAGCATGTCACCTCCGTCCCGACCCTTATGCAAATTTTTGATAATTTTGGTCAGATTTCTGGCCTGAAAGTTAATCTTGAGAAAACAGAGGCTTTGAGTTTATCTCTCTCCCCGGATGCCTTACTGTTTCTACACAAAATTACCAGTTTTCCTGGCCTCCCTACCACATTAAATATTTAGGTATCAATCTCACATGCCGAATAACTGAACTACATAAAGCCAACTACTCACCATTATACTCTACAATGAGACTTATCTGTCCTGGTCCAAAGTTAATTTATCCTGGATGAGCCGTGTTAACTCAGTCAAGATGAACATCTTGCCCAGGCTTCTATATCTATTTCGCACCCTCCCCATAATGATTAATTTCCCTGAACTGGAGAGATTTCAGCATCTAACATTTAATTTTATCTGGCGCAATAAATCCCATTGTCTCTCGAAAAGAAATATGTTTAAACCCAAAACAAAGGGTGGTTTGTCTTGTCCTAATTTTAAATTATATTATAAAGCAGCCCAAATACCCCAAGCCCTCTCTCCCTTTTTCATTGAAAACTTCCAAATGCTTCCCTACACTTGGGATACTATCCCTTGGCTCCCCAATCCTTATCTGTTGTTCGGGACGCGGCCTAACCCCTTTATAAAACTCTTGCTTAATATCTGGCAATGGGTTAATCGCTCTTGTGGCCTCACTCCTTAATACTCCTTCCTAACCCCGCTAATTCCTCACCCACAGCTTACAATTCAGATCTCGTCTCTTTCCCTCAATTGGTGGAAATCCTCTGGCCTTCTTCGAGCAGGCTCCTAGTATAAAGACAAATAGGCGCTTATATTTAATTAACTAAACACTCTTCGCCTTTTCCCTCCAAGAGAACACTTTACATACCGACGATTTAGACACTTCACCCAGACTCAGGAACTAGCACTAGGTGTGCCAATGTCATCTTGGCTTATGAAAATATGCGATAGGGCCCCTTCTTACAAAAAGCATACTTAGTCTTATATATGACTCAGTTAATGTTGATTTAAATCAATCAAAACTTAAATATGTATGCAACTGCAAAAGAGAATTGAATTACATTTGGACCCAAGATAACTGGACCTCTTGGGTTAATCTAATAAAAGGCTCTCTTAACTGTAGTGTCTTGAAAACTGTTTAGTTTTCTATGTGAATGTTTCATAAGCCTATCCTATTGCTCCCTTGTAAATTGTTATACTATTTGTATTTTGACATTCTTGCTTGTTAATAAAACTGATTGAAAAACAAAAAGAAGTTAAGGGCTTGGGTGCAGGATCGAAAGCCCATTGCAGGGGAGGAGACTGCTCGCCTAGCAGATCATTTTGTGGCTTCTAATGGTGAGACAGGAAGTATGGGCCCCAGCATCGCTACAAAATCGGGACCCTCAGTTCCAATATATCTTCATCATGACCTATAGCCACCTGCCCCTATCCTGTGGCTCCACAAAGTGACAGTTGACCTCGGGAACCACAGGAATCCCCCCACCACCACCCACAGGACTTGCCAGCTCTCCTAATGTCTCCTACTGAAAACAAGGGGCTTGGAAATATATGGTTGTCACCAACCAGGGTATATGAAAAGAGAATGCCCCAATTTGCCTTACAAGGTGAACAGCCACCCCTCTAAGTCAGTGGAACTTGGACATCGAGGAGCCTGGAATGACCCAGACCCAGAGAGGATGGCTTCTGTCACCGCATCCATGCTGTGCAGACAGGATCAGAAGGCAACATGACCCAGAAATTGAAAAAGGTTTTGGTCCAGGGAAAGGAGGAAAAGAGATGTTGATATACAAGGGCTGCAGTGATGGTGGTCCATCCAGAAATAGTACCACGCACAGCCCATCCTAGTTGTTCATTTGCAGTTGGATTTGGGCACTGGGAAAAGAGTCTGTGAAGTAGGAGTTATGCATGGGCTTCCAGTTGAGGTTTTGTTGGGCAATGATTTGGGGCATCTAGAGAGCCGGTATGTCACCGCTGTGACCAGATCGCAAGCTGCTAAGCTCACCATGGCTGGGCTAAATGAGAGTTGATGCCAGGACCTGGAAACTGGGGTAATTCCATTACCTGCTGGGAAACCGGATCTGGGTTGGGCTTCTGTAGGGGAGGTGAAGATAGCATTATGGGAGGATGGAACCTTGGTTGTGGCTAGGCAAAGGGCTGACAAGCAAGCGAAGGGTCCTGAAGGAGATTAGTATATGTGGGAAGAGGGATTGCTGTAGAGAGTTACAACTGAACCTAAGGGAGATGGGGTGAGAGAAGAAGCAGATGGTTGTTCCCCAAAAGTTTAGAGGGAGGTTTCTGGACACATGTGAAGATGGACACGTGTGAAGATGACGCGGCATCACCTTACCTCCCTCTTTAACCAATACCAATAATGGATACCCCATTTTCGAGAGTGTCTATTGACCTGATAGGAACCCTGGCTAAAAGCAGCAGAGTGGTAAGCAGTTCATTCTGACTATAGTTGACTATGCCACATGATATCCTGAAGCTGTTGCCTTTTCTAAGATTACCAAGGTAGAAGAGGCTTTGTTGGGGGTGTTCTCATAAAGAGTGTTTCCCTAGAAGATCCTGTCTGCCCGGGGCACCCAGTTTATGGCTACAGTAGCCCAACAGTTAAAGGAAGTTATGTGGTATCAAATGCCTGAGTTCTCCATTCCAGACGAATGACCTTTTTGAGAGGTTCAAATCTACCCTTAAGAAAATGCTCTGTACCTTAATAGAGCAAGAGAAGGATTCTACTTCCCTAACTTCTCTTTGCCTACCGGAAAGTACCACAGGAGTCCACAGGGTTCTCTCCCTTGGAACTCCTGTATGATTGACAGATAAGGACCTTTGAATGTGATCAGGGGAGCATGCAAAGGTGACTACGGGCATCACCAGGTTTCAGTAGCCTCATACGTTCTAGCTTTCAGGCAAAAACTTATGTTAAAAGGGTTGTATATGTGGGAGGCCCAGGCCAAAGCCAAGAAGAGAGGGAACCAAGGAGAGGGAACTGGAGGTAGGGCAAGCAACTTTGAAGTTAGTCCCTCATCCCCAGGATAAGCTCAAGGAAATCTGTGAAGGTCCCTATCCCATTACTAAAAAGGGGAACCCCCATACATATGTGGTAATGGAAGACTAAGAGAGAAATATCACAACAGTGCCCCACATAAACAGTTTGAAAGAATACCAGAAGCAACCCCAAAATTTGCTAGCTATTTGTCTGCCTACCGACAGTAACCCAAGGGAGGGAGTCCTACCTGACCTGTTATCCCCAGCTGGGCTCAACAATATGATGTTGGTGGTAGGACAGTCCTTAAATTTAAGAGCAGCCTACCAAAGGCAACTTATTAAAACACTTTCGCCCTTCCAAGTCTTATTCTGTTCTACCCCGGGGTGTACCCCTTTAGCAGTACATTAGGTCCTAACTGAAGGTTGTCCCTGTTAAAAAAGCCCTCCTACTGGGTACCAAAGGTAGTGAGGGCTAGTATCTCTGATGAGCTGAAGAAAATTTTAAAATTAGGCGTGATTAAACGTTCCGGTAGTCTGTGGGCTTCACCTGTAGTACTGCTGCCTAGAAAAGATGGGACCACTTGTTTCTCTGTAGACTATAGTAGGCTAAATAACAGAACCAAGACTGATGCTTACCCTATTCCACACATGGATGAGTTGTTTGACTGTCTAAGTACTGCTAAGTACCTAACCTTGACTTGGATTTTTGAGGCAGGCCATAACTCTAGCCACATAATGACTTCTGGCAGGACTGCCTCCTGGTAATATGTGCTTGTGAGATGAGAAACTATACCTTGACTGACCCACCTGTGCACGGACTGGGCTCAGTTGTTTTAGTTATTAAAGTTTGTTATGCTGGTTGATACAAAAAAAATGAGTATCTGTCATTTTAGAGATAAAAATGATTATTTTGCCAAGCCTGCTTTTTGCCTCTTGTGTTTCTAAGGTCCAGAGCTGATTCCTGCCCTGGATAAGGCATAAATGCTGAGATTACCAGAACCCAGACCATCCAGGAGTGCTGCTGAAACAGTAAGCAGGAGGTTTAGGGAATTAACCTGGTCCCCCTCACCCCTGGGTTGTGACACCGGCTAAGCACTAAACCCTGCTTTAGCGTTGTTTTTTGAACACCAATCCGCGCTGAACGGTCTGTTTTGCTATAGAGCTGTTTATTTTCTCTCAGGACCTCCTCTTCATAGTGTCACAAGGTTAAGAGGGGCAGGGCAACCGAGAGAGAGTGAATTAGACAGAGAGCCAGAGAGAGAGAGAAGGATTGAAAAAACTGCTAAAAAACAAGAGAACACCTAAATCCTACCTACAAGATCCAGTGGCAAGGTACAGAATATTTTCTTTGAGCCCTTGTTTTTAATGAAATTGATTGTTAATTATTAATTGTCTAATAATTGTGTTATTTTTTGTATGGGTGAGATAGTTGTGGGTTCAGAGAGCTATTGCCAGCATGGACCTTTAAATCCTGTCGACAACATCCAGTGGCAAAGTACAGAATATTGTCATTGTTCCCTGGTTTCTCATAATGTGATTGTTAATTGGAAATTGTCTAATAAAATCTATACTAATAAAATCTTGTACTGTTTTACAGATTTCTGAGTCCAAGGAGGAGCAGCCTAAGCTGAAATGCCAGAGCATACCACTGGATATGAAAATGCAGGTGCTGGACCGCCTTGAGAGAGAGGAGCGGCAAGTGGATATAAGGCAGATCTCAAAATGTCAACCTCCACCATCTGCACCATCTTCAAAAACAATATATTTTAGTGGTGGGAGGTATATTTACTTTCTCATGGTGCGTAACACCTACTTCACATACATTCACTAGAGCATTAGAGATAGCAAAACAAAAATAATAAAGTTTTATTCACATTTTTAGGAGACAACGACGATTAAAAACTCTTTAAAACCAAGGGAGATAGGAAATAATTCCTTAAAAACATTTTAATATGGAATCCCTTCTTTTATACACTTTTGATAAGTGAAATATTAGTGTTTGGGGGATCAGTACATGATCTAATTTCCCCTTATCTTATCTTATTAAGTGTTAAGTTATATTAGGTATGGCTTCCAGACTTTTAGGAAGTATATCTCTTTACTCAATATTAGAGATATTATATTTATGTCCTGTTGTTCTGTCACTTTCAAACATTCAAGTTGTTCTGTCACTTTCAAACATTCAAGTTGTTATTGTGTGATCCGAATGTCATTTAAATCACTATATCACTTTAATTTATCCTGGTATATATTCCCATTTTATAGTGACTTACTATTGTAGAATCATTGTGTATAATATAGAGTTTTCAGACTGGTTAGAGGGTCTTTGGAGCTAAATTCCCCATATTTATATCCCTCTATTTCGTCTCAACCTTTTCTTATGTGCTCTATTTCGGATGTCACATGAATATCAAATATTAGTATTAATTCCACATTTAAAGATGCGTTTGTTATCGCATATATACAAATATTCCTTCTCTGTAGTACCAGGCTCTCCCGTGTACTACAAATCAGGGCACAAGAAAGTGACTTTATGCTCCCAATTCACGGAGCTTAAGCTGGAAGCTCTGCCTGTTCACAGTGTGAGCGTCTGACGTCAGACGCAACCCTGACGCACGTTTCGTCACTTAGACGTGACTTTTTCAAAGGGAGGGGCGAGGACCTCAACGGAGCCTCCTATTTATAATGTGTAAGTTGCTATGGTTACCCTTTAACTCTCACCAAGTGAGGGGGGTAAATATAGACATAGAATGGCAAGCTTAATTTAAATCCTTTTCATTTACAAATTCATTCCCTTTTTATAAAATGAAAAACAAAGGAAGATAGAGTAGTTGTACTTTTGGACATCTTGTTTCTCACAGTTATTGCATTTTATTCTATGAGTATATGTGGAGGCATATGTATATCTACACAAAAGCATATATATAAGCACACATATATGCACATGTCTTCTATTTTCAATAAACAGTATTAATCAGCATAATAATAAAGATATGGTTACATAGCCTAGATTCACTAATATATATTTAGTAGGGGGAATATATCTTAAAAATTAATATGTGCAAAAGTTATAATTATTTAAATAACTATAAACTATAAAAAGATAAAAACCCTATAATGTGCTATAAAATGGTATTCATATCTATATACATCAATAGTGATTTTAAATTAGGGGACTACTTAAAGTGCTAAAAAGTGCTTTTAGACATTTATAACATAATTCTTATATAATCAGACACCAGGAATTGTAGTGCTTGGTATAATAATAGTGAATAAACCTTATGTATATTTTTATCACAAGGTTCATTTTTTAATAATGAAAATCAATTCACTGTGTTAATATTTCTGTACAAAGATAAAGAAAACTTCTTTAATAAAGTGATAAAAACACAAAAGTGCTCATTTTATATATAAATGGTGATTTTTAATGTGTCAAATTACTAGTGATACTTTATGATGTTCTTAATATTAATTATTAATGATACTTTATGATGTTCTTAATGTTAATCTCTTATCATGATTATCAATATAGATGCTCATAGTGCCTTTACGTGATAGTTTTCTAAGTCTATCCTTCCATATCTTGATTTTCTATTTATTGAAGAGAAGTTTTAAAATCTATTTTAAGATAATCAATACTATATAGCCTTTTCTCTGCTGTATTTATGAGTGGCTATAGATATATCCAGGATAATACTTGAATATATTTTATATGAAGGAACCAAATCTAACGTCATCATGTTTAGTATTATGCACACCTCTACAAAGATTAGAGAAATGCACTGAATGAGAATCCCTCATTCAGTCCTTTTGGTGTTTGTGCCTGTAACTCATAAATCCATTTGGATTCCTTTTTGAGTAGCATCAAATCTAGATCTCCCTTTCTTGGGCCCAGCTTGACTCCATCTATTGCACAAAATTTTAACACAGATGTGTCTTTTTTATGTTTTGATTTTACATGTCGTGCAATTGGTGTGTCATATTCATTTATGATTGAGCAGATATGTTCTCCCATTCTACGTCTCAGCTCCCTACTCGTTTTACCGACGTAGATCTTCGTACAAATACATTGCACTACATATATGACTCCCTTTGTTTTACAATTGTAGAAATCTTTTATAGGATATTTTTTATTTGTTATTGGGTGAATAAATTCCTTGCTTGGTTTTATGAAATTGCAGTATTTGCATCGTCCACATTTGTAACACCCTATTAGGGGCTTCAACCACATTTTTTCTTTTTGTTTGTCTTGTTGGAAGTGGCTATGTACTAGTAAATCCTTTAGATTGGGGCTCCGTCTATATGTTATGGAACTGTTTGGGGTAACTTTAGTTCTCAGATCTTCATCTGCAGTCAATAAATACCAGAACTTAGAGAAAATATCTTTAATTTGCTCTGAGTTATGTCCATACGTCAATATACATCGTATTATATCACTTTCCTCACTTGAGCTTGTTTCTTTTTGTGTATTTGGACGTTCCTGATCTTTTATTGTATTTAATAAATCTGTTCTTTTGATGTTCCTTGCATATTCATATGCTCTTTTTAGGCATTTATTCGGATACCCTCTATTTTTAAATCGTTTCCTTAGTTTATCGGCCTCAATTTTAAAGGAGGTGTCGTCACTACAATTCCTACGAATACGTAGATATTGGCCTTTGGGTATACCTTTCTTTTGGGGTCCATAGTGTTGGCTTGACCATTCTAATAGACTATTAGACGCTGTTTCTTTCCTATACGTTGTAGTGCTAATATTTCCCATTTCATCCTTTGTTATTTTCAGGTCCAAAAAGGCCAATTCAGTTTGATTTATTTCATACGTAAATTTTAGGCCTAGGGTGTTTTTATTAAGGATATCTATAAAGAGAGACAGTTGTCCTTTTGTGCCAGTCCAGAAGATGATAATATCATCTATGAACCGTCTCCACATCAATATGTTATCCGTGATGTTGTTCATGGATTCTTCAAAAACACATCTCTCTTCCCACCACCCTAGGAAAAGATTGGCATAGTTGGGGGCACATGACGTCCCCATTGCTGTGCCTCTAATCTGATGTATCCATTTGTCAGTAAAGGTGAAATAGTTTTTGGTTAGTATGAATTCCAATAGAGTTAGTAGGAACTCGTTAAATTGTTCTGCTTTTGTTCCTCTTGTTCTTAGGAAAAAACCCACTGCCTCAATACCCTGTATATGGGGTATGGAGCTATAGAGGGCTTCCACATCTATACTAACAAGCCAGGTACCAGTAGGTACTATAGTGTCTTCCAATTGTCTCAATATATCTGTAGTATCTTTGATATATGAGGGAAGACCTGTGACCAGATTGCTGAGATGGTGATCAAGGAACTTACTGATGTTTTCAGATAGATTATTATTCCCGGATACAATCGGTCTACCCGGTATAGGGAGTATCTTTTTGTGCACTTTTGGGAGGGCATAGAATGTTGGAATAGTTGGATTCTTTGGTAATAAGAAGTCATGTGTATTATTATTTATTAATCCTTCAATCAGAGCTTTATCCAGGATTAGTTTAAGTTCCTGTTTATAAGTACAGGTAGGGTCTCCCCTTAATACTTCATAAGTTGTTTTATCTTTTAGGATCCTTTCACACATTTTCTTATAGTCATCATTGTTCATTATCACTATGTTCCCCCCTTTGTCTGCTGGTTTTATTTGTATATTCTTACAATCTTGGAGCTCCCTCAAAGCTCTATTTTCCTTCATACTCAAATTGTAAACTGATCTTTGTTCTTGTGTGTATAATTCTTCAAGTTCTTTAGTTACCTGCTGTACAAACACACTTATGTTTGGGTAGTCATTGATTTGGGGAGTAAATTTGCTCTTTTTTTTCCATATTTTTGGGGCCCCCTGTTCTGTTAGGGTATGATCCTGGTTTTCATTCTCTTCTATCAGTGCCATCATATCCATAAATATATCATAATCTTCCTTATCAATATTTAAATGGATATATTCTTTCATTGTTTTCATTTTGTAATACTTATAAAGAGCCAATTTTCTACCAAAGAGGTTCAGATCTTTTATATTAGTAAATAAGTCCACTCTAGATGAGGGGACGAATGAAAGACCCTTCTCTAAGACAGACTTGTGTGCATCATTTAGTGCAAAAGTTGACAGGTTCATGATTTGTAGTTGGTTTTCTAGTCTTGGGTTATTAGGGTTCATCCCTAGTTTTGAGGGCTTTGATATCGATTTGGTCTTGTTTGTGTATTTATTACTTTCCTTTTGCCTCTCTTTATGTACCGGCCCTTGTCTAAAAAACCTTTCTCCTGTCCATGTTCATATTCTTGTTCTTGAGCTAGCCTAGTTCTTATTTCTCTTTGTGTCAGGTTCATGTTTCCCCTCGCTCTTGATCTTGTAATGGGATCCTCTATATCTGAGGTCTCATATTCCGATGAGCTTATATCAGATGATATTTTAGTTGTTCTAGTCTTTTTTATGGGGAATCTATATATCCGATTATTTTTGTAATCATCTTGATCTCTCAAGAATTTCTTCTGTTTTCTAGTTCTAATTTCATTCTTGAACCTTTCCAAGTTTTCATTGAGCTTTTGACAATTAAGTTCATAATCTGTTTTGTCTTTAAAAGCTTCAACTAATTTTTGACTCTCTTCTAGGTTAGCACTAAATGTTTCCAAGTGATTTTTTTCAGTTTGCACTATTAATTCCATTAAATCTAATGAACATTGTGATAAGATGTCTGTCCATTTCTTTAAGAAGACTTCGTTTATTAAATTGGTTGCCGGCATTATCTTGATCCTTAAACCTCTTGGTATTATTTTTTGTTTAATGTAATTTTCTAAGCTTGTCAATTCCCATACTATTCTCACTTGTTTTTTTAAATTATTATTCAGGTCTTTGAAAGCAGATCTTATATTAGTGTCCTCATCTTTCCTTTCTATCGTTGTCTGATTGAAGCTTTCTGCTGCTTCATTATGTAAGCTTGTAAATTTCCAGCTATCAATATTCAGACTTGCCATCTTCTTTCTTATTTACAAGGGAGTAATGTTTCTAGAGGAATAAGATAAAGTACCTGACAATTTGAATTAGATACCCAAGGTTTGTGGATTAAACCACTGATAAATATATATTTTAGTGGTGGGAGGTATATTTACTTTCTCATGGTGCGTAACACCTACTTCACATACATTCACTAGAGCATTAGAGATAGCAAAACAAAAATAATAAAGTTTTATTCACATTTTTAGGAGACAACGACGATTAAAAACTCTTTAAAACCAAGGGAGATAGGAAATAATTCCTTAAAAACATTTTAATATGGAATCCCTTCTTTTATACACTTTTGATAAGTGAAATATTAGTGTTTGGGGGATCAGTACATGATCTAATTTCCCCTTATCTTATCTTATTAAGTGTTAAGTTATATTAGGTATGGCTTCCAGACTTTTAGGAAGTATATCTCTTTACTCAATATTAGAGATATTATATTTATGTCCTGTTGTTCTGTCACTTTCAAACATTCAAGTTGTTCTGTCACTTTCAAACATTCAAGTTGTTATTGTGTGATCCGAATGTCATTTAAATCACTATATCACTTTAATTTATCCTGGTATATATTCCCATTTTATAGTGACTTACTATTGTAGAATCATTGTGTATAATATAGAGTTTTCAGACTGGTTAGAGGGTCTTTGGAGCTAAATTCCCCATATTTATATCCCTCTATTTCGTCTCAACCTTTTCTTATGTGCTCTATTTCGGATGTCACATGAATATCAAATATTAGTATTAATTCCACATTTAAAGATGCGTTTGTTATCGCATATATACAAATATTCCTTCTCTGTAGTACCAGGCTCTCCCGTGTACTACAAATCAGGGCACAAGAAAGTGACTTTATGCTCCCAATTCACGGAGCTTAAGCTGGAAGCTCTGCCTGTTCACAGTGTGAGCGTCTGACGTCAGACGCAACCCTGACGCACGTTTCGTCACTTAGACGTGACTTTTTCAAAGGGAGGGGCGAGGACCTCAACGGAGCCTCCTATTTATAATGTGTAAGTTGCTATGGTTACCCTTTAACTCTCACCAAGTGAGGGGGGTAAATATAGACATAGAATGGCAAGCTTAATTTAAATCCTTTTCATTTACAAATTCATTCCCTTTTTATAAAATGAAAAACAAAGGAAGATAGAGTAGTTGTACTTTTGGACATCTTGTTTCTCACAGTTATTGCATTTTATTCTATGAGTATATGTGGAGGCATATGTATATCTACACAAAAGCATATATATAAGCACACATATATGCACATGTCTTCTATTTTCAATAAACAGTATTAAATGTTCAAAAACAAGGAAAATATTTAGAGCCCTATGTAGTTACAAAGCGTTTAAATTGAACCACAACCAACAGGCCAGAGTCGCAAGCCCATAAATCCTTCCCGAGCCCTCAAGCTGTCAGTGGGCCGGAATAGATGCCGTCAGCTGTTATAATCCAATTCCATAATTACGGAGTGCGACACAAGCCCAGAGTCAATGAAAAGCAGGATCCCGGAAAATGATTAACAGGAGGTGATAATAAAGCTGCGTTCCACATGCCCATGCGTTGACTGTGTTGTAGATTCTTTCGAAGTTGCGTACAGGGCCCGGAGTTGAAGGTTGGATAGAAAGAGAGTGAGTAGGTGGTATTAGAGCATGTTCTTACAGTTATATTAACTATTTTACACATATATTTTGATTACACATATATACTGATTACACATAATACAAATACACATAGAGTAAATAGCACACTTAGAGCAAGGTCAACACATACACCCCCCAATACACCAACAGTTAGCAATTGAACATAAAACATACATTTTTTCTGTTATCCTTATTTTATTTTTGGGATTGAAATGGAGGTAGGAGAAAGGAGTGGATAGGTTGGAAGGAGAGGAGGGGGAGAGGCGAGGCGAAGAGAGAGGTGGCCATGGCGAGTGTTGGAGGTGGAGGAGAGCGTAGGAGAGGAGGCGGTGGAGGAGTGGAGCAGGAGTTGAAGGAGGGGAGTGGAAGAGGTGGGTGAGAGCGTTGGTAAGGAGGATATGGGAGAAAGTGTAGAGGGGAGGTAGGTGGGCAGGTGCCCATATTGATAGGCACATCGTCCTCAGGGTCAGAGGGGGAGAGGCCTGATCTTTTTGATAGAAGTTCACTAAAACTTTAAAAAATATATATGCTCTGTGCTTATATAGAGCCTTATTCAGTTGGCTAAGTCACAATTTAATAAGGCTGATATTGAGTATCCTTTAACATGTGCTAATACCTGTATAGCTGATGGATGTGATATCAATGTTGATGAACAAGATCATATTGCAAAGGTGATAGTACACCTTGACCACTGATGCTGGTCACAGCTAAGCATTTTTTGTGAGATGACACATAATTATTAATGGTCATGGCCAGTGAGCTATCCTGAGAACTAGCTAATGGTTAGTAATGCTTGCAGATGGGAATCAGGTGAGTTGGTATATTGTTACAGTTACAGTATTTAGCACTGTACTGTACATGCATGTTTTTTATTTATTTTTTTACCACTTTTTTCAGATTTTTGTTTTGAAAACACACTGTAGTTGTGAAACTGGATTGGATTACACAGTCCAGAGGTTTAATCACCTGTTTCATTGAGTAGTTATAGACAAGTTGTAAATGCTATGCACATTAATGGTTTCTTCAATTAAATGGAGTTATTTCTGATGATCCTTTTATTCAAAAAATGGGGAAATAATTTAATAGGGAAAAAAGTAGGATAATTTAGTGTTCTCCAGGATAAAGCAAGATAAGTAACTACAAAATTAAAAAGCGTCTATCCTGAAATAATGGCTGCAAGTCAAGAAAAATGGGTGTCTTAAGTCTCCCCTTTAGGACATAAAGCAATACATGTATACTTGCGTTTTTTGAAATACCACACAGGGGTATAGTTGTTCTGCTGTCGCTCACAAAGAGCATAGAATGAAGTGTACCATCTCCCCCCTGCTCCCGACGGTCCGTTTCACCACTTAATGGGGCTTACTCATGACTTAAGCAGTAAAAGCCTATGTCAAGTTGAGGCCTAGCTAATTTTCTTCCAGTCTGGCACTTCCAGTAAACGCTGTTATTCTGATATTTGCTTAGGTGCGGAACTCAGATCTATCATAAGAGAAGCCCTTTCAGTTGGTCCTGATGAACAGATACAACATTCTCCTATTCATGCAAGCTGCACCAGCCTCACCTCCTAACGTGATCTGTGATCAGGGTCAGTCACATGGATGCTCCACCCTTACAATAGTGGCCCTAGAAATCTTTCTGCTGGGTGATGTGTCCCTGTGCTCCCCCAGTCACAGCTTTGCTCAGCTTTGTTTTTTTGAGGGTCCTAGAGATGCTCCAGCTATCCTAAAACGCAGCATGCCAAAAGCCCTTAGCATTATCTTGGATCAAACAATGCAACTGACTGTGCAGACTTTTAAAATACCTTTCACCATAGGAGTAGCAGATCCAAAACAAGTTCCTTGCTACATTATTCCTGATGGTACTTACGTGGGAACCTGCAAGCAGGGTATTGGGTAGTCAGTGCAGTTGTTGGCTGAATGTACTGTTTTGGATCTAATGGCCTGCTGCCTTGACCTTGATCACATATTAGTGACTACTCTCTGCATTATACATCTATCTGAATTTCACTATTTTTCTTCAAGCCTGCTCATATTATGTGTATTGCTGTTATTATGATTATACTAAAGTTTTGTGGCCCTATTTTCTATAACACATTACTTGCCCTCTTTAGTTTTTGAATACAATGAGCTGCTGCTTTTGGACATTACCACAGGTCGGAGACATTGCTATCTGTATCAGACACTTATTTGAAACTTATTGTGGTTTACCTTTTAATCTGCTCTCCATATTGTTATTACCATTATACAAGAGTTCAGTGGCCCTGTTTTCTGTAGCATTTCACTTGCAAATATGGGTCATTGGTTTTTCTTGACGTGATTTTTAAGTGTGCGCATTCATTACTCATTCTCTCTGAAAATATATTTTTGTGTTACTGAGTACTAGTGATGTCCCGAACAGTTCGCCGGAGAACTATTCACGGCGATTTTCGCATGTTCGCGTTCGCAACGAACGGCGAACATATGCGCTTTTCGGTCCGCCCCCTATTCTTTATCATTGAGGAAACTTTGACCCTGCACCTTACAGTCAGCAGACACATTCCAGCCAATCAGCAGCATACACTCCCTTCCAGAGCCTTCCATCTGTATGACAGCCTCCATTTTACAATCATTCTGTAGATGCATTCGTGGAGAGAGGAGATATATTCTACCTGCTCTTGATTTAATTGGGAAATAGATAGCCAGGCTGTGTATTTAGATTTAACTACACACCTGAAGGACTCCTTTGATATCTACTGCAAGGACAGCAACCCCAAAAGCCCCTTTAAGGCTAGAACATCATTTATTTTATTTTATTATTTTTTTCTGCTGATTTAATAGGGAAATAGATAGCCAGGCTGTGTATTTAGCTTTAACTACACACCTGAAGGACGCCGTTGATATCTGCTGCAAGGACAGCAACCCAAAAGGCCCTTTTTATTTTATCTTATTACTTTTTTCTGTGTAATCTAATTGCATATGCCAGCCTGCTAGCGTGTGTGTGAGGCCTATTGCATCTAGTCTGCGAATTTTTGCCAGTGAACAGTGACACTCATATCTAGTGCAACCGTAGTGTGCAGTGAAATAAAACAACCCTTTTTTTACTGTAATCGATTGAATATCAGTAGCCTGCCTACAGGCGTGTGTGTGAGGCCTATTGCATCTAGTCTGCCAACTTTTACCAGTGCACAGTGACACTCATATCTAGTGCAACCGTAGTGTGCAGTGAAATAAAATAACCCTTTTTTTACTGTAATCGATTGAATATCAGTAACCAGCCTAAAGGCGTGTGTGTGAGGCCTATTGCATCTAGTCTGCCAACTTTTGCCAGTGCGCAGTGACACTCATATCTGGTGTCACAGTAGCTTGCACGCATAGTACCACTAATCGTAAAAAAAATGACAGGCAGAGGCAGGCCACCCCGCAGGGGCCATCGTGGTCGTGGTGCTGTGATTCCCCTTGGCCCTAGAATAATGCCCAGTTTTCAGAGGCAACGTACCCTGAACTTGAACAGTTCTGAGGACATGGTTGACTGGCTAACACAGGACACCCAATCTTCTACAGCTTCCGCTCAGAACCTAGACGCACCATCCTCCTCCAACTTAGCTTCGGGCACCTCTCCAGTTACCACTCGCCCGCCTGCCGCCACCACCAACACTAGCATCACAGCCGCTTCACTTGATCCGTCAGCAGAGTTATTTACACATCCGTTGGAAGAAATGAGTGATACACAAACATTAGTGCCAGAGGATGTAGATAACAGGGATATGTCCCAGTCAGGCAGCATTACACACATGGACGTACGGTCTGATGATGATGATGTTGTACCCGGTGCTGCTTCCTTTGTTGAGTTGTCAGATACAAGTGAAGCGGTTGATGATGACGATGCGTCCATGGATGTCACGTGGGTGCCCGCTATGAGAGAAGAAGAACAGGAGGAAAGTTCAGATGGGGAGACAGAGAGGAGGAGGAGACGAGTGGGAAGCAGCGGGAGGTCGTCGAAAGTAGCTAGTGGCACAGTCAGACAGCATGCATCGGCACCCGGGGTCAGCCAGACAGCACGCCAGTCAACGCATGCTTTTGCCACCACCAGAATGCCGTCATTGCAGAGCTCAGCAGTGTGGCAATTTTTTCGTGTGTCTGCCTGTGACAACAGTGATGCCATTTGCAACCTGTGCGAAAAGAAACTGAGTCGTGGGAAGTCCAACACCCACCTAGGTACAACTTCTTTGCGAAGGCACATGATGTCACATCACAAACGCCTATGGGATCAACACATGAGTACAAGCAGCACACAAAGTCAAAGCCGCCATCCTCCTCCTGGTCCAGCATCTTCACCCACGTCAACCACTGCTGCCCTGCTTGCCCCCTCTCAACCATCCGCCACTCCGTGTCTCGCCCTGAGCAGTCCCTGCTCATCTGCCCACAGTCGGGTGTCTGTCAAGGACATGTTTGAGCGTAAGAAGCCAATGTCACAAAGTCACCCCCTTGCCCGGCAACTGACAGCTGACTTGTCTGAACTCTTAGCCCGCCAGGTTTTACCAAACAAGCTGTCTGAGGCGTTCAAAAAATGTTTAGCTATTGGGACACCGCAGTGGAAGGTACCCAGCCGAAATTTCTTTGCACAAAAGGCAATCCCCAACCTGTACTCGATTGTGCAAAAAGAAGTAATGGCATCTCTGGCACACAGTGTTGGGGCAAGGGTCCATCTGACCACGGATACCTAGTCTGCAAAGCATGGTCAGGGCAGGTATACCTGGTGGCGGCTGCCAAGCATGGAATACGTGGCTCTGCAGAGGAGTTGGTGACACCGCCATGACTTGCAGGCAGGCCTGCTGCCACCTCCTCTACTCCTCCTACTCCATCCTCTTCCATAACCTCCTCGGCTGAGTCCTCTTCTGCTGCTGCTATGTCTTGCTCCACATCAACGGCACCCCCCCAGCTCCACAGGTACTATTCCACATCCCGGATATGGCAGTGTCACGCCGTCTTGGGGTTGACTTCCCTGAAAGCAGAGAGTCACACCGGACCAGCACTCCTGTCCGCCGTGAACGCACAGGTGGATCAGTGGCTGACTCCGCACCAACTGGGGATCGGCAAAGTGGTTTGTGACAATGGAAGAAATTTGTTGGCAGCATTAAATTTGGGCAAGTTGACACATGTGCCGTGCATGGCACATGTGTGTAATCTGATTGTACAACGCTTTGTGCATAAGCACCCAGGCTTACAGGACGTCCTGAAGCAGGCCAGGAAGGTGTGTGCCCATTTCAAGCGTTCCTACACGGCCATGGCGCACTTTACAGATATCCAGCGGCGAAACAACATGCCAGAGAGGCGCTTGATAATAGACAGCCCGACACGTTGGAATTCAACACTCCTAATGTTCGACCGCCTGCTCCAACAAGAAAAGGCCGTTAATGAGTATTTGTATAACCGGGGTGCTAGGACAGCCTCTGCGGAGCTGGGGATTTTTTTGACACATTACTGGACGCTCATGCGCAATGCCTGTAGGCTTATGCGTCCTTTTGAGGAGGTGACAAACCTGGGATCCCCCTCCGGCATGCCACAGTCCAGGTGTTAGTCCCGTTGAAACAACTTTCCCATCACTATTGTGGCCAGAAAGAGTCCCTGTGGGTTTTGAAATTCGCCTGCCCATTGAAGTCTATGGCGGTTCGCCAATGTTCGTCCGTTCGCGAACATTTGATGGAATTCGCGTCCGCGGTTCGCGAACCGAAAATGTTATGTTCGCGACATCACTACTGAGTACTGCATTTAAAATTGATATCACTACTTTGAGATTAATTATCTACAGCATTGTATGTCTTCTTTGCTTCTTGGCTTCTTTGTTTTCCCTAACATGATGAAAGTTTAAAAAACCCTGTGCATATATGGTCTAGGATTCAGTTACACCCTTAACCTTCTTACTAATTGTCTTTTAGCAATGCTTCCTTGGTGCTTATATAACCACCTCAATGGGTCCATTAACTCTTAACTTTCTTACAGTGCAAGCTGTTTTTAGGCACAAGATGGCTCACAACCTAAGTACTTTGGGGACCTAAAATAGTGGATTCATATTTCTTGAAGTTTAGTTTATATAGAGGTGGTGCTGCTAGCTGCAAGGTAGTATATCAAGAGTAACTGTGATATTTCTCCAACATATATACCTCTATAGAGAAAGTGCTCACACAGTTGTGACAGAGTAACCCTTTTAATATTTTACCATCACTATGCTTTATTGCATAGCAGTCTGATTAGAAATCAGTCTGGGGCTGCCTATAATGGCTTTCTTTCTCCTATATTTTTCTTTTTTTTCTCTCCCTTTTGCCCTATATAATTAAAAAATTAGAAAGCTCAGGAGTTGGAATACATAAACTCTAATATACTGTTTGTATTATCACATATTCTAATTGTCGAACTACGAGACGTCGTCATGCTTTGCGTGGTGTGTACATCTTAGCCATGAGCGCCAAAGGCGCTCATAGGCCGCGATCCTCGCACAGCGAGGCGTGCCATTAACTCGGACACTCAGGCATTGCCGGCGAGCCTCGGATAGCGAGGCGAGCTGTTATCTCGGAGCACTTAAGCGATGAGCACCAAAGGCGAGCCTCCTGAAGCGAGCCGTTACACCACTAAAACACGCAGCACAGGCGATGAGCACTGAAGTTTCGGCACTTGAAATTCGGCTAAGCAAGAAAAAAATGGCGTCCGTAAAAAATAAAAACGAGGCTACAGGACCCCGAACCGAGCAAAACACAGCCAGGAATGTACGCAATAGAAAAATACTGATAGCAAGGACGCAAAATGCATGCAAAAAACGTAAAACATAGACTAACGCCGCCATTTTACAACACTAACTTACACATTAAGATTCTAAAATGGTGGATTTCCTGCCTAAATCAACTGTTTTCTCTCACGCACGCAGCCTATATATAGGGCACACTTGCCACAGAACTGACACTTTCTCCTCAGCTGATTACAGACATTTTCTGCTGCCGGAAAATCCAAAGAGATTGTTAGCTCTTCAGCATATTGATTGCTGAATATTAAATACAAATAGGTAAAGTATATTAATAATCATTAATAAATAATTAATAAATAATTAACTTAAAAAATATATATTAACAGTTAAAAAAATTTAGAAACAAAGTTATAACTTAAGCATGCTTTAGTTTAGCAATATTTTCATGCTTAGCTGTTTGTAATATATTAATTAATTGAATAATGAATTACTAATGTACATTAATTAATTATTAATCATTATAAAAAAATATATATCATTTTAAACTGCATAAAGTTTATTAATACATTAATGCTTAACTCTTTCGAATATATTTAGACATTGATTCATTAATTATTAATGTACATTATTTTATTGAATAATTATTTGTAATCATTATGAACACATATATATTTTACAATGCATTTACTTTATTGATATATTAATGCTTAGCTCTTTAGAATACATTTAGTCATTGATTAATTGATTATTATTGTACATTAATTTATTAAATATTAATTAGTAATATTATTTAAAAAAAACACCACAAACAATATGTATATTTTACTATGCACTAATATATCCGTGTTGCTGATGATTGCCTGATAGGGATGAATCCAAATATTACAAATGCTTTCCATCTTATTTGACAGTTTCATCGTCTCTGCAGCTGACTCAACACAGAGAGTGACGTTTGCAGCCTTTGAACAGCATAAAGATCACTTTTACAGGTATATCATTTAATTATGTTCTTATGGAACAAAAAAGGATTAAGTCTTTTTATTTTGAATTGATGACAGTTATTTATTAATTAGTGTATATTAATATATATTAATTAATAATTAGTAATCATTTACATAGTTACATAGTTACATAGTTACATAGTTACATAGTAATTAAGGTTGAAAAAAGACTTTCAGTCCATCAAGTTCAACCTGTTAAGATCTCCTCTGATCTGCAATATGCGGATTAGTTATTAATTAAATTATTGATTAAATAATTATTAATAGTATAGTATTGGAGAATGAATAAAGAGTTAGTCCATCAAGTTCAACCTTTTTAGATCTCTATTGATCTTTTTAATTTGGACTATTTATTATTATTGTTAATTGTTAATTATTGTTAATTGATCCAGAGGAAGGCAAACATAAAAAAAAAACCATTGAAACTTTGCCAATTGTCTCATAAGGAAAAAAAAAAAAAAAAAAAAAAAAAAAAAAAAAAGCAAAATTCCTTCCTGACCCCAGAAACTGGCGATCAAATTTCTCCCTGGATCAATATTCCTTGCTTGTTATCTAGGATAGCCTTGAATGCCCTCTTTATTCAGAAATATATCTAACCCCTTTTTGAAGTTGTCTATCGAATTCGCTGTCACCACCTCCTTTGGTAGAGAATTCCACAGTTTAACCACCCTAACTGTGAAGAACCCTTTTCTTTGTTTAAGGTGAAATCTTTTTTCCTCTAACCTCAACGGATGTCCTCTTGTCAGTTGAAAATCTCTTGCTACAAAAAGTTCACTTGACAAAGCCTTATATTGACCCTGGATGTATTTATATAACGTAATCATATCTCCTCTTAGACGCCTTTTTTCTAGCGAAAATAAGTTTAATTTTGCTAGTCTTTCTTCATAACTTAGCCCCTCCATTCCCCTTATTAGTTTTGTAGCCCTTCTCTGTACTTTTTCCAGCTCTAAAATGTCTTTTTTGTGAGGTGGTGCCCAAAATTGTACTCCATATTCCAAATGAGGGCGTACTAGAGATTTGTATAGTGGCAGAATTATATCTTCTTCCCTGGCTTCTATACCCTTCCTAATACATGCTAATATTTTATTTGCCTTTGCAGCAGCTGCTTGGCTTTGAGCACTGTTACCTAGGTGGTTGTCCACTAGTACTCCCAAATCCCTTTCAATATCTGATACCCCTAGATTTGCTCCATTAAGATTATAGATTGCTTGGCTATTGTTCCTTCCCAAATGCATAACCTTACATTTATTTGTATTAAATCTCATCTGCCATTTAGCCGCCCATTTCTCTAATTTATGCAAATCCTTTTGTAGGGAAAGTACATCATTATCTGATTTTATTACCTTGCACAACTTAGTGTCATCAGCAAAAATGGAGACACTACATTCGAGTCCTACTTCAATGTCATTAATAAATATGTTAAAAAGGAGAGGACCCAATACTGAGCCCTGAGGAACCCCACTTATCACATTAGACCAATCGGAGTATGTTCCATTTACAACAACCCTTTGCTTCCTGTCTTTTAGCCAGCTCTCGATCCATGAGCAGATATTTACTGCAATTCCTGTATCCCTTAGTTTGCTCACTAGTCTTCCATGTGGCACTGTATCAAATGCCTTTGAAAAATCTAAAAAGACTACATCCACTGAGTTGCCCTGATCCAAGTTCCTACTAACCTCCTCATAAAAACTAATTAGATTGGTCTGACACGACCTTTCCTTCATAAATCCATGTTGACTGCTACCTATGATCCTGTTCAAATAGACATATTCTTGTATTCTGTCCCTTATTAACCCTTCTAAAAGCTTCCCAACTACAGAAGTGAGGCTCACTGGTCTATAATTCCCCGGATTTGCTCTAGATCCCTTCTTAAATATAGGTATCACCTCTGCTTTTCTCCAGTCATCTGGTAGAGACCCTGTAGTGAGCGAGTCTTTAAAGATTAGATATAATGGTTTGGCTATTACAGAACCCAGCTCCCTCAGTACCCTTGGATGTATTCCATCAGGACCTGGGGCTTTATTAACATTTATTTTCTCCAACCTCTTTTGTATTTCTTCCTGCGTAACCAATTATTTAGTGAAGGTAGTGTAGCCCCATTATGTTGCAGTGTCCCAACCACTGGTACCTCCCTTGTGTAAACCGACGAAAAGAACCTATTTAGCTCATCTGCCTTTTCCTGGTCACTAATTATCAGATGGCCTGTGTCACATTGTAATGGTCCTATCGATTCCTTCCTGGCCTTCTTCCCATTAATATATTTATAAAATATTTTAGGGTTAGTCTTACTTTCCATTGCAACTGACTTCTCATTTTCTATTTTAGCCAGTCTAATAGCCCTTTTGCAAGCCTTGTTGATTTCCTTATAGTCACATAAAGATGCCTCTGTTCCCTCCTTCTTGTATAATTTAAATGCATATTTCTTTTTCCTCATCATGATCTTTAAGTCATTGTTAAGCCACATGGGATGTGATTTACTCCTATTTATTTTATTTCCACATGGTACATGCTGATGAGTATGTTTATTTAGTAAGGATTTGAATGTTGTCCATTTATTTTCAGTATTCTTCCCTGTAAGTTCTTTGTCCCAGTCTATATGTTGTATTGCTGCCCGTAGCCCATTAAAGTTAGCCCTTTTAAAATTTAGAGTTTTTGTTGGCCCCTTACAACTCTGTTTTTTGTATTCAATCTCAAATGAGACTGTGTTGTGATCACTGTTCCCCAAGGGTTCCCCTATTTTTACATTTGATATTATATCAATATTACTTGTGATGACTAAATCCAAGATGGCCCCATTTCTAGTAGGTTCTTGTATTACCTGGGCTAGATAATGATCCCTGAGTGTACTCAAGAACCTGCTCCCCTTAGCTGAGCTGCTGGTCTCGTTTATCCAGTTTATATCAGGGTAATTAAAGTCTCCCATTATTAGAACTTGCCCATGCTTAGCTGCATTTCCAATCTGTAACAATAATTGTATTTCCTCACTTTCAGCTATATTTGGGGGTTTATAGCATACTCCCACCAATATGCATTTAGAATTAGCTCCTCCACTATTTAGCTCAACCCACAAGGATTCAATGATGCCGTTAGTGCCAGCATAAATATCTTCTCTAACTATAGGCTTAAATTCAGGCTTAACATAAAGACAGATCCCTCCTCCTCTTTTACCATTTCCCCTATCTTTCCTAAATAGGTTATAACCATCCAGATTAACAGTCCAGTCATGAGATTCATCCCACCATGTTTCCGTAATGCCTATTAAGCCCCATTTTTCTTGTACTGCTAATATTTCTAGCTCATCCATTTTCCCAGGCAAACTTCTTGCGTTTGCAATCATACATTTTATGTTGCTATGGCTCTGCTGATGTGAAGTGCCTGCCACTGTATTTGAGGCCCCTATTAATATCTCCCTACTTTCTATTGTAACCCTCCCCCCTTCTCCTCCCCCATGGGTAAATAATTCATCCCTTTCCCTCTCTACCCTATTTACCCCAATACTTCTATATAGTCCCTCCCCCCCACCTACAAGTTTAAAAACTCCCCCAGCCGTTCTACCATCCTATTCCCTAGCACAAAAGCGCCCTCATCATTAAGGTGCAATCCATCCCGGCTATAGAGATTGTACCCAAGTGAGAAGTCAGCCCAGTGCTCTAAAAACCCAAAACCCTCTGCACTGCACCACTTTTTTAGCCACGCATTAACCTCCCTAAGCTCCTTCTGCCTCCCTGGGCTAGCACGTGGCACTGGTAGTATCTCAGAAAATACTACCTTGGAGGTCCTTGCTTTAAGCTTATTCCCTAATTCTCTAAAATCATTCTTTAGGACGCTCCATCTTCCACTAACTTTGTCATTGGTACCAATGTGTACCAAGACCGCCGGTTCATTACCAGCCCCTGCCAATAATTTATCCACCCGATCCACAACATGCCGAACCCGAGCACCCGGGAGACAGCAAACTGTTCGATTGCTGGGATCTGGGTGACAAATTACCCTGTCTACCTTCCTAATAATAGAGTCCCCTACCACCAAAACATGTCTGTTGTTCTGCCTATTCTGCCCTCCCTCTTCTCCAGTAGAGCTGTTCGCCCGGCTGTTAGAGGGAACAGCTCTATCTGGCATTGCCATTCCTGAATGGACATCGCCAACAGTTTCACTCAATCTGGCAAATCTGTTGGTGTTTGACAACTCAGAACTGGCCTGCCTCCTCCTGTTCCCCCTGCTTCCCCTTGTAACTGTAACCCAGCTACCTCCCTGGCCATCCTCACTAGCCCCAGCTCCTCCCTCCATACTAGGCCCAGCTAAACTGTGCTCCGTGAGCACCAATTCCCTTTCCAGTGGAGCAATATCACTAAGTGCTGCAATTCTCCTCTCCAGATCTTCAATTTGAGCTTCCAAAGAGGCAACATGCTCACACCTGTCACAGAGGTATGGACCCTGGATCATATGTTCCAGTAGTGCATACATTTGACAGGATGTACACTGAATAAGGTTGCCACTGGACTGACTCATAATTATTATTATTGTCTACGAAATTTCAGTGGGAAAAATAAAGAATATAATATAATATATTTATATAAAGTTTTCCTCCTTTGCACTATAAATCTGCCCTCCCTTTTCTTTGAAGGCCCTCCTTTTATTTAAACTCCTAGGGCCTCATTCTATTATCGGCCGCAGCCGCTGCGGGGCCGCAAGGACCGGCCGCAAGCTATTCTGCTATTCTATTCCCTTACGGCCGTAGGCTCCGGCAGGCTTGCGGCCGGTGCCTTGCTATCTCTTGCGGCCGATCGCGCCGGAGGAAAGCCTTTGATCTAAAACGGCCGCAAGAGATTTGCAATTCAATTGCTCCGGGAAACCTCTCTGCAAGGCTAAAAACGAGCCGCAGTTACTTGCAGGAAAAAGGTCTCGCTAGCACCAATTAAGCACATAAAATAGCTCAAATAAAGCCATCCTGCACTTTGAGAAGACTATAAAGGGATTTTAGGTGTTAGAAAAAATAGCACATAATTATCCTGTACTCAAATCCGTAAAATATTTCATTTTTAATATCCGTAAAATATCCATGTAAAAAGTCCAGAGTGCTTGGAGCACCTCAGACACGCCCACGCCGCAGCCGGCAAATAAACAGTTAATTTGAACTCGGGTTTGGGCAGATGTGCAAGCTTGAGAGTGGGTTCCTTTTATTCCTCATGTCCCCCAATATGATCCCTAGCATTTACAGAGCTGTACAGTGCAGGCTTGAATTTATTTTTGAGTTTTTATATTTCACAGTTTACGGCCGGTTCCAAGATATGCGGCCGGCCGTAAAAGGAGATCCTTGCGGGGCCGTATAATAGAATCGCGAGTTAACTGAACCCTCGCAAGGAATCGCAGCCTTACGGCCGATTTACGGCCGATAATAGAATGAGGCCCCCAGGCTTTTACTAGAATTGCACTTGATACTGAAAATGTTCGCAAGCTCACAAGTTCCCCTTCTCCGGTTTCTATTAACTTCTGCCTTCTCGCCTGGGCACAATTAGTGCACTCTGCAATTTATCAGCCTTTACTTGTAAGGTAAATCCACTTGTAAACAGGCCCCAAACCAGCTCACAAATCCTTTATCCTAGTTTAACAGTCAAGCCACACCCCTCTCACCTGGGTACACTTAGTGCACTCTGCAGTTTATTAGCCTTTACTTTTTAAGGTAAATCCACTTGTAAACATTTAAAAAATAATTATTTTATTTAGGAACATATTGATGATTATGCGTTTATGTTTTGCATATATGCCAATATATCTGTGTTGCTGCTGATTGCCTGACATGGATGAATCCAAATATTACAAATGCTTCCCATCTTATTTGACAGTTTCATCATCTCTGCAGCTGACTCAACACAGAGAACGACTTTTGCAGCCTTTGAACAGCAAAAAGATCACCTTTACAGGTATATTATTTACTTATGTTCTTATGGAACAAATAAGGATTAAGTCTTTTTGTTTAATTGATGACAGTTATTGATTAATTAACATATATTCATATTTTAATTACCGTATTTTTCGCCGTATAAGACGCACTTTTTCTTCCCCAAAACTGGGGGAGGAAAGTTGGTGCGTCTTATACGGCGAATATACCTTTTCAAACTGCCTCTGTCCTCTTGATCTCACCCCAGCGCTTCCTACACGCAACGCTGCAGTACACGAGGAGTGCTGGTAGGAAGCGCTGGGGTGAGATCAAGATGGCAGAGATCAGAAGAAAGGTGAGGATCAGGGGGGTCAGGGAGGATCAGGACGGTCAGGGAGGATCAGGAGGGTCAGGGAGGATCAGGAGGGTCAGGGAGGGTCAGGGAGGATCAGGAGGGTCAGGGAGGGTCAAGGGCTCCCAAATGCTGCAGTATATGGATATGTATGTGTATGTGTGTGTGTGTGTATGTATGTGTGTGTATGTGTATGTGTGTGTATGTGTGCATGTATGTGTGTGTATATATGTATGTATGTGTATGTATATTTATGTGTGTATGTATATGTATGTATGTGTATCTATATATATATCTATATATATATATATATATATATTTGTGTGTAATGTAGGTGTGTATCTGTGTGTAAAGTGTATTTGTGTTTGATTCAGATTTTTTTTTTCTTGTTTTCCTCCTCTAAAAACTAGGTGCGTCTTATCTGCCGGTGCGTCTTATAGGGCGAAAAATACAGTAATTACTAATTAGTAATCATTACAAAAAAATTACATTTTCAACTTGCACTTATATACAGTATCTGCCTTACTGCTCATTCATGTACATTGCTTTTGGAACTATTAATTAATAATAATTTTTAAAAAATGTTTTATAATATTTCCAAAAATATGTACATTTTACAAAGCACTTACATATCTGGAGTGCTTATAATTGCCTGACAAGGATAGGACCTTCAAAGCACTTCAAATATTTAAAGCACTTTTTTACATTCTGACATGTGCTACATTTAACATTTTATAATGATTTTATTTAGGAATATATTGATGATTATACATTTATTTTTTGCATCTATACCAATTAAACATCATAGTTTCATTCATTTACAAATTAATTGAATACAAACAATAAAAATGATTTTCATGTCATTTCAAATATTACTCATCTCTGCACCTGACTGACGACAGAGAGTGAATTCTCAAGGATTTCTTTCTGAAATAACATCAATTTCACAGGTATATGATTTCATGATACCCTTATTGTTTTATATTGATGACAGTTAATGATTCATTAATTAACCTATATTTATTTAGGGCCTCATTCAATTGCAATTTGCTAAATTGAATAGGATTCTATATAAGGACATAGCATATTATTTTCACATACATTTTTAGTTAATGAAAATCTATCCAAAACTCAGGTTTTCAACAAATAAAAATTACAAAAAAAAATATGCTATCTGCTTATATAGTGCCCTATTGCATTGCACAACTTACAAATGAATGAGGCCCTTAGTTTTAATTATTCATTCATAATAACCACACAAAAAAATCATGCATACATATATACTTACCTAATTAACTTTTAAAGAACGTAAATTATACCTCATAAGTAAATTGATTTCATCACTAAGAAAATTACAAAATTGCCCATTATTTTAAGCCCAATGTTTACTTGCTCATAGCTCTTTTTGTTTGCCCTTCTTTAGAAAAACATAATTACCTCTTTAGTTTTACCAATGATGTCAGTTATTGATTAATTCATTAACGTATATTCATTTATTAATGACTTAATTAATTATTTAAAAAAAAATGAATTATCAATATATATATATGTGCAGTGCTTTCCTTTTTAATGCATGCCAATAAAAAAAATAATGGATTAATTTATTTCATGGAAAAATTCAAATGCTTTTCAAATCATTCCGTTTTTTAATTAATGCTACTTAGGTTTGGATTGAGAGCAGCTACAAACCATATGTACAGTACAAAAAAATCTACAATTACAGATTACAATGGTGGATAATGGAGAAGACACCATTGAACGCAAAAGAAGATTGGCAAGGGAAAGGAAGCAAAGGTGGAGAAATGCACAGTCACCTGAAACTTCCCAACGCTTAAGAGAAGAAGACCGACAGAGACTTTTAAATAAAAGAAAAATGAATAAGAACGCACAAAGTGCTCGAGCTTCAAAGAAAAGAAAAAGTAAACAAAAACACGTCTGTGAACCATTGCCCAATGATACAATATTGCCTATTGACACCAATGTTCAGACAACACATGACACCAATGTAGATACAGAAAGTTGTAGTGATATCTATGTTGAGGAAGCTCATGATACTGCTTTCATTACAGCACTAACAGTAGACACTCATTATTGTGGATTACTCAATGTTATTTGTCAGTTTTGTGGGGCCGATAATTTTCTCAAGGAAAGACCAACTGACGGAGACTTCATTAGTTGCTGTCAGAAAGGAAAGGTAAGACTTCCACAAAGACACACATTTCCAGATTACTTACAAAGTATCATGAGCAATACAACATTTCCAAATTACCGTATATACTCGAGTATAAGCCGAGTTTTTCAGCTTTTTTTTTAAGGCTAAAAAGGGCCCCCTCGGCTTATACTCGAGTCACTCCCCCTAGTGTCTCTCTAACCCCCCCACGTGTCTCTCTACCCCCCGTGTCTCTCTACCCCCCTGTGTCTCTTTCCCTCCCCCCTCCTCATCTTCAACCCCCCTTCTTCTCATCAACCCCCCTCCTCCTCAACCCCCCTCCTCCTCACTGTCTCCCCTCTAAATACCTCCCCCTCACTTACCAGCTTCTTCTCCGGCCTCTGCTCTGTCTTGACCATGGGCGCCGGCGCGCATGTGACGTCACATGCGCGCCGCGTCATTAGCATATACCGGGTGCCGGCACTCGGTATATGATAATGGCGCGGCGCGCATGCATGTGAAGTCACATGCGCTCCGGCGCCGGGGTCAAGATGGAGCAGATGCCGGAGAAGAAGCAGGTAAGTGAGGGGGAGGTATTTAGAGGTGAGACAGGGAGGAGGGGGTTGATGAGGAGGAGGGGGTTGAGGTGGGTTGAGGTTGAGGATGAGGAGGGAGGTTGAAGATGAGGAGTGGGGTTGAGGATGAGGAGTGGGGTTGAGGAGGGAGGTTGAGAATGAGGAGGGGGGTTGAGGAGGGTGATAAGGGAGGGGGAAGAGACACAGGGAAGGGAGAGGGGAGCAGAGACACAGGAGAGAGAGGGAGACACAGGGGGCAGCACATTTCACACCCTCGACTTATACTCGAGTCACTCATTTTACCCAGTATTTTGTGGTAAAATAGGTGCCTTGGCTTATACTCGGGTCGGCTTATACTCGAGTATATACGGTATACCAATTTAAAAAAAAAACATTAGGTCTTTTAGCAGTGCAATTTAATTTGCTTCAATGGGTGCTACATAGCAGAAAATTTGCCAGGACATGGTCCTTACTGTTTTAGAGTTCAAGGACAAATTTACCACCACACTTCATGTTTACACCAACAAGAAGGAGAGCAAAGGACATTTGCACAGTTATATGTCTTGGATACAATGGAAGCTGTTAAAAGAAAGGATGACGCTTCCGGAAAATAAAGAGTGTTTTTGCGCATAGTCTTTGAACAGCTGGATAAAATTATGGCCAACAACCCATACAGTCAAGCACACAAACAATTAGCACAATTTGAATAAGAACAGCAACATGCTCAAATAAATCAATTGACAATACCAAGAGTAAATATGGTTTTAAAAAGAAATTGCAACACTGATCAAAGATGGTACAATTTACCAACAATAAATAAGCTTGCCATGGTCTTTAAAAATGAGGATGATGAACCACCTTTTCAGCGGGATATTAGAATATATCCACACAATGAAGACCAACCTTTTATAAACATAAATATATTAAGTTGTAATTTGGATCCAATGACATATCCCATTTTCTTTTCAAATGGTGAACCTGGATGGGAACCGAAATTACAATTGCAAAGTTATCCCAATAGTAATGTTTGTGTTAAAAGCAATATTTCTATGCTGGAATATAAAGTGGCACAAACTGCTATTAGAGATTATTTTAATCCTATTTTATGTGGGGGCAAACTCACACAACAATGGTTTATTGATTCCTATCTACAAATCAAAGCAAATAATCTAAATTGTATAAAATTTTATCAAAACATAATTTGAGTAGAACAATATTGTGGATTGATGGATTATGTCGCTGAATTGGCTACCAACAGAGACATTCCAGCTGGAAGAGCAAACATTTTGCCATCCACTTTCCAAGGATCTCCTCGCAATATGCAAGAAAGATATAATGATGCCATGGCTATTGTCACAAAATTTGGAAAACCAGATTTATTCATTCCATTCACATGTAATCCACAATGGCCAGAGATCAAGTAAAATTTGAATCTTGAACAAAATACTTCTGACCAACTAGATTTAGTGGCAAGAGCATTCAAAATAAAACACAATTCATTAATACATGATATAACTAAAGCAGTTATTTGGAAAATGTGTGGCTTTTATTTATACCATTGAATTTAAAAAAAAGAGGCCTGCCACATGCACACATACTTTTAATACTGCAGAAAAAAGATAAATTAAATACTGCAGAGAGAGTGGATTCAGTAATTACCTCTGAACTGCCAAATCCAGAAAAATATTCAAAACTTTATGAGATTGTACCACACAGAATGATTCATGGGCCATGTGGAGATATCAATTCAAATTCACCATGTATGGAAAATAAAAAATGTACAAAACAATTTCCAAAACAATTTCAAATGCAAACTTATGCTAATTGTAATTTGTATAAAAGAAGAGGACAAACAGCTATTATTCGTGGACAAAAGGTTGATAATAGATATGTTGTTCCATATAATCCACATTTGCTGAGGAAGTACAATGCACACATACATGTGGAAGCTTGCCCTTCTATTAAATCCATCAAATATGTATATATATATATATATATATATATATATATATATTTATATATATATATATATACACACACACTCTAAGGATATGATGCAGCAACTGTTGTTGTGCAAGGTGCAGAAAAAGAAAAGGAAAATCCAATTTTACATGACGAACTTTCTAATTATTTAGATGCTCGCTATGTCAGTGCTCCTAAAGCAATGTGGCATCTTCTGAAATTTGAGATGCATGATCGGACACATGCTGTGTATCGATTAGCTGTAAATTTGCCACAAAGTCAGTTTGTTTGCTTTACTGCAGGCAATGAAAGAACTGCCTTTGCCCAAAGTAAACATCGAGAAACAACACTTACTGTATGGTTTCAATTAAGCTGCCAGGACACTTAGGCCAGACAATTTTTATACATTGAGATTCCATATCACTATGTATTTATAAATGGTCGATGGCGACAACGAAAAAGAGATACTCATAAAATTATACCACAAATTTATACCGTCAGTACAAAAGACATTGAATGTTTCGGTTTAAGATTACTTTTTTTTACATGTTCCCGGTGCACAAAGTTATGAACATTTACGCACAGTGAATGACATAGTTTATGATACTTTCCTTATTAGCTGCAAGACATCAAAACTTTATAGTAGATGATACAGAATGGGAGAGGTATATGGAAGAAGCAGCACTATGTCAAGTGCCAAAGCAAATGAGAGAACAATTTGCATTCATTTGCATCTTTTGCAATGTACCTGATGCATTTACTTTGTGGGAAACATTTATATTAAATATGTCTGAAGACTTCTTGAAACGTTACAATGTGCCCATTGCACTCTTAAAAACATTAATGGAAATTCAATAAATATTTCTTGCTCATGGATTACATTGTGCAAGTTTTAATTTGCCTGATCCAGGACTTATGGATGACATAAACTTTGATGCTTATGACACTGAGCTTTAAAAACAAAAAACACAAGAAAAACTGGCAACTTTAAATACTTTACAATTGCAAGAATTTAATGCCATCACAAATGCTACAGATGGCCCTGGTGGATCAGGAAAAACTGGAATTGCTGCACTTTTGTTAGAAGGTGGTAGAAATGTGCATAGTGGATTTAAACTGCCAGTTGCCACTTTAGAAACATCAGTGTCAGATATTCCACTGAATTATTTCCAAGCCAAAAAATTTAAAAAAGTAAATTAATTATCATAGATGAGGCAACAATGATGTCATGTCATGCCTTGCAATGTATTGATAGATTATTAAAAGAAGTGATGGATAATAATTTGCCATTTGGTGGAAAGGTGATGTTGTTAGGAGGAGATTTTAGGCAAACAGTACCTGTTGTGCCACATGGAAATAGGACTGACATCATTGAAAAATGTATCAAGACAAGTAAACTGTGGAACATATTTACACATATCAAATTAAAATTAAATATGAGATCTGAAGGCCAAAACAAATTCAATGATTGGCTTATTCAAATTGGAGAAGGAAATCATCCACAAATACATGATTTACCTAATGATACCACTGAAATTCCATCACAAATGGTTTGCAAGGAATCACTCTTATCTGCAATCTTTCTAAACACTCTGAATAACGATGATTACTCAGACATTGCAAGCAAAGTGATATTAACATGCAAAAATATAGATGCCTTGAATCTAAATAACCACAAAATAATTATTACAGTGCAGATTCAGTTCTGGCTGACGATAAAGACAGTGAATCAAATTTTAGTATAGAATTTATTCGTTCCTTACCACCATCTGGAATGCCTTTCTTTTTTAAAAACCATCTGGAATGCCACCACATGTTTTGCAATTGAAAAAAGGGGCAATTGTCATGCTATTGAGAAATATGAATTAAAAAAAAGGACTTTGTAATGGGAACATATTAATTGTGCACAATTTAAAATATAATTTCATACATGCAGAAATTATGACTGGTACCCATAAAGGTAAACAAGTTTTTATACCAAGAATTGATTTGGCTCCAAGTGAGAGTGATTTGTGTTTTGTCCTTCAAGGAGACAATTTCTAGTAATCATGGCATTTGCCATGACCATCAATAAATTCCAAGGACAAACCTTTAAGTCTGTGGGTATTTTTTTACAGTAACAGTTTTTTGCACATGGATAACTCTATGTTGCTTTTTCAAGGTGCACAAATCCAGATGATATTAAAGTTTGTAAAGTCAGGGTGATCTATTACACGATGGACATATTTTTACAAAAAACATTATGTACTATGATGTTTTGTATACATAGGGCCTCATTCTATTATCGGCCGTAAATCGGCCGTAAGGCTGCGATTCCTTGCGAGGGTTCAGTTAACTCGCGATTCTATTATACGGCCCCGCAAGGATCTCCTTTTACGGCCGGCCGCATATCTTGGAATCGGCCGTAATCTGTGAAATATAAAAACTGAAAAATAAATTCAAGCCTGCACTGTACAGCTCTGTAAATGCTAGGGATCATATTGGGGGACATGAGGATTAAAAGGAACCCACTCTCAAGCTTGCACATCTGCCCCAAACCGAGTTCAAATTAACTGTTTATTTGCCGGCTGCGGCGTGGGTGTGTCTGAAGTGCTCCAAGCACTCTGGACTTTTTACATGGATATTTTACGGATATTAAAAAACAAATATTTTACGGATTTGAGTATAGGGTAATTATGTGCTATTTTTTCTAACACCTAAAATCCCTTTATAGTCTTCTCAAAGTGCAGGATGGCTTTATTTGAGCTATTTTATGTGCTTAATTGGTGCTAGCGAGACCTTTTTCCTGCAAGTAACTGCGGCTCGTTTTTAGCCTTGCAGAGAGGTTTCCCGGAGCAATTGAATTGCAAATCTCTTGCGGCCGTTTTAGATCAAAGGCTTTCCTCCGGCGCGAGCGGCCGCAAGAGATAGCAAGGCACCGGCCGCAAGCCTGCCGGAATCCCCGGCCGTAAGGGAATAGAATAGCAGAATAGCTTGCGGCCGGTCCTTGCGGCCCCGCAACGGCTGCGGCCGATAATAGAATGAGGCCCATAGAGAATAGTGGTTTTATTTCCAGGACGAAATTTAATGTCACTTGGCCTCTTCTTAGTGGACCACTATTTTACATACAAAACTCTATTTACAATTTTAGAAAACTACAACAATAACCAAAAGAAAGGGAAAAATAAGAACAATAAACAGTGGTTACATCCCATAGACACAATTAAAATTCTGCTGGGCTCTTTGAAAGGGAACCACTTTGACAGACATTTTCGCCAGGATTGGCCCCACAAAACAGTTACCCTGCATTTTCTTACCTTTACTGTTTCAATTTTAATACTTCAAGTTAATGTTTGTAATGTTAAAGGACTGAAAAGTTGTTTCATTCTATGTAATCAAGGTTTAATGTTAGTAGCAGGATAATTTGTTGCAAAATGTAAATGTTTCATGATATAGATAGTATTGATCCAGGGAGTAATCAGCCAGTCCAGGGAGTAAAATGTCAGTTCATGGGTCAGGATGGAATTAATTTGTTGGCCAACTTTCAAACAATTGACCAAGTTTCACTGTTTTTTTTGTTTGCATTGTTAACATTGGATTTCTACAAGGTTTGAAAAGTTGATTTATTGAATGTTAGTAAGGATTTATGTCAGAAGCAGCATAATCATTTGTTACAAATTTAAATGTATAATTAAATAGACAGGATTCATCCAGGGAGTAATCTGATCGCCAGTTACTAGGGTCAGGAAGGAATTATTCCCCCCCCCCCCCTTTGATACAATTGGCTAAGTTTCAATGGGGGTTTGTACTGTTTGCGTTCCTCTGGATTCAATACCTATGTGCTTTACCAGGAGTTCAACTATAAGTTGCATGTTAAGAAGCATTCTGTAATGGTTTAAAATACTCATTTATACAAAGTTGAGCTATTTTATGTTAGTATTGTTAAAATTAATTAATTTAACACTGTTGACAATATAAGTTGCATGTTATAAACCTTTATGTAATGTATTCATATAAATTTATGTAACGTATTCATATAAATTTCATGTAGTGTTATATTATTACTGCATACATGACAATTAAATAGTTTAATATGGTTTAACATTTCGTTGTTAAAAAAAATTAAAAAATGATTATACATTTTTGTACTTATTTGTAGATAACAAAAAGGTTAAGAGTCTCAGAGAATCACATTGTGTCACAAACAACATTTCCAGCTTTAAAATGTTATCAGGCTCTCTATATAGCTGAAAGGCGCCCAGTTGAAAGAGCACAGATCGCTATGAATGTTGCTTATTACCCTTTTACTATGGAGACAACTTGTCATCATTGTTCCATGGTTAGATAGGGAATCAAAAGCATGGCAAAAAACGAGCTGCTATGAAGGTGGTATATTGTCTGTGAAAACATCTAGATATTAAGCATCCATAGATTATCCATATATGTTTAAACCCTTCACTAAACCTTCATATATAGTCTATAATCAAATAAGCCACCACTTTGCTACGCCTTGATAAGCAGGGGAGACACAGTACCTGTAAATGGGGGAGGTCCCAACGATTTTTTCCCTGTTCTACTGCGGATTCTTCAGGGGAATTGTTTGTACTAGGATTCCCGGGCTTTTATGATGATAGCCACGCCCCCTAATGACACACTCGTGACATCATAATACACCAATCAAATTGCTGTTGCTACGGGTTTCTTTTCAGGCCAACAATAAATAAAATTAAAAAATTAAACCGGGGGGGAAATAGCTATATAGAGCTATATGTATTTCTAATATGCAAACCAGCCCTCAATATACCTCTTACTTAGGATATTAATCCTGAATAGTATTATATACAAATCCTTGTTGCTAGGTAGATTTTGACTACTGGTCCAATGACGGACTGTAACATTTTGTGAAGTGTGTTATGATCCTCCCACTACTAACTGTTGCTCCTAGATATATAGGGTGAGGAAAATAACAATGAAATAGACAATGGAATTTCATTAAGTCCTCCTACCAAACATGCCCCAGTAATAAGAAGAGTGGGTTTAGACATATATATATAAGTTCTATGCAGGTTAGTAATATATATATACTGGATATGTGGCAATCTTGGTTCCCATAAAAGTTGACACCCGCCAACTAAATATGCTGTAACATCTAAATGGTTACCCTTTGTGTAACTTAAGATGGACTTCCTAAGTAATTAACATTACTATGGAAAATAGAGGATATGGAAAACTACTAGACTGTACCTCTCAAGTACCAACAGTACACTATTATGAAAAATTAGAAGAGAAATTAAGAACAAGTAGCTAGCTGGAGAAAATTGATAATCATGGAATGTACATTTGACCCAGTATGGATAGTTATAAAGTGGTGGTGTTGACTAATCCAAAATTAGATGTTTTGGGGGGGGGGGGGGGACAAATTCAAATGAACGGAGTAAATGTAAAGCCCTTGTTCAATCCATCTGGAGCTAGGGTCTTCAGATGAAATAACCATTTTGCCTCCCTCTGTAGCAATATGGATTCTATGTTTCTCCTTCTATAATTTTTATATTTTCTATTCCACTAAAGCGAATGGCCATAATGTCTCAATCATGAAATTCATTTATGTGTCTGGCCACTGTGACATCTCTATTATGATCAATAGAGTTTACATGTTCTAATATTCTAACTCTGAGTGGTCTTGATGTTTTTCCAATATATTTGAGGCCGCACCTACATGATATTAGGTAGATGACCGCTGTTGTGCAGCAATTAATAGCATCCCTTTTGTCATACTCTTTGGTTATTGCGGTGTTGCTAAATTTAGCAGTATCAGACATAAGCCTTACATTTTCTACATGGTTTAGAGCCAGGTGTTACTTTTGTAAGCCAATCACTACCACTGATGATCTTGTGTATATAATGACTACAGACAAGGATGTCCTTAAGGCTTGGCGCTCTTCAAAATGTTATTGCTGTTTTTTCTGTAAGTACCTCATGTAGATCTTGATCTGATCGAAGAATTGACCAGTGTTTCTGCAGAGTTTGTCTAATTTGTTAATTGTGCGGGTTATATGTTCCAATAACTCCAATTGGATTGATGGTCTTTACGTCCGTGTTTGGTTGTCCATATACTAATGTATCTCTGGAAAGACTTTTTGCTCTTGCATAGACCTTTTTTTTGAGTATTGTGCATATAATCCCTATTTTTGAACCTATGATATAATTCTTTAGCTTGACATTCAAAGTCTTGATCTTGAGAACAATTACGTTGTATCCTCAGATACTGACTGAAAGTAATACTTCTAACCAGATGTTGAGGGTGGTGACCGGAACCTAATAGCACACAATTAGTAGCTGTTTGTTTTCTGTGCATATAGTTTTTTAATGTATTATCCTTCATTTTTTCAATTACCAAATCAAGAAATTCAGTCTTGGAAGGGTTGATGGCATAGGTAAATTTAAGCCAATCTAATTACTATTTAGTTCTCGAATGAGAGTGTCCAGCTGTTGCTTAGATCAATGCCAGGTGAAGAATATATCATCTATATATTGGATCCAAATCTCGATATAAGATTGTAAATGCTTAAAGTTCCTTACCAAAAACCATGTGCTCCTCCCAGCATCCCAGGTAGACATTGGCATAAAATGGGGCACATGGGGTCCCCATTGTTTGTTGGTAATAATGCTGATCATATAAGAAATAGTTCCTTGTTAGTACAAACTTTAGCAATGTTAGTACAAAGGCATTATGTTTCTTATGTTGATTGCCTCTTGTACTCAGATAGTAATTGCAAGCCTCAAGGCCTATTTCGTGAGGAATAGATGTGTAGAGTGCTTTTATGTCAAGACATACTTAAGATGACCCAGGTGATAATCTAATATTTTTGTAGAACATTTTTGGTGTCTTGAACGTAGGAAACTAAAGCTACTACGAATGGTCTCAAAATAGAGTCTATATAGCGACTAGAGTTTTATGTCAAGCTTTTTCTTCCCGACACAATATAGCGGCCTGGAGGATTGATCAATTGTTTGTGTACTTTTGGAACTGTGTAAAAAAAGTTGGAATTGTGGGGTGCGTGTTCAACAGAAAATTATATTCCTGGAGATTCACATTGTCGGATATCCCCTCATCCAAGATTGATTTCAATTTGGTTTTATATTCCATTGTTGGATCTTGTTTAATTTTCTTATAACTTAATACATCTCTCAATTGACGTAGGTTCTCATTGTGATACTGCTTACGATCTTGCATAACCACATTACCTCCATTGTCAGCCAGTTTTTTAACAAGATCAGGGTTTTTATGTAGTTCTTCCAGGGCTGTTTTTTCACTTATGGTGGTATTAAACCTTGTCACTTTTCTACTAATGAGATCTTCTAGGTCCTTACAGACAAGTGAAGTAAAAAGTTTAATTTTGGGAGAGTAAACAAAATTTGGCATAAATTACTCCTTGGTTTATATTCTGTATATGGACCAACACCATTAGTCATGGTAAGGATTTCAGTAGGGAAAACTGTAACATTTCTTGTAAATAACTTTCTTCAATTGTAGTTAGTTTCAGTGTTTTACTGGCATTATTCTGCAATTTTTTATGATATTTAGTTAATAAGAGTTTTCTTTCAAAAGTGATCACATTTGTAAGTCCTATTCTAAACTGAAAATGATTAAAAGCTATCTACTAAACACAATGGTACAAGAAAGACTTTGAGGATTATCATTTTTATCCATATTGAATGAGAGGACAAGGAACCTCAATTAAGAGCAGATTACTGATGAATTTGCTCAGAGGAAAGCATAAAAGGTCAAATTTCAATAGTACAAAAAACTATTTCATATCAAAGCACTTGTACAGTTTCTCATTTAAGGGTATAAATACTTTGTTATGATATCAAAATCCAAGTTGTTTTAAGTTAATATTGTTCTTGTATTTATTACCAGTATAGTTCTGGACTCATTGTAATTCTCAGAAGCAGGAAAGGGTTCCCTGAAATTGTAATTGTTTTGTATATCAATTGTTTTGTAGACAATAGTCCAGAAGGGCGCAAAGGGCTAAAAGTTAAAAAGATCAAAGTTGATTACATGAGGCTACAAGACACCCCTCACTTCTGGCCAATTTCTAAAATGTCGACAGTAAATAAGAGGAAAGTTGACAGTGAGGCTGACGCTTTCCGGACAGGTGAAAAGTGGAATATTTCTTCACTGAAATACGGAACCACTGTGTTTGTCTGATATGCTAAGAGACTGTGGCTGTTTACAAGGAATTTAATGTCAAGAGACATAGCACATACGAAAAGCTTACAGGGTGTGACCACAGTGAAAAGTATATGCAACTTGAAGCTGTTTTAATGTCATAACAGCGATTTTCTCACAAGTGCTCGTGAGTCAAATGAAAATGTCACAAGGGCAAGCTATGAGGTGGCAACATTACTTACTAAGAATTGCAAATCGCTTGCTGAGGGTGAATTTATCAAAGAAAACGTTATGAAAATGGTTGAGAATATCTCTCCCGAGAAGAAGTAAGTAAGTTGGAGTTTGCCAACATTTGCCTGGCTCGTAACACTGTATCACGGAGGATTGAAGATATTTCATCAGATATTAAGAGACAGTTGACGGCCAAAGGAGTGGATTTTGACTTCTTTTCAATAGCCTGTGATGAAAACACGGACCTATCTGACACAGCTCAGTTGCTGATTTTTATGAGAGGGGTGGACGATAAAATTAATGTGACTGAAGAGCTACTTGACCTCCAGCGCCTTACAGACCAAACAAGAGGAAAATATTTATTTGTTTCTGTTAGATGACATGTTGTTCCATAGATTACATGAAACTGCCTTGGAACAATGTTACTGGGATTATTACTGATGGGGCACCTGCCATGGTTGTGAACAAAGTGGATTATCATCCCTAATCTGTAACAAGGTCATCGAAGGAGGAGGCAAAGGTATTAAACTCTATTGTATCATTCATTAACAAATTCTCTGTGCTAAACATCTCAAATATGATCATGTTATGAAACCGGTGCTGAAGACTATTAATTTTATTCGGTCTAAAGCCCTGTGCCACCGCCAGTTTAAACAGTTTCTACTGGACATCCAGACTGAATATGAATCCAGACTGAATATGAAGATGTTTTATATCACAATGATGTAAGATGGCTCTGTCGAGGGTCTGCACTGCAGCGTTTCTACTCTCTCAGAAAGGAAATCGGAGAATTCTTGGAAACAAAGGGACAACCGATGCGTGAACTATCTGATCCTATTTGGCTGGCTGATTTGGGGTTTCTAGTTGACATAACAAAGTATCTGAATGTACAGAAAATGAGTCTTCAGGGGAAAGATGCAGCAGTTATCCAGTTTTTCACAGGACAATACCCGTGCGCAAACAAGCAGGTATGCAGCAGACATTGCATCTCTGGCTATTGAAAAGGAGATCAGCCTTTTCTCCTCTCCATTCTCTGTTGACCCTTATGATGATCCAGATCAGCTGCAGCTCAAGATCATTGACCTGCATTGTGACATCAAGTTACACAGTCGTCACCAACAGCTCTCTCTTGTGAACTTTTACCGCCAACTGGATAAGAGCCAGTTTCAAGAGATTCGAACATTGGCTGAGGAAATGCTGAGCTTCTTTGGCTCAACATATTTGTGTGAGAAGACATTCTCTGCTATGAACTTTAACAAGAACCGCGTGAGGACAACACTAAGTGACTCTCACCTGCGTGACATTTTGTGAATCAAAACCACTGCCTTTGAACCAGACCTAGCCTATGTGCTGCATTCCAGATCTCAGTTTCACCCTTCACCTTAGTGCAGGCAAGTTTTTATTTTCAATTGAGATGAATACATTGTAAAATCTCAATTAATGTCAGTTGGTCTAAATCAGTTATAAATATATTTGGACACAACATGTATACTTGGTGTCATGTTCCTGTTCATATTTTTTTAACTTAAAAGTTGACAGACAACCTTTATTACTAATAATATGTAATGTACTTTTCATTTTTTTTTCTTCTGTCCTTCAGATATTAAAGGCAGAGTGATTTAACACCTGTTTAGAGTTGTCATCCATGTGACAAAATGAAAAGTATGCCGTGTGCAATAAACTTTGCATAAAATAGTTAATTTGCATTATATTTTTATGGTTCAAAGAATGTCAGGCAAAATGGTCGTCCCTCACGCATGTTCAATTCATCAAATCTGGCGCTCTTTGAAAAAAGTTTGGTCTTGGGTAACCGATAAAATTGTCATATGACAGTCAGTGACATCTCCTGTTTAACAGGTACTATGTGACAATTCCTCTAATACTATCATTCTAGAGAATTGCCCGTCAAAAAATGACGGCAATGAAATTTCAAGGTAGCTAATGCTGTTTGGTGTATAATAATGAAATATATAATACATTAATAAATGAATATACTTTACGTATTTTGAAGCATTGTGTTGAAGAGCTGGCAATCTGTTTTGATGTTGCTGCAGCATTAGTGGTGTGGAGCTGCTGTGTAAGCGTGATGAATGTGTGCAGTGTAATAGTGTGCGTGCGCGAGACCAAACCGTTAGCGTAGTCGTGACTTCTGCATTGGCGTAAAATGGCGGGTAATGTGTGGTATGCATCTTAGCGGAATATCCGTAGGTCTTTTGTGGTGTTTTGCGAGTTTCTTGTGGTGTTTTGCGTGTTTAGAGTGCTGTAGCCTCGTTTTCGTTTTGTTCGGCGGCCATTTTTTCTCTTGCTTAGAGAATTTTTTAGTGTCTAAACTTTTTTATTTTGAGTTAAATGGAGGTGTAAGTTGCTTTTTTGAGGTCCTGGATGCCCCCTCTTGCTGTAGGTAAGCTTTTTATGTATGTGCTGTGTGTATTTATTGTGTTTTTAATTTTTTCATGTTCGCGAGTTGCGGACCTTTGGCGCTCCATGCCAGCAACTGAGGCTCTCGCTTTACGAGGGCCGCGGCTCGCGGGCTCGTCTGCTCACAAATATATATGTGATAGAAACACTTGCTGGGTACAGGTGTATAAAGGGTTAAGGGAGTGACATCAGCAATAGAATCAGACCAAACATCTGGGTGCTGGGACTATACCATGTGCACCGTGGGGGTGTCCATTCATAGCTTTTTTCTAAATTTAGTATGCATTGGGATTTTTTTCTCGTAGTAATCCATTGATATATCCTTAAACTGTGTACATGATAATCAGGTTGCTTCTGGAGGGTGATGTGAACCAACGGTCTTCCTCTCCCTGTGACACCTCATGCAGGAAACCTCTTCTGTCAGTGCAGGGGCCCAGGCTCTAGCTTGCAGGGTGCTGCTGTACAGTGAGCACCCCTGGCAGTGCAAGAGTAGCGCAGAGATGCGAGCTGTACTGGGAGCACTGCTCACTGTGTTTATATATCAGTAGGTGATATCAGGGTACTAGGGGCACCAGGATGACAGGCATAGTCACAGGCAGGGGCAACCTGATGTCTGGGCAATGCAATTACCTGGCTGGTTGTGTGTAGGTGGCAGGATGTGGCTGACATTTGCGTTTCATCGATTCCGGCACAGTTTAACAGTAACGCCTGCGTGCAACTGCGCACAAAGCACCATGCAGGTGTTACACATTTTATTATTAATTATTATAGTGGATATTAATAACTTGTTCTAATACATAAATGTTATTAATTTAAATGAATATTGTACTTGTTTGTTTTTTGTTTGTTTTTTAATAGAAACAAGATAGGTTTGGTGGCTCTAGATGTAATTGGGTGTAATGACCTTTTACTTAGGGTGCCACTAAGGGTCAAAAATACATATTGAACATTAGGAGAAAAGAAAAGGGACCCTTTTATTAGTGCACACCTATGAATCTCAGTGGTGTAAGAGACCCAGTTGATTAAAACTTAGCTTTTAATAATTTACTTTAAAAAAAAAATGCTACAAAAGCTAAAAATATGGACGCTGCAATTAGAACAGGAGGTGGGAAAGGATATGAGGATATAATATGACTGAACTTATAAAATTGAGCGTTAATACTCCTTTAAATATTGTCTTTGAGGTGCTGTGAATTTAAAGTGCTATACAAAGTGCTATAATAAGGTGCTATAATAAAATGCTGTAGGTGCTTGCAAAACAAGATGTGTTTTGCCTTATTTAATGAATTATCTTATAACTTGTGTTGACTTAAATTCAATCGTAATGAATTTATAAAGTGCTAAGTTGTGCTTTATTGCAGGAGTACTGTCTATTGCTTAGTGCTGGTATATCCCCTATATCATTCCTTAAATTACCTTTTTGTTAAACTCCTGTTAGGAGTGACTGAATTGTTAAGGAATCTTTGCTTAATATGGTTATGGCTTTAGAATATATCGCTGTGTCCCTGACAATTAGTTTGTATCGCTGTGTCCCTGACACTTGGTTTGTCTCCTAAAGCATGGAGAATATATCGCTGTGTCCCTGACAATTAGTTTGTATCGCTGTGTCCCTGACACTTGGTTTGTCTCCTAAAGCGTGGAGATCAAGGTTAGGACGCCTCGCGATGACGTCACTAACACGCGTCTCACGTTGCAGCGTCTCTCCCGACGCACGTTTCTCAATTTCCTCAGGGGTTACCGCCATGACACTAAGACATCCCTCTTTATAGTCTCTGTTGACATGGGAACCAATTATGATTAAAACCAACGTTAATTTAATATTTAAAATGTATTAGACGGTCTCAAAACGTGGAACGCTGCTAACTCACATATTATAATGCTTTTAAAGCTATGCTTATTATAAAAGCTATGCTTATTTAAAAGCTTACTATATTTGGATAACATTACATTATATCTCTCCATTTTATTTTATTATATTTTGAGAGTCATAGAATATATATATTTTGCCACTGGAACAAAGATTATAAATTATATCATTGATCTCAACTTTGTATTTGGAAGATCTTATAAGATCTCAACAATAAATAAGGTTTCATTTATTACTTTAAGGTCACTATATATTAGTGCAAATTAACATATCCCCATCTATCTTCTCATTATATTGTAATAAATTATTCCTCATAGAAGAAGTCTAGTATTGGGTTTAAATGTTATTTGGGCGATATCTTGAAAGATATAGTATGTATATTAATACCAGCGAATAAATAAAGCGAATCATATTCTTATAGACTTATTAGCATAGTAAGCAATTTCATTATATGATATTATTGAGTTAGTATCAGCTTCCATACCTAGAGAATATTGGATTTTATTTTTTATATATATATATATATATTATATATATGGGGAGAAAGTAAAGCCTTCATTTAGGCCATCAGGTTTTCTGGTTTTTAGTAAATAGATCCATCTTGCTTCCATCTTTAGTAACTCTTTATCTATGTCACCTTTTCTGATGGTTTGTTCAATGTGATCTATGGCCATAAAAGAAAGTACTTTCACATCCCCTTTATGTTTGGTGTTTACATGTATTGCCACTGGTGTATCGTATTCTCTATTGATACTATAGATGTGTTCCAAAATTCAATAATATCATATAATGAAATTGCTAACTAGTCTATAAGAATATGATTCTCTTTATTTATTCGCTGGTATTAATATACATACTATATCTTTCAAGATATCGCCCAAATAACATTTAAACCCAATACTAGACTTCATCTATGAGGAATAATTTATTACAATATAATGAGAAGATAGATGGGGATATGCTAATTTGCACTAATATATAGTGACCTTAAAGTAATAAATGAAACCTTATTTATTGTTGAGATCTTATAAGATTTTCCAAATACAAAGTTGAGATCAATGATATAATTTATAATCTTTGTTCCAGTGACAAAATATATATATTCTATGACTCTCAAAATATAATAAAATAAAATGGAGAGATATAATGTAATGTTATCCAAATATAGTAAGCTTTTAAATAAGCATAGCTTTTATAATAAGCATAGCTTTAAAAGCATTATAATATGTGAGTTAGCAGCGTTCCACGTTTTGAGACCGTCTAATACATTTTAAATATTAAATTAACGTTGGTTTTAATCAAAATTGGTTCCCATGACAACAGAGACTATAAAGAGGGATGTCTTAGTGTCATGGCGGTAACCCCTGAGGAAATTGAGAAACATGCGTCGGTAGAGACGCTGCAACGTGAGACGCGTGTTAGTGACGTCATCGCGAGGCGTCCTAACCTTGATCTCCACGCTTTAGGAGACAAACCAAGTGTCAGGGAGACAGCGATACAAACTAATTGTCAGGGACACAGCGATATATTCTCCATGCTTTAGGAGACAAACCAAGTGTCAGGGACACAGCGATACAAACTAATTGTCAGGGACACAGCGATATATTCTCCATGCTTTAGGAGACAAACCAAGTGTCAGGGACACAGCGATACAAACTAATTGTCAGGGACACAGCGATATATTCTAAAGCCATAACAATATTAAGCAAAGATTCCTTAACAATTCAGTCACTCCTAACAGGAGTTTAACAAAAAGGTAATTTAAAGAATGATATAGGGGATATACCAGCACTAAGCAATAGACAGTACTCCTGCAATATAGCACAACTTAGCACTTTATAAATTCATTACGATTGAATTTAAGTCAACACAAGTTATAAGATAATTCATTAAATAAGGCAAAACACATCTTGTTTTGCAAGCACCTACAGCATTTTATTGTAGCACCTTATTATAGCACTTTATATAGCACTTTAAATTCACAGCACCTCAAAGACAATATTTAAAGGAGTATTAACGCTCAATTTTATAAGTTCAGTCATATTATATCCTCATATCCTTTCCCACCTCCTGTTCTAATTGCAGCGTCCATATTTTTAGCTTATGTAGCATTTTTTTTTTTTAAAGTAAATTATTAAAAGCTAAGTTTTAATCAACTGGGTCTCTTACACCATTGAGATTCATAGGTGTGCACTAATAAAATGGTCCCTTTTCTTTTCTCCTAAAATAGTAACACTGTTCTATCTAAAACAGGCTTGTGGCAAATATTTTTATTTTTTTTTGCACTTTGGCGGTCCCAATTTTTTTTTTCACCGGAGCCCTCCATTGAATACCTCTGCCACTTTTCACAACAAAACCAAAGAATAATAGATTTTAATTAAAATGCACAAAGTGAACTGTTCACATCGCATCCCAAGCAAAAAGAAGATCGTCATGTGCTTTCTTTATTTCTCTTTATCGGTCCTGAAAAATCCTTAAATAAAACACAAATCTGTGCAGTCATATGGTCGAAATCCTAAGATATCTGCAGCCAAAGGAGTACTTTATTAAAAGGAGTCATTTTGAATTTGTGAAACAAGAACAAAACGTAAAATGAATCTGGATTGAATACCAGAAACCTGATTTATACATAGATACACTTAAATTTAGTGTCAAATCCACAATCAGGGACACACAAAAGAAACAGCTAAACAACTTTAACACCAAGCAAGGTAGGCAACAGAGACACTGAAAACATTAATTACAAAGGTGACGCACAGCCCTCTGATCATAAGGCATTATTGCAATTAGAAGAGGATCCCACACAGCTATATACTAGACATTTACAGCCTTATTAAATTGCGATTCGGCCAATTGAATAGGGCTCTATATAAGCACAGAGCGTATTATTTTTACAGAAGTTTCTAGTTAGTGAAGACCTTCCTTTTGGATAGAAGTTCACTAACTAAAAACTTCTGTAAAAAAAATATGCTCTGTGCTTATATAGAGCCCTATTTAATTGGCCGAATCGCAATTTAATAAGGCTGTAAATGTACAAAACAAGGATAACTCCACTATTGTATAACAGGCGGTGTATGTGAGTAGCTGACTGTAGAGACCACAAGGAAATGTCTACAACTGTCTAATTAACTGAGCTTTACCTTTAAAGGATACTAAGCAACTGGCAGAGGAAGTTGAGTCTTGGCTGAAAGGAGATAGGGAGACAGCAACTCTGCAGTCTGGAGTTAAGACTTACACCACTGCTATAGTGCTACAAATGATAAGGCATGTACTTCAAGCACATGTTATGGGACTATGTACTTTGATAGAGTTAGTTTGTTAGTAAATTAACTACATGTACAGTTAAGTTAGATCTTCAAAAAAGCTAGGCATTCATTTTATGTTGTGTTTTTGTATGCTATATGTAACTGACAAGTCTCAGTAAAAGTCTAAGAAGCATTGAAAGGCCTTCGGGGTCCTCCATTTTAAGTGCTGGAACTACATTCAGGATCTAATTCAAGAAACCCCCAAGAATAGTTTCAATCTACATGCTTTCTAATAACGCACAAATAAGGGAACCCAGGAAGACCCATAATCACTGCGGCTGGTACACCGACTTGCACTTCTGGTAAAGTAAAAAATATCCTTAAGCTATTTTGTAATTAGCACTACCAGCTACTCTCAACAAACCACAGATCTTAACAAGCTGGTATGAAGATGACTTCCTATCCACCAGCAGCAAAAACATCTGGCACACTTCAGCTATATTGGTGACATTCTGATCATTTGAACAAAGCCTTCTGGTCCACAATATATTTAACATATTCCATCCCATTATTAACCTAACTTCAACACACATGTTGTTGGATAGAATGATCTACATCAAGGGCCACACCATACAGACATCTCTACACCACAACCCTATGGACAGACCCATACACCTCTGATATGATAGTTTCACTTAAAAGGCACAGAACAGCCAAATACAAGAAAAGAGAGGTTGAACCTCTCAAAAGCTTGTCAATATAAAAAGGCTTTTGTCCAATACAAAAGATATCTCAATATACTGCAATACTCATTATTAATATATAATATAATTGAACATCTGTTTTTTTCTGTTCCTTCTGCCTTTTCTTCTTGATAGGAGTTTGTTTCATGTGCTAGTCGATCCATAGTAATTTCACCAAGAATCTTCCTTTGCCTCTAGTTCTGATGGATATAATTCAGAATATTTATCTGGATCAGGGTTACTTGACCCAGGGAGATCCTAATAAAGCCTATTACCTCAAATAACAACCCATTTTCAAGAACAAATTAATCCTATGTTAAACAATAAAGACTCTGGACACTGAGTTGGGAGTTCAAACAGGCCACAGCTTGTATATCTATTAACACATATTAAACATAACAGGTAATAATTAGGAGGAGGTGCCAGGCCAGACATGGTGACCTCACGGCCTGAGCATGAGCTCTAGGCCCTATTTCTTTTCCTTGATCACGCCCTTGAGGCAAGGGGGGAAATAACCCCCTACTTCAGAACCTGGCCTAGGCGCCTCCCCCACCCACCACAGAGAGGCCAAGGGATTCCTCATACAGCTGCAATTCCCCCTTTAGCAGCTATTGCCCGCTGAATGCCCTTCCGGAAAACCATCATCATAAGTTCTAAACCTACGTTGGTTAAATGCACTCCATCAGACAGGAAGGAGAGGAGTGTGTCCTCATCCTCAAATTTAGTGTGGCAAAGAGTCACAAACCCCTGTTTTCTAACAAAGCTGGACATCAATCGATTAACTTTTTGACGTAACTTATGCAAACTTTCAGGGTTCCTGGCACTTCTCCACACCCTCCTCTTGTTCTTTTCCGACCAGATAATGAAAACACTGCTAAGCTTATCCACCCAACTCAAACTCTTTTCATGTCCTTCACCATCTTCTTCATCGACTAACAGGATGGGGCTGACATTTGCGGTTCATCGATTCCGGCACAGTTTAACAGTAATGGCTAATTGCAACTGCGCACAAAGCACCATGAAGGCGTTACACATTGATTAATATTATTGATTATTCCTAAGATAACCGCAGCTTAAGGATTACTTTGTTAAAAATAAGTAATTTTGAATTTGTGGAATAGTGTACAATTATTGTATCCCAGTTCTTTTCTTTATTTTTCTATAACAGGCTTGTCATTCTTAGTGAGGTGTTTGTCTAACAGGATAGACATCACTGTGGACTACTGTGCTCTGTTATTTGATGTATGTTGTATATGTGTATAATATGTGTAAATATGTTTTCTAGACTATGCTGTATTGAATCTATATACCGTATTGGTCCGAATATAAGCCGCACCCGTAAAATTCAAGGGGAAAAAATTGAAAAAAGACAGCAAAATTGAAATAAGCCGCACCAGTAAAATTGGAGAGAAAAAGACTCTCAGCCATTGCAAGAAACAGGCTTTCTAATTAGTATTGTAACTTCTTTTGCAGGTTACAGGCCTTACAGGATGTTAGAATCAATAAAACCGTTAATCGCTATTCAATTGCTACAATACCGCAGTCTCAAACACGCAAATCGGCACCCTTAACTCACAAGCGCGCAAATCGGCAGTAAATTTACGTTGGCAAATCGCTATTCAATTGCTACAATGCAGTCTCAAGCACGCAAATCTGCAGTAATTTTACGTTTGCGAATATAAGCCGCACACGTAGCTCGCAAATCGGCAATCATTTGTTGTCATTATTGTATATTTCCTTGTTCTTCTCCCCTGTACAGTGCTACGGAATATGTTGGCGCAATACAAATAAAAGTTAATAATAATAATAATAAATAATACGGACATGAATATAAGCCTCACCCGTAACTCGCAAACTAAAAAATCGGAAAAAAGGTGTGGCTTATATTCGGACCAATACGGTATGTATTTACCTGATGATGTCAGATGCTGGAGAGCGGAAAGGGAGAGGGGTGGGTAATTGGAGAGGGGGAAAGGGAAGAGGAGGGGGGATGATAAGGAGAAAGGAAAGGGAGGGAAAGAGGCACAGGGAGGGAGAGGGAGGAAAAGGCACAGGAGAGGGAGAGGGGGGAAGAGGCATCTTTATAGAGGGTTACACAAGAGAGGGGCACAGAGGGCACACAAGACGGGAACACAGATAGCACAATAAGGGGACGCTGGAGGGGAAACAGGTCACACAAAAGGGGGACACAGAGGGCACAAGAGGGACACAGGGGGCAGCGCATTTCCCACCCTCGGCTTATATTCGAGCAAATAAGTTTCCCAGTATTTTGTGGTAAAATAGGTGCCTCGGCTTATACTCGAGTATATACTGTAATTTGTGTCTCAGATAAATCTAACAAACTGAGAAAATAAATTGTAATGGAGAAGAAGAGAATTTATTTTGTTATTGAGATTACTATTTTCTTTTAGTTGAGTTATTTTATTTTGTTCTTCTTAGCCTTATTTGTATATATTTTATACTTCTTTTATATCTACGCTGGTTAAAGTGAATTTATACTATTACTTGAAATAATTTAATAAGAAAAAAAAGAAAAACAAGCAGAAGTGTTATTTATACATCACTATAAAGAAAAAAATACCTTATTGAGTTTTTACAATTACTTATTCTTTTTTCTATCAAATGTAATGAATGTAAAAATTGTTGCAAGTCAAAATATTTATTCTCTTCTAATAAAATTTGAAAGTGAAAAAGAACAAGACTTTATTATTCGGCAGGCCATCAAAGGGTTTAAGGAAGGTTGGGCTGAGAAAGACTTTAGACAGCTGCTTTCTTTTAATTATTAAATAAATTAGTTAATCTCCTTTCAAAGCTTTTGTGCTTTTTCATTCAAGGTTTATTTATTCAAAGCAGCATTGGTTGGCTTTTTGGATATCCGAAATAGTAAGCAAGAATAACCGGTATGGAGGTATTCATTATGTTGATATGAGGACAATGAGGATTTGATATCTTTATTGTCCATAAGGATTAGAACATCAGAAACTGATTTGGTTTCAGTTTTCTTATATCCAATTCACAATGTTTGCTGTACATATTAAAAAAATACTTTAAAATATATGGCCATCAGACTTTTAAAGGGAGGGTTCTTTATTATTTCATTCCACTGACACCCCACTATCCCAATAGCAGTTAACTGCTGTTTTTAAGTCATAAATACATTTGGTTTAAAGGCTACTGATTCTGGTTGAAAAATATATATTCATTCAGAATTAAGTTGTTTTATCATTTGTTTTGCAGGCCCCCACTGCTGCTGTGGATCGTAGGACACTCCAACATTTATTGGGCAAGGAGAACGCTGTAGTTCGAAACAATGGTAGTGCAGCTGGGATTCTTCATTTTGCCATGTGTTGATATTGTGTTTTTCTTTTGCTCAACCTTGTTCAGCACTGCGAAATTTGTTGGCGTGTTACAAATAAAGGATAATAATAATTCTTCCCTTAGCAAATACAGTTGCAGTGGTTTGGAGTTCAGAGGTTGAGGTGGAGAGCAAGGCTTTTAAATATTGTTAATTATACCCATATGTTTTATCCTTCTGATATTGGGTCCTATTAAATTCCAAGCCAGTAACTCCAATGTGAAGCTCGCAATGGCTGCAGGCTTGAAATTCGGCTATTAAATTAAAAGGCTGTGAGCTACGAGCTGGAGACGCAAAACAGTAAACCATTTGTCGGCCGTCGGATTTGCGGGCTTGAACGTAATCAATTAAGCAAGCCGTAGTTACGGGTTTAGATGGAGCCAATGGAAACAGATCGTCAGCATTGCGGCACAGAAAAATGGATGGATGGATTTCAAATTCTTATGGGGTTCAATTACGAGATATGATTGAACCCACATTCCAGTCATAATGCAATATTAATAAAGCCACAATAGAGCTTTCTCGCAAGTGACTTTGTTGCAATTTAATAGCTAAATGGAAAACGTATCGGTTACGGGCTTGACAGGTCGAATAATTTACAGCCGAGAAATTCAACATTGATCAGCCCATAGGCTTTTTTCGGCCTTGTTGCGTCTTAAGCCGCAAGTCATCTGCGCCCTGCGCTACAGGGATAATGTAATAGCAAAAAGCCCTAAAATCTACTTTACTGGCTACGTTTTAACCCGTAGCCTGAATTTAATAGGGCTGATTGTTCATATTCATGCAGAGGGAAAGATCTGGGAATTATACCAGTTAAGGGATTGATTATGAAACATGATCTAAACTAACTTTTTCCAAACTTTTTTGTTATATGGTAAGATTGTAAGCATTGGTGAACCAAGGCACAGGGACAGCCATCAGGAGTGTCAGATGGCCGCCAATCGGTCTACAAGTGTTGGCAGCAGAGCCAAGAGACGAGATAGGACTGATGGCTCAACTGCAGGACAGGAGGGCACAGACGGTGGTGTCACACCATAGGTCAGTGTAACCGCATCGCTTGGCCCTGGCCGAAAGGGCACGGCATGAGGAGGTCCACAAAGTGGACAGGTGTGAGCGGTCAGCCCAGAGATTGTACTCAAGATACCGGTGGTCGCCAGTAGGAAGGCATGGCGGGCACAGGAGGTCGAGATTAACAGGTCTCAGGAGCAAGTACACACCCTACCCTACAAGGAGGTCTCTGTCAAGAAGAAGCATACGCAGGGAGATAGACTTACAAAAGCTTTACAAGGACCTTTCCCGTTGCAGGACCAAGGACTGCCTTCCTGGGAAGACACGAGGGTACACAGTGATAGGAGTGAACTCAACAGCCAGAAACGCACAATTCTCATCCCTTGAGAGAGGGAGGGAAGCAGTGACAGCATCGACATTATCAGGCGGAGCAGCCCCTACTTTATTTACTGACAGGAGGCATGGTGGTGAGTACGCACAAAACATGTATACTAATGTTACAAATGATTGTACTTTGCATGGTTTTATGTCTAGTATAAAAAGTTTATTGTCAGAGTTTGAGGGAAATAGAATTCCGGGCCCAGGTGCAGAATGGGTGGGTCAGAATAGGGCGGTTAGCTCGCAGGGTTTTAGTCAAGTCCCGACCGCGGTTAGCTCGGGGGAGGCTGGGTCTCCGGGTGGTCAGGAAGCGGTTGCAGCGGCGGCAGAGGGGTTCAGCATGTCAATATCAAAGGAAGGCGTAGGGGTACCAGCCATTAGGGTGGCCAATACTGCTATGTAGAAGTCGGCATTATGTTCCATTGGCCCAATTGGGGAGCATGTGTCCAAAGAGATTAAAGAGAAGATTTGGAAAAAGGAGTTCATAGAGATATTTTCTTTACTCCGGCTGGTCAGTTTTATTGAGGTAAAGCCAGATGATAAGAAAGAAGGAAAAGGAAGAGCGTAAGCGGCGGTTCCGTAGAATTCTGAAAACATTTTATAATTGGTTGCAGGCTTACCAGCATAGTAAGTGAGAAAAACCCTGAACATTGCACTGTATTGTTCTGCTACCTAGAGGAAATTGAAATCCACTGCGGTTGGTCAGAAGGGCCCATGGGTTGCTCAATATCATGTGCTTATTTTGAAATGTTCAGTTCCTTTTTGCATTGAATGGTAGGGTGCAGAGCAATTATTCAGTCAGTGGTGCACTATTTATAATAAAGAAAAATGATGATCTATATTGCTAGTATCCTGGGTGCTTAACACCCCTTAATGTATCAAAAAAGATTATATAGAAAAAAAACAAAAAACTTTATTGTATACTCTGGATCCGGAAACTACGCCGATTAAAATGTATAAACACTATATATAGATACTCCAATAAATGATGAGTATGAGTTATTAAATATTTGCATATTGCCTATTCATACCATGAACTATGCTACACAATCCTCATAAATCAGAATATACTGATACTCCTGTTAATACAGGATATACTGATAATCATAGGATAGTGCAACAACTTTTGTAAAAAGTGTGAGTATCTATATACATATAAAAACAGATGTACATAATTTAGATGATTTTTTGTTTGTGGGACCTGCTGGAGCTGAGGATTGTTGGCAGCTGCCGTCTACCTTTCAGCAGATGGTCGCTGATTTTGGCGTGCGGCTGACGGAAGATAAGACAGAGGGGCCGTGCCATTCTTTGAGCTTTCTTGGTATTCAGATAGACGCGGTCAAGATGGAGTGTAGGCTTCTGCGGGAGAAGATTTGAAGCTTCAAGTACTGCGGGTTCTGTCTGCTAAGAAGGTGTCTTTGAGGGTTATGCAGTCATTGTTAGGGAAACTTAACTTTGTGTGCCACATTATCAAAATGGGTCGGATATTCTCTAAAAGGTTGTCTCTTACTACGGCAGCGGTGCGTCAGCCTCACCATCACATCAGAATAACGGTAGAGCACAGAGCCGATATGCGCGTATGGTCGCTTTTCCTGCAGCATTTTAATAGTCGGACCCTTATATTAAAGGAGCCAGTTGTTAACGAGGTGCTGGAATTGTATAGTGACGCAGCGGGGTCAGTGGGCTTTGGGGCTTATTTTGGTTGTAGTTGGTGCGCTGAATCCTGGCCAGCCGAGTGGAGAAGTGGGGGATTGAGTAAGAACCTAACATTGCTAGAGTTATTCCCAATAGTGGTGGCTGTTTTTCTTTGGAGAGACAGACTTAGGGACAGGCACGAGGTTTTTCATTGTGACAACTTAAGTGTGGTACAGGCAATCAACTCTACAACTGCCTTTTTGCCTCCTGTAGTCAGACTCTTGAGGGAATTGGTACCGAAATGTTTGTATCTCAACATGCTAGTCAGGGCTTCCCACATAGCAGAGGTAAAAAAAACGTTATAGTGGATGCATTATCTAGAGGGAATTGGAAGAAGTTCAGGGAGAAGGCGTCAGCGGCTGATCGGATCCCACATGTTTCACAGGATATGTGGGAGTTGGCGCTGTGAGGAGGGATTTCTTTTAGCTTGGGTAAGGAACACTGCCCGGCTAATTTCAGTGTATATTATTGAGGACTAATAAACATGAATAATTTGGTTTATACGTTGTGTTTCCTTGCAATTATGGATTGTGGGTCACTCATTCATATACTGGACCAGAAGGTCGGCATCTATTCAGGACTATGGTCGGCAGTTGAGTATTCCGCAGGAGGCAGCAGTAGATAAATGGTTTGGTATTGGGGCATGAGGTGGGAGCAGTAAGTGGCCACAGTGGTTGGGTATGCCAAGTAACCCCCCCCCCCCCCCCGAGTTGTTGCCTGTCCACTTGGGTGGGAATTACTTGGGTTTTATGCCAATGAAGGAGCGAATTCGGATTATAAAAAGGGATATTTTGAGGTTGATTGAACTATTCCCAGGGCTCTTTATAATATGGTAACACATTACTCCGATTGTTCCCTTAAGGTGGGTATTGTCCAGGCCATGTAGGGTTTTGGCAGTGCTTATTCTGGTGGGCTGCGGGGGCGCTGTATCTCCTTAGGTTGGAGCTTACTGGTTGGTATTGTATCCGGTACTGGTTGATCCCAGAGGTCTCCTGGACATGGGGTTCCACTGAGACTTAATACCCATTCCGGTGTTTGTGTCTTATGCATAGGTCAAGTATGTTTGTTGCATTAGTGAATAACTGCTTTTCTGCTTCATCCCAAAAATAAAATCAAAGATGTATTTTCTTCTCCAGGGCCTTTTTATTCAAACAGATTTAAAAGAGCATCGGAAAATTTCAATAATTTGCAGTACGTAGTGTGCAGTAATCTGTGTCTACATGTGGAAGGAATTTGGCATCAGGAAATTTGTTTATAACATTTGCAGTAACTGCACCAGCGTAGACAAAATCTAACAGAGTGCTTGAGAACAGTGAGCAGTTTAAGTGTAAGTGCAGGACCGTTTAAAAAATGAACAGCCTCATAAATAAGAGGCTTCTACTTAAATCCTACATACTGCAAATTTTCTCAAAGTTACAACGCTATTGCATTAGCCCTGCTGCGAGCAACGTGTGAGCAGGGCCGTCTGTATCAAAACTGCGATAATGTACATGAGGAGTGACAGCCTGCAAGATGATATTGCAGGATCCCGCACCTCATCAATTAGTGCAGGGGTCCTAAACGGGACCTCCGCGGCAGTCCCACACATAAGCCCATAAGGCACCTAAAATTAACCCCCCTCTATGCGGGGGTCCCCATCGGGATCCCTGAAGTGTCCTCACATTAACCCCTTGTTGCAGGGGTCCATAGGGACCCCTACAGCCCCCACACATTAACCCCTTGCAGCGGAGGTCCCCAATCGGCACCGATCAGGCCCCCGCTGCATTTAAAACTTTTAAATTCCCCGCCGCTGCTCCTTAAAAGGCCCGCGGCACACTATTACTAATCCCGGCTGCGGCACCTAAAATTAACCCCCTCTATGCTGGGGTCCCCAACAGGACCCCTGAAGTGTCCCCACATTAACCTATTGCTGCAGGGGTCCATAGGGACCCCCGCAGCCCCCACATTAACCCCTTGCAGCGTGGGACGCAATCGGCACTGATCGTGACCCTGCTGCATTTCAATTTTTAAATTTCCCGCCTCGCGGGTCCTTAAAGGACCGTAAAGGTCCTGAAAGGACTCACACTAAATAATATTAATCCAAGGCAACTAAAATTAACCCCATAACTCATGGGGGTCAATACAGACCCCCATAAGCACTTAATTAACCCCATAACTCATGGGGGTCAATACAGACCCCCATAAGCACTTAATTAACCCTATAACTCATGGGGGTCAATACAGACCCCCATAAGCACTTAATTAACCCCATAACTCATGGGGGTCAATACAGACCCCCATAAGCACTTTATTAACCCCATTACTCATGGGGGTCAATACAGACCGCCATAAGCCTCTATTATACCCCGTCACTCATGGGGGTCAATACGGACCCCCATAAGTCTCTATTTACCCCATCAGTCCCATAAGGGTATAGCCAATGAGAATGCACAGATGTCTTCACCCAATCACTCTGTGGGGTGTATCCCATTGTGATTGGCTGAAGGCATCTGCACCTTGTGATTGGTTCCAATAAAGATTGACAGGTGCTTTAGCCAATCAGGGTGGGATTTTGGGGTATATCCCATCCTGATTGGCTAAAATTGATAGACAGCTTTTTCAGCCAATCAGAAGCCGCCATTGGCAATTTCCTTCCGGTAAAGGCTCCGGGATGCTCATTAGCGTCAGGCAGGTCTGCGATTGCAGACCTCCATTAGTTTTTTTATTTTTATTTTTTTTAGAGCGCGGATGGTTCCAAGGCCCAGCTGGGGCTGAAGAGGAGGAGGCCGGGGACATCGCGGGGAGGTAAGTTGAATGTATATTTATATGTTTATATGTTTATTTTATTTTGTGTCTGTATGTGTAGTAATGTATTGTGTTTTTTTTAACAGGGCCGCGCCGCAGAAGAAAAGAAGAAGGACGGGACATGCTGGAAAGGTGAGTAGAATATTTAGAATGTGTATAATGTTTATTTATTTTATGTTAATGTTTTGTACTATTTTTTTTTTTGTTTTACCCCTAGGTTGGTGATCTGAAGGGACATCTCAAAGGTAAGTGGTCTTAATAATGTTATTTCAGCTTTGAATTAGGGTTTGTGTATGTAGTTAGGATTTTAATTATTTTATTTTAGCTTAGAATTAGGGTTTCTTTATGTAGTTAGGATTTATTGTATATTAGATAGGGGGATGTATTTGATATAGTTAGGATTTATTGTATATTAAATAGATTGTATGTTAGATAGATAGGGGATATTTTATTTGTATTATATGTAATGTATTGTATGTAATGTATTGTATTGAGTATGTCTGTCTTTACTTTTCAGGTGTGTCATTTTTTTTTTGTAGTGGTTGGGGGTTGTAATGTATTTTTTTATTTTTCTGTAATGTAGTTTTTTTTATTTTTGGTGACTTAGGCTTTTTTATTTTCTGTAATGTAGGTTTTTTTATTTTTTGTAATTAGAGTGGTGGGGAGGTTATTAAGGGGTAGGTAGTGTAGGTAAGTATTAATAGATTAGTGTAGAGGGGGGTTAGTTTAGATTTAATGGTTTATTGGGGGTTATAGTGTAGTGTTTCTAGTTAGTGTCATGATGGTCCTTGTGGACCGTCATGGCACTTATGTGGTTAATGTTAGGTTTTTAACAGCCCCATAAGGGTCATAATATACACTTATGGGACTGATGGGGTCAAACAGAGGCTTATGGGGGTCTGTATTGACCCCCATGAGTTATAGGGTTAATTAAGTGCTTATGGGGGTCTGTATATTAATCTTTATTAAATTCCTTATCATAGTTGAAGTTTCAATTCAAGTCATCTATGCTATATTAATAAAATATGTAAAAATATGAAAAGAATGGCTTTAAGAGCTCTTAGTTTGTAATATGTAAGCATTTGTTTCCAAAGGAGAAAAATACTGGCATCTATCGTCTTATGTTGGCGCTTATTCGCTCAACACACCTACGTGGTCTGGGGAGTGCGTCTTCTTAAGGTAGAACCTGCACGGTGCTCCTTTCTGTAAAAGAAAATACCACAGAAAATAGCAGGAGCAGCGTAGAAGACTCAAAGAAGACTAAAAGCAAAAGTAAAGTATACACAAACAGTACATATGCTAATTTAATTAATAAAACAAACCATTTAAAGTATCAAATACATATAATAAGTACTATTATAGTAAAAAATTACTTTTAAAATCTACAAATAATAAATATGAATTTATTTATATTGTACAACACAATAAAAATTACTGAAGATGCAGCTGAATTTTTGCAACAAAAAGGACTGATTCACAATTCACGAATGTGCCCACAAGTATGGAGTATTGTATGTCATACAAAAATCATGTCACATCAATATCCAATATTTGCGCAGTCTAATTTGAACAAATATTAACCAACACATGGTTTGCTGCGAATAGACTTTAAAACCGCCATATTGTTTATGTACTCCTAGAGTCATCAATATACCACAATTTCATTCTGTCAACAAGAATTTGATCTCAACAAAAATACGGGGACTGGAACAATTATATGAGAGAAATCTGTGCATCCTCATTACTCCAAAATCCAATAATTGGTGGATCTAACATAACAGTAAAAATTGACAAAAGCGTCTTTTCAAAGCGAAAAAATTATGTTGAAAGAATCCTAACCCAACAATGGGTGTTTGGCGGAATCTGTCACAAGACACATGCAACTTTCCTGCTAGCTGTTCCAGACCAAACCGCTACCACACTGATCCCCATAATTAAGCAGCATATAACACCTGGCACAATCATATCCGACGAATGGAGGGCATATAACCGGCTATCACAGGAAGAGTACACAAATTTGCCAGTTAATCATTCCATACATTTTGTGAATCAAGAAACAGGCGCACACACAAAGACTATTGAATCAATGTGGGCAAAGGCAAAGTCAGGCAATAAAGACTGTTGTTGGGGCACCCACAGAAGCATGTTAGACTCCTACTTATGCGAGTTCATGTGGCGTAAAAGATTGACCAACGAACAGGACTAATTTGAACAAATTTTAAAAGCCATAGTAGAATATTCGCCACCAACCTTGTAAAAAAATATAAATGTTCTAAAAATATTGTTGACGTAAGTTAAATAGTTACAAAAAAAGAGTTGTAAATGTTAAAGTTGTAATAAATATTTTGTCAAAAAGTTAAAACATCTCTTTGTAATTCATTCATAATTACATTACAACACCATAACCTAACCTTTGACCCTAATCCTATGCCTAACCCCTTACCCTAATTTTTAAGTAGACTACAATACCATAATATACAGTATAGATGGCGCTAGAGCGCGCCTCTTACAAGCCGGCATGCATTACCACAATATACAGGCTAGATGGCGGTAGAGCACAGCACTGCGCGATCCAAAAAGAAAAAGCGCCAATATAACAGGAAAGGACCAAATACTGTATAATTTCATTTCTATTTATTACAATTTAAAAAACTGCCTGAAGAACAAAAACTGTTAAATCCCAATAGCTAGACATATCCTAGGTAAAATCTGAAATATACCAATCCCTATCCATTAAATTAAATCTCGATTTGGCAGGGTTTATGACTTAGTAAAGACTTTTATAGCCTTATTAAATTGTGATTCGGCCAATTGAATAGGGCTCTATATAAGCACATAGCATATTTATTTTACAGAAGTTTTTAGCTAGTAAACTTATGACTTAGCAAGGCCCAGTTGGTATGTGCACATAAGGGTTTATACACAATCAACTATTAAAATATAATGATTAGACACAGACAACTTCTTGGGAGGATAACTGGCCACAGCGTTTATTGGTAAACACAAACTGATGTAATAACCATAACATTAATTAACATAACCAATTGAGATGAGGAGCCTGGCCAGAGACAGTACGCCCTACGCCCTGAACCCTCGTCCAGGGCCTACCGTGTTGGAACATCCGTACCACCGTAGGGTAGGATCTCACCCATTTTACCACTGTCCTGGCGACTCCCCTCACCACACATAAACATAATTTGACATCATATAATATACATTTAATAATAACCAACAAGTGCTTTAAGACAATATACAAGATAATACCTCCGTTTCCCATTACTCATCCTTGTTTTTTTTTTTTTTTTTTCTTATTTTTTTTTTTCTTTCTTTTCTTTCTTTCTTTTTTTTTGTTTATTCAGCAACATATACATACTTTAGACAACAACACTTTAGGGATGGGTGGGTATCTTTACACATGGCTAGCTGGGGGCATAATGGTGGTAATGGAGGCAAACTCCTACAACTGACTCCCCTCCCCCAGCTAGCCACCTCCTACCGATACCAGGGCCTGCCCAGTCAAGTGGCCCCTCCTCCCAACCCCCCTGGGGTGGTCTACGGGGCCCTTCATATTCAAAAGCAAGGTCTTCACTAACTAAAAACTTCTGTAAAATAAATATGCTATGTGCTTATAGAGAGCCCTATTCAATTGGCCGAATTGCAATTTAATAAGGCTGTTATAGTCTGAAGAGCTATGTTATATGAAGAGCTAGAATGCATACATTACAATCTTGTTTTAGCTATATGAAGCAAAAATAAAATGCAAGCTAATGCAGGTTTATGCAACTAAACATGTATATATAAATATTGTAGATGATATGAGATACCCCAAACACACACAATTACAAGAGGTAGATAATAATGTGGATTTAAAGGTAAAAAAATCAGAAATAAAAAAAAAATGGAATTTATGACTTGAATAAAGCCATTATACATGTATATGTTTAAAACCTAAATGGGCTTTGCAATTTTAGACAGCATTACAAATAGTAATAAGTAATTAGACATGTGAAACTGTTTGTTGAACATTATTATTAAATCAGTTAACCCTTAATGAGCAGTTTACCTATTAATTCAAGAAGAAAGCAACCCTGCCAGTTTAAACTATGCTTAGATTAAATTTATAGCATATGAATAGCAAAGATAACACTCTGATAAATATGAGAGCTTATTTTATAGGCTATGCAGGTTTATTAAAAATATTTTAATAGAACCTTAAATTAATGTGTATTTTCCAAACTCCACAGTATATAGCTTTCTGAAGCACAGACAGATTCAGATTGTTTTATGACAGGATGTGTCTTTTACAAGAGAATACAGTCATTTTTAAGTCAAAGTTTGATCTCTGATTACAATTTATTTTCCTTACAAAAGGTAATTTTAGCCATTCTTGAGGTGTCAGAACACCACAATTCATCTTTGTGACAGGTATTTGCTTACCCTTCTTATCACAGTTTTTTATCTTTTTTGACACATTTCTATTTCCTTTCTCATAAAAGGTCTCTGCAGCCATTTAAAAAATTGAATCCAAATGTTTTTTCATAAACTAACACCTTTGATGTGAATTCATTTTTTGACAGGAATTTCCCCCTTTTCTTCAATTATCTAGAATTAGGTCACATTTTGAAGTGACCATATCAGTGTCCTGCCTGTCAGTAGAACATTTTATGGAATTTTCCATTTCCAATGGGGTTTTATTTTCGAATGCTGCTGACAACGTATTTCCTCCCCTTCTTTTTTTAAATTGTGAACAAATATTCCAATCATCTTCATTTCCAAGCAGCTGTTATATATTTTCAAGAGAATAAACTACTACTACAACCAGCTCCGCCATTTTCTAATCTGAAATAAAACCTGTTCTGAGGAGATTGCTCCTTATTGGACATCTGTGGTCACATGGCTGCTCCTTATTGGTCCTCTGTGGTCACATGGTCAGAGATCAACTGATTAAGCAGGATGAGAATTTGAATAATATAAAATGAAACCTGTGCCATGTCTTATTTTATCAGTCTAGGTTATAGGGAACCTCTATTAGTTTTGTCAAAAAGCAGAAATTGAAACAGACTGCTCAAATCTTGAAAAAAAGGTACAATGTAAGCTATTTTCAGGTTAAATCTATTTGAGGTCACCATTAATTAACATAAAAATACATGCGCAAACAGTAGCAAAGCTTTAGCCAGAAAATATGATTTAAAAACATATTTTACCTCATGAATGGCCATTGCTGTACATTTCCTCACCTCTCTCATTGTTCTGATCACTTTAAAAAAAATCAAAATGAGATATAATATAGTAAAATAATACATTTAAAAGTTACATGGAACACAACTGTTTTTCAAGCATTTAAAATATGTTTTAAACACTACTATATTAGTTATTTTTTATTAAAAAAAACAAGTAAAATGTGCTTAAACTTTATTGAAACTAACATTAAATGCAAAGAGCATACTTTAGTCTGTAGATCTCATTGGCTGGCTGAGGGCAAGCCCCAAGTAGCCGTTAAATGGCTGAATGGGTTTTTGTTTGTGCTCTGAGACCTTTATTTAAAAAAAAAAGAAAGCACACTGTGACATAGCAAATGCCATCTTTCTGATGTAACACAGAAAACATTATTTACATGTCCCTTTAACATGAAAAGCGCTTACACTAGCCCTTTAAAACAAAATGTATTTCTTTGCAGTTTTTGTCACAGATGTAGATGTGCACGCCACTCAAGTCTATGTTTCAGCTTTCCAAAACACAGGGGCAAGTTTACTAAACTGTTGTATGTGCTTCAATTGCTCATTCTCCCACCAGAATTGGTTGCAGACTCCTGCATCCATTTTGCAGCCATTGCAAACTTAGTAAATCTCATCTAGTGTCATTTGAAAGAACACAGCAGTACATCACATATATAGTTGTGAGCATGCGGGCCGCTACTAACGCTGCTTGCCAGCAACTACGGACCTCGCAAAAGTTACGGAGTTACAAAACAAAATTATGAGATGCATTACGACCCATTACGACCTCGCAAAAAAACGCCTGAATCCCGCACACATGAAAACATGAAAAACACAATAAATACACACAACAAATACATAAAAAGCATACCTACAGCAAGGGGGGGGGGGGGGGGCACCCAGGACCTCAAAAACTGAAGTTACACCTCAATTTAACTCCAAATAAAAGAGTTTCGACACCCGAAAATCCCCTAGAGAGAAAAAATGGCCGCCGAAAAAAACGAAAACGAGGCTACAGCACACTAAAGACGCAAAACACCACCAAAAACCTAAGGATTTTCTGAAAAAGACGTACGAGATCCGAAAACAAGGACGCAACCCGCACGACCCCAAAAACATTACAAAGACAATAAATACACACAACAAACACATAAAAAGCTTACCCACAGCAAGGGGGGCAACCTCAATTAAAATGTCCAAATTTCGGAGTTTAGACACCCGAAAATCACCTAAGAGAGAGAAAAAATGGCCGCCGAACCAAACGAAAACGAGGCTAAAGGACCCTAAACACGCAAAACACCACAAAACAACTACGGATTTTCCCGAAAATGTCGGACGACGTCCGAAAACAGGGACGCCAAATCAGCTACAGCCGCATACCACACATTAGGCGCCATTTTAGAACAATAACTTATACAATCCGGAAGTACACAGCTACCCTAACGGATTTGGCTCGCGCACACACACTATTACACTACACACTGCACACATTAATGAAGCTTACACAGCAGCTCCACTGCGCTGATTCTGCAGCAACATGAAAACAGATTGCCAGCTCTTCAACACAATGCTTCCTGCATATATTACTTCACAATAGGTAAAGTATATTAATTTCTTATTTTATTAATTATTCATTGCCATACCCCAAAAAAATACCAACGCTGCTCATAGCACACAAACAACCAAGAGCCTCGCAATGAGCGCCGAAGGATCTTAAAACACCAACAAAATAAATTTCGCACTCAAACATTAACTGCCTTACAATTTTATTGACGCCATTTTTTGACGGGCAAGTCGCTAGTACTATATTTACCCGCCTTTACTATCTTATTTTAGAAAATAACCTTGTTTATACATTAAACATTATATTATATTATTTTCCTATGTTGAATTCCTTAGCTATATTTGTATCATGTATATCATGTATAATACAAATATAAATATTTGCTTGTATTTAAAACGTGCATGGAACATGCATTGCAAAGAATAACAATGGGGCTTAATACAGCTTAAGTCAGCTGAGTAATGGTACTCTGAAGTAATTTACTTTCACTCAATGAGCTCTCCCAATGTTTATTCTTTTTCTTTAAATGCAAGCCACATATAAATACGTTTTGAAATGAATAAAAAGACATACAAAACTAAGTTTACTTGCCTAACCATCTCCTTTAGAATGTGAGTTCCTAGGGACAAGGACATCTCCTTTTGTATTATTATTTTTTAGTGTACAGTTTTGTGTCACATGCTATCTGTATGTAATGTATTTTCCTATTTTATATAGTGCTGTGTAAAATGTTGGCACTTCATAAATAAAGGTTAATAATAATAATTTCAAAAGTACCCAGAGTGGTGGTTCTGAACAGCTGGTTGTCAGGAACAAAGAGGAATGAGGAGAGCCCGAAGAATTGAAGATACCACTACTATTCGTAACATTTATAAATAGATATTATGCAGTATCACCCTGTTAAAAGTGTTTTCGGTCTCATGCCGTTTCCATGAGCATTGAAGGATTAATAGACACTATCCTAGACAACATACTTAATTTTCTGTAAACTGTAATTCAGTATAGCATAGCACATTACAGTTATTAACACCCAGAAATATCATTAAGTAGTCCATGACGACGTTCAGGAATACTCCAGTGGTCCTTATAGAAGTCTGGAAACCATTGCCTTTTTGTAATGTTCCTTTTAATATCTCTCTACTATCTACCATTAAACTTATGTTATGCTGATTAAGTGAGAAATCAACTCTCACTCTCCGATAAGGGAAAATTCTGCCATGTTGTATGTTTTCCACCATTTTGTATTTAGTAGGCCATTGTGTTAGTCTTACTTCCATTTTGTTATTCACCATAAACGTTATGCATATATACCATGTGCCTTATTGTGTTGTAATAGCCAAAAGAATATGTAATAGCCAAACAAAGTAATAGCCAAAAGAATATGTTAAGAGGCAAGATGTTCCCAAACACAGACAAATATAACCTTGAGATTATTACTGCTTCTAGTTTTGAGATAGGTTTAGCTACATTCACAAGATATGAGTGTAACGTCTCATTTTGGCTGTATTATTCTCTGTAATGTAGAATGGGACAGATATCGCTAATAGCAATGTTAGCTGTGAGAGGGCTCCATGTACACCATGTAATAAACAACTCTTCTGCTTCATCAGACCAGACCCTGTTTGTTTCCCACCTAACCCTCTCTTTGCTGCTAATGCAAATTTAGTATTCTGCTTGATATTCCTTATACTTCACCAGGATCACCTGAAATGATGATTCACAGATCACATTCCTCTGCTCTTGTTTTCTGTATGTGTTAGAAAAATGTTTTTTTTTCTTATAGCCTGTGATAGAAATATATTTCAACTTCAATAGAAAACTTTATTTTATAAGGTTTCTTGGTAAAAAAAAAAGCTATTGTCATTCCTTTAGAGAACTGACTGACATTATCTGACTATCATTTCTTCTAATATTTGGGCTTGTAAATGATCATGATTTTTTTCAAAACTATAAAAAGGTACAGTGAATACATAGCACCATGGAAACTACAGTGCCTTGCAAAAGTATTTACCCCCCGTGGCATTTTTCGTGTTTTGTTACCTGGAATTAACATGGATTGTTCGAGGATTTACATCATTTAATTTACAGAAAATGCCCACAACTTTGAATTTATTTTTTTTATTGTGAAGCAAACAACAAATAGGACAAAATAACAGAAAAAGTCAATGTGCATAACTATTCACCCCCTAAAGTCAATACTTTGTAGAGCCACCTTTTGCAGCAATCACAGCTCCAAGTCGCTTTGGATAAGTCTCTATGAGCTTGCCGCATCTTACCACTGGCATTTTTGCCCATTCCTCCTTGCAAAACTGCTCCAGCTCCTTCAAGTTGGATGGTTTGCGCTTGTGAACAGCAATCTTCAAGTCTGACCACAGATTTTCTATTGGATTGAGGTCTGGGCTGGGACTAGGCCATTCCAACACATTTACATGTTTCCCCTTAAACCACTGAAGTGTTGCTTTAGCAATGTGCTTGAACCTCCGTCCTAGCCTCAAGTCACACACAGAGTGGTACTGGTTTTGCTCAAGAATATCCCTGTATTTTGCACCATCCATCTGTCCCTCAACTCTGACCAGTTTTCTAGTCCCGGCTGCTTAAAAATGATGGTGTTCTTTGGGTGATGTGATATGTTGGGTTTGCGCCAGACAAAGCGTTTTCTTTGATGGCTGAAAAGTGAAATTTTAGTCTCATCAGACCAGAGCACCTTCCTCCATACATTTTGGGAGTCTCCCACATGCCTTTTTGCAAACTCAAAACATGCCATTTTGTTTTTTTGCTGAAATATTGGCTTTCTTCTGGCCACTCTGCCATAAAGCCCAACTCTATGGAGCGTACAGCTTCTTGTCGTCCTATGTACAGATACTCCAGTCTCTACTGTCGAACTCTGCAGTTCCTCCAGGGTTACCTTAGGTATCTGTGCTGCCTCTCTGATTAATCTGCAATCCGACTTGGCTTTGCTCTGCTCTGCAATCCGACTTGGCTTTACTCTGCTCTGCAATCCGCATTGGCTCTGTTCTGCAATCCGACTTGGCTTTGCTCTGCAATCCGACTTGGCTTTGCTCTGCTCTGCAATCCAACCTGGCTTTGCTTTGCTCTGCAATCCGACCTGGCTTTGCTTTGCTCTGCAATCTGCCTTGGCTTTGCTCTGCTCTGCAATCCTCCTTGACTCTGCTCTGCTCTCCGACTTGGCTTTTATCTGCAGCTCACCAACAGGACCTCTTTCAGCAGATTTCACACACTGCTCACTTCTTGGGCCCAAACATAAGTGAGGACTCCACCCATCTCTTTGCTGTTGTCTTAAAGGCAATCCCCAGCTGGGCTTCAATCAGCCTCTGATCACTGCCCGGAGTTAACTCTTTCTTTCTCCAGAGAAATCTTCCAGCCTCTATAATTAAACCCACCTCTAGGGGCATTCTTTGCTTGACTTGTTACAATACATACATGCCAATTTTCTGTTTTCTATTTCTAAAAAAAATGTTTTATGTATATATTTTTCTAATTTCACTTCACCAACTTAGACTACTGTGTTCTGATCCATCACATACAATTCAGATTAACAAAACATTGAACTTAAGGCTGTAATGTAACAAAATAGGTAACAAGTCAAGGGGGTGAATACTTTTAGAAGGCACTGTATATTGTGTTATCAAGAAGAATTACCCCAGAAGGATTAATTCTGTGATGTGTTCTTGAAAAGGTGTGTAATCTTTAGAGTATGGGGCTATTTTCAGGTCCTGTTGATGGGTATTAGACTTTGGTAGCCATTTTATAGTCTTGGGAAGGGAATATTTGGTTACTTGGGAACACTGTGGCTATAATATAATTGTATACATGCTAAACAGTGAATTGATATAACTTTGAAGCTATTAATTTACCATTTATGATCCTTATAATTACACCTATAGATGTGTTTAGATAATAATCATGACTTAAATTGGACTTGTTTTTACATGGACGTGCTTTATTTATAATGATATTTAAATCTGCTTTACTATTTTTTGAATCTTGCGCATCCAGTCGGTACATCTATATCTTAGTGGCACTATGAAAAATGTAAAACAGGTGATCAGAACTTGTTAGTCACCACCCCATGAAGACTGAAAGCTCCAGTACACGTCAGTTAGACTCCAATTTCAATTACTTTCAATCACCCTGTCACATGCAATGCTCTTACTTGACATGAAGGATGCTGGGCAGACATGTGACAGTCACATGGTGATGTAATTTGCTCTGTGAATCTCTTGCTGATTGAGTTATTGTTGATTCATTGTTTTTTTTTTACTGGCCAGGTAACCATGTTGTGTGCAAGTCATACTTATTTCCTCTAAAAAGGAGATTAAAATATACAGGGTTGATTCACTGCCTATTTTTGATGTCAGCACCGAGTAGCCAATGAAATACGGCACGTGTCGTGAGCTCACTTGGAGGATATATAAGGTGACATATAGGTATCCTGCAAACATATCAGTCATCACTGTCATGGGTAAAACATGCAATTTATCTTCCTTTGAAAAGGGGATGGTCATCAGCTTTCAGGTCAAGGGCGGCAGTATTTCTGACACAACGCAGTTTGTGAACTATTCGCATGCTGCTGTGATTAAAGTATACCGACACTGGACAAATTGCACCAGTGTGAATCAACAGCGTAGAAACTGCAGAGCACCACGTGCTACTAATGTCAGAGGTGAACGTCGGCTGAGAAGGTGTGTAAGGGCCAACCGACACAGTTGAGCAGCTCACCATCAAAACGAACCATGGGGCTACCAGATGTGTGCTAAAATTACAAATCTTGCGTTTGGTATTTACGAAGCAAATGACTGGTCACTGCACCCATGCTGACGAGGATTCATTGTCATAAACGGCTTCAATTTTGCATGACAGTACCAAACTTTGACTTCTTCTAATTGGCAAAGGGTTGCCTTCTCAGTTGAGTCACGTTTTCTGCTCCATCGACTGGATGGACGTTGGCATGTCAGGCATGAAACCTCTGAGAACAAGCACTCTGCAACCATTATTGGAAGAACACAAGCTAGTGGTGGCAGCGTTATGGTCTGGGGAATGTTTTCTTGGCATTGTCTGGATTCACTGATACCTCTAGAAGACACTATCAACCGATAGGGTTATCTATCCCTCCTTGCAGATCAAGTACACGCATACATGCAGACTGTTCTCTGGTGCGGATAGGATCTTCCAGCAGGACACTTCAACATGTCATATGGCCAGACTTGTCCGGGAGTAGTTGGAGGAGCACAACAAAGACTTCCCAGTACTTCCCTAACCTCCAAATTCCTCAGACTTGGACCTTATCGAGCACCTGTGAGACCACATCGATCATCATATTCACTGTATGAATCCTCGGTCACGCACTCTTCAGCAGCTTTCAAATACACTACACTCTGCATGGCAAAAGATACCCTTGCCAACCTTCCAGCATTTTATTGACTCACTACCACACCGTCTAGCTGCTGTCCGCGCTGCACATGGTGGTCATTCGAGATATTATAATAATGCAATTCAGCTGTGTATTATACTATAGGGAGAGATATAGACAATTACTTACCTCTCCGCATAGGATATAGGACTTTTCTACCTTGCTCCATTAGATTCTCCACTAGTTTTCATATATTCAAATATTATCTAAATCCCATCTGCTACGTGAAGCAAAACACCTTCTTAACCCCATTAACAATTACTAACAAGTTTATCTATTCTTTCTCACACCTCATCCTCCATCCCACTAAAACAACTATTCATCAAACGGTCTCCTCACCTCATGTCTTTATCACATAATTACGACTTCTCTTGGTGATTTACAAATAAAATAATAATAGTAGCAATTATTCATAAGAAGACATGGTGTTCTTATGCTAATGAAATAACACTGACAGATCCCTCTGGCAGTGCATAAAAGGTAATTGTAAACACGCTTTTAAATTAAATAAATTGTAGTATACCTGTTCATGTACCATCAACTACATGATATGTCAAACTTGTCAGGTCCACTTGAATATAAATAACAAATTAGAACCTGCACACATTTCTATGCATTTTTTGAGAAAAAATATTTATAAATTGCACTGCCATGAAAATCAAGTGGATCAGCATGACCATGGACATAAACATGTGCCTGGGGTGTTATGTTCCATGAGGACACAGAGAGTCTGAAACAATTGAATGATGCAAAAAAAGAATAAAAAATACTATTTTACTTAAATTGTAGTAGAAAAGTGGACCAGAATTCTAGCAGACATGGTTGAACCACATATACAGTATTGGAATTCAAGCTTTTAGGTCAATAAAATTCAAAGGCCTTTTGATTCTTATTTACCATCAAATCTATGAATTTTGTATTTAAAAATACACAGAGACTTAATACAGATTACTACCAAGCCTGTTGTACATATTACCAATGTATGTCATAAAAATGTATGATTATGACACGAGTGGGGACCACCTTTTCCGGCCAATGAATGGATCCCACCGGGTAAGTTTTCTCTTCTGTATATCTGTGCTATGGATTTCTCTAGAGGGAGGCTTGCTTCAGCATCTGCAGAGAATAAATAAATTGGATTAATCTGGGTCAGAGTAAAACAAGTAACATAATTAACATAGGAAGGTCAGCCAACTAAATCCCTCAGCAGGAGACCGGTCTTTGGATCATAGTATAGGAATAACAAAGCTACATAGCAATGCCAATGTCTTTAATTTTTCACATAGACACAATCAGTATGACAAGCAGCTAGCCATCTAGAGCCCAAAACAAACAGCCACAGCAACCATGGTTATTACAAGGATAGCCCCGTTCTGGAAACAGGGAATGGGCTAATTTGGGGAAGAAAGAGAAGCAGGTTCCACAATACTTTATTACAGGATTCTCCCCTATAAGAGTTGTTGTCACAAACACATACAGAGCATACCAGGCCAAAATCCTAATTTTAAAATAGTTACATAACATAACAATTGAGGTTGAAAAAAAGGCCTTTAGTCAATCAAGTTCAACCTTTTTAGATCTCCACTGCAATATGCGGATTAATTGTTAATTGATCCAGAGGAAGCAAACAGAAAAGCCCCCAGTGAATTTTCCAATTGTCTCAAAAGGGAAAATAAATACAATTCCTTCTGACCCCAGATACTAGCGATCAGACTCCTCCCTTCATCAATACTCCCTCTCTAATTATCCATGATAACCCTAAATGCCCTTTTTATTTAAACAAATACCGAATCCATTTTTAGAGTTATCAATCGAATCCACTGTCTTTGGTAGAAAATTCCCCACTTTACTCACTCGTACTGTAAAGAACCCATTTCTTTCTTTAAGGTGGAATCTTTTTTACTTCTAACCTCAAGGGATGTCCTCTTGTCAGTTGAAAACTTCTTGGCACAAAAAGTTCACTTGACAAAAATGTATATTGACCCTGGATATATTTATATAAGGTAATCATATCCACTCTTGGACACCTTTTTTCTAGAGAAAATAAGTTTAATTTGGTTAGTCTTTCTTCATAACTTAGCCCCTCCATTCCCCTTATTAGTTTTGTTGCCTTTCTCTATTTTTTCCAGCTCTAAAATGTCCTTTTTATGAAGTGGTGCCCAAAATTGTACTCCATATTAGAAATGAGGGCGTACTAGAGATTTGTATAGTGGCAGAATTATATCTTCTTCACTGGCTTCTATACCCTTCCTAATACATGCTAATATTTTATTTGCCTTTGCAGCTGCTGCTTGGCTTTGAGCACTGTTACCTAGGTGGGTTTCCACAAGCACTCCCAAATCCATTTCGAATATCTGATACCCCTAGATTTGCTCCATTAAGAATATAAATTGCATGGCTATTTTTTCTTTCCAGATGCAAAACTTTACATTTATTCATATTAAATCTCATCTGCCATTTAATTACCTATTTCTCTAACTTATGCATATCCCTTTGGTGGGAAAGTACATCATTTTTCTGATTTAATTACCTTGAACAAAGTCTTAGTTTTATGACTTGGAATTTAACAAACTTTATAATTGTCAAAGATTTCAAGCTTTAATTATTTTAGATAAAACATGTTTCAATTTCCTTTATTTGGAAAGTTTGTATTTCAATCCTCTTTTCACTTTCTGGCTGACTTTAAAACTAATTTTCAGCTTTTCAAGGTATTTTAATTTTTTAAGGAGAAGAAAGTCTACGATAAGACAGCAATACCAAAATTTAGAGGAATGTATCCAATTGAATTATCTGGACAAGAGAAATAATTATTGTATGTGTAGTAACAGTATAGGCAACTAGTAAGAGAACTAGATCAAATGAAAAATTATACAATTGTTTATTTACTGTTATTATTTATCATTTGTAGCCTAACCTGTATAATTTTATAGAACATAATTTATATATTCAGTAAAGATATGAAACCTTATATATATTACGATACCGTATATATATTCCCAGCTTGTGTATAATCCAACCTTGGCTTTGCATAAAAGCTGTGTAAAGGAAGCCATGTTTAAAATGGTTTATGGATTGAAAAGCGAGACATTTGTGGGCACATTTGCATGTCCCTGCTCAGCTTCCCAGAATGCAGTGTAATAACTGTATTTCTCGGAATTCTGAGCAGGAAATAGTTTTTTTTTAACTTGTTTTAGACATTTAAATGTGAACACAAATATACTATTTATATACTACTAGGAAATTGCCCTTTAAAAATGACGGGATTGTAAGCTTGGCAATGCTGTTTTCCACACAATGCGAGGATATGGGCCCTCTGAGCACCTTTGGCACTCATCGCAAGCCCCGCAGTGAGCGCCTTCAGCGATCATCTCGTTGCTAGCGAGTCGCAACTTTCCTGCTTTGCAATGATCACCTTCAGCGCTCAATGCAAGCCGTACGATGAGTGCCTTTGGCTGCTTGAGGGCCGCAAAGCGTGACCAACATTGAAATGCTTCCAACACTGACAACTATATATGTGATATATATATATATATATAATAATATTTTAAATAAAATAGGTTCTGACACTCCTTACCTTTCACATCAATCCAAATACGACTGTCTGCTTTAGTGTCCTAAAAACCTTGATATAAATTGATGATGTAACTCGTGATATCACCTTGAGATGAAATAAATGGATGATATAATGTAACTTTTCCTAAAAACTGATTACTAAAAGGAGTTTGTTGTACATGCTAGAGGTGAGGGAGCTGGCAAAACCTAACTATATATCATTTTTCCCATTTGAAAGCTTGTATATATTAGCAGATAGTCCGGTATCTATCTATATAAAACATATGTTCTTAGGGTTTGGCATTTAAGGTAAAATAAGGTGTTAATAATATTAACTGAGATTATAAACTTTACACAAATTAATTATTACATTAATGATACCGTATCAAGCTCTTTAGACCATCAAGACATTTTTTTTATTTTCTAAAGCTTTACTTCTAGAAGTGCAGATTTGTATTTGTCATATTAAAATCTTTTACATTCTTCACCTTGTTAGTCCTTTGGCCACTATTGTAGTTTACATTTTGAAATGGTTAAGGTTTAATCAATAGCCATGTCTACAACTGCATAGTCATACAAATGGATAAACCCTCTGTAACATTGAACTGGATCTAGAAACCTGTGAAAACTACGCAACCAGAGATAGGGCACCAATGTACTGGACCAAGATATCCATTGATCCAACATGTTAAAAAGTGGTAAGATGTTTTCTGAAGTTTCCTTTGAAAAATATCACCAAAAAGGCTTTTAGAAACACATTGAGAAACATACATTTTCAGGTAGATCAATGGTGTCAGAATGCCTCTCATAGGACAACATGTTATGAATTCATATCCAATTAAAGACACAAGTTTAGCAAATGCAGTGGTACTTGTGTCTTATATTGTGAATACCAATACCAGAGCACCTTAGGGAAATCAGCATCTACTTGTAAGCACACAATTAGTTTCTCCAGGGGTCTGCTAATGGCTATTCCCAGAATTCAAAACATCAGAAAAACTTTTCAAGGAAAAATTCTGCCATATATCAGTTATGTATAAAAATGTACAATAAGGTATATCCAACTGTAGATTTCCCTTCTCTTAATTTCTGTAACATATTTTATCTTCAGTAACTTGCAATTGTTCTTTAAATTAATATCTAACATATTTGAACCTAAAGAAATGTTTTTTTTTTAAATATGATTAATTTAATGATATGTATCATTCCCCTCTCCTATTCGCCTCAGTGGCTTCTGGTGTGCTCAGTACAGGAATCAAATGTACATAGTGCTTGTTTCCCATAAGCCCTTCTTAATAAAATAAAGTACCGTATATACTGGAGTATTAGCCGACCCGAGTATAAGCCGAGGCACCTATTTTACCACGAAATACTGGGAAAACTTAGTGACTCGAGTATAAGCCGAGGGTGGCAAATGTGCTGCCCCCTGTGTCCCTATTGTGCCCTCTGTGTCCCCCACTTGTGTGCTTTCTGTGCCCATTTCTTGTGTCCCCCCTCTCTCTCCCCTGTGTCTCTTCCCCCTCTCCCTCCCCTGTGTCTTTTTCCCTCATCTCCCTCTCCTGTGTCTCTTCCCCCTCCCTCCCCTTTGTCTCTTACCCCCACCCTCCCCTGTGTCTCTTAACCCCACTCTCTCTCCTGTGTCTCTTCCCCCTCCCTCCCACCCCTGTGTCTCTTCCCCCTCACCTGTGTCTCTTTCCCCCACTCTCCCTCGTGTCTCTTTCCCTCCCCCTCCCTTATCATCCTCCTCATCCTCCCTCTTCAACCCCCCTCTTCATCCTCCCTTCTCATCCTAAACCCCCCTCCTCATCCTCCCTTATCATCCTCTCTCCTCAACCCCCCTCCTCATCCTCCCTCCTCAACCCCCCTCCTCATCTTTGAGGATGAGGAGGGGTTTGCGGAGGGAGGATGAGGAGGATGATAAGGGAGGGGGAGGGTAAGAGACATGAGGGAGAGGGGGGAAAGAGACACAGGGGTTGGAGAGGGGGGGAAGAGACACGGGGGGGGGGAAGACACAGGGGTAACTCGAGTATAAGCCGATGGGGGCTTTTTCAGCATTAAAAAAAGGGCTGCAAAACTTGGCTTATACTCGAGTATATACGGTACAAACAAGTAAATAGATACACAGGTATATTATATATCTAGTAAAATTCATAAACCTTCCATATGCCTTTAAGATGAAACCCTGTTCCTGCTGGGGAGTCCCATTAAAGGCATATGTAATTGAGCTGGATTATAAATGCATCTGATAGAGGAGAATTAGTAGTGTATGAAAAAAAAATTGCATGAAAATATTCAAAAATAAACATTACTTATCTTACCTTGAAGTTAGCAAAATTTATTTCCTCAGTGTGACAAGGATGCTACCATAGAGTTTGGAAAAAGGGAAAAGAGGAATAAAAATAGGGTGCAATGAGTTCACATAACAGAGTTATTTTGTTAAATGCCACTTTACGTTAGTGGCCACCAAGGACTCATTTGTTTGGTGCATTTTGAATGCTTTTTGTTTTCTTACACTGTAGTAATCTCTGAGCTTTCATATATTGATTACTAGTCCTGAAAATAATTAAACCAAAGTTTCTGTTTTTTTAAATATTTTCAGAGCAACATCAAGCATTGTGTTATAGGTATTATACCAGCAGGAGCTTTTGTCGGCTTTTCAGTGTGTACACTACAAAGATGTGTAAACATGCTGGATTAACTTGGTTGAATGAGTACATTTTATATAATGATTTTTTCTTGAAATTTTAATTTGAAACAGGTCATACATAACTTATTTCACTTGTACTGGGTTTATACCGCATTTGCTAAAACAGTTAATAAACTTTTATTGGAATGACCATACTTGTTCCAAACAACTCAATACAATGTAAAATTATTTATGTTATGATGGGTAAACTTGGCACCCCAAGCTTCCCGCGCAGCTGATTAGCGCACCGTCATCAGAGCGCAGAGAACTGCGGCGCGCTAATCAGCTGTGCGCGAAGGACATGCCACCGGTAAACTTACATGTTTCAAGTCAGGCAAGAGACCTGTTTTGTACACATAACTTATCAGTAAAGAGTTATTTTCTTCTCAGATTGAGAACCTCTGTTTTTGTTCCTGCTCATGCAACTGCTCCTTGGGGCTTAGTCTCCCTAAGGGTTATAGGTGGACTCCTTGCTCGAGTATAAGCCAATGCGAGGGATGCAGTTTGCGCGAGAGTCCGCATTTGCGGAAGGTGGAGGCTCCAACGTCGGCTGTGTTTGTCCGCAAATGTGGACCCTCGCGAAGCGAGAGGGTCCGCATTTGCGGAGGTGGAGGCTCAAAGGCCCCTCACACGCGGTTAAAAATACACACACGCGCACGACTTAGAAAAAAAAACAACTACGGAATCAACCTTAACGTAACAAACACCCACACGCACGAAAAATATGACCATAACGGCCGAACCACGCGCACCTAAAAACAGTCAAAACACACCAAATACTCACAAAAAATACATAAAAAGCTTACCCATAGCAGGGGGGGGGGGGCATCCAGGACCTCTGAAAGTGAAGTTACACCTCCATTTAAGTCCAAATTTCCGAGTTCAGACACACGAAAATCCCCTAAGCTAAAAAATGGTAGCCTTTAAAAAAAGAAAACGAGGCTCAAAGCCCAGCCACGTACAACTTACCCAAGAAGGGATCGGAGATAAGATCGGAAACCTGCATTAACCCCACGGGATCCGAGATAAGCTTGCAGACCTGCATTAACCCCACATTAACCATCGCAGTGGGGGTCCCGAGTGCACGCGATCCGGGACCCCCGCTGCAATGAAAATTCTAAATTCCTGTGTTACGGGTCCTTAAAGGACCGTAAAGGTCCTTAAAGGACCCGTTATAAAAGAAAACAAATATACACTATCACCCTGTCACTCATGGGGGTCAATATAGACCCCCATAAGCCATTCATTAACCCTGTAACTCATGGGGGTCAATACAGATCCCCATAAACCCTTCATTAACCCTGTCACTCATGGGGGTCAATACAGACCCCCATAAGCACTTCATTACCCCCCTCACTCATGGGTGTCAATATAGACCCCCATAAGCCCTTCATTAACACTGTCACTCATGGGGGTCAATACAGATCCACATAAGCACTTAATTAACCCCCTCACTCATGGGGGTCAATACAGACCGCCATAAACCCCTAATTAACCCTGTCATTCATGGGGGTCAATATAGACCCCCATAAACCCTTGATTAACCCTGTCACTCATGGGGGTCAATCCAGACCACCATAAGCACTTAATTAACCCCCTCACTCATGGGGGTCAATACAGACCCCCATAAACCACTAATTAACCCTGTCAATCATGGGGCTTCATACAGACCCTCATAAGCCTCTATTTAACCCCATCAGTCCCATAAGGGTATATTAAGACCATTATGGGCCTGCTACAACCCAACATTAACCACATAAGTGTGGTTACAATACATACAATATAATACAATACAATTAAATACAATACAATACACCCCTATCTAATATACAATACATTCTATCTATCTAATATACATCCCCCAATCTATCTAAATTAATACCATAATCTAATATACATCCTATCTATATAATATACATCACACAATCTATCTAAATAAATAACACAATCTAATATACGATACATGCTATGCTATCTATATAAAACATACATACAGCTAACATACAATAAATGCTATCTATATAGAAAATAAACTAATTCTAAGCTAAAATAAAATAATTAAGACCACTTACCTTTGCAGATGTCCATACAGATCAGGCACCTAGGGGGAAAAAAAAAAATAGTGCAAAACATTTACAGTAAGTACTAAACATTCTAAACATTCTAAATATTATACTCACCTTTCCGGCATGTCCCGTCCTTATTCTCCGGCGCGGCACCTGTTAAAAAAAACATAACATTAATACACATACATACACATAAAAACAAAATAAAGTAAACATAATCTACATTGTACTTACCTCCCCGCGATGTCTTCGGCCTCCTCCTCCTCTTCTGCCACACCCTGTAAAAAAAAAAAAAATGCTCACTGTCATGAATCACCCAGGGGCCATATTTGTTGTCATGAATCACCCAGGGGCCATATTGGATTTGGTGTGAACTATGCTGGGGCCATTTTGTGACTGGCAGCAGTGGCCAGTTTGGGCTGGGTTATCTTCCACATGCTGTTGCCATGTGGAAGAACAAAAGATTTGGGCACAAAGTTACTGCTTGTAAATGGTATGAATAGGGGGTTCCACTGTCACCATTAAATAAAGTCAGCATTACTGCATAAAATGGATTGACGTGGAAAACTTGCCCCACCCTGATACCATGTGGGAATGGGGAAATATGGTTATAGGTTATTGATATGTTAGTATTATATTGTATATTGTATTATGGAGTGATAGCTATGTTTTAATTAGTCAACCCTCCCCCATTGTATAAACTCTCAGTCAGGAGTTGGCCATATGGTCCTTAGTGTAAACAAAGGATAAAACCTAAACAAATAGATTTGCCAGACTGCCAGGCACCGCAGGACAATGGTATAGTATGGGGTTTCCCAACCACAAGCCCAGGGGCATAGTTCAAGAGCTAATAAAGGATGTTTCCAGTCTGAGATCCAGACCAAAATAAACTAGAAGCCACGCCTGGGGGAGGCCCTGGGGGAGGAGACTAATAAGTTCCCACAAATTACTTCTGTGAGAATGGCCAGAGGGGAATGAGGGTGTGACTAAGAGTAGCCACTCCCTCCACTGTGTGTGTGTGTGAAATGTTTTAAATATGTAGTTCCAAAATAAAACGTGGTTCATAATTTTCATCAAGACTTTGTGTGCAGATGTATTATTTACCCAGGGACATATGCTTGCAGTAAGATTCGTCAGACTTACTGTCAATATTGCTCAGTCTAAACCAAGGGCTGAGACATGATGTTCCTGTACTCAAAGCTACTCCAAGGTCCAGAGTAACCACAAATCCGATCAACAGAACCCAGCCAGAGAGTGGGTCGTGATAATTGGTGGCACAGTGGTGGGGTACTCTGAGAAGGACCAGAAAATGGAGCAGCAGTATGAGGACATGTCCAAGGAGGCAAGACGCAGGTTCAGTATAGCCAGGGAGTTTTGCCCCGGGGAGATAACGCTGGAAGAGGCAATTAAAGGACTGAACCTAATAAAGCAGCAAATACAGGAAGAACGTACAGGGGTGAGTTGTAAGCTCAGCAAAGACTTGGGGTCATCCCTGCAGAGATGCCAGTAAGAGTCAAACTGGCAAATCAGAATTTTAAACAGTCCCAGGATGATAAAGAAAGCATTGACAGATTTTTCCAAGAGGACTACAGACTACTCCTGCTAAATCAATGGATGGCATTCCTGCAATTATGGCATGGCCATGAGCTGGCAAGCTGGTTGGAGGAACTGGTAGAGAAAGAGATGGACTTGGAGGAACAGTATCTTGCCAGGGTAGAGTCCTTTGGTGGCCGGAGAGAGGATCTCTATTTTCGTTTGGATCTACAATATGGGGTTGAGGAGATTCTGAATGGTGATCCGGAATGTGGCATGGGAACTGCAAGGAGACATAATAACTTGTTTGTTGAACGCTGCCGGGGTCTGGGACTGGAACCATGGTTCCCGGAGGCTCCTTTGCTAGAACCCCTGGTTCGGCAAGAGCAGCAACTGGAGGCTGAATATGTTCAATTGTGGGATGCGATACCCAAAAAGTATTTTGGCCCATCCGGATGGGAGGACGGCTCACCAGACCCTTACAACTCAGACGGTATGTACCAGAGTGAGTATGCTCACTGGAACTGGGGAGAGGCTTTTCTAGACGGTAAACAAAGTGAGGAGTGGGAAGGGGTAAACACTGTTCCTTTGCCAACTCCTGGGGATGGAGAATGTTTGCCCCTAGAACATGCAGCAACTGTGTCAGGGCCTAGTCACCAGCCCCAAGAGCCAGAGACCCAGTGGAATGTTCCCTGGGTGGGGTCAGATAATCCATGTCTGCCGCCTGATACCCCAAGAGATTTAATCCCAGAGGAAGTGGGAACTGCTCACAAGCTAGGGCCAGATAAGTTAGGTCTGCCCTCAGAAGTTCTAGGCAAAGTGTGTTGGCCAGAACTGTTAATGGAGCCAGAGGCTCTGGATTATTATGTGATGGACGGTGGGAAGGGAGCCTTAGAGGCCAGGCTGGAAGGGAATGATGAGATTCCCCAGCCTGCATCAGATAACCAGTGTCTGTACCCTGACACCCCAGGGGAGTTGTTCCCAGAGGTGCTAGTGAAGCCCAGAGCCCAGGAGGGTTGTTTAAGAGACTGTGGGGAGGGAAAGGAATTGGTTTCTGGCTACAGGGAACCTGACCTCACACAGCAAGAGAGTGCCAGGGGCACAAAGAGCCAGGCCGGGGCAACAAGCATGCCAGCCTTGGCAAAAGCATTATGGGTGCAGAGTGGCACCATGATAGAGGGTGAAAAAAGTGGGGAGATACCCTGGATAACCAGTGTCCAGGAGCCCACTGGAACAGACACCACTCCAAAGACCCAGTTCAACAGAAAGGACTGGGATAAAGTTGCTCAACCCCGGGCAATGGAGGAGTCCGGCACTTCAGCTGGATGGGAGCAGCATAGCCCCCCAGCCAAGTCAGAGGAGTGTAAGCACAGCTTGGGTGGGAGTAGCGTAGCTCCCCAAGCAGCAACGGAAACAGCTGGACCAGAGGAAGAAAGCCAAGAGGAGCTGTCCCTTTGCGATCCCATAGGCCCAGAGACTGTTTTAGAGATGCCAGCCCAGCTGTGGGGACTGGCTGGGGGGAACAGGGTTGCTATGGGACAGAAACTGAGGCCCACCTGTTGTACTCTGGGCTCCCAGATTATTGGGGAGGTACCCTGGAAGATTTGGGTGGGTGTGAATGGGAAGAGCAATTTGCTCTATACAGTGGGAGCAAGGCCAAGGGCTGGGAGAGGTTTTTACTCTGCACCTTGGGACAGACAAGAACTGGCATAGCATACAGAGGGCCAAACCAGCACATTCATGACTATCAGCGTAGCTGGAAAAATCAGGGATGTTTCCTGCCACGCTTGGGGAGGTGTTGTCATGAATCACCCAGGGGCCATATTTGTTGTCATGAATCACCCAGGGGCCATATTGGATTTGGTGTGAACTATGCTGGGGCCATTTTGTGACTGGCAGCAGTGGCCAGTTTGGGCTGGGTTATCTTCCACATGCTGTTGCCATGTGGAAGAACAAAAGATTTGGGCACAAAGTTACTGCTTGTAAATGGTATGAATAGGGGGTTCCACTGTCACCATTAAATAAAGTCAGCATTACTGCATAAAATGGATTGACGTGGAAAACTTGCCCCACCCTGATACCATGTGGGAATGGGGAAATATGGTTATAGGTTATTGATATGTTAGTATTATATTGTATATTGTATTATGGAGTGATAGCTATGTTTTAATTAGTCAACCCTCCCCCATTGTATAAACTCTCAGTCAGGAGTTGGCCATATGGTCCTTAGTGTAAACAAAGGATAAAACCTAAACAAATAGATTTGCCAGACTGCCAGGCACCGCAGGACAATGGTATAGTATGGGGTTTCCCAACCACAAGCCCAGGGGCATAGTTCAAGAGCTAATAAAGGATGTTTCCAGTCTGAGATCCAGACCAAAATGAACTAGTAGCCACGCCTGGGGGAGGCCCTGGGGAAGGAGACTAATAAGTTCCCACAAATTACTTCTGTGAGAATGGCCAGAGGGGAATGAGGGTGTGACTAAGAGTAGCCACTCCCTCCACTGTGTGTGTGTGTGAAATGTTTTAAATATGTAGTTCCAAAATAAAACGTGGTTCATAATTTTCATCAAGACTTTGTGTGCAGATGTATTATTTACCCAGGGACATATGCTTGCAGTAAGATTCGTCAGACTTACTGTCAATATTGCTCAGTCTAAACCAAGGGCTGAGACATGATGTTCCTGTACTCAAAGCTACTCCAAGGTCCAGAGTAACCACAAATCCGATCAACAGAACCCAGCCAGAGAGTGGGTCGTGATACTCACATCCGCACTCACGGACATCCCCGACGCTAACGAGGCTCCTGGAGACTTTTCCGGAAGAAAATAGGCAATGGCGCCTTCTGATTGGTTGAAATCTCTGTCTATCAAATTCACCCAATCAGGAGGCGCCAATGTGTGAGCCAATCAGAAAGGGATAAACCCTAAAATCCCACACTGATTGGATAATGCACCTGTAAATCTTTATTTAAACCAATCACAAGGCGCAGATGCCTTCAGCCAATCACAATAGAATACACCCCCACAGGGTGATTGGCTGGAGGCATCTGCGCATTGTGATTGGTTGCACTGACAATAGCCAATCACAATGGAATACACCCCCACGCACTGATTGGTGAAGGCATTTGCGCCTTCTCATTGGCTATTGTCAATGTCAATCAGTATTACAGCCAATGGGAAGGCGCAGATGTCTTCAGCCAATCACTGCGTGGTGGTGTATCCCATTGTGATTCGCTGATGGCAATAAAGCCGGATTGGTTCAAATAAAGATTGACAGGTGCGTTATCCAATCAGCGTGGGATTTTGGGGTGTATCCCTTTCTGATTGGTTCACAATTGGCGTCTTCTCATTGGCTGAATTTGATAGACAGCGTTTTCAGCCAATCAGAAGCCGCCATTGCCAATTTTATTCTGGAACACTCCGTAGGAAGCTCATTAGCGTCGGAGACATCCGCCAGGGCGGATGTGTGTTGTTTTTTTTTAAAGCGCGCGGAGGCTTCCGGGGCTCATTTGGGGCAGTCCGGAGACATCGCGGGGAGGTAAGTACAATGTAGATTGTGTTTATTTTACTTGGTTTCATGTTTATGTATGTGTGCTAATGTAATGTTTTTTTTTAACAGGGGCCGCGCCACAGAACCAAAGATGGACGTGACATGCTGGAAAGGTGAGTAGAATATTTAGAATGTTTAGTTATTTTATGTAAACGTGTTGTATTAATTTTTTTAATCTTTTTTACCCTAGGTTGGTGATCTGAAGAAACATCTCAAAGGTAAGTGGTCTTAATTATTTTATTGTAGCTTAGAATTAGGGTTGCTATATAGAGATAGCATGTACTGTATATTAGAAAGATAGGGTTATGTATAGTACATAGATAGTATTTATTGTATATTAGATAGATAGGGGGATGTATATTAGATAGATAGTATTGTATATTAGATAGGGGGATGTATATTAGATAGGGGGATGTATATTAGATAGGGGTGTATTGTATTGTATTTAATTGTATTGTATTGTATTTAATTGTACATATTGTATGTATTGTATTGTATGTATTGTATTGTATTTAATTGTATTGTATTGTATTTAATTGTACATATTGTATGTATTGTATTGTATGTATTGTATTGTATTTAATTGTATTGTATTGTATGTATTATATGTATTTCCTTTTCCGGTATGTGATTTTTTTTTTCTGTAGTGGGGGGTGGGGTTGTAATGTATTTTTTTATTTTCTGTAATGTTCCTTTTTTTATTTTTTGTGACTTAGGTTTTTTTTCTGTAATGTACATTTTTTATTTTTGGTGATTATAGTTTTTTTTATTTTATGTAATGTAGATTTTTGATTTTTGATGACTTCAGTTTTTTTGAATTCTGTAATTACAGTGGCGGGGAGGGGGTTATTAGGGGGTAGGTAGTGTAGGTGTTAATTGGTTAGTTTAGAGGCTATTTAGTTGATATTTAATGTTTTATTGGGGGGTATAGTGCAGTGTAGTGTTTATACTTAGTGTCATGATGGTCCTTGAGGACCGTCATGGCACTTATGTGGTTATGTTGGGTTGTAACAGGCCCATAATGGTCATAATATACCCTTATGGGACTGATGGAGTTAAATAGAGGCTTATGAGGGTCTGGATAGACCCCCATAAGTGACCGGGTTAAAATGGTGTAGTGCTTACACTTTGGGTCATGAGGGTCCTGGATGACCCTCATGGCACTTATAGTGTTATTACATGCATTCATTAGTGTGTTAGAGGGGTCTATATAGTTGAGGCACACAGTACACTCACATTGTGTGACAAACAGCATTTCAACACTTTCTTTTATTGACCGTCATTTTTTGACGGGCAAGTCGCTAGTATTATATATTTAGTAAAATCCATAAACCTTCCATATGCCTTTAAGATGAAACTCTGTTCCTGCTGGGGAGTCACATTAAAGGGATATGTATGTGAGCTGTATTATGAATGCATCTGATAGAAGAGAATTAGTAGTGTATGAAAACATTTTTTGCATGAAAATATAAAAAAATAAACATTTCTTAGTTACCTTGAAGTTAGCAAAATTTCCTCTGTTTTTTGGCATTAGCATTTGATTGTGTACGCCCCTAGAATTAGCATAACATTCAAAGTCTTTACCTCAATGGCTTCTGGTGTGCTCAGTACAAAAACTGCAACAATTACTTCCTGTGCTCTGTACCAGAAAGGTCAAAATATATACCCTGCTGTATTTCCTGTGTGTACCCGGCTTATGTAAGCGTCCTGTGGGTGTGAACAGCTGGATTTGATTTTTGTGCAAATAACTATGTATCCTCTATCAGATGCATTCATAATCCAGCTCACTTACATATCCCTTTAAGCAGAAGACTGTTAGTACTTTTTAACAAAATGAAGTGCCTTCTAAAAGATAATTTTAAAACATATCCCCCCTGGTCTCACTTAACTCATTTAAACAATACTCCTTTAGATGCATGAGAGAAATGCGGGTCTACAGTGTCCCTTTAAAATCATAAAGTTTAAAAAAAATATATATTAATCAAGCTAAAAAAACAAATGCAGGAAGAAGACAACAATTTGAAATGTTCTACTTAATTCCCCTGCTTTTATTCCTAGGCATGTAATGAATTGCTCTGGAGAAATACCCTTGAAAACCTTGAACTGACTCATCAATTTGTATTCAGCACCAGTTCGCCCAATGGAATGCGAATCGTAAACTCACCACCTCTGTTATCCAGACTTTTTAAATATTCTATTTCAATGTTGCAATAATAAAAACGGCTGTTGGAAAATTCACAGTGACCTTCTTGTATTTCAGCTGTCTCTTCTTATACAATGTGCTGCTTTTATTTCAACAGGAAAATTCTTGAAACAAAAGAAATGGTTTTAAATTTAATACACACGTGTAAATAAAGCATCCGGTTTGTGGGACTCATTTTAAGAAAAGCCTATAACTCTTACATATTTTGGCTGTACACATTAGTTAGGAAGACAGTTTATTTATGCATTTATATGACTTGTTCGACTCTAATTAGTTGATCCGAGTTTTAAGAAGGAAGTGATGAAGAAGTCAGGCATGCTATTTCTGCAGCTGGTACTTTCATTCACAATATGTCTACTAAATGCCTATTGTGAGTTAATAACATATTTTATACGTTACAAAATAAAGACAATCAGATGCCAAAAGAGAAGTTCAGATAGCTTTGAATACTAATGAAAGACATTAATAGAACATCCTGGTTACTAGTAATACTTAGCAGAATTTTGGTCTTCCTAGAATAAAACAATGTTGGAGATATGATTTATCCAAATATTTAATGTATTTTAAGTTAGCCCATTTTGTTACAGTTTTCTGAGACAAAATGATTTTACTATTATTATCCTTTGTTAACGCAAAAATATATTGTGTAGCATTATTCAAGTTAAGTCAAAAATAATTTTAACACATTGTAAAGCTTGTTCCCAAAGCACCGCCAAAAGATTGAAAACTTGCAAACTTACCGTCTAAAAGATATGGGTGTAGTACAACTGAGTGATAGATGCATAGTGCATATTAAGACTGAAGGTGATAAGCTTATTTAAAAGGATGACTTTTTTAGTGTGGTTATGAAGGTTTTGTGGCAGGAGGATATTCTAGGGAAGCATTGCAAGGAGTTCCAAATAATCTGGGCAGCATGAGAAGTCCTGAAGGAGGGAGTGAGAGGAGGTGATAAGAGAGCTGGATAGAAGAAGGTTGTGAGCAGAGCGAAGAGGGCTGTTGGGAGATGAGAGCAGATATATACAGTAAGAGGGTGCACTATTGCTGAGGGATTTAAACATTAGGGTCATGAATTAAAATGTTATTCTGCAGGTTATAGAGGACAGTGAATGGCAGATTCTCTGGAGACACTGAGCATTGGGTAAGGTATATCAGTCTAGCAAATATGTTCAATATGGATCGGATTGGAGACAGATGGGTGATTGGGAGGCCAGCAAGCAGCGAGTTGCAGTAGTCGAGGTGAGGAATGATGAGATTTAGAATTTTAGGTGTGTCTTGTGTAAGATTTTGGAGATATTTTTCAGGAGAAAATGACAAGAATTTGTGATTGATTGTATGTGAGGAATGAAAGAGAGGGCAGGATCCAGTATAACTCCAAGACAATGATCTTGGGAAGTGGAGGTGATAATGGAATTGATACCACATATATGTGAGGAGTAGTGGGAGCTGTGGAAGAGGGAAGGAAGAATAGGAGCTCAGTCTTTGACATGTTGAGTTTCAGTTGACAGGCAGACGTCCAGGAGAATCTGCTAGAGAGTTGGCAACTTGATGTAGAGGAGAGGGTGATAGTTTTGGAGCTGAAATGTATATTTAAGTGTCATTTACATATAGATAATATTAAAATCTAAAAGATTGTATTAGGATACCAAGAGAGGATATATAGATGCAGAAGAGGAGGGGCCGAAGGCTGAACCCTAGGGTATGCCAACAGTCAGAGGATGAGGCAAAGAAGAGGTGCTAGAGAAGGAGACACTATATTCCATTTCCTAGATAAGATATGAATCATGAGAGAGCAGTGTCAGGATGCCAAGAGAGAAGAATTTGGATGAGAAGAGGGTGGTCAACTGTGTCAAAGGCAGCAGAAAGAAGAACTAGAATAGAGAAGTGACACTTTGACTTTCACAACATAAAAATCGCTCCCAAATCTGTACATCATTTAGCATATGCTGGCCAATATAGAGATTAAAGCAATTAACCCTACAAAGTATAGTAAATAAATAGTACATTTGTGTACTATTGGATTAAAGAGTATACATGCATTGTGAACTAATGTGCATGTCCCTTCCATTTTCACAGTGTTCAGTTTAATAACTGTATTTCTCTGCGCAGAATATACGTTTTTTAATTGATTTTTAGAAGCCAAATGAACATAAATGTACTATTTATGTATGAAATCCTGTACACACAGCTCCAACACAGTTTTATCAATGTAACAATAGTGGTATACAGTAATTGAAGGCATTTAAGATTATTAAATTAATCAAAAAAATATTAAAATTGGCTACATACATGTAGTAATTCACTCCAAATTGTTGGAGGTGTCAGATATTAGTGTATGTGCCATATCCAAGAAATACTTTCCCCACTGATCCAGTGCTATGTTCTGAAGGCTATCTGAGAGCAGAGTACATATGTTAAGCATAAGAGGCCCAGAGGTGGAATATTTTGAGCCTTATTTGCATACCCTTTCCTAGAATCCATTGTTGCAGTTAAAATTCTGTAGGTAAACAGGTATACTGAACTGCAGATATACTCAAAATGGGTTTTCTTTTCATTCTGTATATAAAGTAGAGGGTCTACAAAATAGAACCAATATCCATTTTATTTAAGCGATGTACAAATCAAAAGAGCAATTATCATAATAAGAGGGTGGATCAAGCCCTCAACCTACCAGTACACAGTGATGTCATAAACCCATATCCTAATAACCATATTGAGTATAGACAACCTCCATATTGTAAAGATTTTGCTCATGGCAATACAGACATCAGTAATCAATAATCAGCTTAAATGTATAAACATATACCCCTCAACCCCCCTCTTCAGAAGTCAATAATCACCTATATTTAGGTTACTAAACCTACCCTAGATAGATTACACAAATGGTATAAGATTAAACTTTAGGCTATATAGAGTTTCTAACTCTTTGATCCAACATGTTCTCTTCTTAACAATAACAATTACATTTTACCCAATCTTCTGTTCAATTACCTGGAATCTCAATTAATTAAATTATGTTTACATACTCAAAAATGTTCTGGTTTCAATTTCTAATGGTGCTTTTATGTTGTGAGATTCTTTCACATCCTGTCCGGGTCGTTTCACTAACATACAAAAGGCCACATGGAAGGCACTGGGTAATGGTCTGTGTGATTGCCCACTCACTGATATACTGTATATACAGTAGAAGATAAAACAAACTAATTAAACTTATTAAAACATTATAGGAAACAAAAAATCCATAAACAGACTAAGCATTTTTTTTCTTATAGTGACAGTGCCTCTACGGGAAGTGGGATTCCTCTTAAAGACCATTAGAAATTAACTATACATTGCACTAGCCCATTTTGTCTATAGTAAGCAATCCCTGAGATGTACAGCAATATTTTTGTGGCTAATGTGTAACTTATTATGCTTATTTGTGGGCAGAGTACAAGATAAGGGTAGGGGAGTTGAACGGGATGACAACATTGGGGGTCATTTTGTTGGCCACCACATGGACAGACAAGCTGCTCATTTGGCCTACCCACCACCCGACTATCCCCACTTCAATCCATTATGAATGCCTCTGCTAGACTTATCTTCCATACACAACGTTCAGTGTCGGCATCACCTCTCTGTCAATCATTCCACTGGTTTCCTTAGCCTCAAGAATACAATTTAAAATCATGACCCTAACTTACATAGCCTTCAACAATAATGCTCCCTCTTACATCTCTGCTCTCATCTCCAATTACTCCCCTACCCGCCCTCTTCGTTCTGCTAATGACCTTCTTCTTTCTACAACTCTTGTCACCTCCTCTCACTCCCGCTTCCAGGACTTTTCTCGTGCTGCCCCATGTCTCTGGAACTCCTTGCCTCGCTCCACCAGATTATCCTCTTGCCTCAAAACATTTAAAACCTCACTTAAAACGCATCTCTTTAAAGAAGCGTATCACATTCCAACCTAACACTCTCATTACCTCTCTCCCTCTTTTACCATTCACTACCCCTTAGATTGTAAGTTTCGAGTTTCTTTCCTGGGAATTCACCATGGACATTGGATTCCTAGCTCAAAGACCGGGCCCTCCTTCCTTTGCTATTTGTTAATCTGTATTTATCATTGTCTGAACCTAATTTATGTACAGCGCTACGGAATATGTTGGCGCATTATAAATAAACTATAACAATAATAATATTTTGCATCTAAATGCAGAATCGATAATACAGAATTCCTGAGGAATTATTCACTTTAGAAGAAAATCGCTAATACAATGTATAGCCAGTATTTCATGCTCCGTAAGAATAACCTAAAAACAACTTGATTTTGGAGTGACAGAGTCCAATTAAATCTATTGTTCAAATGACCTACTTTGTATCGTGCGCACATTGGCTGTCTGACATAAATCCACACTGATCTGAGCAAACAAGCTTGGAGATTACTGTGTATAATATATTCACCAACATCCTTCCAAAAATGTTTACATCTCAGTTTGTGAGGGATATATAATGGTAGCTATTAAGAAACTACTAGATTTAAGAGGACAGTTATTTAAACCTCTACATAGAGTCACTGTGATGCACTCCTTGTAGTCCTTGATAAGAAATATTAAGTTTGGGGGTTAGTAATGGTGCAGTGTTTTTAATAATAAATATCTGTAAGACAGCTGGCCTTGGAGTCTTTTCTGGCTTCAGGTTCCTATTTACCAAAAAAAAATCCTCTTCTGTAATTTCACCAAAATGTCTTGTTCCTCAATTAAATAGCAAAAGCAAAGTACAGCCTTCTATGTAAAGATCTGTCACTCTTTATGATTTGCCGGGTCATATAGAGAAATATATGAAAAACCCAAATTTATAGGCATAAACTAAAAAGTGTTGTTATAATTTATTTCTGGATTCCTTATCACCCCTTAAAAAACAACACAACAACAATTGTTAAAAATGGCCAAAGCTTATTTAATGCGTTTACAACAAATCAGTAACATTTAACTAATGCATATGGGCATATTCTGAAATGGAATCTAGAAATATGAACATACCTTTCCCAAATCTGTTGGTTTTAGATTTTCTTAATCAAATAGATAGGGGGTGGAGTAAATAAACTATATCCTCAACCTGAAGTCCCCCATTACCAATTTATTAGGACTAACTGAGATAACCTAAAAACATTGAAACAAATCAGAGAGAAAGCCATCTAAAAAAGAAGAATCTAATATGGGGGGTTAATTATTAACACAGCTTACTCAGCACCGGAAAGGATATCAGTCTTCTACGTCTTTTACCTTGCCCCATATTAAGGCCTTTTAGTGCCTACCTAATCAAGATATTATTAGTGTAGTCCTGCTAACCCTACATCTTGAAAAGGGAAATCAAGGTTGATAACGTCCGTTCTACCATGGCAATGCAGAACAAAATCTACCAGGAGACATCATTTTCCTACAATTTGCAACCTCTTTTCCTGATTTTAAGACTCCCAGTCCTCCTATAACTTCTTGTAAGAGCTCCACGTTCTCGTAGCTAAGGAAGCTCAAAATCTTCAAAATGTCACTAAAAACTCATTAAAGAAGTCTGTCACCTTTCGCCTTAACATACACAATGCTTCTACCACCTGTACCTCACCCAAAACCTTTTGACTATAAGTTTGCAAGTTTTCAATCTTAAATGGTGCTTTAGGGAAAGCACTGTGCACACTAGATTCTAAGCTCAAAGACAGGGTGCTCCATTCTGTGCAATGTGTTAATATTATTTTGCCTTGAACTTAACCAATGTACAGCTCTACAGAATATATTGGCACATTACAAGTAAAGAATGATAATAATATTAAAACGATATTCCAAAATATAATGACAAGCCTGGTTATCTGTCAATATGCGAAATGCAGACTCAATGTGAATTTTTGCCAACAGGTCGCCCCTACCTGCCGTGCAGAATAAGTGAATAGCTTGAACAAAGGATGTGTAGTTGACTGAATCCCTGTCAACATCACCATTAACTAAGTGACCTTTAGTAAAAGAAAGATGTTGAATAAGCCTAAAATGTTTGGTAGAGGTGGCCAGACATTCTACTTAGGGCAACCTCTTTGGACAGTTTGGCCCTATGGAGACTGCCACACTGATTTCAAGTTAGGCAGAGAAAATGAAAAGAGGGGAATTATTTTTTCAATGGAATGACAAACTATTCTGAAAAACCCAAATGGATCAATGGAGCCTTGTAGTACTACCCCGGACATGTAGCGTACCACGTGAGCCAAGGCAATATCTTTTTTAACCGTACTGGGATTATTACTCTTGGCAGTAGAATCCATTGGCTCATAGTCTTCTAAAGCAGCTGAAAAACAAATGGGGTATTGTGCTTAAAATTGCAGATCCCTACTTGTAAACATTCTCATTGAAGAAAGCAGCAACTTTTCTTAATAGAGTTGAGAAGATTTTGCAGTCTAGTTGAAGATTTTGCTGTCTAGTCTCGAAGCTACGAAAGGAAGAGCTGGCCCTAAGAGGGGTGACTATCTTCATTCAAATCCCTACAACTCTATCATCCCACCTCATATCCTTCCTTACTGCCATCCTTTGCCTAAATTGCTCATTGTATGACCACCGGGCCATACCTGTTGTTACTATCAATTTCACCAAAAAAGGGATCAACATAATTGTGGGCGCTTCTCCACAATGATACTAGCAAAAATAGAGACGACCTGTACCCAATTTGAAAACGTTTTGGGGATAATGCAACTCCTCTTTCTATTAAATATCCCTTTAGTTCAAATTATTGGTCAAGTGAGAGTAGAGAGAAAATCTCAATAAATACCCTCCTCCATATTTTTTCTTTCAAATCTATGTCAACATACAACCCATGTGGACCAATTCAACACGAAATAGGGGTACCAACTGGGTATCAGCTAAAACAAGGGAAGTTTTGGAAGCCTGATCAAATTACTCGCCCTAGAAGAGCAATTACCTTGTTCAATAGCAGACGGGGGTTGAATGGGGATAGTACAGCTGATGGGAGAGAGAGAGATAGGTCCCAAGCCTGTGCTTAATTACTTGTCAACTGTCCACTACATTGTAATTTAGCTATGCAATCTTTAAGGAAATGTAAAATACGATCTGTAGGGTAATCAGATCCTACCGCTCCTCCTGACTCCTTCCCTGCTAGCATGTCATCCCATTCAGGTGTATGTAGAGAGGAGAGTAAGTGTTTTCTAGTGTTAGAAGATGCAAACTCACCAACCAGCCAGGGAACAGGAGCTTGCCTGGCATCAGAAACATCAGCTGCTGGAGACTTGGGAAGTGTCACCCTGTCTTGTGCTACAGAAGACGTCAGCCTGTGTGCTGGAATCTTCCTGAGCCCCCATAGTCACTGAAATATTCTTGCTGGAAACCTCCAAACCTATCCCTAGCTTCCTGGGAAATACTACTACAAACCATATGTGTCTCCCCAAATGCCCGCCTAGCAGCAGGGGATAAAGATTGACCTACAGTTTGGATAGAAATTGTTCAGCCCCATAAGGGTGATGATCCAATATATGAGGGTCTTCAGAAATCCCAGCAGGTGATGCTCCTAAACCCAGGGTCTAAACCAGTTTGATGAGCTCTCTTGTGCATGAATGCAGAAGGAACATGTGTGAGTACAGTGAGGTGAGCTGTGGCCCATGTCCCCGTAAATCCCTATATCCACAGAGTTCATCCCGCATGAACTACATTCTTTAAGTATGGCTTCCAGCAGTCCATTATATATGGCCCAGTTGTCTTAGCACCGGCCTTCCTGATTTTGCAGACCGATATGAGGTATGGCAGGCCACAGCTGATGTGCCCAACCAGGGGGCTATAGGATCTCCTGGCCCACCATCAGCTCATACCTCCTGGAATGTGGTGACACAGCCTGCCCATCATAACCCTGATGCTTTGCTGACCCAGTGTATTAGACCCATAAACACACCTCCCTTCTGTCCCACATGCCCCTTATGCTGTGCTGACCCAGTACTAGGCCCATTAACAGATTCTGACGTCATCAGGTAATGCCCGACTAGTCTTTGCAGAATCCAGTGACATTACTTGTCTGCCAACGTCACACTCGGCAGAGAGACTGGCAGACCTTGTTGGGCAGCATAGCCGCTCGGCACGGATGGCATAAGCGCAAGAGAAATGAGACCACACAAGCGCCATTCAGCTGCTCCTGGGCCTTTCCTCCTTATGATCAAAGCGCACACTCTCCATTTTGCACACTGTTGTGTTCAAGACTACGCATTGAGTTTATGTTCATCAAGTTTACCTGTCTTACTTCCTTTTTCATAATATTTTTATTTATCGATTGCATGAGCCTTTACAAATTAATTAATAAGTTTTTTACATTCTTAAGGTACTGTTTCCAAGACTGAGTTGGTATAATAGAAAGAGGTTAGCTATGATGTTAAGCTTATTTAACTGTTCATTCCTTTCCATTTTATGTATGATGATGCTATAGAAAATATTTTTTTCTCTCCCCAATGTTTTATGAACATCCCAAACTCTGACTAGGCCTACTGTTATCATTTGTCTTATAAAATATTGATTTCAAGCAATCCTTAATTACTGTAACATGCTGTTACCATAACTGCTGTTATCATTTGTTTTATAAAATATTGTTTTAAGGCAATCCTTAATTACCATAGCATGCTGTGAAAATATTAGCTGGTATTCTTTACGTATTAATCATCCGCCCAAATAACGCAGCTAAACCAATCAGCCCTCCTAAAACCTCCCTGAAGGGCAGCTCAGACTCTCAATTTTAAACTAGTTGTCCATATCCAGGACAGCCCATTGCATCTTTTAGGTAGACTGCCGTACACTGACACAATAGGTTACCCTGGCCCCACCAGGCATGTCCTTTAGATTGTACGTTTGAGAGTTTTCAATCGTGCATGGTGCTTTGGGGAAAGCTCTATGGACACTGGATTCTAAACTGAAAGGCACGGCCCTACATCATTTTCAATGTGGTAATATTGCTATTGTCTTTTGCCTTTAACTTAACCCTATGGAATATGTTGGCTCTTTACAAATAAACAATAATAATATATGATAGGATTTCTATCACTCTAATGTAGGTAATCAATCTACAAACATGGCCAGAGTTATAACTAGGCAAACAAGGCAGGGAGGGGGCCTCTAACATAACAATATATTTATATTTTAAGAGGTTATTACAGAGGAGCTCATTTCGGCAGAGGATTTTTTCATTCCCACACTTACTGTCTCTTTATCCATGAACTTATTAATACACGTGCGCCTCTTATTACAGCTACCAACAAGTCAACAGCTGCTGTCCTCATCTTAGGATATGTGCTGTGATTTGTATTAAAATTCTCTTAGGGTACTGCTGTCAACAAAATAGCTTGGAGTTTTTTCTCTGTTGTGAGTTATTTTCCAGTAAAATGACAATTGCTGGTGATTATTGATAATATATCCCTTTTACCCATAATTACAAAGACATCATGACAGCCTCCAATTAATTTTGCATACCCCAGTGCTATTCTGCTAGTTTCTACACATGTCTTTATGGCAACGTATGTTTAATGACTTTACCAAACACAACTCTGCACGCCGAATAAGATGCAGAATAACATCAGGCACCAGTTAAATGATAATGTGTAACATCATTTATTCAAATACATTCACATTCACAAATTGTTCATTTTGATATGTAAGAATATAATAGAACTCATTATTTTTTGACAATATATTGTAATAATTAAAATTTAATCTTAACAAAAGTATGGTAATATGTTTTGATGGGGATGGAATTATAGTTTAAAATATGTTCTATGTCTAACATATTGAGATAACACATTACAGAAAACATGACACTTCGTGTCACCTTTCAGTACCATGAGTGTTTGCAATGGTTGCTGAAGGTAAATTGGGTAATGGGTACATTTATAGTTTAGGTGCTTTCCATTAAATTACTGAAAGAATCAAGAAAAGGTAGAGACAAAGCACCCTTGTATTTGGAGCACACTAAATTCCCAATCTCATATGAGAGAAAAATAATTAATTTAAAAATTAACCTTTATCAAAATTAATTTAACAAATTGTTGAATTCCATTAATGAAAAAAAAAGATCTCAGAGTTAATATAGAAATTGTTTTGGGATAATTCCCTTGGTGGACATCACTAACTGTATATCTGAAAAAAGTGACAAGTGTTACTTTGGGAGGATGATGCTACACTCTCTAACTCTCTCTGTGTTGAAATATCTTAAATAGTGTATAATGGACTTAATTTAGGAGGTTAGATTCCACTATGAAAGTATGAGGTAAGGAGCGCGCTACACGTGTGGCGCTGTGCTCAGGCGTCTGAAAATGACGTCATCTGCACGCATCACGTTGCGTGCCATCAACCCTGAGAGTTTTACTTTTTTTTTACACATTTGTAGATTATGGCTATGCATCTGTTTCGGCTTTATTTCTGTCCAAAAATGTCTACATAAATACATAAAAATATACAGCCTTATTAAATTGCGATTCCGAAAATTTAATAGGGCTCTATATAAGCACACAGGATATTTTTTACAGAAGTTTTTAGTTAGTGAGCTTCTATCCAAAAGCAACGTCTTCACTAACTAAAAACTTCTGTAAAAAAAATATGATGTGTGTTTATTATGCTTTGTGTTCTTATTGAATTAATTTTTCTTTAACATCAAATTAATGATGAGAGCCCTAGATCTTTTGAGCTTGTTATTATGAAATATATATACAATTTTACCTTTATTTATGACAACACGGCCAGAAACTGACAAGAGCCAAGAAGGATTTTCTCTATTTGCCGAAACTAAATTACACACACCCTGCCCAACCAGGCTACAAATCGTACAGTTTTCAAACAAAGAGTATATCTTTTCTGAAATAAATCTTAGAGAATTAAAAATGCCTGTCAGGTCTTATTCCAAAATGGTATCAGTTTATTAAAGGTACATTAAAGTCATCAATACTGCTCTACATTGTCAAACAAAACCCTAAAAACCAAGTGATTTTTTTTTTGAATGTTTAAAATGAATGAATATTTAAACATTTATAATTTTTCATTCAACTGTCTGCGTCTCTAGATATACTGTATCTGTTCTTCTGCAAGAACCAAAAATCACAAGTAGTCTGCAATGAAGCTTTCATGCTGCAACCAAAAATGTAAGCTTAATCCCTTGGTTTCATCAGACATCTTTTCAAAGGGAAAACATATGTAATGTATTATTGCAGTAAAAAGAAATATGAGTTAGGGTCGGGACTTTCTGTCTAGAGATGGTAGCTTGATTATGTAGCTACAGCATTCTAATCTGATAGTTAACCAGGTTTTTGTGGTCGGGGCTTTCGCTCAACAGATGGTAGCTTGAGGTGTGGCATATGTACAGTAGCTACATCGTCCTAGCCTGATTGGAGGCCAAAAAAGTACTAAAACTTTAGGTAAGGGAAAAGAAAATGCAGTTTATTTAGTGATGTTTTGGAATGCATTGCGCATTTCTGAAGTAGGATTGTGGATGTAGCATAAGGACTTTCACTGTCCTGGGGATACGATAATATGAACCTGGGTTTGATTCCAGAATGTGGATGTAGATGCTCCTAACCTAAATGAGAGGTTGGAGAGAGAGAATGGATTGAGCCTGAGGCGGACTAAGGCTAGGCAGACGTAGTGGGTAAAAGTGACTGTAGTGAGAGGTTGGTTGGATATTGCTAGTAGAGGATGGCTGGATGATTTTGAAGAGAGGATATTCAGTTGTCTGGGTATCCTGGCAATAGGACAAAAGGTAAATGGTAGTGTGAGGGTGAATATGTCAATACTGATAATGTTGTTTAAAGAAAGAAAAATGAGTTGAGTGCTAGAGATTGTGAAGGCGTAAGAAGCCATAGAATGCCAACGATATGTCTATAGAGATTGTAGTTAACGTTTCGAGTAGACAGAAATGTTATTAACTGCATGAAAAGAGATCCGTCTATTGGGAGTCGGCTAAAAGTGATCCGAATGAGAGGAATATGTGGATCATGTGAGGTAGTCAAAGTTTGTAGATGGCTGTGAAAATCTGGAAGAGGTGCCAAGCCCGGTTATAAGTTATTTTGGTACTATTAAAAATGCTTGCCATCGGTTGAACGGATGACCATGGTTGTTTTAGGTTTGGTCGGATGGGAGGTGAATTTCTGACGGATAGAGGCAAGATCCTGCGAAAAGACAAATGGTTCCTCAGGTACGGGGTTTAGGTAATATTAGAATAATTGGTAGTTGTGGTTCAACAAGGGAGATCGAAAAAGGATTAGGAGATCAAAGTTTATTGAGGATTTTGTTTGTATTTATATCAGAGGACAGAACTCTGATTGGTTGGCTGTGCCATGTTGGACCCCAGGTAAGAGCTGCTGGTAGGTTGGGATAACTGATGCAGCCTCATTTAATATAGGATGGATTTGAGACCAGGTAGAGATGATGTATAAAGTGACTGCTAGATAGCTAGAGCTTAGATGGATGGAGATAATGAGATCTAAGATGTAAGAAAGAGAGAATGGCTGTTCCAGTTGGAAATTAATTTTGCAGGTCAGTGAGAACTTCTTTGTTCAATTGGATAGTTTGTAACGGGTGAGGGTTATTTTTGAGATTGGCTAGGAGGTTAGATAAGAATAGACGGCCCTGAGGTAAGATGTAGGAAGTGAAGTTTAGATGGCCTATAATTCATTGTAGTTCATTGGTGGGTGAGGGAGAATGCAATACCTGGGGGCAACAGCTTTAGCGTTTGCCTTGCGGCACAAGGAGCAAATATGTAAAAGCTGGCAGACACTGTGCATTTTAAAGGGAGTGCTCCTAATCTCAGCTCATTACCTGTATAAAAGACACCTGTCCTCAGAAGCAATCAATCAATCAGATTCCAAGTTCTCCACCATGGCCAATAACAAAAGAGCTGTCCAAGAATTTCAGGGACAAGATTGTAGACCTACACAAGGCTGGAATGGGCTACAAGTCCATCGCCAAGCAGCTTGGTGAGGAGGTGACAACGGTTGGTGCGATTATTCGCAAATGGAAGAAACACAAAATAACTGCCAGTCTCCCTCAGCCTGATGCTCCATGCAAGATCTCACCTCATGGAGTTTCAATGATCATGAAAACGGTGAGGAATCAGCCCAGAACTACACGGGAGGATCTTGTTAATGATCTCAAGGCAGCTGGGACCATAGTCACCAAGAAAACAATTGGTAACACACTACGCTTTAAAGGACTAAAATCCTGCACATGTACAGACCCATCTGAAGCTTGCCAATGAAAATCTGAATGATTCAGAGGAGAACTGGGTGAAAGTGTTGTGGACAGATGAGACCAAAATCAAGCTCTTTGACATCAACTCAACTCGCCGTGTTTAGAGGAGGAGGAATGCTGCCTATAACCCCAAGAAAACCATCCCCACCGTCTAACAAGCAGGTGGAAACATTATGCTTTCAGGGAGTTTTTCTGCTAAGGGGTCAGGACAACTGCACCGCATCAAAGGGACGATGGACGGGGCCATGTACCATCAAATCTTGGGTGAGAACCTCCTTCCCTCAGCGAGGACATTGAAAAAGGGGTCGTGGATGGGTATTCCAGCATTACAATGACCCAAAACACACAGCCAAGGAGTGTCTCAAGAAGAAGCACATTAAGGTCCTGAAGTGGCCTAGCCAGTCTCCAGAGCTTAATCACATAGAAAATCTGTTGAGAGAGCTGAAGGTTTGAGTTACCAAACATCAGCCTCAAAACCTTAATGACTTGGAGAGGATCTACAAAGAGGAGAGGGACAAAATCCCTACTGAGATGTGTGCAAACCTGGTGGCCAACTACAAGAAACGTCTGACCTCTGTGATTGCCAACAAGGGTTTTGCCACCAAGTACTAAGTTGAAAGGGTCAAATACTTATTTCCCTCATTGACATCTATTTATAACTTTTTTGACATGTGTTTTTTTTGTTTTTTGTTTTTGTTTTTTGAGAGACAGAAAGTCTCTCACTGTTAAAATACACCTACCATTAAAATTATAAACTGATCATTTCTTTGTCAGTGGACAAATGTTCATAATCAGCAGGGGATCAAATAATTTTCCCCCCACTGTAGTAGCGGCAGATTTAGCAGAGAAAGAATGATGATAATCATAAAAGTAGTTGCCCCCATATTTGTGAGAAAGGTTGACTATTAAATAAAAATGTTCGTTCAGCTATTGCGTCTTTGGGGAAAATCAGAGCAGACTACATTGCAGTATATACTGAATTCTAGTACAAATTTGATGGTAATAAGTTTTCTATTAAGGCAAGGACATTTGGATTGGATGGAGACCGAAACATCCCCTTGAGTCACAGTACGGTGTTCTGAGCTTTCAAACGAAGGGATGAGAAGTGAAATAAGATTTATTTCTTTACCCTCAATGATGTCCTTCATAAGATAGGCCAGTACAAAAAGGGCATAATCATTGGAGGGGTTGAAGGTATTTAACTTTGAACCAGTCATAATCATTGGAGGGGTTGAAGGTATTTAACTTTGAACCAGTCAGATGTTCGAGGGTAGCAATCCGATTTTCCAGTTGACAGTAGAAGCCACGTCTGTAATTAGGCGCTGGATCTGGTTCAATTGATTGTTTGCCGGTGTCTGCGGGATGCCACTATTCAGAAGTAATTGATACAATTCAGCCTGTCTGGTGTATGTAGGAAATGGAATACCCCACTTGGTGAGCTCTTGAATGTGCTGTTGGTGTTTGTCATGACTTCCTGCTTCAGATGGCATCCTAGGTGGTGAAGAAGGGGCATGACACTCTCTGCCTCTGAAACTGCCAGGTATCTAGAGTAGCCTAAGGAGATAAAGATTAATAGTTACATTCAGTTAGAGGAAGGGTAGTAAATGGCATTTGAAGTAAGAGGCGTATGCTCACATAATTAGTGGAGAGTAAGCTCTGGTGATCGGGGTAAAAGGGGAAAGGTCTTTGGATTGGTCATAGAGTGGCTGAGATGACCTTATCACAGCATAGGCAACTGGATGTTGGGTATGGAGTAAGGGTGTCTGGGCAAGGTGATGCGATTCTCGAGAACCACGCGCTATAAATGAGTGAAGGATTAAGTGTAGGGAACAAGCACAACGGCAATGGTTAAGAAGCGCAGGCTGCGAAAGCCACTCGTTCGGGTTGATGAAGAGGAAAGTATTAGTTTGGAGTTGGGAGAAGTGGGTCTATGAATACTTATCATCATTATACAGTGCAGCTTGTTAATTATTAAAACGCATGTCAAAAAGTTATAAATTGATTTGCAGGTCAGTGAAGGAAATAAGTATTTGATCCTCTATTAATCAGCAAGATGTCTGGCTCCCAGGTGTCTTTTATACAGGTAACGAGCTGATATTAGGAGTACTCTTTTAAAGGGAGTGCTCCTAATCTCCGCTCATTAACTGTATAAAAGACACCTGTCCTCAGAAGCAATCAATCAATCAAATTGCAAACTCTCCACCATGGCCAATAACAAAAGAGCTGTCCAAGGATTTTAGGGACAAGATTGTAGACCTACACACGGCTGGAATGGCTACAAGACCATCGCTAAGCAGCTTGGTGAGAAGGTGACAACAGTTGGTACGATTATTTGCAAATGGAAGAAACACAAATTAACTGCCAGTCTCCCTCGGTCTGATGCTCCATGCAAGATCTCACCTCGCAACTGGATGTTGGGTATGGAGTGAGGGTGTCTGGGCAAGGTGATGCGATTCTCGAGAACCATGCGCTATAAATGAGTGAAGGATTAAGTGTAGGGAACAAGCACAACGGGAATGGTTAAGAAGCGTAGGCTGCGAAAGCCACTCGTTCAGGTTGATGAAGAGGAAAGGATTAGTTTGGAGTTGGGAGAAGTGGGTTTATGAATACTTATCATCATTATACAGTGCAGCTTGTTAATTATCAGTGTGTAGATATTCAGCACCATTATACAGTGCAGCATGTTCATTCCTCAGTATCATTATGCAGAATATATGTGAAAGTGAATGCAAAGCACAATGGACACACCATGGTAAAGAGCTGAGCGACATGTAGAGAAACCTACATCAGGATACAGTGTAGGGGAACGTCAGAGCGTGAGAAACCGCTGATGCAACAGAAAGACGTAAAGGCCCGCAGCACTATGAAACTTGGTGCGGTGACACCAAACAAAGAGAAACAGATGAAAATAGAACATGAAATCAAGCACAATAGACAAGCAGAGCAGTCTGGATCTTGAGGAAAGGAAAACAGCACCAAATTAAAGGGTTCTTTACAGGATTTACATATAAGGGGGTGCACCGTTGTTGAGAGCTTTGCAAGTTAGGGTCATGATTTTACATTTTATTCTGGAGGGTAATCTGACAGAAAAGAAAGAAAAGGGTTCTTCACAGTTAGGTTGGTTAACTGTGGAATTCTCTACCAAAGGAGGTGGTGACAGCAAATTCAATAGATAACTTTAAAAAGGGGTTAGATATATTTTTGAATAAAGAGGGCATTCAAGGTTTTCCTAGATAACTAGCGAAGGAATATTGATCCAGGGAGAAATTCGATCGCCAGTCTCTGGGGTCAGGAAGGAATTTTACATTTGTTTCCCCCTATGAGACAATTGGCAAAGTTTCAATGAGTTTGCCTTCCTCTGGATCAATTAACAATTATTAAAAATGTGTACTAAAAGGATCAGAAGAGATCTAAAAAGGTTGAACTTGATGGACTAACAGTCTTTATTCAACCTCAAATACTATGTAATTATGTAACTATGTATGTGATACATTTGGAGGAATTTATGATTAACATAATTGTTTTTTTAAATACGGATCTCCAACCTCCTTCATACAATACACAATTACCATATGTAATACTAATGTGCTGTAGGAGAACAAAATACTTCTGGCTGATAAATGTGTTCTTGAATTAAAAGTATCTCTTTGAATGCATGTTCTCACTATCTCCTAAAAATTGGCTCCTAAATATTATATATTTTTGGCAACTGAGTACACAATAAAATAAGAACAGGATAGAGATACAGACTCACACTGGCAATAGGATTATGGGAATACATTTTGCATATGCCACTGAGGCCAGTCTTTATTTCCACTCCAGTGACCACTCCTGGGAAACCTCACTAGTTATATCAGTCTACAACCCATAGGATGTGGCTGGTCATTAGTCGTTAGCTCTTTACCCACTTACAGCCTTATTAAATTGCGATTCAGCCAATTGAATAGGGCTCTATATAAGCACAGTGCATATTCTTTTTACAGAAGTTTGTAGTTAGTGAACTACTATCCAAAAGCAAGGTCTTCACTAACTAAAAACTTCTGTAACATAAATATGCTCAGTGCTTATATAGAGCCCTATTCAATTGGCCGAATCGCAATTTAATAAGGCTATTAATCACTATTGTGCATGTGTCACCTTCACAAATCCAACTGTCTGGGCTACAACTTTTATTAGTCACCAGTCTACATTTGCGATGTAACTAGGTTCAGTAATTGAGATCTTGCTCCTACTTGTTGTTGTTGTTGTTGTTTAGTTTTAATCTTTCAGGCAATGTAGGTACAACACCTGCCTTTGTAAGCTTTACCTATAACTTTACAATACTGGGCATTTCTGAGCATGGAATAACTTAAGTCATGATTACCATTTGTACCGTTCTCATCCTATTACTTTGGTTTATGTGTTTGCTTATAAGAGGAGACAATTTTGAAAGTGTAACTCGTTTTGAATGTCTTCAGGCGGTAAGTATTAAAAAATGTCAACCTTAATTTGCAAGTAATGACTCCAACAGAAAATGCAAATATTGGGTAGAAGAACTGAAGCAAACTAATACTGATGTGAAATCATTGATACATCTGGGGAAAAGCTACTCTTTGAAAGCCATTTGTCTAGGTTAGGGGTCAGTAACCTATGGCATTAGTGTTACAAATGACACCCACGCAGATTTTAAATACCACCTGGGAGAAGGACCATTTGAAGAGGGGTTGTTGTGGTTAGTTCGTTGAAGTGTAATGTAGGTAGGTTGTTATGATGGGGTTAAGCGAAGATTTGATAAGTTGACTTAATTAAATGGAATGAGGAGGCGTCGGAAAAAAGATGAGAATATTGTTTTATGGGTGACAATACATAAAGGATATTATAAGATGGAGTACAGATCTGTTGGATAGGTCTGATTTGATCAAACAGGATTTAGACAAGATGCAATGTAGGTGATTTTATGAGATGGCACCGAATGACGTGACGTGCTTGTGATGTCACTCAGGATTCCCGGCCACGGCCACATGACGTACCGCAGGGGAAGGATAACAAGCAATGAATAGTAAGGGGAAAGGGGAAGGGAGGAGGATAAGGGAGAGGAGGGAAAGGGGGAATGGTGTGCTGAGGGGGCCGGGGGAGAAGGAGTGGGCGACTACACAAAAACTTTAAGTGTATAGTTTATATATATTTTATATATATATTTATATTTATATATATATATATATATATATATATATATATATATATATATACAATATGTGTATATATAACAATTTTTTGCCTTTCCTCCCTTTGGGGGCTGGGTCATTTTCTTTTGCATCGGGGCCCTATGTTCACTTGCTCCGCCACTGGTCTGAGGGGCCTCAGGGTGCCGGGTGGGGGGCCGGGCTTGGGGCCCATGTTACAAAAAATAAACAAATTGCAATATAAAAAAAACTAAATTAGATCACACAGAGGCCCATCAGAGGAAGGCCCCAGTCAATTCCACCGCTGGCACCGAAGGTATATCCGCCGCTACACATACTGTATATATTTTATATTCACAAATATAATATATAGGAACTGCCTCTCCTCTCTATGTTAGAGTTACATTACATGTGGTTTATAGCAAATATGCACATTGATTCCAATCAGACGATCAGCATCTCTGGAGGAACATGAATCATTGTTAGGAGATTAAGGGTGAAGTAGAACATGTTATCAATGACACTTTCCCTGTTAGTCCTAATTTCCATGTGACATAGCAGGCAGTTCTCATAAACAATGTAGTTATTTATCCCTTCATTGTACAAGGTGGATGTTCCTGTGAAAGGGGGATGCTAATGGATATTGGCAACTAGTCCAATATATTAATCCAATGTATCACAATGTAGCAGTGCTCTGTCAAGGGCTTCAATGAAATGTCATTTAGTGATATACAATTACTCGTCCCACAGAATACCAATTACAAACTAATCATGGATGGATAAGCATCTGATGTGTCCAGGCATCTAATTGTCACTAATTAATATTGTAACAATCAGGATGATCAGCGCCAAATAGTAAAATGAATAAAATACGCATAATAAATGTTTCTATATTTATTAATTTAAAGGGACATGGAAATATGTTTTTCTTTGTTTATTCACAAAGAAAGTATTTGGTAAAAATACATTTCTCATAGCACAAAAATGTATTCAGATTTTTAACTGCTTTTGGAGGTTTGCCCTCTGTCTGCAAATAAGATCTACAGACGAAAGTGTCCCTATTAGCCAATAAACTGTAATAAAAATATTTAAGTCATTAAATAAAATATGGTGATCTATTTGTGATAGTTTAAAGAAATTTTATCATGGCTTACTATTTATTTTATGTTGGGGAAAACACTTGCTGTATTTATAACATGTTGTTTTAAATGCATAATAGAACATATATGAGCCATCATGGCGTCAGTAAAACGTGGAGTTTAAACTACCATCAATTAGTGTTTAGAAGTCTGATATGCGATCAGACTCGCAATCCAGCAATACAGAATTCAATAAAAATGAATGAAGGAACTGTTCTAGTCCATGCGTGTTCCTTGATATTTATTAACTGCTTGATTGCTTGGATCGATATAACATGGAAATAAAACATACAAATTGCAGATTTGTGAGCTTGAGACTGTTGTGCAATTAATTCTGATACCTTTCATTTCTTTCCCAGTATTTTTAAGTACAGTAATGTGTGTTTATTTGCTTTTGCAGTGTTACGAACAGGTGCATAACCCACTGGCAGGTCCTATCTAGTACTTGTATCATTTTTTGATACATTTGCCATTTTGAAGGCAATTGCGAGCTTGCTGAATTGTTGCAATTGAATATGGATTTTGCGTCTTTAGCACTGGTGGGCTTGAAATATCAAAGGAAGAGATAAGACGGAAATACGTTTTTAACAACCGCAGGGATTTTGAGCCTATAACTCACAATTAGATTGCAAGTAGCAAAATGTAGCCAAATACAGTATCAGTAACATTTATGGGCTCCATTACGGGCTCAAGTAATTGCGATTTGGACAATTAAATAGGGGCATGTGTCTGCATACTCTGCAGTGGGTAGACCCATACAGGGGCTATATGTTTGATTTTTTGGCAATAAAAACAGAGATTTTTAATTGCTTCTTAATAAAACACAGTACACAAAAGATAAATTCATACCTAGTAAAATGTACTAACCTTCCATATCCCTTTAATGACATATTGGTAAAGTAACAGCCAAGTATACATAATAATTACAGTATATCAGGATGCATTGTATAAGAGTTTGATTAAGAAGCCAAGGCTTTAGCAGCAGTATTGTCCACGATTAATCAGTTGTATTATCACGTTGATTACACAGATGTTGAGTTTCCGTCATTATTGGCAGCTGCCCGTATTCTCTATACGCTGTGATGTCATTGCCTCAAATAATAATGCACAACACACTCACTATATTTTATACAATACTATCCAAAGTACTTGTGCTTGGAACTAATAAACCAAATTGATAACTTTCTACCCTGTCGACAGTCTAACATCCAAGATTTAAATATGAGTGGCTTCTGGATCGCTAGCTTGTCGTGGTGAAGGTGCTTGTGCACTTCAACGAAGCTGTGAGCTATGTCATGTAGAGTCACCCAAGATAGGCAGGTCATATCATTGAGGTCCACTGGATAAGGAACTGGTAACCAATTCCAGTATCTTTGCCAATATAACCTTCTGGATAAGCACAACAAGACACGAGATGTGCCTATAGGGTTACGGAGAACAACTAGACAACAACAAAGCTATTTAGCTAGTTCTTCTGGGTATACTTTATTCCCAGTTTGACCCTAATATCACCAAGTGACTTGGTTTACAAAGTTTTGAATATACTTAATTAAATTGTCCATGAGAGAAACAATCTTGACATACATTGATGCTGCGTCTTTTAAGTCTCTGGAACTTATTGATAGTGATCATGAAACATACTCAGAGTGGGAAGTAGAGTCTGACCTTCATTCTTCTTCATATTTCTCCACTATTTCTTCCTCCCACCATTCTCCCTTCATCCCCCCCTCGTTCTCTCTTTACTCTTTACCTCTCTCCATTATCCATTCACTCTTTTCTCCTATACCTATTCTCCCTTCCATTTTTCCCTCTTTTCTCTCTTCCTCTATTCCCAGTAGGGAGGTCGGAGGGGACCACAAAGGAACTAACTTAATATACTAGGCCATCCTGTATTTTTTCATTTTAAAGGGATATGGAAGGTTTCCATATTTTACTAAATATATAATATTCCTATAATATCTGGATCGCCACCTTGTCGTGGTGGAGGGGCCTGTGTACTTCAATAAAGCTGTGAGCTATACCATGTAGGGTCACCCAAGATGGGCAGGTCATAGCAGAGAGGCCAGACAAATCGTGGTCTACTGGAGAAGGAACTGGCAACTCACTCCAGTATCTTTGCCAAGAAAAGCATATGGATAAGAACAACCAGAAACACAGATAGATGTGCCTGGCATGCTGCATCCATATGGTCACTGAGAGTCAGACACAACTGAAGGACTGGACAACAACAAAATATTATCCCTGTGTATCTATCTACTTTTATGTATTTTATTTTATTAAGGCGTGCTTATAAGCTCTGTAGTACTGACTGTGCAGTGTCTCATTCTAACCAGTCAATGACCATCACTCAGCAATATTCTGCAACATGCAGCTGAGATGTGGTCCCTGATAGGCTAGGACACTACACTGCACATTAAACTCTATAGAATCTGTGTCTGCATACACTGCAGTGGAGCAGGGACCATTTGTTTGAGCCTATAAACACTTCATAATAAAATAAAGTACATAAAAGTAAATACATACACAGGTATATTATATACATCAAAAATCCAGAAACCTTCCATATTCCTTTAAGTTTCCTTCATTATAACATTTAACATTTTTTAGGTTGTATATGCTATTTTTCTATTCACTTCGTCATAGAAAACCGTCATCCCACCCACTTTTCCTCAGCCTTTAAGAATATTAGTGAATGTGGCTGAATGTTTATCATTTTCTTTTGTGTCCTTGCTTGTTATATTTACACCTACCTACTTATTTAGCCAACTTAAGAGAAAATTGGATTGTGTGAGAGTGCTTTGAATCTGTATTTGGTGTGTAATCCACTTGGGTCCTTTGCAGCTCTCTCAATCTTTATCATGGAGAGTTCATGTTTGCATATTCTTGAGATCAATTACGCTTCGGCGCAGCACCCTTAGCAGATTTACACTCTCTTGACTTCATTATCACATGCTATATTTGACCTGCACACTAGTTATAGCTGACGAGTCCCCAATGAGCGTGTAGTAATTGGATTTTAGCTATGACCCCAACAAATCAAACAAATGCATTGTGTATATATTAAAACGACCTTTGACCCGGCGCATCAAAACTAGAATTTCATCTACTTCTTCGTCTTTGAAGCAGCAGTTTTCTAGACGAGAATAATAAACATTCTCAAAATTGAATTCCTGCAATTATAGTGTTACAGAGGAGAAAAACAATTTAATGATGGGGGATAGTGTGTCTGATGTGGAGCCATCGCAGCAATAAAAAGAATCTGGTGTGTAGCAATCTCGGCGTTCATTGTAAAACTGCCTCCTGTTACGGCTTTACATTGAAATCTTAGCAAGATTCAATTTGTCTTCAATCACAAACCGATGGGCAAATTGTGGGCAATATATCTGAGCACTTTGCTCTAGCATTTTCTGAAAAATGATTTCGCCAAAATGTCTTGAAAGAACAGAGCTGTCTAAATGGTAACTTTGCAGGAAGGTTCAGCAATTAACAAATTAATACAGTAATGTAACCTTTTCCTAATATTCCCCTGGTCTTTTAGCAAACATTGATATTTCATTAATTATCACTCAGAATAATTTTACTTGTAATTTCAGTAAAGGGTTTATAGGTCAATAGATTGAAATCATTACCATCAGCAAAGCTTCCAAAATAATATTTAATCTAAAACTGTAGATATTTAGCCCTATTAAATTTGAAGCCCGTAGCGGCATTGGCTGCAGGCTTGAATTTCGGCTGCGTTACAGAGCCTTTAATTCCGACCATGCCACGACGCTTGAGGCTTGAGACGCAAACCTGTACACCATTTGTTACACGTTGGATGTGAGGCCATGAACATGATCAATTAGTCAAACCCGTAGACGGATCAGTGGCAAAAGAGATAGTCATCCTCACGTCACTGAAAAATGGAGGTTAGATTTAAAAGCCTTACGGGCTTCAATTACGAGGTTTGATCAAACCCGCATTCCAGAAATAATGCAATTTTGGTAAATCCGTAAATATGATATTCTAGTCCATGCAAGTTCTATTATATGTATTAACACTTTGATTGCCGGGATCGATATAACACGGAAATTAAACTGATAATAAAGTATTTTGTATAGCAGATTTGTGGGCCTGAGATTTTTGTGCTATTAATTTTAATACCTAACATCACTTTGCCTTTACCTATAAGTACAGTAGTGTGTGTATATTAGCATTTACAATGCTACGGATAGGACGTCAACCCACTTTTTGGCTCCATTTGGGGGGTATGGGCTTGAACGAAAGTGAATTCATTGCAATTTAATAGCATGATTGGAACGTAACAGTTACGGGCTTGACAGATCAAAGGATTTGCGGCATGTTGTTCAAATTTCCACATCCCGTAGACTTTTCTCCCCCTTACCCCACAAGTCCTTGGCAGGTTGCTTTATGGGGCCAATTTAATAGCCGCAAGGTTTGCGGCCTACGTTACGGGCTACGGTTTTCAACATTGAGGGAATTTAATAAGGCTGATTGTATTAGCTGAATGATATAAAGAAAAATACACAACACACACACTAACATTGAAGTTTTTGTCATTTTTACTTTAGTTTTCACCCAGTTTTTTTTATTCAATTACTTAATTACATATACATATAAAAAGAAAAACATTATCTAAAAAAAATATCATATAAAGGTGGTCCCCAGGTTATAGACGAGATACTTTCCTGAGAACGTGTTTAGATCCCTGATGAATAATAATGATAATAAAAAAAATTATAATAGCTCATATGTGGTAGTAATAATCACAATACAGTATAATACTGTAGTAATAATAATACCCCTGTACTGTAATAATAAGTTTATCCATTTCTTAAGTACTGAACGTCTGTAAGTAGGGACGTCTGAAACCCAGGGACCTCTTGTATATATAAATATGTATATATGTGTGTGCAGAATATATGTTTTATAACAATCTAACTAAAAAGATACATCAAACAAATATTCCCATAAAATAAAGAAATAGAAACAAGTTAAAGTTAATCAATATATAACCATTGACCCTTTTTATGTGCAGTTCTTATAATATTCATATGAGTAAGGATTTTAGTATACTCTATTCATTCCAATACAGGTAAATACAATAGGAAGGTTCCCATTTTTATCAAGAAACCTTTAACTTGTTTATCTACAAAATGTCAGATACTCCAACCAAACCCTTGCATTTATCGTTTTGCTAATTAGTATCTGGGGGTCTTTATGTGCTGCTATTCAAAGAATGAAATGACTATTAAATTGCTGGACATTGTTCTCGGTCTAAAGTCAATTGCTAGAATCAATCAGAACATAATTACTGAAGATACACACAAAGCAATGGCTTCATGAAAGGGTTAGAAAGGGTGATTAAAAAAAACAAAAAAACTTCAATATAATTTTAAAGAGAATCTAGGGTGAAATGGAAGTTAAAAAAAATGAATTTAAAATTAAAATCCCAAGCAATACCCTGTTTAAACTGCTAATATGTTATTTTGTCTATGTATTGTATTAAATCATTGAAAATATTTTTCATGGAGTATGACATAAAGTAGGGGGAGAATAAACTGTTAAAATGGTCTTGGGTCTCATACTGAGGTTTGGAGGGCAACTTGCCGGGCTCAGCTATTCTTTGAAGCTCTCTTCCCTGTAAAGTATTTTTCTTTAAAAAAAAAACATATCTTTAGTGGGGATATCATTAAGCAAGTCACGTGGGCTGTGAAACAAGACTCATGTGTAACAAGTCCACTTCCAATCTATTTTCAGGTCTGTTTTATGGAGTTTTTGTTCCTGATGGACCAGTGAAATGATGATGGTGGGGGCCATGGAAGAGTGTGTTTGGCAAGCCAGTTGGATAAAGTTCAGCACCATCCCCGGCTTGACGCTGTGGCCATAGCAGGTGTGGCCCTCACTGGGGGCCATGGAATTGTGTGTTTGGGCTGCAAGCACTGGGGACTCCTTGTGTTTCCCCCTCTAGATTGTGTGGGAGTTGATGAAGCGCAGTGCCATCCTATGCTTAAATCTGTGACCCCTTACTGAGATGAGAAGACAATGGAGCTTGAGGGGAATTGTACGAGTAAAATGTATTTGTAAATCACTACCAAGCAATCACTTCACAGCACTCAAACCCATGAGAGCTGCCTGCTGAATGCTGAAGGGTGACATGAAATACTCGATTATGATTGGCTGAAGTATGATTGACACATATTTCAGGTAATCAGAGGACTTAGTCTCTGGTGATATTGAAAATGTATATTAGTCGGAGCAGGGGCTCCACCTACGAGGAACTCCATTAGAGAAAGTTGGTTTAATTTTTAGATTGGTGATTTTTTTATGAGGTGGTCTATTATAACAAGATGTCTTTGTGCTTCAAGCAAGATTGAAGAGGACATAGATAGTGCGTTTATCCAGGACTGAAGATTGAGGATCAGGGCATTGTTGATAATCACTGGAGGGCCTTACAAGGTAGTTAAGTTTACATAGGTGCCAAATATGGATCCCTGTGGTGGTAAGTAGGGTGCCATGAGAACCCACATGAGACAAGGGGTTAATGTTAGGTGCAGTGGGGGTCCATGATGAAACCATGGTTAGGGTTAATGTTACTATTGGGGTCTTTTGAGGACCCCATGGTATGAGGTTAACTCTAGATGCCACATGGTCTGTTATGGACCTCCATGGCAAGGGATAATTGTAGGTGTAGTTACTTTGGGTGTGTCATGTATGTTGTACAGAAGTTTTTGGAGAGGAGCCATAGAATGGCACCCTAGCAAGCGAAAAAATGGCTCATACATTTATGAGGGAGCCATTTCTTACTGCTATGTTCCTTATGTCTATATACTGAAAAATAACAGACATACATGGAATGGAAAGACAGCACAGATAGAGAGAGAGAGACAGCACACAGACAGAAACAGCACAAAGAGAGAGAAATCACACAGACCAAGAGCGCATGCCGAGATCGCACACAGACACAGAGAAAGCACGCAGACACAGGAAGCACAAGTAGAGAGCACACAAAGAGAGAGCACAGAGAGTGAGTTCACAGGAAAAGAGAGAGTGTGCACACAGAAAGCACACACAAAGTTGGAGCACACACACAGAGAGCACACAGAGAGAGCGCACAGGGAGAGAGAGAGCACACAGACAAAGAGCACAGAGAGAGAGAGCTCACAGAAAGAGGCAGCACACAGAGAGACAGTGCAGACAACATTCTATGATACCGTCATTTATGACGGGCAAGTTTCTAGTATAAGTTTTAATAATGAACATAAGTGCTGGTTTAATGGTACGATTGAAGTGGTAGAGATAATGATAGTAAAGGATTTTGGGCAATGCCTTGGGTGCTCAGGATGTACTAAGCCAAGTTTTTTAGTTAGAATAAAGCAGAATAATTGATCTTTTTTCTGTTTTCAAACCAAATTTGAAAATACGGGTGTTATTTCTTAATGATAAGGACAATCTTGCATAAGTCAAGACTAATTTTATTACACTGTCCATGCCAAATTTTCTTTGTTTTCTCACTAAATACTTTTTTATATGTATATTGAATGTAAAATGTTATATTTTCAGATTGCTTTATGAAGCAAAGTAATAGTGCAAGTGAAGCAAGCGATACCTTTTATGTCAGACAAACCTACTTTTTATGGTGATGAGTTTTCAAGAGATGCAACTCTTTTTCAAAAGCAGCACTGACTGGGGGAATTGTACGTGGGAAATTGTAAATCATTACCAAGCAATCACTTCACAACAATCAAATAAACTTATGAGAATTGCCTGCTGAAAAAAGTGCAACCCACATGCAGCTGTCATTACACTCTTCCAAAACCCCGTCACATTGTCAAATCTGATAGAAACAAGTAAACAAACTATTGAAATTGAGCAGGGCGACATGAAATTAGAATACTTAAAAATCTATTTAAGTCATTAGTTGGAGCAGGGGCCCAACCTATGAGGAGGTAATTAAAAAAAGTTTGTTTAATTTTTAGAATGGCAATTTTTTTTTGTTGGATGTTGTCCATTGTAATGGGAGGATCATGGGCTTCAAGCAAGATTGAAGAGGGCATGATTCTTTAATCATATAGGTAGTCCATTTTTGTCCAGGACAGAAGATTGAGGATTAGGGAATTGGGTATAATCACTGGAGGGCCTCACAGGGTAGATACATTTACATAGGTGCCCATTATAGACCCTTAAGGTGCCATGAGAACCCGCCTGCAAAAAGGGAGTTAATGTTAGGTGCAATAGAAGTCCATGATGACACCATGTTTAGGGTCAATTTTACTATGGAGGTCAGTTAAAGTTAACTCTAGGTGCCACAGGGGTCTGTTAGGGACCCCCGTGGCAAGGGTTCATTTTCGGAGCATAGCAATAGAATAGTTCCCTTGGAAGCGAAAAAAAAGGCTCCCACAGTTACAAGGGAGCCATTTCTCACTGCTAGGAGCCAGAATGGAATGGAGCCATATGTCTTTATACTGAAATATAACAGACATACGTGTAATAGAAAACTCAGGGTAAGTGGCATTGTAAATAAACTCCTAGCTCAGAAGAAGTATGTCAATCTGGAGTGAATGTGGGAGATGTAAAGGTGGAAACAGAATATACTGTATATTTGTCACATTGCTGGAGAAAGTTTTAGTGGCCCTTTAAATACATATTTTAATATTGCAAGCATTACAGCGATTTCCATGTCCCGTTAATGAGTATACCCTTTGCTGAGCTGTGGCAGATATTTCCATAGGACGTGTTATATTAATGTGAGATTCAGAGCTGTTGCCTGTAACGAGTTTGAAAGACTTATCACATAAATCATTTTAATTTAGATCATGTGTATATCATATTAATCCTTGATGCCAGCTTCTCCACAGCTCTGTATCGATTGACAAAGGGTGTAAATTGCTCGAGGTGACATACAAGGTCTTTGATGTCACTATTCATTTATATTTGTTTGATTTACTTCCTTGTTTAATCTACAAGCAGCCACACAGGAATTAATTTTCTCTGTTTTATGGCCTGTGATATTTATGAATCCCCATGTTCCATGCTTCAGTACACTGTAATATATTAGGTGAATTTTTTCAAATTAGCACTTTATTGTTAGAGACACTTAAAGATTAAATAGTAGCAATTATTGTGGGGTTTTGTGGCATTGTAGGGAATTTCAGAATTGGTTGTTGACTCACCAAAATACAGAATATACCGTAGTTTTCTTTACGTCTGTATTGTAAAGTTTGTGGGCCAGCAGTGAATCACATATCGGACTACTAATTCATAGGTATAAATGTAAATCCACAGAGTATAAAAATAATAACTTGAGAGACAATCACTACTTGTTTTTCTCCTGTTACATGTTAAATATAATGTATTACTACTAAATAACATACAGCCTTATTGAATTGTGATTTGGCCAATTGAATAGGGCTCTTTATAAGCACATAGAATATGTTTTTACAGAAGTTTTTAGTTAGTGAACTTCTTTCCAAAAGCAAGGTCTTCACTAACTAAAAACGTCTGTAAAAAATATGCTCTGTGATTATATAGAGCCCTATTCAATTGGCAGAATCGCAATGTAATAAGGCTCATAAACACTGCAGTGTACTACTATAGGTTCTTGAGTTTTAGAGTAACAACTTGAGAGTTAGCCGACTTATTAAATTGCCATTCGACCAATTGAATAGTGCTCTATATAAGCACAGAGCATATTGTTTATAGAAGATTTTAGTTAGTGAAGACCTTGCTTTTGGATAGAAGTTCACTAACTAAAAACTTCTGTAAAAAAATATGCTGTGTGCTTATATAGAGCCCTATTCAATTGGCCAAATCGCAATTTAAAAGGCTGTAGATGCGTTATCACAGCTCAAAAGGTTTTTCCTATAAATGTACATACCAATTTTGCCCAACCCAAGGATCTACATAGATGTGTGCTTTTTACTATTCTAAATACTAGTGGATATTTTTATTGGAAAAGTTTAAAACATAGAACATTTACATATATATATATTGTGACAGATCCACTGTCACTCTCGGGATCTGTGCCTTAGTTTTCAGCAAAATGGAGGTCTCAGGAAGCTTTGACACACTTGAACAGGCTTTAATGTATATTGTCAACTTACAAAAATAAACAAAACAAAAATAACACCTAGCTTCTTTGAAGCACTCACTACACATTAGATGCAGTTCCCTCACTGCGCTGCAGTAATATGAAATACAGGCTATTCATACAGCAATACAGGCCTTATGTAATGATATAGGAATCACAAGGTTGTGGAGACCAGTAGCCAAGGTCAGCAATAATCCAGTTCAGCAACTTGTAGGTGAAACAGGAACAAGCTTTATTGAGGGATCAGGAACCAACAATAATCTGGCAAGGATACAGAGACAGGAAGTGCCAAGAACCAGACAGCTGACCAGACACAGCTAAAGAGAGTTGTCACTGATTGCATTGCTTTTAGAGTCAAGGTATCAGATCTCAGGTAAATCTGCAAGAGGCAGGCTGGCGTACCGGTAGGGAAGAGGTTTAGCAACATGCAAACCAGGGTTTGAATCCCAGCAGAGTCAATTCCTCACATTACCCCCACCTCTATAGGCGCAGTCTCTGGATGCCTTATTACCCGGTTTAGCAGGGTACTGTGCATGGAAAGACCGAAGAAGATCAGGAGCGTGAATATTGTCCACTGGTTCCCACGATCTATCCTCCTCACCATAGCCTTTCCACCGAACCAAGTATTGAAGCTTGTTACGGAAGATCCTGGAGTCGAGAATTTTTTCCACTTCGTATTCATCTTCGCCATCCACGAGGACTGGAGGTGGGGCAGGTAGGGCTCGGCCAGGGAAAGTATTTTCATGAAAAGGTTTAAGCAGTGCAACGTGAAACACTGGATGTATTTTCAGGGAATTTGGAAGTTGCAAACGGAAAGTGACAGCATTGATTTGAGCAATGATCTCAAAAGGTCCCATGAACCTTTGACCCAATTTATGAGAAGGAATCCGAAGCTTAAGATTCTTTGTTGACAGCCACACCTTGTCACCAACATGATAGACTGGGGCCTTCTTTCTATGCCTATCAGAAGCTCTGTTGTAACATTAACATTCCTGAGCCTCCAAAAGAGTCTCTTTCAACAGTCCTTGGGAATCACGTAAGGCAGTTAGCCGGTCAGTGACTGCAGGAACGGGAGTAGTAATCGGGAGACTCACTAGAAAGGTTGGATGGTAACCATAATTGGCAAAAAATGGGCTCAGAGAAGTGGAGCAGTGTTGGGCATTGTTATAGGCAAACTCCAAAGTGGGTAAAAAATCCAGCCAGTCATCCTGCAGGTAACTAATATAGCACCGCAAATATTGCTCCAAAGTCTGGTTGGTTCGCTCAGTCTGTCCATTACTTTGTGGAGGAAAAGCTGACGACAGATTTAAATTAATACCTAGGTAAGAACAAAAATGTTTCCAAAAACGAGATGTAAACTGCACTCCCCTGTCAGAAACTACTTCATCAGGCACTCCATGCAAGCAAAATATTTCCCAAATAACCAGGTCAGCCGTCTGTTTAGCTGAAGGGAGACCACGAGCTGGTATGAAATGACCCATCTTAGTTAACCTGTCCACAACAACAAGAATGGTAGTGTGTTCCTTAGAGGGAGGTAGTTCCACAATAAAGTCCATGGATATAGATCCCCAGGGACGATGAGGAATCGGAAGAGGCTGAAGCAAGCCAACAGGGGATGAGCGAGGAGTCTTATGTCTGGCACATACATCACAAGAGGACACATACTTCTTAACATCCTCATGATACTTTGGCCACCAAAAGGATCGGGGAAGTAGCTCTTGTGTCTTTCGGATTCCTAGATGACCTGCTGGTTTTGAGTCATGGTAGAGACGTAAAAGGTCCAGTCGCACTGACTCCGGAGCAAACAGACGTTGTTGAAAAATCCAAAACCCATTAAGCATTGTCATATGGAGATCACGAGGAGGATCACGAAGAACTGGGTCTTCAGGGTAGCCCTTTTTAATGCGAGACATCAGATCAGAAGGAAAAGTAACTCCTATAAATATATCCTCCGGCAAGATGGTGGTCTTGGTTACGGTAGCATGGAGGGGGTCAGCTATTCTAGACAAGGCATCCGCCTTACCATTCTTGGAGCCAGGACGGTATGTAACCAAAAAATTAAACCTCGAGAAGAATAGGGACCAGCGTGCTTGTCTGGCTGACAGTCTCTTAGCTGATCAAATACATTCCAGATTTTTGTGATCTGTGAGGACAGTAATTGGATGGGTAGCTCCCTCCAAGAGATGTCTCCATTCGGTGAAGGCAGCTTTTATAGCCAATAGTTCTTTATTCCCTATGTCATAGTTTATTTCTGCTGGCACCATCTGGCGGGAATAGAAGGCACACGGATGTAACAGCATCTTAGGTCCAGTCCTTTGAGACAGTATAGCACCAACAGCTGAATCAGAAGCATCAACTTCCACAATCGGGAAACTTTTTAATCGGGAAAATGCGGTATCAGCCTTATCGGACCACTGAAAAGGAGTCCCCTTACGTGTGAGTTCAGTGATCGGTGTAATAACGGCAGAGAAATTCTTAATGAAACGCCTGTAAAAATTGGCAAACCCCACAAATCTCTGGACATCTTTTTCATTCTTGGGGATGGGCCAGTCTAGCACAGCTTTAATTTTACTTGCGTCCATACTTAAACCTTTGGGAGTTATTACATACCCCAGGAATTGAATTTCTGTTTGTTCAAACTCACATTTTTCTAGTTTAATGTATAGGTGGTGGGTACGAAGGCGCTCCAGAACTATACGGACCTGTTTTCTGTGGTTTTCAAGATTATCAGAGAATATTAGGATATCATCCAAATATGCCACAACAAACTGATCCAGGAGATCTCGTAGTACATCATTGATAAGATGCTGGAAAGTTGCAGGGGCATTACAAAGCCCAAATGGCATTACTAGATATTCGTAATGCCCGTACCTGGTTCTGAAAGCTGTTTTCCATTCATCATTTGGTCTTATGCGAACCAGATTATATGCCCCCCGAAGATCAAGCTTTGTAAATATTTTAGCTCAGCGAAGTCTCTCCAAAAGTTTAGGAATGAGAGGCCAGGGGTAGCGGTTTTTAACAGTGATGTTATTAATGTCCCTGTAATCAACGCATGGCCGTAGGCTGCCATCTTTCTTCTCTACAAAGAATATAGGAGCTCCTGCTGGGGAAGTAGATGGTCGAATAAAACCTTTGGCAAGATTTTCTTGTATGTATTCACGAAGAGCTTTCAATTCAGGCTCAGAAGGGGAATATATACGGCCAAATGGGATAGCAGCCCCAGGCAACAGCTCTATTGGGCAATCATAAGGCCTGTGTGGTGGAAGCTGATCAGCATTCTTCTTATCACAGACATCTGCAAAATCACGATATTGTAGAGGAAGCTTAGTCAAGTTTGTAGCAACCATTTCATTAATTGTTGTGGCAACAGGTGTTACCTTAGTGGGTTGACAATTCATTAAGCAGTGTTCTGAAGGAAAGGACAAAGTTCTGATCTTCCAATCAATTTGTGGGTTATGCAGAGCAAGCCAAGGTACCCCCAAAATCACTGAAAATTGTGTTGAGGAAATTAGGTGGAAAGATATAGTCTCATGGTGATTCACTTCCAGAGTCAACTTTAAGGGCACAGTCTCATGTGTAACCGGGCCTGACGTTAGTGGAGAACCGTCCACTGTCTCCATTAACACAGGTGAAGAATTAGGGATAGACTGAATTCTATTTCCTGATGCAAATTTAATGTCCATAAAGTTTCCGCCTGCTCCAGAATCTATCATAGCTGTAGTTGAAATTTTATTATCACCACATTGCAACGTGATAGGTACCACAAAATGAGGATGTTGAGTCAACATACCCTCTTCACCATGAGCCAGAGAAAACAAGGGTTGTGTGACAGAATCCAGTTGATCTGCAATCTGGGATTGGTGTCGAATCTGTGCGCCCTCAGCAGCCATAGCTATTGTTCTTTTGGATTTGCTAGGGCAATTGATGGCATAGTGCCCTGCACTACCACAATACAGGCATAAATTGTGAGTGCTTCTCCACTGTTTTTCTTCATTGGATAATGGCCCTCTTATGAGATTTACCTGCATAGCCTCAGGCTCAGAGTCTGAAGGTGTTTGTGGGGTTGGAGTAGAAATTCTTGAATAGGAAATAGGAGTAGTACTTGGTCTAAAAGTGCCCTGTCTTTCCAATCTTCTTTCAGAAAGTCTCCGATCGATACGAATAGCCAAACGCACAAATGCATCAAAGTCAGCAGGAAGATCAACACGAGCTAGCTCATCTTTTATAGCTTCTGAGAGACATTTTCTGAAGTGGAACCTCTGAGCTGATTGGTTCCAGGTAGTATCAGCAACCCACTGTCTGAATTCAGCAGCATATTCAGCCACAGAGCGCCTCCCTTGATGCAAATGAAGGAGAGTGGCTTCGGCTGAAGCACATCGATTGGGGTCATCAAAAACTAGGCACATGGCCTCAAGAAAGTCATTTATATTACCCAAGACTGGACTGTCCTGTTCCAGAAGAGGGGAGCCCCAAGCCAGGGCTTCATCTTTGAATAGTGAAAAAATAAATGCCACCTTCTCTCTTTCAGATGGAAATTGGTGAGGTAACATCATGAAGTGCAAACGGCATTGATTTAGGAAACCCCTAAATTTTTTGCAATCTCCTCCAAACTTTTCTGGCAGGGGCAAACGGGCATCTTGTGCAGGTGTAACAGTAGCAGCCGCAACATCACGTGCCCTGTAGCTGGTATACTCACTGTGCATTGACTGAAATTTATTTTGCAGTTCAGCTACCTGGTCCTGCAGCACTTGAATGGTCTGTGCCTGGGTCTGCACAGTTCTTGCAGTAAAAGCAACCTGCTGGGCCAATGCAGAATCTGACCCGGCGGTCTCCATGAAAGGGCCAGATTATTCTGTAATGATATAGGAATCACAAGGTTGTGGAGACCAGTAGCCAAGGTCAGCAATAATCCAGTTCAGCAACTTGTAGGTGAAACAGGAACAAGCTTTATTGAGGGATCAGGAATCAACAATAATCTGGCAAGGATACAGAGACAGGAAGTGCCTTATATAGGCCAAGAACCAGACAGCTGACCAGACACAGCTAAAGAGAGTTGTCACTGATTGCATTGCTTTTAGAGTCAAGGTATCAGATCTCAGGTAAATCTGCAAGAGGCAGGCTGGCGTACCGGTAGGGAAGAGGTTTAGCAACATGCAAACCAGGGTTCGAATCCCAGCAGAGTCAATTCCTCACACCTTATCTGTTTTAGAGTCCACTCCCTTCAGGATCTGCAATCCATTTGTAGAGGACCTGTGTCTCTTTGACCTCTTCTCAATGTTGTGTCTCTCAATTATGCTGGCTGTACACTTAAAACAGCCTCACTGGCTGTCCAGGTCTCCCTGACCTCTCTCTGGCCACATAGAGCTGTCCGAGGTTTGCTTTGTCTCTGCAGAGGCTCCACGCTTCCAAACAATTCTCCAACTGGTGGTAGAAGCAGGACTCAATTGCAGCCACACCCCCTGTCTTTTGAGCAGGTTGTTAACTTTCTCACTCCTGAGGAGAAATATTGAATAGCTCTCTTCTGACCCCTGGGGGCACTTCACCACAATATATATATATATATATATATATATATATATATATATATATATACTGTAGATATGTATATATATATATATATATATATATATATATATATATATATATATATATGAAGAGTGAGGTAGCCGTGAATGTCCAGTAATCCAGATGAATTATCAGAGTATTGCAGTATATAGTGATACCTTTTTTATTGGACAAACATATTCATAGGTTTCATGACGAGCTTTCGAGAGCGTTCCTCTCTTTGTCGAGTCAGAGTCAATACTGATTATAGAATCACAAATACAGCAAAAAAATTCCAGGATTAACAAATAATGTTCTGATCAGCCAGCCGTGCAAGTGTGTGGGGGTGCAGACCAGAGTAAGTAAATTGGGGTCGTAAATAGTTTTACATCTAAGGAACCATAGGGCTGTAACCAAACTCAGGATGAAGGCAGAGAACAAAAAGTAAAAAAAGTCACACACAAAAAAATATATAAAAAATCAATAAACACACATATATATTTCCAAGCATGAATGTTGGAGGTTATAAGAAATTTTGATAATGAGATAAGAATTCAATGTCGATATTAAGTCCTGACTTATTACTGTTGAAGAACATGTTATGGGCCAATGCAGAATCTGACCCAGTGAAACATGGTGGTGGCAGCATCATGCTGTGGGGATGTTTTTCAGCAGCAGGGACTGAGAAACTGTCCAGCGTTGAGGGAGCAATGGATGGTGCTAAATACAGGGATATTCTTGAGCAAAACCTGTACCACTCTGTGCGTGATTTTAAGGCTAGGACGGAGGTTCACCTTCCATCAGGACAATGACCCCAAACACACTGCTAAAGCAACACTTGAGTGGTTTAAGGGGAACATGTAAATGTGTTGGAATGGCCTAGTCACAGCCCAGACCTCAATCCAATAGAAAATCTGTGGTCAGACTTAAAGATTGCTGTTCACAAGCGCAAACCATCCAACTTGAAGGAGCTGGAGCAGTTTTGCAAGGAGTAATGGGCAAAAATCCCAGTGGTAAGATGTGGCAAGCTCATAGAGAGTCAAGTTTTTTTAACTTGTTTTAGAAGTTCAAATGTAAACACAAATGTACTATTTATTTACTGTATATTTATATATATATATATATATATATATATATATATATATATATATATATATATATATATATATATATATATATAATACAATAAATTACAAGGACTCAGTAAGTCTCCAACTATTAAATGTCTAACCTTTATTCAAGCTACTGAATATTATTATAACTGCATTATGGTCAGATCATACAGTCGCATAGTCACAGTATTAACCTTATATGTCATCAATAGCTTTATGAGGAATACATGAATTCTAGAATGTGAATAATTCACAGTTTAATTATACTTGTACTCTCTATCATGGCCAGGCTTTACCCTCTATATGTGAGTTAATGGTTTACTATTTAGTATTATTTTGTACAGGGGTGGCTGGTCCTTTGGGGCAACTGGGCAAACACCCTCCCAAATGTTATTGTAAATTTTGTTTTATTTTTTATTCCTATAATTCTAACGGACAGTGGTTATCTTTTTCCCTTCCCTCTTTAATTTTCCTCCCCCCAAAAAACATACATTTTTAAAACAAAAACAAAAAAATGTTGTCTGTGTAATGCATCTACACAGTTGCTGTGATGTAGTCAAGTACCTGAAGGTGGAGCCACTGAGTTACTGGTTACAAAGTCTCTAGATAGGGCTCTGCTACATGGAAAAGAGGCTCAGCACAGCTCCCTGTGCAGCCTGATTTAAATCTGTTGGGGGCGTCTGACTGCAGCGTCCACTCATTCCTGCCACTAGAGGCACTGCAGAGCACATTACCTCATAGACACATGGGAAGCCATGTGCGAGGGAGAAGTTAGAGAAGCAGCATGGTGCAACATGGATACCAGGATGTGGTCACAACATAGAACTTGCCAATACCTTATGTTAGTCTCCTCAGCATCCCAAGTCACTCTCACAGTGAAGCTACTTGTCAGTTCTCTCTAGGTGTGATTGTTTCTGTATAAATGTATGTATATATTGCATGGCATGTGTGTATACAGCATGCTGTGTGTGTATGTGTGTCAATACATGTATACTGCATGCTCTGTTTTATGTGCATATATATATATATATACTAGCGACTTGCCCGTCAAAAATTACGGCAATAAAAATTAACGCCTGGCGATGGTGTTTGTCACACATTGCGAGCTTCTCCCCACTCTACATTATTGGCCTCGCGATGAGCTCCTTCAGCGCTCATCTCGAGCCTTGCAATGAGTTGCTTTGGTGCTCATTGTGAGCCTCCTCCACTTCCTCTCCCTCCCCTGTGTCTCTCCCCCCTCTCCCTCCCTTGTTTCTCCTTCCCTCTCTCCCTCCCCTGTGTCTCTTGCCCCCATCTCCCTCCCTTGTTTCTCCCTGCTGCTCTCCTTCCCCTGTGTCTTCCCCCCTCCTCCCTCCCCTGTGTCTTCCCCCCTCTCCCTCCCATGTCTGTTCCACCCTCCCTCCCCTGTGTCTCTTCATCCCGTCTCCCTCCCCTGTATCTCTTCCCACCCTCCTCCCTCCCATGTCTCTTCCCACCCTCCTCCCTCCCATGTCTCTTCCCTCTGCCCCTCGTCTCTTCCCCCCTCCGCTGTGTCTCCTCCCCCCTCCTCTCCCTCCCCTGTTTCTCTTCCTCCCCTCCTCTCCCTAGTTTCTCTTCCTCCTCTCCTCTGTGTCTCTTCCCCCTCCCCTGTGTCTCTCTTCCCCCTCCTCTCCCTCCCATGTGTCGCTCTTCCCCCTCCTCTCTCTCCCCTGTGTCTCTCTCCCCATCCTCTCCCCTGTGGCTCTCTTCCCCCCTCCTCTCCCTCCCCTGTGTCTCTCTTCCCCTCCTCCTCTCCCTTCCCTGTGAATCTCTTCCCCCTTCCCTGTCTCTCTTCCCCCTCCTCTGTGTCTATCTTCCCTATCTCTAATTTACATTGCTATTAACTCATACAATATTCATAAACAACAGATACGTAATACTTATGTATTATTATGCTTTATGCTTTATTTGTAACACGCCAACACATTCAATCGAGCTATACAGGGTTAAATACAAATCAAAAACGACTTGAACACAGTACAAAGCAAGTAGGGCCCTGTTATTTAGCTTACAATCAAAAGTATATAATTGCTTTCCCTAAAGCATATATCAAGATTGAAAACTCACAGACTTAGTCTGAAGGGTATGGGTTAGGTACAGGGGTGATAGATCCATTGTGCATATTAAGGCTGAAGGTGATAAGCTTCTTTAAACAGATGCTTTTTAATTAGATTTTAAAGGATTTGAGGCAGGAGTGGCGCAAGGACGCGAGGTTTTGGGAATCAATGGGATAGAGGATGGTCATATGCAGATCAAAGAAAATAAATAATTGGGAGATTATTTAGAGATGAGAGCAGAGATGTAGAGGGGTGCATTATCGCTGAGGGCATTATACGTTATTGGCATGATTTAAAATTGTATTCTGGAGGCTATGGGAAGCCAGTGGAGTGACTGACAGAGGAGCTGCAGACACTGGGCGTCGAGTGAGGTAAATGAGTCTAGCGGATGTGTTCAATATGGATTGGAGTAGAGAAAGGCAGTGATGGGGAGGCCAGCGGAAAAAAAAGTTGCAGTAGTCAAGGTGAAATAATTGTGCCCAGGTGAGAAGGCAGAAGTTAATATATATAAGGAGAAGGGGCGAACTTGTGAGCTTGCAAACATATTCAGTATCAAGTGCAATTCTAGTAAAAGTGTAGCAGTTTAAATAAAAGGAGGGACTTCAAAGAAAAGGGAGGGCAGATTTATAGTGCAAAGGAGGAAAACTTTATACAAATATATTATTATATATTCTTTATTTTTCCCACTGAAATTTTGTAGACAATAATAATAATTATGAGTCAGTACAATGGCAACCTCACTCAGTGTACATCCTGTCATATGTATGCAATACTGGAACAGATGATCCAGGGTCCATACCTCTGTGACAGATGTGAGCATGTTGCCTCTCTGGAAGTTCAAATTGGAGATCTGGAGCGGAGAATTGCAGCACTTAGTGATATTGCTCCACTGGAAAGGGGGTTGGTGCTCATTGAGCACAGTTTAGCTGAGCCTAGCATGGAGGGTGGAGCTGGGGCTAGTGAGGATGTCCAGGGATGTAGCTGGGTTACAGTTACAAGGGGAAGCAGGAGGAACAGGAGGAGGCAGGCCAGTTCTGAGTTGGCAAACACCAACAGATTTGCCAGATTGAGTGAAACTGTTGGGGATGTCCATTCAGGAATGGCAATGCCAGATAGAGATGTTCCCTCTAACAGCCGAGAGAACAGCTCTACTGGAGGAGAGGGAGGGCAGAATAGGCAGAGCAACAGACAGGTTTTGGTTTTAGGGGACTCTATTATTAGGAAGGTAGACAGGGTGATTTGTCACCCAGATCCCAGCAATCGAACAGTTTGCTGTCTCCCGGGTGCTCGGGTTCGTCATGTTGTGGATCGGGTAGACAAATTATTGGGAGGGGCTGGAAATGAACCGGCGGTCTTGGTACATATTGGTACCAGTGACAAAGTTAGTGGAAGATGGAGTGTACTAAAGAATGATTTTAGAGAACTAGGTAATAAGCTGAAGGCAAGGACCTCCAAGGTAGTATTTTCTGATATACTACCAGTGCCACGTGCTAGCCCAGGGAGGCAGAAGGAGCTTAGGCAGGTTAATGCATGGCTAAAGATGTGGTGCACTAAGGAGGGGGTTTGGGTTTTTAGAGCACTGGGCTGACTTCTCACTTCGGTACAATCTCTACAATAGGGATGGATTGCACCTTAATGATGAGGGAGCTTTTGTACTAGGGGATAGGATGGTAGAAAGGCTGGAGGAGTTTTTAAACTAGTAGGTGGGGGGAGGGACTAGAACTAAGTAATAAGGTAGAAAGTGTAGAGGGTATAAGGGATGAATTAACAACTCATAGGGGAGCAGATGGCGGGAGGGGTAGTATAGTCAATAGGCAAGTAGTACTAAGTAATTCAAGTACAGTGGCAGGCACTTCAGAACAACAGACTCATAACATAAGGTGTATACTTGCTAATGCCAGAAGCTTGCCAGGAAAAATGGGAGAGTTAGAATTATTAGCAATTAATGAAAAATGGGATTTAATAGGCATTACCGAAACGTGGTGGGATGAATCTCATGACTGGACTGTTAATCTGGATGGTTATAACCTATTTAGGAAAGATAGAGGCAATGGTAAACGAGGAGGAGGGATTTGTCTGTATGTTAAGCCTGAATTTAAGCCTATAGTCAGAGAAGATATTTATGGTGGACCTAGTGATAAAGTTAATGTTTGTGGTAGAGTGAAATAGCGGAGCAGCAAATTCAAAAAGAATATTAGTAGGCGTATGCTATAAACCCCCAAATATAGCTGAAAGTGAGGAAATACAATTATTGTTACAGATTGAAAATGCAGCTAAGCATGGTCAAGTTCTAATAATGGGAGATTTTAATTACCCTGAAATAAACTGGATAAATGAGACCAGCAGTTCATCTAAGGGGAGCAGGTTCTTGAGTACACTCAGGGATCATTATCTGGCCCAGGTTGTACAAGAGCCTACTAGAAATGAAGCTATCTTAGATTTACTCATCACAAATAATATTGATATACTGTAGTATCAAATGTTGGAATAGGGGCAACCTTTGGGAAACAGTGATCACAACACAGTCTCATTTGAGATTTAATTAAAAAAATAAAATTTTAAGGGGCCAACGAAAACTCTTTTTAAAAGGGCAGATTTTAACGGTCTAAGGGTAGCAATACAAAGTATAGACTGGGACAGAGAACTGGCAGGTAAAAATACTGAACATAAATGGACAACACTTAAATCCTTACTAAATATACATACACATCGGCATATACCGTGTGGGAATAAAAGTAAAAGATGTAAATCCCATCCAATGTGGCTTAACAATGTTTTAAAGATCAAGATAGGAGTAAAAAACAGCCATTTAAATTTTACAAACAAGAGGGGACAGAGACTGCTTTACAGGAATACAAGGAAATCAACAAGGTTTGCAAAAGCGTGATTAGACTGGCTAAAATAGAAAATGAAAAATGTATTGCAAAAGAGAGTAAGACTAACCCTAAAATATTTTTTAAGTATATTAATGGGAAGAAGGTGAGGAAGGAAGCTATAGGAACATTACAATGTTACACATGCCGTCTGATAATTAGGGACCAAGAAAAGGCAGATTAGCTAAATTGGTTATTTTCTTCGGTATACACAAGGGAGGTACCAGTGGTTGGGACATGGCAACATAATGCGGCTACACTACCTTTGCCAAATAATTGGTTAACACAGGAAGTAATCCAAAAGAGGTTGGAAAAAATAAATGTTAATAAAGCCCCGGGTCCTGATGGAATATATCCAAGGGTACTAAGGGAACTGGGTTCTGTAATAGCCAAACCATTATATTTATTTTTTCAAGATTCACTCAACACAGGGTCTCTACCAGATGACTGGAGAAAAGCTGATGTAATACCTATATTTAAAAAGGGAGCAAGAGCAAATCCGGGAAATTATAGACCAGTGAGCCTCACTTCTGTAGTGGGGAAGCTTTTAGAAGGGTTAATAAGGGATAATATACAAGAATAAGTCTATTTGAATAGGATTATAACTAGGAGTCAGCATGGATTTATGAGGGATAGGTCATGTCAAACAAATCTAATTAGTTTCTATGAGGAGGTTAGTAGGAACCTGGATCAAGGCCACTCAGTGGATGTAGTATTTTTGGATTTTGCAAAGGCTTTTAAAACAGTGCCACATGGGAGACTATTGTGCAAACTAAGAGATACAGGAGTTGCAGTAAATATCTGCTCATGGATTGAGAGCTGGCTAAAAGACAGGAAGCAAAGGGTTGTTGTAAATGGAACATACTCCGATTGGACTAATGTGATAAGTGGGGTTCCTCAGGGTTCAGTATTAGGTCCTCTCCTTTTTAACATATATATTAATGACTTAGAGGTAGGATTGGAGTGTGGTGTCTCCATTTTCGCTGATGACACGAAGTTGTGCAAGGTAATTAAATCAGATAGTGATGTGCTTTCCCTCCAAAGGGATTTACATAAAATTGAGGAATGGGCATCTAACTGGCAGATTAGATTTAATACGAATAAATGTAAAGTTATGCATCTGGAAAGGAAAAATAGCCATGCAATTTATAATCTTAATGGAGCAAATCTAGGTGTATGAGATATTGAATGGGATTTGGGGTGCTTGTGGATAACCAACTAGGTAACAGTGCTCAAAGCCAAGCAGCAGCTGCAAAGGCAAATAAAATATTAGCATGTATTAAGAAGGGTATAGAAGCCAGGGAAGCAAACATAATTTTGCCACTATACAAATCTCTAGTACGACCTCATTTGGAATATGGAGTACAATTTTGGGCACCACTTCATAAAAAGGACATTTTAGAGCTGGAAAAGGTACAGAGGAGGGCAACCAAACTAATAAGGGGAATGGAGGGGCTAAGTTATAAAGAAAGACTAACCAAATTAAACATATTTTCTCTAGAAAAAAGGCGTCTAAGAGGAGATATGATTACCTTATATAAATACATCCAGGGTCAGTATAAAGATTTTTCAATTGAGCTTTTTGTACCAAGGGATGTCCTCTTGTCAACTGACAAGAGGACATCCCTTGAGGTTAGAAGTAAAAAGATTCCACCTTAAAGAAAGAAAAGGGTTCTTCACAGTAAGGGTGGTTAATCTGTGGAATTCTCTACCAGAGTAGATGGTTACAGCGGATACGATAGATAACTTTAAAAGGGGACTGGATTTATTTCTAGTTAAAAAGGGAATTCAGGGTTATCATGGATAAGAGAGGCAGTATTGATCCAGGGAGAAGTCTGGTCGCTGGTGTCTGGGATCAGGAGGGAATTGATTTAAAAAAAATTTTTACAACTAATTAATTAATAGTTAATCCGCATATTGCAAATCAGAGGAGATCTTAAAAGGTTGAACTTGATGGACTGAAAGTCTTTTTTCAACCTTAAATACTATGTAACTATGCAAATATGATGATTGAGTAAATTATAATTTTAGTTGTCTCTTATGTCTGGAGATATTTTTTAGGTGAAAACGACAAGATTTTATGATCGATTGAATGTGAGGAATAAAAGAGTGGACAGGGTCCAGTAGAAGGCAGCTGGCCTGGGTGGTAGGAAAGATGATGACATTGTCAACAGTGAGAGTTATGTGCGTAGTGGAAGATGGTGGAAAGATCAGGAACTTAGTCTTTAAAATGTTACATTTGAGTTGAAGGTCGGGCATCCAGGAGGATACGCTGGAGAGACAGTTGGCAACTTAAGCTAGAAGAGAGGAGGATAGTTTTGGTGCTGAGCGGTAGATTTGAGTGTCACCTGCATATAGATGATACTGAAATCCAAAACATTTCATTGGGGTACAAGGGAGGATGTATAGATAGAGAAAAGGAAGGGGGTCTAGTTCTAAACTTTGGGGAATGCGACAGTTAGAGGTCAAGGTGAATAAGAGAAGCCAGAGAAGGATACACTAAATGTTTGATTATCTAGATAATAAGTGAACCAAGAGAGAACAGTGTCACGGATGCAATGAGAGTGGAGCGTTTGGATAAGAGAAGGTAAACAACTGTAAAGAGATCCAGTAAAGAGATCCAGTAAAGAGATCCAGGAGAATTAGAATAGAGAAATGACCCTTTTATTTGGCTTTGAGCAAGTTATTAGTGACTTTTGTTAGAGCCGTCTCTGTGGAGTGTTGTGGCCGGAAGTCAGATCGGAAGGGGTCAAGGAGGAAATAAATTGGGTAAGTCCATTGTAAACGATAAGCTCAAGCAGTTTAGAGGCCAGGGGAAGTAGAGAGATAGGGCGATAGTTAGATTCAGAAGCAGGATCAGATGAGGATTTCTTAAAAAATGGGTGTTTGGGGCTTGTTTTAAAGGTGATGGAAACTTGCCAATGTTTAGGGAAAGGTTGAATACATGTGTGAGAGCTGGGATACTTGTGGGAGAGAGGGAAGGATGAGCTGTGATGGAATAGGAACATGTGGAGAAGTTATAAGATAATAGGTTAATAGAAGACTAGATACTTCATCCTCAGTTACAGAATAAAATGAGTTCATCATGGATATATGATTAAGGAAGTGTGAAGACAGGGTGCTATCAGTTTATTGAAGGGAGGGTGAGTTAAGGTCACATTGAGTGACAGGAAGGGCAGGAGGTGGTGGAGGGCAGAGTGTTAAATATGGTGAACAAACATTTGGGGTTGGAGGCCAAAGTTGATATTAATGATAAGAAGTAGCGCTGTTTGGCATTATCGAGGGCATAGTGATAGGACCGTAGAATAAACTTGTGCAAGATTTTTTCCATAATTGTTCAGAAGTACAAGAGCACCTCTGGATGTTGCATGCTTGTGAAGTGTGCCATGGTTATAAGTGAGAGCAAGGGTGTCTCCCTGTGGTTATGGGGCTATAGTGTCAAGGGTGCAAGTTAGAGTCAAGTTTTAATGTGCATTGGCGATGCCAGTACAATTGAGGGTAGTGAGGGGACTGAGAAGGGGTTTTAGCAAATGTGAAAGATTTTGTGGGTCAAGTGCCTGCAGGTTTTGTGGGTTCTTATAGCTGGGGATGAAGAAGGACAGAGAGTGGAAGTTGTGGTGAGGCTGTAAGTTAGGAGATGGTGGTCAGATAGAGGGAGTTTGGAGATGGTAAGGTTGGAGATGGAGTGCCAATAGCAATGTTAAAATCACTGAGTGAAGGTATGTTAGAGGAGAGAAAGTGAGGGAACCAGGCGGCAAAATGATCCAGAAATTAAGAGGATTGTCCAGGAAGGTGACAGATCACAGTAACTTGCAGAGAGATGGGTGAGAAGAGGGGGTAATGTGAATTTCTAAAGAAGAGAATTGGAGGGAGAGAACCGGATAAATGCAGTTAAATGAGCAGTGGGAAGAAAGTAAAATGCCCATGCCTCCACCTTGCTTATTTCCAGGTCTAGGTGTGTGACTGAAGTGAAAGCCACCATATGATACAGTCGCTGGGGATGCACTTTCTGATGGAGTGAGCCAAGTTTCAGTGATAGCCAATAGATTGAGGGAGTTGGAAAAAATAGATCTTGAGTTTGTTAGTTTACAGCAAATAGACCTTGCATTCCAGAGGGCGTATGAGAACGGTAAAGTGGAAGGTTTCTGACAGGTGATAGGTATTAAGTTAAGGGGGGTTTGAGTGTTTGTTACCCTGGGGTTGAGTGTGGCTGATAAAAGCTGGTAATGGGTGAGGGGCCTGGGTTAGCAGATACATATGTCTCCAGCGGCCAGCACAACAAGGAGTGCAAGTGAGAGGAGATGAGAGTAGAATTTACAAAAGAGTTTCTGCTTATGGACTTTAGAATATGGAAGAGATGGTGACTTGTGGGAGCAAAAAAGAGGGAAGAGAGCAGGGAAGATGAGATGGTAATGCAGCTGAAGACATTATTTGGAGAAATTGAAGAGGAGAGTCCGAGAAACAGGCATGAGATTATAAGGAAGAAGGACGTAAGAGAAAACATTGAGACACAGTGTGCAGGTAAATTGTGAGTAAATTAAGAGCAACAAGGGTCAGGTGGGAGAGGTTACGCTTCAGGTGTGATGTTGTGTAGTTTCAGACAGCAAAGTGAGACTTTTAAAATGGCTCTTGGTTGAAGTAATCAAAAGGATTCAGATGTGATGTTGTGTAGTTTCAGACAGCAAAGTGGTTAACTAATCTTTTTGCCTTCTAAAGCTTGTTCGCCATCTTGTATATTTCTCTCTTCATTGCACTAAATATTGCTTTTTCAAAAAGTAGTAGAGACTCTGCACAATGAAATTCCTATCACTCTGACTCTTCTATTTTCAGCTCTCAAATTCAAATCTTTCAAGGATACACATGTTTGTTGAGGATATTACATTATATGCTCTTTACCATCCTTATATGCCCTTAGATCAAACTGCTTAACTTTCAATATTTCTGAGAATCCAGAACATTTTCTGCAGGGTCATACAACATTTGTAGGTTCATCTGTATCATTCTATCACGTCTGTGCTGTAAATTATAGTAGTCATATATATAACGTTTTAGGCTTTCCCTATCCAAATTTGTTCTTGAGCATGGTAGATAAGAGTCTACCACGTAGAAAAAGGCTATCTATAACTACTGCGATAGAATATGTTTTCATTGTGTTTCTGCCTGGATGGTTCTCTTTGTATTGCTCACAGAAATGTGATCTTTAGTGGTATACATAAAATTTCACATTTTAGTAATTGGTAATAGTTGTTGCCAATTTTTGCTTATTGTATATGTTTGCATCCATACCCTAGTCTCAATATGAGCCAGTCATTAAAATGAGTAACTGATTGTTAGTAGTAGTCTGTTAACCAGCAAAATATTTTCCTTTTTGATATTTTGCAAGCTTATCATTGAAAAAAAGTTAATTGTGCCATAATTTGCTTTGACATTTTTACAGTGTCCCAACAATATTGACTGCAACAGTAACTTACTTGTTTTACTCAATGTTATAGGATAATGTCAAAATAAACGCAAATATGAAAAAAATGGACTTTCTTAGGAGAAATGTAATATTCTTTGGTCTGGTAAATTACCCAGAAAGATCCGCATGTTTAGAACTATGTTCCCCGCAAATGCGGGTCCTCGCGAAGCGAGGGGCCGCATTTGCGGTGGTGGAGCATCCCAACGTCCCCGCAAATGCGGATCCTCGCAAAGCGAGGGTCCGCATTTGCGGAGGTGGAAGCTCCATTGTCGGCTGTGTTACACAAACACACCACACACACGACTTTTTAACAAAAAAAACCCAACCTCCCAGCCAAAAAAAACCCAACGTAACGTCCCCGCAAATGCGGATCCTCGCGAAGCGAGGGTCCGCATTTGCGGAGGTGGAGGCTCCAACGTCGGCTGTGTTAACACACACACACTCACACACACGACTTTTTAAAAACAAAAAATCTCTAAGGCGCCTCACACCCGGTTACACACACACACAGCAACTGAGGCCCTCGCTTCCGCAAATGCGGGTCCTCTCGAAGCGAGGGGCCGCATTTGCAATGCGGGTCCTCGCAAAGCACTTAGGGAATGAGGCAACCTTAACGTAACAGACACCCACATGCACTAAGAATCCCACTATAACGGCCAACCCGCGCGCCACTAAAAACAGTGAAAACACACCAAATACTCACAAAAATGACATAAAAAGCTTACCCATAGCAAGGGGGGGCACCCAGAACCTCTGAAAGTGAAGTTACACCTCCATTTAAGTACAAACTCCCGAGTTCACACACACGAAAATCCCCTAAGCGAGAGAAAAAATGGTTGCGGAAAAAAATAAAAACGAGGCTCAAAGACCCAGGACCGCTCAGCCACCTACAACTTACCCAAGAAGGGATCCGAGATAAGCTCGGAAACCCGGATTAACCGCAGGGGATCCGAGATAAGCTCAGAGTCCTGCATTAACCCCACATCAACCATCACAGTGGGGGTCCCGATTGCACGCGATCGGGGACCCTAGCTGCAATCAAAATTAAAAATTCCCGCGTTACAGATCCTTGAAGGACCGTAAAGGTCCTTAAAGGACCCGTTGTAAAAGAAAAAAACATTAACACTGTCACCCTGTCAATCATGGGGGTCAATACGGACCCCCATAAAACCCTCATTAACCCTGTCACTCATGGGGGTCTATAGAGACCCCCATAAGCCCTTCATTAACCCTGTCACTCATGGGGGTCAATACAGACCCCCATAAGCCTCTATTTAACCCCATCAGTCCCATAAGGGTATATTAACACCATTATGGGCCTGTTACAACACTACATTAACCACATAAGTGCCATGATGGTCCTCAAGGACCATCATGACACTAAGTATAAACACTATACTGCACTACACCCCCCCAATAAAACATTAAATATCAATTTAACACCCTATACACTAACCTATTTACATCTACACTACCTACCCCCTATGAACCACCACCACTCTAATTACAGAAAATAAAAATGCCTAAAGTCACACAAAAAAATATCTACATTACATCAAATAAAAAACCTAACTCACAAAAAAAATAAACTACATTACACAAAAAAAAAAACCCTAAGTCACAAAAAATAAAAAAGGAACATTACAGGGAAAAAAAAACATTACGACCCCCCCCCCCCCCCCCCCCTCACTACAGAAAAAAAAAAAAAATACACACCTGAAAAGGAAATACATAGAATACAAATACATACAATTACAATACAATTACATACAATTACAATACAATACTCACTTATCTAATATACATAACACAATCTATCTAAATAAATAGCATAAACTAATATACATCCTATCTATATAATAATACATTCCCAATCTATCTAAATAAATAACACAATTTAATATACAATACATCCTATGCTATCTATATAAAACGCATACCCCTAGCGAACATACAATAAATGCTATCTATATATTAACTAATCTAAGTCTAAGCTAAAATAAAATAATTAAGACCACTTACCTTTGCAGATGTCAATTAGGATCAGCCACCTACGGAAAAAAAATAAAAAAAAATTAGTGCAACACGTTTACAGTTCTAAAATAAACATTCTATACATTCTATACATTTGCGGCATGTCCCGTCCAGCATTCTTTAAATCCTTCTCCGGCGCGGCACCTGTTAAAAAGAAAACAACATTAATAGACATACATCAAAATAAAATAAACATAATCTACATTATACTTACCTCCCCGCGATGTCTCCAGCCTTCTCCGGATCCTCTTCTGCCACGCCCTGTAAAAAAAAAAAAAGTATACTTACATCCGCACTCCCGGACATCCCCGACGCTAATGAGGCTCCAGGAGAATTTTCCGGAAGAAAATAAGCAATGGCGCCTTCTGATTGGTTGAAAACGCTTTCTATCAAATTCACCCAATCAGGAGGCGCCAATGTGTGCACCAATGTTAATATCAATCAATATTACAGCCAATGGGAAGGCGCAGATGTCTTCACCAATCAGTAAGTGGGGGTATATTCCATTGTGATTGGCTGATGGCAATAAAGCCTTAGGATTGGTTCAAATAAAGATGGATAGGTGTGTTATCCAATCACTGTTGTATTTTGGGGTGTATACTTTTTTCATTGGTTCACAAATGGAGTCTTCTCATTGGCTGAATTTGATAGACAGCCTTTTCAGCCAGTCAGAAGCCGCCATTGCCAATTTTATTCTGGAACACTCCATAGAAAGGTCATTAGCGTCGGGGACATCCACCAGGGCGGATGTGTGTCGTTTTTATTTTTATTTTTTTATTTTTTTTTATTTATTTTTTTTGCTTCATGCGACGAGGCCGGAGACATCGCGGAAAGGTAAGTATAATGTAGATTGTGTTTATTTAAATTTGGTTTATGTTTACTAATGGAATGTTTTTTTTTTACAGGAGTATCGCCGGACAAGCAAAGATGGCCGACGGAACATGGAGGACGTGACATGCTGGGACGTGACATGCTGGAACGGGACATGCTGGAAAGGTGAGAATAATATTTAGAATGTTTAGAATATTTACAATGTTTAGAATGTTTAGGTATTTCATGTAAACGTGTTGTATTAATTTTTTGAATCTTTTTAACCGTAGGTTGCTGATCTGAAGAAACATCTCAAAGGTAAGTGGTCTTAATTATTTTATTGTAGCTTACAATTAGGGCAGCTTATATATATATAGATAGCATGTATTGTATATTACATAGATAGGGGGATGTATTATTAGATAGTATTGTATATTAGATAGTGGGATGTATATTACATTATATAGTGGCATGTATATTAGATAGTGACATGTATATTAGATAGTGGCATGTATATTACATAGAGGTGTATTGTATTTTATTTTATTTAATTGTATTGTATTTTATTGTATTGTATTGTATTATATGTATGTATTATATGTATTTCATTTTCAGGTGTGTAATTTTTTTTAAAATGTTGTAGTGACGGGCGGTTGTAATGTATTTTTTTATTTTCTGTAATGTTCCTTTTTTTTATTTTTGGTCACTTAGGTTATTTTTTTTTTGTTCTGTAATGTACATTTTTTTTTTTTTGGGTGATTTTAGTTTTTCTTATTTTATGTCATGTAGATTTCTGCTTTTTGAGGAATTTAGTTACTTGAGGCACACAGTACACTCACATTGTGTGACAAACAGCATTTCAACACTTTCTTTTATTGACCGTCATTTTTTGACGAGCAAGTCGCTAGTATTTATATATTTTTAAGTGGGTATCAAGCATTGCAGGGCATGAATTGTGGTTCACAGTACTTTGGTATGTAATAATTGCCATTGCAGTGCCATGTGACAGCTTAGTAAATATCCCCTGTAGTATCTAACTAGTTGGCCATCCCAAGTTTACACACACATTTAGACATAACTACTCAATACTTTCTCATCACCATTGTTACATAGGCCAACTCTAAATTTACTTCTTATTTTTATATAGCTTATTCCATTTCAGAATGTGTTATAATTGTGCACAATATACTATATATATTGAGACAGTCCGCACACCCACATCTTTATATATATAGAAGGAAGCCACTGATTTTTTATTTGAATCTTCTTAAAGTCAAACAAATACAGACGAGGAGGCATGGACAAAAAATAGGATAAACTCACAACCACAAGGCTGCTCTAAATCATCCTCTCTGTATCCAGCTTGTGTTGCAGAACCCCTGTAAGATCAAGTTAGAAGGTGACAAAATGATAGAAATAGATACATAGCTGGAAAAATAGCACAACCTCATAAGATAATTATACTGAGAGAGCAATTAGTACACTGTGCTACAAAACATCCCCATATGCTTAGTTGATTTTGCAAGAAGAAACTGCTTAGATGAACATTTTATGGTATTTATATGAGTCGGTACTGAATTAAAAAAAGTCAGGTGCAAATATGCTGACACTTATTTATCAAAAGAATTGCTTCACTTTTGCAAATACAAATTCAGATTTAAATACGTAACAAAACAGATAATTTGATAATTTATTGAACTTTTCAGGCCCACAATTCAGAGTTTTTTTTTTTATTATTATTTCCTGTTTGTTTTTATGCTTTTGTGAAGTATTTGGAATTCTTGCTCAGTTTGTGTGTTTATTGTTGGTATGTTTTTGGTCAGGGTTAGGCTTTGGAATCGATGCTTATCTTCTGCTGTGCTTAATGATAGGGGTTATAATTACCGTTGGATACTTATGTTATCACAAGACAGTAATAAGGGTATCACAATAATAATAGATAAACCTTCTATTTTATTTTTCTTGTTCTCAACTTCTGTTAATCTTTTTGACATTGCTTATCTGAAGTTTGTAGAAAATAATATTCAACTACAGCTAGATTTACTTGAATTTCAACAGACCTGAATCTGAATTTGTTTTCTCTTAGGAATAGAACCTTGGATTTTTATTACCGTATATACTCGAGTATAAGCCGAGTTTTTCAGCCCTTTTTTTAAGGCTAATACTCAAGTTACTTTCCCCCCCGTATCTCTCTAACCCCCCCGTGTCTCTCTAACCCCCCCATGTATCTCTAACCACCCCCCCCCCCCGTATCTCTCTACCCCCGTGTCTCTCTAACCCCCCCGTGTCTCTTTCCCTCCCCCCTCCTCATCCGCAACCCCCCCCTCATTCTAGGTATAGAATGCGCGCCACGTCATTGGCCGGGTCAAGACGCCGGAAGGAGCGGAGGCCGGAGCAAAAGCTGCACATGGAGGTAAGTGAGAGGAAAGGGAGAGGGGGAGGAATTTGGGGGGGTTAGAATGAGGAGGAGGGTTTAGAATGAGGGGGGTTAGAATGAAGAGGGGGATTGAGGATGAGGAGGGAGGTTGAGGAGGGGGGTTGAGGTTGAGGAGGGAGGTTGAGGAGGGAGGTTGAGGAGGGGGTTGAGGATAAGGAGGGAGGTTGAGGAGGGGGGTTGAGGATGGAGGTTTAGGTTGAGGAGAGAGGTTGAGGAGGGGGTGAAGGATGGGGGGTTGAGGAGGGAGGTTGAGGAGGGAGGTTGAGGAGGGGGGTTGAGGAGGGAGGTTGAGGAGGGGGGTTGAGGAGGGGGGTTGAGGAGGGAGGTTGAGGAGAGGGTGGAGGTTGAGGAGGGAGGTTGAGGAGGGGGTTGAGGTTGAGGAGGGGGTTGAGAATAAGGAGGGGTTTGAGGATGGGGGGGTTGAGGATGAGGATGGGGGGTTGAGGTTGAGGAGGGAGGTTGAGGAGGGGGTTGTGGATGAGGAGGGGGTTGAGGATGAGGAAGGGGTTGAGGAGGGAGGTTGAGGAGGGGTTGAGGAGGGAGGTCGGAGCAAAAGCTGCACATGGAGGTAAGTGAGACGAAAGGGAGAGGGGGAGGTATTTGGAGGGGGGTTTAGAATGAGGAGGGGGTTTAGAATTAGGGGGTTTAGAATGAAGAGGGGGTTGAGGATGAGGAGGGAGGTTGAGGAGGGGAGTTGAGGTTGAGGAGGGAGGTTGAGGAGGGGTTGAGGATGGGGGGTTGAGGAGGCAGGTTGAGGAGAGGTTGAGGATGAGGAGGGGGTGGAGGATGAGAAGGGAGGTTGAGGAGGGAGGTTGAGGAGGGGGTTGAGGATGGAGGGGTTGAGGAGGAAGGAGAGGAGGGGGTGAAGGATGGGGGGTTGAGGAGGGAGGTTGAGGAGGGGGTTGAGGAGGGAGGTTGAGGAGGGGGGTTGAGGAGGGAGGTTGAGGAGAGGGTGGAGGATGGGGGGGTTGAGGATGAGGATGGGGTTGAGGTTGAGGAGGGAGGTTGAGGAAGGGGTTGAGGTTGAGGAGGGGGTTGAGGATGAGGAGGGAGTTTGAGGAGGGGGTTGAGGATGAGGAGGGGGTTGACGATGAGGGTTGAGGAGGGGGGTTGAGGAGGGAGTTTGAGGAGGGGGGTTGAGGAGGGAGGTTGAGGAGGGAGGTTGTTGACGAGGAAGCAGGGGTTTGAGGTTGAGGAGGGGGTTGAGGATGGGGGGGTTGAGGTTGAGGAGGGAGGTTGAGGAGGGGGGTTGAGGATGAGGAGGGAGTTTGAGGATGAGGAGGGAGGATGAGGAGGGGGTTGAGGAGGGGGTTGCGGAGGGAGGTTGAGAATGAGGAGGGGGTTGAGGAGGGTGATAAGGGAGGGGGAAGAGACACAGGGAAGGGAGAGGGGTGAAGAGACACAGGGGAGGGAGAGGGGAGAAGAGACACAGGGGTGAGAGAGGGGGGGGGCACAAGAAAAGGGCACACAAGAGGGGGACACAGAGGGCACAAGAGGGACACAGGGGGCAGCACATTTCCCACCCTTGGCTTATACTCGAGTCAGTCATTTTTCCCAGTATTTTGTGGTAAAATAGGTGCCTCGGCTTATACTTGGGACGGCTTATACTCGAGTATATACGGGTATATTTCTTAATTGAATAATAATATTGATTGTACTTATATACCTAAACTACACTACTGCACATAAAAAAAGCAAATTAAAGAATGTCATAAAATTAGAAATGAAAATAAAATAGTTTTTTACACATACAGTGAATATTTAAACATTTTTATTGTTATTAATTTCCTGAAACCCTAAAAGTATGAATATACGATTATCAATAACATTTCAAAATGCTATAATGTGATACATTAGGTGGGGTTTGTATGTCCCCACCTAATATTAACAGAGTTCATATTAGGTTCCATGGGACCCAAAAGTATCCCCATGGTTATACATTACATTAACTTGGAGTCCATAGCTACCCCTAGGTAACGGATTGAAGTTAAGTACCATGGGGTTCAATCGGGACCCCTATGGTTTTGGTTAGATGCCCCATGGCGTTAATGGACCTCACAGCACATGGGTATTGAGGTTTATAGCATGTGGTGGGTATTGAAATGGAATACTGGTTGATACCCAGCTTCATATGGGGGTAACATATCATAGGCAGAGGGGTCATAAACCATTTGCATATTTTTATTTAACCCCTTCCCTGCCATGGTTGAGATAGATAGATAGATAGATAGGGATATGGGAGGATGCTAATGTAATATGTTCACATTCATGGAGACTACTGAGATTTAGACTCTGACAGCCCTAATAAAATCGAAGCCCGTTGCGGCACCGGCACACCCGTAAAGGCTGCAGGCTTGAAATTCGGCTACGTTACAGAAGTATTAAATTGAACCATGCCACAAGTTATAGGCCGGAGACGCAAACCCATAAACCATTCTTGTGCATGTTGCATGTGCGCCCATGACCATGATCAATTAGTCAAACCAGAGTTACGGGTTTAGACGGAGCCAATGGCAAATGAGATCGTCATCATTACGTCACTGAAAAATGGAGCTTAGATTTCAAAGCCTTACGGGTTTCAAATACAAGGTTCGATCGGACCCGCATTCCAGAAATAATACAATGTTAATAAAACAGTAAATATGAGTGCAGATTTCGACATCGCGTAGGTTTTTTTCGCACTTAACCCGCAAGTCGTTAGCGGGTTTCTTTATGGGGCCAATTTAATAGCTGTAAGTCTTGCGGGCTACGTTACGGGCTACGGTTTTACACAGTGAGGGACTTTACTAGGGCTGTGAGTCTCCTGCAATCACATATTAGAGCTAGGGAGCTGAAAGCAAACCCCCAAGGTGGGAGTCAGTACATTTTATGAGATTCTTTTTTGCAAACGAAACTCCCCAAGTATATTCTGTGACCTTTTGTATTTACAATGAAATGCAAACAAACTTCAGTCATAACTTGCTATGTTTAGATTTTTTTCTGAAAATTCTATCTGATGTCAAATAATTATTTATATTATAGGACTCCCTCACTGATTATACATATGCTGTATGGCGGGGTAATATAAGTACGTACAAATTAAAGTCCCATTATGTCATCCACACACAGAGAGGCCACAGTATTATATGCAGATGTGTATGTATTCTTTAATTTGTTATCCATCTAGTTGCCTGTCTAACTAAATAGCTTATTCTTAAAGAACCATTGTAGTTTAGGAGAAACTTAACAAACTTCTCACAAAACCGTTTATATGCTGTGTAAGCCATGATCATAAAATACTTTTTATTGAAATTGTTTGCAGATTCTGCTTGTTCATTGAAAGTTCCATCTTGTTTAGTCTCAGCACTTCCTGGTAGTATGCAGCCTAAAGTTGTGTGCTTATCCACAAAGCAGTAGAGAGTGTGATGAGAGAAAAAAAGGAGAGGGAAGGGTGTTTATTATGTGTCTTAGGGAGGGGTGACTGGTTACCATTAATTACCACTAAGTCCTTATTACAGTAAAATCCCGGTTATCCGTCACCTAGCACTCTCAAACAACCGTTACCGGCATCAATTCCCCATTCTACAGAAACTCCCACTTAACCGGCACTATCCGGCAGTTCGAGACTGCTAAAAAAACTAACTTTTTTTCTAAATGTTTTTTCTGGGCCTAAATGGACCAGTTTAGGTGCTAATGCCTTTTTAAAGGCATTTTGAGGGTTTTGGGGGGGGGGTTTAAGGGTCGCTTAGACCCTTTTTTTCAGGGACTCCTGATTAACCGGAAACTACACTTATCTGGCATAGGTGCCGGATAACGGGGACTTTACTGCATTTAGATGTTTGTGATTTCCGTAGGCAGTAGATAAAAGAGAGTAAACACATACAAGTTAGAGATTCTACTAAAAAAACAGCTTTGGTTATATAATGAGTGTAGTTCACAGCTTTGTAACACAGGCATAGGTGGTCTCCCATCCAAGTGCGGACTAGGCCCAACCCTGCATGGCATCAGGGTGGTGTGACCTCTTGGTCCCTTGAGTGGAATCGAACCTAGGTTGCAGCAGTGAAAATACTGAATTCTAACCACTGGACCACCAGAGAACCCACCATAGCATTAAAGGACCACAAAAGTCACCATATGTATGCTGCATCACCTGTTAGAGGATGGAAAATCTTGTGGAAAAGTTGTTTACATTTTTAAAATTGGTCAAGAATTGATATGGATATTGTCATTTGAGTTTAGTCCTTGAAGCCGTCCCACAAGAATATATGCATAGATAATAAGACCTTGGATTAGAATAAATGACAAAATGTTGTGAGACATTTACCACTACACCAGCACACTCTATGTGAAATTCATGTATATTAGTTAATCTAGAATAGAATGTTTAACATTTATAGATGCTAATTTTATTATCTCTATGTGCTGTGTTTGGTCTTTCATGCCCTTTGTACTTGTCTTTTACCAACCGTTGTTCGAATAGCACAAGTTAAGCTTCAGTATTAGAAACTCAAGGTCCATGGCTCTGTCCTTTCCCTCTTCACGTTCGCAAAATCTGACAGCGGCAATCCCGCTGCCAACCGATAGATGGAGCTGCAGATTTTCATATAAGGTGCGCCGACAGAAGAGGCCTTGAGCTATGAGAGGCACACCCGAGGCCCTGGGGGGCCGAGTGCCTGCTCCGAACATAGGGATGGCCTCGCTGTCGACTCAGCCCTGTCGAGTTGCGCCACGTCGGATGAGACAATAGTAGTGCTGCCGAAGAAATGCGAAGGTGAGGAGGGATAAATCCCTTGGCTCTAGTTCCCATAAATCTACATTTAAAATAAATAAATACATATGTTATTTAGGTTATACAAAACATTAAACTAATGTAAAGTGCATATAGATAGATTTCAAATAATTATTAAAAATATATATTTTAAAATAAATATAAAAACACAGTTATATCATATTAACATTTACTTTATTATGTAACCTAAACAACATATTTCTGATTTTTAAACAATAAAACAAGTCTGCATAAGGACTTCAACTATGGATCTTTAGCTCCATAGCCTGCAGCTTAACTTGTTGCGTTATCTGTTCTGGTGCTAAAATAGAAGCTAGAATTTAGTTAAGTGGTTACAAATCACTTGGGTACTGTCTGATTCAAAGACGAATCAACTGATTCATATTAATATTTATCATATCCTGTGCGTTACAGAGCTCATTACTCATTCAGGCAGATGTAACACACTTGAACCCTTACTTCTATTGACCAGAACTCCATGAATTCATCATCAGTATTATAATAATACATACATAATACAATACAATAGAGCTTTTCTCCCAGAAGGGACTCAAATCGCTTAGGAGAGGAAATAAAAAGGAGAGAGAGTTGTAACTCATTATGAGGCCTGGGTGAAGAGCATAGTTTACAGTCTCTTTTTGAAAATGTCCAAATTAGGGACTCTCTAAATGAGAGTTACAGAATCTTAGTGCTGCACATAAAAGCCTGCGGTTTGTGAAAAGATCCCAATGGATGGTTAATAGATCTCAGAACATGAGTTGGAACATAAGGAGTAAGGAGTTGCTTCAGATAGCTGGGACCTTCATCATGTAGAGCGTTGTATGTCACCAGGCGAAGCTTGAAATATATGCAGTAGTGATGTCGCGAACATCAAATTTTCGGTCCGCGAACCGCGGACGCGAATTCCATCAAATATTTGCGAACGGACGAACATCAGCGAACCGCCATAGACTTCAATAGGCAGGCGAATTTCAAAACCCACAGGGACTCTTTCTGGCCACAATAGTGATGGGAAAGTTGTTTCAAGGTGACTAACACCTGGACTGTGGCATGCCGGAGGGGGATCCATGGCAAAACTCCCACGGAAAATTACATAGTTGATGCAGAGTCTGGTTTTAAGCCATAAAGGGCATAAATCACCTAACATTCCTAAATTGTTTGGAATACCATTCTTTAAAACATCAGGTATGATGTTGTATCAATCAGTTAGTGTAAGGGTTACACCCGCTTCACAGTAACAGACAAATCTCCCCATTTAATGCACCTCAAACAACCGCAAACAGTCCCTTTGCACAACCGCAAACTCCCCATTTGCACAAGGTTGGATACCAAGCTAGCCATGTCCCGTTCCTTGTCCTCACTGATGTCATTGAAGGTCTCTTCCTCCACCCAGCCACCAAGGGTCCCCGAAAGGTGACAACAAGCCCCCTGGGACGCCTGCTGTGCTTGGTCTTCCACCTCCTCAAAGCCACCTTCCTCCTCTGACTTATCTTCTTCAGACTCCTCTCTCTGCGTTGCCTCTGTCTGCGTTATTATAAGGTGTGTACTGTTAAGTAGTACTATTATTATCGGTTTAAACCCTGTTACGTCCACTATTAGGGAACGTGTATATGGCATGGATTTTTGGAACAGGGAGATGGAAAAATATGCTTGGTCGGACCTCCTACTTCGAATTTGGGGCACTGCGCGTGCAATCTAAGGTGCCACCAGGTAGGAGTGGTGTATTAAGTTGTACTATTCATTCCTATCAGTTTAATACCTGTTACGTCACCTATCAGGGGACGTGTATATGGCATGGATTTTTGGAACAGGGAGATAGAAAAAGATGCTTGGTCGGTCCTCCCACTTCGAATTTGGGGCACTGCGCGTGCAATCTAAGTAAGGTGCCACCAGATAGGAGTGGTGTATTAAGTTGTACTACTAAGTCCTATCAGTTTAATACCTGTTACGTCACCTATCAGGGGACGTGTATATGGCATGGATTTTTGGAACAGGGAGATGGAAAAAGATGCTTGGTCGGTCCTCCCACTTCGAATTTGGGGCACTGCGCGTGCAATCTAAGGTGCCACCAGATAGGAATGGACAAAAGTTCTATGGCAAATTGGAATAGCTCAAGAAGTTCTATGACAAATTGGGATAGCTCAGGCCACAGGGCAAGCGTGCACACCCAGTAGTCAAGGGGTTCATCGCTCCTCATAGTGTCGATATCTGTAGTTATGGCGAGGTAGTCTGATCCAGCACTCTTCGCAGGGCACGCTCCAGGAAGAAAACAAATGGTATGATGTCGCTGATGGTGCCCTGGGTGCGACTGACCAAGTTTGTCACCTCCTTAAAAGGACGCATAAGCCTACAGGCATTGCGCATGAGCGTCCAGTAACGTGGCAAAAAAATCCCCAGCTCCGCAGAGGCTGTCCTAGCACCCCTGTTATACAAATACTCGTTAACGGCCTTTTCTTGTTGGAGCAGGTGGTCGAACATTAGGAGTGTTGAATTCCAACGTGTCGGGCTGTTTAAAATCAAGCGCCTCGCTGGCATGTAGTTTTGCCGCTGGATATCTGTAAAGTGCGCCATGGCCGTGTAGGAACGCCTGAAATGGGCACACACCTTCCTGGCCTGCTTCAGGACGTCCTGTAAGCCTTGTACAATCAGATTACACACATGTGCCGTGCACGGCACATGTGTCAACTTGCCCAAATTCAATGCTGCCAACAAATTTCTTCCGTGGTCACAAATAACTTTGCCAATCTCCAGTTGGTGCGGAGTCAGCCACTGATCCACCTGTGCGTTCAGGGCGGCAGGAGTGCGGGTCCGGTGTGACTCTCTGCTTTCAGGGAAGTCAACCCCAAGACGGCGTGACACTGCCGTATCCGGGATGTGGAATAGTACCTGTGGAGCTGGGGGGGTGCCGTTGATGTGGAGCAAGACATAGCAGCAGCAGAAGAGGACTCAGCCGAGGAGGTTATGGATGAGGATGGAGTAAGAGGAGTAGAGGAGGTGTCACCAACTCCTCTGCAGAGCCACGTATTCCATGCTTGGCAGCCGTCACCAGGTTTACCCAATGCGCAGTGTAGGTGATATACCTGCCCTGACCATGCTTTGCAGACCAGGTATCAGTGGTCAGATGGACCCTTGCCCCAACACTGTGTGCCAGAGATGCCATTACTTCCTTTTGCACAATCGAGTACAGGTTGGGGATTGCCTTTTGTGCAAATAAATTTAGTCCGGGTACCTTCCACTGCAGAGTCCCAATAGCTAAAAAAATTTTGAACGCCTCAGACTCCACCAGCTTGTATGGCAAAAGCTGGCGGGCTAAGAGTTCAGACAAGCCAGCTGTCAGTTGCCAGGCAGGGGGTGACTTTGTGACATTGGCTTCTTACGCTAAAACATGTCCTTGACAGACACCGGACTGTGGGCAGATGAGCAGGGACTTCTCAGGGAGAGACACGGAGGGGAGGATGGTTGAGAGGGGGCAAGCAGGGCAGCAGTGGTTGACGTGGCTGAAGATGCTGGACCAGGAGGAGGATGGCGGCTTTGACTTTGTGTGCTGCTTGTACTTATGTGTTGATCCCATAGGCGTTTGTGATGTGACATCATGTGCCTTCGCAAAGAAGTTGTACTTAGGTGGGTGTTGGACTTCCCACGACTCAGTTTCTTTTCACACAGGTTGCAAATGGCATCACTGTTATCACAGGAAGACACACGAAAAAATTGCCACACTGCTGAGGTCTGCAATGACGGCATTCTGGTTGTGGCAACAGCATGCATTGACTGGCGTGCTGTCTGACTGTGCCACTAGCTACTTTCGACGACCTCCCGCTGCTTCCAACTCGTCTCCTCCTCCTCTCTGTCTCCCCATCTGAACTTTCCTCCTGTTCTTCTTCTCTTATAGCAGGCCCCCACGTGACATCCACGGACGCATCGTCATCATCAACGGCTTCACTTGTATCTGACAACTCAACAAAGGAAGCAGCACCGGGTACAACATCATCATCATCATCATCATCATCAGACCGTACGTCCATGTGTGTAATGCTGCCTGACTGGGACATATCCGTGTTATCTACATCCTCTGGCACTAATGTTTGTGCATCACTCATTTCTTCCAACAGATGTGTAAATAACTCTGCTGACGGATCAAGTGAAGCGGCTGTGGTGCTAGTGTTGGTGGTGGTGGCAGGCGGGCGAGTGGTAACTGGAGAGGTGTCCGAAGCTAAGCTGGAGTAGGATGGTGCGTCTAGGTTCCGAGCGGAGGCTGTAGAAGATTGGGTGTCCTGTGTTAGCCAGTCAACCATATCCTCAGAACTGTTCAAGTTCAGGGTACGTTGCCTCTGAAAACTGGGCATTATTCTAGGGCCAAAGGGAATCACAGCACCACGACCACGACGGCCCCTGCGGGGTGGCCTGCCTCTGCCTGTCATTTTTTTTTCGATTAGTGGTACTATGCGTGCAAGCTACTGTGACACCAGATATGAGTGTCACTGTGCATTGGCAAAAGTTGGCAGAGTAGATGCAATAGGCCTCGCACACACGCCTGTAGGCAGGCAACTGATATTCAATCGATTACAGAAAAAAAAGGGTTCTTTTATTTCACTGTACACTACGGTTGCCCTAGATATGAGTGTCACTGTGCACTGGCAAAAGTTGGCAGAGTAGATGCAATAGGCTTCAAACACACGCCTGTAGGCAGGCAACTGATAATCAATCGAATACAGTCAAAAAAGGGTTGTTTTATGTCACTGTACACTACGGTTGCACTAGATATGAGTGTCACTGTGCACTGGCAAAAGTTGGCAGAGTAGATGCAATAGGCCTCACACACACGCCTGTAGGCTGACAACTGATATTAAATCGATTAAAGAAAAAAAAGGGTTGTTTTATGTCACTGTACACTACGGTTGCACTAGATATGAGTGTCACTGTGCACTGGCAAAAGTTGGCAGAGTAGATGCAATAGGCCTCACACACACTCCTGTAGGCAGGCAACTGATATTCAATCGATTACAGTCAAAAAAGGGTTGTTTTATGTCACTGCACACTACGGTTGCACTAGATATGAGTGTCACTGTGCACTGGCAAAAGTTGGCAGAGTAGATGCAATAGGCTTCAAACACACGCCTGTAGGCAGGCAACTGATAATCAATCGAATACAGTCAAAAAAGGGTTGTTTTATGTCACTGTACACTACGGTTGCACTAGATATGAGTGTCACTGTGCACTGGCAAAAGTTGGCAGAGTAGATGCAATAGGCCTCACACACACGCCTGTAGGCAGGCAACTGATATTCAATCGATTACAGTCAAAAAAGGGTTGTTTTATGTCACTGCACACTACGGTTGCACTAGATATGAGTGTCACTGTGCACTGGCAAAAGTTGGCAGAGTAGATGCAATAGGCCTCACACACACGCCTGTAGGCAGGCAACTGATATTCAATCGATTACAGTCAAAAAAGGGTTGTTTTATGTCACTGCACACTACGGTTGCACTAGATATGAGTGTCACTGTGCACTGGCAACAGTTGGCAGAGTAGATGCAATAGGCCTCACACACACTCCTGTAGGCAGGCAACTGATATTCAATCGATTACAGAAAAAAAAGGGTTGTTTTATCTCACTGTACACTACGGTTGCACTAGATATGAGTGTCACTGTGCACTGGCAAAAGTTGGCAGAGTAGATGCAATAGGCCTCACACACGCTCCTGTAGGCAGGCAACTGATATTCAATCGATTACAGTCAAAAAAGGGTTGTTTTATGTCACTGCACACTACGGTTGCACTAGATATGAGTGTCACTGTGCTATGGCAAAAGTTGGCAGAGTAGATGCAATAGGCCTCACACACACGCCTGTAGTCAGGCAACTGATATTCAATCTATTACAGTCAAAAAAAGGTTGTTTTATGTCACTGTACACTACGGTTGCACTAGATATAAGTGTAACTGTGCACTGGCAACAGTTGGCAGAGTAGATGCAATAGGCCTCACACACACACCCGTAGGCAGGCAACTGATATTCAATCGATTACAGTCAAAAAAGGGTTCTTTTATTTCACTGTACACTACGGTTGCACTAGATATGAGTGTCCCTGTGCACTGGCAAAAGTTGGCAGAGTAGATGCAATAGGCCTCACACACACGCCTATAGGCAGGCAACTGATATTCAATCGATTACAGTCAAAAAAGGGTTCTTTTATTTCACTGTACACTACGGTTGCACTAGATATGAGTATCACTGTGCACTGGCAAAAGTTGGCAGAGTAGATGCAATAGGCCTCACACACACGCCTGTAGTCAGGCAACTGATATTCAATCGATTACAGTCAAAAAAGGGTTCTTTTATTTCACTGTACACTACGGTTGCACTAGATATGAGTGTCACTGTGCACTGGCAAAAGTTGGCAGAGTAGATGCAATAGGCCTCACACACACGCCTGTAGTCAGGCAACTGATATTCAATCGATTACAGTCAAAAAAGGGTTCTTTTATTTCACTGTACACTACGGTTGCACTAGATATGAGTGTCACTGTGCACTGGCAAAAGTTGGCAGAGTAGATGCAATAGGCCTCACACACACGCCTGTAGGCAGGCAACTGATATTCAATCGATTACAGAAAAAAAAGGGTTCTTTTATTTCACTGCACACTACGGTTGCACTAGATATGAGTGTCACTATGCACTGGCAAAAGTTGGCAGAGTAGATGCAATAGGCCTCACACACACGTCTGTAGGCAGGCAACTGATATTCAATCGATTACAGTCAAAAATGGGTTGTTTTATGTCACTGTACACTACGGTTGCACTAGATCTGAGTGTCACTGTGCACTGGCAACAGTTGGAAGAGTAGATGCAATAGGCCTCACACACACGCCTGTAGGCAGGCAACTGATATTCAATCGATTACAGTCAAAAAAGGGTTGTTTTATGTTACTGTACACTACGGTTGTACTAGATATGAGTGTCACTGTGCACTGGCAAAAGTTGGCAGAGTAGATGCAGTAGGCCTCACACACGCCTGTAGGCAGGCAACTGATATTAAATCGATTACAGAAAAAAAAAAGGGTTCTTTTATTTCACTGTACACTACGGTTGCACTAGATATGAGTGTCACTGTGCACTGGCAAAAGTTGGCAGAGTAGATGCAATAGGCCTCACACACACGCCTGTAGGCAGGCAACTGATATTCAATCGATTACAGTCAAAAAAGGGTTGTTTTATGTCACACACGCTAGCAGGCAGGCATATGCAATTAGATTACACAGAAAAAAATAATAAAATAAAATAAATGATGTTCTAGCCCTAAAAAGGGCTTTTTGGGTTGCTGTCCTTGCAGCAGATATCAAATGAGTCCTTCAGGTGTGTAGTGAAAGCTAAGTACACAGCCTGGCTATCTATTTCCCTATTAAATCGACAGCAGGTAGAATATATGTCCTCTCTCAAAGAATGCAGCTTCAGAATGATTCTAAAATGGAGGCTGTCATTCAGATGGAAGGCTCTGGAAGGGAGTGTATGCTGCTGATTGGCTGGAATGTGTCTGCTGACTGTAAGGTGCAGGGTCAACGTTTCCTCAATGATAAAGAATAGGGGGCGGACCGAAAAGCGCATGTGTTCTCCGGCGAACTGTTCGGGACATCACTAATATGCAGTCTTTCACAGGGAGCCATTGTAGAGCATGGAGGACAGGACCAAGATTGGTTTGTTAACCATGTGGCAGCGCTCTGTGCAAACTGCAAGCAATGAAGCTCTTTATTTGGCAATCCAATTAACGACAGTTGCAGTAGTCCAGTCATGATGATATAATGGCATGAACCAAAGTATGGAGGGTACCAAGTGCTTTTTCCTGGATATGTTCTTCAAGGATTTGATCACAGCCTACACTTAGTTTTAGACCATCTCACACCATGTCCCATGTCTTTTTGAGCAAAGTAAGACCATGAGTCCTGATTGTTCTCATTCACCTGCCGTTAATATTCATTAGTCAGCAATCTTGGAATGTAAGTTTCAATAGAGGACAATTTGTTTGTGAAACTCATTGCACTTTGATTGGGACAATTTTATTTTAGGCTGTAGACAGTTTAGCCTTCATAGCCTTTCCACCATGGGAAATAAGTAAACCTGTAATGATAGCTTGATATTCTTTGAGATGTCAACTAGTCTTGCCTTGTCCTCAGTTCTTTGAGTTCTCCTCCAAAGCCATTGATAGGATCAGATTAGTGAGTAATCATGTATTCTGATGTGTGAATCAATTATATCTGGGCACCAAGATATAATGAGAGAAAAATAATGCACAGAAGTCAGAGTGTCATCAGAATAATCTCTGAATGTATTAGGGCGGCAGAATCTTATATAGCATAAAACACGTCACAACTAGTTGAAAATACTGTTAAATACATATTTGCAAGCAAGTGACTTTTTGTTTCTGTCTAACATAGCAAAATCCGGTTTCCTATAGATATCTCATCTCATTAGTTTCTGAAACAAAGACAGGATACAGGAAACAGATGTTTTAAAAAACATTAACGTAAACATTCTACAGATGACGCACTTAAACATTCTAGTGAGATAAGAAACATGCTGACATACTTTTTATAATCATGATATTCTTAGCTAATTAATTTCTAAATGAAGAAATTAAAATACCTAACATATCCCTCCTCTTATAAATGTATTAGACCAAGGTCTTAAGGCAAGGTTCAGGTCATAGTCCTTTCTTTAGTGAAGAGTTGGGGTCTGGACCATCATGGTGCTTCTCTTAATCCACTTGTTTTTATACATCATCAATGTCATGATCAAGATAAGAATCAGATTCTCCTTGAGTGAGGGGTATCGTCTCTATTAGGTATTGTTGAGTTACTGCTTGGTCAACAACCTTATTCACCAATCCACGGATGCATGGTATCAATAGTCTGTCTGGGCTCCTCTTTTTGCAGTACCTGAATATGCAAATATTCCATGTTGTTACCTCTGCCTGAGGTGTAAATTCCAAGAGTATATCTCCCCTCATCACACTTTTGTGGGTCCTGGAGGGTGATCCGGATGGGGTTGCATAGCTGATTTTGGCAGCAAGAGGATGGCTCCACACCCCGTGTCAGCTTTAAGCGTCTCTTTGTACTTTTGCACTTCATGTGATTAGGTGGGGAGTAACCCCAGTCAGCTCCTGTATTCCATAAGGCCAGTTTCCAGCTAGGACATCTCTCATTTCCATACGGAGAGGCTATACACAAATATACTGGCGCTTTTCTCACCGCTCCACTACGTCCTCCTCCAGAAAGTCCACATCTTAATACTTGACATAGGTCTATTTGGTTGGTTCCTATTTGCCCTTCCTTGAACACTAGGGTCACTTGGCCAGTTAAATTGACTTCCATCATGTCTCTTTTCATTCTGTGCATCCACATCTCTCCGATAGATTGCGCCTGGTTGCCTCTGGGTCTTGTTACTTCTTCCCATATGATTATGGGTGCTACTATGCAAAGAGTTATCAAGATGAGGCATGTCAGTGAGATTCTTAGGCCACACCAGTTAGGTCTTTTGAACAGGTGCCAGGACATTTTCTTGGGCCAGTTGAGAACCCCAAAAACCCGCACCATTCGGTTCTTCACTGGGTTTGAGACGAGTTTCCCCCCCTTTGTAGCCCAGCCTGACTCACAATGAGTCAGCTAGCAGGTTTTAGGAATCAACTGGCTCAAGCTCTGGCACTTTTACTCTCTTGCAGTGTATCCAGGTGGCTCGTTCGGCAACTTTCAAGGCACTGGGTGTTGACAGCAGAACTTGGTACGGTCCTTCCCACCTGGCCGATGCCCAATTTTTACGCTTGATTACTTTAATTAGGACCCACTGGCCTGGTTGTACCAAGCAGGGTCCCTGCTGTTGCTGTGGATGAGAGAGAGAGATGGAGGTAATATCTTTCTTACTTAACATTTTTCTCATATAGTCTGCTAAGTTTTCACTCATGTTCTCATCTTCTGAGATAAATGGTCTAAATTCTGGTAGTAGGAATGGTCTCCCATACAATATTTCAAACGGGGTTAACTTCTTCCTGCCTGGAAGCATGTGCATGTTTAGCATGACTAATGGTAAACAGTAAAGCCAATTTTTCCCTGTCGCTGCCATCGTTTTCCTCAATTTATTTTTAATGGTACCATTAGTTCTCTCCACTAATCCAGCTGACTGTAGGTGGTACGCACAGTGGTTTTTCAACTCTATATGTAATGCTTTACTCAAGTGGTTGATAAATTCTGTTCACAAAATGTGTGCCGTTATCGCTATATATTTTCTCTGGTATACCAAACCTAGGAATTATTTGTGTCACTAAGGTTTTAGCCACTGTGATTGCGTCAGGGTGTGCACATGGTTACGTTTCCACTCACCTAGAGTATACATCAATTATCACTAGGCAATATTTCTTCCCTGCACACTTTGTTAGTTCAATGTTAGTACATATTGTCTGGAAGGGGTATGTTGGTTCTGGGAATGTGCCTCTTATGGGGTGATAGTTACCCTGAGGGTTGTGTTGTGCACAAACAAGGCACCCTGCACAAAATTTTTAAAATAGGTGTTTAATCCATAGGCTGAAAATATTCTGCTGACCATGTCTACCATACTCCCTCTTGAGACATGACTAATGCCATGGCTCAACATAGCTACATATCTGAATAGTGATTTTGGTAAAATTGGTTTCCCTTCTAAACTCTCATAAATATTATCAGCATTCAGTTTACTCCCTTTCTTCAACCAGTACGTTTTTTCCTGTGAGGGTGCATTTGCCTGTAGTTGCTGTAGAATACTCTTGTCAATGTGGTTTACGAAATACACAGATGTGTAGCTGTGTAAGAGAAAAATGTGTATTTTTCCCGCTTGCTTTGCAGCTGTATCTGCCCTGCCATTTCCTATTGAAATTGCGTCTTTGGTCTTGGTATGAGCCACACATTTACATACCGCAATCTTCAAGGGCAGTTGAATGGCTTCAAGTAACTGCAAAAGGAGTTGTTTATGAGTGACTTGCCTGCCAGTAGATGTGACCATGCCTCTATTTTTCCACAATTGTGCAAATATGTGTACAGTTAAGAATGCATATTGGCTGTCGGTGTATATATTTACTATTTGTCCCTGTCCTATTTTACAGGCTTCAGTAAGGGCCACGATCTCAGCTGCCTGTGCTGCAAAATGTGATGGAAGTTTTCCTGCTCTTATAGTTTCTTCTTGTGTTACTACTGCATATCCCGTTGCATTTGTACCATCTTTGTTTCTACTTGATGACCCATCTACAAACAGAGTTAGTGTAGCCTCGGTGTATGCAACATCTCTAAGGCCGTCTCTTGGTGAGACTTCTTTTTTTATGATTTCAGTACATGCATGTGGTGTGCCATCTTCCTGGATGGGAACTAACGTTGATGGGTTCAGTGTTGTGCACCTTTCTATGTGCAAGTGTGGTTGTGACAGAAGTATAGTCATGCATGATAAGTGTCTTGAAGGGGAAAGGTATGAAACCTTATTTTGTAGTAGAATGACAGATACAGCATGTGGTACTCTTAGAGTCAAATGGTGGAACAGGACTAAGGCTGCTGACGCCAGAACTGCCATGGAAGCCGCCACTACAGCCTGTACACAAACCGGAAGTCCCCTGGCTACAGGGTCCAACCTGGTTGAGTAAAAAGCCAAGGGTCGGTCTCGCAGGCCATGTTTCTGAGTCACAACAGGAGTCATATAGCCTCCCCTTGAGTCAACAGTTTGTACAAATGGCTTGCTGTAATCTGGCAATCCCAATACAGATGTTCCCACTACTGTGTTCTTAAGCTGAATGAATGCTGCTTCAGCTTCATGTGTCCACGCTACCTTTTCATTAGCTGACATTGATTGTGCATAAATAAGGTGTTGTATGGGCCCTGTAAGTTCTGCATAGTTGGGAATCCAACTCCTGCAGAAATTTACCATCCCTAAGAAAGACATAACTTGTCTCTTTGTGACTGTCTTAGGGGCTTCTAGTATGGCCCTTTTCCTAACTGGGTCTAGTGATCGTCCCTTTCTGCTCACTAGGTATCCCAGGTACTTCACTTCTGCTTTCCAGAGCTGTAATTTATCCCGACTAACCTTATGTCCCTCTTCTGCCAGGAATGTGTGTTATCTGGCTGCATGTCATTTAGGAGTGTATGTGGATCTGGCACCGTGGGTACTCGGGGAATTACAGCTTTATTTACTGCTTGAAAATCTTGCACTAATCTCCAAGCTCCGATTCCTGACTGGGTAAAGTGGGGTGTTAAATGGGGATCCTGGGCATTCTATTATAATCCCTTTCTCAATCAAAACTTTTATAAAGTTCTATGCCCTTCTCTGCTTCAGGTTTTAGAGGATACTGTCTCTGATGTGGCTGAAAAGTACTTTTTGGGGTGATTTTTACTGGCTCTACCCCCTTTATAAGGCCTACATCAGCGGGCCCTGTGGACCATAAGGTGTCCGGAAGGCTCTCTAATGCTGCCTCCTGTTCCTGAGTGAACAGTATCTGTGTGTTGTGTCATGGTTCCTCTAACAGAAGAACTTTCTCCCACCTGGATGACTGTAAGTGTATTCCTTTCTTTGTCTCAGTTACCCAGTTCAGGCTTTTCAGATATATTTTCGTGCTCGGTGAGTACTGCACTCCGAGGTCATAGGGTAAGTACTCCCATGGTGTTTTATCTGTCTGAGCCTCTTCTACCATCCCTCCTACCTGTACCCACCTTCCACCAGCTGGCATAGTCAGTGATATGTGTGGCACTGTGTGTCCTGCATAGAGTAACTGGTCTTGATCATTCAATTTTAGTCCCACCCCTGTATACCCATTTTCTGTCCAGTATATGTAATCCAAGGTTATTCTGGTATTGGTGTGTTTGAAAAATGTTTTTCATAGTCCACATCCCTCCCCGGTGTACTTTCAAATTTCATAGTGCAGTGTAATGACTCTGTGCTTTGTTTTACACTGGAAGATGGAGCTAGGTCATTAGCCATGGCTACCAAAGTGCTGGATACTTGTCCTGGCCCTTTCGACACCATGTCTAATGTGTAAAAGTAATGTGGTTCACCCATCCCCTGCACTACATTTACATTGACAGGTATGTCCCCCATGTATGCATTCATGCCTTTCTCTGTGGGAACCACTCTAATGTTTCATTTCAGCATCAGATCTCTACCCAAGAGATTTATCGGGCATCTAGGGGAGAGTATAAAAGGATGCTCAAATGTTTGGCCGTTGAACAATCTCCCTGTGAGTGGGCATGATATAGGTTCGCTATTTGTCTGTCCTGCTGCTGACCTAACCAGTATGTTTTGTGATGACGTATAACTACTCCATGTGCCATCATCGCTCAATACTGACCTACATGCTCCTGTATCGCATAAAAATGTTATCATTACCCCCTCTACATCTAGTTTAATGACTGGTTGTTCTGCTAGAGTCATTAAGTCTATACATGATTCTAAATTCAACACATCATTTTTTTCTGGCAAATTTGCATCATTATTACCATACTCATACAATTCAGATTCATGCAATTCTTGTTCAGCAAATATTAGTAAAGGAAGGGTACAACCTGGTTCTAGTCATTTGTCGGTCTGGTCATCGTCATCCGCTCCCTCTTCCTCCTGGTACTTTTTGTTTCTGCAGGAACGTGCTAAGTGGCCGGCCTTGCCACATACGTAACAATTTCCATAAAATTTGTCCTCTGCTTCCACCTCGACCACGTCCACCTCCTCTCCCTCCACGTTTTTGGTTATTTCCACCATCACCAGAAAAGAAAGCAAAAAGTTATAGGTTGCACTGTCCCATCAACAGAAGTCATCAAATACACCTCCTTTGGTTTACTATCTTGCTTTATCTGTTTCTTTTCATTTGCTCTCTTACACTGCTCTTCTGCATGTCTAGCATATTCTATGGTTTCCCTAAGGGGACATGTTTTGTAAGTAATTTGGTGTTGTATCACAAAGTCATTTATTTGTTTAGCTGCTGAGCATATGGTCCAGCATCATCATATGGGTTAGGTCTGGCTACCCCGCTATGGCTGTCAAATACTACCCGCAACCTCCCCATATATTGTTCCACACTTTCATCATCTTTCTGTACACACTCGTTTATCTTAGTCCAGTCTGCGTCTGTCAGCTATTCTGCCTATTAGAGTGTCTACTCGTTGGGTCAGTTCTTGTGATCCATATTGCAATGGCTCCCCCCTTTGGTCCATTGGATTCCAGTCACCTTCACTAAGGATCCAATCGGACCCTAATATCTGCCTCAGACACCGTACAACCTCAACACCATTTAATTTAAAACTTTGCTGCAATCGCTGGAACTTAAGTCTGAAAATTCCCATATTGTCATTTGGGTGGGGGACTCCTGCTACAGCTCTCCTCACATCTGCATCTGTCCATGCCCGGTATACTAGCATTGTGGGTGGCAACACATTTCCCCCCTCTAGGATTGGGAACCTCAATTAAGGGATATAATGGCACAGATGTTATTCCCTTACCTCCGTAATGATGATCTGGTGCCCGCCTGGTTCTGGCGGGCCGTCCCTCATAAGGTGGTGGTGTTGGAGGAGGTGGATTTGGAGCGGTGGCGGCAAGCAGGTATTTGCGGGCATCATCAAATTCGTTCTCTACATCATCACTATAAGTGACCATATTCCCAGGAGTTGGAGGGGCGGTCAGTCGTGGAAGTCTTTTCTGTGTACACATAAACATATCCTCTTCCGAAGGAGAGAGGTGGTTAACATTACATGTCCCTCCCCCGTAGGCACCGTCATTGTGATACACATTTGCCTTTTTGTTTTCATCTTCAACAATTTTTTATTTTTAGTATAGAAAATGTATTTACTTTTTTTTATTTTTATTTTTATTTCCTTAATTAAGTAACGTTGCGTTTACTTTCCTTTCCTATACTTCTTTGTATATAGTAAAGCTCAATAAAGTTTGAACGTCTCCTATTCCTTCCTTGTAATAAGGATTAATATTGCCAAGAAGTAGTGGATACAGGGCACTGATTCCAGCAGAGGTAGTACAGTAGATGCTGTGTATCCAGTGGGTGCGGTGAGCATTGTCATCACTTAAAAGGGGTTATAATAACATGCCTTTGTCTCTCTTTACAGCAACCACACTTCCTCCCTTCTGCTATGTTCCCTTAAGGTTACAGACAGACATATTTTACATAAAAAAACTAACACACACACACAGAGAAAATTGGAGTAGGAAAGGGGAGTGGTCTGCCATGCTGACTGTGGGGGGTGGGCCAGACCCTGCACATCGTCACATAATACAGATCAATCACCTCCCTGCCCAAAGGTAAAGCATTGAGTAAAGTTACAAAGACACAGAAACTTTATATATATACACAAATACACATAAGAAAACAATTCTAGAATACAGTGTTCACAATTCCCACACATAAGTGTGTTTTTACCAGACATAAGTTACAGATGCACACCAGAAACCCTTTGCATATTAAACATGTCTTTAGAGATTACCTTGAAAACTGCAGGGTCTAGAAACCACACTCCTGGCAGTGCGATTTATGCCCTTGAGAGCCTATCCACCTATACATATACACATATATATATATATATATATATATATATATATATATATATATATATATATATATATATATATCTTGAACTCCTATAGTATCAATTAAAGTTAATAGATATACACAAAAAATAATATCACAGGTACATGGAAATATACATAGCATTACATATACACACAACACCCAACAGACCTTTTATACATTTTCCAGAAATAATCTGTATAGCTCCCACCCAGGGCTTCATACACACAATCTTACAGAGTATTTTAGTAAGAAGTTATGAATACACAGAAACTGCAGACAAAATATTTCAACATTGTATAACCAAGTAAAGAATGAGAAAGATGAAAATTCAAGCAGTTTATAGATGCCTGTTGTGCTCAACTGCCACAAATTTTGGTTTGTGCGTCTTCCATAAACACAGGCAAGTCACAGGATTAGCCCTTCGGAGACTAGGTGGGTAATGCGTGACCACTCACTACCAAAAGTGGATAGTTTCAGGTAAGAATTTTGAGAACAACACAAAAGAATACATGTATAGATACATACACTCACAAGTACACGGAAATATACAGAATGTTTACAGGTATATATAATAACCAAGAAACTGTTATCTGTGTTACACCCCTCACAAACATACATACACCCGGTACCGGTATTTAAATCATACAAAATGGTAACATGCACACACATACATATTGTCTTGCAAGAGCTCATTTGAAAGTCAGACTCATTTACCCCTTTTTCATGGTAAGCATTCTCAATATTGTTACGTACGGAAAACTTATTTTATAGTCTTTTCCTCAGGATAATGACTCTTTTACCTCCCTATGGGTAAGTTTCAACCCTTCTACCTATTACTAGGCTAGAAACCTAGTTGTACAACTCTTTTACCTAATATCACTGTTAGGCAAGGACCTGGGACATACACACATATGCAAAATGCAGCAGAAATTCATATACTCACTGTCAGTTCGTTGTAAGCTGTGCCTTGTCATCCCTCGGAAAAACACCTTGCCTCTGTGGTCCAACTGATCGTATATATCAGGCCTGAGGTCTTTCTCAAGGTAAGGGAGTCCTCAGTGACTTACCCCCCCGTGCACGGTAAAAGGAGTTTTGCTTCGTCCGAGGAATGATAAGGGAAACAACTTCCGGCTCGAAGGACCAAAATGATAGGATCAGATTAGTGAGTAATCATGTATTCTGATGTGTGAATCAATTATATCTGGGCACCAAGATATAATGAGAGAAAAATAATGCACAGAAGTCAGAGTGTCATCAGAATAATGTCTGAATGTATTAGGGCGGCAGAATCTTATATAGCATAAAACACGTCACAACTAGTTGAAAATACTGTTAAATACATATTTGCAAGCAAGTGACTTTTTGTTTCTGTCTAACATAGCAAAATCCGGTTTCCTATAGATATCTCATCTCATTAGTTTCTGAAACAAAGACAGGATACAGGAAACAGATGTTTTAAAAAACATTAACGTAAACATTCTACAGATGACGCACTTAAACATTCTAGTGAGATAAGAAACATGCTGACATACTTTTTATAATCATGATATTCTTAGCTAATTAATTTCTAAATGAAGAAATTAAAATATCTAACAGCCATTCAACACTCTTTCTTTCTTTTTTATACCATCACAATATCATCAAACCAGGGGACTATGTGTGCAAAGCTGTTCATTGCAGCAGTCACATCTTTATTGACAAGTTCCCAAGTATCATGAAAGACACTCATTACATCAGAAAAATATGTTTCTTATCCAGAGCAGGGGATGATGGTCCTCTCAGTGGGCACTATCTTGTCACCCATACAGGAGGTGCTGCAATAAAAAACCTGATTAAATGATGGTCAGACCAGATGACCGTTTTTTTGGTTTTACATGTGGTTTCCAAGACACACTTTATACTGGCCGCAAGTCTGCAGGCTTGAAATTTGCAACAGTTACAGAGCGATTCAATTGATCAAGGCCACAACTACCTGGGTAAAAGCCTAAACTGTAAAACATGCACCTGTATGTAGCATTTCAGAGCATGATCATGATCAATTAAGCAATACCGTAACAGCCAATAGTAAATGAGACTGTCATCATGACATCAGTAAAACATGGAGGTAAAATGTCAATCAGTTAGCGTTTAGAAGTCTGATATGTGATCGGGATCGTAATCCAGCAATGTACATAATAATCAAAATAAATGATGATACTGTTCTTGTCCATGTGGGTGCCTGATTTGTATTAACTCCTTGATTACCAAGATTGATAAATAAAACATAAAAAAAAAAAAATTATTGCAGATTTGCAACACTGTTGTGCAATTAATTCTAATGTCTTTCATCGCATTCCCTGTCTTTTTAAGTGCAATATTGATTTTTTTTATTTGCATTTACAGTGCCACGAGTCTTATCTGGTACTCATAGATTTGTATTCTATATTTGCCATTTACGGGTGTGAAAACATTTGTGGACATGAGGAATTGAAGCAATTGAATAGTGATTTGCGAGCTTGAAAGATCAAAGGCTTAGATGGGCTGTAAATTCTGGATGTAACAACTGCAGGGATTTGAAACCCGTAACGCATAGACCATTTGCGGGTAGCTAAAAGACGCCAATTGAATAGCAAATTAGTTTACGGGCTCCATTACGGGCTTCATTAAGTGTTCTGTTCTGATAAACATATCATAAAACATTATCGATACATTAATGATTATATTATATTATTTTTGCAAATTTGTTGTTGTTGTTTAGTCGTTCAGTCGCGTCCAACTCTCAGTGACTATGGCCCACAGCACGCCAGATGCATCTCTCAGTCACTGCCCCTCAGAGCTCCATCAAGTTCATGTTCATTACTTAAGTTACCTCATCTATCCATCTCTGCCTCTGTCATCCCCTTCTTCTTGTGCCTTCAATCTTTCCCAGCATCAGAGTCTTTTCTAGGGAATCCTGCTGTCTCATGATATGGCCAACATATTTGAGATTCAGCCTCATGATCATATCTTCTAGTTAACACTGTTTGTCTTGATTTCCTGAAGTATTGATTTATTGGATCTTCTTGCAGTCCAAGGGACTCTAAGCAGTCTTCTCCAACACCACAATTCAAATCAAGTCAATTCTACGGCGCTCAGATTTCTTTATGGTCCAGCTCTCACACCCGTATGTTACTTCTGGGAATATCATAGTTCGAACTATGCAGAACTTTGTTGATAGTTTAATATCTTTACTTTTTTACAAGCTTGTCCAAACTTGCCATAGCTTTCCTCCCCAGAAGCAAACGTTTTTTAATTTCATGACTACAGTCACCATCTGCAGAGATCTTGGATCCAATGAAAATAAAATCTGTCACTGCCTCCACTTCTTCACTGGCTATTTGTTAGGTAGTGAGATTGCCACTTGCCATGATATTCATCTTTTTAACGTTGAGCAGTAGGCCAACTTTTGCACTCTCTTCTTTTACCCTCTTCAATAACTCCTTTAGTTCCTCCTCACTTTCAGCCATCAGAGTAGTATCATCGGCGTATCTGAGGTTGTTGATATTCCTTCCAGCAATATTGATTCCGACTTTGGATTCATCTAGTCCAGCCTTACGCATAATGTACTCTGCATATAAGTTGAATAAATAAGGTGACAATATTACTCCTTTTCCGATCTTGAAGCATTCTGTTGTCCCATGTTCGGTTCTGACGTGGCTTGTTGGTCGACATACAGGTTCTTTAGGAGGAGGATGAGATGATCTGGTACTCCCATCTCTTTAAGGACATGCCACATTTTGTTGTAAACCACACAGTCAAAGGCTTTAGAATAGTCTATGAAGCAGAAGTAAATGCTTTTCTGGAACTCTCTTCCTTTCTCTATTAACCAGCAGATATTGGCAATTTGATCTCATGTGCCTCTTCCTTTGCGGAACCCGGCTTGCACATCTGGTAGTTCCTGGTCCATATATTGCTGGAGCCTGGTTTGTAGGATCTTAAGCATTACCTTGCTGGTATGTGAAATGAGTGCAATTGTTTGAGAATTGGAGCACTCTTTGGCACTACCTTTTTGGGGGATTGGGATGGAGACTGACCTTTTCCAGTCTATTGGCCATTGCTGAGTTTTCCAAATGTGTTGGCATAAGGCAAGTAACACGGCATCATCCTGTAGAATTTTGAATAGTTCAATTGGGATTCCATCACCTCCTGCAGCCTTATTATCAGCAAGACATCCTAGGGCCCATCTCACTCCGCTCTCCAAGATGTCTGGCTCCAGCTCATTGGATAAATTATTAAGGTCATCACTGCTGTTAAGATCCTTCCTGTATAGAGCTTCCTTGTATTCTTGCCACCTCTTCTTTATCTGATCTTCTTCTGTTAAGTCCCTACCATTTTTGTCTTTATCACACCCACTTTTGCATGAAAGGTGCCTTTTAGGTTCCCGATTTTCTTGAAGAGATCTCTTGATTTACCCATTCGGTTATCTTCTTCAATCTCTTTTTTGCTAATTTGCCATTGTTTATATGTGCAAACAGAAATAACTAATTTTCTTCAATGTCTATGCATTGCCTGCTTAGTATGAAGATATTTTAAATATTTTTCTCAGCAGTTGCACCAGCAGTTGAAAAGAAACCCAGGTAATTTGCATTAAATGCCTGAGATTTTATACACTAAAAGAGACACATCTGCAGAGTTACACCAAGCTGGGAAATTGCTAAGGAAATTTTCCTTATAATGATATTCATCCTTTTATAGCTTGAAAAGAATCTGCAAATGTGAAATTGCCAGCAAATTGTTAAAGAATTGGCCTTTCTTAACATCACACTAAAGATGCATCTCCAAGTGAAGGCAGAAAATGAAGTGTTGCAGTATGGACTGTAAGTACTGCCATAAATATAGCTAGAGGTCACTGGCCAAGGTTAACCCTGTAAATCCTTTAATAACAACCTTAGCAGTAACTGCTGTACACCAGAGGTAATTATGCACTTACACTCCTCAAGGAGAATCCACATTGCTTTCAAAGGATTCTTTTTTTCTGTTCTTTCTAGATGGTGAATAGACTAATTAGGCTGTTGTGATTTTATATTCTTTATTTAAAGAAGTACAGACATATGGAAATACAAATAGACCATCTCAGAATTAACAATGCAAGAGTTGCAACTGATGTGACTCTGACAGCAGATATGGACCAAGAAGGAACACCTAGGGCCTCATTCTATTAGCGGCCGCAGCCGTTGCGGGGCCGCAAGGACCGTCCGCAAGCTATTCTGCTATTCTATTCCCTTACGGCCGGGGATTCCGGCAGGCTTGCGGCCGGTGCCTTGCTATCTCTTGCGGCCGCTCGCGCCGGAGGAAAGCCTTTGATCTAAAACGGCCGCAAGAGATTTGCAATTCAATTGCTCCGGGAAACCTCTCTGCAAGGCTAAAAGCGAGCCGCAGCTTACTTGCAGGAAAGAGGTCTCGCTAGCACCAATTAAGCACATAAAATAGCTCAAATAAAGCCATCCTGCACTTTGAGAAGACTATAAAGGGATTTTAGGTGTTAGAAAAAATAGCACATAATTATCCTGTACTCAAATCCGTAAAATATTTTATTTTTAATATCCGTAAAATATCCATGTAAAAAGTCCAGAGTGCTTGGAGCACCTCAGACACACCCACGCCGCAGCCGGAAAATAAACAGTTAATTTGAACTCGGGTTTGGGCAGATGTGCAAGCTTGAGAGTGGGTTCCTTTTAATCCTCATGTCCCCCAATATGATCCCTAGCATTTACAGAGCTGTACAGTGCAGGCTTGAATTTATTTTTGCGTTTTTATATTTCACAGCTTACGGCCGGTTCCAAGATTTGCGGCCGGCCGTAAGATGAGATCCCTGCGGGGCCGTATAATAGAATCGCGAGTTAACTGAACCCCCGCAAGGAATCGCAGCCTTACGGACGATTTACGGCCGATAATAGAATGAGGCCCCTAGTGTGTCCTTTCTATCCATCTAGAAGCTTGGCTTAATTGAGCTCAGGATGGCTGTATATTTATGCCAGGCATATTTAAATGTATTAACTACCTTGTGCACTAGAAGACGATTCCACTAACTACAACTCTTTCTGCACAGCAGTACTCTCTTTTGATACTCCTAGGTCTGCCATCCATGTATATCAAATCACGATCATCTTTAAATGAATGTTTTTATTGTATCTCCCCTCTTTCATCGGTCATCACATATAATTGTTGAACAACGAGACGTCGTCACGCTTTGCGTGGTGCGTACGACTCTTCGGCGCTCATCGCCTGCAAGCCTCTTAGGCGATGAACGCCGAAATGCAGGATCGCCTTAGGCTGCAAGCAGTTGACAAACGTGGAACTTAGAATTTTTTTTTACGAGAAGCAGGACCTAGAAAAAGAAAAATACGAGATAGGTAAAATACGAAGTTAACGGCCGAACTGCGCAAAGCAAAAAACACGAAACACACAAAAAATAAAAATACAACAAAAACATCACACACAGCACGGGGGAACAGCCAGGACATCTTGGAGTGAGGTGGAACACAAATTTAAGTCGGTTTCGCTGAGTTTCGCCACTGGAAAATCAGCTAAGCGCGAAATAAAATGGAAGCCCCAAAAAATGAAAATGAGGCTACACGACCCTGGACCGTGCAAAACATTGCGTACCACTTTCACCGAGGAACGTACGAGGTAGAAAATACACTATTACAAAGGACGGCAAATGCTCGTGAACCGCATAGCACATAGACAAACGACGCTAGTTTACAACTTGCAACTAACAACATTACGCATCTAAACTAGCGCTTTACACAAATAAACCAATGGTTTGCCCTCGCGCACGCAGCCTACTTCTAATGCACAGTTGGGACATTCATAACACTATCTCCTCAGGCTAGCAACAGTCCAACTGGACATTATATGCTGCAGGACAATAACAAGAGATTGTTACCTCTTCAGGCTATTGATTGTTACATATATTAATTAGAAAAAGGTAAATTATATTAATTTATTATTCAATTAATTAATTAATTAGTATTTAAAAAATATACAGAGGAGCCAAAGGACAAGCAAGGAGAGGCTCACAATGAGCGCCGAAGGTCCTTAGAGTATAAAAAGCTTAACATTGTGTGCCAAACAGCATTGCCATGGCTTCAAATTTTATTGACCGTCATTTCTTGACGGGCAAGTCACTAGTCTAAGTTATAAATATTAAGGGCATATAGTCTTTCCTTATAGACCATGCACATCTATAGTTATCCGCCTTTGAATTATTTAGATTTGAGTCACTTCTATTATAGGGTTTTAGGCCATTCATGATCTAATCATTTTTGAACAACTTTGCCTGTATATAGTGTAACAACCCAGGGTAGGGTGCCTGATTCGGCTCATGAATCCTCCTGCTTGGCTTCTCCAGGACCAGGACCACCAGAAAGCAGTATAGGGATTGATGGTTTAAAAATAGCAAACAGAGATTTTAAACTCTAAATAAAAAAGAGAACATCTTGCTTATGTTCCTTAGAAGAGTGTCTTTATTGCGACATGTTGGAACATTTATAGACAAACAGAACAATACAACTTTGGTTCAACCCACAAACATGATTACATTACCTGCCCTTAACTAGTTAACTCAATCAGCCCCCTGTAATACCTCATTAGCCAATATAGTAGCTGTGGGAGTTAATTCCATCATAAACTTAAACACAATTAAAGTTCCCTTCTAAACTTATTAACTCACTCATATAATTGAATTTCATGTCCACAGTAAGATAATCCCATCAGTCAGGTTCTTATCAAGATGTACAGTCCATTGTTTACATTTCATTTCTCTTGTGATAGAATTAGCAGGGACTGGAAAGGGGATCAGAGGGGCAGGATAAAGAGACATAGCTCATTCAGTAGAGTTCAACTTGTCCCCAAAAAGCAGCTAATGACATATAGCAATATTACCAATCTAGAAGGATGGTCCACCCCGGAAACACCAGCAATTCTCCACTGTAGTAAATAACCACAGTTATAGTTTTGGCTACATCACGGACATCTCCCTCAGCACAGCTAGTATGGAGTCTAAAATGAGTATGGAGTCGGGAAGGTCAGTCTAAGAGTAAATTGCCTAACAAGGGCTTTTTCATTAGGCAGTTGTCCCTGTCAAAGACTATTCTTTTTTTTAACTCATACACAAAGAATTATATATAGGTACAAAATGGATAGTTTTAATAAAATTACTTGACCTTTTCATGATCCATTTGACTTCTGTCAATTAAACAGACAGACTACCGACTTTGGGAAAAATACGGGCCACAGCTTTATTAAACCAAACAATTTATATAACCATAAATTAACATAATTAACATTCTTACACAATTTTTTTAATTAACGTCGGTTTTAGTCCCTAAAGTTGTTCTGAGGGCCATTGAATTCACAAAATAAAATGGTGGCTATTTGACAGTATTATGAGAAACAATTTAGTTTTAAGCCATGATGAAAGCCCCCTACCAATTAGGTCAAAACTGATATATACACCCCTAGGAAAATTCGAAGTCCATGGCGTTATTGGCACACTCGCAAAGGCTGCGGGCTTGAAATTCGGCTGCGTTACAGAGCTATTAAATTGAACCATGCCGCGAGTTACGGGCCAGAGACGCAAACCTGTAAACCATTCTTGCTCACGTTGGATGTGCGGCCATGAACATGATCAATTAGTCAAACCCGTAGTTACGGGTTTAGACAGAGCCAATGGCAAATGAGATCGACATCATTAAGTCACTGAAAAATGGAGGTTATATTTCAAAGCCTTACAGGTTTCAATTAGGAGTTTCGATCAGACCCGCATTCCAGAAATAATGCAATATTAATAAATCAGTAAATATGATATTCTAGTCTATGCGAGTTCCAATATATGTATTAACACATTGACTGGGATCGATATAACACGGAAATTCAACATTAAAAAAAGCATTTTATATTGCAGAATTGTGAGCTTGTGAATGTTGTGCTATTAATTTTAATACCTAACATCACTTTCCCATTAATTATAAGTACAGTAGTGGGTTTATATTTGCATTTACAGTGCTACGGATAGGACTTTAGGACTCTCTAGTACCTGTTTGGCTTTTTGCGCGTTACGGGGTTAAACGCCAGTGGATTCTTTGCAATTCAATAGTGATTTTCGAACGTAACAGTTACGGGCTCGACAGATCACAGGATTTGCAGCAGCAGAGTTCCAATTTCGACATCCTGTAGGGTTTTTTCGCACTTAACCCACAAGTCGTTAGCGGGTTGCTTTACGAGGGAATTTAATAGGGCTGATGGTCAATGTTATCTGTCAATGTTGCTTTTAATTACCTCTATACATAACTTGGGAAGAGACAGAGTTTTAATGTGGTATTTACTTGCCATTAAACTTTATTTTCACTTAACCTTAACAATAGCATAGTGCAGTTAATAACTAACTTCACACATATCAGTAGTCTGGTTATACAATTAAAATAATTTACATACATTGTTTCATACCCTGCGGTAGTGGAACAGCGATTCAACTTCAATAAAATGATGGGCTTCCTGGAAACACTGCCAACTATCACAATAATGAACTATCATTAAAAATCAAGTACAATATTATTTTAACCAGTGGGTTTTTTTTTTCTCAAATAGGAGATATTTAATTGATTATGATTTTTTTATTAAAATCTATAGGGAAAATAAGTTTACTTCGCTGGGATTAATCGATTTTTTGGCCTACAGTTTTAACATATTTTTGTACGTTTCAAAGAGGACAATTATAGGTAGTTTTACAATAATTGAAAAAAAAAATAACAATCACGGGGGACACAAAGAATATCAGAATTAAAATTAATTTGGCCACTAGAAGATGCCAGCGCTATGGAGCACCATGTCTTTCCCATGGAAGCTTTAACCTCACAATATTATAAATCTATACAGGGCATTGAAAATGTAAACAAACTAATAGTACCGGCGGTAGCTCTACCCCTTCTGCCTGTCCTGGGAGTATAGCTGAGGGCCACTCAGGGACACAGTTTTTTTTTTTGTCTCTTTAAACTGTATTCCCCCCAGATTTTTATGCGCTCCTATGCCCACGGTTGGTATAGAGCAAGGGTAGGCAAGTTCAGTCCTGGAGAGCCACAAACAGGCCAGGATTTGTGGATATCACTGATGTGTGCAGGAGAGACTATGGCTTCTAATATCCTGATTGAAGCAATATTTTGTGGTTGGACCATGCTTTCAGATTGTTGTCCACCCCACTTAGATTATGTGACAGTTTTGATGTTGTTGTTGTTTAGTCTTTCAGTCATGTCTGACTCTCCATGACCCTATGGACCACAGTACACCAGTAACAGCCACTGCACATCTAAGGTTCCTCACACTCATGTTCATACTTCAATAACCTAATCTATCCATCTCCTCCTCTTCCATCCTCTTCTTCATGTGCCTTCAATCTTCTCTGGGGAATCCTGTCTTCTCATCATATGGCCCTTCCATGGAACAGTTTGTCTTGATTTCCTATAGTTTGATGGATTGGATCTTCTTGCAGTCCAAGAGACTCTAATCAGTTTTCTCCAGCACCACAATTTAAAGGTCTCAATTCTACAGCGCCCAGACAGCTCTCACATCCGTTTATTACTACTGGGAATACCAGAGTTCTAAGTATACAGACCTTTGTTGATATTGTAATATCTTTACTTTTAATAGCTTATCCAGACTTGCCATAGCTTTCCTCACCATAAACTCTTGTAATGTCATGGCTGCAGTCACCATCTGCAGAGATCTTGGTGCAGAGGAGAATACAATCTGTTACTTCCTCCATTTCTTCCCCATCTATTTGCCAGAGACTGAGATTGCTGTTTGCAAAAATGTTCATCTTTTTAACATTGCACAGTAGGCCAGATTTTGCGCCTCATGAACAGGTCCATCTCTTTAAGAACTTGCTACATTTTTTTGTGATCCACACAGTCAAAGGCTTTAGAATATTTTATGAAGCAGAAGTAAATGTTTTTTCTGTAACTCTCTTGCTTTCTCTATTATGCAGCAGATATTGCCAATTTGTGTCTCTACATCACATATATAGTTGTGAGCATGCGAATTGTTGCTGACGCTTGCGGGCTCGCATAGCGAGCTGCGGCTCTCGCGAAGCGAGGGTCGCAGTAGCTGGCAAGGTGCGCCGTAGGCGCTCCTTACCAGCAACTGCGACCCTCGCAAACTTTACGTTGTAACGCAAACAAAATACGAGACGCGTTACGACCCATTACGACCTCGCAAAAAACGGCTCCAACACGCGCACATCAAAACATGAAAAAAACAACAAATACACACAACAAATACATAAAAATCTTACTTACAGGAAGAGGGAGCATCCAGGACCTCGAAAACTAAAGTCACACCTCAATTTAACTCAAAATAAAAGAGTTTAGACACTAAAAAATTCCCTAAGCTAGAGAAAAAATGGCCGCCGAAAAAAACGAAAACGAGGCTACAGCAGTCTAAAGACGCAAAACACCTACGTATTTGCCGAAAAACACCTAAGAGATTAGAAGGACGCAACCCGAAAAACATTACAAACACAACAAATACAAACAACAAACACATAAAAAGGTTACTCACAGCAAGGGGAAGCACCGAGGACCGCTGTAAGTGAAGTTACACCTCCCTCTACATCAGCCACATTATATACACCAAACACCCTTAGCTCACTTACAATTTCATTGCCGTCATTTTTTGACTGGCAATATTATAGTATTATTACATTGCTTGAAGTATTCTAACATTAGTAATTACTGAACCACATGTTTTTAGTGAAAAATACCAATATTTATTGCAAACTAACTGTCAGGGGCGCAAGTATGTTACAAACAAGCGCCTATCAAATTAATTGCAGCCATATGTAAGGAAAACACAAGCATGTTCTTGTGACCTTTCCTGGCATAAGTTTTACAGATGTTTCTGAGCACAAATATCCTTTTATTTTTAAACATCTGTACATAAACGCTATATGTTTTTTTATGATTTCCAGGGAACAAGCTGTTTAACAAGCAAATAATTCAATACTTACAGTAAACATTAAAAACAGAATACAGCCTCCTAGCAGAAGTGGTATGGACAAACACAGTAATGGAACTCAAGTATTCCTGGCATAATCATAAGGCTTATGAAGATTAATTAAGCTAAACTTTTTAAAGATATATGGGCAGACTAGTGGGTCATTTTGGTTCTTATCTGCCTTTACATCTATGTTTCTATTTTTCTATCCACCTCCAATTGAACAAAAGCACCAATCACTTATAACATTAAATCATGTGATTTCCACTATAATACTGTATATATATATATATCATAAGTCTATTTTTACATTAAAGGAAAACTGAAGTCACATATGTGTTCTGCACCATCAGATATAGAGTGGGAATTATGTGGAAAAGGTTGTTTCCTTTTTAAAATTGCTGTTAAATGAGTTATGAGCTTCTGTAATTATGTTTTTTCCCTAATGAGCTGCTTCGGCCACAAGGACTAATTAGTAACAGCTGTCCAGAGTAAGGAAGTGTTACATTTTTAATATTAGCTAGTATATTAACTTTGTACTAAAGCTTACTCCAATGGTGTCACTGAAAAGTCTTCACACAAGGAGGTCTTGTACTACTCTACTAGTTTTACCTTGCAACTTCAGGTGTTTTAGCAAATGTATTCACTGTGAGCATGTAAATTTTTATATTAAGGGTATAGATATATGTGACCCACTGCATTTATTGGCACAGATTTTAAATACATATTGTTTTTGCTAATACATGCGTTATAGGTACCCTTTTTTATTTGTATATCTGATTTTTTCCCAAAATTAATATTGGATTGAGGCGGTAAATATGTTTTTTTTATTATTGGAATTCTGTATTGTTTGTATAGCTGGGCTACATAGTTATCTAAAAACCATAGGTGTGTTTCAACTTAGGCCCATGAGGCTCAGGCCTAGGGAAACACATTTTCCGGCTGTATGAATTTTCTAATGCAATACCATAGAATATGCACAGAAATTTCTAAGTGTACCTGCCATACTTACATACATAAATGTGCAGGTGTGTCATAAACTTATGATTGAGATATAGCATGAAAAGGAGGACTAGTAACTAAGTCGTTGGGGGGCACAAGTCTCAATGGGCCTAGAGCAGCATAAAACCTAAATACGCACCACATTTGGAATCACATATTATTTATCACTTATAAACGTATTAATAAAGCATTTTAGTTCTTAAATGGCCACTTAATTCAGTACAATTTGGACCACATCACAGTCAAGATCTCCTAATAGCATGTTGAAATACTTCTTGATTTTTTTAAATATGTGCATTTTTCATTAAGAAATCAAATACATTAAATGTGTGTTTATATGAGTCACTGACTACCCTCAGCCAGAACCACAGCTAAAGCTCTGTGTAGGGAGCGAAAGAAAAACAGAGGTTAACCCTTAACAAATCCATCTGTGCAGAGCATAGCCTGCTGGAATCACCTAAAGAGGTCAGTTATAGGTTAACTTTTGAGAGCATTCCTAGGTGCAGGAAAAATCTGCAATAATCAGTGTCCTCATCGCACGGCTCGGCATCTGTTATTATTCATGAAACAGCCAGTAGGCAGGATACACTTTGTTACGGAAACAGACTTAAAACTTTCGATTTCTTAGCTGTTATTAGTGTTTATTTAACATACAAACTTGTGCTTTACACTACAGTGAGGTAAATGACCCTTGAAAGAGTATTAGCTCTTCCATTGCACAATTTTCTAAATTTAGTATTACATGTGAACGTCGAGGAATTTAATAACCTTAGCTAACTTGCATTCAGTGCAGCAGCTCTAGGAAAAAACATCTTTAATAACTATACATTGATATTGTCTAAATTAGATTCTATGGGCTGATTTTTTTAAAGATTTGTGTAAAAAAGTCACATGCTAATTAATTTCACAGCTGCCTATATGACATACGGAAAGTGATTTACCAACAAAAACGCAGGGGAATATTTGCCTTTTATAAAAGCAGATCACTTCCTCCCGGTTATTAGGCAAATCAGTTCCATCTGGCAGATAAAAGTTACAGTCTAAGGTTGGCTGTTTCTCTCATGCACTTTGGAGTTGTACTATGTATGTAATATATATATATATATATATATATATATATATATATATATATATATATATTGTATTTCTTTCTGAGCAGGAAATACGTTTTTTAATTATTTTAAACATTAAAAAGTGAACACAAATGTACTATGCACTGCACTGCTGTACGGTGGAGGCTTGAAACAGCTGTCTGTGGGTAGGTTTCCTGGCTTGTCCATAATCCATCCTGGATTTGCTTAATTCTGTGTAATATAACAGGCATATGCTTAAAATTTTTCCCTTTTATTGAGCTCATCTGCATGTCCCTGCCCCAAATGTACTATTTCTTTACTATATATATATATATATATATATATATATATATATATATATATATATATATATATTTCAATTCCCTTGCCAAGGACTCACAAACCATCAACTAATTCAAATTGATATCAATATCTGGTTTTATTGAATGTCAATGGTGTTTAGCGTTAAATACAAAGGGCCTCATTCTATTATCGGCCGTAAAATGGCCGCAAGGCTGCAAGGATCTCCTCTTACGGCCGGCCTTATATCTTGCTACCGGCCGTAAGCTCAGAAATCTTTAAAGTCAAAAATAAATTCAAGACAGCACTGTAAAGCTCTGTAAATGCTAGGGATCATATTGGGGGACATGAGGATTAATAGTAACCCACTCTCAAGCTTGCACATCAGCCCAAATCCGAGTTTACATTAACTGTTTATTTTCCGGCCGCATCGTGGGCGGGTCTGAGGTGCTCCAAGCCCTATGGACTTTTTACATGAATATTTGACGTATATTAAAAAAAAAATATTTTACGGATTTGAGTATAGGGGAATTTTGTGCTATTTTTGCTAACACCTACAATCACTTTATAGTCTCCTCAAAGTGCAGGATGGCTTTATTTGGGCTATATTTCGTGCTTAATTGGTGCTAGCGGGACCTCTTTCCTGCAAGTAAGCTGCGGCTCGGTTTTAGCCTTGCATAGATGGTTCCCGGAGCAATAGAATAGCAACCGGGCTTTTCTTGCGGCCGAAACTCTTGCGGCCGTTTTAGATGAAAGGCTTTCCTGCGGCGTGTGTGGCCGCAAGGGATAGCAAGGCGCCGACCGCAAGCCTGCCGGAATCCCCGGCCGGAGGGGAATAGAATAGCAGAATAGCTTGCGGCCGGTCCTTGCGGCCCCGCATCTCCTACGGCCGGTAATAGAATGAGGCCCACAGTGTGCAGAATGTGTCAGCTATCGTGCATTGTGCATTTTGTTCCCAAATATATACCATCCATTATTTGAATATCTTAAATGACAGACTACGCCCTTTGAAGCACAAGGTAATGCTTCTAATGTCAATGATCAAAATAGGGAAGAGGTTGATGTTAGAAGAGAGAGTGAAATGTAAAAAAAATGAATGCAGGGCTGTTTATGTCAACTCCAAATATTCCACTCTTCAATAAAAAAAAATATAGACTTACCCCTTCCCCTATTTCCTGGCACTTTGGGGTGAGGTCCCATTAATCTCTAAATGCAAATACCTTAGGGCACGCTAGCCCCTATTAGCCCATGCGGGCTAAAGTGAGAGTATATTCCCTTCTCCAATTGGCTGAATCATCAGAGAAAGGTAATATTATGAGTATACTCATTCCTGATTGGCTAGTCATTACCCAATCAGAATAGGGGTGGTAGTCTTCTGTGATTGGTTAATATTATTATTCTTTGTGTTTAGGGGGGTATTTAAGGGTAGATGGCCCTCCCTAGATCACATGGCTTCTAGGGGCTAGGGTGGGTCTAGGTAGGTAGGGGCACTTAGGGGTAAATGGGACTCCACCCCAAAGATCCAGGGGGAGGAGCAGGGTTGGCCCAATGGCGCACTGGGTTTTTATTTAATTATATATATATATATATATATATATATATATATATATATATATATATGAGGAGTCCGTGTTATTATACTATTTATTAAATATTTATCTTCTATAATGGGTTCGTTCTTGTAGTAGATTGACTCGGTTTAGTTAAGTTTACTTCATCTATAGGTGGGTTTCCTTTTTTGGTGCAACATGAAGAACTTTAGAGCTGTGCTTTATTGGTAACAACTTTACTTCAATATACAGTTGAGTTATAGAATCCCTAAAGATTCCTTGTCTGCATGAATCATTAGATCTCTGGGAGCTTACCCTTGAAGGTTTTTAATTACATGGATCCCGTAAGGAATCTGGCGTTTCCATCTTTTATCAAACCCTTACAAGTGATCACAACTTAGGAACAGTTCCCTGCTGCTACAGTAGATTTTACCTAAAGTCTTATTACATGGCTCCTGTAAGATTTAGTAAACATTGTTCTCTGTCTTTCCAATGTAAGGCTCTGTGAGTGCTCACAGTGAGACACCTCTTACAAGAACATTTACAAGACTTTTAAGGAGCTATAAGTCTCCACGTAGGAGAAAAAATAGCCTACAGAAATATTTTCAGGACTCTAATAAAATAAAAATGAAGCCTACACATCCTAAAGCACAAAAAAGTATATCTAATAGTTAACCCAGTCCTTTACAACTATACAAAAGAACAATCAAATAAATCACAATGTCAATTATATATGTCCTCACTGACACCTGTTTCACACTTGCTTCCTGATCCCTACTCTAGTGCTAATGTCTGACCCGTCCCGTCTGCTCTGTTGTTCCCCTACCCATTTTCTACTTGACCTGTCATACCTGTACATGTGGTATACTTGCATTTTGTTGTGTATTCCCCAACTATGAACATAAAGTATAGTGTCACATTGACTATTGGAATAGCGGTTTAAGTTCTCTTGTAAGAAGTCACATAGCTAGGTATTAGCTATGCTGGAGTTCTTACAACAGACAACTAATCGAGCTCTAACACAGAATGACACACTACTGTGTTTCCCTATGTTCATTTCATTATTTGGTTGTTTATTTTTTTATATTGTGGTTATATTGAAGTTAAAAGACATTTGCTTCTATGGAGGAAAGATATGGCACGTCCAAATAAGCTATTAAAAAGTAAATATATACAGTAAACCCCCCTATCTGGCACCCATGGGGACTCCCTATTGCCGGATAAGTGTAGTTGCTGGTTAATCGGGAGTCCCCGAATTTAAGGTTCTAAACGACCCTTAATCCCCCCAAAATCTCTCAAAATGCATTAGCACCTAAACTGGGCCAGAAAAAAGCAACTAGGAAAAAAGTTAGTTTTTTTTGTGCAGTCTTGAACTGCCAAATAGTGCCGGTTATGCTGGTTTAGCAGGAGTTTTTTTGAAAATGAGGAATTGATGCCGGTTGCTTGAGACTCATGGTAAGTTGGGTGCCGGATAACTGGGATTCTACTGTATCACTATTGACAAAATTATACATAGTTGAAACTATGGTATTCTCAGTAGTAACATACGGATGTGAGAGCTGGACAATAAGAAAAGGCTGAGCGGCATAGAATTGACGCCTTTGAATTGTGTTTAGAATTCCTTGTACTTCAAAAAGATATAATAAATCAATACTACAGGAAATCAAGCCAAACCGCTCACTGGAAGATATGATCATGAGGCTTAAGCTGAAATATTTTGGCCACATCATGCGAAGATAGGATTACCTAGAGAAAAATCTGTTGCTGGGAAGGATTGAAGGCACATGAAGAAGGGGACAGTAGAGGTGGAGATGGGTAGATGAGGTCAATGAAGTAATGAACATGAGCTTGAGGAAGCAATGGATGACAGATGTCCCTGGCGTTCTGCAGTCTACGACTGAACGACTTAACAACAACACAGAAATTAGGGATTTTCTGTTTCATTTTGGCAGTGAGTGAGAAATATCAACTAGAAAAACATTGCTATACCTTTTTCCAAGTTTTGTGATATGGGAAAATAATATGGTATTGGAACAAAAATAAACATTTTTTTGTTGTGTCTACTCTGCTCTAGAGGGAAAAAATGAATACTACATAAATATTGTCACATACAAGTACAATTTTCCAGACATGGTGGCCATTAATTAAAAAAGATGTGAAGAATTGACGATAATGTCTACAAAGGATGATAATATGCCAAGTAAGATTAGGATTGATGGTGAAAATGGTGGTGATTTTGCTGGATTACCATATGGGTAGATCAGTATATGAGTATATGTAAGTTATATTATTCTATATGGAAGGATCAGCTTTGGTACAAATAAGGAACATGGAAGGGAGCTCCATCCTAGAATGCCAAACTACTTACATCATGTCCTTAAATTACAAATTGTAGAGCAAAAAAGTGTTGAGAAAATTCACTTCTAGTTTGAAAATATTTTTCACATATATTTTCCAGACTTGCTTAGAGAATAATAATTACAGCTAGTAACAAAAACTCCACAAGGCTTTTATGAAAAAAAAAGTTTTGCCTGGAGTAAGTCTTGAATCCTGTATACCAAAAATTGTAATTGTTCCTACTCTTTACTTTTTCCATTCCCCGCTGTTTCTTTTTCTTACGTTACTACAAAGTTTAATCAATGTAATAGCCTAATAGCTATATGGAATATAGGCTCTTACAATATTATACATTCATTACTGTTTAAATAATTACTTATATTTTTATGAAATGTCTACATTCTTGTAAATGTATTATTCAGGCACAAAATTCAGTCTTTAGAGTAATTTATTCCCATTCAAAACCCTATGGTGTTATTTCCGTGGAACGCACACATTGAGACAAAGACATGTGCATGGAATGTAAAACGTAAGTCCAGTAAGAGAGCTGAGATAATATCATGGGAACAGATATTGAACCACAGCAAATGTGCAATGAATTTATACATGAGAATAAATTCTTAAAAAAATTATTTAAACTTTGAAAAATTATTCAACTCAAACTTTTCCATCATCTCTTAAAAAAGTAATGGATTAATTCAATGTGATATATTTTGTACTGAACTTTTCAATCTTAAATGCCATAATTTATTTTTATGCAAAAAGTTTTTATAATTAAATTCATAGCAGAAAACAGAAACCGAAATTGAGTACCGTATATACTTGAGTATAAGCCGAGTTTTTCAGCCCTTTTTTTAAGGCTAAAAAGGGCCCCCTCGGCTTATGCTCGAGTCACTCTCCCCCCCCCCCCCCCGTGTCTCTCTAACCCCCACCGTGCCTCTCTAACCCCCAGTGTCTCTCTACCCCCGTGTCTCTCTAACCCCCGTGTCTCTTTCCCTTCCCCCCTCCTCATCCTCAACCCCCCTCCTCATTCTAAACCCCCCTCCTCATTCTAAACCCCCCTCCTCACTTTACCCCTCTAATTACCTCCCCCTCTCCCTTTTCCCTCACTTACCTTCATCTGCAGCTTCTCCTCTGTATTATATGTATTTCCTTTTAAGGTGTGTAATTTTTTTTTTCTGTAGTGAGGGGGGGGGGGTTGTAATGTTTTTTTTTTCTGTAATTTTCCTTTTTTTGTGACTTAGGTTTTATTATTTTGTGTAATGTAGTTAATTTTTTTTGTGAGTTAGTTTTTTATTTCATGTAATGTAGATTTTTTGTGTGACTTTAGGCTTTTTTATTTTCTGTAATTAGAGTGGTGGGGGTTAATAGGGGGTAGGTAGTCTAGATGTTAATAGGTTAGTGTAGAGGGTGTTTAGTTGATCTGTAATGTTTTATTGGTGCAGTATAGTGTTAATACTTAGTGTCATGATGATCCTTGAGGACCATCATGGCACTTATGTGGTTAATGTAGTGTTATAACAGGCCCATAATGGTGTTAATATACCCTTATGGGACTGATGGGGTTAAATAGAGGCTTATGGGGGTCTGTATTGCCCCCCATAAGTGACAGGGTTAATGAAGGGCTTATGGGGGTCTGTATTGACCCCCATGAGTGACAGGCTTAATGAAGGGCTTAAGGAGGTCTCTATTGACCTCCAGGAGTGACAGGGTTAATGAGGGTTTTATGGGGGTCTGTATTGACCCCCATGATTGACAGGGTGACAGTGTATTTTTTTTTTCTTTTACAATGGGTCCTTTAAGGACATTTACAGTCCTTTCAGGACCTGTAACGCGGGGATTTTGAATTTTGATTGCAGCGGGGTCCCCGATCGCGTGCAATCGGGACCCCAACTGCGATGGTTAATGTGGGGTTAATGCAGGGCTCGGAGCTTATATCGGATCCCCTGCGGTTAATCCGGGTTTCCGAGCTTATCTCGGATCCCTTCTTGGGTAAGCTGTAGGTGGCTGAGCGGTCCTGGGTCTTTGAGCCTCGTTTTCATTTTTTTCGGCAGCCATTTCTTCTCTCGCTTAGGGGATTTTCGTGTGTGTGAACTCGTGAATTTGTACTTAAATGGAGGTGTAGCTTAACTTTCAGAGGTCCTGGGTGCCCCCCCTTGCTATGGGTAAGCTTTTTATGTCGTTTTTGTGGGTGTTTGGTGTGTTTTCACTGTTTGTAGTGGCGCGCGGGTCGGCCGTTATAGTGGGATTCTTAGTGCGTGTCGGTGTCTGTTACGTTAAGGTTACGTTAAGGTTGCCTCATTCCCTAAGTGCTTTGCGAGGACCCGCATTGCAAATGCGGCCCCTCGCTTCGAGAGGACCCGCATTTGCGGAAGCGAGGCCCTTGTCCGCGGTGTGTGTGTTTGTGTGTAACCGGTGTGAGGCGCCTTTGAGATTTTTTTTTGTTTAAAAGTCGTGTGTGTGTGTGTTTTAACACAGCCGACGTTGGAGCCTCCACCTTCGCAAATGCGGACCCTCGCTTTGCGAGGATCCGCATTTGCGGGGACGTTACCTTGGGGTTTTTTTGGCTGGGAGGTTCGGTTTTTTTTGTTAAAAAGTAGTGTGTGTGGTGTGTTTGTGTTAACACAGCCGACGTTGAGCCTCCACCTCCGCAAATGCGGACCCTCGCTTTTTGAAGTCTAATGTAGAGGGGTCTGGATGTTCAGCGGGGGCTGCTGTCAAAAGCCTTGTAGGTAATCATGGATGGAAATAATGATGGAAAATAAAAGGCACTGGCTGATGGTAGATAAGAATATTTTAAAATTAAATGTAAAATCAAATCAGTCGTAAAATAAAGAAGAAATGTAAAGTGTTTTAATTACACCATTACACAACAACATACTAGACCTATGGATGTCAGTGGAAGCCCACCAAGATGCCCCACAGATATATCACTAAAGTGAGTCTGTAAATCCAAATACAATGGCCCCTATTCAATTTGCTACATTTATAGATCGATTCAATTGAACAAGCCCCCATCCTACGGGCAGAAAGCCAAAACCGTAAACCATGCAATCGTAAGTAGCATTTCAGAGCGTGATCATGATCAGTTAAGCAAAGCCGTAACTACAGATTTAGAAACAGCCAGTAGTAAATGAGACCGTCATCATTACGTCAGTAAAACATGGAAGTTAAACGTCAATCAATTACCGTTTAGAAGTCTGATATGCGATCAGACTCGCAATCCGGCAATGTACAAAGTAAAAAATGAAGGAAGGAAATGTTCTAGTCCATGTGGGTGCCCTGATATGCATAAACTCCTTGATTCCTGGGATAAATATAACATGAAAATAAAATGTAAAAAATATATTTTTTTATTGCAGATTTGACAGCTTGAGATTGTTGTGCAATTAATTCTGATGTCTTTCATCACATTCCTGGTAATTTACAGTGTAGTATTAATGTTTTATTTGCATTTACAGTGCTACGATCAGGTGTTTAACCCCCTTGTGAGTCCTATCTGGTACTTTTAGGATTTTCTTCTACATTTGCTATTTATGGGTGTGAAAACATTTGCAGGCTTGAGGAATTGTAGCAATTGAATAGTGATTTGCGATTTTAGCAATTGTAACATTTAGGTGCTTGAAAGATCAAAGGCTTACCTGGGACCGGAGTTACGATTTTGACAACCACAGGGATTTTTAGCGTGTAACCCACAAATCATTTGCTGGTAGCTAAAAGATGCCAATTGAACAGCAAATAAGTTTACAGGCTCCATTACGGGCACCAGTAACTAATAATTGCTCATTTGAAAAGGGACCAATATATTCAACTCTCAACTGCATTACTATCTGCCTCTGTTCTTATTCTATAACAAATTACTTCTCTGAAAATCTTCAGTGACATAAAAAAATAATTCCAATGATGTCCAGAACTCAACTCTGGTAGACCCAAATAGGCCATGAAGTATGGATAGCATGTGTGAATACTCCGTACCTGTATTCATATAGTGCTATACATAAATATTGGCCTACCTGAGACTTCCTGGGTAGAGGTTTAGAAACTACTGGCAAACCCACCCCCCACTGGCATCCCAACCTTACAGCAAAGAGAGGCTTTCTGAATTTGTTAGATCCAAATATTAGAATGCAACATTCGTCCTAGCCTCAAATCAGAGTGGTACAGATTATGCTCAAGAATATCCCTGTATTTAGCACCATCCATCTTTCCCTCAACTCTGACCAGTTTCCCAGTCCCGCCTGCTGAAAAACATCCCCACAGCATGATGCTGCCACCACCATGTTTCACTGTGGAGATGGTGTTCTATGAGTGATGTGATGTGTTAGGTTTGCGCCAGACATAGCGTTTTCTTTGATAACCGTAAAGTTAAATTTTACTTTCATCAGACCAGAGCACCTTCCTCCATACATTTTGGGAGTCTTCCCCATGCCTTTCCGCAAACTCAAATCGTGACATTTTATATTTTGCTGAAAGTAATGGCTTTCTTCTGGACACTCTGCCATAAAGCCCAAATCTATGGAGCGTACGGCTTATTGTCGTCCTATGTACAGATACTCCAGTTTCTGCTGTTGAACTCTGCAGCTCCTCCAGGGTTACCTTAGGTCTCTGTGCTGCCTCTCTGAATAATGCCCTTCTTGCACGGTCTGTGAGTTTTGGTGGGTGGCCGTCTCTTGGCAGGTTTGCTGTTGTGCCATGTTCTTTCCATTAGGGTATGATAGATTTGATGGTGCTCCTGGGGATCATCAAAGATTTGGATATTTTTTAATAAGCTAACCCTGACTTGTACTTCTCAACAACATTGTCCCTTATTTGGAGAGTTCCTTGGTCTTCATGTCAGTGTTTGGCTAGTGGTGCCTCTTGCTTACGTGTTCCAGCCTCTGGGGCCTTTCAAAAAAGGTGTGTAATGACAGATCATGTGACACTTAGATTGCACACAGGTGGACATCATTTCACTAATTATGTGACTTCTGAAGGTAATTGGTTGCACCAGAGCTTTTTATGGGCTTCATAACAAAGGGAGTGAATACATATGCACATGCCAATTTTCTGTTTTCTATTTCTAAAAAATAGTTTTATATATATATTTTTCTCATTTTACTTCATCAACTTAGACTATTGTGTTCTGATCCATCACATAAAATTCAGATTAACAAAACATTGAACTTAAGGCTGTAATGTAACAAAATAGGTAAAAAGTCAAGGGGGTGAATACTTTTGCACTGTATATTCAGACCACAATGTGCTTGTTTTTTATAAGTACAATGGTACACATGTTTTCATAATAGTATTATATATCCTTTATATATGTATACCAACTATTAAAAATGACGTCAATGAAATTTGAAGCCTGGCAATGCTGTTTGCCACACATTGCGAGCTTCTCCCCCCCTCTATTTTGCCGCTCATTGCAGGCCCTCCACAGCATCTCTTTCCCCCATCTCCCTTCCCCCTTGTCTCTTTCCCCCCTTCTACCTCCTTTTTGTCTCTCCCCCCTCTCCCTCCCCTTAGTCTCCTCCCCCTCTCTCCCCTGTGTCTCTTTCCCCCCTTCTCCCTCCCCTCTATCATTTGCGGCCTTGGCGGCGTTTGAACCTGTAATTTTCTTTCAAGTCCGCAAGACTTGAAGCTTAAATCGGTATTGCTCCAAGCCATGTGGGCTTGAAAAAATGTTTTCACTACGACATTTTTTTTCAAGGCCGTAACTCGGCAGCCATTGGTAGGCCGCCAAAAGACGCCAATTGAATAGAAAATTAACTTTCAACCTCACTTATGGACTCCCGGACTCAGGAGAGCCCATAAGTGATGTTGGTAGTTAATTTTCTAATTAATATTTCAAATGGCGGCATTTTTTTTCAAGCCAGTAACTCGGAATCCGGTCAGAGCCTCTTTTGCGAGCCTCAGGATGAGCAACTTCGGCGCTCATTGTGGGCTTTGCGATGAGCGCCAAAGGCATATGGCCTTCAGCGCTCATGGCGGGCCTTGCAATGAGCACCCTCCTCTACTTTACGGGCCCACCGCGATGTGTGTCTTTGGTGCTCATGGCGCATGTGCAAGCCCGTAACTTTTAACATAGCGTTACCAACAAACTCGGAATTACAACAACTATATATGTGATGTGTGCGTGTGTTTTGATATAGCGCAGATTGTAGTAATAGGCAGAAAGTTAAAAACTAATATTTACGGTACAAATAAGATGGACAAAGTTGTTGAAGTGTTATCTAAAGAACCATATGTACTAGAGGGTGACCTCTTGTGTGTCTTAAATCGTAATACATATCCTGCATTAGGTAAGGCTGGAACAGAGAGTCCCCTAAACTTCACCCTTTAGTACAGCTAGTCCAGCAACATATTATTAAAGATTACTCCAAGTCTAGAATATAAGCTCTCCAGACTAGGGACCAATGGCAAAGCTAGAGAATGGAGGGCCCCAGTGCAAAAAAAAATTGGGCCCCTCCAACCCAATGTTTTTTCGTGCTGGGCACCCAGGTAACAACTCACTCAGTGCCCTCCAAAAGACCCCTTCCCCTTCCCATAACAGCAGCCCTCTTTAGGACCCTTTAACATGTAAAAGGGCTGTTCCCCTTCCCTTACATCCTGCCTGCGTGAAGTATACATATATACACATATATAAGTATACTATCTCTACATAGCAGCCATTTCCTCTCAGCAGTCATCTTCCCATAGCACCCACAGTCATCTTCTCAACATCCACAGAGCACCCATCCCTCTTAGCATCCATCCCTCCATAGCACCCAGTCCTTGTCAAAAGCCATACCCTCTCAGCATCCATCCCCACACTACACTAAGCTCCTCTCAGGACCCACCTCACAGAACCTATCCCCCTGTAGTCAGGTGTCATCCAGACCTTGCACTCTCTCACCTCTTCCCTGATACATACACTCAGCATGTTGAACTGCTCCACACTGCCACTCAGTAGAAATACACTACAAATAAAATGATGTAAAAAAAAAAACATAGCTCTGTGCACCCCTGCACCACTGGTAGCTTCGCCCCTGCTAGGGACCTCAACTCTGATACTTTGTTCTTTCGTCATATTTACTCTACTATAAGTTGGCCTACAGAAGATGTTGGCGCTTTATAAATAACAAATAAGAATACAAATGAATTATAAAAGTCCAAATGAAATAAATAAATGATTGAGGACATCATAATATCTGTATAATTTCAGAAGAAATATAACATTTCTCTTTTCATTGAAAAAACATAAAAGACCACTGTACTATAAAATGAATGAGCCTCATTCACATGCAAGCCCGTAATTACCTGTAATCCGACATTTTGTCTGTGGGTTAAATTTTTCTAAATATTTAGATGTATTTGTCTCTAACTCGCAACTGCCCTCTCACAGCCTTCACAAGTAAACCATGTACTTGTAAGTAGGATTTCAGGGGGCGTGATCATATGATCTGACTATATTTAAGCAAGCCTGTAATTTACTTCTTAAACACTCGCAATGCTTCTTAGAGACAGACAATAGTAAATAAGGCCATCATCATGACATCACTAAAACATGGCGATTATACTACAATTCATTTGTGTTTAGAAGTAAAATTTGTGATCGGACTCGCAATCCAGAAAGGTAGAAATAAATAAAAATCATTAAAGCAACTGTTCTAGTCGACATGTGTTCCATGATATGTATTAACCCCTTGATTCCCGGGATCGATGTAACACGGAAATAAAAGTTAAAAATAATAATTTTTTCTATTGCAGATTTTTGGGCTTAAGACTGTGCAATTAATTATTATACCTTCCATTGCTTTCCCAGTATTTTAAAGTACAGTAGTGTGTGTTTATTTGCTGCTGCAGTTATACAAACAGGTGTTTGACCCACTTGCGAGTTTCATCTAGTACTCATATAGTTTTTTTGATACATTTGCGATTTACGGGGTTGAAGGCAATTGTGGGCTACATACACTTTGGTAATTGAATATTGATTTTGCATCTTTAGCACTGGTAACATTTGCAGGCTTTACAAATTAAAGTAGGAGATAGGAAGGAGTTACGTTTTTGACAAGCCCATAGTGCTTTTGAGCGTGAAACTTGCAACTGGAATGCGAGTAGCTAAATGTAGCCAACTGAATATCTGTAAAATTTACAGGCTGCATTACGGGTTAAAGTAATTGTGATTTGGGCAATTAAATTGGGCCCAATGTCGGTTAGAATGAAAGTACATGTATGCCTGATTTATAATATTTAGCTATACTTTAAAGCTCTTATTTTTATTGTTTTTTGCCCGTTGCACTGTGCTGCCTAACTTTCCCCTTTTGCATAATTTGGAATGGGTCAGCCAGAGTAGACTTCTTGCTGTGTGCTCTGGTGTCTGACTGGTGTAGATCTGAGATCTGATCTATACCAGTCAGGCACCCAAAGACACAACAGAAAGTCTGCTACAGCTGCCCTGTCCCTAACTATGCAAAAGGGTGGAGCTAAACAACACATTGGTATAAACTTATAGAAGTAAGAGCTTTAAAGTATAAGATTAAACATTATAAATGAAGTATACATATGCAAGTACTTTCATTTTAACAGCCATTATTGTATAGTACTGTGTTCCTTTAAAGATGTATTGATTGAGAACAATGATTTACCGTATTTTTCCGTGTATAAGACGGTATTTTTTTACCAATTTTTTAAAGTCTAAAATAGGGTGACCGTCTTATACACAGAATGTTACAATGGAATGGAAATCAGTGAAAATCATGATAGAAAGTGCCCTTAAATAATAACTTATAATATACATTTGCATATTTATTTATTTTCCGAATTTTGGGCTCCAAAAAAAGGGGTCGTCTTATACACGGAAAAATACGGTATATAGAAGGATGATTAGCTATTTATTTTTCTAGCAATCTATAATATAAATTACCAGAAGAGCTTGTAGTCTTGCTTTGTTTCTTTATACCGCCATTTTGTAATAAAGTAGTGAACAATCTCTGATGGGTTTGTCATGTCAGTAGTCTATAAAACAGATATAGTGTTGCACAATGTATTTATTTAAATAGTAATTTTTTTTTTTTTTGTTATTACTGATATAATGGAACACTAGCAGAGATGTCTTTAGCATTTTATGCGGCTATTATAACACAATGGTTTGACTTCACTTTATAAAACTGCCATTCCTTGCCATGCCCTGAGCACCAGTGCTAACCCGAGGGCCAACAAAATCATTTAGTATCCTGCCTACTAGCCATCGTAGTTTCGCTTATATGGAACAACTTCGACCCTGAAAAGATTGGAGTGAATTCATGTTTGGCCTATCATTTATATATAGAACTCATTATTTCATGGTCTAAGATCAAAAGTGTTAAAGGGAAGGTCACTAAAGCAGATTGTTTTCTAGTATTTATAGGTTGTATCTGATAATTGTATGTGAGATTGGAATATCTTCTCTATTTTTCTATCCATGTTAAATAGCAATAGCTCATTAAATTCTTAGATATTTACTAAAGTGGAATATGTTGGTTCTCTGTAAATAAATATATAATAAACATTATTAGGATCTAAGTTATACGAAATACATGAATTAACTGTAGTATATATACATTGCATTAATTTTAGTAGAAATGATATCAGTACCAGGATGATGTTGTTTGTTCTGTGTAGTATAATGGAACATCCATTGAGCTTGATCATACAAATCTATAATTCTAAATTAAAATTTCATAATTCCCACAACCGAGGACCAAAACTGCTATTTTAAATAGATTAGTGCAAGTCTGTATCTAAGGAAAATTACATTACATGGTTTGCAATGCAGACTGTGAGAAGATGAATTTATATTTTATGCAAACAAATTAAAGATTATAAATAATTGATACCAGATAAAAATTAGGCAGCAAAAAGAAAGAGCTGGTGTTCAATACAACATTCAATAGGCATTTGTAATCAGTAACCATTTTTAAATAAAAAGAAGCCTTGAGATTTATGTTTAAATAATGGGTTTCTTTTAACTATATATCAATGTTCTTGACTGAATGGCTTGTTTTCTTTTTTTTTTGCTAATAAACTTTATTTGTGGATAGATGTTAAAGTAGATTTATGATGTAAATCAAGACATTTCTTCGAAAGTATAAAAATAAATAATAATAATTCCAAATTCTAAGGTTATGGTCACAGTACATGTTGGCATTCATGGTTCCCTCAATGAACTGTAGCTCCCCAGTGCCGGCAGCACTCATGCAGACCCAGACCAAACATATATGCTCATATGTCTAAATTTGTTTTCTATAATATGTTGTGTTGATTCCCCCTATATGCATTTACCTACTGATGCCAGATGTTGCCTCCACTCTCTCTGCATCGCTGTTTAATTTCAAACTGAGGGTTTCATCTCATATCAGTGTTTTTGTGCTCTTTGTGCCTTATCCATTTATCTGTCATTTAAGGATTATTTCAACTACCTTTCCTCAAGATAGATGTATACCTTTGGTGGTGGGAGTGTCATGTCTGGGCCTGCATGAGTGCTGTCGGCACTGGATAGCTACAGTTCATTGAGGGAACCATGAATGCCAACATGTACTGTGACATACTGAAGCAGAGCATGATCCCCTCCCTTTGGAGACTGGGCCGCAGGGCAGTATTCCAACATGATAACGACCCCAAACACACCTCCAAGATGACCACTGCCTTGCTAAAAATGCTGAAGGTAAAGGTGATGGACTGGCCAAGCATGTCTCAAGACCTAAACCCAAATGAGCATCTGTGGGACATCCTCAAACGGAAGGTGGGGGAGTGCAAGGTCTCTAACATCCACCAGGTCCGTGATGTCATCATGGAGGAGTGGAAGAGGACTCCAGTGGCAACCTGTGAAGCTCTGGTGAACTCCATGCCCATGAGGGTTAAGACAGTGCTGTAAAATAATGGTGACCACTAGTGATGTCCCGAACAGTTAGCAGGAGAACTATTTGCGGCGATTTTCGAATGTTCGCGTTCACCGTGAACGGCGAACACATGCGCTTTTCGGTTCGCCCTCTATACTTTATCATTGAGGAAACTTTGAACATCATTTATTTTATTTTATCATTTTTTGTGTGTAATCTATGCCTGCCTGCCAGCGTGTGTGTGTGACAGGCTAAAACCTAACAGCTTATATTGTGCTTATTTTCACTACTCATACCTGGTGGTGTAACATACATTGAAAACAACCATTTTTTTCCTGTAATCTAATTTCAGTTGCTTGCCTGTGTCAGGCTCACAGCTTATATTGTGCTCAGTGACATAAAACAACACGTTTTTGACTGTAATAGATTGAATAGCAATTGCCTGCCTACAGGCGTGTGTGTGAAGCCTATTGCATCTACTCTGCCCACTTTTGCCAGTGCACAGTGATACGTATTATCTGGTGCAACCGTAGTGTACAGTGACATAAAACAACACTTTTTTGACTGTAATCGATTGAATATCAGTTGCCTGCCTATTGGCGTGTGTGTGAAGCCTATTGCATCTACTCTGCCAACTTTTGCCAGTGCACAGTGACACTCATATCTGGTGTCACAGTAGCTTGCACGCATAGTACCACTAATCGGAAAAAAAATGACAGGCAGAGGCAGGCCACGCTGCAGGGGCCGTCGTGGTCGTGGTGCTGTGATTCCCTTTGGCCCTAGAATAATGCCCAGTTTTCAGAGGCAACGTACCCTGAACTTGAAAAGTTCTGAGGACATGGTTGACTGGCTAACACAGCACACCCAATCTTCTACAGCTTCAGCTCGGAAACCTAGACGCACCACCCCCCTCCAGCTTAGCTTAGGGCACCTCTCCAGTTACCACTCGCCCGCCTGCCGCCACCACCAACACTAGCACCACAGCCGCTTCACTTGATCCATCAGCAGAGTTATTTACACATCTGTTGGAAGAAATGAGTGATGCGCAAACATTAGTGACAGAGGATGTAGATAACAGGGATATGTCCCAGTCAGGCAGCATTACACACATGGACGTACGTTCTGATGATGATGATGTTGTACCCGGTGCTGCTTCCTTTGTTGAGTTGTCAGATACAAGTGAAGTGGTTGATGATGAAGATGCGTCCGTGGATGTCACGTGGGTGCCCGCTATAAGAGAAGAAGAACAGGAGGAAAGTTCAGACGGGGAGACAGAGAGGAGGAGGGGAAGAGTTGGAAGCAGCGGGAGGTCGTCGAAAGTAGCTAGTGGCACAGTCAGACAGCATGCATCGGCACCCGGGGTCAGCCTGACAGCACGCCAGTCAACGCATGCTGTTGCCACCACCAGAATGCCGTCATTGCAGAGCTCAGCAGTGTGGCAATGTTTTGGTGTGTCTGCCTGTGACAAGAGTGATGCCATTTGCAACCTGTGCGAAAAGGAACTCGTTGGAAGTCCAACACCCACCTAGGTACAACTTCTTTGCGAAGGCACATGATGTCACATCACAAACGCCTATGGGATCAACACATGAGTACAAGCAGCACACAAAGTCAAAGCCGCCATACTCCTCCTGGTCCAGCATCTTCAGCCACGTCAACCACTGCTGCCTGCTTACCATCCGCCACTCCGTGTCTCGCCCTGAGCAGTCCCTGCTCATCTGCCCACAGTCAGGTGTCTGTCAAGGACATGTTTGAGCGTAAGAAGCCAATGTCACAAAGTCACCCCCTTGCCCGGCAACTGACAGCTGGCTTGTCTGATCTCTTAGCCCGCCAGCTTTTACCATACAAGCTGGTGGAGTCTGAGGCGTTCAAAATTTTTTTAGCTATTGGGACACCGCAGTGGAAGGTACCCGGCCGAAATTTCTTTGCACAAAAGGCAATCCCTAACCTGTACTCGATTGTGCAAAAGGAAGTAATGGCATCTCTGGCACACAGTGTTGGGGCAAGGGTCCATCTGACCACTGATACCTGGTCTGCAAAGCATGGTCAGGGCAGGTATATCACCTACACTACGCATTGGGTAAACCTGGTGACGGCTGCCAAGCATGGAATACGTGGCTCAAATTTGAAGTGGGAGGACCGACCAAGCATCTTTTTCCATCTCCCGCTTCCAAAAATCCATGCCATATACACGTCCCCTAATAGTGGACGTAACAGGGATTAAACCGATAGGAATGGTACTACTTAACAGTACACACCTTATAACGCAGACAGAGGCAACGCGTATAATCTTCCATGCTGTGCAGTGGAAGCCCCCAGACTCTGACCTGTGTATAATCTTCCATGCTGTGCAGTGGAAGCCCCCAGACTCTGACCTGTGTATAATCTTCCATGCTGGGCAGTGGAAGCACCCAGACTCTGACCTGTGTATAATCTTCCATGCTGGGCAGTGGAAGCCCCCAGACTCTGGGAGTCTGAAGAAGAGGAGTCAGAGGAGGAAGGTGGCTTTGAGGAGGTGGAAGACCAAACACAGCAGGCGTCCCAGGGGGCTTGTTGTCACCTTTCGGGGACCCTTGGTGGCTGGGTGGAGGAAGAGACCTTCAATGACATCAGTGAGGACAAGGAAAGGGACATGGCTAGCTTGGTATCCAACCTTGTGCAAATGGGGAGTTTGCGGTTGTGCAAAGGGACTGTTAGCGGTGCATTAAACGGGGAGATTGGTCTGTTACTGTGACGCGGGTGTAACCCTTAAACTACCTGATCGATACAACATCATACCTGATGTTTTAAAGCACGTTATTCCAAACAATTTAGGAATGTTAGGTGATTTATGCCCTTTATGGCTTAAAACCAGACTGCATCAACTATGTAATTTTCCGTGGGAGTTTTGCCATGGATCCCCCTCCGGCATGCCACAGTCCAGGTGTTAGTCCCCTTGAAACAACTTTCCCATCACTATTGTGGCCAGAAAGAGTCCCTGTGGGTTTTGAAATTCGCTTGCCCATTGAAATCTATGGCGGTTCGCCGATGTTCGCCCATTCGCAAACATTTGGTAAAGTTCGCGTTCGCTGTTCGCGTACCCAAAATTTGATGTTTGCGACATCACTAGTGACCACACAAAATATTGACACTTTGGGCCCAATTTGGACATTTCCACTTAGGGGGTGTACGCACTTTTATTGCCAAAGGTTTAGACATTAATGGTGTGTTGAGTTATTTTGAGGGGACAGCAAATTTACGCTGTTATAATGGCTGTACACTTACTACTTTACATCATACTACAGTGTAATTTCTTTAGTGTTGTCAAATGAAAAGATATAATAAAATATTTACAAAAATGTGAGGGGTGTACTCACTTTTGTGAGATACTATACAGTATATATATATATATATATATATATATATATATAGAGAGAGAGAGAGAGAGAGAGAGGTCATTGTCCTGCTTATAGGTTGAAGTAACGTGCCATAAATCCAGTATCCAGATACTGATCTTGGTTTATAGAAACTCGGTCTCACGGCTGTATTGGAATCGCAGGCAGAGATGGTGAATCTGTGATGATTTATTCTTGTCCTGAGAGCTTGTTTTGGTGCATTCATATTATTTAATAAGGAACAGAACATTTCTGGATGTAAATGAGTCATGTATACCAATCATGGTCTTCTGGGAATTTCTAACGCAAGTTTTGGAGCTATTACATTGTACCTCTAAAAAATGTTGTGTAATACTTACGGTATTTACTTTCAGTCTGGGGGTATTTCCCACAACTAACTAGCTATAACATGATTTTGCAATCTGTCTAAGGTTTACCCTTAGGTGACCATCAGCCTCATTAAATTCCAAAATCTGCTGTGTTACAGAGCTATTAAATTCAACCATGCCCCAATTTACCGAGAGTACCGAGATGCAAGCCCTTAAACTCTTTCAAGGGACGCAAGCTGTTAAGGGGCTGGCCGAGCCGCGATTGGCCCTTGCTATCCAATCACAATATAACGTAGTGTGACACAGGCCTCTCAGCCAATAGTAAGCGGTCTAGCCGCAGATGTCTACAGGAGTTGGTGGTTTTTGAGAGTGCAAGAGAGAGAGCAGGAGTTATTTCAGAGCAGTAATTTGCGGTTTTGTTCATTTTTCTTCTACTATTCAATATTTTACACTTAATCCTTGATTACACATATTTACAGATTTACACATTATTGCAATACACATAATTTAAAGAACACACATAGAGACATATAGAGCTAGGTCACTCCATACACCCCCCATCCCCCAACAGTTATTAATTACACATAATACACATTTTTTCCTGTCATATATAAACAAGTTACACTTATTTTCATTTATCGTTATATTCTTTTTGGGATTGAGATGGAGAGAGGAGGAGTGGGGATGAAGAGGAGAGGCGAGGAGGAGAGAGAGGTGGCCATGGGCAATAGTGTTGGAGAAGGGTAGAGGACTGGTGGGGCGGAGGAGAAGAGTGGAGGAGAGGAGGAGGAGAGGAGTAGTGGGGGGAGGAGGAGAGGAGTGGTGGAGAGGAGGAGGAGAGGAGTGGTGTTGAGGAGGAGGAGAGGAGTGATGGAGAGGGGGAGGAGGAGGCAAAGGAGGAGGGGAGTGTGAAGGAGGATGTGGGTGGTGTCAGGGTGGCCCGAGAAGCAGGCACACTTAGGAGCGGGAAAGAGGGGAAGGGGCCTGATCCCAAGGGGGGTGGTAGTTCACGGAAGGGACAGCCAAGGGTCCACAGTCAGAGGGTAAGAGGCTAAGGGCAAGCACAGGGCCCACAATTACACTCACCAGGATAATGTGGTCCTCCTCTGTGCTATCCATGGCTGTCCCTTGATTCTTGCAAGGGGGAAGGAAGTTAGGCCAGGGCCTAGGGCTCACACATGGAAGGAGGTAGCGGCTGAGGTGACAGCAGTAGGAACAGCGCCAAGGGATGTGAGGTCTGTCAAGCACTGGTGCGACAACATCAGGGCCAAGGGGAGGAGGATGATGGTTAAGGAGGACAAGGACCAGACTGTGACCTATAATGAATGGGAGAGGATCGCCAGGGACCTTCTGAGACAGGTGCCCACTGCTGGAGCTTCAGGCCTGGTGGCCCAGTGGGACCCAGCCTCCATGACAGGTGAATATCACATACACAAACCTGGCACCACATGTACAGCATACACACTACACATGTACATGATGACCAACAAGGACACTGACATGTCAGCTCTATGGAATTAACAAGCGATAGATGGAAGCGTCATTAAATCCATGAAGCTGACAAATCACTGTCATTCATGGGCACAACCATAGTAATCAAGCAATAGATAGTCCATGTATTGGTGTGCCCACTGCAGCCTAAGCCATTACAGAACGCAGACGGAATCAAGATAGCGTTAGGAGACAATACGATCAAGACCAAGAGCCAAAGAATAGATCATATCTAGCATTTGATAGCTAATCTGAGTTGCAATTAGGAGAATCGTCCAGGTTCAAGAATATATGTCAGAAAGTTAGGAATGTACTCAAAACAATGTATTATTCATCATACTAATGACATATTCTCTCTTTCAGCATCAAGGAGGTCTGGGTCCAGTGGCGAGCCAGAGGCGTCGGTTCCATCGGAGCAGGAAACGGAGGAGCAAGCCCCCGCCCAGCAGGATCCGGCGCAGGGGGAGGAGGAAAAGAAAAGGACCCGAAGCCCCTGGCTCGGAGCAGGAGGATGTCATATGGCTAGTGGTGTCACCATTAGAACCACCTGCAACACCTCTGGGATTCGACCCCCACTATACCCCTCCTCCAAAGACTGAGCATATCGCCAGGGCCAGCAGCCAGCCACAACCTCCCTCACCACCCCACCCTCACAGCACTGCGCTGGACTGCCACCACCGCCGACACTGCAACTCCCTCCAGCCGGGCCCCAGATCCCCCCTACTCCCACAGCGCCACCTCCTCACCACGCCCCTGGGACCTCCATCCCCAACATCAGGCTAGGCTGCGCAGGCAGAGATGCTGACCCTCATGCGTCAGCAGTTGGGCTGTCTTTGGCGGATCCAGGCATCTCTGCCAAGCATGCAGAGGTAATGCGCCGCCTGGCAAGGAGCAATAGGGAGGAGAGGAGGCACCCCCTAATGACTGAGTCGCACCTGGCCGGGCTGCTCAGGATTGGGGCGGACCAGATCGCAATCCATTAAATGACTGCCCCGCCTCCTCCAAAACATAAAGGGTGGTCGCCAAATAGGAATGTGTAATCATCTAGGCACATGGCCACCAGCAATGCCGTGGGACTTTCCAGGATGAGTATAGCGGAGATTACCCCTGCACAGCCTTCATTAATTTTTGGGGCCCTTCCTGATGTGGTGGAGTAGATTAGTGTGGTGTATGTTCCCCTGGTCCCCTTGTGGATTGCTAAGTGGTGGTGGTGAAAGGACTTGTGTACCTGAATGAAGCTGTGAGCTATACCATGTAGGGTCAGTGTAGGTGGGCAGGTAATAGCAGAGAGGTCAGACAAATCACAGTCCACTAGAGAAGGAACTGGCAACCCACTCCAGTATCTTTGGCATGCAAACCTTGTGGAACAGCACAGGCAGTGACCTAGCTAAATGTGCTGCAGTCCATAGGGTCACTGAGAGTCGGACATGACTGAAGGACTGTACAACAAGTAATAAAATGTTCCCCTGGTTAATCAGGTAGTGTATCTTTAATTACTTTCTGCATGTTGCAGCATGGTTTTTCATATTGGCATGTGCATGACCATTCCAACATATAATAAACATTTTTTTTTAATACATACTTTTTATAGGGGGGTTATTGTGCAAGTAATTGTAATGCCTTTCCATGCTTTCCCCATATTTTAAAGTCCACTGGTGTGTTTATATTGTCTTTTACAGTGTTGAGAAAATGTATGTAAATCCTTTGCAGGTCCTATTTGGAGGCCATATTATCTTTGCCTCCATTTGCGGGTTACGGGCTTAACCGCCAGGGCGTCTTTGGGAATTTGTTGCAATTTAATAGCGATATTGAAACGTAACAGTTACTGGCTTTACAGATTAAAGGATTTGTGGCAACAGAGTTCAGATTTCGACATCCCGTAGGGTTTTTCCACTTTTAACCCGCAGATCGTTTGCGGTTAGCTTTGAGAGGCCAATTTAATAGCCGTCAGTCTTGCGGGCTATGTTACAGGCTTCGATTTTACACGTTGAGGGAATTTATTGGGACTGTATGAGTCTAAAACTCAGCAGTCTCCACAGAATTGCAACCCATAATCTAACAGCCTCCCATCTTTATCTACCTACAGTATCTACAGTGCCTTGCAAAAGTATTCACCCCCTTGGCATTTTTCGGGTTTTGTTGCCTCACAACCTGTAATTAACATGGATTGTTTGACATTTGCATCATTTAATTTACAGAAAATGCCCACAACTTTGAAATATTTTTTTTTATTGTAAAGCAAACAACAAATAGGACAAAATAACAGAAAAAGTCCATGTGCATAACTATTCACCCCCCTAAAGTCAATACTTTGTAGAGCCAGCTTTTGCAGCAATCACAGCTCCAAGTCGCTTTGGATAAGTCTCTATGATCTTACCACTGGGATTTTTGCCCATTCCTCCTTATAAAACTGCTCAAGCTCCTTCAAGTTGGATGGTTTGCGCTTGTGAACAGCAATCTTTTAGTCTGACCACAGATTTTCTATTGGATTGAGGTCTGGGCTGTGACTAGGCCATTCCAACACATTTACATGTTTCCCCTTAAACCCCCCAAGTGTTGCTTTAGCAGTGTGTTTGGGGTCATTGTCCGGCTGGAAGGTGAACCTCCGTCCTAGCCTCAAATCACGCACAGTATAGGTTTTTTAAGAATATCCCTGTATTTAGCACCATCCATCTTTCCCTCAACTCTGACCAGTTTCCCAGATGGTGTTCTTTGGGTGATGTGATGTGTTGGATTTGCGCCTGACATAGCGTTTTCTTTGATAACCGAAAAGTTTAAATTTTGTCTCCAGTCTCTGCTGTGGAACTCTGCAGCTCCTCCAGGGTTACCTTAGGTCTCTGGGCTGCCTCTCTGATTAATGCCCTCCTTGCCCGGTCCGTGAGTTTTTGCGGGCGGACGTCTCTTGGCAGGTTTGCTAATGTGCCATGTTCTTCCCATTTGGTAATGATAGATGTGATGGTGCTCCTGGGGATCATCAAAGATTTGGATATTTTTTTATAACCTAACCCTGACTTGTACTTCTCAACAACATTGTCCCATACTTGTTTGGAGAGTTCCTTGGTCTTCATGGCAGTGTTTGGTTAGTGGTGCCTCTTGCTTAGGTGTTGCAGCCTCTGGGGCCTTTCAAAAAAGTTGTGTATATGTAATGACAGATCATGTGACACTTAGATTGCACACAGGCGGACATAATTTCACTAATTATGGGACTTTGAAGGTAATTGGTTGCACCAGAGCATTTTATGTGCTTCATAACAAAGGGGGTGAATACATACACACATGCCAATTTTCTGTTTTCTATTTCTAAAAAATAGTTTTATATATATATTTTTCTCATTTCACTTCACCAACTTAGACTATTGTGTTCTGACCCATGACATGAATTTCGAAACATTGAACTTAAGGCTGTAATGTAACAAAATAGGTAAAAAGTCAAGGAGGTGAATACTTTTACAAGGCACTGTATATATAAACCCATAACCAACAGGCTAATAATGAATAAAATCTAATCAAAGTCAGCCTCTTCTTGACCCTGGTAGCTACTGTTTAAATGCTACAATTTGAGGATATACATCTTATACTCATATACTTATTATATTGGGCCATCATATATTTTAGGTTTCATAATATTGAAGATGAATTTTTTTGCTAAATGCTAAAGAAATGTTTTGAACTTTTAATGAAGTGTTTTCTAAAAACAAAAAAAAAAATGAAAACTAGTTCATAGTTTAAAATTTAGTTTAAAAGGCAGATTTAACATAACATATGGACTTTTTATTATGAAAATGAATGAGACGACGTGTCAGCTGTCGATACAGAACCAGAATGAAAAAAATGATTTTAGTTCTCTTTGTCAGGATAAAGACTCAGCTACCAATTAGCTTGTGAATGATTCCTTATACACAGCCATCAGTAATCTAAGTGCACCACAGTATTACCCAGTCTTTGTGATTAATAGATTATTTAATCTGTCCGTACTAACTGGAAATCAATACCTGACAGGATGGCTGTCTATCTCGCAGCAGGAATTTGTTTCAGACTACAGCAATCCGGAGAATAAATGTTTTATTCAATACCCTACCAAAAAGACAAAAGATTATTGTATCAATTTGTATATGATGTTGGTCATCTGGCATTAGTCACTCTAATTGAACATGAAGCCATTATTTACACTTATGTAACTCGTATTCTGTAGTTACGTAATGTACCAGACATTTATTGGCCGCCATTTTGTTATTATTTCTTGCATGTTGGGTTACAGCAGGATTGACAATGTTTTATGTGCAAATCACTCTAATTGTCAGAGTGAGTGACCAATAAAAATCCAATATATGTATAAAAGATCATTTACATAAATGAAAACATACAACTCAGGGATCTATCCTGTTTGAAATTTGCCACCACTGACAGCTGCAGGTCCGACAAGTGGCTGCTAGATGCCGCTGCTGATATTTCACACAAGTTGTAACCTTAGAAGGTTACCCTAACCCTAACTCTAACCCTCAATGTAACTCTTAAAGTTTACCTAACCCTAACTCTATGGTATGGGCACTGAAAATCGGCAGCGCCGTCTATCGGTTGGTGGGCGTCACCGCTGCTGCCACTGCTGTCGAATTTTTGTTGAATTTCAAAAGGTAAAGGACCCAACTCAGTATTGCTGATAAACATGTTGCTAATAACAAGAATGTTGTGCTTTAGATGAGATAGGTGATGTGAGTTGCAGAGAACATGATATTAAGACCACTGACACTCAACGAGTCTCTTTCTTGGTGGTGGCTGATATCCCGATGGAATTATTATTATCGTTTATTTGTAACGCGCCAACATATTCTGTAGCGCTATACATGGGTAAGTTCAAGGCAAAAACAATAGCAGTAGTAACACGTTGCAAGAGATGGAAGGCCCTCTTTGAACTTAGAATCTGTTGTCCATAGTGCTTTCCCCAAAGCTCTGTGTAAGATTGAAAACTCGCAAACTTACTTCTTCTCCATGTGTCCAAGCTTGCTGACTGGCTCAAAAGAGCCACATATTGACCTTTACTGAGACACATTTGGCTGTAGCTCCATATGTTGATGACCCTTGGGATAGATCATATGTTAGCTTAGTCTGATATCTTTATTATGCTATTTTATAGGACTAGTATTAATACTGGGAAATGTTTTATTAAGTTAGAAAAAGAATAAAAGCAAATCTTCAAAAGTATTACATGTTAATAAAGTTGTATGTGCGTAGTCCATCACTATTGTTGCCCTAATAACCCCCATCTGTCAATATATGTTTCTTGTTAAACAAGTGGGAATCTTGACCAGTTATATTAATTGTTTTTCTTAATTCTGTGGAGCACAAAAAGAAAGCTCATGGACCACTGGTGCCATGTGAACCTCTATCATAGGGCCATAATCTCACAAATTCAGAAAGTAAATGCAATGGTCCCAGATCAATGTAGCAAATTACACAGATAAATACCTTGGTTTAAGGCAGAGGTTGTCAGATTATGCTTTATAAATTCACTACGGTATGCATGTCTGTAAAAATTAAGTCATGGTGCATAACCTATATTTTTCCATGGATAAACATACAAATATTTCAATCTAATGGCATCCAGTGTATAGAAAAAAGCTACTGTATATACTCGAGTATAAGACAAGTTTTTCAGCCCTTTTTTTAAGGCTAAAAAGGGCCCCCTCGGTTTATACTCGAGTCACTCTCCCCCCGTTTCTCTCTAACCCCCCCTTGTGTCTCTCTAACCCCCTGTGTCTCTCTAACCCCCCGTGTCTCTCTACCCCCCCCCCCCCCGTGTATCTTTCCCTCCCCCTCCTCAACCCCCAACCCCCCTCTCATACAACCCCCCCTCTCCCCTCACTTACCTGCTCCGGCCTCCGCTCCTGCTAATGACGTGGCGCGCATGTGACGTTACATGCGCGCCACATCAAGACCCGGAGGAGGCCAGAGCAGGTAAGTGAGGGGAGGGGGGGGGGTATTTAGAGGGGTAGTATGAGGGGGGGGGTTAGAATGAGGGGAGGGTTAGAATGAGGGGGTTTGAGGATGAGGAGGGAGGTTGAGGAGGGAGGTTTAGGAGGGGGGTTGAGGATGGGGGGTTGAGGTTGAGGAGGGAGGTTGAGGAGGGGGTTGAGGATGGGGGGGTTGAGGTTGAGGAGGGAGGTTGAGGATGGGGGGTTGAGGTTGAGGAGGGAGGTTGAGGAGGGGGTTGAGGATGGGGGGGTTGAGGTTGAGGAGGGAGGGAGGTTAAGAAGGGGGTTGAGGATGGGGGGGGCCTGAGGATAAGGAGGGTGCCTGAGGTTGAGGATGGGGGGGTTGAGGATGGGGGGGGTTGAGGATGGGGGGGTTGAGGTTGAGGAAGGGGTTAAGTAAGGGGGGTTGAGGTTGATGAGGCAGGTTGAGGATGGGGGTTGAGGTTGAAGAGGGAGGTTGAGGATGAGGAGGGAGGTTGAGGATGAGGAGGGGGTTGAGGATGAGGAGGGGGCCTGAGGATAAGGAGGGGGCCTGAGGATAAGGAGGGGGCCTGAGGTTGAGGATGGGGGGGTTGAGGATGGGGGGGGGTTGAGGATGGGGGGGTTGAGTTTGAGGAAGGGGTTAAGTATGGGGGGTTGAGGTTGATGAGGCAGGTTGAGGATGGGGGTTGAGGTTGAGGAGGGAGGTTGAGGATGAGGAGGGAGGTTGAGGATGAGGAGGGGGTTGAGGATGAGGAGGGGGGTTGAGGTTGAGGAGGGAGGTTGAGGAGGGGGTTGAGGATGAGGAGGGGGGTTGAGGTTGAGGATGGGGGTTGAGGAGGAGGGGGTTGAGGATGAGGGGGTTGAGGAGGGAGGTTGAGGATGAGGAGGGAGGTTGAGGATGAGGAGTGCCGGCACCCGGTATATGCTAATGACGTGGCTCGCATGTGACGTCACATGCGCGCCACATCAAGACCCGGAGGAGGCCAGAGCAGGAAAGTGAGGGGAGAGGGGGGGGGTATTTAGAGGGGTAGTATGAGGGGCGGTTTAGAATGAGGGGGGTTAGAATAAGGGGGTTGAGGATGAGGAGGGAGGTTGAGGAGGGGGTTGAGGATGGGGGGTTGAGGTTGAGGAGCGAGGTTGAGGATGGGGGGGTTGAGGTTGAGGAGGGAGGTTGAGGATGGGGGGGTTGAGGTTGAGGAGGGAGGTTGAGGAGGGGGTTGAGGATGGGGGGTTGAGGTTGAGGAGCGAGGTTGAGGATGGGGGGGTTGAGGTTGAGGAGGGAGGTTGAGGATGGGGGGGTTGAGGTTGAGGAGGGAGGTTAAGAAGGGGGTTGAGGATGGGGGGTTGAGGATAAGGAGGGGGGCTGAGGATGAGGAGGGGGCCTGAGGATGAGGAGGGGGCCTGAGGTTGAGGATGGGGGCGTTGAGGTTGAGGAAGGGTTTAAGTATAGGGGGTTGAGGTTGAGGAGGCAGGTTGAGGATGGGGGGGTTGAGGTTGAGGAGGGAGGTTGAGGATGAGGAGGGAGGTTGAGGAGGGGGTTGAGGATGAGGAGGGGGTTGAGGATGAGGACGGGGGTTGAGGTTGAGGAGGGAGGTTGAGAAGGGGTTGAGGATGGGGGTTGAGGAGGAGGGGGTTGAGGATGAGGGGGTTGAGGAGGGAGGTTGAGGATGAAGAGGGATAATGAGGAGGGAGGTTGAGGATGAGGAGTGGGGTTGAGGAGGGAGGTTGAGAATGAGGAGGGGGGGAAGAGACACAGGGAAGGGGAGGGGGAAGAGACACTCGGAAGGGAGAGGGGAGAAGAGACACGGGAGAGAGAGGGGGGACACAGAGGGCACAAGAGGGACACAGGGGGCAGCACATTTCCCACCCTCGGCTTATACTCGAGTCACTCATCTTACCCAGTATTTTGTGGTAAAATAGGTGCCTCGGCTTATACTCGGGTCGGCTTATACATGAGTATATACGGTACTAATGGGGAATTAGCAATATAATAACATACAACTGATAGCTTGATTAAGCATTTGGAAGCCTCAGTTAAGATATAATATATAATCAATTAAATAATGCACTGGGTGCAGACGAAATGAGCAGGAGATACCAATTATTTCTTCCAAAACATCCCTTTTACAGCTCAATTTATCTTATTCCTTGTGACAATGCAAAAGCAGAATCTAGAAAATAAACTGCTAAATTAATCATAACAATTTCAGCACAAAAAACAAACTAATTATGCAAAAAATGACGGCAATCAGATGTGTATGTTTTAAAAGTTGTTTAGTTATTAATATACACATGGAATTGTAAGGTAGCTAATGTTGTTTTCTGTGTATTACTGAAATATAGAAATCAAATTAATAAATTAATTTACGTATTTTTATGCATTGTGTTGAAGAGCTGGCAATCTGTGTTGATGTTGCAGCAGCATTAGTGGTGTGGAGGTGCTGTGTAAGCGTGATGAACTTGTGCAGTGTAATAGTGTGCGTGCGCGATGCGAAACCGTTAACGTAGCTGTGTACTTCCGCATTATCCTAAAATGGCGGATAATGTGTGGTATGCGTGTTAGCGGATTATCGGTACATGTTTTCCGTGGTTATAGTGCTGTGCCCTGGTTTTAGTTTTGTTCGTGCAGCATTTTTTCTGCGGCGCTCATTGCCAAAGTACTACGGTTTAACGGCTCGCCGGGCAATGATCGCCTGCGGCGCTCATCGCTCAGCCCTGCGGCGCTCATTGCCAAAGTACTACGGTTTAACGGCTCGCCACGCTGCGCAAGGCTCGCCGGGCAATGATCGCCTGCGGCGCTCATCGCTCAGCCCGCTAAAGTACTAAGGTTTAACAGTAAATATGGTCAAACGGTCAAATGACGTCACTAAAAGTTAAATGTAGTGAAATTTGTTTGCCACACAACATGACGCTACATTTGTCCCTTTTTTTTTTTCTTAAAATAAATTTTAAAAAAAATTGTTTTAATTTTTATTTTTGTAACTTGCAACATGTTTCACATCAAATGCGTTGGTTTAGGCGGGAAATCCGATGTTGCGCGAGACAAAGTCGTTAAATCTATGTTAATGCGTAAATCTGTAATTGTGTTTCGTAAAATGTACTCGCTACTGTCTTTTTACTCATTGCGCGGTTAATCCGCATCCTTTATCTCGTTGTTTTTCAAAGACATGAGTCTGTGACTGTGTTTTACGCAGTTCGTAGTAGTATAGCCTCGTTTTCTTTTTTTTCGGCGGCCATTTTTTTCTCGCTTAGCCGATTTTCGATCTTTGTAACTCGGCTAAATCGATCTAAATTGCAGTTCCAACTTACTTCCAGACGTCCTGCCTGGTCCCCCTTGCTGTAAGTGACCTTTGTTTTATTTTTTAGTGTGTATTTAGTGTTTTTTTTACTGTTTTTGTTCCGCGGCGCTCATTTCCAAAGTGCTACGATTTAACGGCTCGCCTCGCTGCACGAGGCTCGCCTGCAATGAGCGCCTGCGGCGCTCATTGCCAAAGTGCTATGATTTAACGGCTCGCCTCACTGCGCGAGGCTCGCCTGCAATGAGCGCCTGCGGCGCTCATTGCCAAAGTGCTATGATTTAAGGGCTCGCCTCGCTGCGCGAGGCTCGCCTGCAATGAGCGCCTGTGGCGCTCATTGCAAAAGTGCTATGATTTAAGGGCTCGCCTCGCTGCGCAAGGCTCGCCGGGCGATGAGCGCCTGTGGCGCTCATCGCTAAGTCGTACGCACTACGCAACGCAGCGTGACGACGAATCGTAGTTAGACAATTATAATATGGGATATATATATATATATATTAACTCAGTTAATTACTATTTCTTAATTACTAAGTTCTTTATTTTCACAGATAACAGGACAAAACGCGATTTTCAACATGGCAATATAACAGCAACACTACTAATTGAAAGCAGGGTAATTAAATGCTGCCCTTTTCAACACCCAAAGCAACACATTCTGGGGCAATGTCTTCATTATAATAATAATAATAAAGGAGATTGTAAATGGTAAAATAACAGGACAAAGAACAACAGTGACCCATCTAATGAATCATGACAAATAATGAGAAAATATAGGATATATGGTTGAAAGTTGACCTAATATCATCACATATCAGAAAATACAGTTGTACTTGCAGTTATTTTATGAAAACTTAGTTTTTTTTTGTTTAGTTTGTTTGTTTGATTAATTAACTGCTAATTATTTCTCACATAGTATTTTATTTTAGTTTTTAAATTGTTATAGATAAATTATAATATACAGAAAATAGAATAGAATAGTACTCTCCCTGCTGCTAGGGATTCTGGGTAGGGACATGGAGATGAGACTCAGGCACTGTAACCCAATCCAAGGCTAGCTCCCAAACTAATTAAGTTTAGTCTAGGTTCTGGGTTCAGACTGGGCATGTTCAGTAAGGGCATGGTATTATGATAACACATGGAGTCACTGGTCCAGGTCCAAGGGGGCAGCTGCAATGAGATTTTACCTTCAATACCTCAGAGTGGGGGGTGGGAGGAGACAATTACATCACAGGGTGGGACCAATGACATCATGGCCCTGGCTTTCAAGCTCCATGATTGCACAGCTCCCAGGCAGAGCCGGCTAAGCCCCATGACAAGGGCCAGGGAGGTAGAGAAAAAAAGCTTTGATTAGAGGGAAAACAATAAATGTAAAAAAGTAAAAAACCTTAACTTTCATTTATTTTAAACGACATAATCTATATACAATGTGGGAAAAAAATAAACTAAAGTCTTTATTAATAAGGGGTAACAACGGCGATATCATAAAAACAATTGATATAAAAAATCCTGGATTGGAAATAGAAGTTATAAAAAAGGCTGGTTGATGTGTGAGCATGTAACCACTTTGTTGGTAATATAAACTCTAAATAGAGGGGTTCATGAAGTCACACCTAACAGTATTGCAGAGGAAAAAATGCATGGCTTGTCCAAATGGATTAAACCTGTCAGTGCAATTATCAGAAATATATAATGCACATAAATACATGTAGTGCTTCTGGATATATAGGATATTAGTGACCCTTTGGGGTTCACAATATTAATAGCCTGGAATGATCTGTCCTTAAGATATAGAGATATATCTCTCTTAATGGTTTACCAGGATCTATTTAGACCATGTTTATCTGTTTCCTGGTCATGGCACAAGTTTTACAAAATGCACAATACAGACTTAGGAGCACTTAAGTCTTTTGTCTTAATAGGACTATGATATATATAATGTCCCTACTGGGCATCTTCTCCTAGAGAGATTAAGCTTCTGTTTTTACCATACTCCACCTTGGGAACCTAGCATTCCTATTAGACCTAGATTTATAGATTAGTGGTTCAATCCACACAAAGGAAGCATTAGAACTCTATTACCTTATTAGAGGAATTTATATATTTCCCTCTTTTTGACACTCAGGACTAGCACTTTACTCTGAAGTACTCATATCCCAGAACAAATATTTTATATACAATGGCTAATTTTTGTATTCAAAATATAGATATTGAATCACTCCTAAAAGAAGCTGAGGAAAGCTTTAGTGGTAACCCTCAGCCACCATTTGAAGGCAATAAATATATCAAAAATATATATGGAGATCTTCTTAAAGTAATGAGGAAACAAGTACGCTCTGTATGGGAAATAAGCAGCTTACAAAATTACCTTAAAAATAAGTACATTCCCAGAGGCCTAAGGTTGCACCTTAACCCCGCAATAAATTTGAGTGATGAAACTTTTGTTAACAAATGGAAAGATATTCTTCTTAAATGTTCATCTGAATTAATCAGTCTGATTATTGAGACAGAAAAACATAATTTGGAACTACTAAAACCAAAGATCGTATTATGTCAGCAAGAATTTAATAAACAAAGTGACTCTACAGAGTATGAATCACTATGTAAAAAATTAAATGATAATATAGAGAGATTCAAAAGAGAAATTAAAGACCGGAAACAGAAAAAATTCCTAAGGGACAAAACTGATTTCCAAACAAATAGAATCTTTAGGAAATTCCCTACCTCAATACCATCTCAAAGAAATTCTGACATAAGTTCCTCAGACTATGACAATTCAGACATAGATGAACATTCCCTGCATAGTTCAAGAGGTAGACGACCTGGTATGCATTATAGAAGGGAGGCATACAATACAAGAAAGTTTGCACAAACTAGAATGCCAAACACCTATAATAATGAGGGTTTTTTAGAAGAAGGCCAGTTTCCTGTGAAAGGTCCAGAGAGGAGAGACCAAAGGAAAAAGACCTAAGTACTGAGAAAAAGCTTAATACAAAAAGTTTGATAAAAGACCAAAGTATGAAAATCATTAACTTATCAGACTTTATCTTAAATCCTAACCATGAATCAGTACTGAGAAAAGGCCTTAGTTTTGTGCCAACATCAAGGTCGGACAAATTTACTCATATTAAAGATATCAACCTTTTCGCTCGTAAATTAGCCTTACAGAAATTCTTTAAAAATAAAGAAGACAAAGAACATATGAAGTTAGGTATAAATAAAGAAGATATTGAAACTTTCAAACTTCTAATGTCCCTGTTGGAAGAGAATGCCTCTACTGATGAAGGTAAAACATACAATGACATAAAAAAATGGAAAAACAAAAGCAATTTTACTCCCTTCTTAAAAGATTACTCTAACATCTGGGTTTTCCTCCAACAGGTAACAATTGACATAGAAAGTTTAGATTTCACCAAATTAAGAAAATCTTTCAATCTGACAAAACAAGAATACCAAGCACTTGATGAGCTCAAGTCTTGTAAAGATATCCAAATCAAACAAGCGGATAAAGGGGGCAATCTTGTAATACTAAGTAATGATAAATACAAAGAGATGTGCAATAGGATCTTGGATGATAGATTTACCTATGAAGTATTAACAAAGAATCCAAATCTTGAATATAGATTAGCCTTAAAGTCCATATTAGAAAAAGCTAAAATAGAGAAGATTATTGATGAGCAAACATATATGTTTCTTCTACCAAAATTCCCTTGCATTTCTACTTTCTATGCACTACCAAAAGTGCACAAACAAACAGTGCCTATCCCTGGGAGGCCTATAGTATCAGGAACGGGAAACCTCTCCTCCAATGCCAGTATTTTTGTGGATCACTACCTACGTGACTTAGTACAGAACCTGCCCTCTTATGTACAAGATACCAATGATATATTAAAACAGCTTGAGCATTTAATAGTGCCAAAAGATACGTGGTTAGCAACCATTGACGTTGAAGCACTCTACAGTAGCATACCTCATAATCTTGGTATTGAGGCAGCTAAACAATTTCTGAGCATGAAAAGCACTAATTTTGAAAAATTTAACAACTTCATTATCCAACTCTTAGAGTATGTCCTGAAATATATTCTTTTTCTGTTCAATGACAAATGGTTCCACCAGACAAAGGGGACCGCAATGGGCACCCCATGTGTCCCTAGCTACGCAAACCTTTTTTTAGGTTGCTGGGAGAAGAAGATCTTCTCAGAACCAAACATTGAGCATCTCACTATACATGCAATGATTTGGCGTCGCTATATAGACGATATCTTTGTGATTTGGGATGGAACAAAACTAGAATTCGAAACCCTTATGGACTCATTGAACAAAAATGAGATGGGTCTGAGATTCACACATGAAATTCATAGAACAGAGATATCATTTTTAGACCTACTAATCCAAAAAGATGATGAAGGTAACATCTCAACTACTACATTCAGAAAAGAGACAGCTGCAAATACGTTACTTTCGTGGGACAGTCCACATTTTGACCCCCTGAAAAAAGGTATCCCTAAGGGGCAATACCTAAGAATTAGGAGGAATTGCAGCTCAGATATCAAATTCAAAATTGAGGCAGATAAATTAAAACAAAGATTCTTAGAAAGAGGATATTCCAATAAATGCCTAAAGAAAGCTTTTCAATATGCATTGGGCTGCAACAGAACAGAGTTACTGAATAAACCGCACAGGACAAATACCCAAACATCAGATAATACATATCCAAGATGTATTTTGACCTATGGCTACGAATCTGCTTCAATCAAAGATATTATATCTAACCATTGGCATCTATTAAGAAGTGACAATGACTTGGTAGATATACTTCCACAAAAAATACCTATTGTTTATCGTAGGGGAAAAAATTTGAAAGACACATTAGTGCATAGTTTTTTTAAAGAGAAAAGACAAAATAAGACATGGTTGAATCCCCCACTAGGATGTTTTAGGTGTGGGAACTGTAAATTTTGTAGATATATCAAACCCACAAAAATCTATGAACATCCATCTAATGGGGCAAGATATGTCCTAAAGGACTTTTCAAATTGCTGCACTACAAGTGTAGTGTATGTGGCTACATGTTTGTGCAAAAAAATCTATGTAGGGAAAACCCGGCGCCAACTACGAAGACGCATTGGCGAACACATATATTCTATTAAGAAAGATCTTGACACCCCTATAGCACGCCATATTAAAATCTTTCATGGCGGTAATAGTGAAGTTCTCACATTCACAGCTCTTGAGAAAGTCTATCAAGGCCCCAGACAGGGAGACCTAGATAAGAAACTCCTTCAACATGAAGCAAAATGGATTTACAAATTAAAAGCGTTATCGCCAGAGGGTTTAAATGAAGGTTTCACATTTTTACCCTTCATTTAAATGGATATTCACTAGTATTAGTTATAATATGTATTAAGAAGAAACGACTTAATCTGCATAGTTCTTGTGTGATTATAATTATCATGCACAAGCAGGATGCTTGTCGTCATTGATAGGTTTGCCTTTCTTTTCCACAATTGGCATGCAGATGGTATCTAACACATGTTATGTACCACTTTTTTACAATATTAGTATTTTTGTTGATCACCACTGTATCATGATTGTTTACACAGCCACTATGAACCTTTACTTTCCTTTCCTTCCCATTGCTCTTCACTTTAATCCCCAATAGGGTGTTCCCTTAGTTCATCATATGCACCACATTTCATCATTCTTATATAACAGATTTCAAATTGTCTGTTTCGATGCACCTTTTAGATTTTCATCCTGGATATTCAGGTCACATTCATATTTTTGCCACTTTATAGATCTCTTTTCCTTTAGGATCTATATTATTTTCCTTATACAGTTAGTTTATGTAGTTCCCATCTTTCTATATCCTTTGGCACTTTTCCACATCTTTTTCCTCCTAGCCTGGAGTTTCCTGTCCCATGTCATACAGGGACTATTCATTTGCTATCTATTTGCTATTATCGTCATTCATTCATACCCTCTTATTTGTCTGAGAGGGTAATATTATTATATTATGTTTGCTTCATCCTTATGCATCATAGCGCTATGATCGCTTTTAAATTGCAGTGCGCAGGTCCGCTTAATGTCAATTGGTTGCTGTGGTAACGGCAACGTTTAAAAAGAGGGCTAGACAGCTCAGCACACTCTACCTTGACAAAGACGTCTGATGACGCCGAAACGCGTCGGCCTTTGATGACGTGGCATGCCTTGCAGCTAAGGGCACGCCGGCGTCCTCTCTACTAACAGTATTGTATTTTAATATTTAGAGGTTGCATGCTTACCCTCCCTGTCCGTTTCCATATGAGTGAATGTTGTTGTCTGGATATTAGTTATATCGAGCACGCAATAGACGGTGCTTTAAGCAATAGCTTACCTGCTGGCTTCTATTTACTCTCTGTGGACTGCTGCTTCCATATCATGTTAAACTCTGGAATGGAGTATGGTAAAAACAGAAGCTTAATCTCTCTAGGAGAAGATGCCCAGTAGGGACATTATATATATCATAGTCCTATTAAGACAAAAGACTTAAGTGCTCCTAAGTCTGTATTGTGCATTTTGTAAAACTTGTGCCATGACCAGGAAACAGATAAACATGGTCTAAATAGATCCTGGTAAACCATTAAGAGAGATATATCTCTATATCTTAAGGACAGATCATTCCAGGCTATTAATATTGTGAACCCCAAAGGGTCACTAATATCCTATATATCCAGAAGCACTACATGTATTTATGTGCATTATATATTTCTGATAATTGCACTGACAGGTTTAATCCATTTGGACAAGCCATGCATTTTTTCCTCTGCAATACTGTTAGGTGTGACTTCATGAACCCCTCTATTTAGAGTTTATATTACCAACAAAGTGGTTACATGCTCACACATCAACCAGCCTTTTTTATAACTTCTTTTTCCAATCCAGGATTTTTTATATCAATTGTTTTTATGATATCGCCGTTGTTACCCCTTATTAATAAAGACTTTAGTTTATTTTTTTTCCCACATTGTATATAGATTATTAACTTATGGGTAGTAAATACCTTGGGAACCTAGCATTCCTATTAGACCTAGATTTATTTTAAACAACATACTATTTTTTTTAGTAGTCTTGGTTCAACAAACCAACATATGAATTTAATTGTAAATGCATTACAGTGGTCTAGAGGCAAAAAGGTAGAACTTTTTCAGACTCATTTGAATAAACATATCAAAATGTTTTTCTTTTTTTAATGTATATATCCCAGAATGCAGTGTAATAACTGTTTTCTTGGAATTCTGAGCTGGAAACAGTTTTTTTAACTTGCTTTAGACATTCAAATGTGAACACAGATGTACTATTTATTTACTGTACTAGTGTACGGTGGAGGGCTGCTATTGCTCTTTTGCCCACCATATTATAAATAATTGTTGTGGTGAACTACCTACTCATAAGGTCCACAACACAGGCTGAGATCCCGCTCCATGCTGATGATAGCCAGTAAGCTTGAAACAGCCGTACATGGATAGGAATCTTGGGTTGTGTAAAATCCAGCCTTGGCTTTGCTTTAAAGCTGTGTAATACAGCAGGCATTAGCTTAAAGGAAGCCATGTTTGATAAGGGCTATGGATTGAAGAGTGAGGAATTTGTGGGCACATTTGCATGTCTCAGTTCGGCTTCCCAGAATGCAGTGTAATAACTGTTTTTCTCGAAATTCTGAGCTGGAAGCAAGTTTTTTAACTAGCTTTAGACATTCAGATGTACTATTTATTTACTATATATATATATAATATATATATATATATATATATATATATATATATAAAGTTTTTTTTTGCATGATCTTTTTTCCTATATTTAAGCCTCTATTCCATGACTTCCAAGAGAAAAGAACCAGTGAAGTTCACTCGTAAATCACTACCAAGCTATCACATTATACACGTAAATCCTACGTTTGAGTAATGCCATCAGAGTGCTCCAAATGGTCCTGATACCCTGAGTCCCGGTCCCATAACTTTTTCAAATTGCTAAATATTGCTAAAGAAACTTCACTTTACTAGGAAGTGTTTCAGAGTGCCCGAAATTTTAAAAAGTCTATGGGTACTTTCACCCACCCCCCTTCAGGCAAGACCCCCTTGTGTGAGTCAGTAATTATACAGGATTCTTTTTTGCGAGAACCATATAATTTCACTAAAATCACTGTGTTTTGCTTTGCAATCATTTTATACACAGGTTGAAAACATAGAGACAGGATTGAAACTCCAGACCAAACAGAAATAACAAGGAATCATTGAAATGTAAGGTCATGCAGCTTTATATACAAGTCCGAGAGGCTGTATCTGAGGGTATTTTAGTCGTGTTGTGTAATTTCATACCGAGTCACATAAATCACATGGCTGAACAGACCAAGCACTGACCTGTGATGTAGTTACTGAGTTTTCTAGAGGCATTTACAAAGGTTCTTATATGTTCAGACACTGCAATAAATCAACCTTATGACAGACAGATGCAATTGCTGTAATAGACCTCCACATCAGAGACTTAGACCTACACTTCATATATTAAAAACAAATACACCAGTTTATTTAAAGGACTACTGAAGTCAACAGCTAGATAGTCTGCAGCCCTCGTCCCCTGTAACCTGCTCATATATTTTATTCATTGGCACATAGAGCTCTGCATGATCACTAACCATTTATGTTCCTGCTCATTAAATGACATCTGCACAAAAAGGTAAAATATTTCTGAAGTACGTGACAAATTAACAGCATTGGCAGTCTGCTTAGTTTTTAACTATTCAAAACTGGAAGGACGTGGATTTGTTGCTTCTTTGGTCATTTTTGGCAATAATTTTTTGGGATTTGGCACATGCTCAGAATCGAGTAGCAAGGCTTCAAACTGCGTATCCTATGTTCCCTATTTTATGCCACCTCCTGCACTGGACTGGAAGGACTGTTGTCATGTCAGCCACTATAATCAAGCAGAGTCTTCAAAAACAAATATATTCTTTAAAATTGTTTTACACTCATGGTTTAAAAGATTGCTGGCGTTGCTTGTTTGGTACATATATCACAAAACAACAGTGGTCCTTTAAATGTCAATATGATATACAATAGTTTAAATCTCATATTGGTATAGGACTTAAATTGCTTAGCGTAGCGTTAAAACGCTTCTTTTAGAATTGTTCAGTCTCTTGATTTCAAACTATTATTATTAATATTACTATTATTATTATTATTATTGTTTATTTGTAACCTGACAACATATTCTTTAGCGTTATACACAGGTTAAGTACCAGGCAAATTCAATATTAACACATTGTAAAGGATGGAGAATCCAGTGTCCATAGTGCTTTCCCCAAAGCGCCATGCAGGATTGAGAACGCTCAGACTTACAATCAAAGTTTTTGTGTGTGGTACAGGAGGGTGAGAGAAGTGTTGTGCAAGCTAGGATGGAAGGTGATAGGCTTCTTTAAAGATGTGTTTTTAGTGAGGTTTTGAGGCAGGAGGATAGTCTAGTGGAGTGAGGCAAGGAGTTCCAGAGAATAAGTGCAGCACAAAAAAAGTCCTGAAGGTGGGAGTGAGAGGAGGTGAAAAGAATAGTATAAAGAAAAAGGCCATTAGCTGAATGAAGAGAGCGAGTGGGGGAGTATTTGGAGATGAGAGTTGAGAGATGAGAGCCCTGTTGTTGAGTGTTTTGTAAGTCAAGGTCATGATTTAAAACTTTATTCTTGAGGCTAAGGCAAGCCAGTGGAGTGATTGACAGAGAGGTGATGCCGACACTGAACGTTGTGTATAGCAGATGAGTCTAGCAGAGGCATTCATAATGGATTGAAGTGGGGAAAGACTGGTGGTGGTCGTCCAGTCAAGCAAGTTGCAGTAGTCGAGTCGAGAAATGATGAGAGAGTGTATTAGAATCTTAGTTGTGTCTTGTGTAGTAGTTGGGTATTTTGGAAATTATTTTTAGATGGAGAATGCAAGATTTTGTTAGTGACTGTATGTGAGGGATGAAAGAGAGGGCGGGATCCAGTAGAACCCCAAGGCAACAGGCCTGGTAGGTGGGAGTGATGGTGGTATTGTTGACAGTGAGAGAGATGTAAAGAATTGAAGCTGTAGTAGAGGGTGGGTTGATTAGGAGTTCGTTCTTAGACATGTTGAGTTTGAGAGTGTGGGCGGACATCCAAGAGCATATACTTGAGAGGCAGTTGGAGAAGTGTGTTAGAAGAGAGGGGGGATAGATCTGTGCTGAGAGTTAGATTTGAGTGTCATCTGCATAGAGATGATACTGAAACCCAAAAGAGTTTATTAGGGTACCAAGTCAGGATGTATAGATGGAGAAGAGGAGGGGGCCTAGAACTCAGCCTTGGGGTACGCCAACAGACAGAGAGCGAGGAGAAGAAGAGGTGCCAGAGAACACTAAATGTTGAGAACCACGAGAGAGCAGTGTCTCGAGTACCGAGGGAGGAGAGTATATGGAGTAGAAGCGGATGGTCAACTGTGTCAAAGGCAGCAGTGAGATACAGAAGAAGTAGAGTAGAAAATGGACCTTTTCCCTTGGCGGTAAGCAGGTAATTGGTGACTTTAGTGAGAGCTGTCTCAGTGGAATGTTGGGGCCGGGAAGCCTGATTGAAAGGTGTCAAGAGGAAATAAAGCTGGTAAGGCGGTTGTAGACAAGCCGCTCCAGTGGTTTGGAAGCCAGGGTAGATAGAGAGATGGGGCGGTAGTTAGATGCAACATCAGAGTCAGATGAGGATTTCTACAGAATTGGTATAATTATGGTGTGTTCTAGAGAAGATGGAAACTTGACAGTATTGAGGGAAAGGTTGAAGAGGTGTGTGAGAGCTGGGATTAGTGTGGTAGAGAGGGGAGAGATGAGCTGTGATGGAATAGGATCCAGAAGACGAGAGGATGAAAGTGGGCTGGAGACTTCGTCCTCTGTTGCAGGGTCAAAGTAGTTCATAGTAACTGGGTGTTGTTAATTAATTCAGAGGATGGAGTGTGTGAGCCACGGTGAGAGGAGAGTTTGTTGCAGATGTTTTCATGGAAAATGGTTGGCAAAGTCTTCAGCCGTGAGACAGGAAGGGACGGGAGGAGGTGGTGGGCGGAGGAGAGAATTGAAAGTGGTGAACAGACGTTTGGGGTTGGAGGACAAAGTTGATACTAGTGACGTGAAGTAGTGCTGCTTGTCAAAGTTAATGGCGGAAAGTGACAACGAGCCCCCTGGGACACCTGCTGTGTTTGGTCTTCCACCTCCTCAAAGCCACCTTCCTCCTCTGACTCCTCTTCTTCAGACTCCCTGAGTCTGCGGGCTTCCACTGCCCAGCATGGAAGATTATACACAGGTCAGAGTCTGGGGGCTTCCACTGCCCAGCATGGAAGATTATACACAGGTCAGAGTCTGGGGGCTTCCACTGACCAGCATGGAAGATTATACACAGGTCAGAGTCTGGGGGCTTCCACTGCCCAGCATGGAAGATTATACACAGGTCAGAGTCTGGGGGCTTTCACTGCCCAGCATGGAAGACTATACACAGGTCAGATTCTGGGGGCTTCCACTGCACAGCATGGAATATTATACACAGGTCAGAGTCTGGAGGCTTCCACTGCCCAGCATGAAAGATTATACACAGGTCAGAGTCTGGTGGCTTCCACTGCCCAGCATGGAAGATTATACAATAGGCTTCACACACACGCCTGTAGGCAGGCAATTGCTATTCAATCTATTACAGTGAAAAAAGTGTTGTTTTATGTCACTGTACACTACGGTTGCACCAGATATGACGTATCACTGTGCACTGGCAAAAGTTGGCAGAGTAGATGCAATAGGCTTCACACACACACCTGTAGGCAGGCAATTGCTATTCAATCTATTACAGTCAAAAAAGTGTTGTTTTATGTCACTGTACACTACGGTTGCACCAGGTATGATGTATCACTGTGCACTGGCAAAAGTTGGCAGAGTAGATGCAATAGGCTTCACACACACGCCTGTAGGCAGGCAATTGCTATTCAATCTATTACAGTCAAAAAAGTGTTGTTTTATGTCACTGTACACTACGGTTGCACCAGATATGACGTATCACTGTGCACTGGCAAAAGTTGGCCGAGTAGATGCAATAGGCTTCACACACACACCTGTAGGCAGGCAATTGCTATTCAATCTATTACAGTCAAAAAAGTGTTGTTTTATGTCACTGTACACTACGGTTGCACCAGATATGACGTATCACTGTGCACTGGCAAAAGTTGGCAGAGTAGATGGAATAGGCTTCACACACACACGCCTGTAGCCAGGCAATTGCTATTCAAACTATTACCGTCAAAAAAGTGTTGTTTTATGTCACTGTACACTACGGTTGCACCAGATATGACGTATCACTGTGCACTGGCAAAAGTTGGCAGAGTAGATGCAATAGGCCTCACACACACGTCTGTAGGCAGGCAACTGATATTCAATCTATTACAGTCAAAAAAGTGTTGTTTTATTTCACTGAGCACAATATAAGCTGTTAGGTGTTAGCCTGTCACACACACACGCTGGCAGGCAGGCATATGCAATTAGATTACACAGAAAAAAATTATAAAATAAAATAAATGATGTTCTAGCCCTAAAAAGAGCTTTTTGGGTTGCTGTCCTTCAGATGGAAGGCTCTGGAAGGGAGTGTATGCAGCTGATTGTCTGGAATGTGTCTGCTGACTGTGAGGTGCAGGGTCAAAGTTTCCTCAATGATAAAAAATAGGGGGCGAACCCAAAAGCGCATGTGTTCGCCGTTCTCTGCGAACTCGAACATGCCAAAATCGCTGCGAATAGTCCGCGGGCGAACTGTTCGGGACATCACTATAGAGGTGTAATAACCTATAAGTAAGGACTATTGTACATATTAAAACACTTACTTCAAACAAATGCTTTTTCACCACATGCTGTAAAAACCAGAAAGAGAATATAAATGTAATATGTACAATGTAATAATAATAAGTACACAACCTTCCAAAGGACTTAAAGAGTGAAATACAAAAATATTTTGTCCCTATAACCTACATGTCATAAAGACATTTAACAATTCTGAAGAAAAGTACAAATCACAATGCTTGGTGATGCTATTAGGGTGCAAATTCAAAAAAGACTACAAGAAACATTGACCAGGACACGTGAGTGAAATTAGTCAGCCAGTATCAATTTCATGAAAATCTGCTTTATGTACTGTATTTCATTCTCTACAAAGCACTTCACGAGAAGGAAGTGACCTCTATTTTCTTAGCTTAAAGTGGTGCTCATATTAGTTTTCATGTGGTCATCCCCAATCCATTCTACATCGTCTTGATAAATAGCTTCCAACAAAAACTATGAATCCATGTGTGGATGTATCCATCTAGCTCTATAATTTGTGCAAAATTATATCTTGGTTTGTGTTTTTCAAAAATACAAATGTATTACAGAGAATTCTGCAATTTCAGCTGGTGACCAGAAACAAACCCCGCTGGACGCATTGTATGTATGTCTTCTAAAGAAATACATTTTCTCCACAATTATAAAGAGCCTATTATTTACGGATAACTTGTTCCTATCAAAACAGGATGTAAATTCTAAAAGCTGATTCCGAATAATTGATCAAATAATTAAAATTGATTTATATGACTTATGTTTAAACAATGCACCCCTTCCTAGGCGTTTCTGAATCGTACAAATTGTCATCCAGTTGGCACTATATTCACATACAAAAAAAAGTATATGATAGACCTTCTAAACTAGTTCTATTTATATCAATGTACAAGCTACAATATGGCCGTTTGTGGTGTCGCTATATTGATAAGTTCATTATATGAAAAAGAAATCAAGGATTTCCATAACTGAGTAATTAAACATCTTAACCAATTTGGTTCCAATCTAAAATTCACATTGTATATGATCCCATAAAGCATACAATTGATAACAAGGTCATAGTCCAAGATAGTCACCTTTGAGAAAGAACCAGACACAAATTTAGGAGCAAACATGATTTTCTAGCTCTCAGCAAGTGACCAAAATGTACAAACAGTTCAACTGTATTCTGTTCAAAACAGTGCATCACCTGTTAAAAATGTCCAGATAGACGGTGACCAGCCTGTCCCTATGAGCACCGGAAAGTGACCTCCAAGCGAAAAAAGGGTAAAGGTTATGAACCAATAGATGGTGACTAGCCTGTCCCCATGAGCACCGGAAGGTGACCAGCTGGTCTCCAAACCCAAAAAGGTTAAAGGTTGTGAACCATTGCACTAAAGCATCAAAAGACAGATCATGCTGTAAATGGTTAGACTTAGCAGAGCAGAAAATTGTATGCATGACTAAATAAAACAGACAGATTTAATCTAGAATTGTTAAAGACAGAGAGACTCTCCAATGCAATAACTGTCTGGAATTCCATCCACAAATTCCATACAACACCTTATTGGAAAGAGAAAATTAAGAAAAGAAATTACTTCTACCCCACACTGCATACGTGATTAAATGGCTTGGTAGCATAATCTATGTTGGTGAAAAAACAAAGCAGGTCACATTGCTTAAGATGGCAGTTATCTAATTGCTCTATGGCTTTACATAGCTGCTTATGTTGAAGTTTTTTCTTCTGTTAATATTGGGGAGTTTTAAAAATTGGTAATCCAAAGACATTCAGCCCATGTTAGTTTATGTCTAATGTAGTCACTTCCGTTCTACATATTTGTTATGTAATTACTCTTTTTGGATACATTTTCCTGAGACTGCATTTCCATTACAGGTCTTTCAAAATTTAAAAAAATATTATAAGGAACTAGGACATTGCCCGTCAAAAATGACAGGATTAAAATTGTAAGGCTAGCAATGCTGTTTGCCACACAATGTGAGGCTTTTGCTCCTCTGAGCACCTTCATACTCAAGGATCTTCATCGCGGCCCTCCCCCCCGTGTACTTCAACTTTCCTGCTTTGCACTGATCACGTTCGGTGCTCATTGCGACTCCTACTGTACGGGAGGCTCATTGCAGGTTTCGTAATCCTGCAAGTTTTGTGCTTGGGAATGCCATGTGTCTCTTTCCACCATCTCCCCCCTTCCCTGTGTCTTTCTCCTCTGTGTCTGCTGAATGTTTGAGTGTTACACGCTGCCTGCTGTTGGTTTTGTTTTCAAAGTCCTGCATGCCTGGCGTGTGTTACTCTCTTTGTCGTTATGTACCCTCTAAGTCCTGCATGCCGGGCTTTGCACAGTCTAGTTTTCAGCCAGTTTCAGAATTTTTAAGTTTTTTGTCCGCCATTTTTTTCCTTGTTTCGCCAATTTTGTATTGACGAAAACCCACAAATATGGCTCAAATTTGCTTGCAACCTCACTCCCAGGCTTCCTGGCTCTCCCCCTGTGCTGTGTGTGAGTGTGTTTTTAGAGTTATGCACTTGGCTCGCAGTTGCGACCCTCGCATGCCTCAACTGCTCGCAAGCAGTGCAATGAGCGCCTAAGTCCCGTGTGGTCGACGGCTCACCTCACTTTGTGATGCTCGCAGTTGCGGCCCTATGGGCCGCAAATGGCTGACCAAGCTACGCGAGGCTTGCAAAGTGTGCCCAACATTGTAAGCGTTCCCAACACTGACAACTATTATTGTGATTAGATAAAACAAGATCATCAAAGTTAAACAAAAAACATGTTACAAACATGATATTGGTATACCCGCTTATCGCTATGCCTTATAAAACAGGAAGACCCTGAAGAGACCAATTCTTACAACAGCCATTCAGAGAGGAGGTACAGAATATTTCCATGTTCCCTTGTTTCTCATCATGTGATTGTTAATTAAAATCTACAGTCATTGTATTGTTTTTGTACTGTATTACAGAAAATGAGTGAGTGCAAAGATCAGCCCAAATTAAAATGCTAAATAATTTCTCTGGATGTGAAGATGCAGAAAAAAAGGAGAATGGGAAGTGGACATTGGAGTGGATGTAACGTTGCCATCCTCCACAATCTGCACCATCGTTAAGAATAAGGAGAAAATCAAGTCTTGGGCAACAACCAGCACTACATCTTCTGTCAATAAGATTACCAGATGCTACGCCTTAGAGGAAACGGAGAAGTGGCTTTCCATATGGATCAATGACGAAACAGAGCGCAAGATGCCAATCAGCCAGGCCATCATCATGGAAAAGGCTCGTACAGTCATATTCAAAGCCAAACACCATCATATATATATTCCAGGGTCCACATTAGAGCCTAATGTGAGTGAGAAAGGGTTAATATGGCATCAGTTTCATGTTTTTTGTGTTACTATTTAATCAGGTAGTTGTCAACTTTTTAATATCTACAGTCCATTTTTGTGGGTAACATTTTGTTACCGCCCACCGGTGCTGCAGCAACTCAATTTGCCCTCTGTCATGTCTGGTTACATAAATCATATTACCCTAGCTATGTATCGCCCTGTACTTACTAGATAGCGATCTGGCCCTGACTGCTGTCCCTAGGACCTCTCACTAACTCTCCAACCAGCCAAGCGTGGTGCTGCGGGTCTCCGGAGTGGACATTACTCATCAGCGACACCACCTAGTGATTATCCCGCTGCGAACCATGAAAGCTTGAATCGCCCACTAGTGGGCAGTAGGGACCAGTTTGACTACCACTGATATAAAACATGAATTTTACATTTTTGATAGAACAATTTGGAATCCAGTGCGCTTTTAAACCTCTGTTTCCATAACAAAAATATCTAATTCATAGCAAGTAATAATGATAAATAATATTTTTTTTCAGTTCCAAAGCTTTTTTTATTTTGCGTTTCACTGGGGACAATGACTTCTACTCTCTACCGCTTCCAAAAAAGTTGCAAGATTGAAACTGTAATATCAACTTTAAGAAGTTCACATCAGGAAGTAAAGACTCGCTCAGCCACATCAATGTTAAACAAATCTCTTGTTACACAGCTGTGCCAAAATATGATTGACAAGATAGCCAGGCATTTTTCCAATTTATGTTGTGAATTATTTAATTCAATGCAAAATAACTCAGATTCTAGCTAAGATTCCCTGCACAACGCCGCTTGAAAACTATTACTATGCACCTGCAGGAACGATCCGGCGGCACCACCCAGTGATCCGGAATTAACACAAGAAAAACATACAGTGTTCAAAAGTACGCTCAAGCAGCTCGAACACATCCCTAATGTGCCGGTGTCTCTGGGAACATTAGTAAGAAACTACAGAACAAAATGTATTTTAGAGTACATTGGGAATGCTTAATTTTCAAAGAAATGTGCTGTAAGATCTGTGCAATTAGCATTCTACTAAACAACTAATCTATTGTAGATTCATAATAAATTCCAGGGGATTCTGTCCCTAGTTGAAACAAAATGTAAAATAAATTGTTTGGATACATATGAGAAATATGCGTATATATGAATGTTATAAATGTAACACTTAGATGTGTTTGATGTCTAAAGCTCTTTACTAATGAAAGGTTTTAATAAGTCTAAAAAGTAATTGTACTATATACCAATATCAAAATTAAAGTTGTGTACAGTTCATGAAGCATCTAAAGATGCATAATAAACCTTGATGTTTACATGAATGATTGAGGCCCACTTAGAGAATCATATATTAAAAGGAGCTATTGTTTATTAGATGAAATGAACAATTAATTTTTATGCAAAGCAACATTACTACGGTTTTAGGTAATCATTTGGTCCATTCAGTTAATAGTTGGTAGCAGCAGCTCTCTGCAGAAATTAATTGGCAGAGTAAAACATCTTGTGGAGTGCAGGGACAGTGACAGCATCTGAAACGAGCAATTTTGGATGCTACTTCACACTTCATTAAGTATGTTCAGAAAAGTGGGACTAGAATGAAACATAGATCAGTAGCTGAAGGATAGGAGTCAGAGTAATAGTTAATGGGATACACTCAGAGGAAGGGATGGAGGATGAGGAGGGGGTTGAGGATGAAGAGGGGGGTTTAGGATGAGGAGGGGGTTGAGGAGGGGGCTTAGGATGAGGAGGGTCGTTTAGGATGAGGATGGGTGTTTTAGGATGAGGATTGGTGGTTTAGGATGAGGATGGGGGGTTGAGGATGAGGAGGAGGTTGAGGAGGGAGATTGAGGATGAGGAGGGGGGTTGAGGAGGGAGGTTGAGTATGAGGAGGGGGTTGAGGAGGGAGGTTGAGAATGAGGATGGGGGTTGAGGAGGGTGATAAGGGAGGGGGGGAAGAGACACAGGGAAGAGAGAGGGGGGAAGAGACACAGGGGAGGGAGAGGGGAGAAAAGACACAGGGGAGAGAGAGGGGGGACATAAGAAAAGGGAACACAAGAGGGGGACACAGAGGGCACAAGAGGGACACAGGGGGCAGCACATTTCCCACCCTCGGCTTATACTCGGGTCACTAATTTTTCCCAGTATTTTGAGGTAAAATAGGTGCCTCGGCTTATACTCTGGTTGGCTTATACTCGAGTATATACGGTAGATAAGCAATGCAACAAAGCCATTGGAAAATTAAGTAAGATGCATCAATGTATTGATTGAGAAATCAGCAGCAGATAAAAATGTAATTTTAATACAATTTCATAGATTAGACCACATCTATAATACTATGGGCCTCATTCAATTGAGATTTGGCCAATTGAATAGGGCACTATATAAGCACAGAGCATATATTTTTTACAGAAGTAAGACCTTGCTTTTGGATAGAAGATCACTAACTAAGAACTTCTGTAAAAAAATATATGTGCTTATATAAAGCCCTATTCAATTGGCCAAATCGCAATTGAATGAGGTCCTATGTCCGGTTCTTCAATTTGGTTCCACGACCCACTGGGACTTGAGTTGAGTGCTTCATGGTACACCCAGCACAAAATAGTACCTGGATAATTTCACATGAAAATTGTGACGAGACCAATCTCGCTACATTGGAGGAGCCTGGTTGCCCGCCTGGTGAATTTTGACTATGGACCGGCATTTAAATACTTTATTTTCCTATGCAGAAAGACTTTGGTTCCATGGCCATTGAACTGTATGTATGTGGTCTGAGCGCCATTCAGTAATAATGTGTGCTCAGACTTTAACCTATCTGCAGATATGATCTGGGTTATAATATGTTGTGGTTATATCTGTAAAAATATTGTATTGTGTGGTATGCAGTCAAATATATTTGGTCTCATACACTTGGTCAGGAGTTGCCCATCTGCCTCTTAATACTATCTGCTAAAACACACAAGAGATAGCAGAACAAAAGGGTCTTAGCAGACAAGATGGCACCATGGACAATGGGGGTAAGGACTCTTGAATAATGAGATGGCCTGGGGTTTCCCCATACTCCCAGCAGGGGAGTAAGTGAGCCTAGGGATGTTACTCTCTCCACCGCCAGAGGTAAAATGAGCAGTTAGCCACGCCTAGTGGGTGGCTCCTGGGGGAGCGGACTCATGGCTCCCACGCCTTAACCCTGTCTGATTGGCCAGAGGTAATTAGGGGTTGACCAAAGGTAGTCACTGCCCCTACTGTGTATGTGAAGTGTTTAAAAATGTGTGTTGTTTTCCATAAAGGGAGTTCACTGCTTGACCCTCAAACACAGAGCTTATGTCTCGTTCTTAGGGGGATTCATGGTATGCTGTTACAGACTGACTGCCAGGAGTGTAAGTATCTTGGGGTGCTTTTCCTATTCAGCTGCTAGCAGCTATTCGTGAGGTTCCAGTTCCAGGCTTGGAGCATTTTCCCCTTGGATCCAGTTTGGGGGAATGGTTGTCCTGCAGTAGCTGTCCCTATATCACTGGACGGGCAGATCAACTAAAACGGCCTTGGCAACCCCATATATGTGTGGGGGTACCGTTACAAAAATGCAGCCCTCTTATCACTTTTGAGGGGGCTCCTCCTGCAGTTCTGGCTACATTTCTGCCCTAAACTTTTTCTTTTGGGTGCCCAGTGTCCCGGGGCAACAGTGCAAGGGACCTCTTCGTAAACCTGCTCCTGGTAATAGCCAATGTGGCTATTTATAAGTCCAGGAAACAGTATCTAACTGAGGAGATTTCACTATCATGTAAGACCAAGGATGTCTGAGTTTCCCTTTTCCAGTGGGCTGTAGATGGAGTCCTCTGATCATTATCCCCCCATCAGGATTAATTTCATATCTCTCCTCATTTGATTTTTTTTATTTTGTTGTTTCATTATTTGAATTGTTTTCCCTACCAGTAGGTGGGAACATAACCAAAATCTACTGATTGGCTCTATATAAAGAAAATCAGTGTATACTTTGGTCTAATACAAAAAGGACATGAACAAACTAGAAACAATTCAAAGAATTGCAACTAAAATGGTGCATGGTGCATAAAAAAAAAAAAAAAAACTATACTGAAACATTTCATGAATTGAATATGTATAGCTTAGAGGACAAAAGGGAGAGTGGTGATATATATCAAACATGTCAAATATGTAATAAATATGTAATCAAGAAAATAAATGTCTCTGAGAAAAAGGGGAAGGGAAGAACAATAGGTTATGATTTGAAGTTGGAAGATGGACAATTTATGGGTAATGTGAAATACAGTGCCTTGCAAAAGTATTCACCCCCCCTTGGCATGTTTTGTGTTTTGTTGCCTCACAACCTGGAATTAACATGGATTGTTTGAGGATTTGCATCATTTTATTTACAGAACATGCCCACAACTTTAAAGATGTTTTTTTTTTATTGTGAAGCAAACAACAAATAGGACAAAATAACAGAAAAAGTCAGTGTGCATAACTATTCACCCCCTAAAGTCAATACTTTGTAGAGCCACCTTTTGCAGCAATCAAAGCTCCAAGTCGCTTTGGATAAGTCTCTATGAGCTTGCCACATCTTACCACTGGGAATTTTGCCCATTCCTCCTTGCAAAACTGCTCCAGCTCCTTCAAGTTGGATGGTTTGTGCTTGTGAACAGCAATCTTTAAGTCTGACCACAGATTTTCTATTGGATTGAGGTCTGGGATGTGACTAGGCCATTCCCACACATTTACATGTTTCCCCTTAAACCACTCAAATGTTGCTTTAGCGGTGTGTTTGGGGTCATTGTCCTGCTGGAAGGTGAACCTCTGTCCTAGCCACAAATCACACACAGAGTGGTACAGGTTTTGCTCAAGAATATCCCTGTATTTAGCACCATCCATCTTTCCCTCAACTCTGACCAGTTTCCCAGTCCCGGCCGCTGAAAAACATCCCCACAGCATGATGCTGCCACCCCCATGTTTCACTGTGGGGATGGTGTTCTTTGGTAGATGTGATGTGTTGGGTTTGCGCCAGACATAGTGTTTTCTTTGATGGCCAAAAGTTCGATTTTAGTCTCATCAGACCAGAGCACCTTCCTCCATACATTTTGGGAGTCTCCCACATGCCTTTTCGCAAACTCAAAATGTGCCATTTTGTGTTTTGCTGAAAGTATTGGCTTTCATTCTGGCCACTCTGCCATAAAGCCCAACTCTATGGAGCATCTGGCTTATTGTCGTCCTATGTACAGATACTCCAGTCCCTGCTGTGGAACTCTGCAGCTCCTCCAGGGTTACCTTAGGTCTCTGTGCTGCCTCTCTGATGAATGCCCTCCTTGCCCGGTCCGTGAGTTTTGGTGGGCGGCCGTCTCTTGACAGGTTTGCTGTTGTGCCATGTTCTTTCCATTTGGTTATAATAGATTTGATGGTTCTCCTGGGGATCATCAAAGATTTGGATATATTTTTAAAACCTAACCATGACTTGTACTTCTCAACAACATTGTCTCTTACTTGTTTGGAGAGTTCCTTGGTCTTCATGGCAGTGTTTGGTTAGTAGTGCCTCTTGCTTAGGTGTTGCAGCCTCTGGGTCCTTTCAAAAAAGGTGTGTATATGTTATGACAGATCATATGACACTTAGATTGTACACTGGTGGACATTATTTCACTAATTATGTGACTTCTGAAGGTAATTGGTTGCACCAGAGCTTTTTATGGGCTTCATAACAAAGGGGGTAAATACATACGCACATGCCAATTTTCTGTTTTGTTATTTCTAAAAAATAGTTTTATGTATATGTTTTTTCTCATTTCACTTCACCAACTTAGACTATTGTGTTCTGATCCATCACAAAAAAAATTCAGATTAACAAAACATTGAATTTAAGGCTGTAATGTAACAAAATAGGTAAAAAGTCAAGGGGGGTAAGTACTTTTGCAAGGCACTGTAGTACTACTCTACTGGATTCTTAGATAAGTGCAACTTTCTTCCAGTTAAAGTAGTATAGTCAAACATATTTAAGGAATTAAGTCAATCTTTTTGGTAGATAGAATGGGCAGGTCAGTTTGCCTTTATGATTCGTATCTTCAGTCACTTCTATAGAGGAGATGGTGTTGCACTGTGATGACACTGGTGTTGGGGTTAACAAGGAGACACAGTAGTAGCAATTACTGTAACACATTCTGGAGTCACTTATAGGGACTATAACAATACAAATACATTATTATACAAGAAACCTATAACAAGTTTTCTATTATATTATAAAAGGAATTTTATACGCACCTATATTACACCATTATATTATCTTTTACAAGTAAATGGGGCAGACTACACAGGGAACTAATAATAGATATTTGTTCTCTATACATGTTTTCACTAGCAGTTTCCATTCAAGATTAATTCCTGCATCAATTAAATCAATGATATATGAATTTAATAAAAACTATTTCCCCCACTCTTTTATTGCACCTATGCTTGTATATATAATATAATTTTAAGGCATATGTTATTATATTGCAAACATTACAGTTTCTGCCAAATGAGACTCATTACACTAATTATCTGATTATTACATCTATGCACTATAGGAACACTAGGTCATGCGCTTGTTCTGTTTCTACAATATATGAATTAAATGATATGGACACTTGAGCCGCAATAAGCCGGTGACATTAGAAAGGATTTTGTGATTCCATTTTATTAAGAACTAGAATATTGCCCGTCAAAAAATGACGGCAATGAAATTGTAAGGTAGCTAATGCTGTTTAGTGTGTAATACTGAAATATATAATACATTAATAAATGAATATACTTTACCTATTTTAAAGCATTGTGTGGAAGAGCTGTGAATGTGTTTTGATGTTGCTGCAGCATTAGTGGTGTGGATCTGCTGTGTAAGCGTGCTGAATGTGTGCAGTGTAACACTGTGCGTGCGCGAGCCCAAACCGTTGTCGTGTACTTCCGCATTGGCGTGAAATGGCGAGTAATGTGTGTTATACGTTTGTATCGGAATATCCGTAGGTGTTTTGTGGTGTTTTGCGAGTTTCTTGTGGTGTTTTGCGAGTTTAGAGTGCTGTAGCCTCGTTTTCGTTTTGTTCGGCGGCCATTTTTTCTCTCGCTTCGTTTTTTTTTTAGTCTCTAAACTGTTTTATTTGAAGTAAAATCGAGATGTAAGTTGTATTTTTGAGGTGCTGGGTGCTCCCTCTTGGTGTAGGTAAGTTTTTTATGTATGTGGTGTGTGTATGTATTGTGTTTTACATTTTGTAATGTTCGCGAGTTGCGTCCGAGTGTTGCGAGTCCGTAATGTGTGGTAACGTGTGTCGTATGTTGTTTGCGAGTGTCGTAATGTGTGTGTCGTAGTGTTTGGGTTGCGACGTGAAGTTTGCGAGGGTCGCAGTTGCTTTGCGAGGTCCTCAGGTGCTGGCATGGAGCGCCTACGGCGCTCCATGCCAGCAACTGAGACCCTCGGGCAGTGCCCTCGCTTCGCGTGGGCCTCGGCTCGCTGCGCGAGCCGCGGCCCTCGCTACGCGAGCCCGCAGCGTTAGCAACAACTCGTACGCTCACAACTATATATGTGATTTAACAAAGAAAAGAGTTGCTTTGATTCCAGTAATTACCTTGACCCGAGGAATTACTGAGAAGTAATTTGAACTTCCTTTGTAGTATCAAAAATAAAAATAGATCCCCTCATTCTCTGGGCTTCAAGTTATCCGCCGAGTAATAATGATATAAAGAATGTCTTTGAGATATAATTCTTTATAGTCAGTTTTCTTCCTTCAATTCTTCAATGAACTGAAGAAAGGGAAATATAATATAAAGATATCTCCTGGCTACTCAGTACAACAACTTCTGGTTACTTGTTTTAAGTTATTTGAATGTGCTTATTTCTTTAGTTTTTAGTATTTTTATTATTATTGTAATCAACATAATTTTTAAGAACACATTAAATAAGTACCGTATTTATCGGCATATAGCACCGGTGTATAACACGCACCTCATTTTAAGAAGGAACTTTCAGGGGAAAAAAAATCCTCAACCTCAACCTCCCTCCTCATCCTCCCTCCTCAAACCCCCCCCATCTTCAACCCTCCTCCTCATCCTCAACCCCCCTCCTCATCCTCAACCCCCTCCTCATCCTCAACCTCCCTCCTCATCCTCAACCCCCTCCTCAACTTCCCTCCTCATCCTCCTTCCTCAACCCCCTCCTCAACCTCCCTCCTCAACCCCCCCATCCTCAAACCCCCTCCTCAACCCCCCATCCTCAAACCCCCTCAACCCCCCTCATCCACCTTCCTCAACCACCTATCCTCAACCCCCTCCTCAAACCCACTCTTCAACCCCCCCATCCTCAAACCCCCAATCCTCATCCTCCTTCCTCAACCCCCCTATCCTCAACCCCCTCCTCAACCTCCCTCCTCAACCCCCCCATCCTCAACCCCCCCATCCTCATCCTCCTTCCTCCTCAACCCCCTCCTCAACCTCAACCCACCTCCTCATTCTAAATCCCCCCTCCTCCTCACCTCCCCCTCACTTACCTGCTTCTGTTCCGGCCTCCGCTCCTTGACCCGGCGCACATGTGACGTCACATGTGCGCAACGTCATTAGCATATACAGGGTGCGTGTTATCAGCCGATAAATACGTTATATCATAGACAATATGCACATGCAGCATACCTACTATTTCACAATGCTGTATAAATAAACTTAATTTAAACATATTTTAAGGGAAGATGACAGTAGACAAATGTCTGCTATTACCTTCTTCCAGAATATTGTTTAATAATACTTTATATTAAAGAAAATATTAATTTTGCCTAACTTTGGCTAATGTGTTAATCACAGTTTGTAGTTTTGCCTTACTTCACTGAAGTGACAAATTCAATTGGCCAAATCGCTATTACTTGAACCCGTAAGGTAGCTGGTAAATATTTCAGATATTCAATTGTCTCCATTTTTCTACTCACATTGCAATTGCAGGATACCTGTCCGAAATCACTGAGGTCCAGCCAAAGATATAACTCTATCTCCTCCATTGATTTTTCAAGCCTGCAAAAATGTTACCAGTGCTAAAGACACAAAATCGATATTCAATTACAATTTAAGTAGCTCGCAAATTAAATCTGACCCCCAACTCCAAAATGTATAGTACTAGATAGGACTTGCAAGGGGGTTCTGACAACTGCAGCAGCTGTTAAACACACTCTACTGTACATGAAAATACTGGGAAAGCATAGAAAGGCGTTGATAATGAATTGCACGACAGTCTCAAATCCGCAATAAAAAAACATTATTTTTAACTTATATTTGCGTGTTATATCGATCCTGGGAATCAAGGGGTTAATGCATATCACGGAACCCACATGGACTAGAACAGTTGCTTTAATGATCTTTATTGATTTCTACATTACTGGATTGCAAGTCCGATCACAAATTTTACTTAAAAAAACCCAACTAACTCATTCTTGTATAAACTATTTACTATTTACTATTGGCTGTGTCTAAGAAGTAAATTACGGGCTTTCTTAAATATTGTGCAATTATATGATCACGCCCCCTGAAATCCTACTTATAAATGCATGGTTTCCATGTGAAGGTTGTGTGAAGGCAGGTGCGAGTTAGAGACAATTGAATGAGTTTAAATGTTTAGAAAAAATGTAACCCACAGCCAAAATTTCAGGTTACAGGCAATTACGGGCTTGCAGTTAAATGGGGCCCTATATTCCCACTAAGTTGTATGAGGATTACAGTTTACCAGCAATACGTGAAACTAAGGTGTAGCACAAACCATGAATCCACATCCAAATGGTCTTATATTAAGTTCACCATTTGTTGGGTTTGGTGTGTATTTGATGGATGCGGCAAGATTGAACACTGGATGGCACTGCCTCCATGTGGCTACATAACAATTCCAACAATTCCTGGAGCTCAGGAGCATGGAAGGGACATTTTATTGGGCATTTATTTTTGATGGCCATTTCCAAAGGCTGGAATGACAACTTGACAGCATAGTTTCATGAGCTGGAACAATGAATGTTAAATATATTTATATTTTTGGGCATTTTATTGTATTGGTGCCTCAAAGCCCATATTTAAAATTGGTTTGTAGTTATACGTAGGGAAAATATATATTTACTCCTCACCAACATACCATACCAGTAATACGGGAAGATAGAATCCCCTAAAATAGCATTATTTACCACTGGAATAGATAGTATTTTCTAATTTTTATTTATTGCCTAACCTATTCTCAACACACTAGTCGGTGGATATAAATGGGACCATAAGGTCTCTCTAATCAAAACTTTTGAATAGCTACTGTGGTTAATACATTTATCAGATGTTATTTTGAATAGAGAGGCAACTGAACATTATAGTTAATAACCTGAAGCTCAGGTTCACCCATACTTCTATTATGCTTAATAGAAATTTTAATGGGTCTAAAAAGACAATAGCAGTAAATATGAAGTGCGCCTTCCACCATCAACATTTCTTATATTCATATAACTTAATATCAGAAGGAACAGCAACATTTTAGGATTTGTTTTAGGAACTTTGACCGAAATCACATCTTTGTTCATAAGCCTTCCAAGAAAAATATCTACTGAAATCTACTGGGGTTTCTATGGGAAAATCACTCATAACATTATAAACCACAATGTAATCTGGGCCTTTGTGAACAACAAGGGAGAGCCCTGGAGGTTATACATCAATCCATATACTAACATGTGTAACTATTTGCAGTCAGAATCCATCCATATACTGTAAGCTAAAACTAAACATATCATACATGCAGCTGAGTTTGACAACATATTCTTTCATATTGATCAATGTGTGTGTATAGATACATAAATAAATGTGAAATCAGTGCACATAGTTTCAGATGATTATAGAGCAATTTGATGCATAGTTTTTAATAGAGATGTCGCGAACAGTTCGCCCACGGACTATTCGCAGCGATTTTGGCATGTTTGCGTCCGCATCGGAAGGCGAACACATGCGCTTTTCGATTCGCCTCCTATTCTTTATCATTGAGGAAACTTTGACCCTGCACCTCACAGTCAGCAGACACATTCCAGCCAATCAGCCTCATACACTCCCTTCCAGGGCCTTCCATCTGAAGGACAGCATCCATTTTAGAATCATTCTGAAGCTGCATTCGTTGTGAGAGGACAGATAGTGTAGCTGCTGGAGGGAAATAGATAGCCAGACTGTGTATTTAGCTTCCACTACAGACCTGAAGGACTAAATCTAATTTCAGTTGCCTGCCTGTGTCAGGCTCACAGCTTATATTGTGCTCAGTGAAATAAAACACACTTTTTTGACTGTAATAGATTGACTAGCAATTGCCTGCCTACAGGCGTGTGTGTGTGAAGCCTATTGCATCTACTCTGCCAACTGTTGCCAGTGCACAGTGATACGTCATATCTGGTGCAACCGTAGTGTACAGTGACATAAAACAACACTTTTTTGACTGTAATAGATTGAATAGCAATTGCCTGCCTACAGGCGTGTGTGTGAAGCCTATTGCATCTACTCTGCCAACTTTTGCCAGTGCACAGTGATACGTCATATCTGGTGCAACCGTAGTGTACAGTGACATAAAACAACACTTTTTTGACTGTAATAGATTGAATAGCAATTGTCTGCCTACAGGCGTGTGTGTGAAGCCTATTGCATCTACTCTGCCAACTGTTGCCAGTGCACAGTGACACTCATATCTGGTGGCACCTTAGATTGCACGCGCAGTGCCCCAAATTTGAAGTAGGAGGTCCGACCAAGCATCTTTTTCCATCTCCCTGTTCCAAAAATCAATGCCATATACATGTCCCCTAATAGTGGACGTAACAGGGATTAAAACGATAGGAATAGTACTACTTAACAGTACACACCTTATAATAATGCAGACAGAGGCAACGCAGAGAGAGGAGTCTGAAGAAGAGGAGTCAGAGGAGGAAGTTGGCTTTGAGGAGGTGGAAGACCAAACACAGCAGGCGTCCCAGGGGACTTGTTGTCACCTTTCGGGGACCCTTGGTAGCTGGGTGAAGGAAGAGACCTTCAATGACATCAGTGAGGACAAGGAACGGGACATGGCTAGCTTGGTATCCAACCTTGTGCAAATGGGGAGTTTGCGGTTGTGCAACGGGACTGTTTGCGGTGCATTAAACGGGGAGATTGGTCTGTTATTGTGAAGCGGGTGTAACCTGATCGATGCAACATCATACCTGATGTTTTAAAGCATGTTATTCCAAACAATTCCAAACAATTTAGGAATGTTAGGTGATTTATGCCCTTTATGGCTTAAAACCAGACTCTGCATCAACTATGTAATTTTCCGTGGGAGTTTTGCCATGGATCCCCCTCCGGCATGCCACAGTCCAGGTGTTAGTCCCCTTGAAACAACTTTCCCATCACTATTGTGGCCAGAAAGAGTCACTGTGGGTTTTGAAATCCGCCTGCCCATTGAGGTCTATGGCAGTTCGCCGGGTTCGCCCGTTCGCGAACATTTGATGGAAGTTCGCGTCCGCTGTTCGCAAACCTAAATTTTTATGTTTGCGACATCACTAGTTTTTAATATACCACAATTTAACAGCTTTTCTATTTTATTTTATTATACAAAAACCTTCTACGTCTGCTGCAGTCTGATCTCATCCACATAATTATCCATGTTTTTTCTTAAGGGGGCACTTAGGTCATCCAAACTGCTCTTCATATATAGACAAAGCAGTGAAATAATGTAAAAATGTACTTACAGTTTTGTTTTTTAAATTATGCCCTTTTCCCCATAAATATACATGTGTGTTTATGTGAACTGATGCTCCTTACAGCCATCCTTCATCCTGTATTAGTAATAAGCAGGGGGGGGTGTAGTAGTTGTAGCCAATTGCAGTGCATGGAGCTGGCTGTGACTAACAGCTGTGTCAGTCCCAACATGTTCAAAACAATGGTGATGTCACTCCTGTTGGCTGCCATCGACTCTCATTGGCCAGAGATTGGAGGAGGCAGAATGTTGCAACTGATGTGGCTTACAACAGACCAAAACACTCATCTTGCTGTGTATATTCCTACTTGTGTCTTACACCGCAACTTTTGCTGCAGATAATAATGAAGTCCAGTGTATTTACAAAGCGCTATGTATTTGAGGACGTTCATAGATGAAGGATAGGGAGACTAGCAGATCTAGAAGAAAAAGAGTAAGATGGGACAGTTGGGCAGAGGTCAATTATCTATGTCAAAAAGCCTAGTGTGCATTTTGTATCTTTTTTCTGATGGTAATACATACACCCAGATACACACAAACACACACATTGTATGTTTATACACATAGATCTCATCTACAGAATAGAAATGTGTTTAAAGCAATACTTAAGTTTGCTGGCTTATGAATGTATCTATTGGTGGAGAATCAATAGTGTATGAAAATGAATTTTTTGCTTGAAAAAATCCAGAAATAAACAAATACCTTGAAGTTAGCAAAATGTCTTATAATTTCTGACAGTTAAAAAATTAGGGTTAACACCCTCCAAACCCAGGTTAAATTAGCATAAAATGTAAAATATTTTTTTCTGACCAATCAGATTAGCTGACACATTTGAATTAAGTCTAGGGTGCCTGTTTGTGCTGCAAAGCAGCCTGGGATATGTAGTGTATTACTATGTCAACAGTAGCACATAGCACACATGACAGACAGGAAGCTACAAGGAGATTGGCTGAGCAAGCAACAGCAGATAAATAGTAGGTCAATATTGTTTCCCTGATGTGGCATGCTGATTGTGGGTGATCAGATGCCTGTGTATACATCCCTGAGGTTGTCAACATATTCATTAGAGGGATATTTAGATATTTTAAAAAAAAATGTTTTATGAGATGTGCTGCATACATATAGGCTGCTTTTTGCCTATAGAGTGCAGAAATATACTAATCCAGGAAACATTCATATCCCTTTAAATCAGGAGAAAACCAAAATAAATGGTGGGTTATTTAATAAAACATGCACACCTTTTTAGGATCTCAGGATCTAGGATCTATTAGGTTCTATCTCTATCTATCTATCTATACATCTATACCATGAGCAGTTAAGAAAAGGGAAGACTAGAAGCTATGTAAATCTTCAAACTTAAGTTTTTTTTTAAATGTTATCATAATTTAAAAAAATCTAAAATTATTTGCAAATATTTTAAAGAGACCAAAATGACGGTGAAGGATAATTTCCACCACATTTGGGACCCTTTAATATGTAAGTGAAAAACATGGATAACACTTCCACCATCAAAAATATTATTTTAACGACTGTTGCTCCCCGTATGAAAGCCAGTTAAAGTAAAAATAATTATCTAAAAAATATAACAAAAAAAAATTTAATGAAAAGTTCATCTTATAGGAAGTTCTTACAGTGTTTAATCCTGTGTCTTTAGTTTCCTTGAAGTATTTTGATTCTGAGGTTTTGGACAGTGCGACCTTTTATAGTGAAATGGTGTCCAACTGGGGTGCAGTACATATTTTCATTGTGCATTTAAATGGAATTTCTGTTGTTCTCTATTGTGAGATGTAGTTTTTAACCGGTGATCTAATATACAACCATGTTGGGTCCCTATGGACCCCCATGTCACCTAATATTAATGCCAATACCAAAGGGGTCCCTATGAACCACCATGGAACATTATCCTATAACCATGGGGGTCCTTATGGTACCTAAACCTAATCCCCTACCAAAAGGATCCCCTACTATATGGATCCTTATGGACTCCCAGTCCACAAGGACTCCTGGCGTCCCTTTCAATTAACAAACTATTTTACATTATAAAATAAATGACAGAAAAAGAAATATGAAACAGAAAAAAGTACAGAAAAATAAAAAAAATAAAAAATTACAAATAAATTAATCAACATTTTAAAATTAAAGTAAAAATGATAAACTACCAAAAAATAAAAATACACCTGTTGGAGGGGAAAGTCTACTTGGACAAACCTCTCGCGGGCACATCTATGGGGATTGAAGAAATCAGTTATCTTCTCTTTTGCTTGAAGACCATTGATCCTCTTTGCTTATAGATGTGCCTACTTAACCAAGGACGAAGACTGAGGACAGGGGCTTCAATAATCACAGCAGGTGGATCATCCAATAGAGAGTAAGTAGAAATTAACCAAACAATCTTAATTTTTTTGGGTAGTTTGGTAGTTTTTTATGTTTCTCCCCTCCATTACTTTCTTCCTCATTCTTCTCTCATATTTTTTCAGTCTCACTGTGAATATGTTATATACTATTTGGTCTAACTGAATTTTATAATTTGGGCAAAAAACCAAACCAATTGCTCCAAATATTTGCTGTGGGATAGATAGATAAACAGATAGATAGATAGATAAACAGATAGATAGAGCGATAGATAGATACATGCAATCTATTTAGCTCTATTTTAGTGATAAAATGACTGTGCTATGTAAAAGATGTTAAATTTCACTTTATATCCTCTATATATTTTATGTATTAGTTGAACCAAAGACATCAGACACATTTAATAGACTGCTGTTAAAAAAGCAATTAAGTTCCACTTTGCTAATAAAAATTATTGCTGCTGAGATAAAATACCTGTTTTGTGCTCCAGTAGATCACCATGATAATTTAGCTTTTTCGGTTCCATCCAAAAGTGGTGCATTTATTGACTCTTTGCCGTTGTACATCTATCAATGCTATAGAGTCAGTTTCTTCAATAAAAGTTAATTTCAGCTTTGTGCTGGTAGAGCACTTGTCAATGCTTAATAAAAATAAATCAACTGCTAACAATGGCTTACGCCATTCTATCCCATGGTTTAAATCAATACATTCTATGCATTTTATAATTTTAATGAAAATATAAAAGTTTATTTCCATAAATCATTTTGAACTCACAAGTAGAACTCTATTAAGGGACTATGCAACTACAAAACCGTCTTACATTGCACAATAAAATAATGGGACATTATTTAAAATGAAAGACTTTATAAATGAATTCCTAGTGTAATATTACAGTATCTACAATTAATTTTATTTGAAAAAAAAATTTAATTGGCAAGAAATGTACAACGTTAGATCAGAGTTTTTATTTGCATTCTGGGAACATGGGCAGGGACATGCAAATGAGCCCACAAAGGCTTCACGCTATAATCCAATAACACTTCAAACATGGCTCCTTTTTGTCATCTATATATTAAACTGTTTATTTTTTCATTTTGTATCGAGACATTTTTGTCCCTTAATACAAATGTTGTGTATCACCTGTTTATAAAATAGATATAAATAAGAGGAAGACAGGTGAATAAAGCGGAAGTAAAATAAGTGATGCAACATTTCCAAAGAGTTTGATAATAAAAAGATGTATGGATCTAATGGTATATCTGTCCTCAGATATCCTGCAATTAAATGTTGTGTCTGCTTCCGCAATATTTGCACCTTTTTATGTCCAAGTCTACATTGCTTAGTCATTCAGTCATGTTCGACTCCTATCGTTAGGTTTCTAGTTATGCTTAACCGTAACGTTTTCTTGGCAAAGATACTGCAGTAGGTTGCCAGTTCCTTTTAGAGTGGACCACAATTTGTCTGATCTCTCTGCTCTGACCTGCCCATCTTAGGTGACCGCACATGGTATAGCTCACAGCTTCAGTGAGGTCACAAGCCCCTTCACCACGACAAGGTAGAGATATCCAAGTCTACATTTTGTAAAATATTCCTTTACTAAATTTTATTTAATATTTTAATACATTTGAAGATATCTATCTTATTATCCCTTGTGAATATGCAATTGAAGTAAAGACTAGATTTAAGGAACTAGACATGGAAGATAAAATACCTGAAGAACTTACGTTTGCAGCATTATCCAGGAAACAGCAACAAAGAGTATCCCTAAAAGAAATAAAAATAAGAAGTCAAACTGGCTGTCTGATGAGGCTTTGAAAGTAGCCAAGGAAACAGGGAAAAGCAAAAGGTAGTGGAGATAAGAAAAGATTTGTCCAACTGAATGCAGAATTCCAGAGGATAGCAAGAAGAGGCAAGGAGACATTCTACAATGAGCGATGTAAAGAGATAGAAGAAGATAACCGAATGGGTAAAGCAAGAGATCTCTTCGAGAAAATTGGGAACCTAAAAGGAACCTTTCATGCTAAATAACAGAAGAAGATCAGATAAAGAAGTGGTGGCAGGAATACACTGAAGATCTATACAGGAAGGATCTTAACAGCAGTGATGACCTCAATAATTTGTCCAATGAGTTGGAGCAAGTTCCTAGTCTTTAACAAACATCAACAAATTACAATAATTCTTCTCCCTTTTTCCTGATAAAGATGTAGTTAAACAATGTATTTCAGGACTGAAAAAAGATTTCACATATCCTACGACGGGATTAAAATTGTAACGCTGGCAATGCTGCTTGCCACGCAATATGAGGCTTTGGCTCCTCTGAGCACCTTTGGCGATCATCGAGAGGCCAGCCATGAGCGCCTTTGGCGCTTATGGCGAGCCTCTCCCCCGTGTACTTAAACTTTCCTGCTTTGCACTGATCACTTTTGGCGCTCATCGCGATCCACCATTTGAGCGCCTTTGGCGCTCATTGCGGGGCTCTCCATGGCCGCCTTTGGCACACATTGCAAGCCTCTCCTGCTCTGGGTGCTCATCGTGAGCCACATGATGAGTGACTTTGGCGTTCATCTCGTGGCTTACAATGAGCACCTTCAGTGCTCATTGACAGCCTTTCCTCCTGCCTACTGTAGGGACTGCTCATTGCAGGTTTCGTGACACCATCCACCATCTCCCCCTGTGCCTTCCCTGTGTGTTTGTCCTCTGTGTGTCTGCTGAATGTTTGCATGTTACGCGCCGTTTGTTTTATTTTCAAAGTCCCGCGTGCCAGGCTTTGCTCAGACTCATTTTCATCCTGTTTCAGAATTTTTTTCATTTTTCATCCACCATTTATTTCCTTGCTTAGCTGATTTTTAATTGACGAAAACCCCAAATATGGCTTAAAATCTCTTGCAACCTCACTCCCAGGCTTTCTGGCTCTTCCCCTGTGCTGTTTGTGAGTGTGTTATTATATTTGTTATTTTATTTTATTTTTTATTTGGCTTTTTTAGAGCTACGAGCTTGGCTCTCAGTTGCAACCCTCACAATGCAGCCATAGTATTGCTTGGCTGCTTCGCCTTCCTTTGCAAGGCTCGCATGTGAGTGGGTGCCGCTGGCTGCAATGAGCGTCTTCAGCGTTTATTGCAGCCTAAGTGCTGCACGGCTGCTTCGCCTCGCTTCACGAGGCTAGCATGTGTGATGGCGCCGCTGGCTGCAATAAGCGCCTTCAGTGCTCACTGCAGCCTAAGTGCTGCGAGGCTGCTTCGCCACACTTCGCAAGACTCGCATGTGTAACGGCGCTGCTGGCTGCAATGAGCGCCTTTGGCGCTCATTGCAAAAAAATACATATTCAATGATAAAATACATTGTTCTGAGCCTTCTCTATATCTTATTTTTTCATTCTTAAGAACAGTTTATCGTGGTTGGACAATTCCGTAATACTCTGCAATACTACATCCCAACCTTGGAGTAGAATTCATGCCTATATTATTATTATTATTTTGGATAATGTATTCGGCATAGTGAACATTAAATCCTTCATCTACTGAGATACAGATTTCTATTTATACTTTTTTGGAGCATTAAATGAGAGATCACAAATCTACAAAATAATGTGTTCTTGTAAGAAGCAGCATGTACAAATGTACTGTATATTATAATTACTTTTAGAAATCTCTATAAAGGATAAATAATAAAATAACTGTCGGAGGATGAGTAAAATAACCAGAAGCTTTTACACCCTCAAACGCCTTCTGCAACAATAAGATAATCTTGTCTCAGCATGAATATCTTGTGATGGCAATTTGCATTCTTCAGATTGTTTTATTTATTATTTAGCAATGGTTTAACGCCATGGGAGGTACGTGGCTTTGAGACATTATTTCTACCCGCGCACAGTGCTGAATTGCAGTCTGTATCTAATTTATTTCAATTATGCTACATATTTTTATAAAGCGAGTCAGATTTTGTATTGTGATTTATGTTTTATTTATTTATTTCGCCGTATAGTCAGTAACAACACAGAGTAAAACTATACAACAAAATACATTAACGCAGTTGGTTCTTAGTCCTTTTCTTAAGTGGAGACATATATACATTATTTACACGTCCCATAAAGAATGATTACAATCAATTAAACGATCCTTGTGTTGAAAATTATTTATCTATATTGTTCTTTGAATAACTATACATAATAATTAGTGGGATTCTTTAAACATAGGATTATAGTGGCCCTTTTAATTTGTTCATCCATATGTTGTAGTTGGTCAAATATAAAGCAAAGGAAAGAAAAAGACATGCAGTAGTGGGCACTTCCTTTTATATATCCACTGGGCAAGAAATAAAACTTAACTTTTAATAATCAGCTAGCATCTTGGTTTAAAATACTAAGCAATATGATCTCTACTTGTCATGAGCTTACTCATGTAATGTATAATGTCATTCCTGAAGCAGCAGAATGGCTAAACGTGTTTGCCGTTTTTCAGATTTAATCAACCGGGTTAGGGTTCTTGGTCTGGGGTACGTTACTTTTTATAATGTAGGAAGGTAGTTCTTCTAATGCCAGGTGCCCAGTGATTAGATATAAAAGTAAGTGCTCACTACTGCATGTCTTTTCCACTTATTTAAACCTATTTTAGGTAACCTCATTAAGAGCTTAATATTCAGATTGAGATATAGTGGTCAATATATATAGTGAACCATTCTCATTGTTCTTCATCTTTATCTTTCCTCGCCTTTCCTACCTCCTTTGTCTCTCACACTCCACTCTTCATCCCTTGGCTATCTGTCACCTTTCCTCCTTCCTCTCCCCCTCTCTCACTTCACCTCCCCTGTCTCCCCCTTCTCTCTCTGTCTCTTTCTCCCTCTCCTTTCTTCCTCTCTCTCTCCCCATCTCTCTCTCTCCCTCTTCTTTCTCCCTCCTCCTTCACTCTTGTCTCTCCCCCTCTTCTCTCTCTCCCCCTTCTCTGTCTCCCTCTCTCCCCCTCCCACATTAGCACTTACATGTTGACATATGCTGGGCACATTGGCTCTTACAGACACAGACTGGGCACATTTGCTATTGCAGGCACAGGCTAGGCACATTGGCTATTACAGACACAGGCTGACCACATTGACTATTATCGGCACAGGCTGGGCACATTAGTACTTACATACACAGGTTGGGCACATTGGCTATTACAGGCACAGGCTAGGCACATTGGTATTTACATACACAGGTCGGGCACATTAGCTCTTACAGACACAGACTGGGCACATTGGCTATAACAGGCACATGGTGGCCACTTTCGCTCTTACGGACACAGGCTGGGCACGTTAGCTGTTACAGACACATGCTGAGCTCATTGGCTATTACAGGCACAGGCTGGGCACATTTCTTCCTCTCTCACCTCTGCTGGCAGCTCCTTCCCCCTACGGTCAAATTACTTCTAGGAGAGAGGAGAGAGCAGGTGGGCTGGGGGAGGGATAGAGGAGAGAGCTGGAGCCTGGGGGGAGGATAGAGAAGCGGGGCAGGAGGGAAACTGGAGGTTGGCAGCAGTTGGGGGCAAATTACCACATTAGTCCAATCCGAGTATGTTCCATTTACAACAATCCTCTGCTTCCTGTCTTTTAGCCAGCTCTTAATCCATGAACAGAAATTTACTGCAATTCCTGTATCCCTTATTTTGCTCAATTGTATCCCATGTGGCACAGTATCAAAAGCCTTTGCAAAATCCAAAAAGACTACATCCACTAAATTGTCTTGATCCAAGTTCCTACTAACCTCCTCATAGAAACTAATCAGGTTTGTGCCGATGTGTATGTATATTTAGTAAGGATTTAAATGTTGTCTATTTATGTTCAGTGTTTTTACCTATCAGTTCTCTGTCCCAGTCTATACTTTGTATTGCTGCCCTTAGACAGTTAAAATCTGCCCTTTTAAAATTAAGAGTTTTTGTTGGCCCCTTACAGTTATGTTTTTTAATTCAATCTCTAATGAGACTGTGTTGTGATCACTGCTTCCCAAAGGTTGCCCTATTCCAACATTAGATACTATATCAATATTATTTGTGTTGACTAAATCTAAGATAGCTTCATTTCTAGTAGGCTCCTGTATAACCTGGGCCAGATAATGATCCCTGAGTGTCCTCAAGAACCTGCTCCCCTTAGATGAACTGCTGGTCTCATTTATCCAGTTTATTTCAGGGTAATTAAAATCTCCCATTATTAGAACTTGCCCGTGCTTAGCTGCATTTCCAATCTGTAACAATAATTGTATTTCCTCACTTTCAATTATATTTGGGGGTTTATAGCATACTCCTACTAATATTCTTTTGGAATTTGCTGCTCCGCTATTTAACTCTACCCACAAACATTCAGCTTTATCACTAGGTCCACCATAAATATCTTCTCTGACTATAGGCTTAAATTCAGGCTTAACATACAGACAAATCCCTCCTCCTCGTTTACCATTGTCCTTATGTTTGTATAAAATGTTCTAAATGACTACTACTACATAATGACCTTCCCCTCTTAGATACTCAGAAAGTTTAGTTAGCAACAAAGACAGGAACAGAGCTAACGAGTGATTACTAAATGAGGGGACATCAGGTGCTCCTCTATTGTGCTCTGAGGTGGGAACCATTAATGCAATGGGGTGCCAATAGGCCTTTAACCATTACCATGAGGGTCCATATGGACCCCACAAAATATAAAATTAGATTTACTCTTCTTTCATGGTCATGCTGCAGTTGCTGGCAATTCACAAGGAGCCTTTTTTCTCAACAAAGGCCTCATAGAAAAATATGTCCTTGCCAGAGAAGGTGAATAGTTCAGTCTTGTAATCTGTATAAGGAAATACTCTTCTATATTGTTACTTGACATTACTTCAGATATCCATGTTTTCACTTGCAGACAAAGAGCCCAATTATTTTGAAGTCTGTAGCGGCATCGGCACACCTACTTGGGCTTCAGGCTTGAAATTGGGCTTCGTTACAGAGATATTAAATTAGACCATGCCACGAGTTACGTGCTTGAGACCGTAAACCATTTTGCGCACGTTGGATGTATGGCCATGAACATGATCAATTAGTCAAACCCGTAGTTACCAGTTTAGATGGAGCCAATGGCAACAGAGATCGTCATCATTACATCATTGAAAAACAGAGGTGGAATTTCAAAGTCTTCCGGGTTTCAATTATGAGTTTCAGTCGGACCCACATTCCAGAAATAATGCAATATTGATAAATCCGTAAATATGATATTCTAGTCCATGCAAGTTCCATTATATGTATTAACACAGTGATTGCCAGGATCGATATAACATGGAAATTACACATGAAATAAAATATTTTATATTGCAGATGTGCGGGCTTGAGAATGTTGTGCTATTAATTGTTATACCGAACATCACATTCCCTTTTATTATAAGTACAGTAGTGTGTGTATTTGCATTTACAGTGCTACGGATTGGACTTTAACCTCTCTAGTAGGGCTAGATGTTAACCATGGCTATTTCTTTTTAAATTCTGTCACTGCTATTGCCAACATTTTACATTAAAACTTTACCAAAAGATATTGACAAAACAGGAATGCCTGCTGAAAAGAAAATTATACAAATTGTATAATTTTAGGCCGGAAAAATAGAGTTTTTACACACTTAAAAGTAAATATATACATGTGTGTGTTTGCATCGTTCAGTCGTGTCTGACTGAACGATGACCACATGGACCGTAACACACCATGCTAATCCACTTGGTATTCATGGCAGAGATACTGGAGTGGGTTGGCAGTTCCTTCTCCAGGGGGCTACAGCATACAGCACCTGGTATTCTTAGGTGTTCTCCCATCCAAGTACTGACTAGGCATGGCTTCAGGGTGGTGTGACCTCTTGGTTCCCTGATTGGAATCAATCCCAGGTCGCAGCAGTGAAAGCACTGAATCCGAGCCACTGGACCACCAGGGAACCCTACAGACACATCAATACTGTATATTGTATTCCTAGTGAAATCCAGAAATGTCCATGTTCCTTTATTGCCTGGGATAATGTCCCTACGTATGCCCGAGATAATGCTTTTACGTAGATGATTGAGCAGACCTGATGAGCCTTTTTGGTTCTGCCATCAAATATATGTTTCAGTTAAAAAATAAAATGAAGATAAATGTAGTGTGTAATTCCAGTAAACTTTTTCACCTGACCTTTAAAATGTTTTCCTGCAATATATAATATGTGTAATTGAGTCATGTCTTTATATGACTCCTGTTTCCTTGTATTATATCTTACTTTTAGCTAGATTACATTTCCTATCCACTGATAATTAAAATAAGTCTTTAAGCCATAAATACATATATACAAATGATTGTGTAGGCCACATAGGCAATGTACGGTACAAGAGCTACAAATAATCTTTAAGAGTTGTAAGTACAGAGGAGGTAAGATATAAATGATAAAAAGACAGATTATTGGAATCAGTGAGCAAAATTAATATTAATTTCCTTTTGCAATTTCCATTTGGCAAGACCTTGGTTATAGACACTATTAATTTAAATGTTTTATTTAATTTAACAAATGATCATTGAAGTCATAAAATGTAAGGTCATTTACCCACTACCAAGACAGTTCTTACTGAGTAAAAACGCATTAAATATGGGTAATCGGTGCAATGTAAGTGAGTCAGTGAACTACATTTTCCATTACAGTAATGTCACAGATTTCTTTCTGGAAATATTTGCTTATGTTACAACATAATTCTCAGTCAGCGGAGAACAAGAGGTTCACAAGCTTCATTCAGGTGGTCCGCAAACTTCTGGAATTCCAAAATGTATGAAACATAATTAAAAAAAATATGATAAAAAATATACAGAAAAATAATTAAGTGGTGTGCAAAGGCTCCCAGCTATCCACGGAAGTCCCAGAGATATCTAAGTGGTCTTTGGGAAGCATAATGTAAACTACTATTCTATTTAATTTCCTATATCCTAATTTACTCCCCATCACATTGTATACATGTGGGAATATTTATAGACTGTAACTAAAAGGCATGAAAAACTCAAGACAGGAATCTATATTTGAATACATTATACCATGCTGTTAGTCAAAATAAAAAATCATATGTATAAGATTTTTTGGTCAGGAATTTAGCACACTAGTTCTGTCAGCCACTGCTTTTCTTAGCTCTTGCAAGTTCATGCTTGGTGCTTCCATAATACTACCTATCCATCTTATACTCTGCCGTCCCCTCTTCCTTCTCTCATCTATCTTTCCAAGCATCATGGGCATAAGAACTGGGGGGATTGGGGGGGATAAATTCCCCCAGAATATATGAATAGGGGACACATGAAATAGCAAAATTAAAATAAATCATGCATTATCAGAATTTGCCACCAGGACTATGACTCCATCCCTTTTTAAACTGCAACCCTTGAGAATGCAATGGGCAGCCAAGAAGTAGCAGAGACAGTATTTGCACAAAGGTGCACACAACATTGCAATTAAAAATAGCTAGTATACTATTCCAGGCATGTATTTTTGCACCACAAGACCTGACTTTTGCATGTATTTTTTTCTCTTCCAATAGATACAGTTGATTTACACTTTCCAACTCACTTCTACTCTTTGTTCTTTACTGTGTTTTTTTCCATTCTTCAGTTTTCCCCTTCTTATTTTCATCCTACCTTTAAACTTTATACCCCAAGATCTGTTGGGGCTCCTACCCCCCATGCCTATCATCATAGTCTTCCTTAGTGAATCCTGTCTTTTAATTATGTGAAAGTATTTGAGTTTTAATTTTATTATCAAATCCTTCTTGTGAGCAGTCTGATTGTATTTCCCTGAGTATGGATTGGTTTCATCCTCTTGCAGTCAAGTGAACTTTTGTTTTCTATAACACCTCAATTCAAATGCATCTATCCTCCCGTCTCAAACAAGTCAGTTATTCTGTTTCTTCTTAGTCCCTTTAGTATAAGATGGTTATCTTATGGAGTAACCATATTGGCAGAAAATCTGTAATCAGCTTGTATTTGACCTTCCCTAATGTAGTCCAGTGACATTTAGGTGGTTGTGGTTCATGATGTGAGTGCTGTTTTGAGACTTTGTAGGTGGTGGAGTTGTGAGAACAGAGAATATCTCATAAACACATTTCAAAGAAGCCACAACGTGCATACAAATGTGATCAAATACAAAAATTAACTTTAGTTCTACTCTCATATTGTCACTTAATTTAATTTTATTAGTGATTCATCATTTACAAGACACCAAGAGGACATGAGTTCTCAAAATATGGAATTTACCAATTTAATCATCATCCGCAAGACACCAAGAGGACATAAGTTCTCAAAATATGGAATTTATCAATGTATTCATCCACAAGACACAAAGAAAACATGAGTTCTCAAAGTATGGAATTTACCAATGTAATCATCATCCACAAGACACCAAGAGAATATGAGTTCTCAAAATATGGAATTTACCAATGTAATCATCATCCACAAGACACCAAGAGAATATGAGTTCTCAAAATATGGAATTTACCAATTGAATCATCAACCGCAAGACACCAAGAGAACATGAGTTCTCAAAATATGGAATTTACCAATTTAATCGTCATCTGCAAGACACCAAGAGAACACAAGTTCTCAAAATATGGAATTTACCAATTTAATCATCATCTGCAAGACACCAAGAGAACATGAGTTCTCAAAATATGGAATTTACCAATTTAATCATCATCTGCAAGACACCAAGAGAACATGAGTTCTCAAAATATGGAATTTACCAATTTAATCATCATCCGCAAGACACCAAGAAAACAAGAGTTCTCAAAATATGGAATTTACCAATTTAATCATCATCCGCAAGACACCAAGAGAATATGAGTTCTCAAAATATGGAATTTACCAACTGAATCATCAACCGCAAGACACCAAGAAAACAAGAGTTCTCAAAATATGGAATTTAGCAATTTAATCATCATCCACAAGACAACAAGAGGACATGAGTTCTCAAAATATGGAATTTACCAATTTAATCATCAACCGCAAGACACCAAGAAAACAAGAGTTCTCAAAATATGGAACTTACCAATTGAATCATCAACCGCAAGACACCAAGAGAACATGAGTTCTCAAAATATGGAATTTACCAATTTAATCATTATCCGCAAGACACCAAGAGAACATGAGTTCTCAAAATATGGAATTTACCAATTGAATCAACAATCGCAAGACACCAAGAAAACATGAGTTCTCAAAATATGGAATTTACCAATTGAATCATCAACCGCAAGACACCAAGAGAACATGAGTTCTCAAAATATGGAATTTACCAATTGAATCATCAACCGCAAGACACCAAGAGAACATGAGTTCTCAAAACATGGAATTTACCAATTTAATAATCATCCGCAAGACACCAAGAAAACATGAGTTCTCAAAATATGGAATTTAGCAATTTAATCATCATCCACAAGACAACAAGAGGACATGAGTTCTCAAAATATGGAATTTACCAATTTAATTATAATGAGGTATATTTGAAGAGTTGAAGTAGAGGAATGTGAAGGTGTCACTCTCACACTCCCACTTAAATGTGAGAGAAGGGAGAAGAACATAAATCACTGTATGTGCACTAAAACAATTGTCCTGAAACATCTCAGAGTAATAATGGAGTATATTTGGAGCAACTTAATCTCAGCACACATAGTTTATCAGGTGCGCATGTTTATATACTTTAACCTTTTATTAACGCTAATTTAAGCACTATGTGCACTTTTCTATTTCCTATCTTTATCTGAAGTCATAACAATGAAGAAGTAAGGGAATGTGGGAGGAACTCCATATTGTATTCACACGTGATAAACAGGAGCATTGCAGCTCCCATCGGTTATGAGAATTGAATTATGCTACTTCCTATTTTTTTCTTTTCATATTCTGATATATGAGAAATATCCAAAAGTATCAGTGGACTTTAAAAAACTCATTAGAACTTTTTTCTAAAATGCAGCAATTATAATATTGTAGATTCTCAGTTAACTGAAACTCAAACAACCAGAACATAAAATTGAAAACTGTACTTTAAATAAAAATGTACCTTTACAGGGCTCAACAAATGCCAGGAGCCAGGTTGTGATGCCACAAATGCTTACAGGCACCTAGATGTCATCCACTGTACGTCTCTGCAATTCAGTGTTACCTGCCTGTAACTTAACTTATGTATAGCGCTACGGAATATGTTGGCGTGTTACAAATAAACGATAATAATAAAAAATAAAATAAAATAACCTGAAAGCAGGCGGGCATGAGTGATTGAGCCCGTGCAGTGTTAGCATCACATTGCCGGGTTCAGCACCGCACCCTCCAGCCAAACATACCTGTGTGCAAGTGAGGAGTGAAAGCTGCTGCTGCTGCTAGAACAGCCCTCACTGACAAATATACTTAGCAGAGCATCCTATGTGCAGCTAATCTAGCCCTCTTTTATATGTAACTCTCAAGCAACCAGAAACTACATTTATCTGGCATCTACCAATCCCAGTGGATGCGGGTCTACTGTATATGAATATTGTGATCTTGACACAGAATTGTATTTTTCTCCCTTCCACGCCCTCTTGTGGTCGGTTTGATCAGATACTCAGGAACAGCAAATTCAAATCTCTACATTTTATATATTTTAAATATATTGCTCTGGATAAGTACATTCAGATATACACGCTATTAATGTTTATCTTTATACACCTATACATATTTATAGGGGGCTTAAAGGATTATTGCAATGCCCAGAAAGAGGTAATCTTAATTATGTAATGAAATTCCTATTTCTAATAATATTCAATATTACATTTGTTTAAAAAATTACAGTATCAGCCTCCAGTTGAGTTTTTGTCTCCATCCTGAGAAGGTCATTAAGTAGGTGGTGGGATTGGATGGGTTTGGCTGAGAAACAGGTCTAAAGGGTTTAAAAAAACTATCAGATATAACACAAAATCACTGGAATGCTGCTCCAAGAGCAAAGGCGTGTTGCTAAGAGGAACCTCTAACATATGTTTCCAGCCAATGGAGATACAAACACTTTGAGAAGCTATCTCCTAGGCAAAACCACCTGCCCCATTGGCCTTACGATAAGTAGATATATCAGCTAAGTCTGAACATTGATAGTAAGATTTGATATTGCTTTTTTTTTTTGTTCAACATCATTAAATATTAATTTTATTAACGATCAATGCCTAATTAAAACTTCTAACTCATGTTGTTAGGGCACCACAATAGTCCTTTAACCCATTTTTAGAATTGTTGTGTGAGCCCAATTTTATTTCCATCAACAATGGAGTTGCCTTCTTTTAGAATCTAATGGCGCTCATGACTATCCTAGAATGCGGCAACACCACATCACAATTGGCAATTATTTATTTTTGAACAATCATTTAAATTCTAGGCTAGCTTGATTTTAAATGATGCTTTAACAAAGAAGATTTATTTAGATGTTATCAACATCAAGTTCATGCTCATTGCTTCAATGACATCATCTATCCATCTCAGCCTCTGACGTCCAATTCCTTGTGTGCCTTCATTCTTTCCCTGCATCTAGGGAATCCTGTCTTCTCATGATATGAACAAAATATTTGAGCTTTAGACTCATGATCAAACCTTCCATTGAACAGTTTGGCTCCATTTCCTGAAGTATTGATTGATTGGATCTTCTTTCAGTCCAATTCAAAAGGCGTCAATTTTATGGTGCTCAGACTTCTTTATTGTTCATACATCTGTATATTACTACTCAGAATACCATAGTTATAACTATGCAGACCTTTAAAAGTGTAATATCTTTACCTTTTAATAGCTTAATCAGACTTGCCATAGGTTTCCTCCCCAGAAGCAGACTACTTTAAATGTCATAGCTGCAGTCATCATCTGCAGAGATCTTTGAGCCAACAAAAATGTAAACCTGTCACTGCCTCCACTTCTTCCCATCTATTTTATTTAGTTTAGCCTGCTGTAATACTCATCAAACGGTTTAAACACAATTACATCTTTTGCTATATGATTATCATTATGCTGTAGAAAAACATTTCAATGTCATGTTCTCAGCACTGCCGCCATTTTGAATGAAACAAAAGAGTGGGATGCTTAGACACCAGGGGGTTAATGCTCAGTCTTTTGTTGTTGCACATGGCTTACACTAAAGACATCAATATTGAAGGGTAATCCACAATTACTGGCAATGATCTGCCATCAGCTGGAGATATCGCACTATCTTTAGTGGTTAGATCCGAAAAACTGATTAACATAAAAATTGCAAACTGTAAAATTCCTATTTGTAGGAAAATTAATTTTCTTAAATATTAATAAAATGATAATGTATTTGTTATTATCTATAGCTTTAAAGTATAAGAAGGTTTAAGAGTTATCCAACTTAGCATTTGTCTATTAGATAGTGTTAATTACGGGTGTCCGTGCTAGGACTTTTTACCATTAATTAAACATGGTAGCATAATTACTGTGTAATGCTTTGTGTGATATTAGTCCTATAACTGGACATTAGGATAGAAATGTCTTCTATTTTTAGCAGTATAAATGTTGGTCACTAATTTATTTATTGCAGTTCTCCCTGTGATCCATATCACTTGACATTCCTAGAGAAAAGTATTGCCATCAGATATAGGGTACCTATTCAGATTGTGGGGCACAACCTAGTTCATCAGTCAGGAGGTCTCAGAAAGAGACATTGGGCCTCATTCTATTATCGGCCGTAAATCGGCCGTAAGGCTGTGATTCCTTGCGGGGGTTCAGTTAACTCGCGATTCTATTATACGGCCCCGCAAGGATCTCCTCTTACGGCCGGCCGCATATCTTGGAACCGGCCGTAAGCTGGGAAATATAAAAACTCAAAAATAAATTCAAGCCTGCACTGTACAGCTCTGTAAATGCTAGGGATCATATTGGGGGACATGAGGATTAAAAGGAACCCACGCTCAAGCTTGCACATCTGCCCAAACCCGAGTTCAAATTAACTGTTTATTTTCCGGCTGCGGCGTGGGCGGGTCTGAGGTGCTCCAAGCACTCTGGACTTTTTACATGGATATTTTACGAATATTAAAAATAAAATATTTTACGGATTTGAGTACAGGATAATTATGTGCTATTTTTTCTAACACCTAAAATCCCTTTATAGTCTTCTCAAAGTGCAGGATGGCTTTATTTGAGCTATTTTATGTGCTTAATTGGTGCTAGCGGGACCTCTTTCCTGCAAGTAAGCTGCGGCTCGCTTTTAGCCTTGCAGAGAGGTTTCCCGGAGCAATTGAGATAGGTTTCCCGGCCGCAAGAGATAGCAAGGCACCGGCCGCAAGCCTGCCGGAGCCCCCGGCCGTAAGGGAATAGAATAGCCAAATAGCTTGCGGCCGGTCCTTGCGGCCCCGCAACGGCTGCGGCCGCTAATAGAATGAGGCCCATAGGCTCTATTGATCCCACTAGAAATTTATGAATGGATTTTGATGTAACCCTTAGATTCTTGTTATCCGTCATTGAGTTGTTTGGTTAGACTTCTTACCAGACACTACGGATTCTTAGATTGTGGGGCACACCATAGCCCTTCAGACAGGAGGTCCATGAAATGAGACATGGGGATTTTCTCCTGTTTATGTCCAGTTATGAGCTTTTGGTTTTGTGCAAATATTGAGGACAATTTATATTTAAAGGTTTCTCATCTGATCATTTTATGAAAGCGGAGAATACAAGTTTTTTTTTAGACCTAATTTGGAGTAAATTGTGGTTGGTCTTGAACCAATTATTTATAACTTGGTTGATTTTGAGAATCACTATCCTACTATACTAGTTACATTGATAGGATTTGGCGTTGTCAACTAGCTTTTTTCCTTATACAGAGGAATTTGCACATATACAAAATACTACGGACCACTCACTATTATATAGACCGCAATCTATCTCCACCATCTTATCGGTGTTGGAACAAACCATGCCACCCTCCTATGTATGCTTTAATCCATGGTTTTCCAAATTAATTTAACCATGGACACTTTTGAGCTCCTAATGGAATAATGAAAAACAAAAATGGCAACTGTGGAACAACAGAAAACAAAACCTCGGAATCACAGAATGACTCCCAGAATCCTGGACCTCAAATCCCTATCCAGGACATTATGAACTCTCTTGTACTCCATCAGTAAAACACCGCTCTAGCCCGTACAGGAGTAATCTGGTCAAGGTATGACAGCTACATTACATTTTTCCTATTTTAATAGCAAGAACTTTGCTGAATTATTTACAATGAAAATTCCATGTAGACATCTATACTTTCCTGTAGATATGAACAGGCTTGCCCACCAGACTTCTTTCTAGAAGCTATTTCTAGCATTTTGCACGCCTGGTTTATTTTGTAGTCATTATGATTAGAGTGCAGGGTTATCCCCATGTTCTAACTAACTCCCATGATTGCTACAGGCATGATCAACATTCACAAAGACTACAGGGGGTTGTATTATGGGACATTAAACATTTCTTCCACATCAAAGATTGCATTTTGAGAAAGTAGCCAACAGCCATGCATTCTGGAGTTTATATATGGCTCATTACTTTCTAACGAGCTTTTGAGGAATAATTTTATATATTTTTAACCATTCTATGTTTGTTAATTGCACTACATTTTATTACAAGACAAAATACTTCTTACTTGTTCTTAATTGCCTATTTTAATGTAAAAACACATACAGTATGGCCTGGTTTAAATGAATAATTAAAAATCACTAACTAAATAAGAGGAAAATTATGAAAAAATTAATGAATTGTCAAATATAATTATTATTATTTTTTTTAACGCGCCAACATATTATGTAGCACTATACAGAGGTTATTCTAACACATTGCAAAGGTAGGAGGGTCCTGTATTTTAGATCAGAAGTTTCACTAAAGCAGCTTGAGAGATTGAAAACGTACAATCTAAAGGGTTTCAGGTCTGGTACAGGATAAATACGTTGTGCATGTAAGGCTGAAGGTGATAGGCTTCTTTAAACAGATGCATTTTTAGTGAGGTTTTGAGGCAGGAGGATAGTTTTGTGGAGCGAGGCAAGGAGTTCCAGAGAATAGGGCAGCACGAGAAAAGTCCTGAAGGCAGGAGAAAGAGAAGGTAATAAGAGAGGAGGAAAGAGCAAGGAGATGAGCAGAACAAAGAGGGTGGGTGGGGGAATATTTGGAGACGAGATTACAGGTATAAGGGGGTGGACTGTTGTTGAGGGCTTTGTAAGTTAGGGTCAGGATTTTACAGTTTATTCTGAAGACAATGAGCTTTGAGTATGGTAGATGAGTCTAGCGGAGTTGTTTAATAGAGATTGAAGTGAGACGGGTGGTAAACAGGCTGGCAAGAAGTAAGCTTCCGTAGTCAAGATGAGATATGATGAGAGAATGTATTAGAATCTTAGTTGTGTATTGTGTAAGGTAGTAACTTTTTTTGATTTTTTTTCAGATAAAAAGACAAGAATTTCTTATGTCAGTGCGGCATGAACAATAGGGCAGGGTCCAGTAGAACCCCAAGACAACGGGCTTGGAAGGTAAGTGTGATGATGGCATTGTCGATAGTGAGAGAGATGTGAAGAATTGATGCTGTAGTAGATTGTGGAAAGTTTAGGATTTCGGTCTTAGACATGTTGTGTTTGAGATGGGCGGACATCCAGGAGGATATGCTTGAGAGGCAGTTGGAAACTCATGCTAGAAGAAAAGGGATATATCAAGTGTTGAGAGGAAGATTGGAGTGTTGTCTGCATAGAGACGATACTGAAATCCAAAGGTTTTTTTTAGAGTACCAAGTGAGATTGTATAGATGGAGAAGAGGTGGGCCTAGGACTGAACCTCGGGGTAGAGCAACAGAGGTCGAAGTGAACAAGAGGTTCACGAGAAGAACACACTAAATGTTAAATCTTGTAGGTATGATGTGAACTATGAGAGAGCAGTGTCACAGATTACAAGTGAGCGGAGAATTAGATTAGAAGATGATTTCCTCCATAGTTCAGCAGTGTGAGAGCACCTCTGAATGTAGCGTGTTTGTGTAGTGTGCCATTGTTGTGGGTTAGAGCAAGGGTGTTTGTGTGTGGTTATGGGGCCCAGAGTGTCATTGGTGGAAGTAAGAGTCATATTGTACTGTGGGGTGGAAAGGTCAGGGCATGTGAGGTCAGTGAGGGGACGGAGAAGAGGTTGTAACACTGTGGAAAGAGCTTGCAGGTTTTTGTGGGTAGTGGGAACAAGGGTTGAAGAAGAGCAGTGAGAAAAAGAAGTGGTGAGGCTGCAGGATAGAAGGTGCTTGTCAGGAAGAGGGAGTGGGCAGATGAAGGTTAGATGTTGTTCAGAGTCTTCACCCCCTGTCTGTTGGAGTACCCCAAGGATCAGTCCTAGGCCCCCTCCTCCTCTTCTCCATCCTCACTTGTTACCCTAATAAACTCTTTTGGGTTTCAGTATCATCTCAATACAGATGACACTCAAATCTACCTCTCATCAGTAGATCTATCCCCCTCTCTTATAACACACGTCTCCAACTGCCTCTCTAGTATATTCTCTTGGATGTCCGCCCACCATCTAAAACTCAGCATGTCTAAGACTGAACTCCTAATCTTCCCCCCCTCTACTATAGCTTCAATTTCTCACATCTCTCTCTGTCAACAACGCCATCATCACTACCATCTCCCAAGCCCATTATCTTGGGGTTCTACTGGACCCTGCCCTCTCTTTCATCCGTCACATACAGTCACTAACAAAATCTTGCCTTCTCAATCTAAAAAACATTTCCAAAATATGCCACTACCTTACACAAGACACAACTAAGATTCTAATACACCTCTCTGATCATTTTTCGTCTTGACTACTGCAACTTGCTTCTTGCTGGCCTGTTCCCCACTTCACTCCATAATGAATGCCTGTGCCAGACTCATCTTCCGTACACAACATTCAGTATCGGCAGCATCTCTTTGTCAATCACTCCACTGGCTTAGCCTTAGCCTCCAGAATAAAATTTGAAATAATGACCCTAACTTACAAAGCCCAACAGCACTCCCCTTTACATCTCTGCTATCATCTCCAAATACTCCCCCACACACCCTCTTCGTTCTGCTACCTTCTTCTTTCTACAGCTCGTCACCTCCTCTCACTCCCGCCTCCCGGACTTTTCTTGTGCTGCTCCTATTGTCTGGAACGCCTTGCCTCACTGCACCAGACTATTGTCTTGCCTCAAAGCCTCACTAAAAACACATCTCTCCTTCCTAACACGCACAACAATTCTCTCTCCCTCCTGTACCACAAACACAAACCTTCATCTTTAGACTGCAAGTTTCAATCCTGCAAGGTGCTTTGGGGTAAGCACGATAAACACAGGGTTCCAAGCTCAAAAAAAAGGGTCCTCCATTCTTTGCAATGTGTTAGTTTTGAATTTGTCGTTGCCTGGAACTTAACTTATGTATAGTGCTATGGAATATGTTGGCGCATTACAAATAAATGATAATAATATTAATAGAAATAAGGGTAGGTTCTGTCCATCACTGCGAGTTGAGGCATATGTCCATTGTGAAAGGCAGGCAAGAGGTGAGTGAAAGCAGATTATCGTCTGCTGGTGGGAGTGGCAATGGCAATGTTGAAGTCACCAGGGAAGGAAAAACGAGGGAGAAAGACGGCAAAATGATCCAGGAAATGAGAGGGTTGTCCAGGCGGGCAACAGCTCACAGCTACTCTCAAGAGAGATGGGTGAGAAGAAGCGGATTGCCAATTCTGAGACTATCGTTT